>JAPVLO010000006.1:6755000-8005000 GCA_027257055.1 Cephalopachus bancanus
GAGGCTGAGGTGAGTGGATTGCCTGAGTCCGCGGGTTCGAGACCTGCCTGGGCAACTTGGTGAGACCTCATCTCTACAATGAATCAAAAAAATGAGCCGGATGTGGTAGCGCGGCCTGTAGTTCCAGCTACTTGGAAGGCTGAGGCGGAAGGATCGCCAGAGCCCAGCAGGTAGAGGTTGAGGTGGCCAGGAGCGGCCACTGCACTCCAGCCTGGGCGACACAGTGAGACTCCAACTCAAAAAAAAAAAAAAAAAAGTAATATTGAATAATAAAATATTAATCATATCATTGACACCCTATTTTGCTCGCTCATATGTCCCCAGAGATTACAACAATCTCTGATATAGAGTAGACAACTAAAAAATAGTTATTTAATTACAAAAAATCAATGTTGTACATACTATCTCCACACAAGCTCAAAAAAATGGAGACTTCAGAGGAATTCAGAATTACTCTTTTGCTTCCGTTCTCTCTTTCACCTCCTAACAGGATTACTTTATGCCGTCTTTCCTGACTCCAGTCTTTCTGTGCTTCAAATTAACTTCTGTATACTATTAGCAGGACAAATCGAGCTGAGTTCTCTCTGAAATCTAATTAAAAAGTTACTTCTTTGTATACCAGTAGCTAATTTAAAATGAAAATTATGACATTTTTAAAAAACATGTATACAAAATGCTTATACCCAACAAATTGTATTTGGTTCATGGAAAGCACTTAACACCAAAAGAAAAGCAAAACAAAAAAACTTTTCTGTTTACAGTTTTAAAATCCAAATGTTCTTTATACTATATCATCCTCCCAAACTTAATGATTCTCTATATTCCAACCTAAAAATATCTAAGCTGTAAGGCAGTGCTGTCCAACAGACCTTTTATGATAATGAAAATGTTCTCTATCTATGATGTCCAATGGAGTAGCATGGCCATTAAACACTTGAAATGTGGCTAATGCAACTGAAGAACAAAATTTTTATTTTTATTAATTTCATTGTAAATAGTCACACATGACTAGTGTCTAGTGACATGCTATCAACAAGTGCAGCTCTAATGCCTAGCTTTCAAGATGTCATAATATAGACTCCCTCTACATCCTCGGCATCATTTCCTACCATATTCTAAACAACATGCTTTTCTAGGTCACACTTCACTTTTTCTGTGTTGATATGATTCTGTTCTCTTAAGCAATAGCCTCTCTGATTTTTTTCTATCTATTCAAATTTTATCTAGCCATTGAGGTCCAACTTAATTTCTACCCTCTTCACAAAGCCCAGCACTATAGCTTTAATTCAACATTTCACTGTCCTATTATCATGAATTTACATGTTGCCTTGTTTTGTTTATAAGTTGTTTTGTCAATTTGCTTTACTTTCCCCATAGCCCTAATAGTGAGTAAGCTCTTTGAGAGAAAGAGAAAAAAGTTAAATGTATTTACCCCTCAAATGACCTGTGGAGTGCTAAACATACAACCATTGCTTGATATTTTTATTTGGTAAGAGTAAAACAATTTTAATATATTAAAATTATATACCCTTAATGTGATTCCATAATTGAAGAGAAAGTCATGATCTTGGCAATCTCTTAACACATTTACAAAGTTACCAAAATAGTTAATCTAATTCAAATTTCAAGTCAAAAAGTCTAGGGATTGATTTTAATTCATCTTTCCTTTTCTAAAAGGATCCCAAGTAACCCTGTAGATTTGAACTCCTCTTACTCATAAATTTTCCCAAAGGGAGACCTCTATTCTCTCATAAATCACTCAAGCTTAACTTCATGACAGAAAAAGTTAATCTGACTGTATTTTTTGTCATACTTTTAATTTGAAAAGAAAGTGCTGCCCTCTTGTGAAATGAGGTAGGAGATTTATCATTTCACTGACAGTTGAGTAAATACTGCAAAGGGATTACAAGTTAAATTTTAACATTAAAACGAAAATAGAGTTTATCTCAAAGATGTATGGGTTTCCCTGAGGTCTCTCTCTCCTTTTCTTTTTTGCTCTGTTGCTAAATTTTCCAACCAAATGTTGAATGGATCATTGAGGTAATCTGTTCACCTCTGAACTTTAAGAGAAAAACTAACGAATGTGTGATATATTTTCACTCTAATAGGAATGAAAGGTTATAGTTCTGGGTTTTTTTTTTTAATGTAATAGTGGAGAGAATGGGAGGAAGCTTCAGGGAAGAAGGTAGGTCAGTAACAACATGGAAGGTCTCACTGTATGATCTTGGGCAACAGTTTTTAATCTGTCGGTGCTCCACTTATTTACCTATAAGGTGATTATTTCAATCATAATATTTCAAGTTGCATAGAGTTGCATTGAGATTAAATGGAAAGTATAGGTAAAATAATTTGTATAGTGTTTATCACATAGTAAGTGCTTATTACAACAGTCATTTAAATCTAACAAGCACAATATATGTTATCTTTTATTTGGGCATCTAATAAGTAGCACAGGTACTAAAGATCATGAAAGAAAGATATAGCCGGGCTTGGTGGCTCAGCCTGTAATTCCACGCCTTGGGAGGCTGAGGTGAGTGGATTGCCTGAGCCTGTGGGTTCGAGACCCACCTGGGCAACTTGGTGAGACCTCATCTCTACAATAAATCAAAAAATGAGCCGGGCATGGTAGCGCGCGCCTGTAGTTCCAACTACTTGGAAGGCTGAGGCGGAAGGATCACCGGAGCCCAGCAGGTCAAGGCTGCAGTGGCTGGGAGCAGCCACTACACTCCAGTCTGGGCAACAGAGTGAGACTCCAACTCAAAAAAAGAAAGAAAGATATAAAAGTATTACTTTGCAGGAACTTACATTCTGAACTCTCCATGTGTGAAAGATGCAGGTACCAGAATGGAATCACTTACGTCAAACCCTCACAAATAAGAGTTAGAAGGCCATGAAGGGGGTGCCCTCATACACGAACGCCTGTACCAAGTCTTATTGTAAGGCATTCCTGCAAGTACTGCATGTTTGCCTGTAACAAACCTTATCACAAGGAAATTACTCTAGACTCTAATATTCCAGATAAGCAGTTGGCAAAAGGACACCTGCCTAGTGGCGCCTGAACAGTAAGCTAATGCCAATTTCTGCAGCAAGTCTCCATAAGCAACGATCTTTGATACAAAACACCTTTTGTTGACTTCTCTTTAAAAGTCTCCCTTTGGCCCCAACTCCCTCAAATGTGACTATGATTTGCCATAGCACACATTCCAGATTATTTGCAATCCTCTCTTTTTTTTTCTTTTTTTTGAGCTGGAGTCTCACTTCATTGTCCAGACTAGATGCAGTGGCACGCTTTCGACCACCGCAGCCTCGACCCGCTGGGCTCCAGCGATCCTTCCGCCTCAACCTTCCGAGTAGCCAGAATTACAAATGCGCGCTACCACGCCCGGCTAAATTGTGATTTATTGTAGAGATGAGGTCTCGTTAAATTGCCCGGGTGGGTCTCGAACCCGCGGGCTCAGGCAATCCACTCACCTTGGCCTCTCAAAGCACTGGGATTACAGGCTGAGCCACCGAGCCCGGCTAATCCCCTCTATTTTCAAATAAACTCATCTATTCTGAAAAGCTTCTCTGTAAATTTTTGGTTTTTTTTTTTTAGGTTGACATAAAAATACATTAAAAAGCCATTCCATGGTTTCATGAAGAGCAAATATAAGCAGATTCACAATTGACAAAAATGATCGCTATAAATCCTATGGCCTTGGGGATCCAATTAAAGATATGAGTTTACTCAAAACTTACTTGAATGACGAATAATGGATTATCTCAATTATAAAGATACTAAGAACTGGAACAGAAGAACTGAGTTATTATCCATTAGGGTTTCCTCTCTTCCCGGAATGTGCTTTTGGGGTAAGATTTAACTTCCCCTCCTATGCTCCCTTCTAGGACTAGGACAGAGTGGATGAGAGAGATTGGCAGGACAAAATAGTAAAGCAAGAGAAGACTAAGCCATCTTGACTATTTCTCTAACGTCAACAAACATGAGTAATTCACAAACTGATTTTTATTTACCCATCACAATGGGACTCATATGTAAATAGGTACAATTTACATATGAATATTAGGACCAAGTGTGCCCATTTTTTAAAGTGTTTAAAATGTAGACCATTCTTTGATTATCAGCACACTAAGGGAGCTGACTGTATAAAGTAATCTTCAAGAAATTCTCTTGTAATGTAGATCTTCTGTCAAATTAAAAACCACCTCCTGATATATTTGTTTTCCCAGTTTGAATTTTTATGCGTGAGAGGTTTTCTTTTCTTGGGAAAACATTCCATTTCTTGATCAGTTATTATGATAGAGAATAAAGGAACGTCTGCACAGTGAAGTGGAAAACTGCCTCAAGGGAGAGTGTGGATCTTATATTTCATGAATATGATACATATTTGTTGCAGATTCCTTTAAAAAAAAATCTCTTTTAAAAAAAGCCTATAAGAATGGAGGAATGACAATTATGCCATTCTATTATTCTAATTAGTTGCTTGTCTGTTCAAATAGCAGACAGCCACAGAGGAACCAAGTAACATTTTGGTGACCTAACTAGGGAAAAAAAAGTCTCCAATTAAATGTTAAGGGAAGGAAATTAACATGCACACAATTTACAGCATTTTAAATTAAACATTGCTTTGACTTTACTGGACTTAGGCAAAAGAAATGTTAACTTACCATACACTTAGGGGAAGCCTTCTAATAAATAAATGAAGGTTAAAAAGGTGGAAAAACCAATGCCTCAATAATGTTTCAAGCTGAATAGAATTGCATGACACTGTAACCACTAATTTTCTTAATCCTGTAGAGGGGGTGGAAGTCTGACAAAGTGAACTGTTTAGTAAGTATACAGTAAAACAGAAGCAGACCTAGGCCTTGTTACCATTTATTTAATTAGTTAAAACAGAATCTGTTCAGTGACCCATATTCAAGATCAACAAGAAAAGGTTTCCAAGTTCAGAGAATAACAGAAATGAACCCCTAGAGCGTGTGCTAAATAATATGTTTTCAATAAAGGTGTGTTGATTCAATGTGATGGACCACTGAATACCATTTTGACATAAATTGTTTTAAAGAGTTGCTTTTACTCCCCTCCCATCACTAGGAGCCAATGCTAGGCTGACCTCACACATTTTGCCTGGAGTCAGAACCATGCTTTGAGCAGCCTAAAACACTCACGTCATCAAAAAAGCTTTCTCCTATGGCCCCCTCACCTTTTATTTGCTATCATTATGCCCCAACGACCTCTCTGTTCAACACAGACTTTTCAATCATAAGCTTTAGGACTGCCTCCTCTGGATTCTTTTATTTTATTTTTTAAGACTCTTACGTGTTTCCTCTCACCTTAACATTCTGTCTCTTGTTAATAATCAAAGAGCTATGGTCAACTTGTATATTTGCTACCTTGCTAATATTGCAGTCGGGCTCGGTGGCTCAGCCTGTAATCCCGTGCCTTTGGGAGGCTGAGGTGAGTGGATTGCCTGAGTCCCGGGGTTCGAGACTCGCCTGGGCAACTTGGTGAGACTTCATCTCTACAATAAATTTAAAAAAATTAGCCAGGCGTGGTAGTGCGTGCCTGTAGTTCCAGCTACTTGGAAGGCTGAGGCGGAAGGATCGCCGGAGCCCAGCAGATCAAGGCTGCGGTGGCCGAGAGCAGCCACTGCACTCCAGTCTGGGCGACAGTGAGACTCCAACTCAAAAAAAAAAAAAAAAAAATACTGCAAAGCACCCGTTTATGATGTGAATCATATTTTTATTATTTAACCTTAATGTTCGTGTTTTCTCTGTTCTTTTCAAATTAAACTAATAGGAAAGTCCCAGGAAGAATATGGAAGCTGTCTTTGAAGTCACCAAATTTAAAGACCTTTTAAAACAAAATACTTTATAACTAAACAGTAGCTAAGATCTATGATTCTTTTAAAAGGTGCAATTCTATTGTACTAATAAAATCATGCATAGTAATTAGGACAGACAAAAGTAATTATTTCTAGTATCCTTAAGAACAAAAATTACTTGGAAATAAGAACCCAGTTTAATCGCTAGTGTGGATGTATTTCCAGGACTTTAGAAAATTTGGAGCTAATGTCAACCTAAATTAAACAACTGACTCTACATCACAAAGAGTTTATTGGAGAATAAGAAGTTGCGATTCAAAATATGCTTGTTGTGGTGGACCATGGGTACCTCCAGAGGTTGACGCAAGGAGAAGCCTCCAAAAGAAAAATCCACATAAGCTGTTTTGAAAAAAAGACCATTAGTTACAGGGATTTGCCGAGGAGTTGGCATTAGCTCAGTGGTGGAGACAGCACTTGTTAGGTAGATGTCCTGTGCATGTGGCTTATCTGGAATACTGTGGTTTTGAGGAATTTCTTGTGATAATTTCTGTCATAGGCCTCCATGTGTGAGGTCCCCTCCTTCATGGTCTCCTGGCTCCATTTTGTTAGGGTTTGGCATAAATGACTTCATTTTGGTTCTGGCAACTTTCATACCAACTAGACTGGAATTTGTTATCACTGTTTAATAAAGTTGAGATAAAGTTGGTTTCTCTGATAAACAGAGAATTATGAAAGGATACAGCTATTTAAAAAAATAAAACACTGTGGAAAATGTAACTAAAACACTGCTGTGGAAAAATATAAATTAGGCCTCTAAAAATAAATGTATGACTAACATAAAACCAAATATATCATTAAACGATTTATATTTCATAGCTGTCATAATTCCTTCTTCATTTTTTAGAGCTTCTTGGGATTATTATTAGGATATTAACAGTTTATAAAACTAAACAATATCACATGTTATAAAATTTTTTACTGCTTAATTAGTCAGATAAAGGATTATTCATTTTTAATACCCTGGTATTTTATACAGAAAGCCTAATTCAGTTTAGAAAAGTATTGAATTCAAGTATGAAATTCTATATTTTTTATCTCTGGACCCAAAATGACATATAAACATCAGTCATTTGAACAAGTCAGGGAGGTTTTTTAAATACTAATTTTAAAGTTCATTTAAAATGGCATAAAAGGATAAGGATTCATAATTTTTACTTAGCAAGTATTTAGTTTTATACATGGCTATATAGGGTTTTGCTTTTCCTTGCCATGCATCAATTTGCTTTAGCAATTGTGGATTCATGCCTTTTATTCACATATTTTCCTGCTTTGCAAAGGTTAATACAAATTAGAGTCATGTGAAACAACATTAAAGAGGAAAATTTCCTATTTATTTTGCCCTTTTCAAGAAGATAGTAAAGTAATTAACTAAACCACATTATGACATGGCGAGAATATCATGGACTTGATTGTACATGTAAAATATACTTTTAAAAAGCATGTATGCATGTGTCTAGAAGAAATAGTGGTAACATTTTTTATCCTGTCTCAGGACCACCTCAGCAAATGACATAAATTTTTAACAAAACAAAATTATTTATGAAATAAATTAAAATCTGTATCTTTCCATTATAACTGTCTAACACAATCTACTCTCTTACTGGAAAAAAGTTAAACTTGTTTCCTTCCTGTTTTACCCAAATGCAATATTTTGGACCTTAACTTAGACCTTGGGTACTTATAATCCCCTTCAAAGACATTACTTTCACTCCTCTCTGATAAACTAAATTTTAAACTACCACTTTTATTTATTTTATTTTTATTTTTATTTTTGAGTTGAAGTCTCACTGTGTCGCCCAGACTGGAGTGCAGTGGCCGCTCCCAGCCACCTCAGCCTCGACCTGCTGGGATCTGGCGATCCTTCCGTCTCAGCCTTCCAAGTAGCTGGAACTACAGGTGCACGCTACCACGTCCGGCTAATTTTTGATTTATTGTAGAGATGAGGTCTCGCCAAGTTGCCCAGGTGGGTCTCGAACCCGCAGGCTCAGACAATCCACTCCCCTCGACCTGTCAAAGCACGGGATTACAGGCTGAGCCACTGAGTCTGGCCTAAACTACCACTTTTAAAATTCCCTCCCAACTTCCATTAATCTTTCTTTAATTTTCAAATGATGACCACACTCACATATTTTATGCTCTAGACTCCATCATTTTCTGATAGAGTCAAGAGCCCTGGAATATACAATACCTTTATTTTTGCCTTGTACTTTTTTCTCCTATGCATCAACAAATTTTCCAGAACAATTTGCTGTCATTTTTCCTGAAGCTATACAGTGATGTTGGATAAAAAAAAGGACTGAAACAGAGGGCTTAGGGTTCTGATAGACTACAGAAAATTAAAAATTTGTCCATGTAAACTCAAAAGGAGCAAAAAAGTAGAAAATTGGGCTCAGGATCAAAATTGCTCTGATTATATAAAATCTATTTATAAAGCACATCCCATAATACATTGTAAGTCATAAATATAATCTGCCTAGGAAAGTCAGTATAGTAAAACCATACCAATATTTATTCCCTCAATTCTAGGAGTGACTGTACTTTACACTCAGAATAAAACAACTGTCCTACAAGAAAAAAAAATCTTCTCTTTTGTGGGCTGGGAAGATTGTGTCACTGTTTTCTTAATTTCCCCAAAACAAAGAAAGCATTTCCAGTTAAGCAGATCAAAAAAATGGGAAAGTGCAGAGTTGTTTGAGAGAAGTGGAGGAGGTGCATAGACTTGTGCCATTTTATCTCTAAATGAACTTTCCTGTTACTAGTATAAAACAGGTGGCATTGTGCCATGTGCAATGCAACTTATCTGAGAGAAAAGCAAGCGCGAAACTCAGAAATAAAAAAACATCCCTCCAGAATTCCTCAAAATACTTTAGGGTTAGAGGAACAAAAGATAACACACACAAAAAAGATGGTTAAGACGATAATGATATCACACTAGAGCAACTGTACAAACAAATGGCTAGAAAGAAAATCTAAATATGACAACTAAGGAAAAAAGGTAAGCTTTATACAATACTTTGTACAATACTTTGTACAACCTGGGTGGACCCACACTTCACATGAAATCCACACCTGAAAAATTTTCTGACTCATAGTATAGGGTATCTGTAAAAGAAGTGTAAATTTAAAGGAAAATTCACCATAATAAAAAGAGAAGTTCAGGCTATGCTTTTGCAGCTTTTTAACTGAGTCAAAATTGGCCAACCCAAACACAGACAGTAATTAAGAAAATATCACCATCTTTTCAAAAAGGGACATACACTCTATGCCTTATTTGAGATCTCATTAACTTGGAATAAGTTCCAGTCAAAGACAAGCAAGTTTTACATACCATACTAGATTTTAATTATAGCTAAATATAGTTGCTAATATTATATTCATGTAAACACCTGCATTATGTGTGTCAAGATGCCTCAGCAATAAGATAGTTCTGTGAACCAAAAAGCATAAAATGATCCAATCACAAATTAGTTACTTTATTCATGGATATATTCAGGTCTTGAGTGTTTCTTCCTTAATAACTAAGTTCTACTAAGTTGCATTTACTGAAAGTATAAGACGAACTCGAACTCCAAAAGTAGCATTTGTGTTATATCACTTAACATAAGCATGCATCCAGAATCTATTTTTTTCTTAGGGCCATGCAATAAATTCAAAAATAGGTGCTTATCATTGGTGAGAATGAGTTAGGACGCCTAAGATACTATCTAGTGCATAGTTTATTAACTGACCTTCCTCAATTTCAGGAAAAAAATATCTTATTTTACTTTAATTATTTACTTATTAATCTGAAATATTCTTTGTCCAAGAACGTCTGGTCTTTAACTAGAACAGAAATAAAACAAAACAAAACAAAACAAAAGACCGGCATTAAAAACTATTTCAACTGCAATAGTTGAAAATAACTCTAGTATATTTTAGATTTCAAAACAACAAAGATCACAATTGGGAAGCAGTTCTTTTCAAAACATTTTGATTTATATTATAAATATTGGAAACCATGTTGGCAGACTTTCATACAAACCCCTAATAATAGCAGTTGTTAAAACAAATATTTACATAGCAATTTTCATGAGACCAACCCTTTGAACAAATAAATATAAACTGTACTCATGATTATATAGCTCCCTGCCTCAAATGTGTGCATTGCAAGACACACTTTAAAGGATATAAAATTGAAATGAGGTGATTTTTTTTTCTGGCAATTTCTCAAGAAATTATCAGCTAATAATCTTAGTAGATAAATACATATAAATTGTATTTTTGACACCCAATGAGAAAAATGTAAAAGACAGTATAGATATTGTTTCTTTCTTTTTTTTTTAATTGGAGTCTCACTCTGTCGCCTAGACTGGAGTGCAGTGGCCACTCCTGGCCACTGCTGCCTCGACCTGCTGGGCTCCGATGATCCTTCCGCCTCAGCCTTCCGAGTAGCCGGAATTACAGGCATGCGCTCCCACTCTCGGCTGATTTTTTTGATTTATTGTAGAGATTAGGTCTTGATGCCCAGGTGGATCTCGAACCCGCAGCCTCAGGCAATCCACGCACCTCAGCCTCCCAAAGGTGCGGGATTATAGGCTGAGCCACCGAGCCTGGCTGATATTGTTTCTTAAGTTGATTAACTGAAAATCAATTATGATCTAATTTTCCAAACAGATATATCCCAGACCCAAACTCTTTGCTAAAATATGAATATTGTGCTATTATGAAATTCTATGTACTGAGGCATAGAAAGACAGATGTATGTTAAGTGACTTCTTTACCGTCAAACAAAAATTCTAGTGATTTATTACACGTGAATCCATATTTAAGGGAAGCATCCAGAATCTAGAGAAAAACAGTCTCAAGAATGATAAAATCAATTTTTCACATTCAAAACAGAACAAAACTGCAGTTCGAAAGAATGAAAAAAAACATGAAGTATTTGTTCTCTTTAAATATGGCACCACCATCATGGCAGCAATCATGTGACTAACCCACCCATCTGCCTGCTATCACCTGACATCATCAGTACTTGCTCTTGCCTGCCCCTTTGAGGTGACGTGAAAGCAGACCACCACCCAATCACCGTAATGACTTTCCCCCATCAAGGAGAATGGTTAAAAGAACTCAACCAGAAGCAACCAGGGGCCATTGCCTTGCTAGACTCTGGTGTGGCCATGTGCTCTCTGAGCCATAGTTGTTGCCATGCTTCCTGGCTTTGGTCCCCCTCCCCCACCTTGGGGAGAGATGAATCTTCACTCCTCCTTCTCTTTCTCTCCTAATTTACTTTTAAATAAACGTTTCTTAACCTTAAAATATAAATAAATAAATAAATATGGCACCAAAGAATAAAAACATCAATAAGAATGACAGAGCAAGAGATTTTCTTAAAGATGTAATGAGCACTGTTTTAAAGAAAATTTCCCTGTACTTCAAAATTGTTTCAGCTAGAAACATTTTTTTTAATTAAATAATGTTCTGATTAGATCAAATGTTTTTCTTAGTTTGTGAACTACATTTACCTTTGGAGTACTTCAGTACCAGCTACCATGTTGAAAACACAAATTACTAAATATTATCTTGATCTCTTAACCTACCAAAGTACTAAAATGATACAAATGCAGAGTAGCATCTAACAATATCTGATACATAAGGTCAAACATCTCTTCTATTAGCCATAATTATTAAATTCTCCTATTCACTAAAATTGTTTAAATGGCTCACGTAAAGAAGTCCTAATAAAGCTTTTAAAAATTATTTTTAAAAATAATTAAGAAAGAGAAGAAAACTAAACCAGAAAGTTGGAGCTATAGTAGGCAACTGTAATTGAGCACAGGGCTCCTGGCAATTGTAAATGAGCCCAGAGCTCCCTGACTGCCAAAGCAAACACAAAAGCAGAAATTAGTTACATCATTATCCAATGTCAATTACAGGTGCAGGGGAAAAGGCAAGATGTTGAAGCATATGAAGGTACAGAATAACACCACTTCTTTAAAAAAAAATAAAGCATGTAAGAGATATAAGTGATTGCACATGCATATATTAAAACTTTCTGGCAAATCATATGATAAACAATTGTTTGTTCTGGGTTGTGGTCCTTGGGAAATGATGACCACAAGGCAGGAGACATTTCACATTATAACACTGACGTACTACTAAATTCAAGGTTTTTTCCCAAGAAACATGCATTGTTTTGCAATGTAAACATCTATATCTACAATTTATCGTTTTATTTTATGCTTTATAAATGTAATGTAAAGGAATGCAAAGTAAAAGAAGATAATTGAAGGTCAGTGTAATTTAAGGGTCAAATAACTGCTTTGATTCTGACTGTAACAATGATAAAAATAAAGAAGCATGATTTCAACAACAGCATCACAAAATAGTTGTCATTTAAAAAAAGAAAAAACAAGCCGGGTTCGGTGGCTCAGCCTGTAATCCCGTGCCTTTGGGAGGCTGAGGTGAGTGGATTGCCTGAGCCCTGGGCAGCGAGACCTCATCTCTACAATAAATCAAAAAATCAGCCGGGCGTGGTGGCGCATGCCTGTAGTTCCGGCTACTTGGAAGGCTGAGGCGGAAGGATCGCCGGAGCCCAGCAGGTCGAAGCTGGGGTGGCTGGCAGCGGCCACTGCACTCCAGTCTGGGTGACAGAGTGAGACTCCAACTCAAAAAAAAAAAAAAAAGAAAAGAAAAGAAAAAACTCTGGCCAGGCTCGGTGGCTCAGTCTGTAATCCCAGAGCTCTGGGAGGCCAAGGTGAGTGGATTGCCTGGGCCAGCGGGTTCGAGACCGGCCCGGGCAACTTGGCGAGCCCTCTCATCTACAATAAATCAAAAATTAGCTGGGCATGGTAGTGCACGCCTGTAATTCCAGCTTACTTGGAAGGCTGAGGCGGAAGGATCGCCAGAGCCCAGAAGGTCGAGGCTGCAGTGGCTGAGAGCGGCCACAGCACTCCAGTCTGAGTGACAGAGTGAGACTCCAGCTCAAAAAAAACCAAAACAAAACAAAACTCAGTCAGGCACGGTGGCTCAGCCTGTAATCCAGCACTTTGGGAGGACGAGGAGAGATGATTGCCTGAGCCTATGGGTTCGAGACCAGCCTGGGCAACTTGGTGAGACCTCATCTCTACAATAAATCACAAAAACTAGCCGGATGTGGTGGTGTGCATCTATAGTTACAGCTACTTGGAAGGCTGAGGTGGAAGGATTGCCTAAGTACAGCAGGTGGAGGCTGCGGTGGCCGTGAGTGTGCCACTGCACTCCAGCCTGGGTGACAAGAGTGAGATTTCAACTCAAAAAAAAAAAAAAACCTCAAGATTTCTGTTATAGTTTAGAATCAAACTTAATGATAGTTCAAAGCAGAAATCCAATTATGTCCTTTCATAATTGAAAGTGAGAGACAGAATGAAGCAGTTCAAGAGAAAGAATGAATGAACGAATAACAAAAAAGGAACAAGGAAGAGCTATTTTCAGAATGACTCACAGGAAGCAAATGAAAATCCAAATATATAAATTATATACTGCAAGCAACTATAATCCCAACATATAGCACTGGAATAAGCTTAAAGATGACTATTAAAATGTTTGGAAATATAAGGAAATAATATTTCTGCTGCTTAAGTCTATCTTCTTTATTAGTTTTATCACTAAAGAAAAATCTTTTTTTTTGAGTTGGAGTCTCACTCTGTCGCCCAGACTGGAGTGCGGTGGCCACTCCCAGCCACCGCAGCCTCGACCTGTTGGGCTCTGGTGATCCTTCCGCCTCAGCCTTCCAAGTAGCCGGAATTACAGGCATGCGCTACCACGCCTGGCTGTTTTTTTTTTTTTTATTTATTGTAGAAATGAGGTCTCGCTGCCCAGGCGGGTCTCGAACCCGCGGGCTCAGGCAATCCCCTCATCTCAGTCTCCCAAAGGCGCAGGATTACAGGCTGAGCCACCGAGCCAGCTAAGAAAAATCTTTTTGGAGAAACCAGAAGAAAATTACTTATCTAGTTACAAGCATAAGTAAGTCACTAAACAAATCATGACAGCATGCACTGCAATAGATGGGGGGAAAACCTATTAATAACTTGCAGCATATTATATCTTTAAAATTTCCACTTTTTTTTTTTTAATTGGAATCTCACTCTGTCGCCCAGACTGGAGTGCAGTGGCACACTCACCACCATCCCAGTGTTGACCTGATGGGCTCTGGTGATTCTTCCACCTCAGTCTTTCATGTAGCTGGAACTACAGGTCTGCACTACCACCTCGGGCTAATTTTTGATTTATTGTAGAGACGAGGTCTCACCAAGTTGACAGAGCTGGTTTCGAACGCGAAGGCTCAGGCAATCCACTTGCCTCGGCCTCCCAAAGTGCTGGGATTACAGGCTGAGCCACCGAGCCTGGCCAAAATTTCCACTTTTAAACAAACTATCACTATCACACATATTTCAAAGGTTTGTAAAATTCAAACATATAAATTGTAAGTAAACACCCAAATACAGCATCAAAAGTCATCACATTCTTGTTTTTTAAAAGTAACAAAATACTTGTCTAAGAAACCACAAGCCAAAGAAATTGAGAATAGTTTAAATAGTTTAATAATTTGGATTATTAAATCCTTAAAAAAAGAAGGGCTAGCTGTTAATAATCATGAGAAGTCTATCACTTTAGAAAAGGAAAATGCAAAAAGCTTTTTAAGAGTAACCACAACCAACTAGAGGTTTTGTATTGTTGATTGTATTTAAAAACTATTTCATACTAGGTAACAATAGTCCCAAATACATGTACAGGAAGATTAAAAACATATTAATAGACCTAGTAATTCTACCCAAGAGAAATAAAAACCTATAACCACATAAAAACTTGTGCACAAATGTTTATAGCAGTGTTATTTGTAACAGTCAAAAAGTGCAAACAACCCAAATGTCCACCAATTGATGAATGGACAAACAAAATGTGGTCAATCCATACAATGGAATAGTAAAAATTCATAAAGAGAAAGGGAATAGCCATATATGTTACAACATGAACAAACCTTGAAAACATAATGCTAAGTGCAAAAAGCCTGCCATAAGCACCACAAACTGTAAAATCCCAATCATATGAAATATCCAGAATGGCAAATCTATAGAAACAAAGTAGGTTCACAGTTTCCAAGGGCCGAGAGAATGTGAAGATTAGAATATAATAGCTAAGAGGTGGTGAAATTGTCCTGAAATAGATGAGGTGATTGTTGTATAACCTTGTACATATACTAAATACCATTGACTTGTACAGCTTAAATGGATGAATTATAGCTAGGCTCAGTGGCTCAGCCTGTAATCCTGCGCCTTTGGGAGGCTGAGGTGAGTGGATTGCCTGAACCCGCGGGTTAGAGACCCACCTGGGCAACTTGGCGAAACCTCATCTCTACAATAAACCAAAAAATGACCCGGGCGTGGTAGCGCGTGCCTGTAGTTCCAGCTACTTGGAAGGCTGAGGCAGAAGGATCACCGGAGCCCAGCAAGTCGAGGCTGCGGTGGCCGGGAGCAGCCACAGCACTCCAGTCTGCGAGACACAGTGAGACTCCAACTCAAAAAATAAAAATAAAAAATAAAAAAATAAATGGGTGAATTACGTAGAATATGAATTTTATATCAGTAAAACTGTTAAATATAAAAAATTAACAAGTCAAGATTCTCTTCTATTGTCTTCCTCAGTCTCAACCTCATAAACACTTTTCTTTAGTCAGTGCTACCAGACAGAACAAATCTAAGCCGTCCCAGCCATGCATCTGTGGGACATTAGCATGAAGTCTTCTAATTGTCACCCATATGACTACTCTAACCACGACTTGTTTAATGGGCAGTCACAAAATGGCAGTATACCTAAAGAGCCCCTAGCTGATAACCAGGCTTTTCCATCTGAGTTCCTCAATCCAAGATACTTCTGGGTGCCCCAGTTATTAGGATTGCCTGAACTCAAGTCCTCATGCCCTACTTGATCTGGACGTCTAAATCCTGAGTTCTTGGTCATCGGGAAGATAGCACATCCACACATTCCATGCCTGGATTGTCCATGTTCTCACTGTGTTCTACCCACGTGCTTGGACACTGTGGAACTACAGCCTGATCCTATAGTTTGCCTGAATGGGGTTGAACAAAGAGAGTTCCCTTGTGCCACCTGCTCTGACTGCAGAGAAGGTTGGCCTTCTTTGCTCAGTTGTGCAGCTAGACATCTATGAGCCCACAGAATGCCTATCCCTGTCCATCTAATACAAGAACCTTTCACCTCGTAACTAAACACTGCACCAATAATTCTTGAGATTACAAGACAGTTAAGTAGTGATGAGATATATTCTGATTAACTGCAAAATAATATTTTTTCTTTCAAGTATTTTCAGTTTTATGGGATTGAATAAAACCATTTTAAAAGAATTCATCATACAAAAGGGAAAATAAAGAAGACACATGATTCTAACAGATGAGTAAAAATACCCTTCATCAAATAGAACTCAAAATAATATTAGTGTAGTAGAGCCCATTAAATGGTACTCATACTGCTTTTCTTTTTGATGACTGCTCTGGCGACTATCAGAAAGAAATTGTGTGTTCACTGAACTTACTACAGAACAATAGATAATTTAATGCCACACTTATGAGAAAAGATATTTTGTGACCAATGGAGAAGAAGCAGGTTATATTTCAAGTTTATTGGCTTCTGGAAAAATATACTATCTGATAGAACAGGTAAAAGAATTATAAATATTAATTTCCAATTTATCTTGTTAAATGTCTGATTGCAAGTATGAGGCATTAGCAAAATACTAAATTATGCCATGTATTGATTGTTCAAAAACATACTTTTAAAAGGTAATAGTTTAGAATATAAAATTAAGTATATTAACACAGTATCTCAAATATTGGTGAAAACAAATCATGAAAGTGTTCTTATTAAGATAGGGTAAAAATAAAGGCATAAATAAATAAGACTATAGTAGCTATCAGAGAAGGGAGTTTCTGTGGTTCAATACCAAGGACAATATTTTATAAAAGTGTGCATTTATGTTGTCAAGAATGACCGTCTAAAGGCCTGAGGATATGGGAGTCATGATTGCTAATTACTTCACTCCTCACACTTCTAGAATTATCAGGGAAAAAGTAGTTTTAAAAAACTGCACCTCAATCTGTCTGTAAGTTTCTATTACTTCCTAGATCTTTAATTTGGGGACATGTTCACCCACCTTACTGAGACTCTCCAGCTATATTCACAAATAGTTTTCAGCTTTTGATTTCCTTTTCAATTTTAGTATATTTATAAAAGATATGTTTAACAGTTGGATACAATTATAGTACAGAATACAGGCAATATGAATAACCAAAAACCAAATGTTAAAAAAGAAGATTCATATTCATATTCTTTAGTGCAATTGAGACTTAAGTTGTTTTCAAGTAAGACTGAGTTGAAAAGAAATTGAGTTTTTTGAGCACAATTTTGTTTCTCTCAAGATATTCTAAAAGTTGGATGGTCCCCATGGAACTCAGAAAGCTATGGAGGCATATTCTAATAAATTTCTTTACATTTTTAATGTACTCGGGTGCTTCCCCAGTCCCTCAGAAGCCAAAGTATCTGGAACACTTTTCCTTAACATATAAAAGGTGGGAATGTCTGTCCTTTCATGATTACTCAAAAAAGGTCAGAATTTCTTCACCATGGAAAATTTAGCCTCCATTCCTTCTAAATTCATTTTCCTTCTTTTTATTTCTTTTTTAGGGCAATAGTATGCCTCAGTGATTTATGACACTATCACTTTCCCAATGCCAAGTGGAATTTAATTTAAAACAACAACAACAAAAAAAAACCCTTCTTTTTTAATAAAAGACAAAGATGATGGATCCCAAAGTCCTCCCAAATAAGAATGGAAAAAGAGGCAACCTCAAGGGGAACCGTTCCACAATAGATGGGAGAAAATAGTCTACACTCACTTGAAATCACAACAAGAGTCTTCCTCTCAACATATTTGATTACCTGCTAAATTGTCACAATTTTCCAAAACATATGCCAAGATCTCAATGCTCCCAGCTACTCCTCTGCCTCACAAAAACCTCTTTTCCTTAATTATGGATCCCCACAAAGTAATAGCTTTTGGAATTTAAAGAATGACAAGCCATGAACACTTCACAAGTTCTCTAAAGTAAAATCGCTTTCCAAGCTCCCTCTCTTTGCTCCAACATTTGGAACACAAGTTATATAATAAGATATCCAAGGATCAGTACAGCTGGAGTCTGCCGGGTGAAATGAGTGAATACCAACAGAATATTACTCAGAAATAGTTCCATGACACCTTAAAAAGAACAGTTTTACACACACACACACACACACACACACACACACAATTTGTTTTTACCTGTAGCAAAACAATCTCAAAAACGTGTCCTCAATCCTCATACTAGGAGGGAATATCACTTATCAGGTTCAGCTACCAACAAGGATGGAGAAGGATTTTCCACTGCAACTGATCTGACACCCTCTGCTTCATCTCAGCCGAGGTCAGGGGATATCATCCCCAATACCACTGCATGTACCAAGGAAGGTAAGAGAAGAAGTGGAAGAAGAACAAAAAAATAAAATAATAATCCTTCACAGATCAAAGGAAACCTGAAGCGTCTTCTTGGAGCAGTTATTGTGAAAGATGGGAGCTGAGTGAGGGAGAGGGAGGGTGATAACTGCAGCACAGAACATTTAGTCAGGTAGATAAATACTGAACCAAATCTCCAGGACCAATAGAGGAAATGTACTAAGGATGTGCAGAACAACTTAAATACACATATAACCAATAAGCAGTTCAGCTCAATCCTACTCAACAAATATTTATTAATGACTTCTTTTGTATCAGGCACTCTGCAAATCACAAAAATTAACAAGACTAAGCTCTCTTTTTGAAAGCTAATCTTTCCCAAAACATATACATCTAGTAACTCCCAATCAGAATGCCATTTTTGAATACTCTAAGATTTTTTGAACTTTCTTCCATTTTCCAGTCTCCATTCTACATTAGCAGGTGTGCAATATGCCTTAACTGACATGAATATGTCATAATTAATTTTAAAGTGCTCTAACAAGTAGAATTATTTTTCAAATATCTAAATCATGTTATGGCTACAGTAGAAGCCAAATTTCAGCTCAGATGAGGAGCATGGTGATTACACATA
Organism: Cephalopachus bancanus; assembly: GCA_027257055.1. Lineage (NCBI taxonomy): Eukaryota > Metazoa > Chordata > Mammalia > Primates > Tarsiidae > Cephalopachus > Cephalopachus bancanus. The sequence goes on from JAPVLO010000006.1 coordinate 6,774,034, forward strand.
AACATTTGCACTGAAATCCAAAAGCACCATGGACAATTCAACAGTGTTGAAAAGAATGAATCTCTATACTTAAATGCTGCATTGTAACAAGGGCATTTAGGATGTAATGTCCTTGTTTCCTTGCTGGACACAGATGGTTACCACAAGACTCAGCATAGCAATTACTTTTTGCGAGAAGAAAAAGGAATACAATCAAGAAAGTACACACAGACAGCTTCTAAGAACCAGCAATAACATTCTCCTGAGTGATGTTTTAATTATGATCCTCTATTTTGTCCACATATGTTTTATATACTGTTCTGTATGTATGATACACTTTAAAAAGCAATATAGCAAGGATCTCTGGAAGAATACACAAGAAACTGGTACCAGTAACTGCCTCTTACAAGAGCAACTATAGTCTATGGTTAGAGTAGATTTTGTTATATTCTTTTACTTATTATTTATTTTTATTTTGTAGAAACAAGGTCTCACTATGTTGCCCAGGCTGGTCTTGAGCTCCTGGGCTCAAGTGATTCTCCTGCCTCAGAGTCCTAAAAGTACTAGGGTTACAGGTATGAGACACTGCACCCAGCCAGGGTAAACGTATTTAGATTCGAAAATATAGTTTATTTAGAAAGTAAATTTGAGAGAGAGAGAAAGAGGAGATTCACCTCCCCAAGGTAGGGCAGGGGGCAACAGGGTAAATTCTTTACTACACATTCTTTTTTATTTTTTCTTGTTAACTAAATATATGTAGCACCTTTTTAAAAATAATCAAGAGCAAATAATAAGTAAATGTTAAAACTTTGCTCAAACATAATATTACAATTGAAGGTAAGCAATGAAGATTTGTGCGATATGATCAATGGGAAAGATTTTCAAAACTATGGGTAAGTGATGCCATTGGCTTGCTCAGAATAAAAGAAAATTTCATAAAGAGAGCTACCAATGTAATAACCAATTTTCCATACACATGGTAATCATTAATCAGACTTAATAGTTACAGAGCCTTAGTTCTATAACTCAAAGAATTGTGATACTTTACAGGTACAATGCCCAAACAGGTTAAGCATCCTGAGAAGCCAGTTCTCAGCCTCAGAACCTCCCCGCTTCCCAAGGCAGGCCACTCTCTTCCATAACAGCAACTGATGTATCCCAAAGAGATGAGCATTGTGGACTGTCCAATCTATAACCCTCAGTCTTAGAGAACCCTGACAGGGAAATGAGATTTATCATACAGTAAAACCCTCAGTCATGACATACCAACCCACAACAGAATCAACAGAATGCATCCATGCACTCTGTTAGATGATTCTATTTAGATAATGAATTAGTAAGCCACAAAATCCAGTTCAGAGAGCAACTTAGAATGAAGGAGCTTTACCTAAAGCAGGTCTATTAGAGAAAAAGTCAAGGAAAAGCTAAACATGTTAGAAGTTCTACAGAAACATAGTTTAAACAGTTCAGGAGATCTTGCAAAGAATTCTTATGGGGATAGAAACTAATGGTTTCAGGTAGAAGCTTTAAGCACAGGAGTTCTGAACATATTTCAAAGAAAGGGGCTAACACCCTCCTCCAAGGAGCACAATAATGAAAGAATACTATATGCATATAAATTTCACAGGAAATGTACATTGGGACAAGAGCTATAAGAGATGAGTAAAATATCTGATTTTAAAAGTTATATCTATATATATCCAGATAATTGAAATCAGAGACTCAAATACATATTTGTTCAATATAAGCATTATTCACATTAACCAAAAAGTAAAAACAACCCAAGAACCCATGGACAGATAAGTATAAAAAAATGGTGGTATACATGCAAAAAAAATTCTTCAGCCTGAAAAAGGAAGAAAATTCTAAAAGATGTTGCAAGCTAAATGAACCTTGAAGATATTATACTAAGTGAAACAAGCCAGCCACCAAAAGAAAAATATTATATAACTCTACTTACATGAAGTACTTAGAGGGCCAATTTCATAGGGACAAAAAGCAGAATGGTGACTACCAATGGCTGGCAGGGAGTGGGAAGGATGGAAGAAGAAGGGGAGAATTTGTTTAATGGGTACAGAGTTTCTGTTTGGGATGATAAAAACGTTGCAGAGTTGGGTCGTGGTAACAGTTGCACCACTGTCAATGCACCTAATGCCACTGAACTATACACTTAAAACTATTAAAATGTCATATTTTACATTTTAAAAATATCTTGTATATTTTACCACAAATTTTAAGAGATCATATTTACAGTCAAAGTAACCAAATAGTGCAGTGAATTCAAAGTAAAAAAAACAGGCTTATCAATATTATTCAAAAAGACTCTTATTTGAAACCACACATAGAAACAGAAAGTAAACTGATAAACTATTGCACCACTATTACTCCCTTTAACAATTCTTTGATCTTTACCTTGAGACTGATACCAGTGGAAGTGATGCCATAGTGCAAAGCACAGCTGTACAAAATGTTTTCCTCCTGGAGACAACCCTACCACCAACCTATACCATCATACCACATCCATTCTCCCATGATGCTCACACCTGTCCCCTGCCCCACCACATACACACAGATGTGGGGCAAAAGATCAGGAAAGGAGTTTGAAACTGGGTCAAATCTCATTCCTCAATGACCTACAAAGACATAAACCAGAGGCTGCAAATGGAAATGTCTAAAAGAGACAGGCAGATAACAGGCAACATAAATGCATGCTATGATTTGGGTGTAAGAAAAGCAACAACATAAACTTGTTAAGCAGGTAACCACCTCCGTGTTGGGGAAAATACAGCAGCTCATAGGCAGCTTGTGGCCACATGCAAACCCACAGTTACCAAGTTTACTGAGCTTTCAAGAGAAATTATTTTGGACTAATGGGAATGCCTTGAAGAAGGAGTAGACTTGAAGAAGAAAGAGAGTGGGAGGTGGGGGCAGATTCATGTTTGAGGTTGAAATGCCATTTGGGTACTTAGTCAGTCTAGTCCTTGGATCTGATTTAGAGGAGGTTGGAGCAGCTACCTTGAACCTAGAAAACCTACAAATGTTTCTGGAAGCCAAGCTCAGGATAACAAACTATTTATTATTAAAGCTGTAATAGTTTTTCAGATATTCATTGAAATAATTCTTGCATGGTAAATTGAAAAGGTGTGAGATAATAGACTAGTTTAAATGTAAATTGGGATTTTCATTAATTCTTTATATAAACACTCAATACCTCTTAATATATTTTAATTAATAATTTTCCAAATCCATATTTGCTTTCTTTGAAAGTTTGAGGCAATGAAAATAAACTATTGGTCACTGTCACGCCTTAATTTCTGTGACATTAGTATAGAAATATTATCTGAAAAGAAAGTTGTTTGCTCAGTTCAGTGTCAACAGAAAGTTTTTCAGTCAGAAATTGATTTTTTTCTCCCATTTCAGTTTTACAACAAGGTTTTATAAAATCTCCAATTTTGTTTATGTTTTCAAAATCATTTTTTCATATAAAAGAAAGATGAAGAATATTCAGCTGGCCAAGAGAAAACACAAATAATCTTAGTCAAGTTGTGTATTAAGTTTATTTCCATGCTACATAGAGTTGATTTTAATAAGAAGTCTTCACAGAAAACTCAAGGGCACTAGGGAAAGGATTTAGACCAAATTAATGAATAAATATTTGTATTATTACATTTGATTGCAAATTTTGCAGCTTTGGCTTTTCAGCCATCTCCACTGAAAAAATCTAAATAATTCTAACAGTATTGAATTTAGATCAAGTATTACTTATAAGCCAAGATAGACAATATGCTTTCTTAACAAAGGTCCAGTTTTCAATTCTGAAAACCAACAAAGTGAAGAAGCCATAGGCAAGCTAAGGAATCAAATATACAAATAAACAACTCACAAGCAGATTAGTCTATCAAATTTATTCATGGAAAGCATAAAAATCCCAACTCAAAATAGTATAACTGCAAAGTTTTTCTTATGCCTATAGGGGTTTTTGAAATATTTGATGAAGGTGAAAGAAATTTTTTCCAAGCAATCTACTCAGAATTAATGAATTCATTGTTGATCTAGCATTATGGAAGTTTAGTGGGGCTGCTCTATATATAAAACTCACTTTACTTATGTGCTGAATTATGTTCAACTGTGTCCACTGGTTTCTTTCTGGGGAGGCATCACACCATTTCTTCCACGGATATTTTCTTTCCAATGAAAGTATTTCATTAGGTCCTCCATTATCAACGGAATAATTCAATCTTGGTAGTCATTAGAACACCTTAATTTCAATTTTAGCCAGTGCTGTGGAAATTGAAAAGGAATTTCAGAAGCATTTTCCCCCTCTTTTATATTATTCGTCTTGTCTTCTCTACTGACTCTTCCCTCAGAATGGAAATGCAGTCAGCTCTCTTACTTCCCTAAAAAGAAGTCTCTCAGCCTCATTACTCTCTCAACATATTCATGGTATTTGATTTCACTATCCAAAACTATACTCACCGCTTCATCAAGCATTGATTTTTAACCTAAGTTCCTAGGGCTAGGAATGCTCTCCTGAAGACCTGACTTCCTATCTTATCCTAGCACTGTATTGCTGGTGTCTGCTGGACATTAGCTGGAGAGCTGACTTCTCTGCCAAAATGTCAGCAAATCCAGAAAGTAACTCCTCATCCCCTCCCTTTGCCCCGTCTACTTAGTCCCAGTCAAACTTAACCACACTTAACTCTTTCTAGTAATGTTCCTCCTTGACCACCCTTCTGGTCTTATTAGCTGAAATTTTAGAAGCACTGCCACTTGTTTCTTCTGTTTCTCTCACACACCCCGACAATCAGATATGATTGGCTATTTTCTACCAATTGTCACTGCCCAAACCTACTCCGGTTTTTCCATGTTTACTGACATTTCCATTCTTTCATTGTTTATTGACTCTTGCCTGCGCTATTTATAATGTCATCATGTCTTTTCTCCCTCTTCCTTCCACCTATTACTCTTCTGACTAGGCTATACGTTGCGGTCAGATTACTCTTCTAAAGCACAGTGATGCCCTCCCTTGCTCAAAAACCTTCCATTTGAGTAATGGTCACAAATCTAGACATAATCAAGTTCAGATTATTTGGTAAGAACTTGCATTCCTGTGTAATCTGACCGAATCCTACCACTCTGAACTCTTTTTCTCAATATGTTCCTTTTAACAGGTGCTACTGGGCAACACTGGCTGTGTTCCATTCCCAGGTCACTAATCAAGCTGTTCTTTCTGCTACCAAAGTCCTTTTCTTCCTTTCCCACCACTCCTACCTTTAGAAACCCAGCCGAAAAACATTCACCAGGTTGACCATGTTCTCAACTGGAAATAATCTCTCCCAGGTATGAATTACTGTAAGATTTTGTTCTTCTCTTTCAGTAATTACTTCATTCTACTTGTTTTCTTTTATTGCTACAGAGATATAGTTCTATCTGCCCTCCAAAATCCTAGAGTTTATTAAAGTCATCTTATAATTTTCATTTTCCTGTCTTTCTGTCCCCTAATCGATGCAGAATGATTTTCCCAAAATCTGTGCTATATAATCTGCTGCCGAATGAAGGGAACAAATCCTATGAATAATCTTTTTTTTTTTTAAGTCTGGAGATCTGTAAAACATGAACAGAGCAAAGAATGAATTAGAAGTATTGAATATGAATACATTCCTTTCACTATCTCTTGTAAGGCTCTAAGACATTTCAAACCAAGAATCTCAAACAGCTAACTTAGCAATCTACCTGAAAGAGAGCTACTGTCTTTCTTAACTAAAGTCTATGTGCCATAATGAAATTAAAACAAACCTTTCTCAGTGTTCTAAAGGAAATCCATCTCAATCTAGGAATGAAATAGATTAGTTCAAGTACTAATTAGAATCATTTAGAGTCATTTACGAAGTAGCCTTAAACACTAAACATTGCTATCACTGTCATTTAGCAATAAAACACTTAGGGAAAAAAATTTTAAATGAATTTTATATCTAAAGTCCTTAAATGTTAGAAAAAATAAAAATAACTTTATAAGCACAAGCTTTACTAACGTCATTAATGTTTCTACTATGGTTGATAAAATACAGTGCTAAATCAATTATTTCAAACCTTTTCATCTTATAGATGAAGAAACTGAGGCCCAGAGAACTTAAGTAACTTGAATCAATTCATGCAGCTAGTAAAGTTACTGAATCGGGACCCAAGCCCAGTGTTCAATCTTGTATTTAACAGAGCCACTACTTTGCCTGATAAAGTAAAACCAACAGTAAGTTTATATGGAAGATTCCTTTATAATTTTCTGGAAGAAAGCTGGTTATTTGGGAGAACTGCCGCTGAATTTCTTTAAAATGCCACATTACCAGTACCATCTCTATATTAATATATATGGAGTTGCCAATAACCTTGCTCTTATATTAATTAGTTTTATTTCATGTTTAAAACAGAGGTGATTCAAAATGAAATAGATACCATCTAAAACAATATTGGCTCAAGTGAGAGCAGCAGTCACTTTCCAAAACAGATAGGAGTTTCTATAATTCTTTCCTGTTTTCTAGAACTAATTTCCTCTTTGTGCAAAACATATTTAAAAGATCCATTTGTAAATAAAAGTCTATACATGTCTATAGGTATCCATATTTTATTTCCTCTTGGATTAAGTGAAACAGCTTTATAATACAGATGACTTCTAATATGCCTATAAAGATATCAGAAAAAATATTATTAATCCATCTAAAAATAGTAAGCCAGTATATGTTTCTTATTGGGTGACCCCACAAATTTATACATGGCTATTATTCTTAAATTTAATATCATAATATTACTAATGTTTTTTCTTGATTTTAGGAAACCATCTCTTGTAAAACAAAATGCTTATTCAATGGATTTGGGAAGGGTAATATTACAAGTACTTATAAATAAAAACAGAAAATATTCAACTGGTCATTAATTAAAACTTTATGAAAAATGTGACTACAACACTTCATGAGTATAATGAAAATCTATTATACAAAGAAGTGCAAATCTCTAAATGGATGACAAAAATAAGCAAGAGTTTTAAACAAGCTAATTATATCCACAAAAACCAAAGAGGAAGAGAGGAGAGAGGATAAGGAGGAAGAAGAGGAGGAAGAGAAAATGACAAAAGGAGGCAGCAACGGAGGAAAAGAGAAAGAGGAGGACCTCATCAACAAGGGGATCTGCACAATGAATATTTGTATACCTAACCCTGAATTGCACCCCACAATTTTAAAATTAAAAATTAAAACAAGCCAGGCTCGGTGGCTCAGTCTGTAATTCCAGCGCTTTGGGAAGCTGAGATGAGTGGATTGCCTGAGCCCACGGGTTCGAGACTCGCCTGGGCAACTTGGCGAGACCTCATCTCTACAATAAGTCAAAAATTAGCCAGGCGTGGTAGCGCACACCTGTAGTTCCAGCTACGTGGAAGGCTGAGGCGGAAGGATCGCCAGAGCCCAGCAGGTCAAGGCTGCAGTGGCCGGGAGCGGCCACTGCACTCCAGTCTGGGTGACAGAGTAAGACTTCAACTCAAAAAAAAAAAAAAAATTGAAATAAAAAGAGGAGGAGGATGTAAAACATCTTCTCTTGCATACCAAGCAGACCAGCGTTAATAACCTTGAGCATTTGCTAGGAAATGAAGCAGATATTCACTACAATCTCCAAATGCAATCTCACAGCCAAGGTAAGACATAGCAGTGACTGAGGTATTAAGAGAATCTGACTTATGAACACCATGCAAACCACTATACCTTTCTTAATCGAGAATCAGCGACATCCACCTGTTTTACAGACACAGACTACACATGCTGATTATTAAAACTATGGGAAGACTCTGCATTAGCCATCAAGGAAAGAATTCACAAACTTAATAAGATAATCTCATCATAATGAAATAAGTGCCAGATTAAAGATACCAACTAATTGCCATGGGAGTCCAAGGGAATACATGAACTCATTCTGCCTGGAGAAGTTCAGAAAAAATTCACTGAGAAGGTAACACTTGATAGAAGCCCTGTAAAAATTTCTAGAAGAAAGGACTTCTATGCAAGAGGATAAGCATGAAGAAAAATACATGGTTTTTTTGGAGAACAATGAAAAGTTTCATATATACTAACGTGTTCCATTAGCAATAAAACAACTATTGCTCTCTAAAATGGTTAATAATTCATATTTCTAAAATGCAAATTGCTGTTCTCACTCTTAATAGTTACTATTAAAAATGAATACTATAGTCAGATCAACATTTTTGTTTTGGGGGTGTTGGAGTCTCACTCGCTCGCCCAGGCTGGAGTACACTGGCACACTCATGGCCACCCCAGCACTGACCTGCTGGGCTCTGGCGATCCTTGCGCCTCAGCCTTCCAAGTAGCAGGAACTACAGGAGGGCCTACAATTTTTAATCTACTATACAATTTTTAATCTTGGAAGACTCTCCAAGTTGCCCAAGCTGGTCTTGAACCCGTGGGTTCAGACAATCCACTCGCCTCAGCCTCCCAAAGTGCTGGGATTACAGAGCCACCAAGGATGGCCAGATAAAAATTTTTCTAAGCACTTTACCTGTAATAGCTATTTTAATCCTCTCAACAACCCTAAAAGGCAATACTACTATTAATTTCCCCAGTTTACAGATGGAGGAACTAAAGCCCAGAAAGGTTAACTAATTTGTCCAAGGTCACAATGTGACTTCAGGACGTTATCAGAGGCCATGCTCCAAACCATATGTTCAATCATCAATCCTACTAATACTGCTTCAGAGGTGATCTTACTTTACAAAGTGTCTCCTCACTTACACCTGCCCAACTTCAGGATGCTATGGGCAAAAAGAATGGAGATCCCAGGCCTCAAACCCACCTCCCACCTCTTGCTTAGAATCCTTTTCCACTCCTCTGCTTTTCCTTCTTTTCTCTCATTGTTTCAGAACTCAATGTTGCCATTTTGCTTCACAATAATCCCTTATTCCTTCCTCATTCTCATTATAACGTCACCAACAAGGCAGTGAAATCAAAAGAAAAAAAAGTAGAGTTTGTCTAAAACAGCTAAATCCCTAGAGCTGTCTTGTTCCTGCTCACTCCACCTTTATCGGAGAAGGCAGATTTTCATGAAATACAGAGACGGACAAGAGACGGAAAACAGTAGGAAGAAAGCCAGTATTACTTCGGATGCTAGGTCTCATTCGCTACATACATTTTAGCACATTGATGGCAGAAATTTAACATCTCCCAAATAATACGTTTTGCAGTATTCTAGTTTTTCTTTCAGAAACTATGCTTTTTCGAAACGATTTTTAAAGAGAAGAAAGGCCTAAAATTCTACCAATTAAGCAGATGGAACCTTTACGAGAACAGGAATGGAAGCTAAAAAGGCAATGGCACACACACCCAGATTAATTCACCTAGGTATAAGAGTTAAAGATTCCGACACTGGAGCAAAAACATGTTAGCCAATAAAATTCAAACAGAGAATTTAGCAGCACAGGTGGGTACTTTAAAATGATTTAAACAAACTGGCATGTAGTGGTGACATTTTCCATTCTGTAATCATGGTCATCACAATGATCTCATTAAATTAACAAGCTAACTCCAAACAAGCCAGGCTCAACATAGTCAGAAGGCATCTAAAGTAAACGAATGATACAAGTGAAATCCAATATATAACACTCCATTTGCATGCTTAGCAAAAGAGGGAGACAGATAGTCAGACAGACACATTCATATAGGCACACCAAATACCTGGCAGAAAGTTCTAGGAATGTCCACACTCAATATAAGTACATGTGGTGAGTTACTCCACATTTAAAGACCTTTCCCATTACAGAAGGAATTCCTTACCTAGGTGGTCTAGTGTTGAATTCCCCACATGGTTTTAAAATGCTTATTTCTAACTCAATTGTAACAAAAACATTCACAAAATTGCAATAGCAGAATTAGAAAAGATGCTAAGAAGTCATTTCTAAGTTTCCTTCCCTCCTATGGAGTTCATCTAACCTTTTCTTCTCCAAGTTATGTGTTAAGATTAGCATAAGAGGGATATTTTATATTTTTGGTATCTTTTGCCAAACTCAACCAAATCCTAGAGTAACATCACATAGATTAAAAGAATCCTCCAGAAATAAATTACACAGAATAAGAAATGTAACTCACCAAATTTCACATGGTACATTAGCATCTTTTTCCATGTTGACACCTAACAGTTTTAAGGGTTAACTGGACTTTTCCCATATTCTGGTTAAGAGGTTACAAAGTTGTATTGTTCCACCATAAGTAGTTATTCTGCTTCATTCTATAATGAGTTGCATTTCCAGACTGACCAAATTGATAGGTAGAGTTTGCAAAGGATAATGGCATCATCATTTAAGTAGAAGGGGCACAACTTAAATGTCCAATAATCCTGATGATGTAAAAAGTACTTGTGCTTCACTAATAAATATGAAATTGTGATTATACTGCACATAGCATGATGAAAAATTTATTTTAAAAAATTAATAATAACAACCTCAAAGCTGACTAGTCTATTGGCACAATAATAAAATGTGTATATCGACCAATTTGATATGAAGTTGCTATACTTATTTATCTACATAGATTACAAATTTATAATATGCTACTAAGACCTTGAGGGAGTCATTTATGACTTTAAACTTACTATGATCACAAAGCAATTATATCTAACATAATGGGCTATTTGCTAAGTGTCAACACTTAGCAAATAAAATAAAATAAAATGATTCTATTTTAAAAAATCAAATAGTTTAATCACATCGAAGGTGTGCATGGTCAATTTAATTCTCATCTCTAAAAAGGCTCTTCTTGAAATAATACAAATTCTGATGGGAAGAACATAAAATTGATTAAATATTATACCTAAATATATTATCTAAATATTTGCATGTAAATAAACATATTTGGGTTGTTCTGACTTTTTTGGCTGTTGTTGTATTTGATGATACAGAACCACACTTAACTTTAACTAATATAGCATATAACATAAAGAATTTTAATTTCCAAACTTTAATAATGACAGGGGGAAAAATGGACAAAGATTATCAGTGTCAAGAAATACAGTAGACACAAAAATAAATATTTGTCAAATGAATAGCACGATAGTTAAATAAAATTGAAATGGAACTCATTTTTTAAAGTTTCTTGATTAACTATTAATTATTAAAATTATTTGAATTAGCCGGGCTCGGTGGCTCAGCCTGTAATCCCGTGCCTTTGGGAGGCTGAGGTGAGTGGATTGCCTGAGCCCATGGGTTCGAGATCCGCCTGGGCAACTTGGTGAGACCTCATCTCTACAATAAATCAAAAAATTAGCCGGGCATGGTAGCGCGTGCCTGTAGTTCCAGCTACTTGGAATGCTGAGGCGGAAAGATCGCCGGAGCCCAGCAAGTCGAGGCTGCGATGGCCAGGAGCGGCCACTGCACTCCAGTCTGGGCGACAGAGTAGACTCCAACTCAAAATAAAAATAAAAAAAAAATATTTGAATTAACTAGATTTTGAAAATCAACTCTAAAGTCTTTAAGTCTGTAGCTAACGTGCAATTATCAATTCCATGTGTTTTTATACGTGCTTAATTAATACACCGAAGTGCAAATTCAAATGTCAAGCTGGAGACTGGTTTATGGCAAAGTATTCATACAAATAGAAGAACTATTTATTAAGGAATATTAAACTTCAAAAAAACATTGTGCTTAGCAGTACTGACAATTAAAAAGGAATATAATTTCCAAAATTAAAAGAAATAATTTCAGTTGAATAGATTTCTAAATCTGGAAGTAGTGTGACATTACAGAGGAGGAGTAAAACCTACAGTTGCCATCCCAAAGCTCCCTTTTTCCAATGTATGACAATGACATTAAAAATTATGACCCTAATTATAACTTTCAAATAGTGACAGATGGCTTCTCTGAATAGTCTCTGTACCTTTTAATTTAGTTTGCAAAAAAGATCCATCTTCTGAATTACAATGTAAGTGCATTAACACTCATATGTATTCTCTTTTTAAAACACCAAGGTGCAATTTAATCAAAGCAAGCTTTTAGAAAAACAAAAAGGATACAGTCCAGGTAAGGGATTTCTCAATGGTCTGCTAAGTCCAGGGATTGAGAACATGTGGTACTCAGTTCTTTGTTTCTTTGATAGATCACAGTGATAAAATAAAATAAAATAAAATCAGAAGAAATATTATGACAAAGTAATGAGGTAGTAACTTATTGAAATATAATTTATTTAAACTCCCTTGGTATAATTGAAGCATAAAATCAATGCTATCATTCAAAAAGAAAAGAAAATAAATCAAGGGATTGAATTTTTATTATCTGGTAAAATGTTTGGACTGCACATTTCGGACAATCCTCCCTAAACTCCCAAGCAAGCTCTGAATGGTACCAAGTGGGTGGCAATAAATTTGAGATTATGCTCCCCTGCAAGTATACTCCCCACTAGAAAAGAAGCTCCATGTAGCTTATTAATTGAAAGGTGATTATGCTCCACCAACTCAGCCATGCAGAGCAAGATTGAGGGGCATTTATAAGGAGCTAAATAAAAAGGACATGTTCCTCAAGAGAAGTCCACTTTAACTTCCCTGAGATGAGCTGAAGAAGTACAGGTGCCAAGTTCACTCAATGCAAACCCAAAGACTCCTACAGTTAGTTCATCAACAAAGCATAGTCATGATGACTTTAGACTGCAAGATGTTCAAAGCAAATATAACCCAATGTGCACAATTTGGCCTCCATAAACATAACCTCAGCAGATCTAGCATTAAGAAATATAACTTGCTATTGCTGCTAAGAGAAATTGGTTGCCAAAGGCAAGTCTGGATATCAAATTGAGGTGACTTGCTGTTTCAGACTTATAGTTATACCAGTTTAAATACAGGATATGCCATGAGAAATCATGATGATGGTTTCAGAATAATTAACTGATGGCAGAGGTTAGACAGCAGGGCCAGCGGGCAATTAAATATATTCTTAGTTTATGTGAATAAACATGTCATTTGTTTACAGAAGTTTTCTTTTTCTGCTCACCACCAGAGTAAGGGCGTGGTAGATCTAATTCAGCCAAAAGAGGTGTCAAATCATTAAGAACTTACAACATGTGGACAAAATTTGGAAGACAGAATTCATTCCTGTCTAATCTCAAAGGAAATTGTCCTCTGATTTATCAAGAGATCGTTTCTATTGACCCTGAATGTAACCAGTAAGAGTATAACAGTATCATGGCACGAGTTCTGCTTGAAAATCAATAATGCAGGGTCTGAATTTAATTTATGGGACTTTATTCAATCATAGATTTCTCTTCACAGATCCAAAGGCAAAGGAATTGTCAATAAAGGCCACAAACAGTCTTCCTGTATTCCTAACAGATTTCTATGCCAGGTGGTAGAGTGCTATGGTGGACTGGCTGTGCTAATGCCCACCTGTGCCTGGAATAGAACCTGGCACGAGAAACACAGGCTCACAATTTATAAAAGCAGAACTGGAATAGATTTCAGAGAGACTGTCCAATGAGCCAGTGGGCATATAATCTTGGGAGACTAAAGAATTATTTTCTTGAAAAAGAATTGGTAAGACATTCTGGGTTTTTCTAGAGGCTATTAAATAACTATAGTAATATAGATAAAAATCAAAGTTAAAAGCCTATTAAAGATGTTCATACTGGCTAATTTTAGGTTATGTAAAATTTGCCTCAATTTTTAGAATCTTAAAGAAAAAACAGATTATCAAAGAAAAACCTATCAGAAAATAAAAACTTCCAAAGCAACAGCTGATCCATGAATAAATAGGAAACAAATGTAACTGATTCACAATTGTCATTAGCATGACAATGTTTGCTGCTGCAAATTATTATTGCTTGTGGCTTAATCTAAAAGATCTGTTAACAGTTATTTCTCTTATCTTTATGACTCATTTCTACAATCTGAAAATATCCAATAAATTATCTTTAAATTCTAGCTTTAGAATAAACCCTGCTTTATCAAGTAGTTCTTAAACAATAAAAGTAATTATAGCTAACTGAGAGAATTATTTAAGCAATAGTTTAGAATCAATACTTCTTAAGTGGTTCAAGATTTGTTGTAAGGCCTGCTGTTCATCTAGTTCAGAGTAACTGAATTAAACACAGGATAAAATGTTTGAGCTCGAGGACTCAGAAACTAACCAGGATGAAAATGACAGGCTGGGAAGAGCTATCATATGAACACAGAGAAACTCCTAGGCCAGGTGTCTAAAGGGAGAGGGAGTCAAGACAGGCTACCCAGGAAAAGGAAGGCCTGAGTCGGCAATCAAAGGAATTAGACAAGTGATCTCTAAAGAGAACAGTCTTGCACAGACAAAGAGAATAGCATTTATTAAGACTCAGAGTTCAAAGAATAGATTCATACCTTCAAGAAACTGAATTAATGTATTACTATGGTCAAATAATACAGGAAATGACTTCCAGGAAGCTGCACCTTTGAGAAGTGTACAATTTTATAATATAGAATACTGAGTCCTCACAAACTACAGATCTAGTAGTCTGTGGACATTTCTTCCATGAACTGTTATAAATTACGAGTTTTGCATAAACTAAAATGCCTATTATTGATTTGTAATAATATTTCACAATAACTTAGGGTTTTTTTTCTTGTATTTCAACTTTCCTATCAAATATTTTACACTAGGAAAGAAGGGTCCGTGACTTAGACTTCTCAGGGTGATAAAACTAAATGAAGTGCTCTAATTTCTGCTTTAAAATGTTCAAGATTTCTTAAAGATTTGTGTATTGAAAAGCTAGAGGTAATCTTTGTTTAACATAAGGAATTGCTTCTAAATTTCTGTAATAATAGGGTAGATAACTTTCTGGGAAAGGAACAACTTAGGAAAAACTTACATGTCTAATCTTACACAGACTCCGTCACCCAAAGTTCTGAAAAGAATTTACCCATCCTTATATTAAACACCACTGCGCAACGATGCACTCAACTGCCTCATTTTCAAGTTAATTGGTAGGGATCATTCTGACTAACGTGTTGCCGGAAATGGAAGCACCATGGGCCAAAGGAAGCTGACAGCGTTCAGGGAATCCCCAACTCCTTTTATTTTTTCATTCAACTGTTCACTCATTCATTTATTTTTGCTTGAAGAATGTGCAACTGACAGGTAATCCATCATATATCTGAGGAAAACTTATTATTCAGAATTTGTACTTAGGAAGACAAGTTGAGACTAAAAGGATACTATTTAATAGCTTAAAAAACTCAGTGGAAACCCTCCCAGGAATCTGTCAGTGGGGGAAGGTCCTGGGAATCTTGTATTTTTGTCTATGATTTGGTAGCTACTCTTTCCACTCATGATTCTCCTTCATTTGCTCTTTGTTGTCTATTTTTGCTCTTGTTGCTTGTGCTTTCAGGGCCATATGCAAAAAATCTGGCCTAGACCAATTTCATAAAGCTTTTCCCTGATGTTTTCTTCTAAGATTTTTACAGTTTCAGGTCGCTTATGTAAGTCTATAATCCATTTTAAGTTGATGTTTGCCTATGGTATAAGATAACAGTCCAATTTCATACTTTTGTATGTGAATATCCAGTTTTCCCAGCACCATTTATTCAAGAAGTCATGTGTGTTACTGACACAGTTGTCAAAAATCAGGTGATCACAAATGTGTGGGTTTATTTGGGGGGACTGTATCATGTTCCATCGTTCAATGTAGAATTTTATGCCAATTTTATGCCAGTACCATGCTGTTTTGATTATAATCACTTTATAATATGTTTTGAAATTAGTGTGATGCCTCTAGTTTTTAATTTTTATATTTTCCTCAAGATTTGACTTGGCTACATGAATTTGTAGTTCTACATGAATTTGAGGATTGATTTTTCTGCTTTTTGTAAAAAATAACATTGGAACTTTTTTAAGGAATGCACTGAATCTGAAAATTGTTTTGGGTAATGGAAATTTTCACAGTATAAAATCTTCCAATACATTAACAAAGAGTATCATTCCATTTATTCGTATTTTCCTCAACTTTTTCTTCATTAGCTTTTTACAATTTTCAGTATACAGACTTCTCGTTACCTCCTTGTTCAAATTTACACCTAAGTATTTTGTTGTTGTTGTTGTTGCTTAATTTCCTCTTTTGGTTGTTGAGATTGTTTACTTAATTTCCTTTTTGGAAATTCATTATAGGTATTTGGAAATGCTACTGATTTTTGTATGCTAATTTTGTATCCTGCGACTTTATTGAATTCGTTTATCAGTTCTAATTTTTTGGCGGAGTATCTAGGGTTTTCTATATGTTAATATAAAATTACAGCCGGGTTCGGTGGCTCAGCCTGTAATCCCAAGCTTTGGGAGGCTGAGGTGAGTGAATTGCCTGAGCTCGTGGGTTCGAGACCCGCCTGAGCAACTTGGCGAGACCTCATCTCTACGATAAATCAAAAATCAGCCGGATGTGATAAGCACGCGCCTGTAGTTCCAGCTACTTGGAAGGCTGAGGCGGAAGGATCGCCAGAGCCCAGCAGGTCGAGGCTGTGGTGGCCGGGAGCGGCCACTGCACTCCAGTCTGGGCAACAGAGTGAGACTCCAACTCAAAAATATATACATATATATCTCTCTCTCTCCAAAATTACGTCACTAGCAGAGACAATTTCATTTCTTCCATTCCTGTTAGTATGCCTTTAATTTCTTTCTCTTGCCTCATTGCTCTGGCTAGTACTTTCAGTACTGAGTTGAATAGAAATAGTGGGAGTGGGCATTCTCATCTTATCCCTTTTCACCGCTTGGAATAATGTTAGTTAAGGGTTTATCATATATGGCCTTTGAGGTGCTATGGTACATTCCCTCAGTAACTAATTTACTGAGAGTCGTAATCATAAAAAGGGGTTGAATTTGATCAATTTTTTCCTGCACTTATTGAAATGATCATATGGTTTTTGTCCTTTATTTTGTTAATATGGTGCGCCATATTTATTGATTTCCATGTATTGAACCAGCTTTGTATCCTAGGAATAAATTCCAATGATCATGATAAATGATTATTTTTATGTGTTCTTGAATTAGATATGCTAATATTTTATTAAAGATTTTTACACCTTGTTCATTAGGGACATTATGCTATAGTTTTCTTATTTTTTTTGTAGTCTCCTTGTCTGGCTTTGGGATCAGGGTATTACTAGTCTTGTAAAATGAATTTGAAAATATTCCATCTACTTTGATTTTTTGGAAGAGTTAGAAGAATTGGTATTAGTTCTTCATTAAATATTTGGTAGATTTCAGCAGTGAAACCATCCAATCTTTTTTTTTGGTGGGAGACTCTACTACTGATTCAATCTCCTTACTTGTTATTAGTCTAGTTAGATTTTTTATTTCTTCATGATTTAGTCATGGTAGGTTGTGTGTGTCTAGAGGTTTATTTGTTTATTTTAGGTTATCCAATTTGTTGGTGTATCATTGTTCATATTTTCTTATGTATTTCTTTGTATTTCGGTAGTAGTAGTTGTGGTGTCTCCTTTCTCATTTCTGATTTTATTTATTTGGGTCTTTGCTCTTTTTTTCTCTGTTAGTCTGGCTAATGGTTTTCAAGTTTTGTTTATCATTTCAAAAACAAAAAACTCTTGGTTTTTTCTTGTTTCTTGAGGGGTAACATTAGATTGTTTATTTTTGATCATTCTTATTTTCATACAAGCATTGCCATAAATTTTCTTCTTTGATATGGTTTTGCTGGGTCCCATATATTTTGGGACATTGGGTTTCCATTTTTGTTTGTTTCAAGGCATTTTTTAATTTCCTTTTTATTTCTTCTGTGACCCATTGTTTGTTTAGGAACATGTTGTTTGATTTCCCCATATTTGTGTATTTTCCAAGATTTCTCTTGTTATTGATTTCTGGTTTCAAGGCATTGTGATCTGAATAGATAGTTGACATAATTTCAATATGCTTCAATTTGTTGCAATTTGTTTGTGGCCTAACATATGATCTATTCTAGAAAACATTACATGTGCACTTGAGATGAATGTATATTCTGGTGCTGTCTAGAAAACATTACATGTGCACTTGAGAAGAACGTATATTCTGGTGCTATTGGACAGAATGTCCTGTTAAGTCCATTTGTTCTAATGTGTAATTCAAGTTCAATATTTTTGCATTGATTTTCTGTCTAAATGATCTGACCATTAAAGTTGGTTGCTATGGTCATCTACTATTTTAGTATTACAGTCTATACCTCCCTTCAAATAATTTAATAATGGCTTTATTATTTAGGTGCTCTGATGTTGGGTGCATATACATATATATTTATAATCATTATGTCTTGGTGACTTAACCCCTTTATCATTATGTAATGATCTTCCTTGTTTCTTTTCATGGTTTTTGACTTAAAGTTTATTTTTTCTGACAAAAGTATAGCTACCCTGTCTTTCAGTTTCTATTTGTGTGAAATTTTTCAACCCTTCACTTTGTGTCCGTGTGTATCTTACATGTGTCTCTAGTAGGTAGTATATAATTGAATCTTGTTTGTTTGTTTTTTTAATCCATGCAGCTACTCTATGTCTTTTGAGTGAAGAATTTAATCTATTCTTTTTTTCCCATCCATTCAGACAATCTACATTTTTTTGAAGAATTTAATCCATTTACATTCAAGGTAGTTATTGATAGGTAAAGATTGGTAATGCTATTTTGTTTTTGTTTTTGTTTTTCTGATTTATTTGTAGGTGCTTTGCTTCTTTCTTCTTCTCTTACTGTCTTCCTTAGTGGTTTGCTAATTTCCTGTGGTTTCATGCTTTGAATCCTTTCCTTTTTTTTATTTTTATTTTATGCAATTACTATAGGTTTTTGCTTTGTGGTGTGAAATTTGCAAATACTCTTTTAAGACCATAACAAATTGGAGCCAGTAAAGCACAAAGAGGCTCATGCTTTCATGCCTGAGATGAAAACTATCTCAAGGACTTTATAAAATAGCCCAAGAAATTCCTTCACATTCTTCACACAGATCTCTTTCCTGTGAAGGGTCCCAAAATGGTAGGGAAGCTAAATGTTCTCCTCTAACTCACTTTTCCTACTGTAGAAACCATGGAAAATGGTTTTTTCCTACTGTAGAAACCAGAAAAAATTCTGTGTATAGCACTGTGCTGGCTTGGGGAGAGGCAGCACAGTCAAAGAGAACCCTTACCCTTATTGCACAGTTATGGCTTTTCGTGGCTGAGGGGATGTCTCAGTCTCACTCTCAAGTTCTGAGAGAGTCACAGTGGTATTTTTGGCTATGGATAGTTGCTAGCTGGAAGTCTGTGTGGTATGTGGAAAGTGAAGCCAGAGAACTACCATCCAGCTGATGTCACTCCTTGAAAGAGATCTGTTTTAAGAAACTGGCTCACATGATCGTGAAGGTTTGGCAAGTTCAAAATCTGCAGAGCAAGTCAGCAAACTAGAGATCCATGGAAGAGATGCTGTTCAAGTTCAAAGGGCATCTGCTAACAGAATTCCTTTTTCTTCTTGGGAGGTCAGTATTTTTTTTGTTAAGACCCTCAACTGATTGGATGAGGCCCACTCATATTATGGAGTCTACTTAGACTTTTAAATGAGACTTAAATGTTAATCTCATCTTTTAAAAATAATATCACAGAAACATCTAGTTTGACCACCAATCTGGGTACCATGGTCTAACTAAATTGACATATAAAATCAACCATTGCAACCATTGGTGAAGTGAGAGACTAATGAAATCTGGAGAACACAAGAAGCCACGACAGCTATGATTTGTGTTACAGGGCAGTAGAGTGACCAGAGGGCTTTCTCGGGACAGAAGGATTTTTATGCTAAAACTGAGAAAGTCCCAAATGAAACAGGGCAAGGTCATGCTAACATAGGTTATTTCATCAATTCTTGTTCATGTTTCAATTTCTTCCAGTGTGTCTCTGATCTTCTAAGTTACTCACACAGATTTGTGAACACACCAAACTTTAGACAAGAAACCCTTCAAGATAAGTTAATATATTTATAGTAGTTTATCCAGAAGTTTCTGGTGAATTTTGATATTAGAAGTATCCATCTCTAAGTGAACTTATAAGACTAGGTCCAACCCCATCATGATTATGTCATCAAAGTTACAAAAAGCCCAAAGAGTCTGTTAAAAGTCACACAGGTAGCCTTTACTTAGTGGAACCTATAGTCCTTTTTGCAAAGTTCCACAAACAGGATTAGCAGTTAAATGTTGGTGTGGCAGAAGCAACATTTCCTAAACTTGTTTCCATGATAAAAACTGGCTCAGGGGAAAAGAAAATATTTAGAAAATATTGAGATGAACAAAGTTAAATAGTAGAACTTTTCATAGCCTTGAAAATATAATGTGCATCATGCAGCTCTAAAGAAAGACATAATTTGCAGAATTTTCCAGATTGGGCCACAGAAATCACTTTCACAGTACATACTATCTCCCAGAATAGGGTTCAACAGAGATCCAGTTTGTTAAAGACAGGACTAACAAGATATATATAGGAAATATTTCAGCTCATCAAAATATTTCTAGTAACATAATTTCTGGCTCGACACTTATTCTCATAAGCAATTTTGCAGACTCCAAATTTGTTTATGTATCTTAGTAAATGATTCAAATGTTGATTCACTAGTGAGTTTTACCTTTAAAGAGAAAACTTATTACTTTTTTCTTTCATTTTAACATATTCCCAAACCAGCAAACAAGTGGGGAAATGCTATACAATGAGGCCAAGGACACCATATTGTGAAGCAGCAGCCCCTCACTTCCCTTCCCCTTGGAGGGGCTCACCTGAGGCTTGGTGGCAAACGGATGCCTCCATGAGTGAAGAATCATGGGTCAAGAGTCAAGAAGTCACCAGTCAAATTTCTCTAATTGACTTACAGCTACACTAAATTTTTTAAGTTTATATTGACGTTTAAACCTCCAATTGGAAAATGTGTGCTGCAGGTTAGAGGGAAGTTCTAACTCAGAGAGTATCTAAATCATGTAGGATCAAACTCACAAAATACAATTCAAGGGTGTCAGATGATGTGTGTCTCCGACAATTTGGTTCAATGCTACTTTGACCCACTGGAAATACTGACTTTAAGCCTCAGATCAATTTGGAGAGAAGGTTTGAGAAATGTTTTTAATATAATACAAGGCATTCATGCAAACTCAAAAACATATTCTTACTGAAACGAGAGAATGCAAAACTAGTGAAAATATTGAAGATGTCAGTACATCGTATGGCACTTAAATTGAGCATTAGCTAATTGTAATGATTGCTTTCTCCTGTAGTGCTGCCAATATTGCCAGCAACAGATGTTGTTACTGAAAATGCTAATTACTATAGGTCCTAGACACAATCTAGCTCACTCACTCACTCTCTCTCTCTTTCTTTTTTTTTTTTGATTTGTATTAGCAATTACATCTGTGCATGTATAAGCCACATATGATTTGAAGATGTGTTTTGTGTAAGATGATGTCAGCACACTGAAATAACAGAGATTAGCAATTTCATTTCCCCATGTCTAACATTATTTTATGAGTAGCACTGAATAAAACTAAATTCATCTATGATCACTGATCATTGTCACATTTTAGGTTGATGGGGTACAATCAGAATTTATTTCCATTAGGTTCTAATGAGCAAATGTCCTATAACAAGCAAATTAAAATGTAAAGACAAGAAAAAAAATCAAGAAACATATTCTATGTTAATTTCCCAAGAAAGAGTCAATGCAGTATGCTCTTAAACACTACTAAGACAGGTATACCATTTGAAAATTATCGTTTTCAGTTACTCACAAATGCAAACATTTACAAAGAAAGATAAAAATGTAAAGTAAGAATAAAAAGCCATCTGAAATCCTTGAAATAATTTCTTATGTTTAATTTCTAAATATCCTAGATATTAGAAAACTTAACCAGCATGTATTCTAACAAAATCTGAAAATGAAGATTTCTTACTAGTATTAAGATCAGTTGTTGAGATACAAAAGGTGGAAGGAAAAAAATTAGTGCACACACTGAAGTTAAATAATTCTGAGATTAGTTGCAAGAAATACAGGACTGTAGCCTTTTAAAGTAGAAGTGACACATTAAATAGAATGTTGATTCACTTCTAAGTAATTTTATATAAGTAACTGGCAGGCTATCTCTTGCCAAAACTGATGGTAAGGGAAAAGTTATTCAGTCATAATGAAAGAAGAGTGGGAACAGATCTGAAATTGGGATTTATTAATAAAATGCAAATAAAGTTCTATTATAAATGCCCTGCCTAGCAAACTGTTATATTCTATCCTAATTAACTTCACCAAGTATTCTTGAATGCCTATTAAATGCCAATGCTGGATATCAGGACTGTTATTCTCAGTGTATAGTAAACCTTTGGCAGATCACCATAAAATTTTGATGTATGGAATATTTATTTTTGTTACAAATTTTGTACCCTGTTTTGGACATAACTGTCCTGAGAAAATGATAAACTGAGTAGGTCCTATGAATTGGTATAAAGGTGGTACAAGCAGGCCTGAGAAGCCAGCACCAAAGAGATATCTGTGTTCACTGGAAACTGGGAGAACTTTCTCAGAGCAGTAGAGTTGTACTGAACAGCAACAGAGAGCTGTAGAGGAGCCAAGGATAGATTGTGATGAGTGGATCCTTCCGTAAATATCATATGAAACTAAGCTCAGATAAAATATTTGCAGACCTTCGTAATTTTTTTTTTCCTCTTTTATGGGTCCAGCATGCTTCCACTGTGTCACTCTGCTATCTTATTTGTTTTCCTTTAAAGCCATTCAAACATGCTACCAAACTTTGATACTCAAAATTGAGCAACAATTACAAAAAATTCCAAATACAGTATTAGAGAGACACATGATAAGAAAAGTTCTCATGACATGAACAACATACCTTTAGTGGAATAATAATAATACATGTGTATAAGGTTCCTGAGCGTAAGCAAATAATACTTGTCTAGTCAATCTATTATAATCTTAAAGATTAGCCTATAATGTTATGAAGTATTGTAGTAACATGCCTTTTTTTTTTTTTTTTTTTTTTTTTTTTTTGCGTTGGAGTCTCACTCAGTTGCCCAGACTGGAGTGCAGTGGTCGCTCCCGGCCACCGCAGGCTCAACCTGCTGGGCTCCGGCGATCCTTCCGCCTCAGCCTTCCAAGTTGCTGGAACTACAGGCGCGCGCTACCACGTCTGGCTAATTTTTGATTTATTGTAGAGATGAAGTCTCACCAAGTTGCCCAGGCGGGTCTTGAACCCGCGGGCTCAGGCAATCCACTCCCCTCGGCCTCCCAAAGCACTGGGATTACAGGCTGAGCCACCGAGCCTGGTTGCAATTTTTAATTGTTTACATTTTTTATTTCGCAGGAAAAAATCATTCATAATTGAGTAGAAGTTGCCCCATTCTTTCACACTCTTCTTTTTCTCTCATAATCCTGTTTGATCCTTCTTTTGGGGGGAAGATGGGGGAAAAGGGTTCTCATTCTATCACCCAAGCTGAAATACAATGGTGCAATCATAGCTCATTCTGTACCCTTGAACTCCTGATCTCAGGTCCTCCTGCCTCAGCTTCCCACAGGACTACAGGTGTGCCCCCATGCCCAATTTATATTTTACTTTTTTGTAGAGACAAGGTCTCAGTATGTTGCCCAGGCTGGTCTTGAACACCTGAGCTAAGGGATCTTCCCACCTTGGCCTCCCAAAGTGCTGAGACTACAGGAGTGAGCCACCATGCCCAGCCCAATCCTTCTGAAGACCATGAGGGTTGTATAACTATAATACGTATGGGATACCTTGCACATTTGTAGGCAGTGTGCTGAGTAGAAACTGCCATGCATGTCTAATAATGAACAACTTTCAGAGATATGAACTGTTTCCGCTATTCAGATGTGGAAAATAGCACTCAAAGAGTTTGTGACAAAATACAGTATGAAACAGTGTGCAGCTCAAGAGACCAATGGCTCTGGAATAAGGAAGCAGAGAGTGGAGATAAGGATGTAAAGTAGACTTGATTCATATTCTGAAAGCCTTTTCAGCCACATCTCTACAATTCGAACATTTTATTGATTTAAGTCATATAAGACTATGAGTATTGATACACCACTGCTGTAGCAAATGCAAAATAGACTTTTTCAGAATTAAGAGTAAATACATATGCAGCAGTTTTGTAAAAAACAGTAAAATAAAAATAATTAAAAGCAAAGAATATAAAAGTGAGTGCTCTAAGAATATTAATTATTCCAACATTATTGGAGCAATTCTTGTAACTTCCACTTTTTGGGGGGAACTAATGGGTATATCAGTGACTTGATATTCTTAATAAGTTATTAGGAAGTCTGATTTGTTTCATAAAATGTCATTTTTTTTTCTTTTTACTGCAGGGACTGAGATTCTGCTCTCAAATACTTAGGAAATATTACATTTCGTAACTACAATGATAGAATTGCTTCATAGGGAATTTGTATTCCTTAATATCAAAGAGATGTTAACAGGTGGTGAGACATCAAACAGATATATTCCACCTCAAAGGAAATAAAAATTTTGTCTATATTTATAGGCAAAGAGCCTATAAATATAGAAACAAATTCATATATGTAATCAATAATTACAGTATTTTAAAATTATAAAATTCAAGGCTAGCCAGAGTTTGATGAGACTAGTATTCTCATACAGCACAGGGGAGTAGACATGGGGACAACCCTTCCGGAAAACCATCATGCTTGATCCAGCAAAACCACTTAGAGGAACCCATCCTAACAAAAAACAATCATCAGTTACAGTCAAAGATTTCTACATTAAGAATCCAATGCAGCATTATAAGGTCAAAATCAGAAAAAGACATTCATTACACAAAATACAATGGGATATATACCCTTGCCATAAAAATAATCATGACATAAAATAAAGAAATATAAAAATGCTTACAAAATGCTGTTGTGGGAAACAAAAAAAGTAGTAATCAAAAAAACAAAAAGCGTCATATAAAGTATGTTTTCAAATTTGTATAAAGATGCTTTACATACATATAAGCATACCGCAGAGATAGTGCAATTTTGGTTCCAGACCACAACAAAAAAGTGAATATTTCAATAATATTTCAATAGTTTATTACGAGTGCAGTAGCATTATGTCCAAAAAAAAAAAAAAAATCTACGGCAGGTAGGTCTTTGAATGAGGTTGTCTCATTCAACATCATTTTGTTCAATAATGATGAGGAAAAATATGACTTCCTGACCAGGGCCCCTGTCTGTGGAGTTGGCACATTCTTCCCATGTCTGCATGGCTCCTTTGGTATCTTCCCACATCTCAAATATGTGCAACTTCAAGTTTACTGATGTGCCTACATGATCCCAATGTGAGTGAGTGTGTGGGGCGGGGTAGGTAGGGATGAGTGTGTCCTGTGATGAAATGGCATCCTGTGACATGATGGTGCCCTGATGGGATGGTAGGACATTCTGTCAGAAGTGAGTATACCCATCTCACCCCATACAGTTAAAGATATGTCCAGAAAGATGATCTACCTACTCCCAACTCAGGGCTCCCTTCCCTACCCTCACTGCTTTATAGGTAACCTTAATTCTTTATTTGATCTCTCAAAAATAAATTTCAATATAAAATGTATCAGAGAGAACTACTTGAGTACCCATCCTCATCTCCAGTCAGTCCCAATCAACTACCTCACTTCCCCATACACATCTGGGCTGAACAGGTATCAGTCAGGAAATAAATGTGGGGGTTGATTCCTGGTCTTCAATTTCTGATTTTTGTTAAAACATTCTACTGTTCTACATAGTGCTTTGGGCCTTAAATGACGCTTCTCCTAGCAATAAATATTTGCTAATGTTGATTTAATTTAAAGACCAGGGAGGTTAATCAAGAGCAATTAATCAAGAGCACACGCTAGATGTTATGAATAAATAAATACATTTTGAAATTCTCCAACCTTTGAGTTATTTCTAGTCTATCAATATGCATTCTGATTCATTCTTGAAAACCAATATAAAATGTGTTGCTCCATATAATTTTCAGTAAATAAGGAACAACCCTATGTTTCAAACACTAAAATTTCTATCATTCTTTCACCAGATAAGAGGAAAATTCAGCTTATCTGGCAATGTTAAAAGTGATAGATATAATAAGGTTTAAAATGTAATGATTTAAAAACAACAGCATGTGTCCTGATCGAACCACACCATATGTGATTAAGTCAAATCATAAAGCAGCAGCTTTAAGTAACAACTCAGAGAAATGAGAAAAGCAAAACAAAAAGATGGAGTTATGAATGGATTTTGCAGTCAATTCTTATAAGTAAATCATTCCTTTGACAAAGTGTATGTGTCCTTCCTAAAAACAGGATAGTTCCAGAGTTTAAGAATGGAGTCTTGGTAAATTTCTACTAACTTTGATGAATGTGAAAGACATAAAGACATTATGTCAACACTGAAAGAAAGGTCTCCTATGTCTCCCTTAGCAACAGTTATCAGCTCCAAGCAGGATTTGGAAAACCTTGGTAAATAGAGGTACAATCTAAACTTCCCTATTATATTGAATTTTAAAGAATGAATGTGTTCATAATGGATAATTTCTTTCTAATCTCTACAGGAATTACTAAAATGTAACAAATGAGGGTATCAATCCTACATATTTCATGCTTTGAGAAGTCATAAACTTTTATAGTAGGCATGCTCAGCTTTCGTAAAAGAAAAAAATGAGAATATTTAAATATCTTTCATTTAAATTTAAATGAGCTAAAAGAATGAAAGTTACAGACAGTAAATGTTTATCACCAGGTAAATCAAGATATTGTAAAACTATTTTGCTTTTGTCAACATCTTAGGGTGAAATGGGAAGAATACACATAAAGGGCAATTCAAGTTCTTTTATGATCCTCAAAGTTATGTCTGCAAGACCTCAAGTAATCTGGCCAGTCTTTACTATAGTATATAAGGCATTTTAACCTATAAAACATTTTAACATGAAAATATTCAAGCATACAAAGTAATCAAAAGAATAGCAAAATAAACACTCATATACAACCAGATTCACTAGCTGTTAAGACGTTACCATTTGTGTTTTATCTAAAGAGATATATTTTATTTATTTATCTATTGACAACATCTTCTAGTAAATCCTTCACTCCAACAGCTTGATTCATTTGGTGTCAATAGTTCAAGTCCAAACCTATAAAATGTGCTTTGTAGTATAGTCCCATAACATCTAAAAATAAAATATATCCTTATCAAAGCAGTTCAGACATTGCCACTAACTATTAATTCATCCTAGGACACATCACTTAACCCCACTACTTCTCTGTCTCCTCATCTTTAAAGAATGAGGAAGCTAAATCTGAAAACAGCCCAAGTCACCATTGGTTATTAAATTGTATCATTTAAATACCTAAAAGACAAACCTAAACTCGCTGCCTGTTCAATCTGCGTATGAAGCTCAGAAAATGGTAAGACACCTGAAAGACAACTGACGAGAGGCAGTGATCTATCTAAACCCTCCAGGCATGGATGCACATCTAGCTTTTCAAGTGAGGATGACATTTGGCACACGTCAACCACCGAATTATTAAATTATCTAAAATACTATCAATACTCAACCACATGCAACTTCCTGAAATTTTCGTTTATATTACATAATTTTTCAAATCTTTCACTAGTTTCCTATCAAGCTTTGCTGCTCAGCTTTTAGAAGTAAGCATAATAGGTAATTAAGCTTTCATTAGAAGTAATTATTTTTTAAAAGAATAAATGTTTCTCTTCTTTTACCACTATACCATCTAACGACCTTCCACAAAGACAGGCTAAGTAATGAAGTAATCTAGGATTTGCTTCAAGAATTAATGCAAAACAGCATCAATCATTAAGGTCATTAACTCTATTTATTCATTACCTATCAAGACCTCACTCTCTTTAAAATAAAAAATAAACTCATTCTCAAATAGATACTATGCAAAAATCATCTAAGAATTACCAAAATGTTTAATTATTGTTGAAATTCAAGAAAGATCATTCTCAAGCCTTCCCATGTGCCCATTACTAAGATTACTAATGTATAGATTTTAAGAAGTATGGCTGCCCTAATTTTGGATTGAATAAAGATTTCATAACATTTCTTCTGACTAGATACTTAGGCCTCAGGGGCTATTCATCCTGGTCTGAAGATATAGACCCTTTTATGTAGCCCCAATTTGAATCTAAGTTGTTTGGAAATAGTATGATTTTCCTGGCAGCGAATATATCTTAATATGAAAGCTGGCTGTGTGCCCTAGGAAAGAAGAAAAATGAACTGACCCTGCATTGCAGAAAGACAGGAAGTGGTTACTATTCAACATTCTGCTGCCTGAGTTGAGAAAAACAGAAGCTTGAGTTAGTATATACTTTCACTGTTTTCAAAAGTATTTCAGCAGTAAACAGTGGTAAAATCTTATGTTGGTAAATATTGTCACTATTTTTGTTTATAAAAAATTTAATATTTAAATTTTTAAAATAAACAATTTAGTAATTCCATAATACTCTAGCTCTGTATAGCAAATTCATAAACATGAGCACATTGGTCCTATAATACCTTTCTAAAGTAAATGGAGTATTTACGATTCCCGCTGTCTAGATGACAAAACTGAGGATTGATATGTCACCTGTGATTTTATTACATAAAATCAAACAGTAAATAAGGAATCATATCTAGATCTGCTGACTTCAAATTCAGCATTTTTCCCATTATACTTTACTTTTACTATGTGCTACATAATTAATATAAAAACTACAGTGTATATTTCATAGTTCCATAACGTGTACAAATAATTTAACATAAGCTACTAATTTTGTCAGTATTAATAAGAAAAACTCAAAACTATCAGATTCTCTAAGATAAAGTAGTAAATTTATCACAACAAATCAGAATTACTTTCCATAACCTAACACTATGGTATCAAAATCTTACTGCCAATTTAATATTAAAAATAACAAAGAGAAAGAAGATTCATGGTTGCCTAGGGCAGGGACAGTGGGGTTGGAGGAAATGAGGAATAACTGCTCACTAGTATGGGGGGGTATCTTTTTTTGAGAAGGGACAAAAATGTTCTAAAATTAGATTGTGGCTGGGCATGATGGGTCAAGCCTGCAATCCTAACACTTTGGGACACCAACACAGGAGGACTGCTTGAGCCCAGGAGTTTGATACCAGTCTGGGCAAGATAATGAGACCTCATCTCTATAAAAAATTAAAAAATAAGCCAGGAGTGGTGGTACATGCATGTAGCCTCAGCTACTCAGGAGGCTGAGGTGGAAGGATCACTTTATCCCAGGAGGTCGAGGCTGTGGTAAGCCATGAGCATGCCACTAAACTCTAGCCTGGGCAACAGAGTGACACCCTGATGTAAAAAACAAAAAATAAAATAAAATTAGATTGTGGTGATGGTTGCATGACCCTATGAATATGCTATGGAAAAAACCCGCTTACAGGTACATTTTATTTTTTAATTTTTTTGTTTTGTTTTTTATTTTAAAGATGTGGGGTACAATTTAGGGTTAGGTACACAAATGTTAATTATGCAGGTACACTTATTGATGAGGTGTGCCCCTCCCATCCCTGGCAGTTTACCTCAACTGTCAATCCCACCCCCATCCCACCCACCCACCCCTCACCCAGAGGTTTCCCACTTCTGACAATCCCTTGCTTAAAGTAATATGATAATTGTTCAAGGTCCGCTTATGAGTGAGAACATATGCTACTCTGTTCTTTGTTTCTGTGATAGATCATTGAGTATGATAGACTCTAAATTCATCCAAATTGCTGCGAAGTCCGTATGTTTGTTCTTTATGGCTGCATAATATTCCGTTGTGTAAATGTACCACATTTTTTAAATACAGTCCAGCTTCAATGGGCAGCACAGTTGGATCCATGTTTTTGCTATTGTGAAAAGAGCTGCAATAAACATGCATGCGCAGGTATCTTTTTTTATAGAATGATTTGAGTTCCTCTGGATACATTCCCAGTAGGGTGATTGCTGGGACACATGGAAGGTCAATTTCTAGTTCTTTCAGAAATCGCCACACTGTTTTCCAAAGAGTTTGCACTAAGAACTGTATATTTTAAAAGACTGAATTATATGTGAACTGTATATCAACAAAGCTATTTTTTTAAAAAAGCTAAAGTCAAAATAAATGATTTGTCGTTTATTATATTAATATTGTAAACCTAAGAAAAAATGGAAACTTTGGTTATTTATTTGATATCTGCAAATACTGTTCTATTCAAAAGACTCATCTAAAACAGGCTATGGCCCCAAATTCAAGAAGTTTATAATTCAGAAAGTGAAACAAAGAAACAAACTGCAAATTATAATGCAAGGCAAAGTTAAATATAAGTGCACACAAAATGTAGTGAAACATACTAGAGTAATATCCTGGAAGCTTAAATATGAAGTATTAGTGGGCTGCGTGACCTTGGGCAACACAAAAAAAATAGATTAAAGCTCTTAAAAAGCATAGCTTTGCATAAATGTTAGGATGTTGCTTCCTTATTTATAATAAGAAAACTGGTGAAGTAATTTCTACACTTTTATGAACCCTAAAGTTCTACAAATCTATAACTTAAGTCAATTCTAGATAGACTGACTTCTACTGTGAGTTATGTTCCATTTTTGCTTGAAATACTGTGTCATTCCCTCATCAACTGAGTCATAACATAAAAGTATAACATTTTTGTCACTCCAATACCAAAATGACTTGCATCCAAAAGAAGATTGTTTCCTTTAAAGGAGACATTCTGAAGAAGTATGCCCTTATCTTAAAGATACCCATATATTATGCAATTTCTTTTTTAGAATTCCCTTTTGGAAATGCTCTCTGTGTTTGAGTATCTCCAATATTCACAAAAATTTTCCTTTGAAAATGTACTATGTTACTTCAACAGTCAAAGATCTGGCATACATAGCTGGCTATCAAAAGAGCAAGTTTTGTTTTTTTTTTTAATTAAGATGGAAATGTAAAAGAATCAACTTTGTAGTCATTTCTGATGAACAAGTACCCAGTGTTCTCTGAATACAATCAGCAAACTCTTATGTACTCTGTCTTGAATTCTCATTCGGCTGTCTATTCCCAGAATTCTCTGCTCTACTAAAATTCAACGCAATACTCAAGATTCATTTTAGTACTACCTTTTCTCTAAATACTTCTCTGACACCTTGAAGCTAGATTTTACTGCTCTTTCTTCTGTGTTAGAACAACTTCTAGTTTTATCACGCTGGATTTGTCCATCTCATTTTAGACACTGCAGTGATTGGGTTCTCAGTATCGGGAATGCAGTCAGTTCTAAGAGGGAATATTTAGTACCACACTTGGGCAAATAATTTAACTTGATGACGTTTTAACTTATATTCTATAACAGTATTATACTTTTCTTTTTTTGTTTTGTTTTGTTTTGTTTTTGAGTCAGAGTCTCACTCCATTGCCCAGGCTGGAGTGCGGTGGCACCATCACAGCCACACCAGCGTCCAGATGCTGGGCTCCAGCGAGCCTTCTGCCTCAGCCTTCCAAGTAGCCAGAACTACAGGCGCGTGCTACCATGGCCGGATCATTTTTTCATTTATTGTAGAGATGAGGTCTCACCAAATTGCCAGGGCTGGTCTCGAACCCGTGAGCTCAGGCAATCCACTCACCTTGGCCTCCCAAAGTGCTGGGATTACAGACTGAGCCACTGAACCCAGTCAGCATTATACTTTTCATCTAGCAAAAGCCTTTAAAATTTCTGGTCCTTTTGGTCCATTATTCTATTCTAAAAGCATATCCTGGACATCATTGGGATGCACTCAGTGACTTATAAGGATGTTCATCACAGAATTATTTATAATTGATAATGACCTAGTTATCTAACCACAATGAAGTCCTTGAATAAATTATGGTGTAGCCATTCAACAGGCTTTATTTACATAGTTTAAAAAATCACAATATAAAAAGCATTCATGCTGTGCAAAGTTTAAAGGAAGATTACAAAAAACCAGAAGTAAGCTAAAGAGTAAACAGTATTTCCTCTTTAGCATAACACCCTGGCCTGCTGGATGCCAGTCCCATGACTGCTCACACTGGGCAGATGCATACACACTAGGTCTTTTAAAATTCTGAACCCAGAGTAAATATAATTTCAGAGAATGTTTTTAGTCAAAAAAAAAGTG
The DNA here is from genome assembly GCA_027257055.1 of Cephalopachus bancanus. Taxonomy (NCBI): domain Eukaryota; kingdom Metazoa; phylum Chordata; class Mammalia; order Primates; family Tarsiidae; genus Cephalopachus; species Cephalopachus bancanus. Next base: position 6,806,158 of record JAPVLO010000006.1, read on the forward strand.
TTCTGTTTTTCTCTACCTCTTTAACTCTTGCAAAGTTTACCCTAAAAAACATAAAACTTCTCATTTTATAAAATTTCTAAGCCAAATATCAAGAGCTTTAAAGAAAGGGGGAGCTATAATTAATAATAGGCCTTTACCAAGAACACTAAATTCAGATGTTTCGGGGTGAGCCTAAACTCAAAATTAATGGCATCAAAAAGCATAATTCTTGCCTGAACCCGTGGGTTCGAGACCCGCCTGGGCAGCGAGACCTCATCTCTACAATAAATCAAAAAATCAGCCAGGCGTGGTAGCGCATGCCTGTAATTCCGGCTACTTGGAAGGCTGAGGCGGAAGGATCGCCGGAGCCCAGCAGGTCGAGGCTGCGGTGGCCAGAAGCGGCCACTACACTCCAGTCTGGGCGACAGAGTGAGACTCCAACTCAAAAAAAAAAAGCATAATTCCTAAAAATATTAAGTACATTTAAAAGTCTCAGTATTTCTTTTTCCCCCCCCCCCCCGGCCCCACCCTCAAGTCTCAGTATTTCTTTCCATCCTCTTCTAGGCAAACATATTGGGTTTTCTTCCTGTATCAGTCACAGTGAAGTTGACTTATGGCCTTTGTTTTGTTTAGTTTCTGGCAATGGAACAGAACTTCTTTTTAAAGTAGGTTTTATGTACATCAGCATTATATCAGTTTCATTGTGGGTTAGCTGGATTTTTAGGTGTATCTAGGAGCCTAATCAATAAACCAGAGGAGCCCTTATAGTCTGAGAAATATCTATTCTACAGTAGTTTCTATCACAAGCCTACTGGTCAAGGCAAGTTTTTTGCACTTCCTCAAGCTGAGTCTCAGAGAAAATAACAATCCCAGGGAAAACTTCAAAGATGTATTTTCTCCTTCACTGTTGAAAGCAGTGGTTTGTGGCATCCCTGCAGGGGGGTATCCCAAGTTGCACCTGAGGCCCAGCGAATCAAAGTCCGTGGGGCATAAAGTTGTCTAGGAGACTGTGATATGAACTTCCTGGTTAAGACTTAAGAGCTACTTCAGAGGTAAAGTTAAAGAGAATGATAACATCACCACACCCAAGAGACATTAGGTTAAGCTGGGCAAGTTATCTCATTTGATCCACACACAATCAATGTGGGAGAATAATCATAACAATAGTGATAATTTTAACAATATTAGCCAACACACAGCAATATGTGCCAGCCTCTGTTTTTACCATTTTATAAATATTAGCTTATTTAGTTACTACAACAACCTTAAGAGACAGAGAGAGAAAAGTGAAAGAAAGAGAGAGAGAGAGAGAGAGACTAATTCTAGCCCCTCTTCAGAAAAGGAAACATTTGAGGCCCAAACTTTACCTGTACAATGACCAATTGTATGCCTAACCCTGAATTGTATCCCACATTCTTAAAATAAAATTTTAAAAAAGAAAAGGAAACACAAACACAGAGATATTAAATGACTGGCCAAGGTCACATAACTGGTAAGTAGCTAAGACAGGACTGTTTGAATCTAGTCTCACTCTAGACTAGTATGAACTCTCTTAACCCTTAAAATTCTTCAGAACAACTTGTTTGAACTTCCTTGTTGTACATGGAGAATGCAATGCTGCATTTCATGTTTATGCTACTTAGCACATATCTTTGGAACATGACAGTCATTCAATACATGTTCTTTGAATTGAATTTCTTTAAAAAGGGCATATCTCTTATTTTAAAAAAGCCCAGTCTAGAAAGCTAGTTTATTCCTTTCTATTCATTTTGTAAGGTACTGTTATGCCCTTTTAAATATAATGACAGGCCAGGCATGGTGGCTAGCCTGTAATCAATCCCAGTGCTTTGGGAGGCTATGGCAAGAGGACTGCCTGAGCCCGGGGGTTTGAGACCAGTCTGGTCAACTTGGTGAGACCTCGTCTCTACAATAAATCACGAAAACTAGCTGGGCATGGTAGTGTACGTCTGTAGTTTCAGCTTCTTGGAAGGCTGAGGTAGAAGGATCGCCTGAGCTCACCAGGTCGAGTCTGCAGTGGCCGTGAGCATGCCACTGTACTCTAGTCTGGGCGACAAAGAGTGAGACTCCAACTTGGAAAAAAAAAAAAAAATATATATATATATACATGTATATATATATATATATATATATATATATATATATAAATGATAAAAAACTACATTAGGGTATGGAGAACTAGGTTCAGTGAACACATAATTTAATATTTGTATTACTGAGACACAAACCAAGCTAAATTATAAATCAAAAGCCAGAACCAACTACATTAATTTGGATTAAAATGAACCAATCCATATTTTTTATAAAACTGCAAAATGAACCCATTAAAAAAATTTGTTTCTTTAAAATTATGCAATCAGAACTTCAACATCAAAATAGTTTTGAAAATAATCTGTTTTATTGTGTTTAAGCTTCTAGGAGAAAACAGGTACATAGCCACCTTCCAAAACTGTCAGCAATAAAATATCCATTAGAGATGAACTCCATTTCCTTATGTTTAAAATGAAATGACTGAATCAGATGATTTCCAACATCTCTTCAAGCTCTAAGCTTCCAAGTTTCATGTTTTAAAGAACAACGTAGGTTATATTTCTTTAGACAATGAAATGCACATGGAGATAACTTAGAGCAAAGAAATTCACTACTTTGTTAATGTGATCTCTCTTTTTATACTTTCTGTAATGCATGGCTCATTTTAGCCCAGTATAATTCCAAAAACTATCTGAAATTAAGTACAGAGGGAAACTGGATCTGGACCCAGAAAACCTATGTTGAGAACAAGCTGTACTACAAACTAGCTGAGCAACTACTGGCATGTTCCTTCCCCTGCTGACTTACAAAGCCAGTTGCTAAAAATATCTTTCCTACCTCTCTCTGAAAAACATACAGTAATATAATTACATTAGTATTATATTTATTAATGATATAATATATGAGAAACCACACTGTGCCCTCTAAAACACTAAAAATGTAAGGAAATCTTATCATCTGTACCAAGACATAGTCCCATTATGAAACTTAGTCATTTATTTTATTGCTGTAGTTGACCGTTTTTCTCTCAATTCTCTTAAAGCAAACACAAAATAGTCATCTGTTATGAAAACAGTTAAACATCTTCTTCTATTTGATGTTTTTCCAAAATTCTTGTTTACCTTTATCAAGTTATATTTTCACATAAGCCTATTATTTATTAAGCATGAAAAGGCACTGTCTGCTTTTATAAGTGAGCTTTGTTATAAATTAATCTTTTAGAATTCCATAGAACCGTACAAACTAGAGGAAGAAAAATGAAAAGAAACCCTCTGATGCATTTCATATCCTTTCCAATTTCAATTATTTGGACTCACTTACCTTGCCCAGAAATGAATAAACTTTGTGAAACTGAGAAAGCTACCTTGGCATGAAATTTTCTATATTCTCTATGATAGAAGCCCTACTAATTGCTTATTTTAGAAAACTAAAAATAAACTACCACATATACTAAGAGAAGCTGGCAGTATTCACAGTCAAGAGTAAAAGGAAGTAGATAATGTCTGTACATTTGAAATCTAGCAGTACATACAGCTCGGAAATTTCCATTGGAAACTGAATAAGTTTTTTAAATATTTTATTTTCAAGATGTGGGGTACAGTTCAGGATTAGGTATACAAGTGGACATTGTACAGGTAAAGTTTAGGCCTCCCTTTGGTCTCCACTTTGCCTGGTTTGAGATCAGGTACCCTTACTGATGTTGTGTTTTCCTCCACCACCACCCCAGCAGTGTCCTGCTATTGCCAATCCCTTGAAACTGAATAAATTTTACCCCTGGGAAAACACAAATCATCAGCCTGTTAGCGACAATGATCAAGTAATACTCAAAAATAAAGGAGACTTTTACCATAATACTATTCCAACTCTCTCTCAGAAGGACTTTCTGTTTGTTTCTGATTTGTACTAGTTTCACACTTCCAGATTTATGCAAATGATAATGCTATCTTGGCTGTACAATACACTTCAAATGCAATCTTGTGGGATAGCATTAATTATGTTTTAATTAAGTGACAAAGCATTACATCAGATCTCATTATACTGCTTTTAGCTAAAAGTCATTGATACCATGAATTTTCTGATTAACAAAATGTTAATTAGATGATTTTTTAAAAAGATTCTTGATGATACACATCAACTTGGGGAGCTATGACAAAACAGAGGTCAGGAAGCCTTCCAAAATTGCAATTATGCTCGTGGAAGCCACAATAAAAATATCTGATAGTGACAGGTAGGGATACAATACAGATATTGTCTCCTTGACTTCATCTCAGTTTTGCCTGTAATCTCGACCTGATCAGGAAGTGGAGAAATAGATGGAGAGTGGAGGAAGCAACCTGTCTGGATGTTCATGCAGTTCTGAGGAAACACACCTAAGACATCCATGGAGAGGTTTCGATGAAGGCAATCCCTCTGCATATGCCATTTGTCGATTAAGCCTCAGCCTTCACAAATGTTCTGAACTAACCCAACCAAGAGTTTCTCACAAAGCCAATAAGAGATAATTCTTCATATGATCAAGGAGGGATCCTAACCTTTAGACTAAAGGATCATGACTCTAATCTTGTCTATGGTTCAAACAATCTGTGCATAATTTGAATATTGAAATAAACTAAGGGAATAGGAAAGTTGGCTTTAAAATACATACAACTCAACATTCAGATCATGACAAAGTAAAGTTCCATCACTCTAGAATACTTGAGGATTTAATTGTTCCAGAATAATAAAGTTTTACACCTGAAAAAAAGGTGAGGAAACGTTTCAGAATATGAAATATAGAATTCAACTAGTCGAAAATGTACCATTCCATTCAGTGTCTTCTAAAAAACATATATACTCAAATTTAACTACCTCTAACTACAGGAAGCTACACATGTAGATGAAAAATGGTACATGAACTTACTTCATCAACAAATCTGAAAATCCGTTAAGAGATTAGTATGACTTTGAGGTCATAAGCTGTTACCCTTTGGCACTTTAAGCATCCACACAGTGCTATGTTGTCCACATGTGAAAACTGTCTTACACACACACATCACACACACACACAAACACACACACACACACACACACACACACACACACACAGCGCAAGGCTTTTGCAGGCATCACCAGCCAACATGACTTGCTGGGTGAAATCTTTTGATCTCTGTTTTTCACAGAGTATTCAGAGGCAGCTGCTCTGATATCACAGAAGACACACAATTTTCCAGGGATGACTTTTAAAGCAGCACCACATGAAAGCTTGAACCCCTCAGAAGCCAGGCTCAGAATAGGCACAGTTTCGTTCTATGTGTAAACTACTTGTTCACCAAATTGGTGTGTGTGTATGCTATACAGAGAGAAAAAGGCAATCAACTGGGGTATAAGAAGACAACAGTAAAAAGTAAGGACAAAATTGCACTTAACTAATATTTAATATATGATTTTACCATGGCAAGTGTTCATAATTTTTAAATAAATATAAATCTATATGTAAATGTTTAAAAGATTTTTGCTGATAGGACTACATGGTCAAAAATATTTAGAGATAATTAAAACCATTTAAGAGAAAATGATTTACATATATACATATATGTAAATAGAAGTTATATTACTTAAACCAAAATTTTCTAAAAGGTTTAAGTCATGAAGAACTCAATTTACAACACTAAGTATCTTTCAATGTTTCTCATTTTTTAATGCGGGTTCATATCCAAGAAGTTGCTTTTACCATGCCCTCAGTTATTAAATACTTTACAAAAAGTGGCACTAAGAAAAAAAGGAAGACATAAAAATCTTTTCTGACTCAACATAAACTCAGACAATCAGCTTTTAATCCAAAGACTTACAGGTATAAAACACCCCAAAGTAATTGCATAGCAATGAAAACAAACTAAAGTCAACATTTTTCAAATCATTTACATCCAGCTTTGCATTTACTGTGCTCTGTTAGAAGAAAAATTACTTTTTAGAGTCAGGAATATTTTAAAGGCACTAAGCAATCAAAACCAAATCTGGAAAAATTAGCATCCAGTGTAGGGTGATTTTAGGTCATCAGGGTGATTTCAACGCTGCTAATTATACCTCCAAGTAAGCAGCACTTACGTTTTAGTCTCCTGGCCAAATTTTATGGGATGTATAATCAGAAGAAATATGTTTAAAGACAAAAAATACACATGAATGTGTAAATAGGATGTGGGGGGGAGTATATTCTAACTCTGAAAGCTGAGAAGTGCCTCTTTTCATTCCTCCCCTCTCTTTGAAACATACAGGAAAACTCACAAAATTAGACTATTCTACACAAATATCCATTTGTGTAACACACATACAATTTTCTGATGGTCAAGAAGTATGAAAAATGGCAAAAAGACAAGATGACAGTGAGAAGAAAATCTGATAAAAGCATAAAATTCCATATAATATGTAAAAAGAGTGATTCTAAAGAAGAACTTAAAAGGAGATAAAAATATTAACAGATACTGGATTTCAAAATGCCAATATGAATTTTAAATAGTCACGTTTCCCTTAGATTAGGCACATTTTTTTCCTCATTCATTTCAGTCTGTAAATGTATTTACAATAGACTGTCTCTATATTTTTATGGAGAAACACTGTAACAGCATTTCCTTTCTAAGAAACTAAATTTAGAGATTGTAGGAGGTATAATGAAAGATAAAGTCATGACAGCATTTACAATTTAAGGGGAAGAAAATTTATAATGTCTTAAAGCAAATAATTACCAAACCTCTTCAAACTTTTAAGTACAATACATTGAATATTGATAATTAAAATACAATTAAGTATTTTCAGTTGGTATAGACATCTATGTCAGTATTTGAAATGGCAGCTGTTATATTTAATTCTGTTTCTAACACTTTTTAATATAGTTCAATAACTAAGATAAGTTTTTAAAATATAACCAGGCAAATAAAATATATCCATTACTAGTTCATTTATTTCATAGTAGTCGTGACACTTCCTAATGTAGATTTCCAGTTCTTTAGGCAAAAATCTCATATATCACTGCCTTATATTGACACCTGCTGGAAAGTACTGGAATTGTATATTTCTTATCGCATTATATGGGCATTTGTTAATTTTGCATATGTGTAAAAAGAGTATGTAGAACATAATATTTCAACAGGAAATAATATATCAATTTTCAAAAAGAAAAAAGTAACACATATTCTAAATATTTAAATTTTAATGGTATCCTTAGGAAATTGCAAATCTCGAGAAGTCTTCCTAAAGAGTACTTCTGATGGGAGTCAATTTACCCAATGACTTCAGTAGCTTAACTTGTGCATATTTAAGGTATAATTATAAAGTTAATTAGCAACGTTCTCCATTCCTTGACTTCTGTTGCTTCATACCTCTCACTAATGTAATACCTTCATCACATGACCTAAGAGAAATACTTGGTTTTGTGAAAGTATACATACAAATGGATCAGGAAAGCAACCTAACTATTAGAAAATAATGATTTATATATTCACAGTAGTCATGTAAAAAAATAAAATAACATGCATTAGTGAATGAACTTTTCTTCTCTATTATAAAAATTGCCTCTTCATGAAAAGTATAATTGTTGTACAGTATAAACTTATTATTTGAAATGGACCAAAATACAACACATTGAAATAACTAGCTTTACACATCTTTGCAAATGAATTCATTAAGTTGCATTAAGTTTTAATCAACTTCTTATGCAAATGAAACACTTCTAAGTATTTCTACAAAGAATGCCTCACTACCTTAAGCTGTCTACTGAAACTTTTCTAAAAAAAAGTTTCTAGACAGAAATAAATTTAAATGGCCAAACTGTTAGAAATAACAATGTGATAAGATAAAGTTGACAAAACTGCTTCCCCACCCTGCTGCCATGTAAGCATAGTCTAGGTACCAGGACAGGTCATATTTTATATAATCAGAAAAATAATATTGTGTTAGAGGCAGTTTTTCCAATGACAAGTGAGTTTGGGCAGCTCACAGAGCAATAAGACACAATCTTGAGAATGGTACTAAAAATATGATGAGAAGGAAGAATATGATGCTGTGGTAGTGTACAGCTTGCTTTAGCATTCCTGTTAGAATTCTCCTTTATATCCAGTCGCTCTAATTTTGACAAAAGTAGCAAGATACTATGAGCACACTTCAAAAATAAAACAAAACTATGATTAAAAAATATAACAGCTAACTTAAAAAAAATACAGCAGCTGATTCAATAGCTTATGTTTAGGATGACGTAGTGTTCGAAATTTGCAACTGTCAAACAAGTTGCCTCCTGAAATCTACTGAATCCACCTGTCCAAATGAAATTAAGTTCTTCAAGTATAACTACAGTATATAGAGATTCAAGAATATAGGGGATATTTTAAGATGAGATTAAGTCCGATCATGCTTTAAAATGTGGTTTAATTTTTTAATTGAAAAAGCAGCTATAAAAAGATGAACAGTATTTAAATTATCTACTGAAAGATTACTTTAAACTCTTCTCTTAATGTTACTGGAATTTACGTAAGATTAATATGCCATTCAATATTAAGACACAGCAAAGTCCCACAGAGGTAACAGGTCTCACTGAATGTAGTAGTTCTGCTATATTTTCTCCAAACAGTTCACGAGCCCATCTCACAAGACAATTGCAAAATAAACTATGTGCTAAAACAGTACCTGTTTCAGATTCTTAAACAAGATTTAATTATACAATTCACTTTAACGGCTTTTATAATCAGTTACTAAGAAAGGGAATCTTTCCCTGATGAGAACCTGAAAGATTAGTTTTCAGAGCCTGAGAAACGGTAGAATTGTCAGACACCCGAGATCCTTATTTTCAATCACTCAGTTACCTTACAGAGCTTCTGGTACCGAGGAGAAGAAACTGCCATCCTTTGTAAACGATGCAACAAAACCACAACTTTCTGCAGAGACGTTCTCACCACAGCCATCATTTTAAGTTTACCACACTTCTGGAGACACCTCAGAATTTGCATTATAAATGAAGAGCTGCGATCATTTCCTCCCGGTCACTGGACAACGATTTGTCAGTTCTCTGAGCATGCTCGTTTCCAGGAAAGCATTTGAAAGATACAGGGGTTTAGGTTCTAGGAAAAAGGAGGCTGGTATTCCTTCAACTTCTGAATTTAAAAAACACAGACAAACGCCACACAGGAAGCCCCCAGCAGATGCTCACAGCCGGCACTTGCTCAGCCCGGCATGGCCAGAAATGAAGCAAGTTGTCGAGCAGCCAAGCGCTGCCGGCTGCTGGAGAGGAGTGTGCTCAGTCGCCAGAGAGGATATTAAGTGAAACATTAAAGCTGCAGATACAAAGCAGACATCCCCTGGGAACAGAGATTCAACACATTGCTGCTGCCACCACAGTGCATGCCTCGTAGCTGGTTTCTGTTAAGAGATTGAGGAACCTACACCCTCTCACTCTAAAGAGGGATGCGTTCACTACCCGATAAATGCAACTCTCACTGTGTTCTGTGAATTAGTGCATAAGAGACCCTGTTACAAGTCTGGAAACGAACAGAATGGTACCTGACTCCAATGGTAGCAGCCTCATACATTCAGTGCTAATAAATCACCTCCAGGCAGTTCTCAGCACAAGATCACCCAAAACAAAAAACCAAACCAAACCAAACATACTTGCAGGGGTACGTGGCTCTACCTAAGAAATCCTAAAAGCAGAGCTGTCCAGAGGATTCTCACCTGTCTGGAGGAAGGCCATTAGTAATGGACGAGGCTAGGATTTGTCTAGTTAAACAGCAAAGTTAATAAAAAATAAAAAGTCTGTAATTGACTACTAAACATTCCAATTTACCACATTACATTTCCCCTTAGACAGCATCTTCATGATCGCATTTTATTTGCCATAAAGCTGCTTTAATTTTATGAATAGGAAATATGAGACCATAATTATATCATATAAAGACCCAGAGCAGAATTTGGGGGTTTTATGCGTATGTATACACACTTGAGACACATTCTCTACTTTAGCTTCAATACCCCCATTACAAATATCAATTGGGATAAAGTATAGTCAGGAGATGAGCAAAATAGCACCGAATGATTAAATGACTGGGTCAAAGAGCATAGCCGGAAATAGAACCCAGATGTTTCTCATTATCAGTGTCCTACTCAACCAGTAACCAGCAAATGCTGCAGTGTCATCTCTCTCTAATGTTGTCATGATTCTCTGAAAGAAATGCAGGATTTTCAAGTATTTTTCTTCTCTTACTTCATCTGCCTTTCTCGGTCCTTCATGTAGTATGATTTAAAGTCCTATGTTGGATCTTACAGAGTTGTGTTTATCAAGCAGTCTTTTGAGAGCTTCTGCCTGTGTATTTTTTTCCTGCAGATCTATCCTGAGGATCTACACTGCCTCCCTCTGGTGAGATTAACGCTGTCAACATACCTGTGTAAAACCAAAAATGGAGGCCGTAATCATGTAATATCATTCAAAATATTAAGTTCTGAGGCAAATAAATAGAAACAGATTCATGATGGTTTAGGGATGGTTGGGAATGAGGAATTGGCAGCTAAAGGGTAAGGGATTTTTTCTGAGTTGATGAAAATGTTTTAACTCAATCGTGGTGATGGCTGTACAACTCTGAATGCACTAAAAAAACTGAATTGCAAAGTTTAAATGAATGAACTACATAAAGTGTGAATTATATGCCAATAAAGTTTATAAAAAGTATTAAAATTTCTGTACCAGGACCAGCAGATGACATTCTCACAAGATAGGTTTTTCCTCCTCAAACAGTGCTGCATGTGGAGCTGGGTATAGGAGAAAATCTGAAATAATCTACAAAGTTAGCACCCATGGAATAAGAGGATAAAAATTAGGATAAAAGAGAACATGGGAGAAAAAATATAATAAAATAAAACACAAATTGTTAAAGAGCAAAATTAGCCACCTATTATAATACCAACCCAGAAATGTAGCAGGGTCTCAGGATTTACGCAGGAAATAATAAGAGCATATCAATTAATTGACACAGCTAAAATATACAGCTTAAATTTTATGATATAACTTAAATAATAACAATATTCTCGAGTATCGGCATGAAAATTAAGAATAAGAAAATTTGTCACAAGAGCCAAACAAAAAATGAAATACCTTGGCATCTACCTAACCAGAGAAGTGAAAGACCTTTACAATAAGAATTACAAAACACTGCTCAAAGAAAAAAAGGATGATACAAACAAATGGGAGAATATCCCATGCTCATGGACTGGAAGAATCAACATTGTCAAGTGGCTTATCTTACTCAAGGCAATCTATAGATTTAATGCAATCCCTATCAAATTGCAAACATCATTTTTCACAGATCTAGAAAAGACAATACAGAAATTCACATGGAAGCAAAAAAAGAGCACAAATAGCAAAAGCAATCCTCAGCAAAAGGAACAAAGCTGAAGGTATCACACTTCCAGACTTTAAACTATATTACAAGGCCATAGTAACCAAGGTGGCATGGTATTAGTACAGGAATAAGCACAAAGACAAATAGAACAGGACAGAGAATCCAGAAATAGCACAATCCCTTAACCAACTCACCTTCAACAAAGTCATCAATAATAAACATTGGGGAAAAGAAATCATATTTAGCAAATGATACTGGGGGAAAAAGGCTAGTCACATACAGAAGAATAAAGCTGAACCCCTACCTATCACCATATACAAAATTCAATCCAAAATGGATCAAGGATTTAAATGTAAAATCTTAAACTATAAGAATCTTAGAAGAAAACGTAGGGAATACCCTTCTGGACATCAAAGTAGGCAATATACTCATGACCAAGTCCTCAAAAGCAATTGCAACAAAAGCTGAGAAAGGCAGGTAGTACCCTCCTTATCAAACTGACAAGTTTTTGTAGCACAAAAGAAACCATCAAGAGAGTCAAGAGACAACCCACAGAATGGGGGAAAAATTTGCAAACTATGCATCTGACAAAGGCCTAACATCCAGGATCTATAAGGAACTCAAAAGAATCTAAAGGAAAAAAGTGAGCAAAGGACATGAACGGACACTTCTCAAAGGATGACATACAAGCAGCCAACAGACACATGAAAAAATGCTCAACCTCACTAATCATCAGAGAAATGCAAATCAAAACTGCAATGAGATACCACCTAATACCGGCAGGAATGACTATCACTAATAAGTCAAGAAACAGCAGGTGCTGGCACAACTGCAGAGAAATTTCTTACTGTTGGTAGAAATGTAAGCTAGTTCAATGTCTATGGAAAGTAGTGTGGTGATTCCTACAAAAACTAAAAACTGACCTCCCATACAATCCAGCAATCCTTCTCCTGAAAATATACCCAGAGGAACATAAATCACTCTACAAAAAAGACACCTGCACATGCATGTTTATTGTCACACTATTCACAATAGCGAAAACATGGAACCAACTCTGCTGCCCATCAAAAGTGGACTGGATAAAGAAAATGTGGTGTGTATACACAATTGAATATTATGCAGCCATAAAGAAGAACAAGATCATGGTCTTCACGGCTACTTGGATGAAGCTGGAGATCATCATACTAAGTGAACTATCACAGAAAGAAAGAACTGAATACTGCATGTTCTCACTCATAAGCGGGCCCTGAACTCTGGTCACTCTAGCACAAGGGTGAGATTGGCAGATGCTAGACACTGCTAGAGGAGGGAGGGGAGGAGGCACATGACAGCACACTGGATACATGGTCCACTATCGGGGAGAGAGGGCCCCCTAGAAGACCAAACTTGACCTGCATGCAACCTACTTATGTAGTAAGTAGTAAATCTGGCTTTAGGTAAAGGAGATGATCTGAGATCACCTGGCTGGGCCTCATTCAATCAGTTGAAAGGCCTTACAAGCAGAACTGAAGTTTCTTGGAGGAAGAAATAAATTGCACTTGTGGGCTGCAGCTTCAGCTATTGCTGAAGAGTTCCAGCCTGCCCTTCCCAATGGCCTGCCCTATTGATTTTGGATTTACTTATTCAGTTCCACAATTATATAAGTCAACTTCTATAATAAACCTCTTAATATACTGTTTCTAAAAAGTGAATTTTAATTTACAAACTTGTTGGAAGTCAATAATAGGATTCCACTCAAAGCAAATAAATAAAATAAAGTTTTAGTGTCTTCGGTGAAATTTTCTAATCTGAATACAGATTCACAACGCATACCAGGCATCTCCTCTTGAATATTACTCTAATGCCTCATTTCAACATAGTCAAAATGGAATTTGCCACCCTCATACACTTCCCACTAACCTGCATGCCTACCCTGACATTTTCCTCTCTGATGTTCCCAGTCTCAGATTCTGAGCAACCTTCCTTGCCACTGTCCTTTTTCTCTTCCTTAGTCTATACATACTATCAAGTCATCAGGTCTACTCTGCCTGCCCTGGCCCCCTTTCTGGTCATTATCACCCGACCTAAATGGTTACAAGAGTATCCTAATAGACCTCTCTGCTGTCACCTTTACCTAGTTCAGATCCATGCCTCATAATGCCATCAGCCAGCTTCCTGTAAGGCAGAAATCCTCTTGCATCACTCTTGCCTAATATCCTCTATCACTTCCCCAACTGCCACCATGTTAGAATACAGAATACTTGCATGGCATACAAGGCACTCTATGATCTGGACTGCTCAGCTCTCAAGGAGCTTGTTTCTCTTACAAATCTCCAAAGGATCCATTTTTCTCTTGCCAAAAGGCCTCTGCTGAGGAATAAAACCTAACAGCCTTGCTGCAGGGCAATGAAACATGAATACATAAATCCAAATGATCGTCCACCCTCAGTAGAAATTCCATGTATCATAGCATCCTCCCCCAAATTAATCTTCACCTTCCATGTGCTTTAGAACTATCCCTTATAAAAATTTATCCAAGATTCACCTTAAACTGAATGTAGAATAAACTTCCTCATGTTCAAGAAATACTCCCAGGTCCTGCATCTGGTTTTCACAAGACATGATGCAAGTATAAACAGTGAATGTTTCATCTAAGCAGTTCTACACACACCCTGTGTGCATGGAGCACAGACACACCAAGGTCGTTATTCTGTCTTCCATAGTACACATATAGACTGTCTACCACCATGCCACCAGAAAATTTATTTTATGATTTAACATGCTTTTGTACATTTTCTCCAACAACACCTCTCCACTTCCAAACAGGTTTCCATTGTAAAGGTCTGTTCATTCATACAAAAGGAGAATCATTAACACATAAGCCCGCAGGAAAATTAAAATTCTCTTGTCTCAGAAATACTCAGCAAAAGGTACTGTCTCTAATAACCATCAACCTATAAAGCACTGAAAATGAAGTCATAGGATATTTTTTAAATGAAATGGAGAGAAAGTCTTAAAATTAAGAGCAGGAGAGTAAAACATCATGCAAATTATAATAGAAAATATGCTAAACATAAACAAATATACATGCTTACCTTTAAATAAACAAAGAGATTTTAGTAGGGTCTTAATAAATACCTTCTTTTTTTTTACTCTCTCTGAGTCAAAAAAGGCCATTTTAGATACATTAAATTATTTTGAGAAGCAGAATATTATCATATATTTGAGTATTTTCTTCAGCAACCTTCTCTCTTGGTGTTGCCATAAGACAAGTAATTTTGTGTTTAGTATTTTTATTTGAAAGATTTTAAACATTTCTATTTACATTTATGTCCTCCACTCTTTGAATATTTATTAAACATTGAGAAGAGTTTTGGCTATGATAGGAATATATCCTAAGATAAAATATGTCAGAAGACATCATTAAACTCTACAGCAAGCCTGTGTTTTGCTGGTGCTCATTACGAGGGTTCATTTCAAGCCTCCTTTACTCATTGTCTTTTAGCCATTACCTACACACGTGTGTAGCCCAGATAGCTATTGAAATTAACACCATTACATAAATTAAGCATCTGTGAGCATTTATAGGTCAGGCTTCTTGCTGTTTCAATCATAAAGAAGAATATATTCTCTCATCTACCCACATTCAGAGCCTTCTATAATCCCAAAATCCATATGATGGCTAAATATTTTATCATTTAACATTTATAGTGACTTCATGAGATATAAGAGGGTGAAACAAAGGAACAGATTTAACTTTGATACTTGCCTAGTCACACTCATTACACCAAGTCATAAATGTAATGTGCAATGAATAAGAAATAAGAAGTAATGTACGTAAACAAGGATTTCCACTAAATAAATCTTAGTAACTCAACAATGAAACACCTTAAGTCTTTATACATTTCAGCAAGTGATAAATAAGCCTATTTCAAAAAGGTCTGCTTTTACAATTCTGTAACTTTTTAATGAAAATAATTTCAAACTTGGAGAAAAATTATAAGAATTCAAATAGTTCAAAGAAAGCCTCTACACCCTTTATCCAGATCCACACATTTGCTGACATTTTACAAAATAGTCTTTTTTATGTTTCAAGAGAAAAGATTTCCTAAGAACTCATTTTAAAAAGGTCATCAGGCCAGGCTCGGTGGCTCAGCCTGTAATTCCAGCACTTTAGGAGGCCAAGGTGAGTGGATTGCCTGAGCCCACGGGTTCAAGATCCACCCAGGCAACTTGGCGAGACCTCATCTCTACAACAAATCAAAAATTAGTCGGACATGATAGTGCACGCCTGTAGTTCCGGCTACTTGGAAGGCTGAGGTGGAAGAATCTCTGGTGACTAGCAGGTCAAGGCTGCAGTGGCCGGGAGCATGCCACTACACTCCAGTCTGGGCGACAGAGTGAGACTCCAACTCAAAAAAAAAAAAAAAAAAGACATCAGTGTCATACTGGTGAGTCAGGGTCCAAGGATAGCCATCAGTATTTACTTAGGATTTGTACACAGGGCACTGCAGAGGCAGCAATGTGGAACGATATAATCTTTGTCCTTGAAGAACCATGTGACCAACTGGGAAAGGTAGAGACATGCATCAGATGACAATGGAACACATGTTCACAAACATCTCAAAAACAATAATTGTCAAACAGATGTGACAGTGATATGGCATAAAAAAGTAATCAGTAAAAGAAGTAAAACTAGTAGACAAGGAGATTTCTCCAATTGAAATAGATTTTGAACTAAGTCCTAAGTGAGAAGGCCGATATGATAGGCAGGACTAGGTCAGTCTACACAGAAAATGGGAGGTTCAAGGGCACTGATGCAGAACTACCTGGGAGCACAAAAAACATTCAGACATGTTTCATAAGCTCTCATGACTTTTTTAAAGTGAAGATTTTTTTATTAGCACATTTCATGTAGAAGAAAAATTTGAACCTCAGACTGATATCATCACAGTCACCAAGCTAAAGAAATAAAAGTAATACCTTCCAGCCTGATATTCTTAGTTGCAAACTAAGCCATAGAGCTTTTGCCGCTTTTATATTAAACACATATAATAAATAGAGAAAGAAACAACTTCACATTAAGGGAAAATGCCTTTATAATTTAGAATTCAATAAAGCTAGCCATAATAGGGCTTAAAATGACAGAAAACAGAATAACTTTGAGCTTCCAACTCTAAATAAACAATTATTGCTTCCATAAAACAAGGGGATTCCCCCCCTCTAATATTACGTAAAAACATTTTATAGATCTTATTTCCAGAAACCAATTATTCACAGGAGAGCATGGGTTTCATAGCAGAATAAGGTGATAACCTCCCCATTTAACAGTAATAAATTTGCATGTAGATGGATCGAAAGAGGGCAGTACAAATACGAGTGCTGGTTGTAGCTTTCCAGGCACTTACCTGCATCTGCTGTTTGAGCTCCCTGGCCAAGATATTGTCCTGAAGAGCATTCTCCCGCTGAGAGGCATCTGAAAGCACATTCACTGTGGTTTCTGCTTCTTGGATCCACTTGAGGAAGTTCTCCAGATCTCTGCGAGAGGCCTGTACAGTCCTCAGCTCAGCCTCCAAGGCATTCTGTCTGTCAGTAATACTGAAAGTAACAACATGACAGCACAGGTCCATTACTTTTAGTGTGACATTCCACATTATGCACACCCTAAATAAAAAATTAACAGACAGCCTCAAAGGATCTTTTATTTACATCACCAAAAGTGACTAGGAGATATGCTTATGTGTGTGTCTTGAATAATTCTTAGTGGAGGAGTCATGTGAATTATGAGAAGAGGGGAAGGGAGACAGACATATAAATATTAATAAAATTACATCCATGTCATAAAATAATTATAACTACATTTTACATCTTATAATTGTACATTAAGTTATTCCTCCATATGTTATAAGTCAATACTGTAATATAACACCAGACATCCAAAAGGCAGTATCAATAAATATTCATACAACCAGTAATTAAATGAATTCTTGGAAGAAGTAAAATCTAAAGAAATATTTAAGATAAAATAAAAATAATTTAGAGGGCTGGCATGACTTTTTAAGCAATTCAGATCAATACAAGTTGGTTTTTAAATTTGATTTAATAATCTTTGGAACACATGGGACAATCAAGCTTTTATAAACCCTTCATTAAATCTACATCAACATCAGAACAAGAAACTATCCTGCAGTTAAATGAGTTAAAAGATACACACTCCTGCAAATTCAACATTTAAAATTTTATATGACTTAGAGCTCCATAATAAGAAAACAAACAACTCGATTTTTAAAATGGGTATCATTGATTTCACTCTTAGGTATTTAAACTCAAGAGAACTGAAAACATATGTCCACCCATAAACTTGTACACAAATGTTTATAGCAGTGTTATTTAAATAGCAAACTTGTAGAGTCAACCTAAATTGAGGAGAAATTGATAAACTAGAATAATATTCTGCCATAAAAAGGGATGAAGTACTGCTACATGCTATGGCATGGGTGAAACTTAAAAACATTATGCTAAGTGAAAGAAGCCAGACACAAAAGGCAATGCATTGTGAAACTCCACTGATATAAAATTTCCAAAATAGGTAAATTCATAGGGAGAGAGAGTAGATTAGCTGTTGGTTATGACTGAAGGGCGGGGACCTATGGAAATTGACCACTAATAGCATGGGGCTTCTTTGGTGATGATATATCTTCTGAAATTAAGAGTGGAATGGTGATGGTTGTACAACAAGGTGAATAGAGGAAAATCACTGAGCCGTAGACTTTAGAAGGGTAAATTTTATGGTATAGTAGCCCCACCTCATCTGCAGGGCACACAGATCCAAGACACCCCGTGGATACCTGAAAATGCAGACAGTACCACACCTTATATACATTATGTTTTTTTCCTATACATACATACCTATGATAAAGTTTAATTTATAAATTAGGCACAGTAAGGGATTAACTAGTAATATAATACAACAACTAGCAATATAATAGAACAATGTCCAAAAAGATCTGTGAATGCAGTAAAAGCAAAACCAAAAAATTGGATTGTATCACAATAAAAAAAATCAGCATATCTAATATAATCTCATGTATATATATTTCCTATCTGTCCACACACTCACCCTCCTATCTGTTCTTCTACCTGTATATTTACACAGAGGGAGAAGTGTCTGAAATATTAACTCAATATTAAAATTTTTATTTCTGGTTGCTGGGACTTAAGTTGACTTACTTTCCTATTTGTAATTTTTTACATTTTTGAATTTATAATGAAAAAGGATCTTTTTTTACACATCAATAAACACATCCCCTTTACAAATTTTTTTTTCATATTTTATTTTAAATATGTGGGGTACAATTCAGGATTAGATATACAAGTGCACATCATACAGATAAAGCTTGGGCTTTCCCTGGGTCCCCACTTTGCCTGGTTTGAGATCAGGTTCCCTTTTTGATGTTATGTGCCCCCCACCCATCTCAGCAGTATCCTGCTATTGCCAATCCCCTTCCCATAGTATTATGGTAAATGTTCAAGGTCTGCCCATGAGTGAGAGAATGTGGTACTCAGTTCTTTGTTTCTGTGATAGATCACTGAGTATGATAGATTCTAAATCCAAAAATGCGTAAAAGATGCAGACTGATATATCACCACAGAAGATATATGGATGGCAAATAAGCACATGAAAAAGATGCTCAGCATCATTAATCATCAGAGAAATGTAAATTCAAACCACAGTGAGATATTGTTATATATTACAATGGCTTTAAGAGAATGTCTATACCAAAAGCTAGTGAGAATGTGAAATAACTGCAACTATCGTACATTGCAGGTAAAAGTACAAAATGGTACAGCCATTTTGGAAAAGGCAGTTTGCTACAAAACTAACCATGCACTTAACAACACAACCCAGTAATCCAACTCCAAGGTATTTACCCAAGAGAAATGAAAACATGTCTACACAAAACCTGTATGCAAAGTTTATAGCAGCTTTATTTGCAATGGCCAAAACCCGAAAACAACCCAAATATCAACTTGTAACTAGATAAACAAGGTATGGTACATGGATAAGATCTCACACGCATTCTGCTAAGTGAAAGAAGCCAGAAACAAAAGACTACATACTATGATTCCATTTCCTTGACATTCTGGAATGCCAGCAACCTCATCCTAACATGTATTTACTAACCTGCAGAATAAATTCAAATTGCTTCACATAGAATTTAATGTCCTCCACTGTCTATCACTAGTTTACTTTTCCAACTTTATTTCCTCATTTTCTCCCAAATTCTGTTCATAGTGGTACGCTCTCTTTTTATCTAAAATAGTCTTAATACAAAAATAGTCCACACAAAAATTTTATATCCGTTTAAAAAATATCTTTCTAATACCTTCATCTATCAAAATCCTGCCACTCCTTTAATAGTTAAGAATCACTTCTTTCAGAACATGCCATCTCAATTGTTTCCTTGCTCTCAGTTCATAAAAGGTCAGGACTTCTCTTCATACAACAAATAATCACATGTATCCTGGAAAAGTCCTTGGATTATGATCTCATTTCATGCTTAAATTTTACTTCAACTATATCATATAGCTTTCTTGTCTGTTTACCTATCCTATAAACTCTCTGTGGGCAGAAATGATATTTTTATGGCTCCATATTCCTTAGAGTCCCTATTACAGTGTTATAATAGGCATTTATGAATAATGACAATCAATTAGTCCCATACCTTTAAAATTAGCTCCCACATGCCATTTTTCAAGATGTTCCTAGGGGATGTCTTCCACAAAACTCAGTTGGAAAATCCAAGAAGGAGAATTATGTGAGAAGGATTTTTTAAAAAGAGAGAGAGATCTAATCCAGGGAAAAGCAAAAGGGTGTTTATGCTATTGATGAAAGGAGATTAAAGAAAAGAGGGTGTGAATCCAAACTGGAGCAGATGCAGGCTGTCATCACCATTGTGACCACTATATAGCCTTGTTTTAACTTGACAAAACTCACGAAATGTACACTCAGAAAAAAACTCACAAAGCATACACTCAGAAAAAATTCGGAAATAACCCAAAAGAGGGAAACAACAAAATGAAGAAAGAAGGAAGGAAGGAAGTCATGAGATCAGAGAAATAGGGACTCCAAATGAGGAGAAAAACAATGAAAATACCCAGTGTGATGGCTATGCAGCAGGTCTAGAAAGCATGTCTCCAGAAGAGATGTCATCAAGAAACAATATTAGAAGTGATAGCCTGCTTAATGTGATTGACTTTGTGGGAAATTGTACTGTCAGGCCATTGGAAAATGTGGAAAGAATTAGCAATAGGTGCAAAGAAAACTAGGCATATCAAAACAAAACAATTATTAATTTCAGGTAAAACAAACAGAGGAAACAAAATTATAGTAAATTTCAGTGCTTGGCTGTTAATAATGTTTGAACAGGCATAATAATGTCAACACTGAATATCTATTTACCTAAAAATTCAATGATAAAGAAGGGAAGAGAATAGTGGCATAAAAAGGCTATTTCCTACATAGGGATGTCAATAGATATCTTATTTTGTCTAACAGTGGGGAATTGAAAGATAATAAAATACTCATTATATTTAGAATGTGAAAGTGTGAATGATATAAAGAAAAGCTTAAAAAGATAGTATTTGCATCCAGGGAGTTTATCTCTAATAAACTCAGTTTTGCTCACTCAAAAAAAAAAAAATAAAAGGAAAGCTCTTGGCAGCAAGAGGAGACCCAAAAGTGGTTTGCCCTGGTTGATGTTTTAAAAATGGAAAATATGGGCAGGGTCCAAATGTATATAAAGAATAACCACATAAAAGCTGTGTCAAAAAGGTACTGAAAGGTAAAGGTTCCAGGAGTGCAAATGTGCAATGAATTCACCATGAACAAGTTATTCTTATTTATAAAGAGATAACACTTACTCAGTATGTCACATCTCATCATAAAACATAGTAAAGTCAATGCTTCATTTTCCATAATCAGATTCCTTTTATTATTTAAGGTTATTCATATGCACATAATAGGTTATGTGGCAAAAGTTAAAGTAAAAATAGATGATTATAGATTAGTTCTATTAAACTCTGAGAATAGCCAGACTAGGGTAAAGGATGCAAATGTCTAAAATCCCAAGGGTGATGGCAGAGGGTTCCCTACACATGAGAGACATCTATACCCAACAAGTATTAAGGGCCAGGCTAGCAGGAGAGGCAGACAACCTAAAGTCATGCTTCACAGGAAGAGTGAGCTAAGAGGATCATGAGCACTTGCTCCAGACAGTGCTCCACTGGGCAGAGTAATTCCAGCAGCACACTTTGGTGACCAGTGCAACATTCTCAATCCAGAAACTACAGCACCTATTGCCAAACTGTGAAACTGTCTATTGGCCATCAGTAGGAAAAGAGATACTACTTTTAAAATATTCACTTCATAGAAAACTGTCAAAAACCAAATTTTAGCTGCTTCATAAGAGATATCTACTTTGTTGGTTATAAGAACAGAATAACTGAGTTTTAGATTCAGGCAGACAAGGCTCTACCACTAACCAGCCATGAAAGCTTGAGCAAGCTGCCTTGTCTCCTTAAGCATCATTTCCATCGTCCCTAAATTTTGCTTGACACAACAGGTTTTGCATGATCTGACCTATGCTCACCTCCCCAGAAATCATCTCATCACTCCAAGCCTCATGTATTATTTATCTACAAAAATGAACCACTTACTAATCCTCCAAGAAGTCACAGTCCCCGTCACATCCAGAGCTTTACATTTTACTTTTGTAAGCCTTAAATATCCTTCCTCTTCCCCCCCACCGCCCCCAACCTCATCTAATTTTCCCCTTCCCACCTTGTTAACTTCTATTAACCTTCCAAAACTTAATAACTTCTAAACCTATGGTACCTTTCCCAAAGCATCCCATCATTTCCCCTGCCAGGTTTACTAGTGTTCCATTGCTGCTGTCTGTAGTAAATTACCCCCAACTTAGTGGCTTAAAGCAACATTAATGTATGATCCTATAGTTCAATAGGTTAGTGTCTAACACAGGTCTCTACTGGACTAAAATCAAGTTATCAGCAGAGCTGAATTTCTTTGTGAAGGCTCTCTGGGTGAATTCCTTTCCTTTCCTTTCCCAGCTTTTGAGGCGGCCATATTTCCATGACTCATAGCCACTTCCTTAACCTTCAACGCCAGCAACAGAGGGTGAAGTCCTCATATCACATCTCTCTGACCCACTCTCCTACTTCCTCCTCCACTTTTAAGGACTCATAGGATGAGACAGGCCTGCCCAGATAATCTGGAAACATCATTCCACCTTTGGGGACTGTTATTCTGCCTCCTTCAATATATCCCTGATCGTGACTGTAAGCAATTATTTTCTTGTCTGTTAGAAGCTTCCAAATCATCAATGCACCTCATATCCTCAGGGCTTATGTACAGTAGCTATTCAATGAGTATTTATTGAATAAACTAATACAACAATAGGAATAACATCTTCCCTGTAGCAATATTTTGTGGACAAAATTAGGTATACACACATAAATGTATCAAAATCCAGTAAACACTCAATAAATTATAAGTTCCCTAACCTTGTATATGAAATATTAGGAAATTACTTTTGCTTATAACATGCAAATATACAATTTAACAATAAGTGTCCGGAGAAGTTTTAAATGCACATGTACCCGGTGTCAATTTTTTGTTATCATGAACTTAACTATTAAAAATAATGAACATACTGAAAACTCAACTCTACTTACAGCTGTCCAAATGGGCTTCATATTATTATCATGAATATACAGTCCTAAATGTATAATCATAGTTAGTGTATCTATGTTAACTCACAGTCTGATTTTTGAAATTAATATAATTTATATGAAATTTCTAATAGAATATAGTTCAACTATATTAGTTCCCTCCAGCTCCCAGATTATTTTCTTATTTTTTTAAAATTAGATCCACAGCTAGTATGGCACACTCAATATTACAAGATTCTTTTATTCATTTTCAAAGAATTTCATAAGATTTATAATAATATCATCAGGCAAAAAACTCACTAAAAGAATATGTATGCACACTTTACCACACAGGCTTATAAATTACCTTTCATGCCATTTGTACACTACTGTCAGAAGAAAACAACCTATTCTACCACCTCTGCCTTCGACTAGCTATATGGCTAGGGATCAATTTCAAACCTCCAATTTATTTTTTTCATTCTTAAAATAAGGAGCTTGGGCTAGAGAGTAAAAGACCCATTTTGAAATCTCCAGGGGGCCTTTTAAAACTACATAATCCATCACAGGGATTATAAAACCTGCAAGAAGAGCTCCTCCATTCTCACTTCTATTCCCAGCTTCAAATTCGGCTTCATTAAAAACCGCTGCATGTAAATGAGAGGTTACTGATGGGAATAGATGAGTGGTGTACAGACTGCAAAAAGATGAGGAGCATTAATGTGGAAGCTTTCTAAGATCAGACCCAGCACTGAACTTAAAGTAATCTATGATTCCCAATGTAAATTTTTTTATTTAGCAGTTCTGATTGCTATGTCTCAGGAAAGATCAGAACAGGACAGGAGGAAGTCCTGAGAAATGTGACAAGAGAAGACAGGAGAAGAAATACTATCATAAGAAAAAGACATGATTTTAAGTTTAGAAATGTATGGCTGGAAGACAAAGATTTTTTAAAACATCTTTTTTAAATCTATAAATCATGAAGAATACAGATAAGCTAAAAATCTAAAATATACAACATTAGGATAACTTTAGCAAAAATAATTTTTACTTCAAACAGAAGAAGTAACTATAAAAATCTTTACTGCAAGAAATGGCACCGACTGAAAATATAAATAGCTTCCCATAAAAGACTTAAGAACATCCATGGGTGACAGATTTATAATAGTTTATATTGAAGGAAACTAGAATTTTTAAAATATAAACTCTTAGCTTTTAAAGAGATATCTGTAATAAAAGTAGCTACGATATGCTATAGCCTATAGTCATTTGGTAACATAACAAAACAAGGCCACCTACATAACTGCCTTTTTAAAACGCTGTTTTAGAGATGTTAAAAATACTAAATAGTTTAAGCTAAAAGATATAATACACTGTTTAAACAAGTATGCATGTGCTCATCATTGGTCAAAAAAGTATTTGGATACAAATAGACATGCCTTTTTTTAAGGCTTTAATGGGAAAAAGCATCTTAGGAAATTCACCAATACGTGTTGCTAAATTTTGGTTTACTTAAAAGGTGACCTTTACAGTGATATGAGATTTAAATATATTTATTTCTAATTTTAGGATGGAAAATAGTAGCATACAACTTACAATGAAACAGTTCTTTAAGTCTGTCAATTAGTACCTTCAAAGGGTAATTTTGTTCCTTTATAAATAACATTTTTCTGGAAAATATATTAAAGCATGCTTTGGGTAAAATGCAGTCAATATGAAGAATTAATCACTGCAGATATTCCTACAGACCTAGGGTCTATTGATGACCAATCCTTGATACAAAGAGGTTGGGTTATTACCAAGACACTTAAAAATTCACTTCATGGGGCTGGGCACAATGGCTCCCACTGTAATCCCAGCACTTTGGGAGGCTGAGGCAGAAAGAGTTAGAGACCAGCCTGGGCAACAGAGACAGATCCCATCTCTACCAAAAAAAAAATCAGTTGGCTGTGGTGGCATGCACCTGTAGTCCCAGTTACTTGGGAAGCTGAGATGGGAGATTGCTTGAGCCCAGGAGTTCGAGGTTGAGGGAAGTTATGATCACCCCCACTACACTCCAGCTGGACTAGAGCAAGACCCTGTCTAAAATTTAAAAAAAAAAAATCATGGGATTTAAGAAGTCTCGGTCCAAAGTTGCTTATGCCATATCATTCAGAAAGCTCAAGAGAGGAGCCCCCACAAGCACCACAACCTCACCACCGCCCCCTTGATACTTGCCCACGGCCTTGTGTAACTCAAAGGAGCAGCTCTCCCTGGGGCTGCCATCATCAGTAAATAACTACTCAAGACCACAGAGCTAGTTCCTTGAGAAGATTTATCTCACCACATCCTATTTCTCGGGTAGCTAAGTCACTACCAGACATTTGGTCTTCATTAGTCAACCAATATTAGACCAAGACTCTCATACTACTCAATACCTTCCTCAATTTGCTCCAATCTGCCTCCAAAACCATTCTTTCCTCATGCTCCAGAGCTCTTCTTCTATGATCAGCAGACTTCTCTGTACTCTCTTCATTCTCCTCAGATCAATCCCTTCATCCTGTCTTTACTGGAATTGGTTTCTCTAGGGCCAAATCCCCTGTAAAAGTTTTTAAAAGTTTTTCTTCTTTTTTTCTTTCAGATTCCTTATGCTTCACTGTGAGGAGCTGGAATAAAAGTACTCCTTGCCCCACTGCTACTTCTAGGCCATTGTTTGCCCATCTTCCAGGCAAAATCCTACTAATACTATTATTATTATTATTTTGAGTGGGAGTCTCACTCTGCCGCTCAGGCTGGAGTGCAGTGGCATGCTCACAGCCACCCCAGCATTGACCTGAAGGACTGTGCCAATCCTTCCGCCTCAGCCTTCCAAGAAGCTGGAACTACAGGTGCGTGCTACCATGCCCAGCTAATTTTTTAGAGTAGAGGCTAATTTTTGATTTGGTGTAGAGACAAGGTCTTGCCAAGTTGCCCAGGCTGGTCTCAAACCTGTGGGCCCAGGCAATCCACTCACCTTGGTCTCCGAAAGTGCCGGGATTACAGGCTGAGCCACCGAGCCCAGTCAAATCCTACTATTTTAAAGCACAAGACTTTTATCCATTATGTTCATATACTGAGTTACAGATTCAAGATCACTGAATATGGTTATAGACATGCCTTTTTTAAGGCTTTAATGGGAAAAAGCATCTTAGAAAATTCACCAATACGTGTTGCTAAATTTTGGTTTACTTAAAAGGTGACCTTTATAGTGATACGAGATTTAAATATATTTATTTCTAATTTTAGGATGGAAAATAGTAGCATTGGTGGCTTGATGCTACATACAACTTACAATGAAACAATTCTTTAAGTCTGTCAATTAGTATCTTCAAAGGGTAATTTTGTTCCTTTATAAATGTTATTTATATTTATCACTGCCTCGATGGGTAAGTAGAGTCTAAAATACAGTTCCAGATTTGTTTGCCAAGCCACAATTCTAGTGAGGGAATACACCACCCAAAGAAAGAAACACATTAGACACCATCATGTACTACAGACAACCCTGGTCTCTCCCTTCCAAAGTCCTCCCCTGTCCTCACTCCCTGTCTCTTGCCTTTCATCTGCATTCTTTCTACATTCCTAAAAGTAGATCAACACTGCTAAAGAATACTTCAATAGAGCTACCTTCACCTTACATTTAATATTATAGTCACACATAGGCACTTATCACTGACCAGCAATACTACAAAATTTCCCTAGGAAACTCTCTGTCCCACTCACCAAGATTCTGCTCTTACATTCAACTGTCTTTCTTCCAACCTCTCTCAGTCCTACTTCCAACCTGTACGACAGCACACTTTATGGATCATAAAAAACATTCAGTCTTTGTATGTCTTTCATCTTCCCATTACTAAGGTTTCAGTCTAAGTGCATCTGGACTCATTTTCTCATTGCATTTTAAACATCTCAGTTTTTACGAAACTCAGTTCTCCAAAGCTTACCTTCTTATCTACTCAAAGTCTTCCTGTTCTCCTATCTTTGTCTCCTCTGTTTTTAATTACAGTCTCTCATCTATTGGATCATTCTCATAAGCATGCTTTACTATAAACCATCTTAAAATAAAAGTCAATCAACTCTACCCTACAACATCCACCTAGTATTGTCCAATCTATCTGAGTCTCTTCACAACAAACTTCCCCTAAAGTTGTTTCCACAAATTGTTTCTACTTCCTTACCCTCTCCTCACTCTCCATCTTCTAGCCTGATCATTTCCTTGAAATTGTTCTTTTAAAAATCACCAGGAATCTTCAAGCCGTGGAACACCCAGAACAGTTTTGTGTCATCTTATCTGATTACTCAGCCTAATTCAACACAGCAGATAGTTCTCTTTTAGCAATATTCTCTCTCTTCTCTCCATTCTAAGAAATTTTCTCTTCCCTGCACTTCTGAAAACAACAAATCTAAGATTTTCTACTTCACTGGAAATTTTCTCCCAGTCCCTTTTGCACTTTCCTCCTTTTTTGCTCCATCACCAAATCCTATGCCCTATGGACTCATTCAAGCATGCTCTCCAATTCTCCACCTTTTCTCCTGCCATGATGGTCTCATCCAATCCTACATGTTTAAAATCCATTACAAATGATGAGAACTCTCCAATTCATATCTGAGGTCCAGAACATTTGAGTTCAAGATTCATATACCCAATTAGCTATTTAATCTATACATTTAGATATCTAATAGAAATCTCAAATATGTCAGAACACAATTTTAAATTTTTTCTTCCAAAACTCTTACAGCCTCTCTCAATTCAGTGAATCCGAAATCTACAATCCATTCTCCACATAAGATCCAGAGAGATTAAATTTTTAATGAATTTAATAAATTACACAGTGTCATTCCCTTCATTAATAATTCCAATAGCTTCCCACTTCACTTCTAACACCCAAACTCCTTCTCATGTCTTACAAAGTTCAGCATAATGTGGCCTCTGCCTCCCTTCCATACCACATCTTGAGCCCTTGCCTCCTTATTCATTATATTTCATCCACATTCTATGCTCCTTCCTGCCTCATGACTTTGATATTTGCTGTTGACTCAGGAATCTTCTCCGAATAGTTCCTTCTTAACCTTCTGAATCAGCTCAAATGCCACCTTCTAAGTTATGCTTTCTAAACGGACACAAGTTAATTAAGTCTTTTTCTTACACAGTACCTCTTTAGTTTCTTTCCCTTCTAAAACAATCTCCTACAATTATGTATTATGTTCTTATTTACTACATGGCTCCCCCTAAGCAATATAAGTTTCCTGGGGACAGGTGTATTTATGGTCAACTCTTCAGGACTGATCACAGAACTTGGAAGATAAGAAGTTAAATAAATACTCATTGAATTAGTTGATTAATTAATTAATGAAAAAAGGAGCAAATGAAAAATAAAAACAGACTAAGAGCACCGACAAAGAGCACTTTTTAAAAAATATGGAGCTAAACATACTAAGATAATATCTGCATGCTCGAGCTTGATATTTACAAAATAGAAGCATTAGCATTCATAGGCATATATCACAAAGAGACTGTTGGTAGCTTTTTTTAAGGCAATAAAATGGTATTTGAAATATTAAAACAACATAATAGAAGAGGAAAACAGAAGAGTACAATTTTTACACTTTTC
This sequence comes from Cephalopachus bancanus, assembly GCA_027257055.1. Lineage (NCBI taxonomy): Eukaryota > Metazoa > Chordata > Mammalia > Primates > Tarsiidae > Cephalopachus > Cephalopachus bancanus. Next base: position 6,834,875 of record JAPVLO010000006.1, read on the forward strand.
TTCTTGGCCAGTTGTATTTCCAGATTGGAAGAAAAAACTAAATGTGAAATGCTAGCAACAAAAATAAAAGAAACAGGTTGAAAAGTAAAGGTGAATTTCAGGGAAAGAAGTAAGCTTCTGAGAGGATAAATCAAGTTGACTGACCCAAATCTCCATATCTCATGTTGGTGGACAGGGTAAAAGGATAAGGTTACTTGTACTTTTCACCTAAGCTCATTGATTCGAGAATGACAGCTGCTGTAGCGTTTATTTTAGGACCTCAAAGGTTGAGCCTGGCTGATTTCAGGCCTTAGGAAACAATCCCAATCTGAGTTTTGGCTACTGATCACCGTTAAAAGAAACTGACCATTAATACGAATGAATAAATGCTGAAGAAAAGCACTTCATGGCCGGGCTCGGTGGCTCAGCCTGTAATCCCAGCACTTCGGGAGGCCGAGGTGAGTGGGTTGCCTGAGCCCGCGGGTTCGAGACCCGCCTGGGCAATTTGACGAGACCTCATCTCTACAACAAATCAAAAATTAGCCGGGTGTGGTAGCGCACGCCTGTAGTTCCAGCTACTTGGAAGGCTGAGGCAGAAGGATCACCGGAGCCCGGTAGGTCGAGCTGCGGTGGCCGGGAGCGGCCATTGCACTCCAGTCTGGGTGACAGAGTGAGACTCCAACTCAAAAAAAAAGGAAAAGCACTTCATTTTCATTAATCTATAGAGACAGTAAACAATCACTACTGAGAAAAAGTAGGAACAATATACAAACAAAATATACAACAAAATTAACTGGGAAAGTAATCAAAAGAAAATTTAAACTTTTGGAACTTAACTATTTCATAATATTCAAGAGTTTCACAAATTCAGTCTTTAGTATATTCATTACTAAAATAACCCCTTGAAAACCATGTACATTCTACATGTCCAGCTGGTCATTATTATTATTCATTAACATTAAGGAGAAAGACAATATCATTTCAAAAGAAGAAAATAAACTTCCACCACTGGCAAAATCTTTATTTGTGGCTCCCACATGAAATAATTGTGTCTTTTTAGATTCTATACCTTTTCTTCTACTCAAGATACTTAGACTTTTGCAGAAAACACTTAAATGCAAGATAAATTCAGCAATTGTGATGGTTTCACTAACCAAGAAAATTACATTTTCTAAAAGGTTTCATCTGGTAATAAAAATTCTAAATATTTATACTGCATTTGGTAAAGCAGATAATCAAATATTCTACCATTGATTTACGTAGCAACTATTCAAAATGACTATAGACAAACAACCAACAATGACTCAACATCTCGCTCATTTAATCATAGAAAGTACTGTGCAGAAGACTAAGCAGTGGATTTATAATAAAGACATAATATGACAGTGCAGATGATGATAATCTGGGCAGGCTTTCCTTGAGTATATACCATACACCTAGAAATTTCTCACGTAACTTCTGAGCTCACAATAATCCTACACACTAGATAAGCTTTCTACTTTACAACTAAGAAAATGGAGACTCAGTGAGTTACAATAACTTGCCAGAGGTTCATACTGAAGGTGAGTGCATAAATTGGGATTTTTAACCAAGTGCCAGATACCATACCCAGTAGGCTTTTGGTTCTGCCTGTGCAAACCTAGAAACACCTCAGACAAAGCAAAATATGACTTCATGAGGATAAGGACAACTAGAAAACTGCATAGTAATTAGTAACTTATAAGAAACTCTTTATAGCATACAGTTATATTATCTCATTTCCTTTATAATACTTCAGCATAGATAACTCTGTGTGTGTATACACGGATGTGTGTTTCTATACATATATGTTATTTTAGCCCTGTAGTGCCTATATAAATGGCTAAAATAACATTACAGTCCCAAATCAGAAATCTGCCCTCCAAAAAGTTACTAAATGCGTATTTCAGCTACCACAATCTCAACTGGTGCTAAAAAAAAAAAAGTTAATTGGTGTTAATAGACAGAAGGGGTAAAAAAGTCGTGAGTAAAAAACAGTGGTCAAGATATGAAGATTAGTTAAAAACATTAGAGACAGGCCTGCTGTTCACAAAATTCAAATTATCAAGAGTTACTTGTGTTTTGGAATTAAGAATTTCCTGTAATCAGAAAACTAATATTATGAAATTATCCATATTACCTGTTTCCCTGGAGTAGGGTTAGGGAAAGCAATCAAATATATGAAATTTCTCAGCTAGGAGCAAGGCTACTCACACAAAGCAGAATAAATAGACTATAATAAATAGCCTCCTGTCAATTCAAAGCTCTCTGTTATCAGAGCTTTTTTGGATTTTGGCATTGCAGATAAGGGATTGTAGACCTGTAACTGTGAATAGCCAAATTACTTACGCCAATTGCAATTCATACAAAACATCTTCTTTGAAAGCTGATATTAAACTTTACACTAACAGTATTCCATATGCAAGCATAAAAACCCTTCACCCCTCCAGAATTTGGCTGACAATGATATATATACAGAATAGGTTGGAAGCTAAGAGCAAAGCCCCAGTAAAAGGTTTCTCAGCAGACATTACAGTGGGCCCAATGGCCACGTACTGAAACGTGTTACACTATTAATAAAAGAGGTCCCCATATCGTTAATGTGATGTGGTTTCTAAACTCAGCACAGACACGAACCACTAAGCAGAATCACTAGACAGATCTAAGAGGAAGGTACACAAAGCAGTCACCAGCAATAGTTGACATTCTGATTCAAATGAAGAAAAATGAAACCATTTTTTGTTTTTTTTTTTAAGTAAGAGTCTGAGGGGACAGCCAAAAAGGCTTCATTTTCAATCCTCACTCCACCGCTATGAGTTGTGTGATCTTGAGTAATTCCTGAACTTCTCTGTACTTCAGTTTATTCATTGATATAACATTGATGAAAATGCTGCCTGTCTTCTACGGTCATTGTGAAGATTAAATGAAATAATGCATTGTGAAGAGCTCAGCACAGTGCCTGACATTGAAAACATAGTCAACAAAGTTTATATACTATAAACAAAGCACAAAATCTCACAAAGCATAGCAGCCTGATCAATTTACTATTAATTCTTCAAATCTCAGAGCATAAAGACCATTACCAGCATTTAATATCAAAAAATATCATCTCAGCTGTGCTCTGTGACTTTGAACATGTCATTTAACTTCTCTGGGTCTGAGAACATTAGATTAGACTATATATTCTCAACAGAGGTGATATAAATGGTTATTTTGGGGAGAAAGGGGTAGAAAACATTGCCTCTTTTTATACATAAAGTACAACCATATGGTATACAGTATATCAAAGTGTTAAAATTTCATGGTGGGGGGTTCTAAAAAGGCTTCTTAGGGAAGCAATAATTCTTTTTAAAAAGTAAGAAACACTGCTTTAGATGAAACAGAAGTTCATTTATATCTCTTAAATTCCATTTTTGCAACAATAACACAAAGAATTTTAAAAAAAAAGGTCAAATACAGGTCCACATATTTTGTTTAAAAAGACAATGAAAGATTTGGATATTCTACGATATCCATTTAGAAAAATTAACAATTGTAAATATCATTGTGTTAAAAAGAGACTAGCTGTCATTCATAAAGGGATCCTGTGAGCCACTTTTATTCTATTTTTCCTGCTTTATAGATAACATAACTCAATCATGTCTAAATGTTCACATAATTACTTATTTTCCAAAAAATTCAGAAAGAAAATAGAACAAGAACAACCACTTATAATGAAAAAAAAAATTCAGAATTCTGTGGTTGTCTTAGCTATGATAAATGAAAGATCACCTTGGAATATAATTCATTTTTAATTGCTTATTCCATCTAACCTAACTACTATTGTAGGCTGTCTTAAAACATTTGCAAAGCAAAAACAAAAAAAGATTGGTGGTGCTAAATAAAGCAGGCAACACATTTTTAAGTGATCAATTGTTCTAGTATCAATTAGAACAAAAGAAAATCCTAACTCTTATTTATAAATGGAAATGTTGGAAACACAGAGATAAAGTATGTTTAAGGACTATCTCTCTTAAGGTTAAAACTGTTTTAAGTTCACCTTCTTCCCTGCCCTACTATGGTATCCTTACAAATAATCTATTACAATAAAAGAGAAAAGTTGCAGTAAAATGCTAGAAAGATCAATATTGTAGTCAATCTGTTTTAACCACTTGTCAAGTTTTGTACTTGCCAAACCAGCCTTCTTTTTTCTAGCATCCTGAGCATATCCAGCAACACATTCAGGTTCACACCCTGCCCTCATAAACTCTTCTTCGAGTTTTTAGAACTACTTCAGAGATTCCAACTCAAATAACATTCTGGAAATGTATAAAATTCATCCATGTCAAACAGTTATTAAATGCTTGGCCATATTTTACTATCAGGAATATATAACCATAATGTACTCTATTATCCATTTTATTCACTACAAAATAAATATGTTTTGATATCAAATTAGCTTTAAGACAGTTGCATTTTAATAGATTAAGATGTGTGTAATTTCACTTAGATTCAGACATTCCCATTACTATGCAGAAAGTAAACACTTTTTTAAACTAATGATGAATATGAATATGCAATCTTAAAGAAATGCTAACCACTGTTTACAGTTCCTCAAATTCTAGGTGCTCAAGTGGCAGAAAAACCTCTTGTAAACACCTATGCTATTTTAGGTTGTTCTGAATATACTAACTAAACAGAGTAATGGGAAGAAAAGATAAATTAGTTGAAACCCTAATTATACATTTTTTTCAGGGGTCTGGTGTTGGATCCATATGTGTCTGGACCTCAGGTAAGGATGCCCCAGCCAAATAGCACACTATTGTAACTACTATTAGAGAAAATATAGCCCTGATACATGAGTAAATACCTGCACTCCTTACCATCAGAGTGCTACAAAATGTATTTTAGATACTATTGAAAGGCATAAGAAAACCGGAACACACAAAATGATCATTGACAAGGTTTAGGCTTATTCCAAAAAAAAATCTCCACTGTAGGAATTCAAGTAGATATTGTATAAATATATATTCTATACTAAGTATGATAATGTTAACTCAGCACATCATAATATAAAAATGGAAAAAATAATGAAATGAACTTATACTAGTCACATATTTGGTATATTTCCATGAGAAAATCAAACCAATCAAATTCTCAACTTGACAATATATATCCACCTGCCAGAACCTTAGAGTTACCTTTGTTTTAGATTGATCCAGGATGTTTTTAAGTACTCGGTGGTTTCTTTCACATTCCTTGTGTCATCATTCCCATAGTCCTCCAGCAATTTCTGCAGGACATTATCAAACGCCATGACAATACCATCACCAGGACCAAGTTCTTGAAGCAATATCTAAGGTGCAAGTTCAGGTGTACTTGTTAGACCTGGTGACTTAGTAACTAGTATTATGAAACAATGGTACTCCCAGCAGGTTTTAACATGTTTTAGACACAGTAACCACAGAAGAAAATAGATTAGGGCGCAAACTCTGTATGTAAGCCTAAAATAATTATAGATGTGAAAAGAAAAATAGAGGATGATATAAAAAGATTATTTTTTTTCTCTTTGAGATATTGTACTTCCTCAAATCATTTGTCTTTTTCATTCTTTCCACTATACATCTGACCCTTACAGGAACATGCGTCACATAGGAATAAACACATAGAGAGCTCCTCTACAAGTGCTTGAAGAAATGCCAAGAGCAAACAATATGGAAGTCTTCCATTTCTTGCCCCTTGATCACTGTGTGTGCTTACGCAGTTAACTGCTTGACTAGATCAAGCAGTCAGGCAAGGTTTGCTGAGAATCTGCTTGAGTGGACACATTGACAATGAGTTTGTCCACAAGAACTGGTTCCTTGACACAGTTTTTCAACCTCTGAGAGTTTCTGAATCAAGATACTCCCCCATGAAATCTAAATGACAATGCTTTAATGTTTCTATAATGCTTTTTGTAGCAACTGGGGAAGAAAAATTCACCCTGAGGTATCAGAAGGAAAAAACCACACTGGTGATTGGAAAAGAATATTCTAAGATGATGATTGAAACATTGCTATCACTTTTAATTGTATTCCTCTAGGTAAGTGACCAAGGGCTTTGCTATTACTTTCGAGTCATAAACACAGAGAATGATCTGGAAACAAGTACACCTGGCCACTGGCTTTTCAAATTGTAACCAAGGAAAACCTACATCTGTGAAGAATAAAAACATACTTCCATGTTTTAGATTTTGTTTCCTACATATTCTCTATTATATTATTCACAAACATACACTTTCATCTTAGGCTAGCTGAATGGTAAATAAATGTTACACAAAATATAACTTCACAACTACAATCTCCAAATCAAGAATATTTTAATGATTATAGAGAAAAATCTAAAGTAGCACTTTGAAATAATCATAGGTGTTCATTATTATTAACTCCATAGCCAAACTCACCACCATAAAAGTATTTGGTATTATGAAATTGATAAAACAGTTTTATTAAAAAGGTTTTAAAAGAGGGCTGAGTGTGGTGGTTCATGCCTATAATCCTAGCTACTTAGGAGGCTGAGGTGGGAGGATCACTTAAGGCCAGGAGTTCCAAACTAGCCTGGCAACATAGCCAGACATCATCTCTACAAAAAAAATGTGCTAAACTAGCCAGGTGTGGTGGCTCATGCCTGTAGATCCTGCTACTGAGGTGGCTGAGGCAGGAAGATCCGTTGAGGACAGGAGGTCAAGGTTGCAGTGAGCTGTTGATAGTGCTACTACACCCCAGCTTGGGCAACAGGGCAAGATCTTGTCTCTTAATATAAAAATAAAAACAAAGATATCAAAAGAAACTAAACTGACATATTACTTGATCTCACTATAGTAGTGCTCAAATGAAAGTCTCAGGAAATTTTATAAATAAAAATAAACTTCAAGATAAGGAAGGAAGGAAGCAAAAAAGATTCCTAGAATCTTGAAAATGTTCTGTTTCTAGATGCTGGCTCATGGGTGTGTTCCACTTGCAAAAAGTCAGTGAACTAAAAATCTAGGAGACAGCATATTCCTATTTGCTCTGTCCATAGAAATTTTTCAAAAATCTTCCTAATCAAATTGTTCATATAAATTTCAATATGTATCCTAAGAACTTAGGAATGTACCATGACAAGAGTCCTAAGAATTACAGTTAACAGAAAAAACAAGTTCATCCAACAAAATGATACAAAAATATCAAGTGAATCTTACTTGGTTATCAGCGATTTGTTTGGTAAGTGGATCCCTTCGGGCTTGCTGAAGGATATAGAGCCGAGCTTCATATTTTCTCATAAGCTCTTCGGTCTCTTCCCTGTGGTCATCCCACTGAAGACTGTCAATAATCATGTCCTCGAGCTGCTGCTGTCGCAGCTCAACGCCGTGCTGGGTGCTATCCCACTGGTTCTTCACCTTTTCCACTAGGGGTAGCATTATAAAAAAAAAAGTAATTCTCAGGGAAAAAAAAAAAAAAACCTGAAATCAAACTTATCCTAAATAAATCTACAAACAAAAGAGAAAGGAGGAAAATTGATAAATCCATTCTAAAGGAATTTTAATACATATCGCCATACTAGATAATAGATATATTTCTGAAACTATTCTTGAGGGAAAAAAAAAATCTTGGATTAAAAGCTATTTTAAATGCACTAAAACATGGTACAATAAACATAACTCCTATTATAAACTGATGTAGCAAAGAAAGTATAAAGAAAACAATTTTCTATTTAATTTTGTATTTATTGAACCTGGTTTGATGATGGTAGAGTCTAATATTGTTTCATGATGGAACTTTTAAGGCAGAGATATAGTCATGAGTTACCCTCAAAGGAGCTTTCTCTAAGGTAGTCTTGATTTTAAAAGAAAATGAACTATTAAAGATATTTTCACATCTGTCCTATTGTAGCTTAAAAGTAAGCATCTTTAGATGTTCAGGTTCAAGAGCAACATTACAAGTAAGGTAGATTCAAGTTCTATGTGTACCCATTAGCCAATATTCCTATTGGCTGTTTTCCTTCCTTCTTTTTATTGTTGTTTCTCTATAATCCTCCTCCTCTCATTTTTACTTTCTGTCCCTGACAAATAGAAAAGTGATGAAAAAAAAAAAGATGGTAGAAAAAAACAAACTTTTTCTATTTTTAACATGGAGTTAAGGAAATACAGCTCTAAGGAAACTTAAACTTTTCATTAATTACTTCAGTGTCAGCTTATGCATCTTGGACTGAAGTAAGAGTAAACAATAAGTTGGAATATCTGCAGGAGCCCATTGGTAATAAGCAGGTAGAAGGTTAAAAACACACTGCTAGAAGATGCTTTGGGTGTCAGACAGACTGAAAGACTACAGTGAAGTACAAGGCCCAAGAAGAATTTAACTACAAGATAACACTGCAGCTGAGCTATCATGGAGTATTTTGGCAAAATTCTTGGGATAATATATGGTTAGAGTAAACCATAAAAGCTATCAACTTAAGATTGTTCAGAAGGCTGTAAGTTATACTTACATGTCATCATTCTTAAAAACTGCTCAGTGAGATTATGTGTTTATGCTACCTTGTTTAGCAGTTTAGATAAATTGCTAAAGTTTTTAAATTAAGGAAAGAGATGACAAATTTATCATAATGTTCTACTTGTCAGTTAAAAGTTACTAAAGTACTTATGACCAATTCTATGACGAATAGAATCCTTAAACATTGAATAAATAAAACTTTAAATAAAACTAAAGACATCAAGCAACAGTAAACATCACAGATCTATCATTTAAAATACGTAAATTATCCTATTCAGGGTAAATGGTAAAAACAGGTAACTATTGGTAGTACACTGCAGCTGAGAAGAGTTTTTCATATGAGAAGCAATGAAGACTATGGAACCTCTGTACACATACAAAAAGGAAAAGAAAAACAGAGTATTCAATAGAAAAAGGAAGATATTCAGGAGAAGAAAAGTCTTATAAAAAACTTTGAAAGAAGTCTTGGACAAATAGAAAGGTGATGAAAAAAATAGATGATAGGGAAAGCAAACTAGAGGTGGCTTTGTAAATAGTATGGTATCACTAAAGCAGAGGAGTGCCCCACCTTCTGAGTGGAAACCTGATCACTCCAAAGTTCCATAATAGGCACCATCCATCAACCAATAAAAAAAAGGAGCGAGAAAGAAAGATGATGGTTTATTTAGTAAAAATAAGCTAATACTGCCAGACACTAAAAGTTCTTTGCTAACTCATCTCCTGAAATAACCTTGTTGCTACCACATTTACTTTGGAATGGAAACATACTTTCTACAAGAGGCATAGTTGATTTTCCCCCTTGAGAAAGATTAGACTTTATCCTTCCAGTTTATATTTTGCCACAATATTATTAAGTAGTTCACTTGTATTGGGCATTGTGAAGGGTCCAAGGGCCAGAAAGGTGGATATTCACCATCTATGGAGGAGAGAGAGAATTAAAGAAGCTATGCGATCTGTAATAAAGTTATGGGGGAAAGGCCAAAGCAGGAACTAAAGATAGAAAATATAGTTCCCTGAGGATGAGAAGAGGTGGGAACGACTTCACAAAAGGGGTGATATTTTAGCTGCTGAGTAGAATTTCACCTGGAGAGAAAAGGCCAAGAGAGAGAAAAAAAAAACATGAACAGAGGGTAAGGAGACTAGGAAATGTCAGGACGTTTTAAAGAGTATATATAGTACAGAATAGTCACAGATCAGGTAGAGGACAGAAGTGAGAGAAGGGATGATGAGAGCAGATTGCGACAGGCCCCAGATGTCATTCTTGAGAATTTAGACTGTGTCTTGCATACCACCAGATTTAACAGATGCGTCTGAGCTAGCAAGAAAACCCAAATAGGAATTTTTGTTTGCTATTGTTTTGAATGAATACTTTTTGTTTTATCTCATTTTTAACTAAAATATCCCCCAAATTAGTACTAGACACATAAGCACATAGTAGTTGCTCAATAAATATTTGTGGAATGAATTTTAAGGTAAGTTAAAAGATGTGGCAAGATCTGATTTCAGTAAATAAAGTACAATGGGAGAATAGATTTGCATTCTTATGGGTTCTCTAACTTTTGGGGTTTTTTTATTCCTTTAAAAGAAATCCTAACTTAAGAAAGTAAAGCCCAATACGTAACTGATTTGCTTAAAAGTAACAATGTCAATACTTAAGGAATTCATAAGGTAACTGTAACAATGTTCACAAACAATAAAAATAAGGGAAAGTTATACATTTCTTTATAAATAAAAAGTATCAAATATTAAACAATATTACTTTCTAGTTGAATTATCTTTGAAAATGTGTGTCACTATTTTCAAGGAAAATGGCTGATATGTAATTTTTTCTAAAAAACTTACACTTTTCTGTGATTGCTGTTCTCACATCTGAACTAGAAGCTTTATTTTTCAAATTCTGTGCCAACGTAAAAACATAATCGAGCTGAGGATGGCGCTGTTCCAAGTCAGCCTTTGTAATCTGTGAAGTAGAAATGATTATTCAAAGAGTTTAATAAACTGTACAGGAGAATAATTTTTAAAAATAGATTTGCTGACATCAGAGTTGTTGTTGTCGTTGTTGTTGCTCTGTTGCTGTTTTCCTCCTCTACGAGAGAATGAGGCATCAATGACATGGCAGAAACACAGTGTAAGATTTGGAGTTAGAGGTCCTGGGTTCAAATTTCAGTTCTTCCACTTACCACCTGGGTCACCAGGCAAGGCACTTTATCACTCTGTGTTTTAGTTTTCACAAAAAGAAATAATAGCATACTGACAGCTCAGTTATAGCAAGTCTGAGGAAATTAGATTAAGAAAATCCCTTTGAAAACTAAAAAAATGCTCTGAAAACATGAGCAGTTATTGCTGCTGCTGACACCTTGCATATCTGCTCTGCATCAGATATGAACACAAACTAATGACACCTAGAGGGTTGGGGTGACATATAGAAAAGTACTAATGGGCCCAGCAATGTGGCTCAAGCCTGTAATACCAGCACTCGGGGAGGCCAAGGCGAGAGGATTGCCTGAGCCCACAGATTTGAGACCAGCCGGGGCAACTTGACGAGACCTCATCTCTACAATAAAAAAAAAAAAAAAAAATTAGCCGGGCATGGTAGTGCGTGCCTGTAGTTCCAGTTACTTGGAAGACTGAGGCAGAAGGATCCCCTGAGCCCAGCAGGTCGACACGGGTGGCTGTGAGTGTGGCACTGCACTCCATCCAGCCTGGGTAATGGAGTAAGACTCCCTCTCAAAAAAAAAAAAAAAAAGTGCAAATAGGAATAACCACAAATTAAATCATCTTAGATGTGAAAACTACTACTCTAGATAGTGTCTCTCAGTACTGATAAATATAGGAGAAATTGTAACAATAGCAAGAAAAATAACGTGTTTTCAGTATAAAACTAATAAGCAGCTACAAAACTAGAAAACACAATCTACAACAAGTACAAATAGTGGCAAAAGATTCTCTCCCAGCCCTTCCTCTGTAAGAATGCACAAGTTTTGCAGATTTCATTTAGTCCTACAGTGTCAAACATTATTTCTAAATTGATCACTCACGACTTCCCATCCTGAATCCCAGGGCCCATTTCAATGAATGTTGATCACTTCCCTTTAAATGGCATAAGGATGCCTCAACACAACACATCCAGAACTAAATCACTCAAACCCTCATTCACACTCCATTTCTTCTATTCCTTATTTCCGCTAATTGCAATAGCATCATCTTAGCCACTCAGAAAGGGCTTTTTTCCCTTGATTTAAGCATCTCTTGCCTCCAATCCATCCTAGTCTTCAACTAAAGAAAAGCATTGTTATCATATAGTCCCAGCCACAATTCTAAAAAGAAATTGGAAGAAAAATGCTTGCCAATTGCTTACAGACTAAAAGTCCAAGCCTGCAAGTTCCTTCACAAAGGGAAATTGATCTGCCTTTTCTGCTTTCCCACTGTATTTCTTTATTGCACAAATGTTGGCCCTGGTGTCCTTCATGCCTTCTGCACCCCATGTCTTTATTCACTCTATTCCCTACACTAGGAATTTCATCACTTTATCTCCAGATGCCAAAATTCTGCACGGTCTGCCTTCTATCACTTAGAAAAGTGATCCCCTTCCTCCTCCTGGCTCCCCCAACAGGTTGCTTGTTCCTGCCTCAATCTGTCTACTTCTATGCATTCAGTGTCTCTGCTTCAATTTAGGCTTATTGGCTCTGTGGGGTTAAAAAAACAGTAACTACCTCCTAAGATTGTTGAGGAAGTAATGAGATAATACATGTAAAATGCTTAGAAAAATATCTGGAACACATTAAGCACCTAATAAAAGTTAGCAATAGCCATTACTATTATTTTATTGTAATACATTCCCAATTTCGATCTGGTATATTCTTGTCAGTATCGCTACATAACACACAGCCAAGAACCTAGCACACACTAAATATGGAAAAAGATCTTTACAAGTTGTTATTAGATAGATATGTATCGTAACAACTTTACAGTCAGGAGATTCTCACTTCCAAAGTCAGAAATTACATAGTCTCACTATGAAATATAAGTGGAAAAAGTGTTTTAGGAAATCATCCTATGTCACATGACATACATTAAATGTAACACTAACCTTGCATTTATACTCATGTGCCTGGCTTTATGGCATCAGTTTTAGATTGGAAAAATACATTGAGTCTTTAGTTTAAGTTAGTAAGGCTGATCTTATCATAGCAGTATAAATGCAAGAAAAGCTTTATTCTTTGGAGTGAGTCGTGGATGGCTGTTTGTCAGATACAGCATTTTCTCAACCTCATTCTATCACAGTTTAGGATAAACAAGGGGGATTCAAATAGAGCTTGTCTACCTCCGGTTTGTGGCGTTTCCATGACAAGCCTTTACGTTATGCACCTACTTTCATTCGGGAAACGGTCTTATTGATCTCTTCCACATCCCCGACAGTGACAATGTTGGACTTCAGCATCTGGTCGATCAATACCAGCCAGTCGGCTAATTCTGTTATAGTTTTATCAAGATCAGCAGGAACTGAAATTTCTGAAGTACGATGAGACTGAACAGGAATATCTGACGCAGATGATACTAGCACCACCTTTTGGACACTAGGATGAGCTGAAATAAAAATGTAACAAAACAGAAATAAAACATTTTTATTATGGTGGTATAATGGTAACATGGGAATGTATACATAAGTAAAATTTGGTTCAAGTAAAAAAAATACAAGAGGTTTTTATTTTTCATACCGAAATGGCAATACTATTGCCTATAATTCCATATCTTTGGTAGCCATCAAGCCAACTAACCAGATAGTCTCACAACATTCTAGAACAGCAAAAACTTAAAAGGTAATCATCATTGACCCTGAGAAAAACTGAAATAAAAAATATACCAACTGTGAAAAAATTAGGAGTATTATTTTATTTTGTCAAGATGTTTTTGTCTTATGTATAAGTTTATTCATATTTCATTTTTCATTTAACTTTATAGCATAAGCATATTTTATTCTTAATAAACATCACTGTGAGTACCTATGTAATACCTATACATATATTCACTAACTTTTATTTAACCTTTTTGCTTCAGCTAGATATTTAGATTTCTCCTGAAATTTTATTTTAAAAAGAGCTTGCAGTGAGTATCTTTTTGTGAAAAGTATTTTGCTCATTCCAGATTACCACCCCAGTATAGATTTCCCAAAGTAGAATTACTGAGTCAGAAACTATGAAAAAATGTATGTTTTTAATACTCACTGCCAAATTGCTTTCCTTAAGAGTTGGAAATTTAGATTTCCAACAGCAGCATGTGGAACTGAGACAATTCATGCATCCAAGCCAACAATATTCAATCTCAGTGGATAAACAAACCCAGCTTTTACCACTGTTTTCATTTAATGGTTTTTTATTACTAGTAAGGTTAAAGATTTGTCATGCTTTGTTAACCAAATATGATATAATTTATAACTGCCTTTTTATCTGCTTCCTTATCAGTCTCGATGAACTCTTGTCATACATATCGTTGAAAGCAATATTTCTACCTGAGGACTGTTAAAGTGTGTGTGTTTGTATGTGTGTGTGTGTGTGTGTGTGTGTGTGTGTGTGTGTGTGTGTGTGTGTCTTTTTAACATATAAATGTTAACAAGCTTGAAGTCACCAAACCCATAAATCTTTCTTAGGAGACTGTTTTCCTAAGACTTTTAAAATTAGAAATTCTAGTCTTCTCCAAAGATTTGATAAATGTGTTATTTCCCTCTGATTTTTCTGTTTGTTTGTTTGGTTGGTTGATTTTGTTTTGTAATGGGTAGAAGTTAATTGTTGTTTTTGCTTGTTTGTTTTGATGCAATAGGTAGTTGAGTCAATGATGAAATCTATCTGGAACCTACCTTAGCACATGATATATTAGATGAGGCTTAAAACTTTTCCAAGAAATATAATCAATCTGTAAATTCAGTACAATTTTACAGTTTCAGAGTAACAACCAAATCATCTCTGGTTGTAAAATTAATATAGAAAAGAATCAACCAATATTTTATTTTTGGTAGAGGGATATGCTCAGACATTTAGTTACATTATTTAGTTAATAATAATTAATTAAGTGCATTATGGACAGAGGAATTCAAAAAGACCAACAAAAGTGGAGGGAAAAAGGACATAGGTGACAGAGAACTCTGACCTTAGCAGAGAATGAAATACAGATTAGTGAGGAAGAATTTACTGTTCAATAAAGTGGTCCCCCACTGGTGGAGTGGGAAAATGACAGGACAGATTTTAACCTCCCATGCACCATAGGAAAATTAACTCTTGGTGGATTAAGAACGTAGATATGAAAACCAAAATTGTTAGTGAAAAACACAGAAGAATATTTTTATGACTTCAAAGCATCAAAGGAGCTCTAAAACAAAACACAAAAAAGGTAAACTATTAATAAACCATTGATGTTTAACAATTCTGGAGGAAGCACCATAAGTAAAGATTTTAAGAGTCTGAAATATTAAGAAAGATGACATCATTGGCAATGCACATTCTAGACAAAGAACTGGTCACCAATTTTTTTTTAATTTCAGAAAAGTCTACAGACAATCCACAAAAGAACAAGAAATGAAAAAATATGAAAAAAATGTTCAACCTCACCAATAACTGAGAATATACAAATTTAAATGAAAATCCTACATTCGCAGGTCACAAGTCAGCAAAGCCAGCAGGGAAGCTCTGGGTTCCTAGAGACCCTTTCACGGGTTCTGGCTACCTAAACCATTACTAACATCATAACAAGTTATTTGCCCTCCCACACTCATTCTCTAAGTGTGTTGTGTTTACCCAAGGCAACATAACATGTGATATCACAAGAGACCAAATGCAGAAGTGGATATGAGAATCCACATGTCCTACAAAGCTAGACATTTAAGAGATTTTGAACAATATAAAGATATACCACTTTTTGAAGTATTTGTTTATTTTGGAAAATAGAGTTTCATTTGTTAATATGTTGAAAATATAATAATGGATTTATTATTGTTATTTTTAAATGAATTAATAAAGTATTTTGAAATTTCTTTCTAGTTAGGTAAATATGATAGATATAACACATTAACAAAACCTCTTTGGGGTCCTCAACATTTTTTTTTTTGAGTTGGAGTCTCACTCTGTCACCCAGGCTTGAGTGCAGTAGCACACTCACAGCCACCCCAGCGTCAATTTGCTGGTCTCCTTCCGCCTCAGTCTTCCAAGTAGCCAGAACTATAAGCGTGCGCTACCATGCCCAGCTAATTTTTGGACTTACTGTAGAGACGCGGTCTCACCAAATTACTTGGGCTGGTCTTGAACACGTAGGTTCAGGGAATCCACTCACCTTGGCCTCCCAAAGTAATGGGACGACAGGCTGAGCCACTGAGCCCAGCTCTCAACAATTTTTAAAAGTGAGAACAAAATATTGGGGAGCTGGTAACAGTGTAGAACAATGAGAACTCTCACACACAGCCAGTGGGAGTGTGAACTGGAACAAGTTGTCTAGACAGCACTCTCACAGCAGCTGGTGAAGGTGGAGGCAGCCGTATTCCACAACCCAGTGATTCCACCACTAGATATATGCCCCCAAAGAATACTTCACACATCATTCTACCCAATCTTCACTGTAGCTTTCTTTATAGTTGGAGTTGGTTGTTTCAACTCATCAAATACTTATTAAGAACCTATTATGTGCAAGGCATTGTTCTAGATGCTGCAGGCATGGGAGTGTACAAGCCACATCCCTGCCCTCATGGGGCTTGCATTCCAGTGAGGAAGATGGATATGTTATGACGTAAAACCAGTGCAAGAAGACAGAGAGAGACAGGATGTATTTGAGACAAGGTGACAAGCAAGCCTATCCAGTAAAGAGATATCTGAAGAACTGAATAAAGTAAGTATTTGAAACATGCAACGATCATGGGGAAGAAAAGAAGAAGGAACAATAAGCATAAAGACCAGAAACAAAAGTGATTGAAACATCAAGAAGACGCGTGTGTTTGAAGCAGAACGAACAAAGGGAAAAGCAGTAAGAAGTGTGATGAGAGAGACAGACAGTAGGCAGATCATGCATGGTCTTCTGGACCACTGTAAGACTTTGAAACTCACTTATGTGTGTGGAACTGATTAAAAGACGGTGAGCAAAGAAATAATACAATCAAACTTATGCTTAAAGCATCACTCTAGCTGCTATCAGAAGAATAGATAGTCGAGGGGAATCAGGATGATGAGTTAGGTCAATACTCTGATAATCTAAATGAAAGATGAGTATGTTAAAACCAAAGATGTGGTTGGGATGGGGAACAGGACTGACACAATTTTCTGATGGACTAACTATGAAACCCAGAGAAAAGAGGAGGCTGGCTCCAAGTTCACTTGCCTACAAACTGACTGAATCGTCTAAAGTTAAAACAATGTCTACATCATGGGACTGGTAAGCATAGCTAGAGAATAGAATCCTGAAGACTGTATACATCCATGTAATAGAATGTTATGTATAAGTTTAAATGAATAAACCCGAGTGACATGCATCAAGATGTATGGCAATGAGACTGATCCAGCAGAAAGGAGAGAAAGAGCAAAAGTAAAAAAGCTAGGAGATGTTATTCAAAGCAGAAGTGGAGAAGTTATTCTTAGCAAGGAAAAGAGATCCCTTCCTCTGAATAGGAAGGAAGAATGTAGAGTATATGGGTACAGAGGCAGGTAGCTTGATGGATTCCCTGGTGGGAAAATGAAGATGATCTTATCTGACAAAAGGTTTTCCTTTATACCTGCACACGTGTGTTTACTGCAGCATTGTTCACAATAGCAAGAACCTGGAAGCAACCATGCTGCCCATCAAAAGAAGACTGGATTTAAAAATGTGGTACATATACACAATGGAATACTACGCAGCCATAAAAAAGAACAAAATCATGAATTTCGCAGCAACCTGGATGGAACTAGAGTCTATAATACTGAGTGACCTCTCACAGAAACAAAGATCCGAGTATCACATGTTCTCACTCATATAATGGACCTTGAACATCCAATGTAATACTATAAGAAAATGACTGACAGTAGTGGGAAACTATGGGGGGGGAGGGAGATGGGATTAATGGTAGCAAATATCTGTTTGGGGACAGGGAAACCCCTCTTATCAACAGGGTGCCTGAATGAAACATATTTGTATACCTAACCCTTAACTATACCCCACAACATCATAATACAAAATATTGATTAAAAAAAAATTAGATGAGGGGCCAGACCAGTGGCTTATGGCTATAATCCCAGCACTTTGGGAGGCCGAGGTGAATGGATTGCCTCCCATGGGTTCGAGACCAGTCCAGGCAACTTGGCAAGATCTCGTCTCTACAACAAATCAAAAATTAGTCCGGCATACTAGTGTGCACCTGTAGTTCCGGCTACTTGGAAAGTTGAGGCAGAAGGATCGTCAGGGTGGCCATGAGTGTGCCACTGCACTTCAGCCCGGGCAACAAAGTAAGACTCCAACTCAAATAAATAAATAAATAAATAAATAAATAAATAAGAGATGAAGTCATTAGCTGAGAGGTAGCAAGGAGTACTCAGAAGAAAGGACTGTAAGATTAGTTAGTGCTGAGTGTATAGTTATAGCTTTTAAGTAAGTATATAGCCAGCAAGAAAAACTGGCATGGATGAAGTTCAAAAACATTACGCTAAGTGAAAGAGGCAATTGTATGATTCCATTTATATGAAATATCCAGAATAGATCAATCCATAGAGATAGAACACAGATTGGTGGTTGCCAGGGGCTGGGAGTGGGCGGGAATGGAGAAACTGCTTAATGAGTAAGACGCTTTACTTTGGAGTCATAGAAATATTTTGGAACTACATAGAAGTAGTGGTTGCACAATATTGTGAGTGTACTAAATGCCACTGAATTGTTCACTTTAAAGTGGTTGATTTTTTAAAATAAGAAGGAACTAAATTAAAACATCGTATACGAGAGGGACACACTGAGATTAGCTTCAGGACTCAGACCAGTCCCAGGAATGAATAACTTAAGAATCACCTGCCCACCTAATGGAAGGTAGTTTGCTCTTAGTTTTTTATACATCTAAATATGTATTTAAATTTTCTCTGCTCCTTTGTTTTAATGATGTTTTTTAAAAGTAGGACAATCCATTACTATTTTATAAAATATATCAAATTTTTTCTCTATGATTATGAAGTTTAGCTTACATTTGCAAAGGAAGCAGTGTCAAATGTCAATTGATATGTTTTGGATATTAATCAAGAGAGCTGACCAGGACCCAGGTATTTCTTGTGCAAATTACTGGGAAATACAAGTAATATAGAACACAAACTTGGCCCTCAAAAAAAATGAAAGAAAAACTCGTCTCTCATCATTTTTTTTTTCTGACTCCTGAGGAGAAGGAGAAAAAGAAGAAGAGAAACAAAAGGACTGAAGAGAAAGAGGTGGAAAGGGTAAAGGTGGAGGGGGAGATAGGAAGAAGCGGAGGGAGGACGGAAAAGAGATGAGGAGGAGAAAGAATTAGCAGCAGCTGGCACAGAGTAAATGAATAGTAAGGATTAATCACTTTTGGGGTTTTGCCAGGTGGCTTAACAGAGGAAGGGTAAGGCAAGATGGCTCACAAGGCAGCAGTGACTATAATATAGGTACAGTAGCCTGTGATCTAATCTGTAAACAATGAGGAAACACTCTTCTTTCTCCACATCCAAGTGAGTAGTATTTGTCAATAAATAGCTTTTCTGGGATGGAAATCCTCATCTCCCAACTGCTTACAAGGATATCTAAACCTTTTGTGTTCTGTCATGATCAGGGTCTAATTGCACATGCCAACCAAGCACATGTTAACATCGCGGGCTGTACCCAATTTCCTGAAACGCTACACAGACCCAGAAACTAGTTCCAATTTTCCCACCTAGCCTCTTCCCTTCCCTTCAGAAGGTCCTGTGGATGCTGCTCTAGTCCAGGAAAAGGTCAGTCTTCTCTACTATGAAAGCAAATGCCCCACCCACATGGGGCAGCCAGTTATGTCTTGGTCTTGGTCAGGGGAGGAGGTTTTTGTTTTTGTTTTTGTTTCGAGATAGTGTCTTGCTCTGTCACCCATGCTGGAGTGCAGTGGTATGAACTTGACTCACTGCAGACTTAAACCCTTGGGCTTGAGAGATTCTTCCATCTCAGCCTCTTGAGTAGCTGGGATTAGAGGCACATGGCACCATATCTGGTTAATTTTTAAAAATTTTTTGTACAGACAATGTCTCACTATGTTTCCCAAGCTAGTCTCAAACTCCTAGCCTAAAGCAATCCTCCTGCCTCAGTCTCCCAACGTGCTGGGATTGCAGATTCAAGCCACAATTCCCAGCCTCTATCTTGGATTTTTCAAAAGACATTCTTTTAAAATAATAGAAAGTAGAATAATAAATAAAATGGCATGATGTTTTTAAATACATTTTTCTAATTCATAAATGATGCTCATATCATAAAATCTGGCTATATTGACTTTTTTAAACTTTGATAAGAGATAAAAATGTATCTTACCAGCAATTCTTGTCTGTGAAACAGAACAGGGCTCCTGAATGCGTTCCTTCAGGGAGATGGGCACTTCTCTGCATATCTATAGCACCAGGAAGAGAAGAATATTCCATAAATAAAGATGAGTATATTTTCGAAAGAGAAGGTGTTATTCTGCATGTTAGCTCTACCGCTTTTCTTCCTCCCAAAACCTAAGTTTTTGTCTCCACCTTCACTCTCCACTGCAATCTAGTATTGCTATCAGAAACCCCAATGAGTCTTTAGTGGTCCAGTCCTTCTGCACCATACAATGATGCCCACTTTCCTTCTCTCGAATTCTGTTAATACTCTAATTCTCACTTTCCTCCTCCCTCTCTGACTGACCCTTTTAAGTTTACTTCACCAGCTTAATTTCTTCTACCCATCTATCAAATACCAACATTCTACAGAATAGGTTTTTGGGTCTTCTTACCCTTCACCCTTGACTCTGAGTCCTGGTTTCCAGTGGTTTCATGTACTAAATGGAGTTTGGAGGGACTGAAGACATCCCCCAAACATACCTTTAGTCCAGCTAACTCTGTCAACTAGTATTCGAACATGCCCAAATCTGAATTTATCGTTTCTGTTTTACCTGACACTCCTTTATAAACTCTTCTAAAGGTCCTAACTAATCTTTCTTTACCAATTCTTAGGATCACTCCATCCACTTCTATACTGCAGCTACCTGAATCTTTCAAAAATATAACTTTCCTACGCCTAAAACACAACAAAGTGATGAATGGTTCTCAAGATGGAGCTCAAATTCCTTATGATGTATAGTGAGACCTCTGAGATCTGGTCTCTGAGAACACCACTCAGCTTTCCACTCTTGACTGAGCTACTTCCAGGACCTATATGCACTGTGCTCATTCCCTGTCTTCTCTAGACCCTTTCAGTTGCTACTGCTTCTCCCTACAGTGATCTTTCTATCATTCTTTACCTGACCAACACTTACTCACCCTTCATAAATGAGCCTGGATATGATCACTTCCACAAAATCTTCCGCAATTACCCCTCAAAGCCAGGCCAGTGTCCCACCTCTAAGTACCATGGCTACCTGTATACTACAATTGCTTGTCTACTGGCCTCACTCATGATAAGCTCTTTGGGTAGAAGCAGGGCCACACTCTTTGCCTCATTCTCAGTTCTTAAAATGATACCTGGCATAAAGTGGGAATCCAAAAAAATTTGAGTGAATGAATGAATTTATGCATCAATGAAATATACCGGATTAGTATTTCCCAAAGCGTGTTTGTTAAGATTCTCTGCACAATCACATTGCAATGCCTGGTCTTAGACATTCATAATTCACCCAAGAGAGTTATATTAAAATATGCATGAAATCCTGCAATAACAGGAGCTTTAAATTTGTCTAACACAGTAGGCCCATAGTGACCACTATGTCCTTTTCTATATAATACCCACTGACATCCTTTGTCTTGAATAAATACGTGTGCTCTGATTGTCCCCTGGCAAGTTACAGGTGGCCAATACATCTGGAAAGGAATGTAGGGAGAGAGCAGCAGCAGATAATGTGGGAGAGAGAACAAGAAGCCAGACCTTGAGGGGACTTACAGGTCACAGAAAGCACTTTGGCTTTCACTCCACGTGAGATAGAAAACCAGCAATGGACTTTGCTCAGAGGAGTTACTTGATATGAAATATGTTTTAACAAGTTACTTTGGCAGCTTTGTCTAGAAGAGACAAAGGGCAAGAGAGAAAGCAGGGCAGACCAATGGAGAGTTGTCTACAGTAATCAAGACAAGACATGATGGTGGCTTAAAACATATTGGTGGCAATGGGGGTCATGAGAAGCAATCAAATTATGATACTTTTTCATCTAGGAAGAGTTTAAAGATTTTTTTTTTTTTTTTTTTTTTTGAGTTGGAGTCTCACTCTGTCGCCCAGACTGGAGTGCAGTGGCCGCTCCTGGCCACCGCAGCCTCAACCTGCCAGGCTCTGGCGATCCTTCCTCCTCAGCCTTCCAAGTAGCCGGAATTGCAGGCATACACTACCACGCCCAGCTGATTTTTTGATTTATTATAGAGATGAGGTCTCACTGCCCAGGCAGGTCTCGCACCCGCAGGCTCAGGCAATCCACTCACCTCAGCCTCCCAAAGGCCGCGGGATTACAGGCTGAGCCACCGAGCCCAGCTAAAGAATTCTACAGGAAATACCCATGTGCCATCTGGCATCTACAGTTGTCACACTTTTTGCTACATTTCCCTTATCATATGTAGTCATCTGGTCATCCATTACACTCGCCATCAGGTAGTTATGTTTTTTGAAGGAGAAGCTGATGATGGTGACTCTGAGGTATCGTTTTTTATTCTGCAGGGATTTTTGTTTCAGTTTTAGATATAATTTCATATACTGTAAGATTGACTCCAAGGTTTCTGACCAAAGCAATAATAAGGATGTAATTGCCATGACCTGAGGTGGGAGAGCAAATTAAGACACAAGGGAGAGAGGGACATCAGGAGCTTAACTGTGTATGTTAGTTTGAGATGCCTGTTAGACATCCAAGTAGAAACATCGAACAGGCAGTTGTCTATGCAAGTCTGAAGCATGGAGAGGTCTAGGCAAGAGAAACAGATGTGTGAGTAACAGTGACTTATAAAGGCAGTCATTCTCAATCAGAGCGGTAAGATCAATAAAGCACCCACATCATTAAATTGAAGATAATGGCTAACATTTTAAAGAGGATTAAAAAGAGAGAAAATAACCTCATACTCTGATGTGGTATGTACCAGGTCAAACTAAAAGGAAATGTATGACTTCATTTTTACTTATCTGTTTCAACTGCAAAAAAGGAATGGTATGAGGGAAAGATATCTTAGTCATATTTATAGTCACATGCCACTAAATTCCACTGGAACCTAGTAAATGTATAATAAATAACTAAGATTATTAAAAATAAACATAACATGTATGATAAGGCATGTGTGACAACAGGAAGCTATTTTAAGGTCTTTACACTCAGAATATAACCACCAGCATTTCATCTAATTCCAACATATGTTCATTATTTAGTGTAGTTTGTAATGTATAAATCCCCCAGGTGAAAAAATTTTATGTAAAATAAAAAAGTATGCTCTGAGAATATATACTTTTGTCTATGATAGATGAAAAAATTATAACTATTAGTAAAATATGTCCATATTTGGATAAATTTAAAAGCAAAACAGTTATAAATCCCAGTTATTTGATAATAAAATCAACAAATGTGAGACATGTGTTACAGTAACCTTATATGCACACCTTATTCCATGTTGTATTTACAGTTCTTAAGTTTTCTGAAATTTTATCTCTTTCATGTAAACTGAGACTTTTATCTGAAAGCACTTCCAGTTCAGTTCTATTCAGCCATTGGAGTTTTTCAGCTTGAAGTTCCATCTCTTGGGCTAAGTCCTAAAGGAGTCAGATGACAGGTGTGGTTAGAAGGTTGTCAGACAAGGGAAAGTCCAACAACTGTATTAGGAATCTTTATGGAAAATATTCTAATAAATATGCATTTTTAATTTCTTGAATAAAAACTTAACTTGTAAGAAGCTTAAACTCACGTTAACAAATTATAGCCAACTGAGGAATGAACACACACCTTCAGTGTGCATTTGTGTGCTCGTGTACACAAACACACTCTCTGGCATTCTCTCCTTTCTTAATGAGATCATATAGTATTATATTTATTTTGCTAATTTAACATTCTGTTCTTATCTCCAACTTGCTAACCACTCTAATATACTGTCCCACCTTTTCTAACTCTCCTCAAATTGCTTAAAAAAGGAACATTCCATGAAAACTATTGACATTTTTAGATAAAGCAGGAACAAGTGTGTTAGATAGTATCACATTTGAAAAGAAAACGTAATAAGTGTTTGCCACATAATATTTTCCATCATTATTAGCCTTTTCTTTAACAAAATGCCCTTCATCATACTCCTTTATAGACAAAAATCTCTTATTAAATTAGTAGGGAGCCTTCACGTGTACTTTTACACTTGTGAACATAAGTGTATACACAAAATAAAAATGTGAGTGTATTATGCTTATTATTCTGCAAAAAGTATTTTTCTTTTTAATGCAAAAAATATAGATATTTATGGATACAAAAATGTTAAATATTTGGATGTGTTACATATCTATATATCTTTATGTATTTTTATAGATTATATACCTACTCAACTATAAACAATTTTTGTTGGTTGCATATCAACAAAGAAAACTTGATTAACACAACCATGACATTAAACTTATAGTAAGTTGCAAGAAGTTATTCAAGTTCAAGTTTCTCAAGTTCACCACATTTACCAAAAACTTCTTATTCTTTTCTTATTCCTAAGCATAATGTTCAGGCATTACGAGGCATTGATAAAAACAGAGACAGATAAACCAACTTACTTTTAATTCTTGCAGATTTTCTTGCAGCTCAGCGGTCGATCTGTTCTGCACAGCATTCTCGGCCTTTGTTAACCAACGGATAAGCTCATCTAGCCTACTTCTATACTCCATTACCTGCTTGCTTTCTCCTTTTAGCCTGAAAGAATATATTATTGAAAAATATTGAAACAAATTACCCAATTAAGTGGAAAATTATATATTTGTTTTGGATATCCAGACTACATATTTTCCTAAATAGATAGTCCCTAATAATTATTTTAATATAACCTTAAGGGAATCTATAGTAATATATACATTCTGCAATATTAAAGATTGTTTAATAATGATAGAATAAGAAGAATTTTTCCTTAATTAAATTCAAAATCATTGAAACTAAAGAATATTATCTTCCCTTGTCATAAAAACTATATAGAAATCTAATACAAAAGACTTTTTAAAGCTAGACACCACTGTGCAACATAATGGAATTTTTTTGAAAACACAAAAAATGTCTTTATCTAAAATAATAAGGAAAAACACATAATTCTCTTTGAGTATTTCATAGACATAGGAAGGCATCACTATATAAGAAGTTATCACATTAGGTGGCAACTATTACTTTACATTATTCATAGAACAGAAAGAATAAGAGCAAGGCAAGGTACTGAGAAAGGGAAAATTTTATAAGTATTAGGAAAGACAGGAAACATGTAAATTTGGTTAATTCATTAAACAAGTATTTTATTTGAATGTAGCTCCAAGTTATAAAGAGATGTAGAAAAAGACAAAGCATAAGTTTGATATGATGCAAAAAAAGAGTCAGATGAATATAAATTAGGAACTGCCTTAATTAGATCTTTAAAACGTTATAAGAATAACTTTTATAAGAATATAAACCATCTGTCAAAAGATGGGAATAGGATTCGAATTCATACAACAAATAAAATTATGTATTTTTTTAAAGGGTTCGAAAGCTATTAAAAGCTTCGTGGTATCATTATATATAGCTGCTATAGTTAACTGCTAGTTAAAATACTGGATGCAATTTTTTAATGAATCACATTGTATCATACCTAATAAGAATTTGTGTTTTTATGGCTGTGATGTTTTATTTTTAATCACAAAGGGCCTAACATAATGTGTAATATATGTAGTAAAATATTAAATAATATGTATATGCTTAATGAGGAATGAATAATATTTGAAGGTATTATCATGTTTAGAAAATGAATGAAAGTCTTACAAAATCACAATTTTTAAGTATTCATCAGGAGCGAATGCTGCTTCACGATTAAAAATAAGTAAATAAAGCAATAGTACTAATTATTAAGAATACCAATATTAAAACAGGTAATCTACCCTCCATATTGAAAAGTTATTTAACTTAAATAACTTTGGAAGTGCTCCCAAACACTCTTACAGTCCTTTTGTGTTCAAAATATGTTGAAATTTAAATGTTTCATAATCATGACTAATTTAGTACACTGAAAATAGAAATATGAAGGAAACTAACATTATCAAGTGATTTCAATAAGACATATTTGCGTCACCTAAAACTCTCATCCACCAACTGATTAAATATAATCTACATTTTAAATGTTACTCCTAAAAGTAAAAACAAATTACAAATTCATGTTCAAACAGTAGATAACAGTTGTTCATTAAGGAATACTACCCTAAGTTGCTAAAATGTATAAATATTTCACTACCAGCACTCAATACAAAAACAAATGGACCTATGTGATAAAACTAGATGACTTTGACAAAAGTGAACATATAAGCTCTTCCAAGGAGGCCCCACTTTAAGATAGATTACAGATCTGAAGAGAGGTTTAGCATGAATTTATTAAAACAAATATCGATTTAGTCAAAATATATGTTGAGGAAGAGATTCATTACTCTTTCACTTTCAAAAAAATGAGTAAAATACATATTACTCATTATAGTTCCTTGTTAATTTCAGGAGTTATAATTAGCACATTCCACAGAGATCCATTTGAAAAATTTTAGGGGAACTTCTGCATGTATTTTTAATACCCTGCCAGCAGATACATGTTTTTCCTTAATAGGGCCTAGGAGATAGATCATTTTAAGCTAGAAGAACCTGCCCCGCTAACTGATTAGTTTGACATATAAGATCCTATGGGACCTCAACTTCCAATCCTCCCCCTGGTCCCCTGATTCCTCCTCGCCATCTTTTCCTTTGTAGATTTCTCACATGGCCATGCTACTCATACCTCCCACCTTTTTGTGTTTCATTTCTTTTCTTTAGCGGATTCCCCCAGAAAGGATATAAGAGAAATTGTTAATAAATGCTTCAAAATAGGCCAGGTGCGGTGGCTCATGCCTGTAATCCCAACAGAAGTGAGAAGCAGAGGTGAGAAGATTGCCTGAGCCCAGGGGTTTGACACCAGCCTGGGCAACTTGGCAAGACCTCATCCCTACAATAAATAAATAATTAGCCAGGTGTGGTGGCACAAGCCTGTGGTCCCAGCTAATTGGAAGGCTAATGCAGAAAGAACGCCTGAGTCCAGCATGTCAAGGCTGCAGCAGCTAGCCGTGATCGTGCCACTACACTCCAGCCTGGGTGACAGAGTGAGACTCTGACTCTAAATAAATAAATAAATAAATAAACAAATAAATAAAATGAAAGATTCAAAATTCAGCTTCGGTATCCCTCTTCTATAATTCCTAAATTCCACAGCCCATCATACCTGCCTGTGTGACTACACTATACCTTTCTCAATAATCTTTTCTATAATCATCTCCTTCTTCATCTCAGAGTTCTTTAGTCATACTTGTAAACCCAGTGCTACACACAAAGTTCAATAAATACCAATGAAATCAATTAATCATTCACTGGCAAATTCAGTAATAATATGCTTGAGGGATAAGTTCTAGGTTAATCTACCTACATGACAAACAAATAAGTTGTGCTTCCTACGAAGAGTCAAGCATACATCCTTTACAAACATTGTCTCATTTAGCCCCCATGACAACCCTTTGAGGTGCTAGCATAGTACTCATTTACAAAAGGGGGATCTTTGGTCAGAGAGCTCTGAGGTCTTACCAAGTTTGTACAGTACAATATTTGAGAGCATAAGACAGCAAGCGCTATCACTTATTGTCTGTGCGGTCTTAGACAAGTGACTTACCTTTTCCTCACTGAGCCTCAGTTTCCAAAGCTGTACAAGCCCTAACAGTACCCTAAGGAAGCGAGTTGTGAGGGTTAAATGAGGCAATGTGGGCAAGGTGCCAAATACTCTCTGTCACATGGTAAACTCTCAATCAAAACATACAAATTATTATTGTCTCTTACCAAAACACACAGTAACAGATTTTTTAAAACAGCAAGCATAGGCCACATCATATGTGAATATTTTATGTGATGTTATACTGGACTTGATAAAGTATTAGATTGGTCTTTAATGAAGTAATAGCTTATCACTGAAATAATATCTCATCTACAGAGTTAGAATGAGCAGGAAAAAAAATCTTAGACTTTTTAACTCAAAACTACCATAAAAAATAAACAAAAAGATATTATTAATGAGATGGAATATATTAAGCTAAATAGAAATTGTTCATTACATCTGGACTAGCTCAGAAAGTAACTTCAAATAATTTTAAATATATAAAAATGTATAATGTATTATATTCCCTGATAATCAAACATATTTATAACCAGAAGATGCACTAATAAAATCTAGGGCATTGCAGCATAATCTGACATAAAAATTAACCATAATATATTTATTATATCACAAAGATGAAGAACTTTATTACTTGCATAGAGCACACCCTTTGACACTAAGAACAACATAGTGACAGGGATTACCAGTGTAGGCTCAGTCAGGAAATAAGCAAGAAAAAGGCTTGACCTTGAACCCAGAACTTCACACCAGAAGTCCTATGTGCCCTTTCAACTACTTTAAGTTCCCACCATAATCACCATGTCATAATAAACAGTCAGAATAAAAGGAATAAAGGTGTTTTTTAGATATATGGTACCTGAGTAGAAAAGTGAGACTTTATGGACAGCCTAAAAATACAGTAAGGGGGAATGTGGGCAGTGGAGGTCTCAAATGCCAATAAAATTCCTATTTTAATATCAGACAATAAAAGAACTTTGAGCTCATTGAACTGTTTCTTTAAAGATTCTTCCCAATATATCTTCAGGCTTGTAGCACAAACAATAATATTAAATCACCTTGGCTGCCTATCCTTCACTTCTGCAACAATCGCACTCCAGCGTTGGTTTAACCCTGCCAGCTTGTCTTTTAAGAAGCTTCCATCTGCAGGAGAGAGTTTCTGTACAATCCCGTCCCCAGTTCGGTTTAGAGCCATGAAACTGGGCTGGTGACTACTGATGCCCTCCTCAAGTTCCTGTAACAGAACACAACCCAACATTTATTCCATTCCTAAATTAAACTGTTCTGGTACATGAATCCACCCAAGTACTGTGGCATCAATTTAGGTGTTAGAGAAACAAATTTCTGAAATGATATTTTATGTTCATGAAAAGGACATTTTAAAACAATTTAATTACATTGCAGTGAACACGCTAAGTGAAATGTATTTTGAAATCTAACCCACCCTCATAAACGTCATCAGGCAAAATAGTGAAATACACCAGCCTAATAACATACAACAAATAACAGCATTAAAGCACAAGCGTCAATCATGCTTGATCAAAAATGAGTTGCTCATCTTCTTCCAAACAAGTGTTTAAGAACATCTCTTAAAAAAAAAACAAAAAAACCACATATCCCCATATGCCCTATGTCCTACCATACATAAGTAAACCTCAGTGTACATTTTACAGAAACATTGCTTTACTGGTCTTTAAATTTTTAAGTAATAGATTAAAGAAATATTTTAAAGTCAAATGTAAACACTTATCTATAACTCCAAAATAAGAAAAATTCATTAAAATGCTCATAAGAAAAAATATCTCAGAGCTATCCTAGTGTGTTAAATTAGAAAAATAAGGAAGAAAAAGAAAAGCATTCTCTTTAAATCCTTATGACTATTTTGCATAAAATACATCTTAAAAATTTAATAAAAGAGAAAATATTTTTAACAATGGTAAAACTGAAATTGTTTTCTTTCTGCCATTATTTTTAAATATCTATTGTTATCAGCAGAACTGACTTAGCTATTGTGTTATATTTTTCCAAAACTGAATTAGACTTACATGAGCAGCTGTCCTGTGTAGCTCAAGAATAATTTACTTTTATGCTAATTGTCAATGACACAAAGAAAAGTGAGGCATTTAAGAGTTTAAGTACAGAAAACAGAAGTGGGGTATATATATACGAAGTCTGATTATTACGTTTACGGACTCATCCTGGAAAAAGTGCTACGTACCTCATTGCTGAATGTTACCACAATCACCTTCAAAGTACTCCCCTTGGGAATCTATGCACCAATGCCAGTACCTAGTCCACCCATCAAAGCAATTTTGGAATTATTTTTCTGGAATGGCCATCAGAGTTGTTGTCATACTACCCTTGATGTGCTGAATGCCATTAAATGTCTTCCTTTCAATATTTCTTTTATCTTTAAGTAAAGAAAAAAAGTCATTGGGGGCCAGATCAGGTGAGTAGGGTGGGTGTTCCAAAACTGTTATCTGTTTACTAGCTAAAAAACCCTTCATAGATGGTGCCATGTGAGCTGGTGTACTGTCATGATACAAGAGCTCCTTCACGACCCTTTTTGCACACACCTTTTCCAAGTCAAGACTTTCGTTTAAGATTTCCCTGTTTCTCTATCAATGTTGATTTTGTCTGCTATGCTTCTCACTGTCAGTCAATGATTTTGAAATACAATTCAGTGAATTTTTGCAATATTTTCATCAGTTCTGCTCTTTACTGGCTGTCCTGTCCTCTCTTCATCAGCGATGCTTTCTCTCTCCTCAGAAAAACGTTTAATCCATTTGCACACTACCATTTTCTTCGTGGCTTTATACCCATAAACTTGGACAAGCATGTCCCTGATTTCACTTCCACTCTTGCCAAGTTTAACAGAAATTCAGTGTTTGTTTGTTGCTCTAATTCAAATTCCAGTATTCTCACAATGATACTCTGATGGCCATTCCAGAAAAAGAGTTCCCAAATTGCTCTGACAGGTGGATTAGACACTGGCATTAGTACATAGCTTCCAGGGGGGAGTACTTTGAAGTGATTTTAGTGATATTCAGCAATGAGGTATGCAGCACTTGTTATAGAAAGAGTTCACAAACTTAATTGTCACACCTCACATGTTTCTGTAGTCTTGGATGCAAAAAATTTATAAATGTTATTCTGAATATAAAACTTTAAAAAAATAAAATTGCTTTCCAAATTAATCACTAATAAGTATTTTTTAATTTAAATGTCTTTAAAATCTTCATTGAAAATAGTACATGACCAATTTTTTTAAGCCTTTGAAACTGGAAACTAGATCTGAAACAAAAATTACAAATTGGCTAGACTCCTGAAAAATTAATACCTTTGATGTCTACTTCTGAAATTGTCATAACAGCTACATGTTAAATATATGCACAATCCTACTCCTCTGACAGAAAGCACTCACCTGCTGATGCATTCTGGCTTTCTCTAAATCCAGGCTGCCACCTGGAGTATGGGTATTAACCAATAATTCTTCAGCTTCCGTTATCCACTGTGTTAGGTCATTAAGATCACAGTGGAACTGTCTCCATTCTTCTACAGCCCTACCAAAATAACTAGAAGACAAAAGACAAAATAAATAGGTTTCCCAACTTTCCAGGACTGCCTAAAATTTTTTCAAAAAAAAAATTTAAAATCTCATTTAAACCTAAAGCCCCCAAACAAGGGAATTCTCACAGCTCATTTCTTTACAAAACCAGTTTTCATAGTGTGTTATAGTCAATAATTCCTCTTAGAAAAATAGGCATCACATCAAGAGCAAAGCAAACCATGCACACTACCACTCACCAAACTCCTTCTCTCTCACATGTATACATACATGAACACGCATAAACTCATGCACACACTCAGGCAGCTTTTTAACTGGAAAGATATAGCCTTTTCTGGCTTATAAAACAAGGTTGATTAGCTGTAGGCATATTAACCCACTGAACTTTGTACACTTAACATTTAAATACCATAAAATGTAATATATAACAAAAATCTAAAAAGTCAAAAAACTTCAGAAATTCTTTATATTCCCTTAGCTCTATGTTATAAACTGAACTATATCCCACCAAAATTCGTATGTTGAAGCCCTGGCCTTCTAATGTGTTTGTATTTGGAGTCAGAGCTTTTAAGGCGGTAACTAAAGTTAAATGAGGTTATAAGGGTGAGGTCCTAATCTGAAAGGAATGATATCCTTAAAAGAAGAGGAAGAGGCTGGGTGCTGTGGCTCAAGCCTGTAGTCCCAGCAGTTTGGAAGGCCAAGGTGAGAATACTACCTGAGCCCACGGGTTCAAGAACAGCCTGAGCAACTTGGCGAGACCTCATCTCTACAATAAATCAAAAAAAATTAGCCGGGCATGATAGTATGTGCCAGTAGTTCCAGCGACTTAGAAAGTTGAGGTGGAAGGATCACCTGAACCCAACAGGTCGACACTGGGGTGGCCGTGAGCATGCCACTGTATCCAACCTGGGCAACGGAGTGAGATTTCAACTCAAAAATAAAAATAAAAAATAAATAAAAGAGGAGGAAGAGTTACTACAGAGTTCTCTCATGTGAGGATGAGGGCATAGCAAGAAGGTGACTCTGCAAGCCAGGAAGAGAGTCCTCATCAGAAGCCAACCCTGCTAGCACACTGATCTTGAATTTCTAGCTTCCAGAACTGTAAGAAAATAAACGTCTGTTGTTCAAGCCACACAGTATATGGTATCTTGTTATTGCAGCCCAAGCAGCCTAATGTACTTTAGGTAATAACTAGTCCTGAGTGTCCCAATTACCTGAACACAGCACAGTATGGAAGGAAGTGCATGCAAAGCCCAGGTTAGGCAATGACACGAAGAGTCATTGAGATTTCTGCTTAAACCTAACTCTTTTAGAGATGAGATGAAGTAAAACTCCAGTGCTTGTCATATTCAGAATATACAAAACAAGCATAAAAAGGAAAAGCTTTGCTTGATTAGGAGTGTAAAGAATGCTTTCTTCTATCTTTTCTCTAGAGTAGGGAAGCCAGGAGAGGTTTAGAAGAGATCTCTGAGATTTTAATAATATTAACAAAATTGTTATTTTATATAATATAAAATGGTTCCCTACATCAGTAACACCTAAGTAATATTTATATTGTCTTTTTCTATTAGAAAAGTTTTTAACATTTAGTAAGCCGGGCTCGGTGGCTCAGCCTGTAATCCCGCGCCTTTGGGAGGCTGAGGGGAGTGGATTGCCTGAGCCCGCAGGTTCGAGACCCGCCTGGGCAGCGAGACCTCATCTCTACAATAAATCAAAAAATCAGCTGGGCGTGGTAGCGCATGCCTGTAATTCCGGCTACTCGGAAGGCTGAGGCGGAAGGATCGCCGGAGCCCAGCAGGTCGAGGCTGCGGTGGCCGGGAGCGGCCACTGCACTCCAGTCTGGGCGACAGAGTGAGACTCCAACTCAAAAAAAAAAAAAAAAAAACATTTAGTTAATATTTGTTTATTGCCCACCAGAAAGCAGCATTCTATTAGGCATGACAAATATAACAGCATTTCAAACAAAACACTATGAGACGATATTAAGATGACCTTCACTTGTAAAAATGTGCAATAACTACATAATCACAATTTCCAAATCTGAAATGCTGTTGATCTTTCCCATCCTTTGTTTAGATTTGAACCAGGAAAAAAAAATTCCTATTTCCAGTATTCCTATTGGCCTTGTTATCTTCCGTACAGACTCACCTCACTACCTATGTTCTCTGTTGCCGAGAATGGAACCATTACCCACTTGGGTCCTCAAGTCCAAGTCCTTAAGTCGTGTTTTACTCCTCCCTATTCCTTACTCCAGCATCCTATTAATCACTACATTCTACTGACTCAATCATGTAATGCTCAAAATTTCCCCTTAGCCTCCACTTTCACAGCTACTTCCCTAATCAAGCTATCATCATGTGGCTAGCTTTCAGTCTTGCCCTCCACCAATCCATTCTGCAACTTGCAAACTGTCATTCCCTTGCTAAAATACTGCAATGGTTCCCTATTTTTCTCAGAGTCAAATACAAACTGCTTAACATGACACACACATGTCTGTCTTATATGGCCCCTTTAGGCCCTTCTGGTTTCATCTCACTACTATGCATTCTAGCTCTACTGAACTATTTTCATCTCCTCAAAAGCATCACACTTTCTCCCATCTATGACCTTATTGCAATGCTGCGGTCCCTCTATTCCATTACCTGGCTAACATCACAATCTCCAAAAAGCCTTCCCAGATCTCTCAGGGTCCTTAATGTGGCCTCCTGTATTGTACCCATGATAGCACTATGCGCTTTCTAATAATCGTCTGTTTATTTTTTTCTACTATAGGCCAACCCTAAAAAAGAGACTGCATCTATATAGTACAGTTGTCTTATAATCCTTAATAACTACTTAAATGTGGCTACATGTACCTTGCATTAACAATCAATAAGTACTTGACAAAAAATGGCGCATTAATAATTGGATGGATAGGTAAGTGAACAGGCAAAGTTTACTGAGAGAAAGGATGAAATGCAACCCTATAGAAAGCATGAAATGGAACTTTTTAATGATGTAAAACAATGACTGAGAAAATTAAGAAGAAAACTAATGCTGGTAAAAGATGAAATTCTGAGTAAAAACAAGAAAGAGAAGTTGAAAAAATCAAAGAAAATTTTAATCAAGTTGTGTGAAATGTGTCAAGAAAACATTTTTAGAACAATTTGTAAAAGGTGTTAGAAATTAGAGCACTGGTGAACACTGTTTAAAAAAGTTTTTATGAGAAGTCTGGACTTTGTCGACAGAGCAGTGAAAACCACCAAAGAACATAAAGAGGATAAATACTTGAGCAGAAATTCTTAGGAGAGGAGACATAAAAAGACTCAAGGATCCAAGACAAGAAGAAAGA
Organism: Cephalopachus bancanus; assembly: GCA_027257055.1. Classification (NCBI taxonomy): domain Eukaryota; kingdom Metazoa; phylum Chordata; class Mammalia; order Primates; family Tarsiidae; genus Cephalopachus; species Cephalopachus bancanus. The sequence goes on from JAPVLO010000006.1 coordinate 6,869,306, forward strand.
AATACCTGGCCTGAAGAAAGGGAGGAAATATATCAGATAAAATGCAAGCCCATTTGTTACCTAGATGGTTCTAGAAGTTACTTATTGAAAAAATATGAGCACTAATGACACTAACTACCGTGGAGTAGACATAAGAGAGTACCCAAAGAACAAAGATCCGTATTATTTTCATAGTATTTATCTCACGTTTACTATAGGCCAACAATCAGCTTGAAAAATATGATAGACAAAACAGCTCAGAGATCTGATATAGACAAATGACCTTGATGATCACTCTGGTGTGATCACAGCTAAGAACAGAAACCCTGCACGGGACATATGCCATTGCCTTGGTGTTTGATTAAAAGAACAGGACAAGAGAAAGGAACTCTCATTCATTACTTGTGAAAGGCAGTTAAACAGGAAGGGAGAAAAATAAACATTTTAGGACAGCTCACCACAGTAGAAAGAGAAAAACAAAGCAAAAATTAGGAATACAGATAAAAATATAATCAATTAATATCCAAGTGTTGGGATAAATAAATAAGATGGCCAAGGAATCAAAGAAAACAAAATAATAAAAATAAAAGATACAGACAAGACTTTCTAACAAAAGAGAAGACAGGTTTGTGCTTAACTTTTTGAAAATCCCCATGGAACAAACTACTTTCTAAAAGTGACATTTTTATTATGAAGAAAATGGCATGTATGTCTGCAATCAACATTACCAATCAACATGGTTCTTGAAGTTCTACATTGGCCAGGTGCATATATGCAAATAAGACAACTGAAAAGGAAAAGTTATCATTATTCACAAATAGCATATCAATATAGTGAAAAAAGCCAAGAAAGTCAATTTTATACCCAGACACACATGTACACATAAACACATATGCACAGGGTGCAGAAGAAAGGTACCATACACAAACTACAAGAAAACCACACAACTCTAAGTAATAGTCTTGATGAGAAAGATTTAAATAACCCCTCGAAGCTTTACTGAAACACAAAAAAGGAACCAAATGATAAAAGAAAGACTGCATTTCAAATTGATCATTGTTCCACATATTGATTGAAATGACTAAAATCTTACTGAAAGAACAAATATTAAAAATGAATATTAATTTAAAAGTTAGAATAACTGGAAAGATTTCACCATGCTGGATGAAAAAAGTATGCAATACTTTAAAATGGAAATATTATATTAGATAAAAACTAATGGAACAGGCAGAATTAGCAAAATTAAATATGAAATAGAAATTTAAAGTTACTATAAAGGAAGTATTACCAACCAATTAGAAAGGGATAAAGTTATTTAATAAAAAATACTGAAAACATTGGCTGTCCATTTTTCTCTTTTTTTTTTTTTTTTTTTTTTTTTGAGTTGGAGTCTCACTCTGTCGCCCAGACTGGAGTGTAGTGGCCACTCCTGGCCACCGCAGCCTTGACCTGCTGGGCTCTGGTGATCCTTCCGCCTCAGCCTTCCAAGTAGCTGGAACTGCAGGAGTGCGCGCTACCACACCCGGCTAATTTTTGATTTATTGTAGAGATGAGGGCTCGCCAAGTTGCCCAGGCGGGTCTCGAACCCGCGGGCTCAGGCAATCCACTCACCTCAGCCTCCCAAAGCACGGGATTACAGGCTGAGCCACCGAGCCCAGCTGGCTGTCCATTTTTCAAAGATGAAGTAAAATAAAACTAATCGCTATTTCCTAGCTCAGGCTGCACTAAAAAATTAGCTTGAAGAGTGTTTAAAAAGTGAGGATGCCGGGCTCGGTGGCTCAGCCTGTAATCCCGCGCCTTTGGGAGGCTGAGGTGAGTGGATTGCCTGAGCCCGCGGGTTCGAGACCCGCCTGGCCAGTGAGATCTCATCTCTACAATAAAATAAAAAAATCAGCCGGGCGTGGTAGCGCATGCCTGTAATTCCGGTTACTTGGAAGACTGAGTCAGAAGGATCACCGGAGCCCAGCAGGTAGAGGCTGCAGTGGCCGGGAGCGGCCACTGTACTCCAGCCTGGGTGACAGAGTGAGACTCCAACTCAAAAAAAAAAAAAAAGTGAGGATGTAGCACTCTACTTTTTCTACTGAGGCAGTTATACAGAAGTTGTGTTAAGTTGGTGTGTAGAACTACTGAGCTATGGACTTACATAATACACATCAAACTAAACTTCAGACACAATTGACTCCAAATGTAAATTTTCAGTCAAAAAACTAAAAAATTGCAGTTGAAATGTACACAATCTCACAGTGAAAAGTTAACATGCATATGAGCAATAAATGAAACCATAAAAAGACTATAAGATATAATTATATACAATTAAATTTTCTACATATCAAAAACACCATTAACAAAATTAAAGGGCACATGAAAAGCTGTGATAATTAAGCAATAAATAAATAGAATAAATGACTAATATCCTCAACATAGAAAAAAGCTTTTTAAAATAAATAGTAATACCATGATAGAAAAATGAGCAGTACAGGGGCCAATAAGGATAGGTAAGAACATTCAAATCTCACTGATAATCAAAGACATGAAAACAAAATTGAGATGCAAGCTCTCATTGTAAAATTGACGAACATTTTTTAAAAACAATAAAATACCTGCCAAATGTTCCAAAAGAAAGACACTTTTACAAATACTATTCACAGGGGGGTATAGTAACCGATTTCAAAATATAATCCAGAGGCTTAAAATATCATTATTTTTTAAAGAAATTTGCCTTCATCTAATGATCAAGCCTGATGAAATGTAAGTATGGATAAAGATGTATGTAAAGGGATATTCTCTAAATGTACAAAGAGATAATTTTTTAAAACTATACAAAGGAATATGCCAAAGGCTATTATTAAAAAGCTATCTTTTCAAGGATTGGTTAGTTACATGACATATATAAGCTTAAAGAGAAAAATGATGAAGCATGTGGTGCCTCATTTTATGTTTGTCTCAAGTTATTCAAGGTATTATTCTGTGTCACTCTTCCTCTCATACAGAACTTTATATTGAGTTATTTCACATTGTATTTGGCTTTTCATCACCTTCACAGCTACTGGCAAAATCTTCTCAGTTTTTATTTCTACCTATTAATAGGGCTGGCCAAAATCTAGTAAGAAGACTCAAAAACATTCTTTTAAACAAAAGGCAAGGGTCTGGGGTTATATATGGATTCTAATTATCTGTAGCTATCTCTGTCTTCACTCACTAAGTGTGTTAAGAAAGTAAACATTAAGAAAATCCTTTCTAACTTTTTAAAAAATAGACACTATTTAGATGTTAAAAGTTAGAAGTGTTTCCATATATTTTAAGATATTATGTTGTAAACGATCATCTACATGTAATCAGTTTTCTCTTTCTTAAGGAACTATATTCATCACAATTTACTAAACAGGACATATTATGACAAGGGTATGAAACATATTCTCATTAATCTTATGTACACATGACCCTTCCCAGGGCCCATGAACTTACAGGCATTGTTTAAAAATTAAATTTCATTTATACATACCCTTTCCGATCATTGTACATTCTATTAATTCTGTCCCACTTTGCATTCAACTGAGTAAGTGTATCCCTGATCTGAATGGCTTCAGGTCCAGAGGCTTCAAGGATAACATCTGGTTGCTTTTCATGAATGACTGCAATCTGCTCTCCAAGTTTGTCCAGTTGGTCTTTAATATTCTAAAAATATATTGTCATGCTTTAACAAAATTCAACAAAGTATTTTAAAAAAGAAAATCACTTATGACCAAAAATTTATGATAAATAACACTCATTTAAAATAATAATGAGGCATAATAATGGTTACTCATGAAAACTGGAAACTTTTTTTTAAAAAATAATACCCCATATTGGCCGAAGTGTGAGAAATACTACATTATACACTAATGGCAGAAAAAAAAATTCCTCACAAAAGTGGCATTTGCACATGACATATGAAAGCTTTAATAACATTCTCTAAAGGTAATGAAGGGTTTGAAACTGGAATTATTTATATTTTCAAATATCTAATAATGCTAATTCAAATGGCAAAAATGAGCTCTTGAGTCTATAAATCTGTCAGTAACTTTATTATAATTTTATATATAAATATAATGAAATTATACAAAAATGCCTTGATAGAATATAACAGTTTAATTAACTTATAATCAAGATGCCATTCCATACCTCAACAGCTGGCCAATCTTAAATCATTATAGATAGACTGATAAATGCCATCATTTAATACCAATTGACAATCAAGCTCATAAGACAGGAATACGGTCTCTGATTATTTTTTAAAAGGTTCTGAAATCGCAAATAATAACTATGCACACTTAAAAATCCAAACCTACATTTTTAAAAATAAAAATGATATTTGATTTGAAAACCATAGAAAGGGTATTATTCATACATTAATACTAATTCCTTGGCACAAACTTTAAAAGGTATAGACCTTTAGCAACCCTCAGTGCCTGTTGTTCCTATCTCTATGTCTATATGCACCCAGTGTTTAGCTCTCATTTTTTAGTGGGAACACGAGATATTCAGTTATCTGTCTATCATAATTCACTTAGAATGATGGCCTCCAGCTGCATGCATGTTGCAGCAAAAACATGATTTTCATCTTTTTTTATAGCTATATAGTATTCTATGGTGTATATGTACTAAGGCGAGGGGGATTGGGGGTTGGGGCTGATAAGCCACTCATCAGGTACCATGCTCACCACCTGGCTGGGCAGGCTTGATAGAAGCCCAAACCTCAACATCACACAATATACCTTGTAACAAACATGCACATTACCCCTTGAATATCAAATAAAAATTTTAAAAGATATAGGCTATCTAAGTAGGCAAAGAAACAAATTCTTGCTTTATTTCTATATTAACTGCAGTCATTCAAATGCAGTGCCTGGAGGTTTACCCTCAGAGAGTCTTCTTGAAAAGAGATATCTTCATAGACAGTTGTGTTTAGCTCTGGAATATTAAGCGATAATTCAACATCATCCATGGAAAGTAAAATTTTGTTAATTTCAACCAGATAATCTGTGGGAAGAAGTGATGTTCTAATTCCAGAAGCAAGTTGACCTGTTTTCCTCTGTTGAATAGGGATTGCCTACAAAAACATTTAAAAAATAATAATGCATATATCTTAAAATATTCCCACAATGAGTAATAACAAATTGAAAAAAATTCAAGACAACCGTGTGAAGGAATTCAATACCATGGGTCAAAAAAAAAAACACTGAGTGTTAATGTTTTATATTTTAAACCTGCCTTGCTGCAGAAACTCTTCATTCTAATTTTCATCTGCAGCCTGCTGTTAAACAGCATAAATACATTACGATATGAAAGGCTTTTCTTTAAGACCTATGTCATCCAAACTCTTTTAGCAACAGGAAACATAATAGCTCCTTTCCTGAACTGTTGAGGGAGTGAAAATATGCTGCCAATCATAAAGTATGAAATAAAACATTTTAATATCATTATTTTATCCTTTTTAAAATATCACAGTTTAAACACTCTGGGCTTCATAGTTCAAAATTTAATAAGTTAAACATGTTTCCACAACATAACACAAGAAATAAAATGAGATTTTGATCAAAATGATATCCAGGTAATTCTGCATATAATCTTCACCTTTGAGAAGAATATTACAGAGCATGAACATCCTGCATGAGACAATAGGTCCTTAAATGCTAATTTAAAACAGACCTGAGGCTCTATGGACTACTCATTTGCCCAAATATAGGTGTTCTGGATCTTCTATTCAGAGCTTTCTAAACAATAAAGTACTCTCTGGGATGGACCACCAGGCTTTCAGGAGTTCGAGCCCTTTACTCCTTGATGGCTGCAATTTAATAAATGCTGTCCACTACAAATACATGTTCATTCAGTTGGTGATCCTGAAAATGGTTACAACCCCTAAATGAAACCAAGACTCATAACCAAAAGCATCGAGTCAATAACATGGTGTTGAATCTAGACATCTGTATTTATTGCCTCCCAGAATTTGTTAAACTATGGCTTTCTCCAATTGATGGATAGTCCTAGATAGCTAGGTTCAAAGCAGGCCAGCAGATTTCCTGATTTCATCAACAGAATTCATTAAACTTGTCTTTAATATTAATTTTATTACCCTAATACCACATGTTCAAATTTTAGTCAGAAAGCATTTCAAGATATTTAGTCATAGGTCTAGGAAAGCAAATTCCATTTTTTAGAAAAAATAAAGGAATGCTGAAATAATGTGTCTACCTAGGAACCAATTTTCAGTAAAAGAAATTTTTAAAAAAGAAATTAAAATTAAAAATAATCTTTTCAGATTTTCATTTCAAATGGCCCAATTATGGGGGAAGATCTTAAATAAGACTTAACTGCTCCTCCTGTTACCTTTGAGGAAAAAGAAAATGATCCAGTAAAACTATTTACAGATTGAGTAACCTTGTTAAAGGAATAAAATAAGAAACTGGGACCCATTTTCCTGCTTGGCTTCCTTTGTATTAGCCAGGACTTTGCTGAAAGGTCATCTGATTCTCCAAGACCAAAAAAGGCTCTAGATATTCAACTAATTGACTGTGCTTGTAGGACATTTAACTCTGTAGTACTTTCCTCATTTAGCATCACTGGAAATCATATGCCTTTTTTAAAAAAATCTGCTCCATTGGATAATTGGTAAGAGCCATTTTTATACTTCAGCAACTACTATAAGATGAGGAGTTCCATGTTGCTTCTTCAGTCATGTTACCGAGTGTCATTCTGTAAGGCCACATGCACCTGAGGCTATAGGTAAACAGGGGAGGCCAATAGGTAGTATAAAGCTCCAAGTTAAAAAAATATTCATATTCTTTAAGACTGTCTCTTTCTATTTGAACTATAAAGACAATCCATGATTTCTCTGAGCCTTCATATGCTTGCAGAAGCCACAAGGCAATTCAAAATTTAAACATGTGCTTTCTATTTTCCCAAAATAGATTTTTTTATTCCCCCAAAGAACGATCAATCAAAATGCCCTAGGAAAAAAAACAGTGTCCTCAATCTGACCCAGACTTTACTTCTGGATAATTTTATTATTAAAGAATTCTCCTAGGATACAGAAAAAACACAAGTACACTATAGGCCACTACAGAAATGAGACACTGTTACAGGATGTAGCTCGTGTCAAATGGCAAAGTCCAGATAGATTAAAGAATTTATTTTAAATGTATATTTTATAAAATTTTCTAAGTTTTGTTTTTATCAAACTACAGGAAAAACCTGGAACTAAACAGAATTAAATATTCATCAACTCACTGGAGGGTAAGAATTTTTCAGCATTCAGAAACAGGCACATACACACACACACACACACAAAGAATTACTATGGAAAAACATAGTCATATGTGGCTAAACAAAAATTTTAAATGGTTGCATATTAAAGTCAAAATAAGTAGATGATAAATACTAACAAGTTAATATTTTATTGCATATATGACACAGAGTTAATATCTATATTCTCTAATTAGCTCATACATATTTAAAAACAAATGAGAATATACTATAATATCCTAGAAAACAAATGGGAAGAGATCACTTAACATATATTTTGAATAAGAAAATGAATCTGGCAAACTGGTAGGTCTCAATCCTGACTCCATATTAAAATCATCTACAGGATTATGCCTATAATCCCAGCACTTTGGGATACCGAGACGAGAGGATTGCTTGAGCCTAGGAGTATGATGGTATGACACCATCCTAGGCAATAACGGGAGACATTGTCTCTTAAAAAAAAAGAATAAAATAATCATCTACAAAGTTTTTTGTTTTGTTTTGTTTTGTTTTTTAAATGCCTACATGTAGGTCCAACCTGAGAGAATCTAATTTAATTGGCTTGGATGTTAGCTTTGAGCATTGCTATTTTTATTAAAGCTCCCCAAGAGATTCTAATATTTACAATTAAGAAAAATATCTGTTTGAGAACTATCTGAGGAATTATATGTCATATTTGGTTTACTAATGCTAGTGAAACCAAAATAAAATGAGCCTGCTTAGTATGTGTTATTATTTTGAAAAACAAATTAATTTATATATTAAAAGTCTAAATATTATTCCCATTTTGTGCCAGTAATAATTTTTGATTTGGGACTCAAAGATAAAGAAGATATGGTCTGAACCCTCCAACACGTACTAGGGAAGAAAGATACTTTAAAAGGTAACAATAAGGCAAAGAACTATAATATAATCTGATAGATGTTAGAAGTAAAAATGGAGCTGAGTCTTAAAAGACAATGCATTTTTCAGGTGAGATGAAAAAACAAAACCTACTCCCGGGAATGGGAATAAAATTAATAAGATACCAGAGGTACTAAGGCATACGGTGTGCTTAGGAAAATGTAAAGAAAAGCAGTGGGGGGAGGAAGAACGTATAACACAAAGGATACCTGGTCCTAAACTAGGAGAAGTGAGGTCCAGCTGGAGGCCCAAATTTCACCTGCATGTAGACCACTTATGTACCTAGTCCTGACTTGTACCGCACATCTTTATAATAAAATTAAGTTATTTAAAAGAAAAAAGAAAATAAAGAAAACCAGTGTAGCTCTATTACATGGGAAGTATCAGCAAATCAAAGAAGAGGAGGACAGGGGTTGGGCTGAAGCCTTGGTATATCGCTATATTGGCAAACCTTGCGCTTAATCTTTTTCTGTATTTTGCAGTATTTTCCTGATCAGCTTCTTAGCTGAAGGGATGACATGATCAGCCATGATTGGGGGATGGAGAGGATAATTCTGAGGAAGATATGGAGGAGGTGTTAGGGTAAGAAAAACTGGATATCAGAAAATGGGGTTGGGACATACGGCAATAACTCAGGAGAAAATCCTAAATCTGAATTAGGAAAAGCAGAATGAACTAAGAAAAATTAAGTTACTTCCTAACTGTCATAAAACAAGCAACTGATAGAACTATATTTAACTTCAGGTTCAGACCCGTATCTTGCTTCATTTGGATAATGATTTTGATTCTTGCTCCATGTGGAGTGAGGAACAAGGTATGTGAGGAACAAGAAAAAGTTAAGAATGAGGTTGAGGTTTCTACCTTGAGAGAATGGCTAGTTTTTAAAGTACAGTCACGCATCACTTAAAGACGGGAATACTTTTCTGAGAAATGCATTGTTAGATGATTTCATTGTTGTGCGAACTTCACAGAGTGTACTTACACAGATCCAAATGTACTACTACAAACCTACTACACACCTAGTCTACAAACCTGGGCAGCATGTTGCTGTACTGAATACCATAGGCAACTGTAACTCAATGGTAAGTTTTTGTGTATCTAAACATAGAAAATGTATGGGAAAAATATGGTATTGTAATCCTATGGGACCACCATCATATATGCAGTCTGTCATTGACCAAAATGCAGCACGTGATAATGAACAGGAAATAAAGTAAGAAATTCAGGTAGAGGGGGATGGAGACAGCAAATTCAGTTTAACCTATCACAAGGCTGCAGTAAATACAGATAGAGACATCCAATAGGCAGCAAGCCATGAGACTGGAATCTACTCAGATTGCAGCATCATTAAATGAAACCAGTTCTAGAAGGAATTACCAAAAAACAGATCCCTGGGGAACACCAGCACACTTAAAATGCAGCTTGGTAAGATTGCCATTTAAATGGGAACCAGTAGTGAATCTTATTTTAGAACATAAATCATATTATATCAGTTTCACAAATTTAGTTATTTGTAGATTAGAACTTTTTTTTCACGTGGACAAGACCTCCACATATCAAATACAGAATTGAAGGAGGAAGTCACTTCTGAATCTGATAGCTCTCTTTTGGGTTTAGCACTTAATCAGAACTCCAAAAGAGATGAGCAATGATTAAGGTCTCACATTTCAATTTTCTTTGAGTCCTGCCCCATCAAAAACAGCAAACATATCCATTCATACATATTAGATAGGAAGAGGTAATATTCCAACAGGTTTGTTTTAAAGTGTCAGTGTCATAACATCCATATCTGAACAGCAAGAGCTGAGTAGGTTATTAAAATGCAACAAAGTCTCCCATCATAATACCTTAATTTTGTTGTATCTTGTATGCAAAAGTAATAACTGCAAACGAATCTTTTCTTTTTCATTATCCTCCATAGGTTGATGTAACATTTGTTCTCCTCTTTGCAGAACTTCTTCAATCTGGGCTCTCTCCTCATCCATCTGAATATTTAAAGGGGAAAAAAAATTAACTCAAACGAAAAATGCTGGGTCACACTTACTGACAGTTCCCAAGTAGGAGAGCTAATCTACAAAGAATAGTGTAAGTCAAGATATGTTCATCTAAATGATCCAAAAAATTATGTTTTTCTTGAAACACTTTATAATTGAAGTTAAAATATCCCAAAGCAAGTTTAGCAGAAGTTATATAACATAAAGAATTATCTTTAGCCAGAAGTATGTCTATTTTTTTAAACATTACATAAATCACTTGGCAAATCTTACATTGACACACATCAGAAAAATCACATTTGGATCTGTTTCATCATGTTTGGCAGATTATATGGACAAACATTATTGATGTAAAAATATAATTAACAGAGGAAAAATGAGAACACCATGTATTTGAAAATCTCCTTGAACGCACCTTTTCATCTTCATCACTAGATTCCAAGTGTTTCTCCACAACATTTAACATATTTTCTAAGTCATTTTCTAATTTTTCCAAGTCAGACAAGGGCACACCAGCTTCAAATGTTTCAGTGGCAACCAGATGTTGGTACAATAATGGTTCCTGACCAATTAGCACCTGTAGATGGAAGAGAGCTCTCTGAAAACATATTCTTCACTTGACTTCCAATCATTAATCAGAGAGATGGGTGTCAAGAGAGGAACCAGCATTTATTTGAATTGACTTTCATTTCATTTATTCACATGGTAAGGATTTACCAATTTGGGCTTCTCTGAGTTACCCATTTTCTAGCCAGGGGTATGAGGTAGTATGCAAATGACCGTGGCTGCCTGGAGTGCTGTGCAGTAGAATTGGAATTCACTTGTGAGCCTAGTCAGAATGAGGCCATAATGCAGAAGCCATGCCTGTCACAGCCACAGAGAGGAAGAACGAAAACCCAGTCCCCAGTGCTGGACACCCAACAGAATGTCTCCAGGTGATATTTCCCCTGTTGAAGTTCCCTTGGATTTTGATACTCAAACTCCAAAGAAATACATATTTCTCAGTGCCACATTTTTATGTGGAAAAAAATTCATTTTTGCATAATGAAACTAAATATAACAATAAAACTAAATGCAGAAAAATAACATCCAGTGTTGGCTAAGAGTGGGGACAACAGCACTCTCACACCCTGGTTACAGTTGTGTAAATGAGTACAAGTATGTTGGGTTATTTGGAAAATCTATTCAGCAGCCTTTATGTACACAACTTTTGCAACAACTTCAAGAACTTTAATCTAGAATTGGTCCTAAGGGCCTATTGAGAGATGAGCAAAAAGATAAGCATAAAAGGTTTTTAACAATTACAATATTAATAAAGGCACAATAACAGAGGGAAATTAACTTATAGGAAATTGTAACATAATATAATGGAATATTCTACAGCCATTAAAAATTATGTCAAAGGAAAAAAATACAAAACAATATTAAAATTTTGATATTCCAGTATCACATACATATGAATAAGAATAGATATGTATCCCGTAACATTTGCAGAGAATCTTTGTGGGAATGGTGGTAATTGTGTTTCTTTTTACTTCCTCTCACTCCCATCCCTACCCTTTGTGAATTTTTTTTAATACCAAGGGAAATCCCTCCTAGAATAGAACTATTAAAAATAATAAATGAGCTTAGGTCAAAAGGTAAAGCAGTAAGGTCGGGGCTAAGAAACATAAAAGCCAAAGCAGGATTTTGTTTCCTTTAAGTTGTAAATAACCTAAGTATATTTATAGACTATGAAAAATAATTTGGCCTACTATAGCAACTATTTCAAATTAAAGCAAGGTTAGACAATATTTACTTACTACAAAAAAGAGGATCTTTCTTTAATAGTTTCAACACACAACTCTCTAGAGGCTAAATTAACTCAATACTAAAAGAAATACCATCCTAGAGACACAGTTGAGATCCTTAAAAACTCAGAATCCTGTGTCAGAATGAATATCTGGTTTGAATGACCCCAAAGTCAGCTATAGGTTTTTTCCCACAGAACTGCCAACATGTTTTCACCTTTTCACCTTAACATGTACTGAGTACTCAGTATGTTACAGGTCTTGAGAACACTATAATAACATGTTTCCTTTCTTCCCCTCAAAAAGCAAGGGTAAAAAGAGAATGAAAAAGATACACTCACAAAGAGATTAAAATCATACTATAGTGGTATACTAAATACTCTTTATTTAAAGAAAAGTTTTTATTTATTATCCTCTTAGTTAATTTTTTTTAACTTTTAAATTTTTTATTTTAAAGATGTGGGGTATAATTGAGAGTTAGGTATACAAATATTCATTATGCAGGTACCCTTGTCTAGTTAAATTTATAAAGTTCTTTTTTAAATTTATAAAATTGGGTAGTACATTACTACATTAGGTCTAAATTGTGAAATTATCTGTAACTTGGATTTGTGAAATTATCTGTAACTTAGATTTGTCAACATGTAATACACAAAACAAGTTTATAGTGTGTGTTATGTGAACACATATACAAATTATGACTATAAAATAGAGGGTTTAACATTCATGCCTAGCTTGAGAATTTGCTTCATTGTTTCATATCCAATTCTAGCCTTTGACTGAGTCTTTGAAAACTTTTCTCAGCTAGGTTATATTCTTCAGTACTAATTTCTTGTTTTCTTTCCTTCATATACACAATCACAAGTAAATAAGAACCAATGCTCCATTCAAAGAAAAATGATTAAATTAAAAATGTGATATATGTATTATATATTATCTAACATTTAGATACATGTGCACAGGAAAAATGGTTTTCTGGAAAAATATAATTACTCACTTTGGCACTTTTGATATGTTGAGATACCTTTTCGAAGTTCCTATTCAACTCTGCTAATTTTGGTTCTATGAGCTCCCTGCTTGAGCTTCCCCGTGCATTCATCAAAATAATGGCTTGATCACGGACATTTTCAACTTGGAGGCTGGCATCATCCAGCTCAGATATTAAACGCTAATTATAAGAAAACACAAGATTATCTCATGGAAAAAGTCAAAACCAAACACGAGTGTGATGCTTTTTCAGAATTAAAGGTAGTTTAAATAAATATCTGGTATTCTCAAAAGGGTTTTCAGCGCAATCAACCAGCCTAAGAGCTGTTCACTTAAAACCCACGGGAGATCTGTTTCTCCCACCAAAATAAATGTTAACAAATCTACTGAATAGGAAGGACATGTGCATAACATAGAGCATTCGTTCCACAGAGAAAACAGGACACAACTCAGTCCGCTCCCAAAAGTGTTACTGATGTCTCTACATTTGCTACCTTCACAATTTCTTCCTGTTTACTTGCTGGTTTTTTTTCAATTTCATCCAACAAAGCTTCAGCTTGATAAAGCCAGGTACTTATGTGAGCCACATTTCCATCAAATATTTCCAGCTGGTTCTGATGGCTCTACAAAATAATTAATAAAATGCTTACATCATCATATGAAATATTTAAGATAATAATCTTAAAAGAGATTTAAAAGATCTTCAAAGAGCAACTTGTGTGCTGAATTTAAAACAGGGCTTTTACCTTCTTGCAGAGCTCTTCTTCAGTGAATAAATCTCATTCCTAAAAATGCACAGCTATGGTTAAGTGCTTTTTAAATTTATTTGATCTAGACCTCAGTACAAGCAAATTTGAAATAGAATAAAAGGTAGAAATTTCTTTGTCAATTCCACTCCATTTCAAGTTTGTCTCTTATTCCTCATTCTTTTATTACAAGTTGATATTTTTTAAAACTCATTTAAGGAAGTAATAATATAAAATAATGATTAAAATGTGGATTGAATAAGATTCTGCATGCTCCGCTCAGAGGCCAGGGCCTGTGACTCTTCACCTCAGCATCTCCAGCACTTAATATTATACCTGGCACAGACCTCAATGATATTTCCTGAAGCAGTACATAAAATGTGCTTGACAGAATAGATATGAAAACAGAAGCAACAAGTAAGCAGATTATAACTGGACAAATTTGTTGAGTGAAGGCAAGAAGTTAGAATGTGACCAAAAGGGTGGGGTAGGGGAAGGCTTACGATGAAATTAACATTTCGGATCTATACTTGATGGGATAGGGGAAACTAGAAAAAAACTTAAGAATTTTAATCTATACTATGAAAAAACAGTTGAAAAAATGTGAACTAATAAATGATATAAGAAAAATCTTGACATTAATCTGGATTCTAAGTAAGAATGGACACGCACTAGACCTATCTTCCCCATCAAGCAGGTAAATGAAATGTTCTAATAATACTAGAAATATATTGTTTTGAAAGTATAGACTGAAGAATAAAAAAGGCCCGTAAGTATGTGAAATAAACCTAGTAATAACAAAAGAAATATACAAAATACTTAATAAACATATTACGAGCCAAGAATTTCATATTCACAATTACAATGAATATTTAACAATTCTATTAGATATATATACTTCCAGTTCCATTTGTTTATATATATGGAAGTTGAAACTTAGTAACATCATGTAATTTAGCTAAGGTTAAACAGATAATAAATCATAGACCTTGGATATAAATCTGTGATAGATCAAGACCTAAGCCATGACCTTCACTGCTCTACACATCCTAATTTATTTGAATAAATGTTCAAACGAACAATAATGTGAGTTTTTCTCTGTTTCTATTTATTGCCTAGTAATTCTATGAGTCTGATAAAAGTCCTATCTCAGATATGCCAGAATAAAAAAAAATAACATAAATAGCCATTCTTTCTACAGCAGGGGAGGGGAGGGTTTCCATACATTCATTGTTAGCATAAGAGAGACAGAAAACTCCTATAAAATTAAATAGTCAATATTTCCATGAGATAATTAACAGAGTAGTGGTTATACCAAAGACTAACATACAATAATATTTAACAATTATCAAAATCATGACAATATCTAAACTTATTTGTTTTACATACAATTATAGCACTACATGTTTTAAGTCACATAATCAGCACAAAAGCTGTATGAGGTATAAACACTAATAATGCCCATCTTACAGATGGGAAAACTGAGGCTTAGAGAATATTTAAGCAATTTGGCCAATGGCACCAAGCTAGTAGTAAAAATTTTTACACCGCCCATCAGATGCTTGAACCTGTGTTCTTAACTAGTACACCATTATTCAAACATTATAAAGAGTATATATAAAAATAGCTTATAACAGTAGCTAAAATTGAGTATAATATAAAATAATTTAAGTAAAACAAGGCATATTTACTAAAATATTAAAGTACATATTCCTGTGCATATTATGAATTTTTTTTTTTTTTTGAGTTGGAGTCTCACTCAGTCGTCCAGACTGGAGTGCAGTGGCCGCTCCCGGCCACCGCAGCCTCGACCTGCTGGGCTCTGGCAATCCTTCCGCCTCAGCCTTCCGAGTAGCCAGAATTACAGGCGTGCGCTACCACGCCCGGCTGATTTTTTGATTTATTATAGAGATGAGGTCTCCCTGCCCAGGCGGGTCTCGAACCCACGGGCTCAGGCAATCCACTCCCCTCAGCCTCCCAAAGGCGCGGGATTACAGGCTGAGCCACCGAGCCCGGCTTATATTATGAATATTTTATTCCTTAACAGAAACATTATAAATTCTATCTAGTTATTATCTATTCAAATAAAAAATAAATGTCTAGTGAAATTAATTCACAAGTAAAACATTACTGTGGCACACATAAAATAGGATATGGAATTTAATCAAAGCTGTATCCATTACAAAATAATTCGGGGAAAGGAGACAATTTCATCACTAAATTTTTCCTGAGACGTACCATCAAGGTGTTGCACCAGTCCTCAGTCCAGGTGCGAACTCGGCTCCATCCAGCGTTGAGGACACAGAGCCTCTCTTCTAAAATAGGTTCGCTACCCTCAATCAAGTTCTGGAGAGCAGCACTACTCTCAGTGATGGTATTTAAGTCAGCTTTTCTCTTTTCCAGATCCTTCAGAACAGTCTAGAAAATAAATCACCGAGACCCACTTGATCTTTGAGAACATTATAAAACATTACACAACCTTAAATTTTTAAAAATTCTTCTTTCACATATACACAGTCCTCCATGACTCCTTAGACAATTTACATGTTAAAGGTTTACAAAACTCCTGAAATTATTAACATGGTGAGAGCTCTTGCCATCATAATGAAAATTAAAATGTTTAATTAAGCAAATACTAATGAATGTAAAAAACTCAGGTGTGGAAAAGCAATTATTTCATTTAAGTATAAATTTCATTTATTATACACAAACACTATTTACCTTCATCATAACTCTAGAAGCAAAGAGCCAATTTCACTTTCAGTAACCACAAACTGGCAAAGCATGGGATCTGATAACTCACCACTCTGAAAATTTTATAATGAATTTAACTCTTAGGCTACCAGAAGAAACTACTGATGCAATCAGGTGATATAACATGTAATCTGTTGTATAAACACTACAAAACACATTTTGTAAATCAAAGGAGAACTGACAAGTCAAAGCTTTGGTCTTACAACTTTCATAATACACAAAGATAATACCCTGGATGGTATGATGATAATCTGATTCACATATTCATAAGTTGATCAGGCAAAGTGTACAGTCACAGAATTAGAGAGATTGCCAGGTTCCAAAACTGAAATTACAAAGTTATTTCAATCAAAAAGCAAAAATACCCTACTACTACTACTATTATTGAAACTTTTTTAAATGGTTGAGTCTTTTTACACCAACATTTAAACCAGTAATTTCAAAGACCTTACATTCATATTTAAAAATCATTAAATCGCATTTTGGAAAACAATTTGCAAGTCTGCAAGTGCGTCCAGGTTTAAATACTCACTTGGCCATGTCAATTACTGGTATATTTATGAAGGAGCTGAAATAGTCTTTCAAATGTTCTCCAGTGGGGGGTGGAAATAAAGGACACCCATAGTCATGCTCTCTGCAATTAACACTCTGCGTTCATTCAATGGTTATGTGCTGATTGACAAGAATAGCCCTTAAGAACTATGGGAAAGAATCATCTAAAGTAATTAAATTTAAATAGTGCATACACACTATACTAGTAGATTTTATAACAGAGAAAATGACTATATTGAAAATAATTATATTTAAGCTATGGAATAAAAATACTATTTAAGTTCACGAATGAAAAAGCTATTTAAACTTTGAATTGAAAATAATTTTAAACACTCTTTAAGAGTAAATACACAAAAAAGTTGTTAAATCTAAAAACACTATGTTGAAAAGGTAGTGACTATGTTACATACTGATATTTCATTTGATTTATTGTAATGAAGAGAATGTTGTAAATTTGTGATTTGTATATGCCACCTTCATTATCTCAGATCTGAAATTAGAATAAATGGAAATTTAAGAGTATTGTCCCAGAAGAGACAAACTTAGCATTGTTTTCAGTCCTTACCAAAAAAAAAAAAATCAAGAAAATCAACTAAAAAATTAATTGAATTTGAGTACATGAGGATGAATTATTAAAAATTAAATATACAAAAATCAGTATCACCTAAGTACTACCTATAGGCATTTAGCAAAAAAAGAGAAAAATCATACTTTCACATAGCAATAAAAATAAAATAAATTTGCAGAAATAAACTTCTTTGTATATACACAATGTTTATAAAGAGAAAAAACAGTATGTAGGAATGTGATAGAATTTGGAGAAAAAAATGAGACACATATGTTACTTCAAAAACTTATAACAAATACGTCAGTTCCCCTTCAAACAAACCTATAAATTTAAGGCAATTCAAACTAAAATTTTCAACTTCTTTTAAAAATTTGAGAATAATAATTCTTAAGTTCATGTAAGATATAAACCAAAAAAGAAGCATAAGGACAGAGAACTTATTAACTATAGTTAAAATATACTGTAAAACATAGCTAAGAATTTAAGAACATTTTAGAGGGTCAGATCAGTGAAACAGAAAATAAGGAAAAGCAACAAATAACAATACATGAATCTGGCATGTCAAAGCAGTAGAGACTAGATAAACAGTTATCTCACATTTAATATAATACAATAGTTAACCAGTTATCTTACATACAATATAATAGTTAACCAGTTATCTCACATAATGTTGAGATAACTGGTTAACTATTTGGAAAGAAGGTTAGTGCCTTATCTCATGAAATACACCAAAATAAATTCCAAAAGGATTAAGGTATTAAACGTGAAAAGATGAAACTATAAAAGAGGTAGAAGAAAATATAAATATATAATTTCATAACCCTGGAGTAAAGTTGGCCTTCCTAAGCACTAAAGCAAGAAACAATGAAGGAAAAGATAGATTGGTTCTTTAAAAAATACCTGATAGGCAACCCTCTTTTAGGTCCCCTCCCACCTGGGAGCTTTTTTGTCTTCTTAATAAACTGCTTTCTCAAAAAAAAAAAAAAAAAAAGCATGATAACAGTGTTTGTTTGAGGGGAACAAAAACACAGAAATAAAACTAGAGTGGTAAAAAGGAATTACGATCGCCAGGCTCGGTGGCTCAGCCTGTAATCCCAGCACTTTGGGAGGCTGAGGTGAGTGAATTGCCTGAGCCCACGGGTTCAAGACTTGCCTGGGCAACTTGGCGAGACCTCATCTCTACAATAAATCAAAAAATTAGCCAGGCATGGTAGCACGCGTCTGTAGTTCCAGCTCCTTGGAAGGCTGAGGCGGAAGGATCGCCGGAGCCCAGTAGGTCGAGGCTGCAGTGGCCAGGAGCGGCCATCGCACTCCAGTCTGGGCGACAGAGTGAGACTCCAACTCAAAAAAAAAAAAAAAAGAATTACGATCACATATAACACACCAAGCATTAATAATCACAAAAGAAAAAGAGCTCTAAACTAAAAGACCAATTTGGTGATAGAAAAAATGGTCAGAATAAGAGAAAAAACAATTGTTTAAAAAATAGTTGTAGACAACCTACAAACCTATGGAAAATGTCCTAATGAGATAACCAAAACATGATGTTTGCCTACCATTCTCAAAGGTATGGTTAAAACAAGCAAGTAGGAATTCTCATTCACAAGTGGTAGGTACAACATTTCTAAATGACAATTTCACAATATATAAGACTTTTAAATGGATAATATCTTGTGACCCAGTAATTTTAGGACTAAGGATTTATCCTCATAAAATTATTATGCATGTTTGCTATGATTTAGCTACAAGTACAGTCATCATAGCATTATATACAACAGTGAAAATTGGTAATAATTTAAATAGATATTAATGGAGAAATGAGATTAAAAAATAAAATAAAAATGAAATACTACACATATCTCTAATATGCTACATAAGAACAAGGATAGGTAAAGGAAAATGTTAAAGATGAAAGTTTTTAAAAGAAAGTCAAGAAACACCAGACACAACCTAAATTATTTTTAAATATATGCTTATGATTGCAAACAATATATACCTGAAAAAAAATCAAAAGCTAACAGGGTATTTTTTTATTATAAGTGATGCTTGAACATTTTTTATTACACTATATAAATGTCAATTAACTTATATGACTCACATTACTAATAAAAAATGCTTTTCAAAGTGTACTGTACAAAGAAGGTAAAATTTCCTTGAAAAACTTAAATTTAACAAAAATAAAGTTTTGCATTCATCCACAACACATGGATGACTCACAGCATTCTTCACTTCCTTCATACATCCCTTTCTCCTTTTCACTCAGCTCATGGCATGATCACACTTTTCATGAGCTGTTTTCTAAATTGAGAATATTCTTTCCACTGTCTAATATCGACTTCCTCTCCATGGCCATCTCCACAGAGTGTTCAAAGGAAGCAGGAGTGTGTCACCCCACGACTTCTCAGCACCTTCTCCTCTTCAAGGCCTACACCTATAGAGGATGTCAAAACTGATACTTGTGGTTTTATATAAATACCTGTCACGGTATCAATTATTTATTTTCAGTACTTCTCTCTAGCATTCTTGCTTCTTTCTTTCTTAGGAAATAAATTTAGGAAAACAGAATACCTTGGTCAAAGAACTACTCTGTGCTCATTCAATTCGTGGAAGAATTACCTCAAAAGAGAGACCTGGCAAATTAACCCTCTAATCTCCATGATTTCAAAGTAACTACAGAGCTAAAGAAAACTTTTGCATTGATTTTTTTTAAAAATTGTCCAGGCTTGGTGGCTCAGCCTGTAATCCCAACGCTTTGGGAGGCCGAGGTGAGTGGACTGCCCAAGCCCACGGGTTCAAGATCCACCTGGGCAACTTGGCGAGACCTCATCTCTTCAATAAATAAATAAATAAATAATTAGTCAGGCATGGTAGCGCGCGCCTGTAGTTCCAGCTACTTGGAAGTCTGAGGCGGAAGGATCGCCGGAGCCCAGCAGGTCGACGCTGCAGTGGCCGAGAGCGGCCACTGCACTCCAGTCTGGGTGACAGAGTGAGACTCCAACTCAAAAAAAAAAAAAAAAAAAAAAAAAATTATATTCCTATGTTCTTTACATCTGCTAGTTTGCAGAAGGAAGATTAGTTGTTTTAAAAAGTTATCAAAGAATTAAATTCAGCAAAATACTTTGTAAATATTTTGCAAATACCATTGTAAATGCTTTGGAATATTCAAAAAAGAGTCATTGATTTTGAAGGTGTTTAATTATATTTTCAAGGACTACTTAAGCACACCTATAAAGGCCATGATGATCCACTGGGGTGTCATGCTTTTGGAATCAAGGTAAAAATATCTTCTGAAAATAGTTGTTTTAAAAATATTCTTAGAACAGAAACATGGAAAAAACAATGGAAAAAAGAAAAGCTAGATTTAATTTGAAATGGAGGAAAATGGTGCCAACCCAGATTAGCCTGAGCAAATGCCAGGTCACACTGGCATCAACTTGGTGGTTCCTCTGAACTGCAACTTACTTTAGCCCAGGAAATTTCTGTATCCAAGTCACCAAGCAGACCTTCTGAAGTGGACTTCTGTACCAATTCAGCTTCAGTAACAGAGAGCCATTCAGAGAGAGAAGCAGCCTCTTTCTTCATCTTCCTGGCCAGCTGTGATGCTCGCTCCAGATCCTGTTTTCCTTCTGTCACCTGAAAAAGATGGAAAAAAGGGGTAAGAGACTGAGATTGAGATCGGAATGAACATGAGTGGGGATGAATCAGAATATTAACTAAAGATCTAAGCTGATTTGCACATAACCAAGACATACATAACCTTCATCTCTAGTACCTTAGAATCGTGCCAAGCTTGTATCTCTGCGAGGAGACAAGGTGCTATAGTAGTGAAGGTCAGGCAACCCTGGGTTTTAAACTTCACTCTACCACTACTTTGCTAAGTGACATTGGTAGAGGTATAGTCCTCAAAAGACGGTTATGAGTATTAAGTGAGAAAAACACACATACAAAGGCTTAGCCCAATCCTTGGAACAAAGTTAATAAATCAATATATAGTATCTATTATAATTTTGAACAGAAGATATCTTAGCATCCTTTCACTGAAGGACTCAGTTTTTTAAAAAATACACACTATAGATATTCCAGCAATGTGAGGGGAAAATAGCTCTATTTTCATAATTCCAATTAACCACATAACTTAATATATAGTACATGACCATACAACCTAAACCTTATTATTATTTTGCTCTTATTGCTGTTGACAGAAAGCAAAATGAACTAAACTAACATTTACAAGCTCTTAAAACATCTTCCACATTTTCCCAAGGAATCCTACATGTTATGTAATAAAATCCACAAAAGCCTCTGTGATGGACACTATTCTTTTTACTTTAAAGGTAAGGAAAATGAAGCTTAAAGAGGTGAAGACCAAAACCAAGGTGGCAAAGTCATTGGATTGAGCCCAGTGTGACCTTTTACATCACAGAATGATGCTCTCAATATAAAGCTAAGATAACACAACATAATTCATGGAGTTCTTATTTTTATGTGAATATGGGTATAGAAAACAATATCTAAGTAGAAGTGTGATATATG
Source organism: Cephalopachus bancanus (assembly GCA_027257055.1). Taxonomy (NCBI): domain Eukaryota; kingdom Metazoa; phylum Chordata; class Mammalia; order Primates; family Tarsiidae; genus Cephalopachus; species Cephalopachus bancanus. The sequence goes on from JAPVLO010000006.1 coordinate 6,891,396, forward strand.
AGATGAAATTTTCTAAGTTTCTATAAAATGACATAAAGATTGAATTTTGTTAATAAGTAACATGGAACTATGTTTCTTTTTTTCTGGGCCTCTGGGTTTAATTCCACTCTTTCATCCCTCAAGGATTGATTATTATTAAATTCCTTCTTTAAAGTGATTTTTTTCCCCACAGAGCTTAATTAAAATTCATGACTCTAAATTAATAGCACCTCAATGCAGACTTTAGGAGACAAACACTTGAATTATATTAAACAATATTTTATATTCCAATGATGCTTGTCCGACTTTGACATGTCCAGGCAGTTACATAATCATTATAAAACTTAAGTGCCACCAAAGATTTATATACAACAGGAAGAAAATAATTCACAGTTCAATTTAGAATAATTTATACTTTTCTCAATCTGATCAATACTTTTTAAGATAGACTGCATATTGAATTAGGCCATATCAAGTTGCAAATCATATACGTAACTGTTTACCCCTTCTCCCTTTGGATATTCAACCATTCCCTCTCAGCAGGATCATTCCCACCAGCTATCCAATGCACTCAAGTCTCACACTCAAATTCCCTTCTTTGGTCCTAACTACCCCTAAACACCCTCCTCTCTCCATCCTTCCCATACAGATCCTCAAAACCATTTTCTTATGGTGCTGTCTTCATTTCCTCACCTTCCATACAGACCTCAACCCATTCCCTTCTGGCTTCTACCCCCATTATTCCACAGAAATTCCCCTTGCTAAGTTCAATAATGACCCCAATGACAACAAATCTAATGGGTATTTTAAAGTAGATTCCATATTTAACTTTCAATACTATTTGAAATCGATGACTCACTCATTCTTGAAATACCATCTTCCCCTGGCTGCCCAGACCTAGCACTCTCCTGGTGTGCCTACCATTTCTTGTTACTTATTTTAGTTTTCTTTGGAAATTCACCTTCCCCAAATTTCTTACTAAATGATGTAATTCCTAAGACTTGGTCAAGGGCCCTCTTCCTTTTCACAATATCCTGTTCCTAGGCAATCTATCATCCCTGAAAACTTTAATTACCATTTCTATGCAGATGACTCATAAAATCCATCTCTTCAGCCCAGATCTATTTTCCAGACCTGAAGAGTCTTGTGAGTACCTGCTATTTCCGATTCACATTCTCAAAGGCACTTAAAATGCCAACATGTACAACACACACTTGAGGTTTCTGCGTGCCCCTACCTTTCCTTCCTGCACCCACCCCAATGATGGCACTATCCACATCATCAAGCCAAAAATTCAGAAATCACCTTTCATCTCTGTCTCTTCTAAATGCCATACCTAATCCATCACTAAGTCCTGTTGATTTCACTGCCTACATACATACAGACAGACATTTCACTACATACAGTGAAATTAGCCCACTCACCCCATTCCCATTGTCCACCAAAGTTCAAGCCACCACCATTTCTCACTGAGAGTACAATAATGACTTCCTACCTGGTCTCACATCCACTCCCGTCTCTCTCGAATTCATCTTCCAAATTGCAGTGACTGATGCTTTAAAAGATATATCTGAGTATGTAATTTTCCTACTAGAAACCTTGCAATAATTGCTTGTGGCACTTAAGACAGAGATTAAAATCTTTATCACAAATGCTGACACCAGCAGAGTTTGGTCTCATCCTATCTTCCCAACACTGTGTTCCCTCTACTGGCTCTCTCTGCTCTAGCCACACAAATGTACCATGCGGCCTCCTGCCACAGAGCTTTAAAGAAGCTGTTTCATCAGCCATGAAAGCTCTTCCTGTGGTTTCATCCAGGTAACTCCTACCCATCCTTCAGTTCTCAGTTTATGCATCACTTCCTCATGAAACCTTTCCTAAGACTGGACCAAATCCACCTTTACCTGTACTCTTAAAGCACCATGTACGTTTCTTCATTACACTTCAGACTTACTCTAAGATTATTTCATAAAACTAATTAATTTCTTCCTCTTTCACTGCCCTAAGTTCCATTACACAAAGAGATACATAGTTTTTGGGTAACCACTGTATCAGTACTGCCTGTGTAACTCCTGACACAAAGTAAAGACTCAAATGAATGAGACTTTAAATGAGAAAGTTAATTAATGAGAAAACCATAGTCACAATTAGAGAATTACTGCAAAAACCAGCAATTCCATTTCCATCCATAAAATGCCCAGTGAACAAATATAGCATTTAACAAATAACTTCAGCAGTATAATACCCAAAAAAACCCTAAAAACTCTAAAATAGGTGTTCCAGATGGACAGTGCATCAAAATATATCGCACCATCCACCTAATCTTTCAAAAGTGAGGTCAAAATTGCCTAGAAAAAGTATGGACTATTCATTCTTACTAATTTTAAATTGATAAAAGTTTTAGCTACCATACTCTCTGAGCTTATGTAGAAACTTCAACCTTCAACTAGAAGTAAATACTTAATAACTGAAGGATACAAACATTGCCTAACTTTTTCAATATTGCCAAGAAGGTTTCACTTCCACTCATTCTTTTGTTCTCCTGGTTTCAGTGCAAACATTCTCAAGGAGAGAAGACATTAAGCCTATCGTACCCAGTCAGTCACTCACAGTAAATGGCTCAACAACTCCTGTATGAATTCGCTAAAATGCCCAAATTAGAGACTTTTCTTGGAAGGATTTTAAATCCTGGTAGATTAATGTGAACTTCCGGTCACTTATTATTTATTAGAGCGCTGATATTTTAACATTTCTCAATAGGCTAATCAATTGAGAAATCCAAGGACCAATAACTTGAGTGTATACAGTGAATATTATTTGTAGAATTTCCTTAGAAGAACTTATGAACTGTTAGTAGCCACTGAAAGTATAAATAATAATCTAGGCTAAATAGTAAAAATAAATTTCTGTGCAACTACTAATCATTAAAACATCAGCACAAACATTTAAAGAAATATAGTGAAAATTGTTACAATAAATTGAAAACATGAATGAAATGAATGCCATAAATTTCAAACATACATTCTTCAAGAAGTGAAATTTGAAAATATGTGTGAGAGGGTGGGGAGCAGAGGCTCACTCTGTAATCTCAGCATTTTGGAAGGTTGGAGAGGGAGGATTATTTGAGCCCAGGAATTCAGTACCAGTCTAAATAACACAGCAAGATCTCATCTCTACAAAAAAATCAAAACATTAGCCAGTCGTGATGGCACACGCCTGTAGTCCAGGCTACTCAGGAAGCTAAGGAGGGTAGATCTCTTCAGTTCATGAATTGGAGGCTGTGGTGAGCCATGATCATGCCACTGCACTCTAGGCTGGGCGGACAGAGTGAGACCCTGACTCAAAAAAAAAAAAAAAAAAAAGGTGTGTGCTTGTTAGAGACAGAGACAGAGACAGACAGGGAAAGTAGGAAAAGAAAGAGGCAAGTATAGGCTGCTCTTCCCACCTGTGCACCCAGGTCATTGTAAAGGACCTTCAGGGATGTCAGCTGCTCGTCCATCTCTTTAGGATTGTCAGTTTGCTGCTTCTGGACGATGTGTCTTCCTGTTTTGATTACAGTTTCCACTTCAAGTTTGACTTCACTTAAAGTTTTATACAGTTTCTTAAAAAAAGAAAGAAAGAAAGAAAACAAGACAAATTACACACTGTAGTGAAAACCTGCCAACTGGCATCATTTCAGAACAGCTTGCACAGATTGAGGCTAAGATCTAACCATGGAGATCAAAGGGCATTCTCTTTCTCAGACTTGCTCCAAAGACTGAGTCAAATAAAATCAAGGTTGCAATAACCTTTTAAATCAGACAAGAAAATAAGCTAATAGAGTTTATGCATGTTTTAAAAAAAAAAAGTCTGACATGTTTTTGATGTTTATAAAAGCACTTGATAATGTAAACATTTTTCCTGCATAAAATGGAAAAATATTAAGACTAAAAACAGAATTTCTACCACAATTAAAATTACGTCTTTAAAAAATCCTAAGTAGAAAAAAAGCCAACACTGGCGACTACTGGCTGTTGAAATTTGGAATCACTAACATTTATTTTTTCCCTTCTATTTCTCTACAGTACCAAGTCTACCCCAATGAGCATGTATTACTTATATAATAAAAACATATAAAACTCAATATGAAGGTATACATGACTATAGGAAATAGGAGTGCTATAGGTCAAATGCAGAGGTGTCCTCATACTAGTTCTCTTGAAACCAAAAAGTTTTATTTTGAGCAGCTTCTCTTGACTCCATACATCATATCCTTAACCTGAAACCTCTCATGGGACACAGAGATATAACAGACCACTGAACTGAGTTCCATGAGGTCAAGGACAGCACTTGCTTTGATCGCCATCATGTCACAATAAGCAAATAAATACTTAAAACATATGTACACATATATTAAATTATATCCAATTTGTGCATTCTTCTACCCATGAAATAATCAGACACATGGAGAATGCAGTTTCCATGAATTCAGCCTTTTTTGTCCTAACGAATCTCATTTTGTTTCTTTTTGTTTTTTCTTTTGTCTTATTGAGTCTAGGTCTCTCACTCTGTAAACCAGGCTGGAGGGCAGTGGCACAATCTTGGCTTACTGCAGTCTCAACCTGCAATCCTTTCACCTCAGCCTCCTAAGTAGCTGGGACTACAGATGTGCGCCACCATGCCCAGCTATTTTTCTTTTTTTTGGAAAGAAGAGCTCTTACTATGTTGCATAGTCTGGTCTCGAACTGCTGAGCTCAAGCAATTCCCCCACCTCAACCTCCCAAAGTGTTGGGATTATAGGTGTGAGCCACCGCGCCCAGTCTCATCTTGATTCTCAGGCAGAACACAATTCTAAAACTGGATCCTCTCGAGCACATTATTTTTAAATTTCGATTCAATTGAATTATGAAGTTCAAGACCAAAAAAGTAGCAAGGCCTTATATATCATTTATTCTTTCCCAGCTTAGGTTTAAATTTCTATTTTGACTTTTATTGTCCTAGAAAACGATTTTTTTATGTTATTATATTCCTGACATCCATTCTAAATATAATTGTTTCTTTCCTATCTTAGGCTTAAACTTTATAAATTAGAAGTTAAATTTTTACTTTCCTTGAAAATAAATGTTTTTTACATGGTTATATTCCTGACACCCATTCTAAATGTGGTCTTCTAAGCTAACTCAGATTTATCCTTGAAAACTTACATTAGTCACATTCTGCTGATGCCTCCCTAACTTCACAGTGATTAAGATGTGTTTCTTTGGGAGATTTTTTTCCATCACATTATATACATGTCTATTCTAGTTTTGTTAGCTCTCTTATCTCTTTTAAATCCACTTGTCACTTTTAAATGTGTTTTCCATCATCAACACCCTAGACTAATGATTATTGAACAAACCAGCCATGTAAGTGTTCAACTAAGCCCTAACAGTTGCTGGAAAACCTACTGGACATGCTAACCACCCAACAGCCTCACCATACACTTGTCCAGGTGGGTCTGTATGACATCAGGATCCACATCCTTCACATCCAGAACAGGGAGTTCTGCTTTCACACCATCCAGCACACGCTTGCAGTCCAGCATCCGCTGCTCAAAGTTTGCAGGCTTCTGGAAAAGCTGGAACTTTGTGGACACCTCTCGAAGTTTCCTCTGTTTGCAGAAATGAAAACAATAAGCAATTCACATTAGAATGATCATCTCTCATTCAATGACATTGATATAACACAAACTACTAAAAAGCTGTAAAGTATCAATAAAAACATTCTGTCATATGACCAAAAAAAAAAAAATCCTAATGGAATTCAACAGGGTTACCTGATCACCTAAGTACACTGTCCAAAGCAGTGTCATGAAGTACTCGACACTCAGTGTCTCAATCTCAGAAATAAGATATTTAGATAAAGCTGGCCTCACCAGAATTAAAATGTCATTAACTTTCTCATCAGTGTAGAAATATAGCTCAGGAACCTAGAACTCAAAATGCCCTTCATCACAAGTTCAGAGTCAAAGTTGATGTCATATCAACCATTGGGGAAGTAGTGATTGATAATTCCTCCCATGCATACTCAGCCTGCCCGGTGCCTCAGTCACAGCAGCATTGGCAGGAGCTCTGTGTTGTTTTCTGTTTTTTGTTTTTTTTGAGTTAGAGTCTCACTGTGTCGCCCAGACTGGAGTGCAGTGGCCGCTCCCAGCCACCGCAGCCTCGACCTGCTGGGCTCCGGCGATCCTTCCGCCTCAGCCTTCCGAGTAGCCAGAATTACAGGCGCGCACTACCACACCCAGCTAATTTTTTTGATTTATTGTAGAGATGAGGTCTCGCTGCCCAGGCGGGTCTTGAACCTGCGGGCTCAGGCAATCCGCTCACCTCAGCCTCCCAAAGGCGCGGGATTACAGGCTGAGCCACCGAGCCCAGCTAGGAGCTCTGTGTTAAAGAAAAAGTTTGCACAGAGCTAATTTCAAAATTTGGCTCACTCTCCCACTTCTCAACTCAGTGATAAAAGTCAGATTTAGTATTTTTCCAACCATGCAACTGTTTGCTTCGGCTGCCCTGGGGCGCAATGTGCCTTCAACACATCATTCCCATCCCACCTTTTACATCATAAAGAATACTAAAGGCACCCAAGTAATCTACTCTTTCTCTCTTTTTTGTTTTATGGCCAACATACTGAAAAGTAAAAAGAAGCTTCTCGCCCTCTTTACCTGCAGCACATCCACCTGACTTCCTCCTCTGGATGCCCTTCCCTCCGGGGAGGTCGGGGGCTGAGAACGCAGATTTCTTCTCAACTCCTCTAATGTTAGTTCATGGGCTGAGATCTCTGCTTGGATTTTCTACAAAGAAATTGGAAAAGGGAGAGGATTATTTTTTTTAAGTATAAAAGGAAACAACACAAAAGTTCTATATAGTAATGTAATAAATAACATCGTATTTTATGTGATATTGACCTCTATGCACACTTTAATAGATTTGTGGCATAATGATAACCCAACTGCCTATGTGACTACTGTGTGATATGCACATGATAAGGACCTTGCATTTGTCATTTCTAACGTTCACAACTTATTTCTAAAGAAGGCACTGTCCCAATTTCATAGCTAGGAAAACTTCAATTTTAAAATATTGGACATGTGCCAGGATCTCACTTAGAAAGAAAGAGAACACCAAAACCGAAATGCAGCCCCTTAAGGAAAGTCCACCTTTCCCTTAACTCTTAGTTTCGGATGGCAGGAGGGTCCTCTTGCAGTGGAGGAAGTGATTATCCATGCTCTCTTTATGACTAAAAACCCTAGAAACCATGCCAATACCTGAGCTTCCTGCGGAACTTGAAAAGCGTCTATTCTGTCAGTCAGGTACGTGGTGAGCTGCTTGTCTAGCTCCCCCAAGCTCTCCTGCAAGACTTGAAGCATGTGGTCAGTTTCCCGCAGGACTTGTAGCTGCTTTTCCAAAGAAATCTGCTTGCTCTCTGCCTACAAAGTGGAGAAATGGAATCATTAGTTGCTTAGTACAGATACAAATAGCTGAATATATACGTTCTCGCTACTAAGAAAAGACTATAAAAGCACTTGTACAACACTTTGGCTTTCCTTATAAATAAATAATGACTACTAATGATAACAGTGAAAATGTCCTTCCAGGATCTCATGTACCTTGCAGCTGAATAACTAAATTGTACTTCTTTCTATGTACAATGACAAAATACAAAAGCATGTACACTTCCTATAGAAAACATTCAACAGAAGATAAAAATTTGTTATTTATTATAAATTTAGAATATTTTTAAGAGTCACCTACATCTATCAATAAGAATATAAAACATAAAAGCATGTCTATTAATACACATCTGAGTCTCTTTATTACAAAGTTTGCAACAAATTCTACATATATATGTGTTGGACATTATTGGTTTCACATTTGTATTAAGCTTGATGCTATTCATGATCTAAGCTTTAATGTTATTATTTAATATGTGTTTGGAAGCATCATTCAACCTTCTTATAAAATAAAGGGTCCTATAAAAGAACAGTATCCTTCCTTATCAAAGAATAGTATCCTTTCTCTAATTAGTGATAAGGCATGTATATTGTGATACAGCCTGAATATGAACTGAGATTTTGACTGTCATACCAGCTTATTTCAAATTATGATGGTCCTAATATTTACTAGCTATTAGTCTTATATATAGCTACACTAGGATCCTTAATGGAAATTAGGTAGCTCACAAGTAGAAATAACACAAATAATTTCTTTCTTTTTTTTTAAGATAGAGTATCACTGTGTTGCCTCAGCTAGAGCACAGTAGAATGATCATAGCTCACTGCAGATTCAAACTCCAGGGTTCAAGTGATCCTCCTGTCTCAGCATCCCCAGTACCTGGAACTACAGGCACATGCCCATAAGCTCAGCTAATTTTCTTTTTTGTAAAGACAGAGTCTCACTATATTGCCCAGACTGGTCTCAAACTTCGTGGCCTCAAGGGATCCTCCTGCCTCGTCCTCACAAAGTTTTAGGATTACAGGCATGAGCCACCAAGCCTAGCTGAGAAATTTTTTTTTAATCATCCAGTTCTGCCTGCCTTATAAGTGTTAGGTCTATTCTTCCCTACCTAATATTTCAAAGCCCTCATAGCCCCTGTTAATGTTGGTTACCAACTTTAACCAACATTAAAGCTTTATCCAACATTAACCAACTCTATACGTTACCAACTTTTACCAACATTTTATCAACATTAAGCTCTATAAGAGATGAAACTTAGGGTCAGCACCACCTCATTAATACCTAATCAACACTCATGCATGTCCCGATTCTTACCAGATGACTCAGTTCTTCATATCGGCTATTAAAAGCCTCCAACTTTTCACTGATTATATCATCAAGGATTCCTCCATCAATCAGAGTCTGGCCAAGTTCCCGAATCTGGGTGCGATTATCTGCTGGGTGGCGCAAAACAGATTCTAGAGACTAGACCAGGGACAAGGAAAAAATCAATGCATTTACTAAGGCAAACTGTATAAAGGATTATGTTCATTCTTACACAAATAAATCCGTTTTGTAAAAATATATCTAAAGAATGAGATCAAAAATTAGGTAAATGACTAATTCAAAGAAATATTCATCATGGTATTAATAAAAAAATAAAATTGAGAAGCCAGCACAAATGATATATGATAATATAATTCATAAAGATAATTTTGATAATTATTATTTAGATGAGGAAATGCTTGTTATATGATACAGAGTTTGAGGGCAGAAAGCAGTAGTATACAGTTATCTCAACTGTAATTAATTGTATTACTAAAAATAGGTACTCATTTTTCTACATTTACAGAATAACAGGCACTGTTTTATATACATCCTTTTTATATACATAAATCTAACTAGGCATATGGGCTTAATATTATTCCCATTTTTCGAATGGGAAAACTGAAGCTCAGAGAGGTGAAATAACTTGCCTATGTATGCAGTCAAAAGAAGAGCTAAGATTTCAGTGTGGCTCCAATGCCTTTGAGACTCACAAAGACTTTCTAGCGTGTATATGTAAATAATACTTACAATTAGGAAGAAACACACAAAACATTTAAAAGTTTTTATCAGAGTTTGCTTTATACCCTTCTCTATTTTCCATATTTCTAGAATGTGCATGTATGAACTCTCATACAAGGAAAATGTTTTTTTTAAACAAGCTTTTCACTTTTCATTTTCTGAATCTGTCACTCTGCTTTATTTGAGAAGTGGCATCTTTTCTCCAACAAAGCACTCATCACCTGGAATGTAGGGACCACATTTCACTTATTTCTGACCTTCAATTCCGTTGTTCACTCAGTTCCCACATTGTGCTGCTATGCTTTTAAAAACATATCTACCCTCTTCTTAAAAAAAAAAACCAAACTACCCTCCTTTGAATTCATTTAAGAATTAGTTATTAGGTCATCACACACCATATGAAGCAGTGCTGGGAACTGAGGAACAACGAGGAACCAAGTACATTTTTTGGTTCCAGGCTTGATTACAAGCTGCTATGACAGGATCCCATGCCTCAATCACTGTCCATTCCAGCCTGTCTTCTAATCTTTAACATCTGAAGATAATAGACTAGAAACCACTGTAAACACAGCCATCACTGTGCTAAATTAATAAAAATAACTTGTTGAAGAAACAAGAGAGCAACTGTCCTAATAGCATATGGCAGAGATGTGTCTAGGGATTGGTTAAAAAAAAAAAAACTGGAACCCACTGGAGTGGTTCACCCTATCTAAAATGTACTAATTGTCAAATAGCTAAACACTTCTTGAGGTAATATAGTGGATCACTAATAATCTAAATATACATGATTGTGTAAATACTTCAAGCTATGGAAGAAACAAGTTACACTGAAAATTACTGAGGAAGCAAATGTGTTGCCCGCATAAACCATAATGTTCCTCATTTTAATATGTGCATGACCACAAAGAAACAAAAAGAAATGTACTGAGAACATGGGTTCCAACCTCTAGAGCTTCACTGACAGCATCTGTCTTCTCAGGCAAGACCTCAGTGCTCTTCATCCGCTCTTCCAAGGTGTTTAACCAGGTCGTTTCAAGATCCAAATAGTGAAGCAGTTCAATCCAACAAGACCAGACCTCCTAAAGTGTGAAAAAAATCTAAATTAGACAAAAAGCCACTTCACACAGTGAATCTCTAGTGCTACACATTCTCTTTAATCAACAATAATTTCATCTAGACATGGATATATTCGGGAATTTAGAAAACGATGGAGTTGGAATTTTCAAATGAATGAGATAAAATAAAATCCCTGAATAAATCACTTGGTGGGGGAGGGGGTCTCATTCCACACATTAAAATAAATTCTAGGATCTGATTTAAATGTCAAAAATAGAGCTTCCAGGCAAGATGACAATGGAACCAGTTGGACTGTGAGAGTCTCCACAAAAGTGAGTGCCCATAAAGACTCTCTGCACGAGTGGATATGTGCCAGTGGGTGACTGAAATTCTGTCAGAGGAGAGACTCAGACTCATGTACCCAGGGCTCTCCTCCAAAGGTGACTGCAACCCACCACCACCCTGAGATCGGAGACCCAGCTGCACAGGATCATCTGCCATTCTCGGGGCTCTCTTGAGAGGAGGCAGCAGAGAATAGCCACTCCTCACCACCTGGAACAGGGCCCATGCCATCACCTGCAGCAGCAGACTAAGCACAAGCAGGAGGAACCATGGAGATGGCAGGTCATGGGAATCTGGAATAAAGCTCCAAGGCCGCTGACAAGACACTGACAAGTACCATCTTCTCAGTCCTGGGACTGGGCAGAGACCTGCATTGCCTTGCCCAGCTCCACCCCGCCTCCATCTTGGGACCCACAGGCTATCCTCTCATCAGACTCAGAAAGACAGATGCTCCTCCCCCATGCTGGAATAGGCAGACATGTCAGATGTGAGTGGGAGACTAGACAGCAGGAGCAGCAAGTAGGGTGAGTCTGGATCTGACCCATCCTCCTTGCACAGTAGTCCATGGGGTATCTGACACACGCTAAGAGCAACCCTAACAGCCTGTGCTGACAGTGGATAGGAGGGACTGGAGACTGGAGCCACTCCCTAAGGCAGAGGCTGTGAAAGGAACCTAGAGTTACAGAAATAGACACAGAGTGAGTTTTTTTTTTCCTTCTTCTTATTTGTTTTTTGTTTTAGTGTTTGCTTTTTTCTCTCTCTCCCTCTTTCTTTCTGTTTTTGTTTACATTTTGGTACTTGCTTTGTTTTTGTTATTTTTTTTTTAGGTTTTCTGTTTGTGTATGGGTATTTTTGAGAGAGAGTACACCAAGAGAGGGGGTTTGTTTGTTTGTTTGTTTGTTTGTATAATTGGCTGTATGTTTTTGCCTTTTTTGTTTTTTATGTCTTTGTTTGTTTCTGTTTATTCATTACAACCTGTCTGTTTTCCATTTGTTTCTCTGTTTATTCAAAACAACCTGTTTTCCCTATTCTTCTTCTCTCTAGTCACTTTCCTTTCATCCGCCTCCTTCCTATTTCAATTCCTTTCCTTTTTCTTATCTCATTTTTTGTTCAGGGGGCAAACAGACACCCCCACCACTTGGGCGGATTGTAAGGCAATAGAAAGTGAGTTCTAAGGGGTGCCACACACCTATCAGCAGATACTGGGATCTGCAGATAGCTTCTGAATCATGGCACCCCCCCTTAACTAAATCTCAAAACTGCAAAAAACACAGGCCCCATCCCCAGTCCAGCTTCAAAATTGAACAAAACCAGAAGATTGACATAAGGAAGAACAGGAGATTAAGCAAACAGAAATAAAAGCTATTCCCCTCGTCACTGAATTAAAGAAGAGGTTAAAAAGGGTGGAGGGAGGAGGGAGGAAAACCTACACAAATGAAGAATAACAAAAGGAGCAATATGAGTCTCACACAGACCCCCTGGGAGGTCAGCCACTGAGAATACAGACTTCAGAATTCAAGCAATGAAGAGCCACAGAATGACTGGTCTCAAACCAAAAACCCACACAGAAAGATATTAATAGAGAAAATAAATAAAATGAAAAGAGACAAAGGAAAGAATGAAGGAGTTGATAACTGAGATAAGAGCAATAAAGAATACAGTGAATGAAATAAATAACAAGCCGGGCTTGGTGGCTCAGCCTGTAATCCCGCGCCTTTGGGAGGCTGAGGTGAGTGGATTGCCTGAGCCCGTGGGTTCGAGACCCGCCTGGGCAGCGAGACCTCATCTCTACAATAAATCAAAAAACCAGCCGGGCGTGGTAGCGCACTCCTGTAATTCCGGCTACTTGGAAGGCTGAGGCGGAAGGATCGCCGGAGCCCAGCAGGTCGAGGTTGCGGTGGCCGGAAGCGGCCACTGCACTCCAGTCTGGGCGACAGAGTGAGACTCCAACTCAAAAAAAAAAGAAATAAATAACAAACAGAGTGCCTGAATGAAACATAATTGTATACCTAACCCTTAACTGTACCCCACAACATCATAATAAAAAAATAATTAATTAAATTTAATAATAATAATAAAAGAAGCAACAAGCTTATCAGCATGGAAGGCAGAATTAACTAAGCAGAAGAAAGAATCTCAGAGAATGAGGACCAAAATACGGAACTAACCCAAACTGTTGAAAACATAGAAAAGTAGTTTTAAAAGACAGAACAAAACCTCTAAGAGATGAGTGATTTCAAGATGCCAAACCTAAGATTAATTGGAATCCCTGAGGCAGATAGAGAGACAGAGATCACCCTGGAACAAACATTACATGAAATTATCAAGAAAACTTCCCTCAACTCATCAGAGATATCATCACTCAACCATAAGAGACTCAGGGAACCCCTGCAAGACAACAAATGAGAAGACCAACTTCTAGACACATAGTAATTAACCAACACAAAGTAGGTATAAAAGAAAAAATCCTAAAGGCAGCAAGAGAGAAAGGTCAGACTACCTACTGGGAAAGACCAATTAGAATAGCAGCAGACTTATCTATAGAAACACTTCAGGTTAGGGGAGCTTGGAGTCCAATCTTCAAAGTTCTCAAGATAAACAATTTCAACCAAGAATTACCTACCCAGTTAAACTAGGTTTCATCAATGATGGAGAACTAAAATCCTTCCCAGACATTCAATCCCTAGGAGTTTACACTGCCTCCAGACCAGCTCTATAAGAAACATTTAAGAAAGTATTAAACATAGAATAAAGACAAAAAAGAACAATGCCCTTCCCAATAATGCAGGAAAAAGATTGAAACACACATGAATCAACCCAAAAATCAAAAAAAAGAAAACCAACAAACAGCAGCAACAACAACAAACTCTGTAAGAACCTCATGACAGGGATAAACTCTCACATCTCAAAAATTAGCCTGAATGTGAATGGACTAAATGCACCACTGAAAAGACATAGAATGGCAAATTGTATAAAATATCATAAAGCAACAATATATTGTCTCTAAGAGACTCATCTCACCAGAAAGGACACTCACAGACTCAAAGTAAGAGAATAGGAAACAAAATTTCAAGCAAATGGAACACAAAAGAAAGCAGAAGTCACTATGTTAATATCAGACAAAATACCCTTTAAGCTAGCAAAAATTTAAAATGATACGAAAGGTCACTACACAATGACAAAAGGTTCAATCCGTCAACAAGAAATATCCATCCTAAACATATATGCACCCAACATAGAAGCACCAACTTTCATAAAATGGCTTCTAGGTAAACTTAAAAAAGATGTTGACTCTAACACTATCATAGCTGGGGCTTTAAACAACCCACTAACAATCCTATACAGATCATCAAGACAAAAAGTCAACAAGGAGATCTAGAACCTCAATGTGACACTTGATCAAATGGACTTAATTAATACCTACAGAACACTCCACCTAACAACCATGGAATATACATTCTACTCATCACCAAATGGAACTTAACTCTAAGATCGACCACAACCTCAGCCATAAATCAAACATAAACAAATTCCATAAGATTGAAATTCTGCCATGAACCTTCTCAGACCACAGTGGAATAAAAATAAATATCAACACCAACAAAGTTCCCCCAACACCCACAAAGGCATGGACACTAAACAGCATGATGCTAAACAAGTCCTGGGTCAATATGGAAATCAAAAGATTCCGGGAAACAAATAACAACAAAGAAACATCTTACCAAAATCTTTGGGATACCATGAAATCAGTACTAAGAGGGAATCCATATCTCTACAAACTCACATGAAGAAAATGGAAAGATCCCAAGTTAAATATCAAAAATAAAACTATATAATTAGTTGGAGAAAAACAAAAAATAAGCATTTTTTTAATAGAAGGCAAATTTACTAATAATTGGAAAATTTTGTAATTATTTCACAGGAAATTAAAATCTCCTGGGTCCTACCCAATTCCAAGTCAGAGCTAATTGATGCAAAATTTTGCTGTGCAGTATTCTCAATAATTTTTCTAAATTCGTGGGGACATGTCTATATAAAAAGGAGAGTCACATTTTACCAAAAATGGAGTTATATTGTCTTCCTGTGTTACGATCACTCATTCTGTGGCAAGAACCAGGGGCTTGGGAGGAGTGAGTTAATTTATCAGTGTATACACTCCCTTATTCTATATAAACTCCCTTATTCCACATAAGAGGAACCTATCTTCTTTTTTTTTTTTTTTTGAGTTGGAGTCTCACTCTGTCACCCAGACTGGAGTGCAGTGGCCGCTCCCGGCCACCGCAGCCTCGACCTGCTGGGCTCCGGCGATCCTCCCGCCTCAGCCTTCCAAGTAGCTGGAACTAGAGGTGCGAGCTACCACACCCGGTTGATTTTTGATTTATTGTAGAGATGAGGTCTCGCCAAGTTGCCCAGGCGGGTCTCGAACCCGCGGGCTCAGGCAATCCACTCACTTCAGCCTCCCAAAGGCAAAGGATTACAGGCTGAGTCACCGAGCCCGCCGAGGAACCTATTTTAGCAATAAAGTTAAGAGAAAGCTCAACTGGATGCCTCCAGGGTTTGTCCTCTTTTGGATCTACCGACTAAGTGAAGGCACATTCTTGTCTGTCTTCCATATGAGGCAAACTTACCAAAATAGGGCTCAGCACATTTTTCTAGACAGTAAATATTTTAGGCTTTAGGGGCCACATTCTGTTTCTGTCACAGATTCTTCTTGTGAGAGTGTGGGTGTCTGTGTGTGTTTTACAACTTTTTTGAAATGCAAAAACCATTCTTAGTTAACCAGACATACCAAAACAAGCCACAAGTCAGATTTAAACTCTCAGTCATAATTTGCTGGCCCCTGGCTTAGAGTAAAAGAGAAAAGAGGTTTTTACAAGCAAAAAGCAGACCAGAAGTCTACTCAGACACAAGCACAACTTCTTTGTTATGGGGGGAAAAAAAAGATAACTCACAGAGAATCACTCCCAAGAAGCAGACTGATCCCCAGTCAGGTAGCTTTCCTATTCAATTACATATATTTATCTTAGCACAAAATTGATTCAAAACAAGCAAATAATGAGTGAATTTAAGTTAAATATTGCAGTTGCCATTTTTTACCATTCAAGATTTATCACAATACTATAATTTGTTTTAGGTTGAATTGAATTTAAATTAAATTGTTATACATTGAAATGTTTCTTAAATCTTCCAATAAACTATAACAAAAAACAATCATATAAAAACAAACAAGAAAAAAATTAATTTTATTTTTTAAAGACCCTAAATCTCATAGAAGCTTCTTTATCTTTAATGACCAGAGAGTGAGAGAAAAAAAAGGCATTTTTGCTAAGGTCCAGTAAAACAGCAGCATATTTCAGTTCTATTTTTCCTCCAGGTGACTAACTTTAGATAACACTCAAAATAAAAAGATCTCAGAACAAAACAAAAAAGATGTTTGCAATATGCTCTGGAATTTTTGGACTGTAACGGTCCTTCAGATCACTTGGAACTTAGAAAGCCCGATTGCACATAAAAAAAAGTAAAGTCTGAAGATTTTAAATGCCTTGCCCAAGAACCTTTCAGTAACTGGGGACAGATCTTACACTCCTTCTTTTTTAAATCCCTCCGTCATTTTACTAGCTGTTCCCCAAGAACTACGTTTTCTTTATAAACCAGTATTTGAAAGAAAAGTGAAGCTCTGAAATGATCAGTGCAATACAGGTTTCGATCTCAGAAATACATCACTGAAAAAAGTAACATACCTCTAGTGTGTGGCACTTTCCTCGAATTCTATTACAAAGAAGTTGATAATTCTCCAGCACAACATTCAGCTCAGATGTCAATTCCTGGCCACCAGAGGGCACTTTGGCAGCTAATAACTTGATATTGTCTTTGAGAATCTTCACTCTCACCTCCTTCTGCAACACATCCTCTTTTGCCCTCTGTTCCAAAAAAGGATGAACTTGAAAAAAATCTCCTTTTCTCAGAACCAGTTATTTTCTTTTTTTTCAATAACTAAACCAAAATTAAAGTGTTTAGATGATTCTACCTGCCAAACCGGAACCTTACTTGGGTGATCACGACAGTGAGTGTTTTTGAAATAAGAATGCTAACTATAAAATTTCACTCACACATCCCAACGAACACAACCCCCACAAACATTTTCATTTTATAACAGCAATGTCAGCATCTGAGTTATCCTAAATTGTGTCTACTGTCATAAAGTATTTTCAAGTTCTAGATCCAAGATAAGAATCTAAGTGAATTAATTTAAATTAATTGCTAGCACTCTGAATATATTAGACTACAGTAAATGAATTTTCACAAAAATTAAGTCACCATGATAGAGATATCCTTTAAAAAGTTTCTCAAATAATTCAAACATATTTTTCTCCTAGAACATAGGTATTCCTATGTTAACATATTATCCCTCTGAAAACTAACAACACTGCAAAGATGACAAAGTTATACTGAAACGATCTGATCCATAAATAGCTGCTCCGCTGACTCTCGTTTAGTGCTCAAAGTGCACAATCTCACATTCAGGAAAACCAATCTAAAACAGGCTTTCAGTTTCCCTCTTGCTTTCTCTACTGCTTTACAGCTCTGCACTTCCTTTGTTGGGGAGAGTAGTTAAGATATAGTGGTTTTTAAATTCCTAGAGGCTGTTTGAACAAATAAAAATAAATAGAATGTTGCCCAATCAAGGATAGTAATCTCACTTTTCTCAACTCTCACCCATAGTAACTTAAAAAAAAACAACAACACAGAACTACAATGTCAATAGTGTAAAGGAAGAAAATAAATGAGATAACTCTTAACATGGTAGGCTACCTTTAAAATACCTTCTACAATGATATCTTAAAATTTTTCAAAAGGAGCTACACTAAAAAGACATTTTGGTGAAAATGCAGCTTCAATAAAAATCTCCTGTCTTATTTACTTTGACTTATATGTAATAATGCATGAATGTCATATAATTCCCTTTTTAAAAATATCTACACAAAGATTTTTGCTTTAGTTATATACTTTTAGGCAAGTTCACTTTGGGGTAAAACATTCATTGTTCTGCTTAAGCTTACAAGGAAAAAAAAATCACTTTTAAGACATGAATTCCTTTGGCTTGAACACTCAAGGACAGTTGAAGCAGTGTTAGAAATTTGGGAACGATGCCCAGTTCTTTATTATATAAAAAAAAAAGAGAGAGTGCCTGAAACTATTGACACAGGAATATAAGTTTACAGGAAATGTATCCAGTAAATCCAACTGATATGCAATCCCTTGATGCATTCCTACTGCTACTCTTACCTGTTCTAACAAAACTTTGGTATCATATGTGCCCATGTGTTAACTGTAAGATGACACCTGGTAAAATAAGAATAAATCCCAAGCAACTTGGGAAATCTACTCTATACCTTACAAAAAATAATTTTTCCTGAAAAAATTTTTGAAATAGATAATGGCAATGGTTGTACAACATTGTGAATCTAAATAATGCCATTGACTAGTGCACCTAAAATTTGTTAAAGATGACAAATATTATGTTATATGAATAACCCACATAGAAAGTATAATTCTTCATCACACCTACTACTTGGGGTTTGCAAGTCTATCTTTGTGGTTCCCCAAAGGTCTAACCTAAGAGATTGTCTCAGGGCCCTCATGGACACAACTGACGGGCCAAGCGAACAAGTGGATTCTTGACTTCCCTTATTTACTTATTCAAAATTCTATCGTGGAAGATGCTATGTACATATGGTGCTTTACAGCTAGACGGATGACTGATGGGTTGGTTTTAAAGGATGCAGGGAAGTGTGAAGCCTGCTGACCCTGGCTGTCACTGCCTCACCTTCATTTCTTCCACAGCATTCTCAAGCTCTTCTGGTGACTTGTACTCAAAATCCCTCTCCAGGTATTCTTCTTCAGCCTGGGTCATCCACTCCTGCATCTCTGCCAAGTCCTTCTTCAAGTTCACGGTTTTTTCCTGATTTTCAGACAACTTATTTTTTTGAGTAGCAATCTACAACAGACGAGCCATTCCCCCAAAAAACAAATTTTAATATGTTCAAGGTCAAGTTCCAGTTCTTAAATATTTAGAGACACAATAATAAGTTTCCACAAAGAATTGAATGTGTTAAAACCCAGATAAAACCTTTTATGCATTTTGTGCTAATGTTGTAGAAAATAGGTAATAATAAAAATAATCATATGACTGGGATTCTAGACCACATTTTTGACATTAATCTAATCTAAAAATATCTATTATAATTTTGAAAATGCAGAATTATTGACAGGAATCCCAGATGTAGGAATCTGACCTACAGCAATAAAAGCAGATATATTAAATAAATGTAATGTAGCACTGTATATTATGAAAAACAAAAACCTGGAAGCAACCAAAATGTCCATTTTCTCTTTTTCAACTGAATTTTCCATTAAGTTGTCACTTTTTAAAAACAGGGAGGGAGGACCTAGTAATAAAGATGTTTATAAGACACAGCTCCACAAAAATTTGGTTTTGATAATCTACTATATTTGTATATTCCACACAGACACAAAAAGTTACATTAGAAAATAGATATTTATCAGATTCAGTGACTTAGTTATAAATTTCAGAGAAGTTTAGAAATATTTTCAGAGAGCTCCTCGCCACAAACTGACTTTTGCTTCAGGAGAAGATACGGTTCTGCAGTCACAGTTCAACCCCCACTTGACACGTTTAGCCTCCCACTCAAATAAATGCCACAGGAGTGGCCACCTTGCCAGGGCATGCTTGGCTGCTAAAGGCCAGCAATCGGAGGAATCGGAGGAATCGGAGGCTCTCACAAGGGTAGGGTAAAGCAAGGGCTAGCAGCTTTTCCCAGCCTTCCCCTCACACAGGATCTCAGATATAAAAATAGACAGGGACCAAACAGGAATTTTTCTTCCATGTCTCTACATGGTGCTTTAGGAGAAGGTGTCAGTAACACAAACAGCCCCCTTCCCAAGCTCAACTGAGCAGCAGCTTAGCCTGGTGAGCTTTTCATTAAATAATAATAATAATGATAATACACACACACACACACACACACACACACACACACACACATATATCTATAGAAATACAGATTCTTGGGTCACACTTCGAGAACATTCTCTAGTCAGTTATACACTTTTCATAGATCCACAGAGAAATGAGAAAAATTAAGACAATGTCATGAGTTAAAAAAAAAATTATCAGCCGGGCTCGGTGGCTCAGCCTGTAATCCCGTGACTTTGGGAGGCTGAGGTGAGTGGATTGCCTGAGCCCGAGGGTTCGAGACCCGCCTGGGCAGCGAGACCTCATCTCTACAATAAATCAAAAAATCAGCCGGGCGTGGTAACGCATGCCTGTCATTCCAGCTACTTGGAAGGCTGAGGCGGAAGGATCGCCAGAGCCCAGCAGGTCGAGGCTGCGGTGGCCGGGAGCGGCCACTGCACTCCAGTCTGGGCGACAGAGTGAGACTCCACCTCAAAAAAAAAAAAAAAATTATCGGCTGGGCTCGGTGGCTCAGCCTATAATCCAGCACTTTGGGAGGCCGAGGTGAGTGGATTGCCTGAGCCCGCGGGTTTGGGACCCGCCTGGGCAACTTGGTGAGACCTCATCTCTACAATAAATCACACACACACACAAAAAAAATTAGCCGGGCGTGGTAGTGCACGCCTGTAGTTCCAGCTACTTGGAAGACTGAGGCAGAAGGATTGCCAGAGCCCAGCAGGTTGAGGCTGCGGTGGCCGGGAACAGCCACTGCACTCCAGTCTGGGTGACAGAGTGAGACTCCAACTCAAAAAAAAAAAAAAATTATCATGAGTTATCCTGAGATTATATACTTTCTACTTCTGGCATTAAGGTGCTCTTTCTTTCATGATATCATGGATATAATATATGAAATAGACTGCTTTTGTTTGTTGATTTGTTTCATATACCCATCCTTTCTCAGCAAAATAAAAATTTGGCAATATTATGTTCGTCCAAAACTATTTCAGCATTTTTATTAGTCAATGAAATACAATGGTCTGATACTGCTCTAGGCAATTACTCATACAACCCGTGGTTATTTCCTTGCTTAGGACACTTAAAACTTTCCCAGATACTTATTCTTCTACTTTGAGTCGATAACAATTCATAATGAATTAATTGTTGTCATATGCATATGGATGGATATAGGAATAGATGAATAGATAAAAGATGATAGAGAGAGAGAAAGAGAGAGAGAGAGAGAGAGAGAGAGAGAGAGACGGACTTCTATTTATCTCCTACCTTTCATGCTCTTCATTGCCACTTCCAAACCATTATCCCTATTTATTTCCTCAAAAGCCCCAGTTCCTTCAGGCTCATATCAGCAGATTATAGCACACTGAGAAAGATTTGAATCAGGCTAGGACATGTGATGATACTACAATATTATTGATTTCTTAAGCATGAGGTAATGGTATTATGGTTTTGTAGAAGAGTGTACTTATTCTTGGAAGAAACATGCTAGAGTATTTAGGAATGAAAAGCCCTGATGATTTCAACCTCCTGTTCAGAGTACGTGTCTAGCCAAAACGACAAAAATGAGTGTGTGGGGGGGGTATATGTGTGCACACACAAAGCAAAGGGCAAAGAGGAAAAGAAAGCTAATGTGGTAAAACACTAGCAAACCATTGAATGGATAACAGATAGTTCTTGTCCCATTATATCAACTTTTCTTTACATCTGAGCATGTTCAAAATAAAGTAGTTGGGGTAAAACAATAAAAACAAAACAAAATATTCAGTTGTGCAAAACATACATTTTCTTTATATAAACATTAGCCAAAAGCATTGTATTAAGAGATATGCATTATCTACAGGATTATGTGGTGCATGCACGTATTTTACATTTTCTCCTCTCCTTTATATCACTTTGTCACTCACTTCAGCTATGTATAACCTCACTATTATTTCACTAAACAAATTGAAGTAATCAGAAGCGAACGACCTCCCACCCTACTGTTCCCATACAGTTCCACCAGGGAACTAACTCACAGCAACGTCTTCCCTCAGGCAGCAGGTCTCATGTCCTCTCACAGGACCACAGACTTCATTTGAGAATTGATCTTATCGCCATCTCTTCTGTATCAAGTCCTTCTCTTTGGCATACAAACATCCTATAACGTCTCTCATTAAAAGTAACAAAAACAGCTCTCTGGATTCCCATCTCCAACATCCACCAATTTCTCTGCTTCCCTGAATAGAGAAGCCTCTCCAAGTTGGTTATACTTGTCCTAGGTTCCTCATTCCCTCCGTTCTCTCCTCAACATTCTCTGCTAAAACTTTCTTCCCAACCATTCCACTAGATCCCCTTTCCTCAAGGTCATTAAGTGCCTTCATCTTGTCAAATGTAAAGCTGTACTTTGAGTCCCAACAGGCTTCAGCCATCATCAGCACTGGGCACTGTGAAAAGCTTTCTTCACCTGGTCTCTGGGGCCCCACGTTCCCTGACATGTCTCTCCTCTTACTGATGTTTCCTTTTCAGTTTTTAATATCTCAAATTTAACTCTTCCAGAATGGAAATCATCATTCTAGCTGCACCCACAAAAGCTCCTCCTCCTTGAGTCTTCATTATTCCAATAAATAACACAGCTCACACAAAGTGGAAGCTTTGCAAAAATCCTGGCCTGCCCATGAGTAATCACATTGTCTTCTATCACATTCCCAGTTCTTTGAGTCTCCTATTTTCAAAGTAAGGTACAAACCTACTATTCCTCATAACTTCCGCCCTTACCTCCCTAGACTCTCACTCCAAGACTGAAATAACTTGACACTCTTCCTGTTTTCATTCTTGCCTTCCCAGAGCAAATTATCTACATGAAAGCTAGAATGATCTTAAAAGATCTATATCACGTGTCACTTCCCTGCTCAAAACTCTGAAATTGCTTTCTGTGTAATGCCACACTGGAAATAAAATCCCAAGTCCTTATGTTTAAGACCATATCTCATTCATCTTCTGCCTACTTCTGACCTCAAATACTCCCATTCTCCAAATCACTAACTCCTCTGTGCTCTATTCACCTACATTGTTCTCATTCTTTACTGACCACACCAAGTTCATTTTCACCACAGAGCTTTAAAAGTTGCTATTCCCCATGCCTGAATATTCTTCCCTGAACCTCACATGGCTTATCCTTGATTTTACTCTGTTCTCTATTCCAATGCCCCAGTCTCAGAAAGACCTTCCCTGACCACGTGATAGTTTGGATGGTTGTCCTTTCCAACTCTTATGTTGAAATGTAATCTCCAATGACAGAGGTTAGTGGAAGGTGATTTGGTCATGGAAGTGGATCTCTCATAAAAGGACTGATGCTGTCCTCATGGTAATGAGTGAGTTCTTATTTGCTGAGTTCACCCAAAAGTCTGGTGCTCCCACACTTGCGCGCGCTCTCTCTCTCTCTCTCTCTCTCTCTCTCTCTCTCTCCCCCCCCTCTCCCCCTCTCTCTCCCCCCCCTCTCTCCCCCTCTCTCTCTCTTCCCCTCTCTCTCTCTCTCTCTCTCTCTCTCACCTTCCCCCACCTCCATTTTCCTTTCTCTCTCTCTTTCTCCTGCTCTCACCATGGGACATACTGGCTCTGGCTCCCCTTGCCTTCCACCAGGAGTAAAATCTTCCTGAGGCCTCACCAGAAGCCAAGCAGATGCTGGCTTCATGCAGAACTGTGCCTCAGGTATTCCTTTATAGCAATGCAAAATGGACTGAAGCAGAAAATTGGTACTGAGGAGTGGAGTGGAATTATAAAGACACCTGAAGATATGGAAGTGACTTTGGAACTGGCTAATGGGCAGAGGTTGGAAGAGTTTGGAGGGCTCAGAAGAAGACAGGAAAAGGAGGGAAAGTTTGGAACTTCTTAGAGACTCGTTGTGACCAAAATGCTGAGAGAAATATGGACTTTGAAGGCCAGGTTGATGAGGTCTCAAACGGAAATGAGAAAATTACCGGAAACTGGAGCAAATCACCCTTGTTATACTTTAACAAAGAACTTGGCTACATTGGCCTAGAACTCTGCAGAAGGCTGAATTTGTGATGACAGGGTGTCTGGTAGAAGAAATTTCTAAGCAACAGAGCTTCAAGATGTGGTATGGCTGCTTCTAACAGCCTCCAATCAGATATAGGAGCAAAGGAATTGCTTAAAGTGGTAAATTATAATTTAAAGAGAAGCAGACTGTCAAACTTTGGAAAATTTGAAATGTGTCCATGTGGTACAGAAGAAAAGAGTGATTTCAGAGCCGGGCTCGGTGGCTCATGCTGTAATCCCGCACCTTTGGGAGGCTGAGGTGAGTGGATTGCCTGAGCCCGCGGTTTCGAAACCGGCCTGGGCAGCGAGACCTCATCTCTACAATAAATCAAATAATCAGCCGGGCGTGGTAGCGCATGCCTGTAATTCCGTCTACTCAGAAGACTGAGGCGGAAGCATTACCGGAGCCCAGCAGGCCAGGCTGCGGTGGCTGGGAGTGGCCACTGCATTCCAGTCTGGGCGACCAAATGAAAAGAGTGATTTCAGGAAAGGAATATAAGCAGGCCGCAACACCACTTACTGAAGGGATCGGCATGTCAGAAATCTTTCTGGCAGCCTCTCCCATCACAGGCCCAGAGGCCTAGGAAGAAAGAATGGTTTCAGGAGCCAGGCCCAAGGCAATGCTGTCCTAAGCCACCTCAGGAGAAGGCTCCTCACATTCTGGCTACTCTGGCTCCAGCCCCAGCTCAAAGGGCCCTAGGTATAGCTCAAGTCACTGCCCTGGAGGGCACAAACTTAAGCCTTTGTAGCTTCCATGTCGTGCTAAGCCTGGAGGCATGCAGAATACAAGAGTAAAGGAATCTTGGCAGATTTTAAAAGATGTATCTGAAAGTCTGGGTGCCCAGGCAGAAGTCAGTCACAGGGGCAGAGTCCCACAGAAGGCCTCATCTAGGGCAGTACTGAGAGGAAATGTGGGGTTGAAGCTTCTACAGAGTCACCATTAGGGCACTACCTAGTAGAACTGTCTTAACAGCCACTGCGCTCCAGACTCCAAAATGGTAGTGCCACTGGCAGTGTGCACCCTCAGTCAGGAAAAGCCACAGGCATTCAACTTCAACATGTGAAAGCAGTCATGTGGGCTGTGCCCCCAAAAAAGCCACAGGGATGGGGCTGCCCAAGGTCTTGGGAGTCCACTCCTTATGCCAGTGTGCCCTGGATATGAGACATGAAGTCAAAAATTATTTTGTAGCTTTAAGACTTTAATGCTGCTGGGTTTCAGATTTGTATGAGGCTTGTTGCCCTTTTCTGTTGTACAATTCCTCTCTTTTGGAATGAAAATATTTACCCAATGCCTGTACTGCCATCTTAGAAGTAAATAACTTGTTTTTGATCTCACAAGCTCATAGGTGGAAGGAACTGGGCTTGAGTCTCTGATGAGCCATTTGACTTTGGACTTTTGAGCTAGTGCCGGAAAAGGTTAAGACTTTGCAGGATTACTGGGAAGGTATGTTGTATTTGCCATGGAGACAAACATGAGATATGAGGGGTAGGGGAGGAATGATATAGTTTGAATGACTGTCCCTCAAAATCTCACATTGAAATGTGATCCCTAATGTCAAAGGTGGGGTCTAGTGGGAGGTGTTTGGGTCACGGAAACAGGTCTCTCATAAATGAATTAATGCTGCTCTCACAGTAATGAGTGAGCTCTTGCTCTATTAGGTTACACAGGAGCTTGTTGTTTAAAAGAGGCTGACACCATCCTCTCCCTCTCTCTTGCTTCCGCTCTCACCATGTGACACGCCCCTCTGCCTTCTGCCATGATTGTAAGCTTCCTGAAACTTCACCAGAAGCCCAGCGGATGCCAGCGTCACATAGAACCATGAGCCCACATAAATCTCTATTCTTTATAAACCAAACTGCTCAGTCTCAGGTATTTTTTTTATAGCAACACAAAATGGACTAATACATCACCCCTATTTGAAATAATCCACCTAGCCCTACCTCCTTGCCATTCCAACATAATATCCTTCACTATTTATCTGCCTCACTAGAATGCAAGCTCATGAAGAGGAGTTTATTTTTTCTTGTTCAATGTGCCTAGAGCGATGCTTGACATATGACAACTCATTAATATATATTTGCAAAATAAATAAATGACTAATGGCTGTAACTATAGGGTAACGTACTCAAATGTTTTAGGGGTAAAGCAAGTGTCATAAATGTCTCAAACTGGATTTAAGACAAGGAGGAATAAGTCCTGGCTAAATTGAACAATTAGTTAATTTTTTTTTAAATTATTAATTTTAAAAAAACAGCAATTAATTTAAAAAACAATTAACAAAAAACAATTTAAAAAAACAATTAATTTTTTTAAATGATGCCTTTCATTTTTTGTTATTTTTTTTGAGTTGGAGTCTCACTCTGTCGCCCAGACTGGACTGCAGTGGCCACTCCCGGCCACCACAGCCTCATCCTGCTGAGCTCCAGCGATCCTTCCGCCTCAGCCTTCCAAGTAGTTGGAACTACAGGCGCACGCTACCACGCCCAACTAGTTTTTAATTTATTGTAGAGATGAGGTCTCGCCAAGTTGCTCAGGCGGGTCTCGAACCCACGGGCGCAGGCAATCCACTCACCTCAGCCTCCCAAAGGCACAGGATTACAGGCTGAGCCACCGAGCCCGGCTAATGATGCCTTTCTTAACCCAGCTTGTCAGTCACACTGTAGTCACACTTCTAGACCATTGTTTTTCTAACTGGATGGGTTATAAAACCAATTTAATCAGTTGAGAGAAGCCACTATCTATACTTCTTAACGACTTCTGACAGTAAAAGTTGAAAACTCACCTCTTTGCTAAATTTCTCCAGTTGGGTTTGGTAGTCAACTAGTCTTGTCTGCATCCAAGTTTTTATTCCAGGAACTGGAGAGCTTTGAAGGTTAGTCTCTATTTCCTTCATGTTTTTCAGAGAGGATTCAATTGTTTCTATTTCATTCACAAATTCCTGAACACATAAAATATGCCCATGTTGAGTTCATTCCTATGTAAGTGGATGACATATTTATAGTTTGTCTGCTTGTATTCCTGCAAATATTATAAAAGCAGATTGCCTAAGAGTCAAGACTTTACTTAAGAAATATTGTGCCTTAAGAAATTCATGTCACCTGGGTACTTCACATAGTCATCTGCCAAATTAGATTGAAAGTACTTGACTCTCAGCAGGGAATAGTATTTTAATTAATTTAGAGAAACCTGATGATTTCACTAAATATAAACTGCATGCAGTATTACTAGCAAATTTCACTTGTTAAATACATGTTTCTTAAATCCTCTCCATGTGGCACAAGAAAAGCAACAAACAATTGGTTCCTAGCAAATTAAAATTGCTCTCATTCTCTCTATACAAAATTCTGTAACCATGGCCAAAAATAAAAATGTGACTAAACTTCCATTCTTTTGTTAGCTATAAAGTCATAAAAGGTTTATGATGAAAGATATTTTGTCTAGGTCTAATGCCATATCACATTCTTACAATTTTAATAATAGCAGCAAAAAAATAAAGAAAAAGAAGGAAGTGTTATTTATGACAGCAGTATCCCCCAGATCAGCAGAACTCACAGAGCATTGGTCTAGCTGCCTCTGTAGCCCTGTGGCATCTCCTTGGGCAGCCTGCTCTTTCATTAAGAATTCTTTCACACCATCCATCCACTTTTCAATGACTTTTGAATCAGCCTGAATGGGAGACAATAACAGAGGGGGATAGTACTTCATGACAGTCAACCTGCTGCATCTCAAGACCTATTGCTACTGTACCAAAGACAACTTTTTAAAACTCTGATAGCATCATTTTCATTTATTTCTTTTTTTAAACTTTCCAACTTGGAAAATAATTATTTTCTTCATTCTTGACAAAAATCCTAAAGAGATGACCAGTCTAATAATCACTTTAAAAGTATCCACTCCCCAGTGAACCAAGCTCTTTTGCCTAAAAGCAAGCAAGACCTTTGATTAAAAGCACATATTATAGAAAAAAAAAATGCTTTTCTAGATATCATCAGCTACAAAATCTTTAGCTTTAATATACTTTAGAGCAAAATTTCTCCTAAAGTGAGCAACTCAGACCAAGAATAAACAAATAATATAATGGAAATAATAGAATAGATAGTTCTTAGTTGTGCTGTTCTATGTATAGTTATCTGAGAACCCAGGACAGTCTATTGCCCAACTCCATTCTTTTATTCAACATTTATTAAGTACTCACTGTGTGAACTGTATGTATAATCCACTTACTATGTATAGTGCTGGGGGTTCAAAACCAAATGAGAAAGCAAGTACATAGCAGAGACAAAGAGACTTCAGAGAAGAGTTAACATTGGAACTGGGCCTTAAGGGGTACAGGTACAACCAAGTAGATTCAACTTGAGCTCGAACACTAAAGTAAAGTGATGGTCATTTCTTTCCAAGGCCTCCCATTCTGTCATTGGTCATCTGACTTGTTAATATTCCTAGTATTGAGCAGAATTCATTTCCTTGTACTTTCTTCAATTATTTTCTTCTTGTTCATCACTAGAAATGGAGACCAATTTTCTATCCTGTTCAAAAAAGTCCTTCAGAGTTGAAGGCAGCCACTAGGTCTTTCTCTAGTCTTCTATTAATTAAGTATTCCCAATTTTTTCCATGATGTCTCTAGAATATGATATCCAGGTATTGTGTTCACCATTCTGATCAACATGCTCTGGAAACTACATCCATTTTCTGAATGTCCTTATAATATGCCACCCAGAGCCGGGCTCGGTGGCTCAGCCTGTAATCCCGCACCTTTGGGAAGCTGAGGTGAGTGGATTGCCTGAGCCCGTGGGTTCGAGACCCGCCAGGGCAGCGAGACCTCATCTCTACAATAAAATCAAAAAATCAGCCGGGCGTGGTAGCGCATGCCTGTAATTCCGGCTACTCGGAAGGCTGAGGCGGAAGGATCACCAGAGCCCAGCAGGTCGAGGCCGCTCCCGGCCACCAGCCACTGCACTCCAGTCTGGGCGACCAAGTGAGACTCCAACTCAAAAACAAAAACAAAAACAAACAATATGCCACCCAGAGCCAACTATTCTTATCCTTATTATGTTCAAATGCATCACAAAGATGAAACTTAACATATAGATATTATATTCATAAAATGTCATTTTTAGTTTTATTTTTCTTGCTGTAGAGTTGTTAAATTTATTTTATTTGTTGATAGATATATTATTCTAAATTAATTTTATTTGTTTATAGATTATATTATATAAGGTTAACTAAAACTCCAATATTTTCATTAACTACCTCAAAATACACTGCCTTTATCATATAATGCTTAATTGACTTCTGTAATAAATTCAGGACTTGATAATTATAAATAGTAAGTTGTGTATTGTACATGATAATAGTTAAAAACATAACAAACCAACAAAATAATTTGAATTTTTAGTCTTTTCCTATCAACTATTCTTTCCAGCTTTCTCTTGTCTGCAAATCTAAGAACTATCCTTTTCCTATTGGGTTTGTTGTTGTTGTGGTGGTGGTGGTGGTGGTTGAATTATGTGTTTTTCTAAATGACAAATAAAGTCAATGACAGTGTCTACCTGAGCATGCCCCCATGAGAACACCATATCATTCATTAATCAACAAACTTTTGGTTAATTTTTAAAAGATGGGAATCTACATAATACTAACCTGTAACTAGTTTTCCACCTTATTCTTGTAAGGTTATAAAAGATTATCCCACACACACACTGATGAAGTCACGATAAAGAGTAATACTTTGTGAGCATTATTTGAACTAAATTAAGGCACATCTACAAATGTGTGATTCTATCACTCTAGGTATCTAATAATCTAGCTTTCCTTCTCCAAAAAAATAAATTTAAAAAAAGCCAAACTTAAAGGAAATGAGTCTGGGCAAGGCTTATTAGTGGTAATGCTGATTCCTGGTGACCACTACATTATTTAGTGGGTCATTTATTTTATAGCTTTGCCAGGAACTGATATCAAGCTTACTTTAGATCTTTAGCTTCTAAAAATGAAACTTCCCCCTTAATTAGGACATTAGTCCATCTCTATTTTTCTGTTAATTTCGCACAAAATCATGATGTGACCCTGAGATCATGGGTTAAAATCTCACTGTTACTTGGGATGTGGATCTGTGCATCTGGTAAAGCTGAGTGGTTTTTCCATGTAATTTAGGCTCTTATGCACTCTCAATAATGACTACTCTATACTTTCTAGTTTTGAGGGCCATTCTCTGATGAAGATAGGAAGCAAAAAGTGCTTGTATAGCCAGGCTTTTCTGTCTCCTCTGTTAATACTATACCATCTTGCCCAAGCATTTCCATATCCCATTTATTCCAAGGACAGCCCTGAAAGCCCTTGGGGTCACGTAGTACACTTCCCAAAGCTATCTCTCTCTCTGTTCTCTGCTCTACCTGCCACTATTCACCCAGGTTCATGCTACTTGTAGGTATTTTCAGTTGGTTACCGGCCTCTTCCTCTGTGTTTGATCCAGCATTCTAAGATCTTATCACAGAAGACTTCTTGGGAAGACGTGCTCAGGGAAGGATAGGGTGAGACATCCCAAAAAGGCAGAGTTCAAAAAGAGAGAAAGTATGAATACACGTACAGCGTTCATAAAATAGGACTTTTTTAAAACTGTCTATTTAACTTGTCACTACAGA
This sequence comes from Cephalopachus bancanus, assembly GCA_027257055.1. NCBI lineage: Eukaryota > Metazoa > Chordata > Mammalia > Primates > Tarsiidae > Cephalopachus > Cephalopachus bancanus. Next base: position 6,921,957 of record JAPVLO010000006.1, read on the forward strand.
TTCCTGTACTGTTAATCTCCATTCTGAACTTGTTAACAATGCATTACTGCTGTAGAACTGGGAAATTCATTAACTCTAGTTCTGAATGAGGAAAACGGATAGTCTCCTGGGCCAAGGATTTTCAAAATTTCAATGGAAGATTATATTCCAAGGAGATTTTAACTACAATCAGCTTTAACTGAAGAAAGTGGCCTTAACTACTCCAGTCATTGGCACAGGAGAGGCAATATTGTGGCCTCTACTGCCTCCCTTCCTCCCTCCTTCCCACCCTCTCTCAGCCACACACAGATTCACAGATCCACAGGGACACACACAACTCACAGTACCTGCTCCTTCTCTCACTCTTACACACTGACATGAGAAAAGCAACAGACACAGACAAGCCCCGTAGACCAACTGATAATCCAAATAACGACACGAGGAACAGGTGGGAATCTGAAAAATCCATACAGTTTTTACTATTAAAAACCCTGCATGCAATCCCAACCATGCTGAGATCCAAGAGAGGTAGTGTGCCCCATGAAATGAAAGACTAAGGTCTAACTACCAAGCTCAGCACCTGACTAGCCCTGTGACCTTGACAAATCAACTTCTTTGAACCTCAGTAGCTCATCTGTAAAATGGGAATAACAACAGCCTTGCCTGATTGTTCCAAAAAATAGAAATAATGTTTACACAGAAACTGCCACAAAGAAGCATGTACTAAATACTAAACTAGGTATTATTACTCAGATCTACAAAACCAATAGCTTCATTATTATCATGACTAACACCATGAAAGAGTTACCACTTTCTGAGTGTTGGTGCTTATGTCCCATTAGAGGCAACACAGGAATGAACAGCCAGGAGGAGCATGTTTGCGTATGCATCCATTTAATTTTTGTAAATTGCTACCAACATTAATGCTTGTTCTATCCTATACCTATTTTAAAGTAACCAGAAGTAACAGACACATGAGAAAGTGCTCAACCTCACTAATCATCAGAGAAATGCAAATAAAACCATACTGAGACACCACCTAACCCCAGTAAGAATGGCTTCCCTTCAAAACTGGACTGGATAAAAAAAAAAATGTGGTACATATCACAATGAAATATTATGCAGCTATAAAGTAGTACAACATATGGATTTCACAGTAACTTGGATGGATTTAAAGTCTATCATACTCAGTGATCTGTCACAGAAACAAAGAACAGAGTACCATATGTTCTTACTCATAAGTGGACCTTGAACAATTATCATAATGCTATAAGAAAGGAATCAGCAGTTGTGGGAAACTGCTGGGGAGGGAAGGGTGGGGTGGGATTGGCAGTAGTGGGAAACTGCCGGGGAGGGGGCACACTTCATCAACAAGGGTACCTGCATAATGAACATTTGTATACCTAACACTGAATTGTACCCCACATCTTTAAAATTAAAAATTAAAAAAATAAAATAAGCAAAAAGTAACTATTTTAAAACAACTCTTTCAAAGAGCTACTGCTTATGTCTCTGGCTAGACCTGGCCAAATACAGTTCAGCAGAACGAAGTCAAGGAAAGAGAAGGCCCAAACTTCAGAAATGCCTATAGCAGTAGGGTCTGCTTGGCATTCCCACCTTGTGGCACACCATATGGGAAGAGTTATTAAGTCACTAAGATCAATACCATCTACCGCCTGCATGCAAGTGAATGCAGTAAACAGGGAACTCTGCTCCACCCTCCATTCTGCTTATTGTGTATCTCTTCTTTCCCTGGAAGCAAAATATTGTCTCCATCCACTTGTAGCAGATGTTTCCTGTGCTTTTCAGATATACCAAAATCTGCTCCTTTGCAAGTCAATTCTACAGCAAAGAGGTTACAAAGAACGTAAAAGAGCTCACATGAAAAGAGTGATTCTCTTTCCATTTAAAAATCACTCAGCTGATGCACTTACGAGTTTCATACTTACAATAAGTACAGTGTAGTTTCTTCTGCACTTCCATCCACTTATAGAATATATAAATACACATTTTACTTGAAAATACCAAAAATAAATGTCTGCCATTATTTCGCATGCAAAAAAAATGTAAAGTACTAATATGGTGCAGCCATTACTCATTCTTATCTTTACTCAGAATTAATCAAATAAATATAAAATTACTAATATGGCATTTTGAAAATCAATATATAAGTATTCTAGTTTGGAAGGGTCAAAATTCTACATTGACCATCACTGCTCAGAGCACTGATTTATAAGTATTCCAGATAAACAACACGAAGTTTCTAGGTCACAGAAAAGGAATGCAAGGTCATTAAAACAATTCCTTTAATCCTACCTTACCCCATCCCCCATCCCCTGAGCTAAGGATGGAGATAATTTAAAGCTTGGTAACTCCATATTTAAGACAGTAAGATTCCAAGGTACACAACTACCTCCCAAGACTTGATTACAGCTAAATTCTTGGCATTTTATTTTGCTCCTCCTTATCTGTTGGAATGTCTACAGTTTTTTGTTGTTGTTGTTGTTGTTGTTTTTGAGTTGGAGTCTCACTCAGTCGCCCAGACTGGAATGCAGTGGCCGCTCCCGGCCTCGCCTGCTGGGCTCTGGCGATCCTTCCACCTCAGCCTTCCGAGTAGCCGGAATTACAGGCATGCGCTACTACGCCCGGCTGATTTTTTTTAGATTTATTGTAGAGATGAGGTCTTGCTGCCCAGGCAGGTCTCGAACCCACGGGCTCAGGCAATCCACTCACCTCAGCCTCCCAAAGGCGCAGGATTACAGGCTGAGCCACCGAGCCCGGCTTGTCTACAGTTTTTAAAGGCATAAGCAAAATAAATTGTGAAACCAGAATTAAAACAGTAATGTAAGGTAGTGGGGTTGTTATTTTATTTGGCTTTATTCATTAACTTCAAAAACACTACTTGAAAAAGCACTCTCGCACTTAGCAAGAAAGACAAGCAATGACATTGCCACTACATTTATTTATTGAAAACTATTAAAGTTCTTAAATCTAAGGTATGGAATGTACCATTATTCCTTCTAATAAAGTAAAAATGAATTCACAAATGAGAAAAAAAAACTTATGAGGTAATTATATCAGTTATACATTACCAAGAAAGAGTTGAATCAGTCATACTGCATAGAACTCTTAGAAGATATTTACCATTGCATTTTTACCCTAAAATGCTTTCTGGAAGTAATTTCCAAACCTGGTTCTGTACGTCAGAACTCCAGCATACCCCTTTCCACATTCTGGGTCAGAAGAAGTCAATTCATGTGTCCCTTCATCTGTTCAGCAATTGAAGGAGAAGATGTGACTACCAAGTGTCCTGCCACGGAGGATAACTAGACATTTAGATTGTACAGATCCATCCTAACCAGAGAGGCACCCACACAGCAGTTATACTCACATCCGTTGACTTGCTGTATGCCAGACAGGGTTCCTAGTCTCAAAGAGCTCATGCCTCTGGGGGAGGAAAGACACATAGTTCTAACTACAATAAAAACTGTCCTGAGATGAGGTCATCAAGAAGGAGTCAACGACACATAGCAGAATTACAGAAAGGGGAATGAGAAGAGGAGGATGTGGATTCCCAGCAAGCAAGTGACATTTCCGGGGAAAGGCAATAGAGTCCAGGGTGGTCCTTGGTGACCCACCATAGTCTCCCCACCTGATTCAACTCACAGCGGGGGATGCGGGCATGGCTTCAAGGCAAAAAAAGAGGCAAGGGCTATGAGATGCACTTTGTATTACCACAACAAAGACATTCAGACTCTTTCAGAGGTCTAACTGACATCCAGTGTGAAAGATGAATTCCAGAGGGAAGAAACCGGAAGTGGGAGTAAGATTTAAATGGAATTGTCAGGGCAAGAGACCCAGAGTTCAGCAGGAAAGGACTGGAGGTGGAGTCCAAAGAGCAGGAGCATTGGGAAATAGAAGAGTTTTGTGTGTGCCTTGGGAATATTTTCATGATTTCCCGGTCATGCCACACTGCAGGAGATCCTAAATAGAGGGAAAGAAATATGCAGTATGAAATACCTTGCAGGCCTAAATCCAAAGATATTACTGCTGGGGATGAGAGATATATAAGCAGCCTCTTAGGATTTTATAATATTTTGTCCCCATGAGTCACAAGAAAATCCAGGCAGTAAAGTCAATAGTGAAAAAAAATGACCTATTTCACATGTTTTCAAATGTTTTGCCACCTGGAAGGCACATGGTAGTTTGTAGCATTTTAAATCTTAAGAACAGGAATGGAGGACAGTAGTTTGGCATGTCACCCATAAAAATAATTTAGGAATGTATTTGAGCATGAGTCTGTGACTAATACGTAGGCCCAACTTCTATCTGCACCAAACGAACCAGCCACGGAGACAAGGAAATGAAGGCAAATGAGGAAAACTCCCCAATGCCAACAAATAACAAAAAAAATTAAAATTTGCACACACTCGAATAAAAGTATTCATGTGTGCCTCTGACTGTTCAGCAATTGAAGGAAGAGCTGTGACTGACTACTCAAAGTTCCTGCACATTTAGATTGTACAGATCCAATCTGCTGACTTGCTGTATGCTAGACAGGGTTCCTATCCTCAAAGAACTCAAGCCTTTGGGGAGGAGCGACACACAGTGCTAACTACAATAAAAATTTTTCTGAGATGGGGTCATCGTGAAAGTGTCAATGGCACATAGCAGAATCACAGAAAGGGGATGATTATCTCACTGTAGGGCATAGTGAGGAGCAAGGCTTTAGACAGATGAAGAGAGGAAGACATGGATTCCTAGCAAGTATGTGACATTTTTGGAGAAAGGCAATAGTCCAGGGTGGTCCTTAGTCCTGAGAAATACTTGTATTTCTTTTTTTTTTTTTTTTTGAGTTGGAGTCTCACTCTGTCGCCCAGACTGGAGTGCAGTGGCCGCTACCGGCCACTGCAGCCTCGACCTGCTGGGCTCCGGCGATCCTTCCGCCTCAGCCTTCCGAGTAGCTGGAATTACAGGCATGCGCTACCACGCCCGGCTGATTTTTTGATTTATTGTAGAGATGAGGTCTCGCTGCCCAGGCGGGTCTCAAACCCACTGGCTCAGGCAATTCACTCACCTCAACCTCCCAAAGGCGCGGGATTACAGGCTGAGCCACCGAGCCCGGCAATACTTGTATTTCTTACAAGTATTGTAGGATAGTAGAAAAAAGCATTCACATTTAGCCATGAAGATACCTCTAAAGTTTAAATGTGCTGTGTCAATGAAAGACGTTATTATTATTTTAAGTAGTGGGATTGAAAATTCTGAGCGCTATGGTGCACTATGTATTTAAATCCCCCTCATCAAGTTCCAATACAGAAACAAAACTAGTTTCTATAGTGTGGATTAAAAAAATGGTGAGAATTAAGAAGATTTGTGAATTTTTATTTTTTTAGTTTGAATATATTAACCATCAGCAAGAATCCCCTGTTAATATTAGCTGCCTCCAGGAAAGAAAATGGTTTTGAGAGAAAAAAATGGAATTCTAAATGTTCACTCTAAATACGTCTGTATTCAATTTCTTCATAATGCACGATCTTTTTGCATTACTTATATAATGAAAAATGCACTTTAAAAATAAGCAAATCAACTATCTGGTTTCTAATAAACATCATTATAAATTTGGCATCGAATCTAAAACCTACTGTGCCTCATGCCTTAAAGACAAATAGAATTAAATGCTTAAAAAATTATAAATCAGGTCATTGAAAAAGGATAAACAATGTTAACTACAAATGAATATTTATTATAGTTATCTAATAACTTTAGGGAAAATTTGTAAAGTTTTCCCAAGTGAATTGTGAGTAGTTAAGTAACAAGCAATTTATTCAAAGTAAATAAGGGAGTAGGAGTGTTCTTTAAAATTAAAAACATAAACATATGTATTTCAATGAAGAAGTTGCACAATTCAGGAATACAGAGATTGTCAACAATCTTGTAGTTAGCACACAAAGGAGAAAATTTAAAAACATTACAAATCTGCTACTGTAATAACAAATAAACACTTAAATAGCCAGATACACATGTTTGAGGTGGGATGTGTTTAATAGAAATAAATATTTAACATATACTCCAAGTGGCCACTTTTAGTTCCTGGATTTGCTACTTGAGTAAAAACAACCCATTAAAGTCTAAAACTGGATTACTACAATCACGGGACTCTCTTTTGTGTTTTGGAACAATATTATTCTATATTAAAATTCTAAATTAAAATATTGATGCACATTTAGCTAAACCTAAAATACACTTTTAAGAGTCAAAAAATTCTTGAAGTTAATCTTCATTTGTAAATTTTCCTAACTATATGTCAAATTTAAGTTTGAAAACAAAGGAATGATCTTTTGAAAAGATGGAAGATATTTAATTCTGCATTGTTCAACTTTGGCACTATTGAAATTCAGGACAGATAATCCTTTTGTTGTGTAGGTTGTCCTGTGCATTGTAAGACGCTTAACTGCATCTCTGGCCTCTACCCACTAGATGGCTTCCCTCACAGTTGTGACAACCAAAAATGTCAGATTCACAAGTGTTTTCTGGAGGGTAAAATCACCCTCGGCTGAAAATCCTGATAATCCAATGCCTGGACCATAACCAAAAATTTCAGAATCATGGATAAAGTTAATTCTCACTTTTCAAGTTGGAAACAATTACTAAAACTGACAAGACACAAGAAGTGGGACCGTTTAAATGAGTCAAAAAGACTAAGCCACACAAACCATACCTTTCTACATAATTAGTGGTTTACACAAATGAGATCTCAATCTGGAACTGCATTTACGGTTAGAGAAAACTACTTCCTGCCACTGCCTCCACACATCCGCACATACACACAACCCCGCCATCTTTATTCTTCTATTGATCATTCATTGGAACTGCTCAGTATTTCCTGAGTTAAAGAGCTTCTCTCCAAAGTCAGTGGTGGCCGCCACCCACGGAATCTTGCTGTATCCCTTCCATATTGATCTGTATAGTCTCCCAGCTCCTTTTCTACCACATGTTCTCCAATTTTTATTGTAAAAACACACATTTTTATAAATTTTGTCTTTACTTTCAGCCTTTTCACTTTTTTTTTTTGCAACATTCCTTACACAAATTCTCTTGGGATCTAAATCCAAATATATATCCAAATCTAAACCCCCTATTAGTAATCTCATTTCATTCCTTGAGAAATATTTACTGCATGCCTTCTCTGAGCCAGGCACTGTTCTGGAAATACATTTTGGGAAGTATCCATGAAGGAAAAAAAAGACAAAGGTCCTTGACCAGTAGGAAAAAAATAAGAAAACACCAAGGCAAGGAGGCACAGAGAGGATAGGCAGCCTTGGGAAAGAACGTGTGACTGATTTCTTCCCGATTCAGGCCTTTCCTATTAGAAAACCAGCAATTTGAAAATTCTAGTTCTCTATCTTTCTCACAAGCAAAATGTTAAAATCCAGCTTGTCTTATCTCATATTGACTTTTATTGACATTGACTTTCTCGTTATATGTCCTCACATTTAATCTTTCCTCTCGAGCTTTATCACTGCTGCATCTGTCGACATTTTCAGATGTAGCAAAGGATCCTGCTTCTGATATTACCTGTGCCTGGAATTACTTGCTTTCCTAGTCTGACACAGTTTGTCTGCTTTTAACTCCGAATGTCAAAACTTGAAAAAAAAGGTTCAAGGACTTGGCTATTTGCTACTACTTGGGCTGCTTCTACCACTCCGAGTTACCACTACAGTCATCAGTCTATATTTCACGCAAGATCCCCTTCTGAAATGTGATTATGTCCATTTTCAGGCAATTCTATCTTCGAGGTCCAATTTACCTCTACCAAAAAGACTTTTTGCAAGGCAAAAAGAAATAAATGTGCCCTCCAAGACTGTAAAAGTATGTCTTTGATAAATCCCAACGTAAAGTACATAATAAATGTGGGACTTAAAAGAATGTAAAATACTCAAATAACAGAATTTGAGTCTTATATGATAATTACTATTTACCCTATAATAAACTTAAACTCCTAGTGTTCTCTTGGCTTACCTCAAATGTTCTGAGTTTGGGAGTAATTTCTTCAAGCAAATGCAGATCTTTGGAAACCATGACCTTTAGTTTGTTCCACTTTCCTTGGACATCATCAAATTCCTGTTTATATTTTTTTTCTACATCAGGAGGAACATTTTTCTCCAAAGCCTTTGTTTCTTCTGCAAGTTTGTGTAATGTAGGTTTTTGATTCTCAAGGATTTCATCAAGGGCCTGGAAAAAGTTTTAAAAGTTTAAAAATATGCACAACAATGTGTCTGTAGAGATATGATAATATGGGCTATAGAAAGTCCAAAGTCACCTTAAAAAGCATTTTTATCAAAAAAAAAAAAAATAATAATTGTGAAAAACTCATAAAAAATAGGCATAATCAAAAAAGTTAAAGCTTTTCCTTCATGAGTTGTTGTGTGTGGGCAACATAATATATTCTCAACACTGAAAACCACCAAACAACACATCCCATGAGGGTAGAGTGTGCACCACTTGATGGTCAGTCTTTTTCTTTCTGGTAAACTAGTGCAGAGTCATAAGCCTACTCAACTAAGTGACCTTGGAAGCATTCTTATTTAACACAGAAAACACACACACATCAATTCAACTGATGTTTTCATTTCATTAAAGATATCATAGTAGATTATCAACAGGTTGAGAATTTTAGGCAAATTACAATGGAAGGAGAAAATATGCTTTTCTTCTATTAAAAATATTTGGTGACTATCTTTTCTTTTATCTGAGGTCTCCATCACAGTAACTAACCTCCAAATTGTAATAAACTTTTAGGCCAATTTTGACCAAAAATGACAATTATTTTAAATCTCTAGGAAATTTTTTTTCAAATATGAATATGAGATATCAGAAGTGTCATTAGAGTCTGAACACCTAAAACACATATTACCTTTTTTTCTTGCAGGCCTTTCTCCATCTTGGCAAGATCATTAAGGACATTCAGAGACATCTGGGCCTTATTTTCTGAATCATTTAGTGTATCTTTCAGTGTTTTCAATGTTTCCAAATATGTGTGTCCAGGTCGACTCTTCAGTTCTGTTTATTTAAGAATAATTACTTTGAGAAAATAATATTAAGAGCAAATACTATTACATATACCATTAATCTTCTCTATATCATAATTGAATTCCAATACACATTAAGTGAGACTCCATGATTAAAATTTAAAAGGGTCTCTGTCGGTTAATAAAATAGATCATTCCACTGGCATTTCTGAGAGTCAGACAGTGACTTCATTCCCGCTGATGTTGACATTTGAAATATTAACTAACCAACTATCATTTCTCTTCATTTCACCATGATGAAATGTCTCTCTGAAGATGGAACAACAATGTCCCTTTTGTCCCATATCATCTCCTCTTCCCCAGTAGCTACACAAAGAATAAAAGAAAACAAAGAACCCCTCAACCAGTCATCCTATAAGCTCAAGCACATAGATAAACCCATCTACAGAGTGGTGGGCATTATATGAAAATACTGCCAGGCTGCTACAGACACTCTGAGAAATGATGACTGCAAAAGGCAGTTGGAATGCTATGTCAGTCACTATTGTAAAAATACACACAGAAGTAACACTTGTGTGGAAAGGAAGTGAGTTCATTTGAAGCACAGAGAGGTGAAGTCAAGTAGCAGCAAAAGTTAAACTGCCTACTGACCCTTGTCAAAAATGAAAGCGTGGCCTGTACCAGTAAGTGAAGAAAGAGGTCCTCTCAAAGTGTTATTTCATATTCTGGGTTAGCTGAATTCAGTGAACATAGACATGGTGTCCAAATGTCCTTCCAGAAGAAAGGCAACATGACACATTTCCTAACATGCACATACAGACTCTTGCAGTCATTACACAATCTGCTTTGCTGAAGTAAGGCTGTGGTTACATGCAGAGTTTTTCAGTTTGCATTACCCATAACAACACACAATACTACAGAATTCCTAACTTTTAACAGCAGCTAGGATCACCAGGCACGGAGCTCACACCTGTAATCCCAGCACTTTGGGAGGTGGAGGCAAGAGGACTGACGGAGCCCAGGGGTTCAAGACCAGCCTGGGCAACTTGGAGAGACCTCATCTTTGCAAGAAATCAAAAAAATTCGCCGGGCGTGGTGGCGCACACCTATAGTTCCAACTAATTGAAAGGCTGAGGCAAAGGGATTGCCTGAGCCCCAGCAGGTCAAGGCTGCGGTGGCCGTGAGCATATCTCTGCACTCCAGCCTGGACGATAGAGCAAGACTCCAACTAAAAAAAAAAAAAAAAGAAAGAAAAAGAAAGAAAGCAGTTAGGAAGAAAAATAGTAGCATATGCAGGATGAGCTTTCAAAACCTTTACCAGTTAGTTTTCCAAAACCAGGTGTACTTCAAAAGTAAGAACTCTAAAATTTTTTTTCCAAAAAAAATCATGACTTCTTTTTTTTAAAAAAAAGAGGGAATAGCATCATTAAAATTTTAGCCATTTTAAGGAAACAGAAGTAAATGATCATTCTTTTCAGTCCTCCTAGGAAGAATATTAAGTGCCCTCCTCAACCAAAAGAAAAAACATCACCTATTTCTCTGCTAAAAAAAAAACTCCTTAAAAATCATTATAGCCTAGTAACACAATTTTAGAGTCTGGAAAGCTGTTTGTATTTTTACAAAAAAGTGAATCCAGAAAAGAGTCTGAATACGGTATACTTTAAGACCTTGAACAAATCAGGCACAGAGGAAAACCAGGTGAAGTTGATGCAAAATATTATAATCAAATACACTGAAAGTCTAAATGTTGGAAGAAATTTTAAATCAAGGCAAACTGAAAGAGGAGATAATGAAATCACTGAATAAGAAAACCAAAAAAATGGTTTTACCCTTTTCTAGCCATTTCTGACGATCCTCTAAAGTCTGTAGCACAGCTTGGTAGTGACCCAGAAAGCTATCGAAGCCCTGCTGGACAAAGTCTGGGACAGAAGGCCGAGATTTCAGGGCTAAGCAGCTTGCCCGTGCCATTTCAATTTTGGCGTGGAGGCCAAGGAGATGTGTTAATTCCCGCTATAAAAGAAAAAATGCAGTCATATAACTCACTGAAGATAGACATCCTCACAGAAAAGTCAGTCACAGCAGAATTAACTTAAAGTTCATGATGATATGAGAAGCATCTTCTTGTATAAGAGACTGGGCGTAGGATTCTTTTCACATCCCAGATGAGTGACTCCTTACCTGACAGGAATCCTTCAAACTTGGTAAGGACTGCTGGGGAGATTCAGAAAACGGGGTGTGTTTTACCCACTCCTCCTTTTTCTTTAGGACTTTTTCAAGCTCATCAAGCTGCTTGAAATAAGCATTTATATCTTCCTGTAGCTGAATCTTTCTTGCCACCTCTTCCAAATGCTGAGATATGCTCTTCCATTCTGATAAAACTTTCTCCAGAACAGTTTTTATTTCTTCAGTAGAAAGACCTTCTACATGACATGAAAAACAAGCAGATACTTCATATAGTATTACGAAATTTGTCTTGAATTTGTTCTAAGCATTCTACATATTCAAACTAATGAGGCAATGTCACATCTAATCGTCACTTCCTTATGTCCATTTTAACACCAAAAAAATTAGTAATCACGCACTTAAAATAATTATGCTTAGTTTAAGTCTTTTGACCAAAGAAGGGGGGCATCGTAAAATAGTTCAAGAGTAAATGTGGCTATCGCAAAAGGCACATCAGTAGAACTTCAGTCACTGCCAGTCCTACAGAATATGTGTTTCCATCCTTAGCATGCTACCACTCTGCCAGTTTATAATCGGAACCAGGGAAATAAAATCAACCACCCTGGTCTGCCTAGGGCTTGGACTTCAGATGGTGTCCTAAAAAAAAGACGCTGGTTAAAAAAACCAAGAGGCTGCTCAAGTCTTTGGTGACTGAAGCACGGTGCCATATAAATTGCAAAACGAATGGCAAGAAAGAATTCCGTTACCAAGGAAGCAATGTGGTGAGTGCAGAAATGTTACCTCAGCAGCCAGGCCCAAAAAGCATCAACAAGCCTGCTGGGCACCTTGAGTACAGATAAGCAAATATCAAAATATCAAGACAACTGGTAAGATTATCTACTTTAGAAACACATCAGAATAAAAGTCATTATTTTTATTACTGGATGCATAATTGTGTTTGTCTCATATTTTTGGGAGCTAGAGAAAGCTCCTAGAAATGATAAAGTGATATATCATAAACTATAAAATATCTTCAAATCCTTTAAAATAGCTGTGAAAGAGTAAGAGAAATCTGCAAAGAAATCTTTCTATTCAGAGGAGAACACACATGTTTAAAGGATGGGCTTCACATTTTTATTGTTTGAGGAGGGCAAGAAAGCAATTGTGCTTTGTAAACACATGCAATCAAAATCCAGGGTAATGAGAATTTGAACTAAAAAAAGAAAGATGTCATGTAAAAAAAAACAAAAGGTCACTTACGATCCACCAACAATGCAACTTTCAAATTTTCTAAAATACACTGTAGCCACTGAAAATTACAAATGCAAATATGACATGGCATCATTTGAATATATCTTCCATGTCGGCTGCTGAAGTTCACTGCTCACCACCATCAGGCAGAATATCAGATCTAGTTAAAATATTCACACCATGAGTCATGTTCAATTATTCCCATTAATGGGGGTCATAACCAAAACAGATCACCATTTCCTAAAAATCTGAACAATGAAGATGTGGGCTGTACCTTTACTAATTCATTTCTGTCCTAGGTGGACATAGGAACAATAACATCAGCTACATTATTTTTATGTCAGGGTAATTTATGCTAACAAGGAAGAAAATTAAGCAAGTAAATAAACTTTCTGGGATGAAAAATTATCACCTTTCATCTAGAAAACTGGTAAGAGGGACTCATTTCAGGCACTAGAGAAGCTGAAGAGACTTCTTCAATTATTCACTCACTGACAATGTCTCATGATCCATTCATTTTGTCTCTCCAAACCAATTCTAAACACTAAAATCTCCCCTTCTTTCAAGATATTGCTGGTTGTAATGATGTCAGGTAATGATTAAAGCACAATTTCCTTTAAAAAAGGAAAACTGCACAGTCTTTAAAAACAATTGTTTTACTCCCAGAGATCCAGAGTTATAAACTTCCTATTTCCATAAAACACCCAATTCTTAGAAGATGACTAGCCAAAAGCCAAAATCAATAACACATCTTTTTGTTAATTATCTAGCAGGGACAAAATATAACATATTCCTGCATTTATTCTCCCTTGACTTTACACATTTCAATCTATCACTGTTGGAATCAAGGGAAATATTTACAAAATAAAGGACCATCACCAAATTTATAGGTTTATATAGTTAGTCATAAGGGGCATTAATTCATGAAGCTATATTATCCAGGTCCCCAACTACTCTTTGAATTAGCTGACAATCTCTAGGAACAAGATAATCTAAACCAAGAAAACCAAGCATATCAGCCATGAAAGTCAAATGAAACACATTATTTTGTTTTTTAAAAAACATTTTTATCCTCTGTGAGATAACACAAAACTTAACTCAAATGCATTAGGCAAGAGAGACCTATCAAACTTGGCTGTAGTGGGCTTCTGGACAGGACAGAACTGGTTTCAGGAAAACAGTAATATGATTATTTGAACATCTGTTTTACTGAAGAATTTGATATGCTTTGCTAACTAAACTGAAATATATAGAATCAATTCAGTTCAGTTCCTCCAATTTCTATCTTCTCATTGTTGTCTTAAAATATGTTTTGAACACGTATGTCTTCTAAAATAAATAGAATTAGGATCCTCTAATAAATGCACTTCTAGTTCTACCAAAGGCTGAAAAAATGGTAATACAAAATATAAAAGGTTTCCTAAAAAATTGGACACGTGCACTTTAAGTGACAAAATTCATTCCTTTCAGAAGCCATATAGCATATATTCTCTGATGTCGCATTGACCATTTGCAAGCAGAACTTTCACACGAATTGAATTTCCAGAGTATGTCTTGTTAGGGAACTTCACAGGGTAGAATTTTATCTAGCAAAAGCTATACTCAGCTAATGAACTCCCTCACTTTCTAGACACCAAAGCAAAAAAAAAGGTTTCAAGACTTGCCCAGGGACAAGAAACTAGAAAAAGACAGGAAAATCTAAGCCTACCCATTCCTCCATGTGTTGCTACTTTCACTATAACATCAGCTATCACCAGCTTCTCACCTAGGTAGAGTCTTCTCCATCAATCTTCACTAATTCTGGCACACCAACTAAAAGGTGACATACAACTGGGGGTAGATTCAGTACGAGACTCATGAAGTTACCCACATTCACATCAGATAGTCTGAGGCCCAACAGACGATGTTGAGGTAGAAGTAAAGAATCTACAATTGTAACTGACAAATTCTATATCCAAGTTATTATACAACTACTGAAAGAATCACCATCGGCCAGGCTCGGTGGCTCAGCCTGTAATCCCGGGCTTTGGGAGGCCGACGTGAGTGGATTGCCTGAGCCTGTGGGTTCGAGACCCGCCTGGGCAACTTGGTGAGACCTCATCTCTACAATAAATCAAAAAATTAGCCGGGGGGTGGTAGCGCGCGCCTGTAGTTCCAGCTACTCGGAAGGCTGAGGCAGAAGGATTGCCGGAGCCCAGCAGGTCGAGGCTGCGGTGGCCGGGAGCAGCCACTGCACTCCAGTCTGGGCAACAGATTGAGACTTCAACTCAAAAAAAAAAAAAAAACACCATCTCCATCTCAAGGAATATTATGGTCTATTTGTGTCTCTGGGTCCCTTCAATACTTCAAAAAGTTATCTCCAAGTGAGGTACTCACACACACAAAAATTAAGACAATCTGCTAGGGTGAATTTTGAAAGGAAATACTAGTCTATTTAATTTTTTTAAGGAAAGAAATAAACCTTTAATACTAATATGTGAATCAATAATAATATATTTGTATAACTTCAAAATAAACGGACATACAGTAAATACACATAATATACACTATAAGCTGTATATTGTGTGTATATAGCTATATATATTTATATCTCCAGTATATATACAAAATAAATAAACATTTTTTTGAAGGTTGGAGACAAAAATAATCTGATGCCAAAAAAATAAGAATGGTTCTTTTCTGAGATTGGGGAAGGTGAATGATCCCCAAAGAGACACCAGAGAACTCTCGTTCTGGAAAGACAAATTTTCTATATAATGATTTGTTTGTGTAGGTTACATGGGTATATCTATTTGTTGAAACAGCACAGCTAAGTATCATACATTTCAATGTAAGCATATTTTACTTCAAAAAAAAACTGTAAACAGTAATAACCAAGAGGGTAAAGAATGAGTAAAAGTATACATAATTCAAGAATAGCAGAATATTGCTAATTACAGAACTGGGAAACTGGTACTGGAAAGTTCATTATACTATTCTATTTGCTTTATGTGTAGTTATAGTCTACATAATAAAAACTCAAAAAATTAAAAGACTGAATGCTATTGCCTTGAAGATTCTTGTCAAACTAATTTTCCTGATTCTGCCTTATGACTTTTGACAAGAAGAACTACAGCAGACCTCCAAAGCACTTATCTCTTACAGAACAAGGAATAGGAAGTACAAGAAATGTCTTTCAAAGTCAGGCCAAAGAAAGAATTACATGCAAAACTGAAAATCCATATTAATATCAATCTTTAGACTCTTCTGAATTTCTGGGAGTTATAGCAAAAATAAATTATTTGGTGCAGGAAAAAATTTCAAATACAAGCAACATGTTATCAAATTTAACTATAAAATCAATATAATGCACTGAAAGTAATCAAAAATCCAATACCTCTAATGAATGTGAGTTCATTTCCCAAATATTCCCCAAGATAAGCTTTCTTTTGCCACCCCACAGCAAAAATTAAAAAAAAAAAAATAATAAATCCCCAATAAATAATCCTACAGGATAAGGTTTTTAAAGTCTTCTATTCTAGTGGATTTTAATGTTCTGCTGAGGTATTAAGGTTTCTGGTTCCCTGTTCCTATACAAAAACAGAACAACTTTGCCTTTATCTTTTTTTATAATCAGCTTCTGTATAAAATTTTATTTTCAAAATATTCTGCTGCTTGCCTAAAAAAATTTTTTGAAAACCACTTTTTTAGCAAAAGGAGTGTCACAGTGTTAAAATAAATACTTAACATGTCAAACTGTAAATATTATTTGATGCCGCCATCTAAAAAATATGAAAAAAAAAAAATCAAGAGTCTCACCTTTCCCCATTTGATCCTCAAGGATTTGTCCAGTTTGGTTTAATTCATCCAGTCTGGGGATTCTTTCCATTTGTTCTTTTTCTAATCCCTAGAAATAAAGTCCCAAAATAAAAATAGTTCAATCTTTCTTCTCAATATAATATTGGCACCATTTTAAATTTTTAGGTTTAATGTCCCTCCTACCTTCCCATATTCTCTTTAGGTATTTCAGTCAAAGTTTACCCAAGGGAATACTACAGTACAAAGCTATGCAATTCCAGGCTACCCTCCAGACCTCCAGAGATGAATAAATCTAAAAAGGTAATTTCAAACAAACAATGATCGTAGAAACTATAAAACGTTGGTTTCTTGTATTTTAAAAAAGTACACTCTAATTATAAGCTCCTATCAAATGGAAATAACTAAGCCGGGCTTGGTGGCTCAGCCTGTAATCCCGCGCCTTGGGAGGCTGAGGTGAGTGGATTGCCTGAGCCCACGGGTTCGAGACCCACCTGGGCAACTTGGTGAGACCTCATCTCTACAATAAATCAAAAAAATTAGCCGGGTGTGGTAGTGTGTGCCTGTAGTTCCAGCTACTTGGAAGGCTGAGGCAGAAGGATTGCTGGAGCCCAGCAGGTTGAGGTTGCAGTGGCCGGGAGCGGCCACTGCACTCCAGTCTGGGCAAGAGAGTGAGACTCAAACTCAAAAAAAAAATAAATAAATAAAAATAACTAAAATTATATGTTAGATCTAGAATATCTATTCACACATATGGCCTGCATATGCCACACCATAAAAATAATGATTTGAATCAAAAGAACTGAATGTGCTTATACAGAGGTCACTGAATAAAAATTAATCAACAAGAAAAACAACTAAAAATATTTTGAGGCTCAGTATTATTTGTTGGTGTTCTATTAATTCGAGGGTCTAAGACAAACTTCAACCACAACCATATTTCATACATAATTTTTAAAAATGAAAATATGCTTTACAACCCAAACTAAAACATTCTGTGTTTTATGTTTGAGGAGTAGCTCTTAATTTCCATATTTTTATTTATATAGTTTGATAGTCTGAAGACAACAATCTTCCCAGGACAAGTAAGAATGGGACAAGCAAAATCATATACACACACATACACATTGAGTGCACACAAATCAATATTAGGAATGTCTCCCATTCCTTTCTCCCCAACTAATATTTATATACTAATTAACAATTGAAATAGTGTCCATAATAACACAATCAAAACTTCTAGGCAACCAACTATATTATGTCAACCAGACAATCCAGAGAATTCCACTTCTAAGTTCTTTACATGTAAGCACTATGAAATAAATTCAGCTCTTCTACTTTGACCTTCACAAACGTTAATATGACTAGATAAAACAATCATTTTTATGGTCAAAGATAAATAAATATTAGCAAGATATTTTAAGAAACATCATTGGGGACCAAAGGGAGACCCAAACTTTAACTGTATGATGACCACTTGTATACCTAAACCTGAATCGTATCCCACATCTTGAAAATAAAAATTAAAAAAAAAAAAAGAAGAAACACCATTTGTTTCTGTTTAACTAAAAATCAATGCAAAAAAATCACCATCAAACTGGACAAAAAATGATTATCTGCTTTTTACGAAGAGTTTTTTTGCTACTTCTTAACAGTGACAAGAGATTATAGACTATGGATTCTCCACAAGTACTTCATCAGTTGTAGCAAGATATTTCCTTACTTAAAAAAAAAAAAATTAAAATGGTCATACCCTAATTTGCCAGAAAAATTAGGGATGACGATAATGATTAAATTTTGTTTATTTTACACTTTTTCCAACTCTTTGGCATCTAATACTACTAGTCTGAAACAACAAAAATGAACTTAAAGATAAATATTAAATGAAATACACAGAAACTGGCAATCATGCCTTACATATGCAGTTGCTATTTTATCCTCCCCGAAAATATCATAGTAACAGTTTCTGCCAGTAAAATTGTTCCTGGATCACAGGATGAACTTTAACTTATCATCATTTTGTGGGACTTGTTCCATGAAAATCACTATTACTAGTAAATTTGCTGCTACCTGAATGCCTTTGAGAATTAGGTTGTTAAAAGATCATTAATATATCACTCTTTCAGAACTGTAAAACATATAAAATGATATAAAACAGGTTGGGTGCAGTGGTTCATAACTGTAATCCCAGTACTTTGGAAGGCCTAGGCAGGAGAATCACTTGAGCCCAGGTATTCAAGACCAGCCTGGGAGACATAATGAGAACTTGTCTCTATAAAAATAAAATAAAATAAAAATAATTATTAAAAGAATAATAATAAAGAAATTATATAAAACAGGTCTCACTTCTGGCTCTCTCCATTCTCTGTACAGAGGACTTTGATAAAGGAAGGTATTTCTAATTCAGCCACCTCCTCCATTGCCCCTGCCTACAGTCACATGCCCCCTTCCATGAGCCAAGAGCTTTACCAAGTACTGAAAATACAGGGTACAAGGAAAATTATTCTTAATTTCTAATCCCTCACAGGCAGGCATAGCAATAAGTAAATTTAGCATAAATGCAAGAAGGGATTTCATGGAGATATGACCAAAACCATATGGAAGTCAAAAATTTAGTCACTTAACTCTTTCTAGTGAAGCTAAGAGAGGCTTCCTGGAGTGGGGGGCATTTCAACCGCACAGCAAGATGGGCTTAATGGAGAGCCATTTGGGGCAAGGAAGACAGCACCTAGTAAAGGCAGGAAAGTGAGAAAAGGGCAGAAGTCCAGAGGGCTAAAGCTCAGGCTGCATGTGGGGTACTAAGAGGGAATGAGGCTGTGTTTAAAGGGAGGGAAGTGTGCACGCTGGAAAGCCCTTGAATGCTGAGGCATTATGGAGGATCTTATCCCCATCGTGATGGGAGCCTTTCATGGACTGCAACCACAGAAGCTGATCAGATTTATATTTGAGAAAGATCATCAGGTCACAGAAGCCAAGGGCTGTGATAATTTAAGAAGGAGGAAAGAGAAACAGTGGCAAATACTGCAGAGAAAGCAGGTCTGATGAGAAAGAAATGCATTCTTTGGATTTGGAAACCAAACAGTCAGTGATGACCTGAAGAAGAACAGTTACAGTAGAACAATAAGGCACAAATCAGTGTCAACTTCCCACTAAAGCAATCAAAGTCGATCAAGGTCTGACCTCAAACCACCTCTCCAACATTAACTCTCCACTACTTATACACACACCTAGCACTAGACAAAATGAAGTGTTTGCTGTAATGGTCACAACACTCTTGCCTGCCTTGGTGCCTCTGTGTAAGAATTCCTTGTGCCTGGTGTGCCCTCAGTGCCCTCAGCAACCTTCCTGAAAGTTCCAGCTTAGGCTGCCTCACCCTCTGGACTGTTTTGAGGCAGCTGTAATCCTGGCCTTCTCTCCATTCCCATGTCACTGACTACTTTCCTAATTCTACCTTACAGATATACACACATCTTGTTTTTTAAATATCCTCCAAACTCTTTAAAAACAAACTCCCCAGCCTGGGCAACACAGCGAGACTTCATCACTACAAAAAATCTAAAAATTAGCAAGGCGTGGTAGTCCTCATCTGTGCCCCTAGCTACTCAGGAGGCTGAGGCGAAAGGATTACCTGAGCCCAGGAGGTTGAGGCTGCAGTGAGCCATGATCATGCCACTGCTCTCCAGCCTGGGCAACAGAAACCCTGACCAAAACAAAACAAAAAATTCCATAGCTGATACAGAGCCGCTACAAACTTACGACAGGTGCCAAATAGTTAATGCAGTGGTATCTAAAGGGAGGTATGATCACCAAGGACAAAAAAGCACCACAAACTCTCATCACACTTTTCATTAACACACATAAGGGCGCAAAGTAGCAGAGCTAAAATCCCATATACTTCAATAGTATTTCTTTTCCAAAACTGTGTCTCTAAAGATAAAATATTGAAGAAGTTTTGAGATATGAAATAGTCTGTTGCATTAGAAAGGCAAACCAGCTTCTGGCATAATGTTTACACAAAGTCATAAATTATTAGGTATCAGATTAAGGTGGTTCTAGACAAGCTAAGCAATAGTAATACTAATGGGCACAGGAAATGTCCCTTACTGCACACCTCAAGGGTTGAGGAGGAAAAAAATTTTAAAAAAAAAAAAACCCTCCTCTAAACAGAGCTCTTGTGACAACTAGTGTGAATGGAATCACAATTTACTAAAGTGTTCTAAAAGCTACCTTCCACCTACATTTATTTTCCAGAAATTTTTGGATCCCATCATATCTTCATGCCAACAGAAAATCTAGTGGGATAAAACAGTTTATGCACTTAGATATTTTTAATTTAAGTTTTACCTTCAACTTCTTCTTCATTTCAGATGTCTCTTGCATCTTCTTGTACTCTTTTATCTCTGTGGTCTGAATGTCAGTCTTTGATTTCAAAATCCAATTCAACAGCTCTACACTTACAGCATCAAACCTGATTTAAGATCAGACATTAGTATTTTGTCATTTGTTTTCTTCTGTCATTTTACTTGGCTCAAGAAACAGCAACCCAAATTCCCATCAGGCATGTGTTTTTAAATATTCTCTCAAAACAGCAACCCAGAAATACAGTAACAATGAATAATAAGATCATACATTTACAATCAAAAGTAGAAAAAGAGTAATAAATGATTTGAAGAAAATAATTAAATAAAATTTTTAACTTTTATATACTTAGGAAAAATTTTAGCTTCCTAAGGAATCATTTATCATTTCATAAACTTTTGTAGAGAATGAAAATCAGATTTGGTTAGAAAACAACAGAAAAGAACAAATACAGTTATTTCTAAAGTTAATGCCTTCTTTTGTTCAGTATGTAATGACTAAACCTTACTGTATGCCAGGCATTGGACTAGGCTCTCAAAATGAAGGTGAACCAGACACAAATCTCAGCCTTCAAAGAGTTTCTAGTCTAGCAAACAGGCAATAACAAAAGAAACAGGCAATAACAAAAGAATTTGCTACACGTTAATTCCAGGAATTAGCAGGAGTGGCTCCTAATCTGGTCAGGGAAAGGATGGCTTCCTAGAGGAGAACAACACCATTATGCTTAGGTGTTTTCCTTGCCAAGGGAGAACAAAGAAAGGGAAGATCACATTTTACAAACTGCAAGTAGTTGGGTGTGTCTGGAATAGTGAGTTCTGTACTCACAGGGAGAGACAATTGACAATGTGGCCAAGAATCACATGAACCAGTTACGGGAAGGCCCTGCAGAACATATTTAGGAGTTTGCACTTAGCCAGAGGGCAGCTGAGAGCCAAAAGAGGGTCTGAAGCATGGGACTGACATGGATCTCTTCAGACTTCAGTGCCCACTGAGGAGAAGATATTAAAGAGAGGCAAGAACAGAGAAAAAGCTGTAGTCGCATCAGGAGCAAGAACTAAGAATGACAGTGGAAGGCAAGGCGGCAGGCTTGAAAGGTCTTGAGCTGGTAGATCAAAATCATGGAGAGGAGGAACAAGAGAGGAAACAGTCATTGGTTGCTATCTATATACCTGGCCATATACCATATACCTGGTCCCTTTCTAAGCATTATATGTGTACATTATTACCTCAAGGAATCCTCACAACTACCCTATGAAGTACATACTATTATTAGCCATTTTAGAAATGAAGGAATGGAGCTCATAGAGGTTTTCTGTAACTGTCCCACGTCACCAAGCTAACAAAATGGGAGAAGTGGGATTCAAACCAAGGTGGCCCTTTTCAACTCTAGCAAAACAAGTTGTGACTCTTGGAGAAAGTTTGCTAAAAAGCATTTCTAGTGAATTATGAATATTTATCTTTTCATCGAGGTAAATTTCCCTTGCAGTATGTAAGAGTATAGCTCAAACAGGGATACATTCCGCTTGTCATATTTTTGTCATTGTTTTGCTTTGAGTTGGGGTCTCACTGTCACGCAGGCTTCAGTGCAATGGCACAATCACAATCATGGCTCACTGCAGCCATTGCCTCCTGGGCTCAGGCAATCTTTCCACTTCAGCCTCCTGAGTAGCTGGGACTTACAGAGTTGTGCCACCACACCTGGCTAATTTTTTTTATTTTTTATAGAGAAATGGTGTCACTACATTGCCTGAGCTGGTCTCAAACTGCTGAGCTTAAGGAATCCTCCTGCCTCAGCCACTCAAAGTGCTGGGATTACAAATGTAAAATGTACAAAGTGCTGGGATCTTAACAGCAGATTTCTATTGAATCTTTCTGAGAAGAGGAGAGCCATCCAAAGATCACCCATTTACAATGACCTTGGAGGCCCAGTCAATTTCTGCCCTCAATATGAATAAGAGTGATGCTTGATTTCAGGCCATAGTAACAGACATCCACATCCTAAAAAAAGCATTTGTGCCCTGGACTGATGAAAACAGCCACCAACAGCACCAAGGGAAGAGAAAGGCAAAGGAGTCACCATTTTTAAGCGGTACGTGTTAAACTAGACACTGAGTTAAGCAGTTATGTAAGACCCTCCATTGTTCGGGCAATCCATTTTATGACAAGTCAACGGCAGTTTATACAATAGACTGAAATATGAAAGGGAGGGTCTAGAAATCATGTCACATAAGAATGGTTAAGGATATTCTGGACTTTAGGACAATTAACACTAAAATATAAAAGCTACCTTCAGAGATTGAGGAGATCACATATTGAAGAGGGCTATGTGGTTCTACATTACTCCAGAAAGAAGAACTAGCACACGTGGGGAGACTTAGGGGGACAGAATTTGACTGATCATAAAATTAATGTTGCTAATAATGAGATTGACCTGTAATGAACTGAATATGCTCAAGCCTCTGTTTGTCCAGGAATGAACTGAAGGCATGTCTACATCAGTCAAATTGTGGAGTCGACAACTGTGGCCCTTGCAGCTGGTGACCCACCCAACCGACATCCCCTCTCCACACTTCTTCACTTTCCAAGTCTCCAAGACACAGCCAAATAGACTGAAAAGGTCAGATAGTTTCAACTTGCACGCGCCCAGGGTATGAACAAGTGACTCAACCCTGGCCAGTGAGGCCAGGGGAAGTTTGCTGAGATGACAAGGCTGAGAGTGAAATCAAATCCAAGGATGGCAGAGACTACATATGGAGGGTTGCAGAACCACACCCTCCCATAAAAACTGTCCGGCATTCAGACTTCCTATAATGGGAGATCACCAATGACCTCATGGTATAAAACACCTTAGGCATGGTATTCTGGTTCTTGTAGCAGAGTGTACTCTATACCATACAGTCATGTTTAAATTAAGATTTCACAGGTATGCATTCCAGTCTTGTACAACTTTCAGTGCTTCCAGATACACAAAGTCAGTACTGGAAAGATAACACTGCCAGATACACCTGGCAGATAATACACACTGGGGGAAATGTAAGATCTGTGCTAACATTGTTGGGGAATTCTTGTTTGTTTTGTTTTATTGTTTTGTTTTGAGTCGGGATCTCACTCATCACCCAGGCTGGAATGCAGTGGCATGATCATGGTTCACCACAGCATCAACCCCCTGGGCTCAGGAGATCCTTCCACTTCAGCCTCCTGAGTAGTTGGGACTAGAGACACACCACCATGCCCAGCTGATGTTTTTATTTTGTACAGACAAGGTCTTGGTATGCTGTCTAGGCTGGTCTCAAACTCCTGGGCTCAAGCAACCCTCCCGCTTTAGCTCCCATTGTGCTGGGATTACAGGTGTGAGTCACAGTGCCCAGCCTTATCTATGCTAATATTAACATCAGAAGCATCTTCTTCCTGTGCTGCTATGCCACCAAAAGTAAAGGTTCCATAATTGCTGCTTGCAACTCACACATACACTAGTCAGGCAAAAAGATGCTGTCAGGAGGCAGAAACAAAGTCTTATCAAAATAGAAACCATCTGGTAATACTGGAATCCTGTTTTATCTAATAAAAGCTAAATTAGGGAAAGCACATCATTTTTATTCAAGTCCCAAATAATTTATCATTTATCCAAGCACTAGAACTCTACTATAAGAGGGGGAGAATAGTACTACTTGACTGGGCACGGTAATCCCAGCACTTTTGGAGGCCACTTGTAATCCCTGCACTTTGGGAGGCTGCTTGTAATCCCAGCACTTTGGGAGGCTGAAGCGGGAGGATTGCTTGGGGTCAGGAATCCAAGACCAGCCTGGGCAATATAGTGAGACCCTATCTACAGACTAAAGGAAAATAAAAATAGTACTACTCAAAGACAAGTTTGAGGATTATGGTGCATGTCTGGTATAGCACCTGAGACACAGTATAGGTTAACGATATCTGACATCAGTAAAATCTCAACATATGTCAGCTGTGATTACGCTTCTTATAAGGATTCTGAGTTTTCTTTTGAATTAGTAGGACAAAAAAAGATATTTTATGCCAAAGATGGATCTTTAGACCAAACACAAAGAATACGTTAATGAATCTGACAAAGAAATTAACAAAGGAAATAAGAAAACATGATAAAGATGAGGGGGAAAAAGGAGACTAAAAATTAATTGTTTATCTGAATTAAATATTTGTTTAATGGTGAAAAGTGGAAGGAACTCATGAAGAAACAAGATGTCTGTCTAAGTCAAAATTGTCCAAGGTGTGAATAGTGAAAGAAAGAACAAATGGCAGTTATAGATAATCACATCCTCCCACAGTGAATGATGGAAAGGGAAGCAGAAAGGGCTCTGCCACACAGCACTTCAAACTGAACACAAGATAAGTAAAGTCATCCAAGGCAATTTAGATGCTTTGCTTGTGTAAAGCAGAATATTCAGAAGACTCAGGGGCAGTGAGTGGTTCAGTAGTTGAATTTCCATAATAATAATGCCTACATTTGCATATGATTCGTGATTAGTACAAAATAAGTACTAAGTATCAAATATACTATGTGCAGTATTGGGTTTGAAACATTTCCCTGTCTGTTCTCACTTTTTCTTAGCTTCAACATCCACATGGATCTGTCTCTTCTTCGGGGGAGGAGGAGGAGGCAGTTCCTGCTTGGACTTTTTGGTAGTTACTTGTTCTCTTACACGAACAGTCTCGAAAAGATCCTTTTGAGGAATCTGAGACATTCCCAGCTTTGCTACAGCCTGAGTCACCTGAAATAAAAATCATCCAAAGTTTTAATTTTTTGTAATGTCTTTATTGAGATACAATTCACATGCCATAAAATTCTTCCTTTGAAAAAGTAAATTCAATGGTAATTAGTATATTCATGGAGATGTGCAACTATCTCCACGCTCTACATTCAGAACAATTTTATCATCCACACTAACAGTCATACTCCATTCCCCACTCTCCAAGCTCTGGCAAACCACTCGTCTACTTTATGGATTCTCTTGAATTTGCATATTCTGGACATTGCATATAAATGGAATCATAGTGCGTATAATTTTGTGTCTGGCTTCTTTTACTTAGCACATTTTTAAGGTTTACCCACATTGTAGCATGTATCAATACTTTACTCTTGTCAGGTAATATTGTATTGTATAAATATACCACATTTTGTTTATCCATTCTTCTGTTGAAAGATATTTGGGTTGTTCCACTTTTTGACTCTTAAAAATGATGCTGCTACTATGAACATTTGTGTACAAACCAATGTTTTATGTTTGATCAATTCATTAAAATATTTTAAGATTAATAAGATTATTTAACATTAAAAATGTTAAAATTATTTATTGGCTACCTGTCTAAGAGTTATCAGTTACTAGGAATTAAATTACTAGATATTAAGATAAGATCTATGAAAATTTACCTTAGAAAACTGAAGGAAAAGACTTTCACATGGCAATTTTTCATCAGGTATAAGTAACCAAATTTTTAGTTTACCTACTATTCTTTTATTTCATTAAAACCAACCTGAATATTTACAATTAAATTTTTGCTGCATGGCACAACATACTATGCAAATCAAAAAGCACCTGATTGGACGAATCTTCTAGTCTCTGAACCAAAGAATCCCATCTTTGAGTCAATTCCTCTGAGTCACTGTTGATCTTCTTAGATGCCTTGGGATTATCAAGTAATTGACCCACATCCTGGCCAATCTCACTCAGTTGATCCAATGTTTGACGCTTCATTTCCATGTCTTCCTTCAAAATCTAGCATTTCAGATATTTATTAGATGACTGTCTCCTAACAGGACTTTATCTTCCTGTTCCCCAGTCAAGAAATGTAAACATGTATATTTTATAGCTTGCAAGTAAGTTCACAATGCTAAATATAAGATTCCTGGTTCCAGATCATTGCATACCAACAGCCTAGTATAGAGTAATGAGTCATAATCTGTATTCACTGAATTGTATTAACAATTGTTATAAAACACTAAGATATCATAGATTTACAATACAGATGCTGACAATGACATCACTTACAGCCAGACGTCGAACACTGACACTTAGTTCCTTTTGGTCCTTGAAGTTGCTTGTCTGAACCTTATTTAAAGCCTCTTCTTTCTCAGTTAACCAAGCTTTCAACAAGCACTGCAAGAATAACAAAAGTTAAAAATATATCTGCAGAATCATTTGGTAATTCAATTCAATCAAGTTTCCAAATCTCAGCCTTTTTTTTTTTTTTTTTTTTTTTGACTTGAGGTGTGGCACAATCAGAGCTCACAGAAACCTCGCCCTCCTGATCTCAGGTGATCCTTTCACCTCAGCCTCCTGAGTAGCTGAAACTACAGGTACACACTGCCATACTCAGTTAAATTTTTATTTTTTGTAGAGATGGGGATTTCGCTAATGTTGCCTCCGCTAGTCTGGAACTCCTGGGCTCAAGCAATCCTTCCACCTCAGCCTCCCAAGATGCTGAGA
Organism: Cephalopachus bancanus; assembly: GCA_027257055.1. Taxonomy (NCBI): domain Eukaryota; kingdom Metazoa; phylum Chordata; class Mammalia; order Primates; family Tarsiidae; genus Cephalopachus; species Cephalopachus bancanus. Next base: position 6,948,997 of record JAPVLO010000006.1, read on the forward strand.
CAGCAAACATGAGCCTCTATGCCTGGTTTTTTGTTTGTTTTTCTTTCTTTCTTTCTTTTTTAATTAGAGGTTACACTGTTACCTGGGGAGAGGGACCTCAAACACCTAAGTCTGAGGCACAAATGACCCAGAAAAACACCTTTCTTTAAAATATTACCATTCTCAGACTTGCAACAGATCAACATAACATTAGTCCCATACCTGGGTAACTAAACTTAATTTTCAAGAAGGTGGGTACAGAGGAAAGGCTAAATCCAACTATCCAAGTCTCCAAAAGAATCACATTGTAACACTCGACAGGCAAAAGAAAGCTCAGAGATTGTCTTCTCCCAATCCCTCATTTTAGGGAGTAAGAAAAGAGAAGTCAAATTACACATCCAAGATTACCTGGCTCGTTAATGGCAGAGCTAGGTCAAGGGTCCCACCACAAAACCAAAGATTCTTTCTGTGGCATCATGCAAGAAAGTCACACTCACATTCAAAGTTCAAAAGCAATTATGGCTAAAGGAGGAAGTATGAGAATCATTCAAAGCCAATATAAAGATATTTAAACTTCATAGGCCAACAATGCATGTTTTTTAAGCATAAGCTTTTTAATAATGTACAGAGAAAACTTAGAAATAGGGATGGAAAACAACTGTGGTGGCATTGAGATAATTCTTTTCAAAATGTAGTATCTACCACAGAAACCCTTTTCTATACAGCTGCAAACAAAAGATTTTTGTTCTGTGTTGGCCATGGAATCAATTCTTTCTCAATTGTTTTATTGATCAATTTATTTAACAACTATTCTTTGCTTTTATATTCCACAGGGGGAAAAAAGATTAGGAAAATAAAAGACTAGTATAGGTCCTGTTCTCAGTCTAGGAAGGCTGATAAGGAAGGTTGATAAGATATGCACATAAGTAACTATGGCACAAAATAGAAAGTACAGACAACACACACACACACACACAGAGATAAACACAACACACACAATATAGTTAAAATGTCAGATCACGACTAGAATGCAAATCAAAGATCAGCTTAAAACCTTAAGAGATACAAGTAGCCAAAATACCAGCCACTCCCTAGTATTTTCATTTTTTTATTATCCAAATTAAAATTATTTTCAAATCTGAAATTATTTTACTGGGAGAAGAGTAACACAATGATCTTCGCTGACAATCAGTGTCTCTTACTGTCATTCTTGAAGTAAAATTTTAACTACCCTATGAGACCTTTTGGCCTGAATAAAAGGTTCCAAGTAAATATAAATATGTGTAAAATGAAACATAAATATTTCAGAAATTAGAATCGGGTCTGATACATGATTCTTAATAAGAAAATTCTGACCAAAGACTGAGTGGGGGAATAGTAATTAGCCATTTACATTTGGACAAATTTTGCAACCTACTTTTTAAGATGGACTATCTGCCACCATATTTAGGAAACCACAGAACATCATATCCTTGGATTTTTTTTTCCACCTAAAGAAAATAGAGCTGCTTTTTGTGGGTAGGAATGAAATGCATTTAAAAGAATCAAAATGGACACTGAAATGTGAGAACAGAGTATCTGCTTATTTTCTAAACCACAACTGTTTGGCACTTTAGGAGCAAAGTTTTGCTTATTTGTGCTTAGTTTTCATGGTTGCTTCTTCAGAAGAACAGAGGGTGGGCTTAAAGACCATCACACCGAATGAAAAATCAAGGTACCAGCTTTGCACCACAAGTTCATTTACTGTGGTCGTTATTAGAAAAAAAATACTACTACTAAATGTTAAACCAAAGTTGTTGCTGTTAAATAATATTTTCTCAGTAATTTCAATACTTATCCTGGTTAAAAGTCAAGAAAAATTCCTATGATTTACAGTTCATAATGTATTAAGTGGATTCCTAGTTTTCTTTATTTACTGAGTACAAACCATATGCTAGAAATTGTGCTGGTATAAATTCAAATACATTATCCAACACAAATCCAATAATAACTATAATTTCAAACAAATCATGAAAGTAGCACAGCTAAGTACTAACATTCTAAATAATAACATAGATCAAATTAGTATTATTAGAAGGAAACCATACAACATGATCTCTATGAATAAGCTGCATGTTCAGTTATGAGTACAAATTTGATTTTCAAAATAATAATTATTTGCATATGTTCCTCTCAAAGAAAAGTAAACAAGGCAACTGTATTCTAATCTAATACCATAATAAAAGATAGTTTACTTTTCTTTTTTTTTTGAGTTGAAGTCTCACTCTGTCACCCAGACTGGAGAGCAGTGGCCGCTCCCGGCCACCTCAGCCTCACCTGCTGGGTGCCGGCGATCCTTCCGCCTCAGCCTGCCAAGCAGCTGGAACTACAAGCACGCGCTACCACGCCCAGCTAATTTTTGATTTATTGTAGAGATGAGGTCTCGCCAAGTTGTCCAGGTGGGTCTCAAACCCGCGGGCTCAGGCAATCCACTCACCTCAGCCCCCCAAAGGCGCGGGATTATAGGCTGAGCCACTGAGCCCAGCTGATAGGTTACTTTTCACCACTATGTATTTTGCTCCCTACGGACAACAGCTTCATACCTGTTCTTCCAGTAATTCCTGCCACAAGATGTTGATTTCTTGTAGCCTATTCCAGCGTTCTTCAGTCCAACGGCACACTGCTGTCCAGCGCTCACCAAGTTTCTAGTTATGGAAGAAATCATCTTTGGTGAACACAACCTTAAGAGACAGTTACCACAATCCTTTAAAAAAGAATTCACGATTTCCATTGTTCTCTATTACAGCATAGCAATTCATGAAGAATATTTTCACAAAAGTTGTTTTAAAATAACAGACTAATCCATAAATATATAGATGAAAAAAACTACTTTCCATACAATGTAACTCTATTTCAATAGCTAGCACATGATATAACTAGTACTCTATCCTATATCTTTGTCTCCAAATTCTTGCTCTTTCCACTTCATTGTGATTTTTGTATGAGAACTTGACATTTTCACATATATTTTCAAAGCATATCTACCTTTTGTGCTTCAAGTTTCCCAGGTTATAATTACCCAAAAAAAAGATTGCATCAATAATATTTCTTAACCATCTTGTACATGCCAAGAACTTTTCATCTGTAATACTAAAATTATGAAAAATGTTTAACCTTATAAAACCTATATTTTAAATAAGGAAATTTTTATAAAACAATAAAGTAAATTTTCTGTTTGTGTTACATATCTATAGAAAATTGCTTATAAATTAGCAATAGAAACATAATTAACAATATGAAATACATAAATTTGATTAATTTTTTAAAAATCATTCTTCATGAATTTTCCCAAAATCATTTTATTACCATTTTATAAATAATGATTAGTAAATGTTAAAATTTATTTCTACATTACTTACATAAAAACAAAAGTTATCTCACTCATACTACCCTATTTTGATATTTAATACGAGAGTAAGATTTTAATAGTGCAAAGGGTAGAGGACTTAGAGCCAGAACACAGGTGTCTAGTCTCAGCATTTAAATCTTGTCTATTTAAATCTCAGGAACATCCCTTAACCTCTATGAATTTTAGTTTCCTGGCTGCTAAGTCAGGAATACCCGTCTCTTAGGTTACTGTACTAAGTACCATTGCACTGAAGTTTCAGAACCACTGTCTGACTTCAAATATTACCAAAGAAAAAGGATTTCATATGTTGAAATTATAGTCTGGAAATCACAAACTGGCAACATTTTATGAGGTAATCAAGTATCAGTCAGATGAAATAACAATAAATCTCTTTATAAAGACTTAAAAAGGCACTACCATCGTTGAGCAAAAAGAAGCAATTTGTCGGGATATCTAAAAATTTTGTTGAAATTCACACATTAATCTACCAAAGACACAGGGATATTAAATCCTACAAGCTGATATGCTCAAGCTTTAGTGTACATATAACTTTTTTTTTTTTTTTTTTTACAGAGCAGATTCACTACAATCCTCCCCCACCCAGACTCAGGTCAGCCTAGAGTTTAGGAATCTACATTTTAACGAATTCCTGGAGTGCTTCTGAACAAGAAGTCTGCAGGCTACTTGTTGAGATCAGTTCCTGTGTCAATACAACCACAAGGAAGCTGGGGCCGCCGCCAGCCCTGCCCGGTCACCACAAGGCCTAAAGTAAAAGACAATACCTGGATACTCCTATAACCCACACATTGTAGAACTCCAACCGGGAAGTACAACCAAAGGCAGGTTTTTCTACCCTTCTGAATAAACCATGAGACAGGACATGAAAACAGGGACAACATGTAATTGGATCTCGGACCCCAAGTCCTCTGAGATTATCCTGCTTTACAGGGTCCTTACCTGTAACTGATCTTCCAAAATAGCTGTAGCACTCTCACCGCTGTTTTCATCAACAATTACCACCATGTGAGTTAAGGAATTTACTTTCACCTGTTCAGCCTCAAGATCATTTTGCAAACTCTAGAGAAAAAAGTAAGATAAACCATTTGTTTCACATTTACCTATTTAAAATGCACTCAGCTGTCAATAGTAATTAAGGACACTTAATGAGGCATTGTATTTAAATTTCCAGTCATTACCTTAAGTTTTCTACTAATGAAACAAGCCCATTACATGTCTTTATATTTCATTATGAACAACTGCAGTTTGAAAATGGAATGTCATACTAGATTGCAAATGGGAGATGTCACCATTTTTATTACAAGTTCTGGAACAACAACAATAACAAAAGTAACATAAAAGAATTGAATGTTTAAACCACAAATTAAGACAAAAATGTAGAATTGGTAAAGCAAAAAAGTCCAGCACTTAAATACACAGAGTTAGAGATCATTTTATCTAGTGCAGGATTGTATAAAAGCAGAATGCTATATGACAGTCTGAAGTTAACCTGATTAGCTACCCAAAACACAAGGATATATGGACAACCCCCACCCTCTCACCTTTTCTATGGAAGAGTGTAGTCATTAGACATATGCATACAGGCAAATTATGTAAACACTATCAATACTGTAGTCAAATGCCTCCCTGAGTTGTGGCAATATATCCTTAAAGCTTTATTTATCATTATCTAGATGTTCCACTGATCAATAAAATTCTTCAAACAATTTGCAGAGAGAATATTTTTTTCTTCACTTGACCAAATTAAACTACCCACCAAATTTTGGTTCCTCACCTAGTGCCTGATGCTTTCCTGGGTCAGAGAAGAAGCAACAGTTTTCCATAAAGGATTAGTTGTCTACCACTCAGGGTTTGCTTCATCACCCACACATTGCATTAATGCCAACACACTAGGGTTCTTAACCACTTACGGGGTCCAAAAAAAATAACCTTTCTCAAATCTTACAAAAGCTATATGCTTTCATAAGAAAGCTGCACATTCCCGTATATTAATAAAATTGCACCTGTGCTTTCATCCCTGGCTCAGAAAAGTCACATTTCCATGAACTTCACCCTATGCCCTGCTGAGTAAAGAGAACCCTGAGGAAGTGACCCAACTCGGTACTAATGACAGACGTCACCAGCCTCTGAGAATGCTAAGAGCTGCTCTTGTATATTTGATAAGGTATAAAAGAAATATGAGCCCGATTTACTTTATGTTCTTCCAGCAGCTTTTGCAGGGATTGGACATCATCATCCAGGGGGCACGTCTCCATCTTCTGGATGCGCTCCTCCGTGAAGGTTAGCCAGGTGGAAAGCTGCTGCAGCTGCTTCTTCTGTAGTTCCATCAGCACGTCATGCAGCCTGTCCATGGGGAGCACAGCGTTATTCCCGAGAGCTTTTTCCCTTTGCAAAGGCAAAAGCACATTCCAGGCACCAGAGATATGGGGCAAGGGGACACACCCTAGTCTAAACATTTAAAGTAGACTTAAGTCTTTAAATATAGAAAACGGGGGAAAAACTTATTTTTCTCCTAAATGGAGTCCAATAAATGCAGTTAAAGAATGCCAATAACAGCACCCCATATTCGTATCAGAATCATTGTTTCTTCAATCAGGAATTCCTGCTTATTAAATAGGTGGAAGTGGTAATGGAATGCAGTTTGCTCCTTAATACACAATACATGAAATAAAATGGACCATGGGAAAGCTTAGAAAAATGTTACAAAGTCGAATTGCGGATCAACACTACGTAGTCCTGCCTTCATATAGAGTTCACATAAATGCTTAGCCGATTTTAGACCTGCAAAGAGATAACTGTCCATATGAAATGCCTTTTCCCTGTTTGCTAAATTCTATATTCCAACTTTGACCTTTGTGTTTGGCTAACACATAAAAGGGAAAACAAAGATCATGCAAAATTCCAGCTACAAGACAAATAGGAAATAGTCTAACTCTTACAAGGCAAGTTCTATAACAATCTTGTTTTCACAGACATGTAGACTTCTACTTGAGGTCAGCTGTGCGATGCAGCCTGTGGAATAAAGAGTCAATCTCTTGACTTTTTACTTACCGGGACTGTCTGTCCATACTCTCCACTCTAAGGGCCTCCCATCTAGCATTCAGCAGGGTCATCTGTTCTTGAATCTCAAACTCTTCTTCATCTGACAGAGTTCCTTGTGTTATCAGCTGGTTACCTGCCTGCAGGACACTGCCCACACTGCTCTGGTGTGCAGTCAGCTCCATCATGAAAGCCTAGAAAAATACATCACTATGATTTGTGGCCTACTCATTGCAAAAAAAAAAAAAAAAAAACAGAATTAATTGCTAATCCCTAATCTAAATATCAATACTGTGGAAAACGGTAGCCTAAGAGAGTACAAATAAAGTAGACTTTGATCCAGGTTTTTAAGCTCTGAAAATAAGAATAAGCACCTAGCACAAGTAAATAGAGGAACAGTACAAGAAGACAATATTACATCTGATAATACCAGCTATTTTTAAGTAAATGCTGATTATGCTACTAATGGATCATGAACAGGGAATCATGAGTAAATGCAATAAATAAAACACCATGCTCACCCAAGAGGAACTGCTTAAGGAATATTACCATCACTATTTTATATCGAAAAGAGCAAATAAGATCTATCTATTAACATACCTACACCAAAAAACTGCTTAAAAAAAGGAAATCTCCATATAGTCAAATTGACTACACTACAATATATCCCCAAAAGAATGGAAATCTTTTGTTGTATAAAATTGTACAGTAACTATGAGTATGACATTTGCTTAATAGTGCAATTAAAAAAATAATAATTACTTTCTTGGGAACACTCAAAACCTAAAGATTTGGTGTATTGGTTAGCCATTTTATTTTTTAACTATAAAAATACACTTCAGAAGTGAGCAGTACTATGCATTGATTTCCACCAGTGGCTCTACAAAATATACAAGTAACAATAAAAAAAATCTAAAATCTAATTCCAATGTACAGTTAATCACCCACACCAATTTTATAACAAAGCCCTATTTAAATATCACAAGTCCTAAAATAGTCCGCAACCTTTCCATAGAGCAGAATTTAGTTAACAAAAAACAACAGGGTAGAAGCCCTCATTGAGGCATAGGTCCATGGCAGACACACTGCACTCAGCCAACTAGATACTTACTTCATGGGTTGCAAACTGGTCTTTGACTTCTTCAACATCATCAGAAATGTCATCCTGCTCCTGGAAAGTGTCCTCGGCAGAAAGCAACCAGGTCAGCACTTCCTCCAGTGCTATCTGATAGCTGTCCAGATCCATGTCAACCTCAGTGACAGTGCTGGGGGTTTCAGCTCGGAGACTCCCGTGCTCCTCCTCGGGCCTTGCACTCTACAAAATCAAAGCCAAAAAACCCCCACAATTACCATAATACAAAACAAGGATACATAGTATGGAGAATCCAAGGTGGATACCACCCTGTTTTAGGCATTAATCCAGTTCTCAGGAGTCAGGTGAGCAATGCCAGGAATTAGTCAGAAGCTTTTTGTTGAGTGTGCTAGGATGGCAAAGAGTAGAAAAGTGGCATGCACTCATGAGTTCTGTACTCGAGGAGATTCTAATATAGTTAAGGAGAGAGAAATAACCCACATGAAACACTTCTGAACAAAAATAAAATGGCTATTAGCAAAGTTATAACAGCAGGGTCCCAACAACGGATGATATTTGAGTTCACCAAGAACTAAAATAGGAAAAGTTTCATAAAGGAACTGGAACATGTTGGGCCTTCAAGGGTGGATGTCATGTAAAGAAAAACAAAGGTTAAAATTCTACTTTGACCCCCCTCCCCAGTTAAATTGTTTTTACTGAATTGCATGTTAGCCATTAAAAGACGGCTACAAAGATGGGCTGTTGTACTGATTTTTTTCTTTTTTAAGGTAACTGCCCTTTAGTTTCCTTGCTAGCCTTTTTTTTTTAAGGGCTAATGGGATACATTTCTCTCAAGCTCTTTGAAAGCAACTGTTTCCTTATATACTTTAAAATCTTATAACCAAATGGACTCTCTTTCTGGTTCTTTTGTTCCTTTTCAGAGCAAAATTTCTTTAAAACCTGCCTATATCTTGTCTCCACATTATCATCTCTCCTCCACAATTTTACCATGGATATTACAGACGTGCAGAAATGTATAGAAAACAGTACAGGAAACGTTCATGCATTTAACAGCGACAGTCTGTTGGCATTCCCTTTCACTGTGACTTGCAGTTTGCCCCCACCACTCAACTGAAAAGGCTTTTGCCAGCATCACCAATAACCTTCCAATCACCAAATGCTCTTTTCCAGCATAACCTTTAAGATGAGCATATTATTAGTCAACAAACTAGAATATTTTTTATACTAACTATGCTAGAACAACAAACCTAAACCAGAACCGTTCCAAGCAAACCTTACCCCACGTTTCTTCAGACCTCCATATCATTACTCATGGCTAGCCATCCCCGGCTTCTGGAAGCTCTCCTTTTCCTGCCTCAGTGATAGGACTCTGGTTTTCTGCCGACTCAATAGCACCTTATAACCTGTAAATAATGGATCTCCTCAAAATTAAGTCTTGGGCTCTTTTTTCTTCTCCTGTGTACTTTGGATAACCTCATCTCCTCCCATTGGATTTAAAGAGCCATCTACAACCACCCTGGAGTCTGAACTCCAAACTCCTATATTCCACTACCTTAACATCTCCAATGTCTCAAACCATGTCCATATTTAAACTCCTCATTTTTTTCCCAAAACATGTTTCTCCTCAGGCTTCTCCACCTCAGTAGATGGCTCCTCCATGCACCTAACTACTCCAGTTACAAACCTGGGAGCCAGACTTGGTTTCTCTCTTTCTTTCACCTTCCACATTTAATATGTAAACAATTCTGACCTTCAAAACTAGTCTCAAATCTATCCAGACCTGTCCGTCTCCACAGCCACCTACGTCTCTCCTCTGGACTAGAATAGCCTGCTGACAGGTGTCTTTACTTTCCTGTTTGCCACCCACACACCCACCCCCACAATTCATTTCCAACACAGTAGCCAAAATTCTTTCGAAAATGTAATCACATCGTAAGTCTTTCCTGTTTAAACACTTTCACTGGCCTTCCCAATGCACTTAAGATACAATTTAATAGCAAAAACATGGAACCAACCATGCTGCCCATCAAAGCTGGACTGGATTTTTTTAAAATGTGGTAAATATACACAATAGAATATTATGCAGCCACAAAGAAGGACAAAACATACGGACTTTGCAACAACTTGGATGGATTGAAAGTCGATCATACTCGGTGATCTACCACAGAAAGAACAGAGTACCATATGCTCTCATTCATAAGCGGACCTTGAACCATTATCATAATAGTATAAGAAAGGGATTAGCAGTAGTGGGAAACTGCCAGGTGATGGGGAGTGGGATTGGCAGTTGAGGGAAACTGCTAGGGGAGGGGAAGCACACCTCATCAACAAGGGTACCTGCATAGTGAACATTTGTATACCTAACCCTGAATTGTACTCCACATCTTTAAAATAAAATAAAATTTAGGCCGGGCTCGGTGGCTCAGCATGTAATCTCAGCACTTTGGGAGGCCGAGGCGAGTGGATTGCCTGAGCCCGCGGGTTCAAGACCCACCCGGGCAGCTTAATGAGACCGCATTTCTACAGTAAATCAAAAACTAGCCGGGTGTGGTAGCGTGCACCTTCAGTTTCAGTTACTTGGAAGGCTGAGGCGAGCCCAGCAGATCGAGGCTGCGGTGGCCAGAAGCGTGCCACTGCACTCCAGTCTGGGCGACAGAGTGAGACTCCAACTCAAAAAAATATATAAATAAATAAATAAAATAAGATTTTTAAAAGATACAATTTAAAATTCTTAATATAGAAAATACTATGATAGCAAGAAACAGAGAGAGCGAGCGTGCACAAGCACGTAGGTTGGATTTTGATAGGTTAGCGTTAACCTAACATTCTGAAAATGTTCCATTTGAATTGAGGAAATATGGGTAGCCTACAGTGCAATAATGAGTGAAGGAGCTTTTCACAGAGGGGAACCTGCATGTACAAGAATCTTGGGGAAGAAGAGGAGAACGTCCACTCTGACTGCAGTGTGCAGGTAGGCTGGGTCTTATAAACTACAACAGAAAATGAGGTCTTTAATTAGTATGAAGGCTAGAACAGAAGGAAAACACACAAAGGGCATTTTAGAGGAAGAATTAATCAAATTTGGTAAACTACAGGAGTTACCAGTGAACACAGAATTGAAGCACTGGGTAATTAAGAGCCAGATGGTGCCAAAGACAGAGAAAGGAAAAGGAGTTAAATTCTGGGCCTAAAATCTTAAAAACTGTATAGCTAAAAATAACCCTGGAGATCATTTAGCCCCAAACCTCTATACTATGAGGATATCTAAGACCTAAAAATGTTAGTGACCAGCCAAGGGTCACTTATTTAGTCACCAGCATCTATGAGCTAGGAGATAGAAGGTATTATCTAAATGCAAATGTTCAGAATGCATTAATTAAAACAGGAGGAGACTTTCAGCTGACAGCCATTTAAAGAGAAATACAGGAATTACTTGCTGACCACCAGGATATGTTTGCAGACAGAAAGAACAGAGCAGGAGAGGAAATCTGGCTATTAGGAGAGTAGTGGATGGCAAACTATGTCAGAAAGGAGACGATTAAAACTGGATTACACTTTATTTCTCAATTAATGTAATTCAACCTCTAAGGCACTAATGAATGCTTGCAAATGAAAAGGTTAGTGTTAATACACTTGCTCTTAATCAAACAGCAAATGGTTTCTGCAATTCTTACCAAACCACCCTGGACCCTAAACAGAAGTGATTATTTTATCTGCACATCATGAAAGGCAAATGAAGTCTCCTTCTATTTTAAGAGAGAATGGCCTTGACTATAAGAATTCAAATATCCTCTCTTTCTAACAAAATCCAATAAAAAAGTGATTCTAATACCAAGAGGCAAACCCAGAATATTATCTGAGGCACCTAAAGGTGCATCATTAATGCAGAATAATTACTACACTTCTAGGGGGGAAAAAGCATTTTTCTTCAGTCAATTATACTAAGACAGGAATTTTCCTCAGCGTCACAATTTTCAAACCTACTACAAAGAGTCCTCAGTTCACAACCAGGTCCTATCTCTCACTTCATTTTCCTCAATAACATTTTTTCCCTATAGTCTGATCTATCTATGAAATAGAGAAAATACTTGGGAGGCGGACGCAAAAGGACTGCCTGAGCCCAGGGGTTCGAGACCAGCCTGGGCAACTTGGAAAGACCTCTTTTCCATAATAAAATCAAAAAATTAGCCAGGCATGGTAGTGCACACCTGTAGTTTCAGCTACTTGGGAGGCTGAAGCAAAAGGATCCAGCAGGTCAAGGCTGCAGTGGCCATGAGTGTGCCACTGCACTCCAGCATGGGCGACAGAGTAAGCCTCTGACTCAAAAAAATAGAAGAAAGAAAGAAATAGAGAAAATAAAAGAATTAGTGCATACCACTAAAAGAACATTCAAGATGATAAGTAAATTCTCTGAACCTCAGAGAAGGGAAGAATGATGCTTATGTCAATTCAAGACTATTATCATAATATGAGAATTAATATTTTTAAGAAACTTGAATGAGAATGCCAAAACAAATTGAAGGAAAGATTATAATAATGACACCTGCTGCTTACCAAGTGCATATCATTTTAGACACTTTGAATTCATTATCTTTATGAAGTGAGTAGTTTTAATCACATTTTGCACACAAAACTGTGGTTGAGAGGCTAAGTAACCCGAAATAAGTAGCAAGAGGATGAAATTTAAACTCCACAGCCCGAGCTTTCTGACTCTCTAAAAGATATTTCTAATAATTTTGAAATCCATGTGTATCTCTCAGTTGCCCAGTTACTAAAAATTAGAAACCCAGTGACTTCCGAAGACTCATCCAACTCAAAATTATCTCATTTTCTGAATTAAGAGGACTGGAACTTGGATGGACTTAGAGTCTATAATACTGAGGTTTCTATCACAGAAACAAAGAACTGAGTACCACATGTTATCACTCATAAGTGGACCTTGAACAATTAACATAATTCAATAAGAAAGAGATTGGCAGTGGTGGGAAACTGCGGGGGGGAGGAGGGGAAACGGGATTGGCAGTAGTGGGAAACTGCCAGGGGAAGGGGGGCACACCTCATCAACAAGGGTGCCTGCATAACGAGCATTTGTATACCTAAGCTTGTTGTACCCCACATCTTCAAAATTAAAAATTTAAAAAAATATGGATTGATTCAAAACAGGATAACTAAGAAAATAAACTATGATTTTATATCTATCTCCCCCAAAAACTAATTTATACCCATCTATATAACACCACTGTAAGCCCTTTCATGAACTCACCAAGTTGCTTACAGTAGATTATACCTCCTAAATGAAAATGAAAATAAATCTTATATGTTGACAGCCCTTGCAAGAATATAGTAAAAAAAAAAATCATTTTTAGTGGCAAAATAAAGAGAAAATTACTAACCAGAAAAAAGCTGACTGACATGAAAAAAAATCACCTTTAGCACAAGATAATAGGGATAAAAGTTGGCGACCAACTGATGGCAAACATAAGTTATTAGCATGTCATACGATAGCATGGTCAATAGTCCTAGATGCTAATTCTAGTGTTGTTGTGTAAAATAATGCATTTTCCTTTTTAATAAAATTGGTTGAGTTAGGATTTTCTATGACATGTATGTGACAGCAAGCTAACTGATAAACTGAACTTCTTAAGTCAATGTAAGCTGAGAAGGTTCTAAGCTATGCTTATGAGGAAACAAATATGGCAGGCCAAAGATCTTAATAAAAAATTACCTGTACCTGTATATTAATTTCTTCCTCTTCACATTCTTTCTTATATTTCCTTGGGAGTGTCTCTACCTCACGAATGGCATCTATAGTGACTTGCTGAGGTAGCACTTCAAACAAAGATGTTAAATACATAATTATGGATTTCTTGTCAGGAAGCTGAACAGCAACATCTGAAAGTGAAAGATATAAGAACCAGCTTAAATTAAGTGTCCAAAATATGTGAATTGCTCAATAGTAGAAATAAAATAATTCTCCTTAATACCCATAAACAATACCTAACATACAATCTTTGCAATACCACAGCTCAATAAATTGCCATTTCATATCATAATATACGAGACCAAAGGCAAAGAGGATGACTTCTTTTTGTTGTGTCTCATTTTTTAAAAATCTTTCCTAAAAGCCTCCCCAGAATGCTCAAAAATAAATTACCATTTGTTGCCATTTATTTTCATACTATGAAAATAAGTCTAGAATTCAGCCCTGCAACAATTGTAACTAAAGTTTTTACATCACATGCAAGCAGCTCACACAAAAATGTATTTTAATAAACTAAGCCAAATACTGAATTATTTATCTAATAATTATAATTTCTTAAAACTTTAAATCTTACTTGACTTAGATTGACTATTATTCAGTGCTGTAATTAAATTTCTACCTAGAGGATCCTACAAATGGCTAAGTATAAAAGTACTAATAACTTATCTGCTATAAAATGGCTTGCACCCATACTTCAAAAAGAAAAGGGTTCCTCAATGCTCATAACTCATTCTAAAAATAAAAATAAAAACTGCTTTTCAAGTGCGCAAAATTGTAAAGCAAAATCAAGGTTGAAAATAAACATTGAACGATACCTTCAGGATCTAACAGCTTTTCAATTCCCAGATAAGTTTGAGCCTTGCTGAAGGCATGCTCAAGTCTCTCAATTGGGGACATTTTGACAACTTTATCCCAGCTGAAGAGATCAGGTCTGAAATCACCATGCAAATAAAATGCAATGAAGATGAAATTTATGGAAACAAAGTAGGCATTGTTATAATCTAATACATTTCCATTTTAGATTTTTTATTTGTGAGATTTTATTTATACTCCGGAGGATTGTCAAATATATCCTATTTGAAAGTAATTTACAAATATAAAAATATCTGACAACACACCCTAAGAATCTTGTATTTGTTAAATATGCCTGTAAATTTCTGGTGTAACCATTAAGACTAGAATTGGTATATAATATTTCCCAGAGAATGAAATAAAAAAAAGGAAAGTAAACCTACAAATACAAAATAAGACAAGAAAGCAAAAAGACACATTAAAGGGAAAAGAAATGAGAAGCTCAACTAAGTGGTAAAAATGAATCAAAATACACTAATCATTACAACCAATATTAATGGACTAAATTCTTCAATTAAAAGATCAAGATACAAGGAGGAGCTGATACTAATCCTATTGAAAGTATTCCAGACAACGAGAAAGACAGAACTCTGCCCAAATCATTCTATGAAGCTAACATCACACTGATACCTAAACCAGGCAAAGACCCAACAAAGAAAGAGAACTACAGGCCAATATCCTTGATGAACATAGATGCAAAAATTCCCAACAAGATTCTAGCAAATTGGATCCAACAACACATCTAAAAAATTATTCACCATAACCAAGTAGGCTTCATCCCCAGGATGCAAGGCTGGTTCAACATCCACAAGACCATAAATGTAATTAAATATATCAATAGATCTAAAAATAAGAACCACATGATTATATCATTAGAAAGCATTGAAAATGCTTTCAACAAAATCCAGCATCCTTTCTTGATAAAAACCCTTAAACACCTAGGTATAGAGGGAAGATGCCTCAAAATAGCAAGAGCCAACTATGGTAAACCCATAGCCAACATATTACCAAATGGATAGAAATTGGAATCATTTCCTCTAACACAGAACAAGACAAGGCTGCCCACTCTCACTGCTCCTGTTCAACATAGTGTTGGAGGTTCTAGCCTGAACAATCAGACAAGAGAAGGAAATCAGGGGTATCCATATAGGAAAAGTAGAAGTTAAGCTATCCCTCTTTGCAGATAATATGATACTATACCTGGAAAACCCAAAGAAATCTGTCAAAAACCTCCTTGCACTGATAAAGGACTTTGGCAAAATCTCAGGGTATAAAACCAATGTGCAAAAGACAGCCACATTTTTATACACCAACACTGAACAGGCTGAGAACCAAATAAAAAGCAAATCCCATTCACCATAGCCACAAAAAATAAATAAGTAAAAGAAATACCTTGGAATCTTTCTAACTAGAGAAGTGAAAGACCTTTACAACAAAAACTACAAAACACTGTTCAAGGAAATCAAAAATATTCCATGCTCAAGGATTGGAAGAATCAGCATTGTTAAGATGTCCATCCTACCCAAGACAATCTACAGATTCAATGCAATAACAATTAAATTACCACCATCATTCTTCTCACACCTGGAAACGACAATACAGAAATTCATATGGAAACAAAAATGACCACAAATAGCCAAAACAATCCTCAGCAAAAGAAACAAAACAAGAGGTATCACATTCTCAGAATTTAAACTTTATTATAAGTGTACAATAATCAAAACAGTCTGGTATTGGTACAAGAACAGGCATATAGACCAATGGAACATGAAAGAGACTCTGGAAGCAAAACCTCAATTTTTCAACCAACTCATCTTCGACAAAGTCTCCAGCAACAACCACTGGGAAGAGAGAGAAGAACCTATTCAGTAAATGGTACTCAGAATACTGGCTGAGCACATGCAGAAAATTAAAACAGGACCCCTACCTATAACCATACACAAAAATCAACTCTAAATGGATCAAAGTCCTAAATGTAAACTCTCAAACTATAAGAATCTTGAAAACACAGGAGATGCTCTTACTGAAACTGAAATAGTCAACCAATTTCTGATCAAAACCCCAAATGCCCATGCCATAAGAGATAAGACAGACAAATGGGATCTCATCAAACTAATAAGTTTCTGCAAAGCAAAAGAAACCATCAAGAGAGTGGGGAGACAGACCATAGAATGGGAAAATATATTTGCCATCTGCATATCTGACAATGGCGTAACATCCAGGATCTACAAGAAACTCAAATGTGCCAAAAGGAAAAAAACAAACAGCCCCATTAAGAAGTGGGCATTATAATAAAGCCTAAAGTCTGGGAGTGTGATACCTCCTGCTTTGCTGGGTTTTTTTTTGCCCCCTGAGGATTGTTTGGGCTATTCATGGTTGTTATGTTTCCATATGAATTCCTATATTGTAGTTTCCAAGTATGAGAAGAATGCTGCTGGTAATTTAATGGGCATGTATTAAATCTGTAGATAGCCTTGGGTAGAATGGACATCTTAACAATGTTGATTCTTCCAATCTATGAGCATGGAATGTCTTTCCAGTTGTTTGTGCCGGCTTTGATTTCTTTGAGCAATGCATTATAGTTTTCATTGTAAAGATCTTTCGCAATCTCTGGTTAGGAAGATGCCAAGGTATTTCTTTTTTTCTTTTTTTCTTTTTCTTTTTTTTTGGCTATTGTGAATAGGATTGTGCTTTTTATTTGGGTTTCTGCTTGTTTATTGTTGGTGTCTTGCACATTTGTTTTATACCCTGAAACTTTGACAATAATCAAAGCAGTCTGGTACTGGTACAATAACAGCATATAGATCAATGGAACAGGATAGAGATTCCAGAAGCAAAACCTCAATTTCTCAACCAATTCATCTTCGACAAAGCCTCCACCACCAACCACTGGGGAGAGAAGAACCTAATTAGTAAATGGTGTTGCAAAAACTGGCTGACCACATGCAGAAGATTAAAACAAGACCCTTACCTATCATCATACACAAAAGTCAACTCTAAATGGATCAAAGACCTAAATGTAAAACCTCAAACTATAAGAACCTTAGAAAATGCAGGAGACACCCCTATGGAAATTGGAACTGGCAATCAATTCCTGATCAAAACTCCAAGTGCCCATGCCATAAGAGATAAGATAGACAAGTGTGACCTCAGCAAACTGACAAGCTTCTGCAAAGCCAAAGAAACTATCAAGAGAGCAGGGAGACAGCTCACAGACTGGGAAAAAATATTTGTTAACTGTGTATCTGACAAAGGATCTACAAAGAACTCAGACGGGCCAAAAAGAAAAAAACAAACAGCCCCATTACAAAGTGGGCAAAATATATTAATAGATATTTCTCAAAAGAAGATATATGAGCAGCCAACAGATACATGAAAAAAATGCTCAGTCTCACTAGTCATCAAAGAAATGCAAATTAAAACCACACTGAGATACCACCTAACTCCAGTCAGGATGGCCTACACCAATAACTCAAAAAACAACAGATGCTGGAAAGGATGCCAGGAATAAGAACACTTCTACACTGTTAGTGAGAGTGTAAACTAGTACAGCATCTGTGGAAAACAGTTTGGTGATTCCTAAAAGGTCTAATAATCAACCTTCTATATGGCCCCGCAATCCCCCTACTGGGAATATACCCAGAGGAACTCAAATCACTCTATGAAAAAGATACCTGCACATGCATGTTTATTGCAGATTCTGTGGTGGGGGGAGGCGGGGAACCCTTGTCAACAAGGGTACCTGCATAATGAACATTTGTATACTTAACCCTGAATTGTACCCCACATCTTTAAAATAAAAATTAATTAACTAATAAAAGAAGTGGGCAAAAGACAGGAATACTTCTCAAAAGAAGACATAGGAGCAGCCAACAGACACATGAGAAAATGCTCAGCCTCACTAATCATCAGAGAAATACAAATCAAAACCACATTGAGATACCACCTAACTCCAGTAAGAATGGCTATCATTAATAAAACAAAAAACAGATGCTGATGAGCATGCAAAGAAAAGGGAACACTTCTACATTGTTGATGGGAATGCAAACTAGTTCAACCTTTAGAGAAAACAGTGTGGCGATTTCTAAAATAACTCAAAATTGACCTTCCATATGACCAACCAATCCCCCTTCTGGGAATATAGCCAGAGTAACTCAAATAATTCTACAAAAAAGATACCTACACATGCATGTTTATTGCAGCACTATTCACGATAGCAAAAACATGGAACCAAACATGCTGCCCATTGAAAGTGGACTGGATTTTTTTAAAATGTGGCACATATACATGATGAAATATTATGCAGTCATAAAGAAAGACAAAATTATGGACTTTGCAGCAGTTTGGATGGATTTAGAGTCTGTCAGTCTCAGTGATCTATCACAGAAACAAAGAACTGAGTACTATATATTCTTACTCATAAGTAGACCCTGAACACCTATTGTAATACTACAAGAAAGGGATTGACAGTAGTGAGACACTTGTGCGGGGGGGAGTGTAGACAACATCAATAAGGGTGCATGATCCCAATCCAGGCAAAGTGAGGTCCAATGGGAGGCCCAAAATTCACCTGTACCTAGACCACTTATGTACCCAATCCCCACATCTTTAAAAGAAAAAAAAAAGTCTAAAAAAGATCTAGATTAAGGGAATAGAAAATCCAGCTCTAATCTGTTCAAAGAAAATTCCTAAAGCAAAGGTTCTGAGAGGGATTCCCTCCAAATCCCCCTTGTACGCTACCGCTGTCTAGTACTGTATTTCGTTTCTATCTTGATTTTCTTTTAATTCCACATATTAGACATTATTGTTTCTTTGATGTACCCACAAGTTAATGATGTTCTTGTGCTGTGTCTGTTCTTGCATCTTAGACCCATCTTTCAGGATTTATCCCCCAACTCCCTCCCTGACTTCATCTCCTATTACTCCCTCAACTCAGGTCATGGCAGCCACTGGCCTCCTCTATGTCAGTGCCTCCTTCCTTCTTGCCTGATGAGGGAGGGGAGGACCCAAAAAACTTGGAATTCATCTATAAAAATTGTGTATTTTTATCGTCATATGTTTAAACTTCAGTCACCTTCAAAGTCCTCTCCATTTGACGCAATACACCTACCGAGACACTTCCCACTGCTCAAAACAGTTTTTGAACTCATCGATTTTGATGCCTTTTAGTGCTTCTGCCATTTTTCATTTCATCTCTTCTACATCAGCAAAATGTTTCCCTTTGAGGACTTTTTTCATCCGGGGAAACAAAAAAAAAATTGCTCAGGGCAAGATCAAATGAATAGGGTGGGTGAGGCCCAGGGATCATGCTGTTTTGGGTCAAAATCTGCTGAACACTCAGCTCCATGGGCAGGTGTGCCCTTAAATCACCCATCATGAAAGGGGCAACATGTTGAAAGAATCTCCAAAAAAATTCACTGAAGCCAAACAAAGCCTCTCACAACAATGCAAGCTGGCACACTGATGCAGATGGGTTCCTAGAACACTAACCCAACAGGATAAGCCTGTACTACAAGAGGCCCACCCTCCAAAAGATAATTCCAGGGTTTTTTTGGTACCCTCTCATTTTTTTCTTCAGCATATTTACTATTTCTACATACTATACAACTTACATTTTCAATTTTTTTATTGTCTGTCTCCCTCTGTTGGAATACAAGCCTCAAGAAAACTAAGACTTTTTCCTGTTTTATTCTTCACTGTGCACCCTGTGTCTAGCACATAGAAGGCACTCCACATACATTTCTTGAATCAATTAATTAATAAATGGAAAAAAGTGTTGGCTACAACTAAACAGTTTCTTGATAAAATGCTTTAACCAACTAGAAACAGAGGCAGTCTCCTTAAACTGATAAAGGAAGAATGGGAAAAGACTGGGAGGGAGAGATTCTCTAACCTCAGAAAAAGTGTATCAAAAAAACAAACAACACGCTTCTGGTAAAACCATAAAAGCACTCCCTTTGTTATCAAGAACAAAACATTCTACTCATTATCGCCAATTCAAATCAACATTGCATTGAAGGACAAGGCACAATGAAGAACAAAAAAGAAAAGAGAAGAAATGGAAGGTTCATAATTCAAGGACAGTCTAGCCCCCCACACACAAAACACCCCACAGTCTGTAGAGACAAACTTACTAAAATCATCAGATTTTATCATTTCTACTACATAGAACTTAAATGTTATATTTTAATATAGATATAATACTGTGTATTTTAATAGAAGTTAAAGGTTATATTGCAATTGAATGCATTTCCAGAGACAAGATGAAGAAAAATATATTGCATTTTTATATGCTAGAAAAGGACATACAAGAAATAAAACTTGAGAAAATGGTCACTTATAACAACAATAAAACATAACAAATTTTGTCTTCAGATTTAAATCCTTGATCTGTGTTGTACGTATTTTTTTTGGATGATGAGGGAAGAATCCAATGCACTTATTTACATATGGATAACCAGTTGTCCCATTAATCTGCAATATCAGCTCAGTTGTATATCAGGTTTAACTGATCAGGTAACTGAGCAATTTCTGAGCTCTTAATTCTGTCAATTTGAACCATTGAGAAACTGTCATTCTTATACATCAAAAACAGTTAAGTATTGGCAATGTCATATGGCTCAGCTCATTATTATATTGGTGTATTTATTTATTTAGGGTACTGCATAGTCTTAATTAATACAGCTTCATAGTTAGCTTTGGTTTCTTTCTGGAAAGTATTTCAGTCTAGTTCTTCTTTAGAGGTGCACTGGTTATTCTTGGACCTTTGGTCTTTTATATAATTAGAATCTGTTTACAATTTTCAAAAAAATATCACTCACTATTTTTAATTGAGATTGCACTGACTTACAGAGCTTCACTTGTGGCACCAGAAAAGTGAACACAATTTTTTTTTTGCCATTGCCATTAGTGCTGAATAAGTGGGATTGAACTATGTGAATTATTTCCCATTTTTTAACTTATAAATATGCAGGAGAAACCATGGACATTCCATCGTGGCATTTAAGTCCTAAAGAAACAAAGACCTGATGGGTAGTTTTCTTCCATATTTCTTTTCTTAAGGTTTTGGTAAAGCATGTGCAGGGAAGAGAGCAGTAGTCACAGGGAAGGGGCTTCCGGAAGTGGCAGTAGCAGGGGAGGGACTGAGAGGAGACACAAATTTGCAAGGCCCACTTCTAAATAGAGAAACATCTCACTTATGTCTGTGGAGAACGGCATTAAAGGCAAGTCCATCTGTCCAGCTGGTGGTAAAGTTGAGGACATTGACTTGGCTATAGGGCCTGGTGGTCTGACGCACCCAGCTCAGAAGGATCTTCTCGCTGTTTGTCTGCTGCAGGTCTGACATGACATCCTTCATGACATCTTTTACCTATTAAGAGAAACCAGACCTGCCTATTATTAATTCAGTTGACTCAGTCAAGCCCTCGAATAAGGACTATTAGACTAAATAACCATTATGGATCAGGTCATCAGGATTCATTTTATTTCAATTTTTTCTTTAAGCATTAGAAATATGCATTTTAATACTGATTATTTTTGGTACAAGGATTTATTAGCAATTCTTACCTCATTTTTACACACAACTGTATTTTCTATATCTTAGACAATACTTGTACTATTTGGATACAATGAATAATACTTCTATAGTCAAAAATATTATATTTTTAACACTATACCTTTATAAAAATCTTTTCTAATAAAGAAAATCTAATCTTTACTTTCTACAAAAATAAGGAAGAACTTTTGACTGGTGAAATCAAAGAATGAAGTTCCTTTCCTGATAGCAATAACAATTATACTCTAGAACTAACATTTACTATTATTATTCTAAAGTCGTACATACGGTCTAAGAACGTGCTCAGTGAATGATGTGGACCCGCTAAAGGGACACAGAAGACAACTCAAAGGGCTCACACTGGCCAAATCTAGGACAACCTGAACAGCAAAATGAGTAAGTGCAAAAGATTATAACCTACGTAAAAAACCGTGAGTCTACATTGATATGTGAATGAATGAGTGAATGGACAGATAAGACAGAGAAACAAGAGACAATGGGGAGCTCTTTCTTACAAGCAGAAAGTCAACTAATAAATGTATAAGGAATGATGAAATTAGGAAATTATTACTTGTCAAGTATCATAATAGTAACTGACCTGGGGAAAAATTGTGAATGGATGCTAAAGCTAACAAATAAAAGTTTGATAATAAACAAATATTTACACAACCTCAAAGTATTTTTCACCAGAAGATACTTTTAGTAACAAAGGGTAATCAATTCACAGTGAAGAAACTTGGCAGATACCACCTTAACCAATCAAAGTTAACACTGCCACAAAAAGAATGAACAGACAGCACGTGCCCCTGATATGGTGCACTTAGAAGAACTCCCATCACTTTTGAGTCATTCCTGACAAAAATGAATAACCTGAATCTAATCTTGAGGAAACCTCAGCCAAGCCCACATGGAGGTACATTCTACAAAATAACCAGCTGGGTGTGATGGCTCACGCCTGTAATCCCAGCACTTAGAGAGGCCAAGACAGGAAGATCGCTTGAGCCCAGGAGTTTGAGAGCACCCTGGGCAAAATAGTGAGACTTTTTCTCTACGAAAATAAAAATTTAAAAATTAGCTGGGCATGGTAATGTGTGCCTGTAGTCCCAGCTACACAGGAGGCTGAGGTGGAAGGATTGCCTAAGCCCAGGAAATCGAAGCTGCAGTGAGCCGTGATTGCCGTGATTGTGCCACTGCACTCCAGCCGAGGCAAGAGAGTAAGACCCCAACTCAACAACAAGAATAACAAAATCAATACCAAGGCTCAAAAACTGATTCAGATTAAAGAGGACTAAAGAGACATGACAAATAAAGGCATGATCTTGGATTTTCTTTTACTACAAAGGATATTATTGAGGCAATTAACAAAATCTTCTTAAGATCTGTACATTACACAATTGCATTATTTCAATGTTGTTTTCTTGACTTTAATAATTATAAATTGTTTTAGATGTAATGTAATAATCATATCATATCATATTAGCATTACAAATATTAATATATATTTTATTTTATCAAAATAATATCGGGCTTATGTAAGAGAGTTCCTTGCTTTTAGAAGAATGTCCTGTTTTTAGAAAATACACACTAAAGTATTTAGGCAGAAGAGAGAGAGTGTGCAAAGGAAATACAGGCAACTGTTAACATTTGGGGACTCTGAGTGAAGGATATTTTGGAAATTCTTTAAACAATTCTTGCAACTTTTCTACATATCAGATGCATCTATTTGTTAAATATAACACTTAAAAGTAGTTGCTTTTTTTCTATGCCAAGAAAATAGAGCATTTTGTCAGCCTCTTTCATTCTAAACTGTTAAGAGTTGAATTATGTTCCCTAAAATTAATATGCTGATGTCCTAACCCCCAGTACTTTAAAATGAGGCTTGATTTGAAAATCAGATGTAACTAGTTAAGATGATTACACACAGAAGTAGCATAGGCCCTAAATCCAATATGACTGGTGTCCTTACAAAAAGAGGACATTTAGACACAGACATGCACACAGGGAAGACGTCATGTGAATACTGAAGTTATGCTGCTGCAGGCCAAGGAGCCCCAAAGACAACCACCAGAAGCTGGGAGAGAGGCATAAGACAGAACCTCCCTCAGAGCACTAATAAAGAATCAACTCTGCAGACACCTTAACCTTGTACTTATAACCTCCAAAACTGCAAAACAACACATTTCTGTTGTTCAAGCCAAGCATCTTGTGGTACTTGGTTATGGCAGTCCTCAGACACACAAACAATACATTGTCAACTTCTATCAAAAAGTTATTAGAAATGTCCCCACCTGCCAGTGCAAAATGATGCTCCAAAGTAATCCCAGGGTCAGTTTGTGATTTCCATCTACAATGTCAGTTCCACCTATATTTACTAATTCCACCTATTAAAACAAAAATGTCACTTTTAAGACAATTTCTTCAACTCCAGGTTTTTGTTTTTGGCACATTTGGACAGCAATATAAGGGAGTGATAAGAGAAATTTCATTTCAGAGAATCAGGTAAACCTAAAATATATTATTTTTACAATAAATTTATGGTAAATAACACAATAACAAATTTTATTGCATTATTTATACAATACATTAGTAAAGGCATCAGAAAAAGCACAAGACTGCTCCTTCACCCACAGAAAAGGTTCAATATTTCTCTTAAGAAAAAAAAATGTTTCCAAGAATCAGTTCATGCCAATGCATCAAACAGGTGGCTGTTTCATAATAAATAATGCTAATGGCAGCACGGAACCCCAAAACTCACATTACAAGCTTACATTATTCTGATGTAAAACCTGCAGCACTCTGTTGACGTTATTTAAGGCATGTACCCTTGTGGAGCCACGTTCCTTCGGCTGGAAAATAAAACACAAACATAAATAAGACTGATTGTCCCTCCATGTGCCTGACAAGCACTGACACTGAGATGTATCTAGAACAGCAGTTCGGCACACAGGCCCCGTGGAGGCAGGAGCTCTGGCTGATGTCTCGGGCCACCACCCTGGAGGTTAGTGTTTACAATTCGCACATCCTCCAACTAACACCACCTTAAGATCCCAGCTCCTTAACTTGCCTGCATATTGGAATCTTCTAGGCAGTTTCAAAAAAAATATCAATGCCTGTACCCCACCCCCGAAGACTGTGACTTAATGGGCCTAGGGTGTGGCCTGGATTTGGAATTTTTAAAAGATTGCCCATGAATATTAATACCAATCCAAGTGATTCTAATTCCATGTTTGGAAATCGATGCTCTAGGAATGAAGCTTCTTTTATCTAAATCGGTCTGGGTGCAGGAAGCTTTAGAAGTTGTGTCTGCTTTGTACTGCCCAGGTGTGGACAGAGCAAGCAGGATTTAGAGGCACTATTCCAGGACCCAGGTAGCATTAACAGAGCCCACTCAGAAGGCAGACATTCTCTCCTGGGAAAGGCAATCCAGGCAGCTTCTTTCTACTTCACTGGCTAGGGAATGTTATCTGAGAGAGAGAGAGATCAGTCTTTCCAGCAGGTATCTGCCTACCACCTGAAGGGCAAAGGGAGAGTATGACACCCCACACTTGAACAAGAAAGAAAGTCATCGCCAAGAGTGGCTCTCTCTATATTATTATGGTAATTCTACATCTACTGTTCACATTTTGTACCCATAAAATGCATCCTCTCCATGAGCAGAATTACCTCTGCATGAGTAATATATACTTCATACATAAAGTAATAAAGTTGGATTTGAAGGAGAAGCCCAATGAAAATAATACCAAAAACTGGATCAAAACAGTTGCCATAGTTTTTAACAACTATTTTTCAAAATATTTAAGATTCAAATATGTTTGCCTCTAGACTTTCCACTATTCAAAACATGCCATCTTTACAAATCTATTTTGTTTTAAATTCTCAACCTGGGCTGTCCCAGAGCAACACACATTTAAAGTAATTTTATCTTTGCTAAAAATCGAGGCCTCACAAAATCCGAAAAATTCTTCTACCAAAGCATTACCTAAGACACTTTTTTAAAATGGAAAAATAAATAAACAGATAAATAAAATGCTCCTCCTTCAACTTTTACATTTTAAAGGCTTGATGACCCCAGTAGGTCATCAAGTATCAGTAACAGTCAGAGACATTCCCTTAGCTTCATGCTCAAAGATGACTCACTCACCAGGGATGTTCCTATGAGGCCTTCTAGAAGATCCAACAGCTTCCTCCCATCTTTGAGGTCTGTGAACATATCATTGATGGGCGGCTTCCCACTCTATAAAAAAAAGGAAAAGAAAAAGTATGGGTTACTTCAACAGCAGAAATTCCGTATATACCTAGCAGATTAATGAGGGATTTAATTTTTTTCCAATTAAAAAATTCTAGATGGTCTACAAACTACCCAAGTTTGCCTTGTATAGAAAGAAGTACAGGGCAACCCCATCGGCTCCCCCTCCCACTGTGGGAGCTTTTCTGTCCTCTTAATAAATCCTGCTTTTTTTAAAAAAAAGAAAAAAGTACAAATGCCAAGAATTTTGAAATCCCATAAAGAACATTTTAAACTGAAAGATATAAATTGCATTATTTCCTAGAGAGGGAGCAAATAAAGCCATAGTTAATGTTAATGTGTCTTGAGTATTGTATATGTTCCTGAGAAAGCAAAGACAGAGAAATGCTTTAAAAATATGAATGAGCACATAGCAGCTGGGTGCAGAGGTCAACTAAGTGTGCGGGTTCTTACTTGATAGTTCGATTTTTTTTTTCCTGGTGTCTCACTCAGTTGCCAGGCTCTGAAATGCAGTGGCACGTTCACAGCTCTCCACAGCCAAAGATTCCTGGGCTCAGGTGATCCTCCCTCCTAAGGCTCCCAAAGTGTTGGGATTACAGGTGTGAGCCACTGTGCCCAACCCCATGGCTGGATTTCATATTCACGGTACAAAGATGTCTTTTGGCATCTTTTCATCAATTTCAGCACTGAAGTCCTAAGTGTATACACCTGGTCATTAATTCCTTAACAATTTAAGGCACTTTGGGCTCTGTGTTTAAGTCTAGCACCAGTCTAGAACTTAGATTGATAAAATTTACAGAATTCCTAAACTCTTGTCTCTGACTAATAAATAACATTAACTTCCACAGATAATCATACCCTAGTGTCTGATGCCAGAAAATTCCACTCTATTCACTGTAAGTCCGACAGATCCTTACCCATCTTTGATAGGATAGGTTGTGTATAACACTGTGATCACTGCATAGAAAATCAGAAAGCCTTGGTTTTAAGCCCAGTTTGACCATTAACTACCTGATGAACCTGGCCCTGCTACCTAACTTCCTTATAAATTACAAGTTATTAGAAAGATAAAAAAATAAAATATTATATGAGAAATCCTGAAAACTATAAAATAAAATGTAATAAATATATTATCTTAGATCAAGGGATTCCCTTCTAAAATGGAATCTCCTAGTTCCTGTCAATAATATTTTATAACCAATAATTATTCATCTTTCTGTAATTCTCACATTAAAAAATAAATACATATCGGTCATGTGAAGCAAAATTTTACTCTGAGCTTGAAATGGAGAGGGTGATGAGGAAGCCATTCTGAAGTTCCCAAAAATGTTGCATTACTCCTTTCTTCCTCCCTTCCTTATTCCTTACCTGTTTTTAAGTGTTAGGTATAGTCAACTAATAATTTTTAATAATGCGCCTCTTGCATTGAACATATACTCTAAATAAGGGAAAGTACAGCAGAATTTTCACCACAGAATCAGTAAAGAATAAACTGATACTTATTTGTATCTGAAACAAAGCAGCTTTTCTATCCCCAGCTATCTTTTTCATGGGCAGTGATGGGGTCAGGGACACAAAGGTCATCTGCAAGGACCACAATAACAGATTTGCATGATGCAGGAGCCTCAGGTAGGACTCCTGGAAGCAGAACAAGGGGAAATTTCCTGTACAATGAAGACTTGCTATCAATATTAGTAAAAGCAAAGGGTTGAAGTGGTCCTCGTCCTTTGCCCACCCCTCATCCTCCTCCTCCCACAAACAACCAAAAGGTACAGGTCAGAGAATTAGCCACCAAATAATGAGATTCCCTTACAGGTCTTAGACATAGCAAAGCAACAAGAACATGGGCAAAGTGCATGGACAAATAAAAGAGGTTATCTAGGCACAGAAAGGATCTTAGGAAATACTGATGGTAAAAGTAGTTAATACAATATCTGAGCAGCATTTAATCCTTCTCAAATCCACTGTTCAAATTCCAAAAATAAATTTAAAAATTAAAAAACCAAAAACAGCATAATATTTTAAAAGTACAAAAATCTGTCCGTATTAGAAATAACTATGAAGGTCCACCTGTAGGCAAAAAGACTCTTATTAGCCGCAGATTTGGGAGGAAATTGCTTGACCTTTTTGTATCTATTTGTGTATCTGCTGAAAACAAAGATGGCATGTTTAGTACATGGTTACTATTATCATTTATGCCACAAGCATAACTTTAGTGTTTTCTACTGTCATAAAAGTGCCATAAAATATCAACAATATCTAAAAGGACTAACAAAACAAGCACTCCTTCATCTCAGGCAGGAAGGTAAAAGCAGGCTTTGAACATAAAAATGTGTTAGCATCAACTCACAAGTCTCAAATTCACTAATTTGTCACATGATGACCCGTAGGGCTATATTCCTACAAGTAGCAACTTTTGCCATAATGTGAAAGCTGCCACAGGCAATATATTAAAAAATGAGGCAACTGAAGCAACTATGTTCCAATAAAATTTTATTTATGGACTCTGAAATTTGAATATCATGTCACAAAATATTAGCCTTCTTTTGATTTTCTGCAAACACCTAAAAATGTAAAAACAGGTCCTAGCTCATGGGCCATACAAAAACAGGCAGTAGCCATAATTCTATAAGAAAGGGATTGGGAGTAGCGGGAAACTACCAGGGGAGTTGGGGGGTGAGATTGGCAGTAGTAGGAAACTGCTAGGGGAGTGAGGGGCACAACTCATCAACAAGGTTACCTGCATAATGAACATTTGTATACCTAACCCTGAATTGTAGCCCACATCTTTAAAATAAAAACAAAAAAATAGGCAGTAGAAATGTGAAATGTTCTTAGACATAACAGTAGCAAGCACTTACCATATATCAGATATGCTCTAATAGAGATTTGGATGTATTATTCACAAGTACTAGTTACTTCTTTATGATACTATTTTAAGGTTAATACCATCATAATGCCCATTTTACAGGTGAAGAAACTGAGACAGAAGTGACATGACAAGTGAGAGGCGAAACTAGGATATGATACTAAAAATTTGGTTCCAAACTCACATTCTCAAGATCTGTGCTATATAACCACTAAAATGATGAGGGTACAGGACTGTGACATATAGGGAAGGAAAGATTTAATCACTGGAAGTGGAATGGGTTACATTTAATGACTTCCCAAAGAGGGCAACAAGATATATACCACATTTCAATGAATTCAAAATGAAGACTTTTTTCCTAGCACAACACTTTACAGCACGTCTGGTGTTTCAGTATCACATGGGATCTACTCTGGGAAATAGTTTGGAAATGTCAGAAGTCATCTTTTAACAAAAATAAAAACTGATTCATCTTGACAATTAACCTCTTATTTAAATTGTGAAATCTCTGCAAAGACTTATTTGCAGAGACTTCTCTGACAGAGGGAATACAGCTTCATAATCCAATTGGACAAATATATGGTGAATACCTCCTTTGTGCTTGGTCCTGCAGAAATGCCAAGTTCAGGTCACCCTCCTCATTTACAAGAGGTTTTCATAGTTTTCCAATAAATAAAAAATGGTACAAATGAACAATCTTGAACTTGGGAATTCAGATAAGTCTTGGGTCACATTTAACTTAAAAAAAAATTAAAAGAATCCAGGCACGGTGGCTCACTCCCATAATCCCAACACTTTGGGAAGCCAAGGAGAGAGGATTGCTTGAGGCAAGGAGTTCAAGACCAGCCTAGACAATAGCAAGACTAGACTCTATAAAAATATATATTTGCTCAAGAGGATGAGACAGGAGGATTGCTTAAACCCAGGAGTTTGAGGCTGCTGTAAGTTATAATAATCACACCACTGTACTCAAAAAAAAAAAGCAACGTGTATGTGGTATGAATCCAGATGACAGATGATACGGTCCTGAAGTGACCAGTTATGGTCCTGGAGTGACCAGCTTTGACTGTCCCCACCTCTCATTTCTATCTAACATCACCATTTTGACAAAAGAGACCAATGCTATTAACACTAGTAGCTGGACCACTACTACCGCTAGATTTTAAAATGTTACAGCACAAAGGCAAACTGTCACCACAATGAACAAGGAGAAACCAGGAATCTGTTGGGGAGCAAGGGCTACAAACACCTACATGTGATGGTTAACTGAGTAAAGCAGATCTGCAGACCCCAGTTCCACCTGGAAAATCAGCTTGCTCTGAAGGCTGAAGTGGCAGCTATCTCAGTTCCAGCCAAGGGTGGTCAGTGGAAATTCAGGTCCTGTTAGCAAAACTTCTCATTTTTCAAAAGACGTTGGAAATCTGAATTTATATGTAATACTATAATTCTCTAGTATTATATATATATATAAATACTATATATAATACTATTATATTATATAATTTTATAATTATATAATATATATAAAATACTAGAGAATTATCTGCAATTCTCTAGTATTTGTAATTTCCTAAAACATTGTGCCAGACAACTGAATCTTGTCTACATGCATACCAGGTCCTAGGGTGACTGATGAGACATCTCCACAGAACATGAAATAAAGGATTAGTCAACAATAAGTCCCTTGAGGAATTGGAAAACTCTGTGGAAAGGACACACACACACACACACACACACACACACACACACACACACACACATCTATCCACAGACTGGGAATATGATTGATAGCAAAATCCTACCTTCTCTAATAGTAGAGTCACTATTTTTGCTCAGACCAAACACAAAGGAGTCATTCCTGATTCATTCCCTTTCACTCACTCCCCAACTCTATCTCACCCACCTCCAAAAATACATCCCAACTGTTACCACTCCTCAACATCATCATTGCACCAACTCTAGTCCAGTCCTTACCTCTTGCCTGAACTTTAGTGTCAGCCAACTCACCTCTTTGATCCTATATAATAGTCAGAATAATTCAGATTTTAATGTGCAGACCTTATCTTGTCATTTCCCTGCTAAAACCTAATGGGCTCCCATTACAGGCAAATCCAATCAACTCCAAAAAGATCTTACAAGATCTGTGCCCACCCCCTCTGATCTGATTCTGTATTATTCTCTACCTTCAATATTTCTAGTTACTTTCACCCTAAATCCAGTAACCATAGATAAAAACAAACTGTTGGAGAAAAAAAAAGAGCAAGAAAGTAAGATTTAGGAAGTGCAGTTTGGAGTTCTTAAAAGAGTGATATGCTAATACTTTGTATCAACAACAAACAAACCAGAAGTTGAACTGTGCCTTAGATTTTCCAAGTGGAAGATTAATCAGTGCCTACTTTATGTTGAATAGTATGCCAACATTGAGGAGACAAAAGCAGTCCTTACATTCAAGGCACTCAAAATGCAAATATAGTCATGCATTACTTAACAACATAAATACAATCTGAGATATGGTGTCGACAGGTGATTTCTTCATTGTGGGAACATCACAGAGTGCACTTACACAAAACTAAATGATATAGCCTATTTTATACCTCGGTTATACAATCTAGCCTCTCGCTCTTAGGCTACAAACCTATACAGCATATGACTATACTGAATACTAAAGGATTGTAACACAATAGCAAGCATTTGTATATCTAAATATATCTAAGGACAGAAAATGTATGAGGGAGGATCCCCCAAAATGGAATTTATTTACAAAAAATGGTGTATTTATTCTTACATATTTAAACTTCAGTCACCTTCAAAGTATTCTCCATTTGTTGATGCAATTCACCTCCCAAGATGTTTTTTCCACTGCTCAAAACAGTTTCTAATCTTGTCAACTTTGATGCCTTTCAGTGTGCTTCTGCCATTTTTTATTTCACCTTTTCCACATCGGCAAAACATTTCCCTTTTAGGACTTTTTTATCCATGGGGCGAGATCAGGTAAATAGGGAGGGTGGGGGCTGTAGTCATGCCATTTCTGATCAAAAACCAGTAAACACTCAGCACGGTGTGAGTAAATCACTCACCATGAAATGGGCAAACACGTTGAAAGAATCTCCAAAACAAACTTCACTGAAGCCAAAAAGAGACTCTCACAACACTAACCAATGAGTTCCTAGAATACTTACCATTGCGTGGAAGCCTGTGCTACAAGGGGCCCACCCTACAAAAGATAATTCTGGATTTTGGGGGGATCGCCCTCATACGGTAAACGAGGTTTTAAACATGGAACACCTGCATAGGACACTTACTATGAATGGACCTTGAAGGACTGGAAGTTGCTCTGAGTGAGTCAGTGAGTGAGAGGTGAGTAAATGTGAAGGCCTAGGACATTTCTGTATACTAATGAAGACTATAAACACTGCATACTTAGGCTACACTACATTTATTATTAAATATTTTTCTTTCCTCAATAATAAATAAAACTTAGCTTACAGTAGATTTTTTCTTTGTGAACTTTTTGACTTTTTTTAACTTTTTGACTCTTTTGTAATAACAGCTTAACACACAAACCCATCGTATAGCTGCACAAAGATATTTTGTTTCTTTATATTCTTATTACATAAGCTTTTTTCTATTTTTAGAACTCTTATTTTTAAATTTTTAAGTTTTTTTTAAAAGCATAGACCCACACATACACATGAGCCTAGGCCTACCCAGGGTCAAGATCATCAATATCACTGTCTTCCACCTCCATATCTTATCTCGCTGAAAGGTCTTCAGAGTCAACGACACGCATGGAACTATCATTGTCTATGATAACAATGCCTTCCTCTGGAATATCTCCTGAAGGACCTGCCTCGGGCTATTTTAGGGTTTACTTTTTTTAATAAGTAGAAGACAAACAGACATATAAGGAATGCTTTTTGTTATGACCTTATAACAGCTATGCTGTCACTAAGTGATAGGAATTTTTCAGCTCCAATATGATAGGACAGGACCACTCCCATATATGTGGTCCATCATTGACCAAAACACTGTTATGCTGCACATGACTGTACAGTACAAAAACAGTACTACCACAACATGGTGAGCACAGCAATAGGACTTACGATCTAGCCTGATCCCGCCAAAATCATACAAAATAATCTGTCCAATAATTTACCTACTAAACCCATTATAAATAATCAAATTATAACAGTATAATAAAGAGTAGCATGAGAAGACAAGAATTAAGAAAGAACCAACATGTATGATGAGTATATCTTATGAACAAAAACAAAATTTGAAAAATTTGACACTGGTTGACTATTCTGTTATTTACTTACAACCTATTTTCAAAGCAGGATTTGAGACTATTAAATTCAGTTACTATTCCCACTGTTCACCATGTGTGTGCAAATGGCATATATATGGCTATATATGGCATATTTATATATATATATGTATATACACAGAAAGCATATATACCATAATATATCTGCGTTCTTCTCAAATTAATCTGATGCCCCTGATCAATTAAAAAATGACAACCCAGCATCTAATGACATATTGTAAGTTTTAGTCTTTCTCTCTCTCATTTGTTTTTTCCAAGGAGTTGACTAATTTAAAAATTCAAAAATAAATCATTCAGTTTAATATTTCTCCATAGTTTCAACCAGAATCTTTAGCTTATGAATCCACATCTCAACACTGATACAAATACAGCACCCTTTTTGGTTCTTGTAATTCTTTATCTTCTTAAAAAATCAATAATGCATCAGTGAGCACAATGTACAATATCATCTTAGCTAATGATAATATGTTTACATGTAAATACATTTTTAAGGTATTTCACAAAAAATGTTATACTTTTTTCTCTTGGTGGTGGAATTAATAGTTAGAAATTTTTTCTTTGGATTTCTTCTATTATCTAATTGTTCACAATGTCTATATGTTATTGCTTAAAATAAGTAAGATTTTTTAAAAGAATGCTGCCTCTAGTCAAGATTAAGAAAAAATGATAAAATTAGACTCATCTCAATTACAAAATATGCAGTTTAATAAAAGAAATGAAGACTGTTATTATCCTCAATATTTACTTTTAGGACTGAACTCCATGGAGAAAGAACGAAAGCAACATTGCTTTTGTCAGAGAAGGCTGAAAGCTTCCAAGGGCATTGAAATAATGTCTAACGAGGTCCTTAAACACCTTGACAAGGAAAACCAGCAAGATGTACTACAGTCGCTTAAACAACCAATGAGTGCAGGACTTTCAGCCATTCTCTTTAAGAATTTATGGTAGTCAGCACACGTTCTTAAGAAATGAAAAAAAAACATTCCATTTAGAAGCTTGCTTGAAAGGAGACAGGGCAAGAGGAAAAGGAAGAGAGAGAGATACAGACAGCAGAAACAGGTGACTCAGGTAAGCACACATTATGCCACATTAGCTACGAGGCCATGATTTACAGAGTGTTCACACTGAAATCAAACCAATAAAGGCACATCTACCTTTAAAACTACAAAATACTATAAAATACATGCTAAACCAGGGATTCACAAGTCATACAGACATGCAACAGAATTTTCCCCTTGATTTTAGTAAGAGAAGTAACTAGTTTGGTTATGGAATTAACTGGGATAATAAGAAACCAAGTAAGGGGGTCAGACACCTGGCAGCCAGGGGCAGGAGCCATGGACATGCACTCCATGGACAAATAATCAGGCGCAGTCTGGAGGTTGAATAAACCCCAACTCCATATGCATGCCAGGCAAGCCTGTAGGCAAGCTTGGTAAACAAGACAGCTCATTCCACATGTGCAAAGCAGTGGAAATGTCTGAAGAATGTAGTTTCTCAAAATTAGGCTTCCATGGAACCAGGGTGAGGCACTATCATATCATTGATAATGATAATGTAAAGGTAAATAAAATGAAATTTCCTTTGTTCAACAAAGGAAAGACAACTACCCTGCTCCTTCCCTCTCCTTAGAGCATCTCCTTAAAAATATAATAGGCCCAACTTTTTGGTCAGGAGTTAGACAAAGCCAGTCTCCAGTTTTACATGGTAAAGATAAACCAGGAGTGTCTCAGCAGGGGGACAGGAAACCATCACAAGGCATATCCATTTGTCTCTGGTGGAGACAAGTGTTCGCTGTTCTTCCTTCAATTTTACTGTATATTTGTATGAAATTCTGTCCAGACCTTGCAGGGTTTTTTTGTTTGTTTGTTTGTTTGTCTGTTTGTTTGGTTTTGTTTTTTTGAATTGGAGTCTCACGTCATTGCCCAGGCTGGAGTACCGTGGCACACTCACGGCCACCCCAGTGTCAACCTGCTAGACTCCAGCGATCCTTCTGCCTCAGCCTTCCAAGTAGATAGAACTACAGGTGCACGCTATCACACCCAGCTAAATTTTGATTTATTGTAGAGACGAAGTCTCACCAAGTTGCACAGGCTGGTCTCAAACCCACAGGCTCAGGCAATCCACCCACCTCAGCCTCCCAAAGTGCTGGGATTACAAACTGCGCCACTGAGCCCGGCCTGACTTTGTAGTTTTTAGCCAACTGTCTGCATGCACTAAATCGGATATACATACTCAACTATTTTGTGTTTTCTCTGTATTCTGCATTGGTACTAAGGGGTACCCATGTCAGTCGGATTTTCTTACTTCCCCAGCAGACAACAACAAAAATACGAGTGTCAGTTTCCCTCCAAGTCTGACTCCTATCATGGTTGGTGGATGCCTACCTGCAGTGATTGGCATAAAAGCTTCCTAGGACAGGGACAGCTGGAAATGGGTCCAGTGTCTCCTTGCTCTGTGGCTAGATAGAGCTTCTTCCCCGTCAGACCACCACCTCTTCAGCAGTCTCCTCTTTAGAGTTCATAGTCCACCATGGCTTAAGCCTACCTATTGCTGCACCACCAGAGCCCATCTCTGAAACTGGAGATGGTGGGGCTACACTGGGCTGAATGGAAAAATCTCAAGGAAAATGGCTCAGTTCACCCCTTCCAAGATGAAGGGTGAAAAGTCATTTCCTCGCAGCAGATCAATCCCTA
Organism: Cephalopachus bancanus; assembly: GCA_027257055.1. Taxonomy (NCBI): domain Eukaryota; kingdom Metazoa; phylum Chordata; class Mammalia; order Primates; family Tarsiidae; genus Cephalopachus; species Cephalopachus bancanus. The sequence continues at coordinate 6,984,820 of JAPVLO010000006.1, forward strand.
AATTGATCATTAATTACAAAGTCTCAACAAATTTGTTTCACAATTACAAATACCAATAAGCCAAAATCATCTAATAAGTATTTTACTATAAGTTTACTTTTAGTTATTTATTCAGATTTTTGTCATTGTTATTGAGATAGGGTCTCACTCTGTCGCCCAAGCTGGAGAACAGTAGTGAAATCACAGCTCACTCCAGTGGCAAGCTTAGCTTGAGTAATCTTCTTGCCTCATTCTCCCAAATAGCTGGGACTACAGACGCATGCCACCACACCTGTCTAATTTTTTTTTTTTTTTTTTTTTTTTTTTTGGTGCAGACAGGGTCTCACTTTGTTGCCCAGGCTGGTCTTGAACTCCTGGCCTCAAGTGATCATCTGCCTCAGCCTCCCAAAGCTCTGGGATTACAGACGTGAGCTACCACACCTGTTCTAAGTACTTGATATGTACAAAGCACAGTGTATTAAAAATATTTAGCATTTTTACTTTAATCACTTGTTTTTAACTTAAACTAGATGAAATTCATTTTGAAAGTATAATTTTGAGACAAAAACAAATCCTATTGAATGAAAAAAACAAACAACAACAAAAAGTATAGCAAAACATATCTTGTAGTTGATGTTTAAGACTACAGAGTGCATTTTATTTGCTTTTTAGAGGTATTAGTAAAGACATATATGGAAATTTGTTTTTAAGAAACTACATGAATGGGTATGGCTCCTAAAACAATTAATTGAGTTGCCATACTTAAGAAATAATTGAGTTGCCATACTTAAAAAAAACACCAATGCCAGACCCAATGTGTAATTCTCCAAGTGCAAGCCTCTACTACAGGTGGTATTTATCATCACACAAGAAGCCTGCCAGTCTCTTTACAGTACTAACAAGAGAACTGAACATACACGTGAGAAAACGGTCTGGGCTGCTTTTTCTGCACCCGATGTACAAATCACCCTCCACATCTTTTTCCACCCTATTTTTGTGATCAACGATTTTCAACAAGAAAACAGTAGAAGAAACAATAGGACACTGAAAGCAATGTCCCACCGTCTCCAAAAGAAACATGTCTGAATAGACATAGAATAGACATGAATAGACACATTGGAATCCATAAAAAACACTTTGCAGTTTTCCTCTCTTACGTTCTGTCCATTTGGATTTCAAGTAACTTACAGGAAAACTTGGCTCATATCTGTCTTAGGAAAGGAAAAAGCAGAGATCTGCCCAAACTAAAGTTTAGCAATTTTAAGTTTGCATTTTCTCTACCTAACCTGTATTTGTTAAACCTCTTTTGAGAATCGTTTCACCAAACTGATAAAAGAGCTTCTGCAATTTGTACATTCTCAGTGCCGCCAGATGAGCAGCTCTGAAAGTCAGCCAAAGAAAATGCAGGCTCAAAGTCAGAACAAATTTCCCAACAGTAAAGCAATAAAGGCTTCGCTGCCTCCCTTGGGAGACCAGCCTGATAACAAACCAGAGGCTTGAAAATTAGAAGGAGCGAAGCACTCAGGTTTTACATACCATACGATGGAATAAAGTGGCTTAATGAGTCAATGCTTTTTTTCCATTTCTGCTGATACTTGTAGCACAGATCAGGGATATAACAAGCCAGGGGAACTGATAGGGTTTTTATTTAACATTTCTAAATAATTATAATCTCCTATATGCTTCCCAGCAATGCCTCAATATATCTTAGCAATATGAGAAAAGTAATAATGATCAAGTGTGTTTCACGGCTACAGGAATGTAGCGCAAGTGACCTGAAAAAATTGGTGAATAATTTGCCTGAGGTCATAAATAAACGAGCAGATATCCAAGAATAAGTCTTTAATTTCCCAACTCTTAGCTCCCTTAGATAATCATTTTCTGTTGCACTCTTCATAACTTTTCAAAATTCAAGAACCGTAATTTACACTATATGACTTCTCAGGATGATCAAACTCCAACACATTGTATACTTTGTGGCATATTAACAAAGATTTGCAGCAAAAGGAATATATATCTATAGTGAGTGTTGTCTTAGCTATTGCATATTCATATATAATTAAAAATCAAAGATGGTTTTAAGCCCATATTACTCAATATTCTCAAGGTCTTTACCAAATCTCTTGTCAACAAATGAATTGAGCTGCTTTTAAGTTTTAAGCCTCAGTTTTCTTCACAGTGAATTTGGTAGGGGATCCTATGTGAAGAACCATACTGAGTAAATAGGAGAAAGATATGCACCAAATCCAAGCGGTTATTTAACAGTGGCTCCTGAATGACTCCAACCAATCAAGTAAACAGGGAAAGTTGGAACAGTTGGATTTGTTTGTCTATTTTTTGTGAATAAATGCAACAAAAGTCCTTATGCACCTCATTCATATCCATAACATAACACAATTCATGCTATTTTGCTTTTTTATTTTAAGCCGGGGTCTCACTCTGTCACTAGGCTGGAGTGCAGTGGCACAATCATGGCTCACCATTGCCTCAACATCCTGGGTTCAGCCTCCCGAGTAGCTGGGATGACAGGTGCGTGCTACCACATCTAGTTAATTTTTAAAATTTTTTTGTGGACATGAGGTCTTGCTGTATTGCCCAGGTTTGTCTCAAACTCCTGAGTTCAAGCGATCCTCCAGTCTCACCCACCCAAAGTGTTGGCATTACAGGCATGAGCCACCATGTTCAGCCCATTCTGCATTCAGTTCCACACTCTATTCCTATCTCTTTCCAATACAACCGTCTCCACTGGTTTACGAACCTACAGTATTAGGCATATTCAGTGTATGTCTGTGTCACTTTCATTCATTATTTACTAAGCCTATAAATATTCATTGGGTATTCTAAATGCTAAAATTTGGGCCAATGAACAAACAGATAGTCCCTGCCTCCATGGAGCTTACCACTAACTAAGAGAGAAGACAGGCAATTATTTGAATCACAGTTATGGTAAGTACTCAAATAATAGCACTTTGAGAGTATAGAGTTAATCTACCCTAGTCTAAGGGTTCAGGAAAAGTTTTTCTGAAGAAGCAACACTTAAGCTCAGGAAGTAAGGAGGAGTAGGAGCTGGCCAGGAAGAGATAGAGGAAGGAATGTGTGCAGGAAAGCCCACTGGGATTGGGGGTTGGAGCGCAGGAGCACAGACAATGCAGCTGGAACATAATGAGGCAGAGAGAGTAAAGCGAAATGAAATTAGGTTTAGACTGGGAGGCAACTACTTAGGGCCTTAAAAGCCAAGTGAGATCCAAATATCAAACTATGTACACCTTAAGTATATAAAATTTCCTCAATTAAAAAAAAATTTTAAGGACAATGGGGAGCCAGTGAGAAAGTTCACAGAAGAAAAAGTGATACCCTTTAAGATCACTCCAGCTGCTCTGTCAAAAATGGAAGGGGGATGGAGAAAGTGGAACAAGGAAAGGAAGAACCAGTCACCAGATTATTACAGTATCCATGTGTCCATACAGTAACTTTCAAGAAAGGTAAAATCATGACTCTCAGAAAAACGTTAACATGTGTAATGTTAACATGTGTCAAAGACTTTATTGAACTCATTAATTAATGAGGGAACCCCCCCATAAGGTGTTACAACCAGTTCAAGAGAAAATTCAAAAAAACACGTTTACATACAAAAAAGAAAAACTAAAGTCAATTAACAATAGATGCAAAAATTACTCTGTCCAAAGGGCAATAATCAATTGCATTCTGACTAATTTGTGTATTTGTGGATAAGAATCATTTGCATTGTTACCTATTTTCTACAGAGTTGTAAAGTACTCCCAAAAAATGAAAAGCAGAGGTAATCAAGGGCTGAGCTAGACAGGACACCCACTGATGTTTTCTGCCCATTTTAAGGTCTTTCACAATTTTTTCTAACATAGATAACAGTGACTTAAAAAAGAGAGGTGTCAGTAAAGCTGGAAAGAGGTGGACAATTCTGAATAAATACAGGGCTTGGAATTAACAAGACTCAGCATTTGATTGAGACTTTGGATGGGAAGGGGGCTGCAAAGGAAAGGACTAGAGAAATGTCTGTTTCAAGATAAATTCCTAAATGGCAGAAGAAGCCATCAGTGTCTGTCTGGATTTCTCAGCCCAGGGGCCCTGCTGCTCTGTGGAGAGACCCATACCACAGGGAAGTAGTGGACCCACTACATAATTATATTTTAAAGCCCACCACAATTTTCCAATGAACATGGATTAAAAAGAAAAAAAATTCATGTCTTTCAATATGATTTTTTTTTTTTTTTATTGCTTGTTCTAGCCTCTGGATTATCTAGTGACACCATGCACAATTACAGCCTTTCCTTGGTTCAGTAAGGGTTAAGCTGTGTGGTAGTCTATAGATATCTCCTGGTCTGGAAATGTGTTACTACCTCTCCTGAGATCCCCAGTTGGAAGAAATCCTACTTATGAACTTAAAGATAGACAGAGGAGCCGGGCTCGGTGGCTCAGCCTGTAATCCCGCGCCTTTGGGAGGCTAAGGTAAGTGGATTGCCCGAGCCCGTGGGTTTGAGACCCGCCTGGGCAGTGAGACCTCATCTCTACAATAAATCAGAAAATCAGGCAGGCGTGGTAGCGCATGTCTGTAATTCCAGCTCCTCGGAAGGCTGAGGCGGAAGGATCGCCAGAGCCCAGCAGGTCGAGGTTGCGGTGGCCGGGAGTGGCCACTGCACTCCAGTCTGGGCAACAGAGTGAGACTCCAACTCAAAAAAAAAAAAAAAAAGATAGATAGAGGAAAGAAAAACCAATGTGGCTCAAGTTTGGTGTCATTACTGTAAGTCTCCTTCTCATTATATCCAAATACTCATAATTTCCTAAATAAATTATTTTTGACTTTCATTTCTTGCTAGAAGTAATCTGAAATAAAACATTTTCAGGGTCATCCCACTTTTGATACTTGTGCTTTAAACAAAACAAACTTTTGGCTTCTGTGTCAGTTTACATACATAGGACTTTTACTAAAATTTACCAGTTCTTTTCTACTATTTTGGCAAGAATTACAAACATCCCAGGGCAAATAATTTACATGGGATTTAAAGCTCCCACGTACACCACAAAACAATATACATTATAAATGTACAATTGTAAATATCTAGTCCATTTACTAAACTAGTCTGGTAGTACATTTTAGGTCTTTTTAAAGATGGCAATGACCCACCATAAATACTAAGAAATTTATTTTCAGTTATTCTCTCTCAATTGTATTCTCTATTCTTCACATGCCCCCTTCCTTGTCTTCTTATACTTTCAATTTCTCTCCATTTTCATAAACAAGTACAAAAGTAATTCACCCAGTTTCAAATGTTCCCTAAACTTAGTCTACAAAGACTGCAATGCTTTCAAATTTATCTTCAAAATTAGTTCTAAGGCAATTCTTCACCAATGACTACATTAAGCTGCTAAAAACAGCTGCACTTGTTCTGTCAAGACAATGACCGTGTTATCCTCATAATAGCCAAGATGGATAATCTTACCCATATGAGAACTCATGAGACCACTGGAATAAAACATCTCATATCCAGATTCTCCCAGTTGCTAAAACTATGTCGCCCAGAATACAGTTACGTGCATTTAGATAGTTCAAAAGTATTTAATAATGTCAAGTCCAAAATGTATATGTTACATGTATCTCTAGACTAAAACAAACTGAAATTTACTGAAAACACCTGTGTCTGCTTTGGAATAATCCTTCAAATAAAATCGCCAATTATGCAAGCACCTCTACATTCTTATTCTCTATATTCTTATTCCTTCTGTCAAAGTCAGTTTTCCCATTCCTTATATTCTCAGAGACAAGAGAAAAATATCCCTCAACAAAAACTTGTAAAACCTAAGAAACACTGCAATCAAATAATCAGCTATAAATTGGGAGGTAGCACAATGTTTAAATTATGTTGCTACATAAAGTAATCTTAAAACATTCTCATTTTTTTCCTCAAAGAAATACCAATGTTTATTTCCCTGACCTTTACAATTTTCTGAAATAGAAAATGTTGAAAAATAATTTTATATTAAAATAGCTTCCAGCTGGGCTTAGTGGCTCAGCCTGTAATCCCAGCACTTTGGGAGGCCAAGGCGAGTAGATTGCCTGAGCCCACGGGTTCAAGACCCACCCGGGCAACTTGGCGAGACCTCGTCTCTACAATAAATCAAAAATTAGCTGGGCATGGTAGCGCGCACCTGTAGTTCCGGCTATTTGGAAGGCTGAGGCAGAAGGATTACCTGAACCCAGCAGGTCAAGGCTGCGGTGGCCGGGAGCGTGCCACTGCACTCCAGTCTGGGCGACAGAGTGAGACTCCAACTCGAATAAATAAATAAATAAATAAATAAAATAGCTTTCATACTATTTAAAAGATCACAATAGGGTTTCTCTGAGAAACCTTTATTTTTCAACTTGCTAGAGTCGAATCCTATAATCCATTCATCTGAAACTTCTCCCCCACCTCAGACTTTAGTGGACAAAATCCCAACTTCAGTAATGAATGAATAATCATATCAGAACAAATTTGAAAACAACACTGCCAATTCCTCTCTTCAGCATGCTCTTCCCCTAGAATAATTATTGATCAAAGTATTGATTATGTTCCAAGTGGTTAGAAATGCTGAGCAAAACAGATCTTCGGAGGGAAATCTGAGAAAGTACACAACAAAAGTACCCACAGGGCAGATAGACATTATTACCACATCCACAAGAATGAAAATCCCTAAATATTTCTGACAGGGTAGAAAGGCTGCCTGAGTGGTAACGATGGGTTTAACCAGGCAAAATGAAATCATCAGCCTTTGAGCTAAGTGAACACAAAATTTTCTCAATAATAATTTCCTAGTTTTACCCAAGATTCACAGAATCAAAAGCCACACAGTATTGGCCGAGATACTCTGGAGAAGGCCGGGTAAACAGCACTACACAAAGCATTTGCATCAGAATTTCCATTTAAACATGTCGAAAAGAATACAGGAGGAGTGAGGGTATCTGCATGCTCAGAAGGTTTCTATTAGGTCACATTTCACGGGGAAAATTCGCTGCACTTCCAACCAAGCTCTATCAGTCAGAATGAGGTGTTTGAATCATTGTCAAATTTTTGAAGTCTCAGTTACCTTTGAAAATCGAGCATTTATCCATTTGGTAAAGGTTTTCTTCTGCACGTCATTGTGTTCATCTGTGGGAGGGAAAAAGAGAAAGAAGGGAAAAGAGTGAGTTTGTACTTTTAGTATGGCACTAGATGAGATTATCTCCATCCTGGGGAGTTTTAAATGGTCTTACTAATGGAGTTCACGAGACACAACGATGCACAGCTAATGCTGAGCGTGATGGTGGCCGGGTTCATCATTTACATGAGCCTCACAATCCTACTACAGAAGGAGACCCACACACCCTTCCCCGGGGATCTGCCTACCTCACACCAAGTCCCAGAGTATTGCTACCAACCACTAAATCCAGGTCTGTAGGAAAGAACCAGAATTTACCGTCTATTACATCTACTACTTTCTGTTGCATTTGTCAGTTTCAGCATGAGCAAAATGTTAGCATGTTCAAAACACAAGCCAAAGATATCCAGTAAAAACTAAGAAATTACTTTCTCCCTTTTAATATAAGTCCTTTGCCCCCCAGAACAATGGTACAAAGCTTACAGTCAATCCTGTAATCTATTTTCCTGTAGTAAGACTGACTTAAGGTTTTAATAATCTTGATCTATACAAACATTTTACAAGTAAAGAAATCAGAAGAGTTTAAAAACATGCCAGGCATGGTAGCTCACACCTATAATCCCAGCACTTTGGGAGGCTGAGAGAGAGGGTTGCTTGAGCCCAGGATTTTGAGACCAGCCTGGGCAACAGAGCAAGATACCATCTCAAAAAAAAAAAAAAAAATTATCAACTTTGGGTTTGATTACAAATTCGTCTTCCAAGCCATAACAAGGAAAAAATTAACCTTCAAAAACAAAATCATTCTTAATTTCCTAAAGATGGACAGATTTATCTAGTTAGGTATAACGAAACTGTGTGGCTAATAAAAAAAGCACAGGACTTTAAAACCAAATAGCCTATCTACTTACTGTGTGACCTTGGATAAGTCATATAACATCTCCTAGCCTCATAGTTCTCATCTGTAAAATGGGAAGAAATAACACCTAGCTGCAAGGGTATTGTGAAGATTAGTGAATATAAGTGACAAACATTTGGCATAAAGCTGGTGTTCAGCTTGTTGTTATGATTAGAGTATAAGTGTAAGTAAGGCAGACAAACAAATGTCCATTTGACCCTCTCTGTTATTTCCACTCACACTTTTTCCATCATGCTCCAATTTCTTATTAAAAACAGCAAAAGAGGCATTTTTGGCTTAAAGCCTACAAAAGCAGCATTTTAACAATCTCTAACTAGTTCTAAGCTGTCTGTTCCCAAAGTATCTGGAACAGTGCAGAATGCCGTAGTTCCATCTGTGAGCGCATACTGCTCCCTCCGCCACCAACCATATGGCCAGGTTGCCTCCCACATCAGAACAGCAAAAGAATAACAGAGAAGACCCAGACATGCTCTGCCCTCCATGTGTCAATTCCAAAGAGGCTACCTTCTAATAAACACAGACCTCTTGACTCTCTAAAGGATAATTAGAAGTTCACCAACTACTGCACCAAGTTGGTGTTATTTTTTGGTCCTTACTCCTTCCGGAAGGAGAATTTGTTATTAAGAGGTCATTCCTAGAATAAATATAGCAGCAGCTCCAGAAAAGTGTGCACTTTTATAAATCCATAAAGGTAATTGGAGACCAATTCCAAGACACTAAGGAGCAACGGGTATAGAAAACAAAACTGCTCTATAGGAAACGTCTTGATGTTGATGGTGCTGGGAGATGAACTTCCTTCCAGAAGGAAAAATTAATACAGCATCAGCCCCTATTTCAGGCTTTATGTCATCTGACCAATGTCACACATAAGCCATTTAGTAACCAAGTGGACTTGTTTACACACTCAATGTAAACACTCTGAGCCAAAGTTATCATCAGAATATAAGGCTATCACCTTACATCAACCTGCAAGGGGCAGTATACCAGCCTCACCAAAATGAATATCATATTAAATATCAATGTTCATGGCACTTAGATAATGCAATTATTTGTCCCACTACCATAAATATAATTTGTTTTTGTATATTTTTCTATATCCATGATTCCTTAATCCTATGAATAAGAAATATAGAAAGTTCATAAATAAGTATCAAATTGTCTTAATTTAATAACACCCATACAACTTAAAAATTTGGGGGTATAATTAATAAAAACTTCTAGGGAGAGATATTACTAAATTTTATTCTTAACCTCTTTTCAGGGAACTCAATTGTCTTCTTTAAAAAACATATCAAAATATCTAATACTATGTAGGTTTCTCTCCAGATATAGAGTAGACATAGAAATGAGTGTCAGTTACCTCATCAGATGATAATCCTTCCATTTTAGCACATATATAATAAAATAAAATTTTTAAAATAGATTCCCATATGCAGAGATGTTTATAAAAATTAATAATGTTTCTACAATAGTCTTTATTATTTGAGTCTAACTGAGAAAGTATTCACATGTACTAGATAAATTGTATATAATCAATGTTTCAAAAGTACTCCAATTTATAAATACTCTTCTGCATTAATTTTCATGATACAGTTAAAGAGAAGAAAAAAAGGAGGTTATATTTCAATTTTAATTTGCATTTCTCTTTTTTTCAGACACACACACGCCCTCTTATTTTCTACCAGACAGGAATTCAGTAAAAGAACAAGAATTAGCCTGTGGCTTTTCAATTATGAGATTAAAATGTAACAAATTTGGAACACTTACTAATGTAGAACTGACCTCCAAATCATAACAATTGACGTAAACAACCTTGGCCCAGGTATCTATCTAAGGAGGTGAAAATACAATAGCAAACTGTAATAGGACAACTGAAAATCTGTCACATTATTCAAATCAATCATTTTGCCCTTTTTTTAACAGTCTCAAATTATTTCAACCCTCGTGATCAAGCCAATTTGACATTTTAATTTCTCCAAAGCAAAAATATATAAACACATATAACTTGATCACTTATATATGTATTAAATGAGTGAATATAATTTACACTGCAAGTATACCTTCTCTAGATACCTTAGGTTTCCAAACTTTCACTACTGTTTCTTTAGATTTGGATTTTAGAAAACCATTTTGTCTCCGAAAGCCTTCTCTGGCTTAGCAAATCTTATCCATTAATGACCTTTCTCCATTAGGAGGACAAACACGAGACTGAATTAGGAGAAGAAAAATGTGTTAAATCCCTTAAGGCTGCTTTTCCAAATTCTTCCTCTAAATATTTTGCTCTTCTTAAAATGCTTTTGACAAGCTCACACAGATCCAGGGGCTTTCCCTGCTGCCTAGCCTGGAATTTTATTTCTCTGGTAGGTAAGAGAAGGAAAGCAAGAAACATCAACAAAACTGCTTGATAAATCTTCAAGGAAACTGGTTTGAAAATGTTTTCACTTCACCAGCTCAAATGCATATCAAAACTTTTTCTTTTAGCAGAACGTAGCAACAAATCTCAATTTAACTCCTAACCTGGAAATGTGGCAAAGAAATTAGGTGCTATTTCCCCTATGGAAACACACAAATCTTAGGAAGATGTATTCCACCACTGAACCTCTAATGCTATTAGAGAAAAAGCACTATCCTCCAGCACACCTTTCAAAGCAATTTCAGAGTGTCCAGTAGGTTGGCACTAACCGAATATGAGTCCCCTAAGATACAGCTATTCAGAAAAGAAGTCCCTAGACCAACAAAAAAAAAAATCACCTCTTAGGTACAATGTACACAGGTGCAGGTGGTAGGTACACCTAAAGCCCAGACCAAAATTATTTGTACCCCCCAAAGCTATTGACATTTTTAAAAAATCAGGTCAGGGGTGGTGGCTCAAGCCTGTAATGCCTGCACTTTGGGAGGCTGAGGCGAGAGAATTGCCTGAGTTCAGGGGTTCGAGACCAGCCTGTGCAACTTGGTGAGACTTGTCTCTACAATAAATTTAAAAATTAGCGGGGTGTTGGGGCACGTGCCTGTAGTTCCAGCTACTTGGAAGGCTGAGACAGAAGGATTGCCTGAGCCCAGCAGGTCAAGGCTGTGAGTGTGTCACTCCAGTCTGGGCAACACAGTGAGACTTGAACTCAAAAAAAAAAAAAGGAATTTAAAAAATTATGAAAATAAAATTTTTTTTAAAAAAATGTCTTGTTGGATAATTTGAAACTTGGATTGGCTGCATTAAGACCCGTTTCACAAGCACAAAATTTCACACACCCTAAAAAGTCAATTTCTCATTAGCAAAAAAAAAAAAAGATTATTCTGGAAGCAATAAAAGTATTTCGGACCATACTCCCACTTCCATTTTGAACACCACATGTTAATCACCCCCAATATTAATCTATTACTAACACTTAGTCATGCCATTCTACTGTTGTTTTCTCATATTCAATGTGCTAGTTCTGAACAACACCAATTCATTTACTCAAACAATATGCATTAAAAAGCCATATGGAAATAATAAACATTATATAATAATTTGTTAAATATTATAAATTTGTAGACAAACTGAGTCAACAAGAGACAAACTGCTGTCAAGCAGGTGCTTAATCTCCCTGAGTTTCTTTCAAAATCCAACACCCTCAGAGAACCAAAAAAAAACCCTGAAATGAAAAATATAGCTTTCAGAATTATCAAAACTACCTAAGTGTACAAGAAGTTTATATATTAACATTTTAAATAATATTTTATAAGTTTACCACATTTATACATTGAAGTTATTAGAGCCAAGAACTGCCTTTTAAACAGACTTCAGCTTCACTCGGTATAAAGCGAAATACAAGTTGATGGTCTCTTTGAGAGAGGAGGAGATAGATGGAGTGAGAAAAAAAGGGAGGATGAGGCCTGGAGACATAAATTAAATAACTGCCCAGTGTCACCCTCTCAGCAAGTGCAAGACCACAAAGAAAACAAGGTCTAACTAACCGCTGAGCCTATGTTCAATACACGTCCAAGTAAGGGAGAGTTTTAAAAAGTTTAATAGAAGGAGTCTTTAAAATAAATCTTGAAAGACAGATGAAGTCTGGTTTATGCAAAGATGGAAAGAAGGGTATTCTAGACAGAGTAAGCTAGTCAATTCCTTCTTCATTTCGGCCTCGGACTCACCTGACAAATAAAAGCCTATGTAATAGCTACAAAAAGTTGTATATCTACAAAAAGACACAGAGGGCTATAACATATGATGATAACAAAATAAAAAGCTAAAAGAATCCAAACTTTAGAAAGTTTTCAATCCTAAAAACAGTTTACTCCCATAAAAAAGAAGGGTACAGACAGAAATACAGACTTAAAAAGTGTTGTAGAAAATACAGATTCTTTGAAAATATCAATCTTCTTAAGCAAACACATGTTCTACTAAACACATGACCCACCTACTCTGCTCCAAAACTCATGGCAATTCTGAAGCTCTTGGTTTTCAGAATGTTGACAGCCCCACCTGGACTGCATTTAGAATGTACATCCTTTTTAGTATTGGAGGAATCTGTTTGTTCCAACTGAGAATTCACCTAGCCCACCTTACTAAAGATAAGAGAAGAAAGGTATGTTAGAGGGCATCTGACAGGACCCTTTCCTATGACCAGAAAGATCAGAGGTTTATCCCATGACACACAGTTGATGGTGCCACAAATGAAACCAGGATTCATATCTTATCTAATTCTCCTCCTACTCTAAAGACTGACTGTTTTTTTTTAAACAGCTTTATAGAGATACAACTCACATACCATACAATTCATCCATTTAAAGTCTACAATTCAATGGTTTTTGATATATTATTAATTTTGTTAATTGTGGCAAATATATATTTAAAAATTTGTGATTTTAACCTTTTAAAGTCTACAATTCAGCAACATGAATTTACATATACAATACTGTACAACCATCACCACTATCTATTTCCAAAAATTTTCATCATGCTAAACAGAAACTATGTAACCATTAAGCAATAACTTCTCACTTCCCCCACCCCCTGGTAACCTCTAATTTACTTTCTGTCTTTATGCAATTGGCCACTTAAGCTACTTCATATAAATGGAATCATAAAATATGTGCCCTTTTGCGACAAGTTATTTCAATTAGCATGAGGGGGGTTTCATTCATGTTGTATCAAGTATCAGAACTTCATTTCTTTTTAAAGACTGAATAATATTCCACTGAATGTATAGAGCATTTTGCTTGTTTATCCATTCATCTAAAGACGAACATTTGAGTTGTTTCTACTGTTTGGCTATAACAAATAATGCTACAGTGAACTCTATTTGAGTTCCTGTTTTCAGTTCCTTTGGATATATGACTAAAAGTGGAATTACTGGGTTAATATGTAGCAATTCTATATTTAGATTTTTGAGGAACCACCAAATTGTTTCCCATAATGGCTGCATCATTTTACACTACCACTGTTAATATAGACAGTTCCAATTTCTCCATATCCTCACTACCACTTGTCATTTTCCTTTTCTTAAAAAAAAATATATAGCCTCCTAGTAGGTGTAAAGTGGTATGTCACTGAAGTTTTGATTTGCATTTCCATAATGACTAACGATACTGATCATAAGACCACTGTTTGAAAATGCAAAAACAACCAAATAAAACTCCCAAACTTAGAGATATCCTGAAGGCTTTCTGAACTGTCCAAGTTCAATAATATGCTAATCTGAAATAGCTGAGATTCAAAAATAGATTTTTGTATTTAATATACACAATATTAAAAAATGGTTTAGTTTCATTCTCATAAGAATTATTTTTATAATTAGATGTAACCATTAATTCCTGACCACATTCTAATTTTAGAGTTTATTTGCCTCTTAACTATTTTATTTTTGACAACCTCGAGTTTTTTAAAATAATGTATAAGAATATAGGAGGTAAAGTTTTTCTACTTTCACTTTCTAGAGCTGCTAAACTTAAGCTGAAAGACAGTAAGTGAGATTTACAGACAGCTGACACTGTCTGAAACCTTCCCTTTAGAAATATATTTTGGGGAAAAAAAGCCTTAACATCTTAGATATCACCCATATTATACTGTGTTGCAAATGCAAAAGTATAAACATTCAATTTATGGGGATGGAAATTGTAAACCTTACATATACACATTTCACTTTGAATTTTTGTCTTGGGAATGAAGATTTGATTAAAATCATTTGAAATGTCATAGAACAAGGACTGGTTATTTAGGAGAAACTGAATGAGTCATAATGATTATGAGTCATTGTCATAAAAAGCCAATTGAAAACTATTTTTTAAGTGATTGACAAAAGGCTAAACTAATTTATGAAAGAAAATTTCTATAAAATTAAGTTCCTCATTTTATCTTTATTATTATTAAATAAGCATCTATTATGTCTTATAAACTGTCTACAAAAATCTCAAGAAAGAGTGACTATTTCATTAACATATAATTCTAGACGTATGAAAACTAATGCAATAAAATGAGGAAAAACTTTTGAATGTAAAAATCATTCCAGTGATCTGACCTTCAGACTTTCTCATGACAAGTTTTACTTATCAAAAATAGCAACAAATATATGTACTAAAATATTATCCAAGTAATATTTTCCTCATTTTAATTCCTCTATATCTTTATCATTTTCCCCATGTTATGAAGGATTTTCCTCACAAATCTATACAATAAAACAGCATAATATTCAAGAAATATTAATTCTCAAACAAAAACTTGGGAGAAAATATCCGAAGAAATATTTCCCGGCCAGTCTCGGTGGCTCAGCCAGTAATCCCACGCTTTGGGAGGCCGAGGTGAGTGAATTGCCTGAGCCCACGGGTTCGAGAACTGCCTGGGCAACTTGGCAAGACCTCATCTCTCCAATAAATCAAAAAATCAGCCGGGCATGGTAGCCCATGCCCGTAATTCCGGCTACTCGTAAGGCTGAGGCAGAAGGATCGCCGGAGCCCAGCAGGTCGAGGCCGCGGTGGCCGGGAGTGGCCACTGCCCTCCAGCCTGGGCGACAGAGTGAGACTCCAACTCAAAAAAAGAAGCAAATATCTCCCTGCATTCATAAGTAAGAATGCTGTTATCTTCTACAGAGCTGATATCGACACTGTATACCATATGTCTTCTATAATCATGACACTGGGTCATCACAGGCAAATTTAAATACCAGGGAGGACCTGAAATAGTAGAATTTATTTATTAAAAATTGTTTGTTTATTCTTACATGTCTAAACTCCAGGCACCAAAGTACTCTCTGTTTGATGCCATACACCCCTGGAGATACTTTCTCCACTGATTAAAACAGTGTTTGAACTCATCAATTTGAATGCCTTTTGGTGCTTCTGCCGTTTTTTGTTTCACCTCTTCCACGAAGGCAAAACGTTACCCTTTGTGGACTTTTTTTCATCCAAGGAAACAATAAAAAGTCGCCTGAGGGCAAAACTGGGTGGACAGTAAGAATGGGGCACCAGGGTCATGCTGTTCTTGGTCAAAAAGTGTTGAACATTCAGAGCAGTGTGGGCAAGTATGCTTGTAAATCACCCATCATGAAATGGGCAAACATGCTCAAAGAATCTCCAAAAAAATTCACTTAAAGCTGAACGCAGCCTCTCACAATAATGCTAGCTGGTACACTAAATGCCACTGGGTTCCGAGAACACTTACCTAGTGGAGGAAACCTTTACTACCAGGGGTCCACCCTCCAAAAAGTAAGTCCAGTTTTTTTTGGGGGGGGGGTCCCTCGTGTGTAGTGTGTGTGTGTGTGTGTGTGTGTGTGTGTGTGTGTGTGTAGAAAATCAGTCAGTCATCAATAATCAGTAAATGAGCATTGTGAAAGTCAATGATAACATTCTCAAGCCAGCAACTCTCAAAAGGATTGACAATACAGTTTGGTTTCCCTCCTTATTTCAGTGTAGTCCTGTGTGTGCCAGGGCCCATATAAACATCTTGAGACAGATGAAGACTCAGAAAACAACAATCCATGTAAGCCTGGGTACTGACCTTTCAATTCTGCTAAGCAGGAGAGTCCCCAGGGAGCACCTAAGAAACTCATGGGTCAAAAAAAAGTGTCTCCAGCTCATGAGGATTAGACACTTGCAAATGTCTGGATAACCTTAAAGACCAGAATGAACATTCCCTCCAAAAGAGCTACCAAGACTTGTTTCCTACATCCCATCATTTGAAGAATCACTGGGGCTGGGATTCTCTGTCTCTTTCCTCCTCATTTTCAGAAGCCACCTTTCCCTCCTGCCTGTTCCACTTTTTTGAACATTCAAATCTCTCTCCCTCCTGCATCTCTGAATATTCTTTTTCAACACCATTCCTGGACCTGGGTGAGCCAGGCTGCCATTTTGGAATTCTCAGGCACACGATCTTCTTGACCACACCAGTCTAGTCCCTCTGTGGGAATCCAAACACCATTTGAGTCTGTCTCTTTCTACCATTTCTCTTCTGGGGTCTGATTGCATCTTTTCATTCTCTTCTAAAGACTTCCTATATGATGTCTATAGTACACTTTAGAAGACATCAATATAAAAGTGTAACGTTATGTTTGTGTTAGTTTAAGAGGCTTCCAACACTCTTATTCATGAACTTCTAAAAGAATTCCCAAGCGCGTTTTTAAATTGACAACTAATTATCATAAATTTAAAACAGTCAAAAAGATGTAATTTCTAGCATATTTTTAAGGAGCTGCAAATTCAGCTCATTCAATTAATAGAAAAAGTCTCCTCTGTTTCCTAATTGGCAAAACTAGTCCTTGCTGTCAAACTAGTCAGGCAAAGAAGATTTATTTTCTGACAAGACTTGTCTGGCCTTAGTTTTCTATTTAAAAATCATGTTAATAGATGTCTCCAGGGTACCCTCTCACTTAAAATTCTCTTTCTAAAATGGATGGATGGATGGATTGATGGATGGATGGATGGATGGATGGATGGATGGATGGATGGATGGATGGATGGACGGACGGACAGACAGATGGATGGCAGCTAGGCACAAAGCCTTGCCCTGCATGCAATAAAGCACTATCCATCTTAATAACTCTTAAGAGACCACTCTGTTTTTCACTCTTAAATTGTCCCTTTGTTTGGTGCCTCACAGAAATACAGCACAGTAAGATTTGTGGAAGATGAGAGGCATGCTTTCTTTTATAAAGTGAAGAAGAATCTTCAAAAAAAAGATGAGAAAGGAAAAGGCAGATAACTACGATGAATTCTTAGGTGCCATGGTCACAGTGGGACACACAGATTCCAATGTGCAAACCACTCCAGAGGCTCACAGTTGTCCCAACACAGGATAACATTCCCAAGAAGTTCAGCTGTAATTTAATTAGGCTAAACTGCAGAATGAACCACTGCAAAGGCATCAGTTATCTTTGTCATCATCAGCACCAGACTTTGCTAACCAATCTAATGAATGTGAGAAATGTACTTTCACTATGGCTTAATAATTGGCATAATTAAAACGTCAGAAATATTCTCACACTGGTGAATTTAGTGTTATTCAATCAACATAGGTTGTTCAAAATATTTTCTAGACACACTCACCATTGATAAAACAGAATATAAAAATCTAGTAATTCCGGGAGACTAGATCATTAAAGACCCTGTGTTCAGTCATTGGCTGGGAAGATTCTAGTTATCTGATACTGCATATAAGATAAAATCCTCTCCCTAAGACAGCATTGTCCAATAGAAATATAATATGCATCACATACATAATTTTTAATTTTCCACCAGCCACATTTTTAAAAAACAGGTAAAATTAATCTTAGCTATATGTGCTATTTAACCCAATATCTCCAAAATACTATCATTTCCGTATACTCTCAATGCTTTCAAACACCTTAATAAGATATTTTTTCAGTTTTTTTTTTTTGTACTAAGCCTTTAAAATCCAGTATATATTTTACAGCACTATTTCAACACAGACTAGCCACAGTTCAGGTGCTCAACATAACAGCCAACATAACAAACTGCACATTCTAGAATATTGTTGCATTTACTTTACTATGACCTTCAAAAGGACAGAGAGCTGCAGCTTACCAAGTTTATGAATCAGGGGGTATGAGCTGATTTTTAAGCCTATTTGCTAATCATGATTGCTTAATGAATGACAATGTTCATGGCAGGGTTTGGTCTAAAACTTCCCTTCCTGACAACCATGGCAGCAGGACAGTGGATCCTCTACCTACTGTACTTTCAGGCATTTTGCAGCTAACATTATTAACCAAAAATAAAGCAAAAATTAATACTTATGCATAATCAAACTGGCTTAGCTTACTTTGTTAGATTCCTGGTCCAACAAATGGACATAAGAAGAACTGGTAATATTTTCAACTCTTTGTTATATTCATTGCTTAAAGTCTTGTAGTTTCCAGTGATTTAATGAAAATTAGCTGTATATCTATTTTGTAAAACACTGTACAAAGAAGGAGACGGTAACATTTACTAAGCATCTACTATATGTCAGTCCCCAAAAATATCCAGGTGCTGCTTTCAAGAAAAGCTATGTACTTGGGGGGTCAGGGGGGGCTCAGGGACACAGGTAAGATAAGACATAAATAATAAATAGACGATTATAAGTAATATATTAGGTACAGATACATATATAATTTATAGGAAAAATATTTTCTCTTGATGAGAGTGGGCGGGGGGGGACCAGGGAAAAATTCAAGGCACAGTTTGCAATTGAGCTAGTCCTTGAACTGCTGTTTCAGGCATGTAAAAATACTTAGAAAGGGCATTTGTGGAAGAGAGAGAACAGCTGCTGCAAAGTCCTAAAAGCACAAAAGACCAAGACATGCAGGCACAACTGTGAGGAACTCCTTTGGCTAAATGGTTTTTGATCAGAGTGATAATACCATCAAATTTTGGAAGCTGACTGCAGCTAGACTGCAGAGGACTTTGAGGACCACAACAAGCATTTAAATGAGCAGGCACTGGCTTTTCCTGAGCAAGAACATGACATGATCATAAGTGTGCTTTAGCGAGATTAATGTGAAAAAATGGACTCGTGGGGAAAGAGGCCAGAAGAAAGCAAGTTTAAGGCTTCTTATACTCGCCCATGCTAGACATCAGAAAGCCTGAAGGGATAGAGGAGTAATGAAATAAGAAGGAAATAGATGGATGTAACAGGTACTGACTTGTAGAGGGAAGGTTGCTGCTGGGACTTTGGGGAGAAGATGATCATTTCTCTTTTTTATGCATTCCATTCTCAATTAGATTCTGTGGGACAAAATGTTTTTGTTGTTGGCTCACATGCTTACCATTTATTTGTGATGACAACACTCAAATTCTATTCTCTTAGCAGTTTCCAATTGCACCCTACATTGTTACTAATTATAATCACCACGTTGTACAATAGATCTCTTGATTTTATTCCTCTTGTCAAACTATATCCTTTGGCCAGCATAACTCCAATTCCCCTTGGCCATGCTAAGACTAGACTACTGAATTAACCACAGGGGTAATGAAGGCGATGGGGAAGTGCAAAAAATTCCCAGGCTCTGGGTAACTTGAAGGATCGCAGTGCCTCTTCATTAAAAAGATTTTTTTCCAATAAACAATTGTTAAATAATTTAAATAAATTTAAAAGTAAATTTTTTTTGGCCGGGCTTGGTGGCTCAGCCTGTAATCCCAGCACTTTGGGAGGCCGAGACAAGTGGATTGCCTGAGCCTGCAGGTTCAAGACCCACCCTGGCAACTTGGTGAGACCTCATCTCTACAGTAAATCAAAAAAATTAGCCGGGCGTAGTAGCACACGCCTGTGGTTTCAGCTACTTGGAAGGCTGAGGCGGAAGGATCGCCTGAGCCCAGCAGGTCGACGCTGGGGCGGCCATGAGCGTGCCACTGCACTACAGCCTGGGCAACAGAATGAGACTTTGACTCAAACAAACAAATAAATAAATACACAAATAAACAAATGAATCAATTCCATTTTTTTAAAAAAGATACCCACTTATAAAAGTCATATTTTCCTCCACTTGAATATGGACAAATGGAGAGGGAAGAGAATTTAATAGCTAAATAAATAAACTTGGCTGACTCAGGTCTGTCTGTCTATCTGCTGGTAGGGGATATACTTCTGCCTATCCATAATTACATGCAGACAGGAAGGATACAGGAGAGAGGGAGATATTTCAGATGCCAACACTCAACAAAAAGAGCTCCCAAATCCCAGAGGACACTGAGAAAAGTACCAGAGAAAAAGTTATCAGGAGTTGAGCTCCTAAACTGAATATAGATAGCAAAGCTCACATATTTCTAAAAATGAAACTCACCAGGTTAAATTATTTTATTTGCACCTGTCTTTCCAGGAAGTTTTCCACTTCCAATCTGAAGAGATAATTAGCCAGATGTAAAATAACTGTGCTTTTGGAGGTCACTTTCTTTCCATCCTCAAGTCTATTCACTACAGAGACATTGTGGAAAAGAGAAATGAATCATATAAAATTCATCTTTTGCAATAAATTCAAGTACTTCAAGGCAAAATGATCAGACTACTGGTCAGTTACTAAGATGGGAAGAAAAAAATAGAAGATTAATGCAAAACCAAATGCTACAAAGATTTCACACCAAGTTACCTAGACTTCCTCAAAGGTCTAATATTCTAGTCACTTTCAGAAAAAAAACATAAAGTGGGAAACTATCAGGGGAGGGGAGGGGGACTGGCAGTTGAGGGAAACTGCTAGGGGAGGGAGGGGCGTACCTCATCAAAAGGGTACCTGCATAATCAACGTTTGTATACCTAACCCTGAATTGTACCCCACATCTTTATAATAATAACTAAATAAAATTTTTAAAAGGAGGTCGGGCTCAGTGGCTCAGCCTGTAATCCCAGCACTTTGGGAGGCTGAGGTGAGTAGATTGCCTGAGCCCGCAGGTTTGAGACCCACTCGGGCAACTTGGCAAGACCTCATCTCTACAATAAATCAAAAATTAGCCGGGCGTGGTAGCACACGCCTGTAGTTCCAGCTACTTGGAAGGCTGAGGCGGAAGGATTGCCAGAGCCCAGCAGGTCGAGACAGCAGTGGCCGGGAGCGTGCCACTGCACTCCAGTCTGGGCGACAGAGTGAGACTCCAACTCAAAAAAAAAAAAAAAATTAAAAAAAAGAAAAAGAACATAAATTAGGGGAAAAGTGAGGAGTATCTGTCCTCTGTTCTACTTTAATAAAATGCCACCTACTATAAATACAATTTTTAAAATAAGAAAATACATTTAAAAATACATTCAAAACAAGAAAAAATTTAAGTGATTTTTGGAATTCTTTTATATTTGAATGTCTTTGTCTCTGTTTGGAGTGTTTTAATACTGAGCCATGAAAAGTTAAAACCAAAATGTAAGACCATAAAAAAAGAAAAAATTCATTTTAATAATTAAATTTACAAAACTTCAAGTCCACTAAAATGCTATCCTTTGTCCAAGATAAATATTTATAACAAGCAGGAAAAGCATGTCAGAAACGAGCCATTGCATTTTTTCTTAAAAACTCAGAGCTGAAGATTTCTTCCCATGGAGTTCAGTTAGGAAATTGGCCCAGAAAGCATTGAATTTTTTGCTCACAAGGGTATAAATTGAAAGTTAATGAGTCAAATAATTTAAATACTTAGTTTTATGCTGAAAAAATATATTCTCTTACTTTCAATTTTCATAAGTATGAAAAGAAAAAATCACATGAGCTACTAATATATTTTTTATTGAAAAGTTTATCCAGGGAGGGTTGGACAAGAGAAATAGATAAAATCCAGAGTATGAGCAAAAACGTAAGAAACCTCATGTTCAGGCCACTCCCCTACGCTCATAATCATGTTATTTACTTGTCACCGAAAAATTAGGGTTCTGTCGCAAATCTGTGCTATCTTTAGTTAATAGTCTCCAGTGAGTCTCATATTTATTTGCCTTTCTAAAAGTTTGCAAATTCAGTCCAACCATCATGGGGTACAATGAACTTGGTAATTACCATGGAGTAAAACAGTTCTTCCTTTCATTTGTCTTAAACAAACCTTTTTTATGCATCGAAAAGTTCAGATTAGTTTACTAGTTGAAGATTAGAAGAAGTTTATGTTTGTTTTTCTGAAATAAATAAGTGTATGGTTGGTAATTATATCTTCTTTCCACTTTCATCTCTTTAGACTGAAGAGTACTAATCATTTTAGTCAGTTTTACAAAAACTACAAATGCATTCACTCCTGGAATTGGATTTCCTTCACTAGAATACCTTCCACTGTAAATCATTTAAGTAGGAGACCAGAATCTCAGAGAGTAATCCATGTGCACTGTCAACATGACTTTGCAAAGGAAGGATAATGTTCTCTGTTTTCTTTCTCATTTCCTTTCTAATGATACCCTAAAGCCTAGTGTCCTTTTACATTGCAGCAATACAATGGTCAGCATCTTGTGGGAACAATGCGATTACTCCCTTCCCTCCCTGAACCAATAGACTATATAAAATATAATTCATGATAACAAATTTTTCTTGAAGGTTAGTATAAGTGAATCAAACAAAAAAATTCTAATAAATAATCTTTCTACAAAACTTTAACATTTCCCCAGGACAAGATAAGCTAGCCATCATGATTTTAGGTCACATTAAGAAGAAACTGGGTCTGAGTTAAAAGCACATGCAATAAAATACCCAAAAGAATAAAAAGCAGAATCTCAAAGGGATATCTGCACACCCGTGTTCAAAGGAGCATTATTCACAAGTAAAAGATGAAAGCAATCCAAGTGTCCATCAACAGATCAATGAATTAGCAAAATGTGGTCTCTACATACAGTAGAATATTATTCAGCCTTGAAGAGGAAGACAATTTTGATACATACTACAACCTGGATGAACACTGAAGACATTATGCTAAGTGACATAAGCCAGACACATTAGGACAACTATCATATGATTCCACTTATATGAGGTAGCTAGAGCAGTCACATTTATAGAAAAAGAAAGTAGGATCGTGGTTGCCAGAGGCTAGGCAGAAAAGGGAGTGAGGAATTATTGTTAAGTGGGTAATAAATGTTCAGTTACAACATGAAATGCGTTCTGAAGAAAGATGGTGGTGACAGTTACATAACAATATGAACATTCACTTAAAATGGCTAAAATGATAACGTTTATGATATGTATATTTTACCAAAATAAAAACATAGTGGAAAAAAGCATATGCAATAAACATTTTTAACTTCCATTTCAGTGTGATTTTTTTTTTTAAGAAAGAGAAATTAATATGCTTCAACTCATACATTCACCAGTAAGACAAATGGGGAGATTTCACTTGGTTGCAATTTCATCTTTCTGAAGTTATATTGTTGGATGGAGGGCCCAGGAGAACTATTATTTACTTGATAAAATTAACAGACTTGGCTAGCATGAACATCTTGCTCTGGGCCTTCTCCCTTCCTATAGGAAGACAGAAGCAGCCAGCTCCCCATAGTAGGAAACCAGCCCTGGACCGCCTATCTACAGACTGAAGGTTACTTGAGAAAAATGAATTATTTCTTATTTTATCCAAAGTAGTAGGGTTTCTCTTCCTTGAAGTTAAACTCACCCCTAACTCAATCTGGCATCACTGAGGGAAGTCTGAAGGAAGAAATTCAGGAATATTTCTGGTCTAGCAGATGGAGTTAGAGGTTAGATGTCAGATGTTCCTCTGTAAAAGGGACATTAATGAGACTGAAATGTAACAATCCCCAGTCACATGTCCTATCATTCTGATCTAAGAAGTAACACTGAAGGACAGGTGACTGAGATAGTGAGCTACATGCACACTTTCAGAACCTCAATCCACAAAACAAAGTTTCCTCAAAATAAAACTGACATTTATTAAATGTTTCCCATGTGCCAGACACAGGGGTAATCTCTTTGGACACAAGATCTCATTCTATCCTAACAGCCTTATAATGTAGGGCCCAGCCTCCCACCCACTTTATTGAATAGCTTTTTGATAACCTTGTGCCTTTAACAACTTATTTAACTGTTCTGATCTTCCTCCTATAAACAAGGGGAGAAAAATATAACCCTTAAATCATCATTGTGAGAATAAAAGATAATATAACTAATAGCATGTAGCAAGGGCACACGGTTAATTCGCAATAAACGCTGTCTTTGTCACCAAAAAGATTAACAGATCACACAAATTCCCAGATACAGCTAAACAACATCCGAATCCCCTGGAGGATTGTCTTAGAATACAGATTCCCGCCGAGCTCGGTGGCTCAGCCTGTGATCCCGTGCCTTTGGAAGGCTGAGGTGAGTGGATTGCCTGAGCCCGCGGGTTCAAGACCCGCCTGGGCAACTTGGCGAGACTTCATCTCTACAATAAATCAAAAAAAAAAATTAGCTGGGCGTGGTAGCGTGTGCCTGTCGTTCCAGCTACTCGGAAGGCTGAGGCGGAAGGATCGCCGGAGCCCAGCAGGTCGAGGCTGCGGTGGCCGGGAGCGGCCACTGCACTCCAGTCTGGGTGACAGAGTGAGACTCCAACTCAAAAAAAAAAAGGAATACAGATTCCTTGACTCCAGACAGGCTTAATGATTTGGGGGCGGGGGGGGGCACAGTTATCCAGAGATGGAAGGGAGTCTGCTAAGGGAACGTCCACCTCTGCATTCTCAAACTATTACAAACTTTATTGCTTTGTTACACCAAATCATGAGATAGTTTACCTGCCTAGGCCACATATAGAAATCCGCCCTCTGCCTGCATAACTGCCTTCACAGATCCTCTGTTGGAAAGTACGCTCTCTGTTTTCACCAAAATTTAAGAAATGTCACTGTAGTTTACGCGAAATTGCTTCAGAGGGCAGTGTCCATCGCTTTCACTCACTCTGGGAGCCAGGAATAAGGCAGGCTATCTTGACGACTCAGAGGTCTTCTTTCCACTAGACAATGACGCCATTTCACCCACTCCTTGTACCACTTTGTCTTGGCTGCCAGGAAGTTCATAGCCAAATTTTGTACTACAATTTTCCTCAGTCAAGTTTTAGGTATCATTCTTGTCATTATGAATTATTTTATTTTGGGAGGAGATATTTGAAAGCATTTTATTTTTAAAGCAATTCAGGTCAGGCATGGGGGCTCATGCCTGTAATCCCTTTGGGAGGCTGCAGCAGGAGGATCACTTGAGCACAGGAGTTTGAGACCAGCCCAGGCAACAAAGCAAAACCTCTTGTCTACGAAAAAAATCTAAAGAAAACTTGCCAGGTATGGTAATTGCATGCCTGTAGTCCCAGCTACTCAGCGGGCTGAGGAGGGTGGATCCCTTCAGCCCAGGAGGTAAGGCTGCGGTGAGCAGTGATCATGCCAATGCACTCCAGCCTGGGTAACAGAGTGAGACCCCAACTAAAAAAAAAAGTAAATAATAAAATAAAAGCAACTCACATTTATTAAGAAAGATTTTGACCAAAAAAAAAAGAAAAATTTAAATCACTCATTTTCTCTCCACTTAGAGATAACCAGAATTAACATGTTTCATATACATTCTCCTAGACATCTGTCTGCTTTAACAAAAACAAAAAATAAAAAAATTTTAATCCTTTATTTAAATTACATTGCAAATGTGTTTTCATTACAGTACATATGTATTCCTCAATAATGTCACGTTTAAATAAAGCATCCACAGACATTTTCTCATCTGGACATTAAATAATTTATTTACTACTAACCCCCTCCATTATTATACATTCTTAATTATGTTTCCCATTTTTAATTGTATAAGCATTTCTGTAATAAACTGAATTAGAATTAAAATTTTGTACACATGCACGACTCATTTATTTACTCATTCACACATTCATTTAAGGAATAAATTCTTTTTTTTAATTTTATTTGGGGGGTCTCACTCTGTCACCCAGACTGCGGTGCAGTGGCATAATCACGATGATCATGGCTTATGGCAGATTCAACCACCTGGACTGAGGTGATCTTTCCACCTAAGCATCCCAAGTAGCTGGGATTACAGGGTGCACCACCACACCCAGCTATTTTTTTTTTTTCAGTAGAGATAAGGTCTTGCCATGTTACTAAGACTGGCCTCAAATCCTGGGCTCAAGCAATCCACCCACCCCGCCCTCCCAAAGTGCAGGGATTACAGGCATGAGCCACCGTGCCAGCCTGAACAAATTCTTAAAAGTGAAAGTCAAGCCGGGCTCAGTGGCTCAGCCTGTAATCCCAGCACTTTGGGAGGCTGAGGTGAGTGGATTGCCTGAGCCCACGGGTTTGAGATCCACCTAGGCAGCTTGGCGAGACCTCATCTCTACAATAAATCAAAAAAATTAGCCAGGCATGGTAGCACACACCTGTAGTTCCAGCTACTTGGAAGGCTGAGGCGGAAGGATCGCCGGAGCCCAGCAGGAAGAGGCTACAATGGCCGGGAGCATGCCACTGCACTCCAGTCTGGGTGACAGAGTGAGACTCCAACTCAAAAAAAAAAAAGTGATAGTCAAACAGATATTCAAGTAGGCTTCCACATAGCACACCACTCTCTGCCTGAGAAACACTGTTCTTATCTACCCAGATTCAATTTCTTCCTTCTCCTCTACTCCTCCACAGCAGATTTTCTAAAAGTCAGATTTCCTAAGGGATCAGTCCTAGGCCCCTTCTCATGTCATTCTCTCTTACTAAATAGTCACTTATCTACTCAGTCCCCCAGCATCTATATGCAAAACACCCAGTGCCCTATTTCGAGCCGAAATCTCTTTTTTGAATTATAAAATCATGTATGGTGGTTTATAAATATGCTCACAAATTAATTGATAGTTGTCCATCCAAGAGGTAGAGTTTATTTTTTATTTTTTTTTTTTCTTGAGTTGGAGTCTCACTCTGTCGCCCAGACTGGAATGCAGTGGCCGCTCCTGGCCACCACAGCCTCAACCTGCTGGGCTCCAATGATCCTTCCTCCTCAGCCTTCCGAGTAGCCGGAATTACAGGCAAGCACTACCATGCCTGGCTGATTTTTTGATTTATTGTAGAGATGAGGTCTCGCTGCCCAGGTGGGTCTCGAGCCCGTGGGCTCAGGCAATCCACTCACCTCAGCCTCCCAAAGGCGCAGGACTATAGGCTGAGCCACTGAGCCCGGCTGAGGTAGAGTTTAATTGTCCACCCCTTTAGTGTGGGCTGGAATTGGCAACTCACTTCTAACAAATAGAATATGGTGGAAATGACGATGTGGAACTTCTGAGACTAGAGGTATTGTAGATTCCTCCTTTCAGTCTCTCCTATCTTTTGCTCTAGGAGAAGCCCATTGTCATATCATAAAGACATTCAAGTAGCTTTACAGAGAAGTCCATGTGGGGAGGAACTGTGGCCTCCCACCAATAGCCAGCGAGGAACTAAGACAGTTTGCCAAAAGCTATTTACATAAGTTATCTCAGAATCACATCCTCCAGCCTCAGTCGAGCCTTCAGATGATGGCAATCCTGGCTGACATCTCAAGTGCAACCTCATAAGACAGCCTGGGTCAGAAGCATCTAGCCAAGCCACTCCCAAATTCCTGACTCAGGAAACTGCATGAGATAATAAATATGTGTTGTTTTAAGCCACTAAGTGTTGGGGTAATTTGCTATACAGCAATAGATAACTAATATAGATTTGCTATTAAGTTTAGAAATAATTTCTTATACCACAAGAGATACATATTACATATCTAACCACCTACTTAACATCTCCATTGAGATATCACACAGGGCCAGGTACGGTGGCTCAAGCCTGTAATCCCAGCACTTTGAGAGGCCGAGGAGAGAGGATTGCCTGAGTCCAGAGGTTCGAGACCAGCCTGGGCAACTTGGTAGGATCTCATCTCTATAATTAGAAAAAATAAATCAAAAAATTTGCCAGGAGTGGTGGCGTGTACCTGTAGTTCCAGCTACTTGGAAGGCTGAAGTGGAAGGATCACCTGAGCCCAGCAAGTTGAGGCTGCAGTGGCTGCGAGCATGCCAATGCACTCCAGCCTGGGCGACAGAGTAAGACTCTAACTCAAAAAAAAAAAAAAAGTCCAGGGGTTCAAGAGATATCACACAAACTCATTTCAATATTAACACATCTGAAACCGAAGTGTTGCTCTTCTCACAAATATACTCTGCCTCCAATCTTTCCCAGCTCTATATACAGTGCCTTCATTCATGCACTGACTCATGCCAGGATGCTGAAATGAATCCTTGACATCTCTTCCCACTAATACCACAATCTATCCCCTCTTTCAACATTTGTGGGTCCTAATTTCTAAACAGAGCTCGAGTTCATCCGCATCTCTTCATCTCCACTGGATGCCCCAGCTCAAGCTACTGTTACTGCCTCCTCTTGCCTCCAACCTAAAAAGTCAATAACCTTCGGACATTGTCTCCTAAATTCTGTTCTGGTTCCTTTCTGACTGTCTGAACTTTGGAACAACTAAATTCACATGGTTTACAAGGCCTTGACTCATCTGATCCCTCCTATGCCAAGCCTTATCTTGCAACACTCTCCCTCCTTAGTGTGTTCCAGCACTCTGGCCTTGGTGTTACTCCCAAACCCAGCCCTTTCCTGCCCCAGAATGCTTGCTCATGCCGCTATGCCTGCCTGCAGTACTCTTTGCCCCATTCTCAATCTACTCAATCAGATGAACATTTCCACTTTAGTTTTAAATGTCTTTTCTTCAGAGCAGAGGTCTAGACTCCTCCAGCCTCTCAAGGCAAACTGTTTTCTTTTCCCGTGCACCTGAGTACTTATCTCAGTTTGATTACACATTGATTTACGTAAGTCCAGGAGGGCAGGAAATGTCTACTTTGATCTCCAAAGTATATGCAGCTCCCAATACAGGTTGTCCATTGTAAAAGGACTTCAAGTCCTTTTAATATTAGCTAAGATGAAAATCTGACTTCTAGAAACATTTAAAGAAAGAAACGCTGGCATAAAAATAGTTTCTAAAGGCATACCAGAAAACCAATTTTAAAGTTCATTAGAAAGCTAAAGTGTCCCTGATTGCTCTAAATAGGAACATTTTATCCTAGTGTTTAGAGTTTTGATGAATAATCATTTCCCTCTCCAAAGCTCAGTGTTTTTTAAAGCAGGGAGGATCATGACTCTGTGCAAGATTATTTTTTGATGAAGAAATCAGAGACTCACTAATGGGGGAAACCAAGAAATACTAATAAGGACAAGTCGAAGCACAGTGTAAATCAGCGATGCCCTGTCTCTTACTTCCAGTAAATACTACACTGACTTGTAACCAGAGACGGAGTGGGTCTGGGAGCAGACTTTGTGGGTTCTGAGGCGGAGCCACCCACAGGGCGCAGCCCCACAGCAGCGGTCACAGGAATTTGCCAGAAAAGAAACTGCAGGGCACTCACAGTGGAAAGAAATAGAAACCTTCCAGGCCTCAGTCTTTCGCCACACACATTCATACACACAGACTGTCAGCCCAGCACCAAAGCTCTAACTTCTAAGATCACACAGATTTATGTATAAATATATCATTGTGCCATACTTTGGTAAGTGGCACATATTTCAACTTAATAGATTTATGTGAAATACATAGTGCACACCTGTAGTTCCAGCTACTTGGAGGGCTGAGGCAGAAGGATCGCCGGAGCCCAGCAGGTTGATGCTGGGGTGGCTGTGAGTGTGCCACTGCACTCCAGCCTGGGTGGCAGAGTGAGACTCCAACTCAAAAAAAAAAAAAGAATTTGACCACAGACACCTATGGCAGTTTTACACATAATTTTTCAATGTACACATTACCAGTATTCACTAAAACTTTTTTAAAAGCAATAAAAAGCAAAGAAAATTAATGCTATGAATGTTTAGGACACAATAATTCTAGAAAAACTTCAAATCAGAATGACACTGGGTATCAAAAACCGACTACAATTTATACAAAGCATGCTACACTATATGGAAAAAAAAAGTATGCCCCAAACTGTCATGCAGGTGGCAATTATCAAAAACCAGCTACAGCAGGAGAGAAGTGCCCCTAGACAAAGGGAGAAGCTAGGAAACAAGGATCCCGGCGTTTAAGGTCTGCAAGGGATACACTCCAACCAGCAAGCAAGACCCAGGCATCTACTTGTCAGGGCAAGGTCAGACTCCACCAATCAGAAAGGTCTCTCACTAAGAAAGAATCAGAATCACAGCTTTATCAAAGGTCAAAGTAAAATGGCAGGACTCAGTAGCCAGGCAAAGTAGACAGGGATACATACACATAATCATCAAAGACAAGTCAAACAAGGTCACATACCAAGCAAACAAGCAAAGAACCTGACCAAAAAAAGTCACCATGACGCCCAACTACCAGGAAACTGTGAAATGATCTTGATACTGATAATAATGAACTCAGAACGCCCTTTAAGCTTGAGGAAGGAAATCCAGCAATGAAAGTTATAGTCCAGATCACTTTTAGATCTGTATTAGACAGCTAGTGTGCATATCCCTAGCCATAATGAAATAGTCTAACATGTTTATAAATCATGATTTATTAAAGTTTATACACTTGCATAAATACCATTTAATCCTTATAATCAAGAAATGCTCCCAAGTCTCATCTGTTCATAGTTCTAAAAAGATGTTTAGGACGTGGTTGACACGTTTAGCAAACATAATCCAAATGTTCTTTCTAGATAACTAACTAAAGAAGAGTCGGCTTTCAACATGTATTTCATGCAAAATATTTTCAAAAAAACATCCAAGTATGGTTATGTTAGCAAACTTCACGACTATAAGTCTCATGCTATGCAGCTACTACCCAAAAGAAAGAAAAACTTCTTGTTTAACTGTGGGGGGAAAAAATGGAAAAAAATTTTCATCAAGATTGAGGAATTTAGATGTGTTTTGAGTATCTCCCTTTAGTTAATGTCCACGCTCTTTTTTGTTTTATTCCATTGACTCATTTTTAATTTTGTCTTGCTGTATGCATTTTTGTAAACCATGTAAATAACATGGTGCAAGGTAAAGAATTTTTTTTAATGTAAAATATTTACCTTATTCAGTAAAATAAATTACGCAACCAAAAAAATGTACAAATTATATTTTTCGTACATCGAGAAATTCCTTAGAATTATCCTATTCTTGGTTTTTTTTGCCTTCCTCCATCACGGTGTCCAACCAGATAAATCAAATAAAAGAGAGTAAAAAGAAAAATCTATAAATGCCATATGACCTGCCAAGAAGGACTTTATTTTACAGTAAGAAGATGCAGTGTAAGCAAATGGGAAACACAGACACGCACAATAACTCAAAGCCATCTCAAATGCAGACCAGTGAAAATATTTTGCAAGCACTTAGTTGCTAATACTTGTGTAATTTGAAGAAAAGAACTGGAAATAATATAACCAAACTATAATAAATTAACATTTTAGTAATAATCAAATTAATATTTTTAGTAATAATCAAGATGATAACAGCAGTGGTCAAAGTAAGTAAGCTAATACATACATGTTTAAGCATGGTACCACTTTTCATCTGTTCTCCTATTTTTTGTCAATGGAAATAGAATTCAGTTGCCATAAAAAATCTACCTAGATTTCACAGATGTATGATTCTGTGGTTTTTAGTAATTTCAGACACTTACATCACCCCGAAAAGAAATGCTGTGCCCATTGGCAGTATTTCCCTGCCCTCCTCCCAACCCTAATAAACCACTAATCTACTATGTGTCTCCATGAATTTTCCCGTTGTAGACATTTCATATAAATGGAATCATGGAATATGTAGCCTTTTGTACCATCCTTCATTCACTTAGCATTGTGTTTTCAAGGTTCATGCATGTTTTAGCTTATATTAGTACTACACTTGTTGTTATACTGAATACTATTCCATTGTATGGAATAATCACATTTTGTTGAGCCCTTCATTAGTTGACGGGCATTTTGGTTGTTTCCACTTTCTGCCTATTATGAATAATGCTGTTATGAACATTCATGTACACATTTTTATGTGAACATAGGTTTCCAATTCTGTTGGGTATATTACTTAGAAATTGCTGAGTTACAGGATAACTCAACACTAAACTTTTGGTGGAGCTGCCAAATTATTTTCCAAAACTGCTACACTATTTTACATTTCCATCAGCAATGCAAGGTTCTAATTTTTCTACATTCTTGCAAACACTGTGGCTTTCCATATTTTTTAAAATTATGTTCATCCTAGTGGGTGCAAAGTGAAATCTCATTGTGGTTTTGATTTGCATTTCCCTCATGATTAATGGTGTCAACCATCTTTTCATGGGTTTATTGGCCACTTGTTTATCTTCTTTAAAGAGATGTCTAATCCTTTGTCCATTTTTTTTTTTTCATGGAGTTCCCACAATCACAGCAGATTCGGGGAGACTTCCCCATTTTACAACTGGAATATTTGTCTTTAGATTGTTGAATTGTGAGGATTCTTTACATATGCTGGTTACTCAACACTTATCAGATACATGGTTTACAAATATTTCCTTCCATTCTTTCAGTTGTCTTTTCACTTGGGTTATCTCATTTAATCCTCACAACAGCTATGAGATAGTACTATGAGAATCACCCATTTAACAGAAGAGAAAACAGTGAATAAACACAGCTGTTAAGAATTAGAACAGTCTAACCCAGACACTCTTCCTTCAAGAATAGGCAGGAGGTACTGTCAGAAACACTGAGCTCATTAGATGTTATAGCAAGAGCCACTAAATAAATAAGCAGGATTAAAAATAATTAGCTTAAAAAGAAACAGTATTACTGTTGCTTTGCATAGAAAATACCAGAGGGCCCTTCTTAACTTAAGAAGTAAGAGAGTAGCTTAAAATAAAGCACATTCCGCCTTAAAAGGAAGGCGAAACTTGGCCTCTAAACAGTGTCTATTCTTTTCAATTGTAGGAAACTTTCTTATTGAGCTATGTAGTTGAAACAAAGGAATTCAGAATACAAGTGGTATTTTTGCTGAGATTCAAGCATTGTAAATAGGCACAGTGGGTGTTCTGTTAGGCGGAATCCTATTTCTTAGTCAACAACCCTCCTTTTCAAAATGTATGCCTCCCCCAACCCTACTCATTCACTCTCAAAGATGAAGAACAAAGCAGATTTTAGAAACTAAGATGTCACTCTGACCAGTCACTCCTTCTTCTCTTATTTCTACCACCAGTTATGTGAAATACAAAAGTTAATCTATACATAATTTTAGTGTCTGTAGAATTAGAGAGGTTAAAAAGAACATGCTGATCTACCAATACTGGCATGGAAAGGAATTCAACATATTTAATGGAAAAAAAACTGTAAACAATATAAAAAATATAGTCATGTATTTATTTAAAATAGACAACATTTAGCCAGGTATGGTGATGTGCACCTGTAGTTCCAGCTACTTGGAAGGCTGAGGTAAAAGGATCTCCTGAGCCCAGCAGATCCAAGCTGTGGTCACTCTGAGCATGGCACTGCACTCCAGCCAGGGCAACAGAGTGAGACTTCAACTTAAAAATTAAAAAATTAAAAATTAAAAAATAGGTAAATAAACTCATATAATAAGCCAGGCACAGCGGTGCACACCTGTATTCCCAGCTACTCAAGTGGCTGAGGTGGGAGACTCTCTTGAGTCCAGGAGTTGGAGACTAACCTGGGCTACATAGTGAGACCTTGTCTCTTAAAGATGAATACATAAATTTATATTACAATACTCATGTTAGTAAATGCAGAGAAATTTTCTTAAGTCATCTAATGATAAGAGTTCCCCCTGGAAATAGGGTGAAATTTTTATATGGTGAAATGTTTGACTGTTTTAAACATATATAGATAATATTTTGTTTAAAAAGCAAAAAAAAAAAAAAAAGGGTAGTACTCTGTCAGATGGTTCTACGAAACTTAAAAACCATAGAAATGAATGAACAAATATGAATAAAATGAGCAAATGAACATTTTTGGCTAAGTTCAGTAACATCCCAAATTTCTTCAAGTTGTGAGAGAAATAACGCATATACTTGCAGATGTGAATTTGAGTAGAAGCAGATAACTTCCATCAATTTTTTAAAAGCCTCTCCAATCCAGAGAAAGTTTTAGCACACTATCTTAAAATAATACTATAAGGTTTCATCTTATGAAAGGTCAAAACAGAAATGAAAGGATAAAAAAAACACAGCAAAATCTTTTAAGCCAGTAAAAGACACCTTTTAATCACAAAAGAATAGTCATTAGATCTCTCAGATCCTGCTCTGTAATTCTCAGGCTGATGCTAAACCCATCCTATTTTTTAACAAAAAGCTTATGCCTTATAGTTTTTAATGTTGAAGATAAGTTTTTCTTTCCTTGATATACAACACAAACTCCTTTCCTAAAGAAAAAGAGCCTATAAAAATGAATATATACAAACAAGTTATTTGATTCATTTCTTTAACAATTATTTATTTGAGCATCTACTATGCGCCAGGCTCATTGTTCCTTCAGTTAATGTCATTCTTGTTTTTTATATGCCACAGCTTTCCTTCTTTCTTCTACATGCTGCAGAAAACAGAAATTCCTCCATTTTCCTTCTTTCTTCTACATGCTGCAGAATAAAGAAACTGAACGAATAAATGCCCAGCATTTGGTTATCTTAAATGTCCACATGATAATTTCAACAGCCTATACAATGGCTCTTTACAGGAAATGAAAAGGAAAAATGGTGACAAGCTAATAGAACCACAGTCCCTGGATCACTAAGGATTATCTATAATAAGAGAAACAAAAACTTCCCGTTATATAGGGTGTTCACATTCCTAGAATTATTCTGTTGGCCCTAACCAAAAATAAATAAATAAATAAACCTGTCTTATTGAAGATAAGTTTCTCCTCGAAAAGCAAAAGCTGCCAGGCTTGGTGGCTCAGCCTGTAATCCCGCGCTTTGGGAGGCTGAGGTGAGTGGATTGCCTGAGCTCACAGGTTCGAGACCCACCTGGGCAACTTGGCGAGACTTCATCTCTACAATAAAATTTAAAAAACCAGCCAGGCATGGTAGCGTGTGCTTTTAATTCAGGCTACTCGGAAGGCTGAGGCGGAAGGATCACTGGAGCCCAGCAGGTCAAGGCTGCAGTGGCCAGGAGCGGCCACTGCACACTCTAGTCTGGGCGACAGAGTGAGACTCCAACTCAAAAAAAAAAAAGAAAAGTAAAAGTAAAAACTAGTAGAATTTATCCATATGAAAACAAGAGATTCAGGCAGTATGTAAGCTAGCAGGTTATAATACCATCACCATATCTACTTGTCTGTGACAAAACCCTAACTTAATGCTAACAGTAATCTGAGTTTTTCAGAAATGCATATTTTTAATCACTCTAAATATTAGTATCTTAAATACTTTAAATCTATAAAAAAAATTTTCTGAATATCTAAGTATTATTCAATAGCAATTGCATTGTCTATACTGGAAGGGGGTGAGAAAAGAATCATATCTAAAAACTTTAATTCATATCTACAAATGTACCAATGCTAAAGTGGCAGCTCTAAGGGATGTTATTATTATCTTGGAAATTTTTGTTTTGTTTTTTTTTTTAACAAATCCTTGACTCATATATGACCGCTTCTCCCACAGGTATACTCCAAGTAAATGAACATGAACTGGACTACTTTAATACATCAGTTTTTCTTTTCATATGATAACTACACTGTCCAGATTATTGTGTCAGAAATAGAATGTGATGCACATAAAACCTCTATTCGCTGTCACAATAGTATTTGAATGTATTGAAAATAAATTCCTTCAGCAGATCAAGCAAACACTGAATTCACAGATCACCAAAAAATACCCTGACCTCTGAACTTCTTCACTTTTCATACAGCAGGAGTCATTTAAATTCCACTTTGAGTTTGGCTACTCACTCATTTTCTTCCCAAATATACTTGAATACTGTTATGCAAGTGTCTTCTTAATAATATCCTGCCAAGCAACACAGAGAAAACCATTAAACCACATTAACTGAAGCATGTGGCTTCAGAACAATGTGTGAAAAGTGGAGAATTGTGAGTGGTTTTTGTACATATTTTTGTCAGAGCAAAGTTAACCCTTTACTCTTCCCGATCCATTCCAGAATTTCAATCCTACACTGGACCTAAAGTTGACAGTATTTCAGTCATTCCTTCCCTTTTTTCCCGTCATCAGAGAAACACATACTTCATAATATAACCCACACATAAACAAGAAGAGCTTATTCCAACATTATTTCTGAAAATTAATATTTAGCCAGCTGTCAAAAGAAAGTGAAGAAATGTATTTCAGGCAAGGAGGAATGATTGAAGAATTATCTACCATTCTAAATTGTTTCTGTAAAGGTTTTTTGGTTTTTGGTGTTTTTTTTGAGTTGGAGTCTCACTGTCACCCAGGCTGGAAGGCAGTGGCACACTCCCAGCCACTGCAGCCTCCACCTGCTGGGCTCCTGCGATCCTTCCGCCTCAGCCTTCCAAGTAGCCAGAACTACAGGCATGCACTACCACGCCCGGCTAATTTTTGATTTATTGTAGAGATGAGGTCTTGCCAAGTTGCCAGGGTGGGTCTCGAACCCACAGCCTCAGGCAATCCTCTTGCCTTGGCCTCCCAAAGTGCTGGGATTACAGGCTGAGCCACCCAGCTCGGTCTAAAGGTTCTTTTTTAAGAGAAATGAAAATTAAGAGTTAGCCACTGTGGTCGGCAGAATTGTGCACCCTCCTCCTCTCCTCCCCTTGCAAAAGACACCTGAGTGCTAATGCCAAGAACCCATGAGTATGTTAGGTTACATGGCAAGGGGTAATTGAGGTTGCAGATGGAGTTAGGGTTGCTAATCAACTGATTTAGGATAGGGAGATTACCTTGGATTATCCTGGTGGGCCCCAAGAAATCACAAGGCCTCTTCTAAGTGGAAGAGGTAGGCATGAGAGTATCAGAGTGAGTCATGGGAGAAGAACTCAGCCTCCTCTCTCCACCATTGCTGTTTTCAAAGATGTGGGGTGGAGGGATGAGCCAAGAAACAAGGGCAGCCTGTTGAGGCTGGAATAGATAAGGGAACAGATTATCCCCTAGAGCTTCTAGAAGCAACACTGGCCTGCCAATACCTTGATGCCAGCTCAGTGGGACCCGTGTCAGACTTCTGACCTCCAGAACTGTAAGATAACAAATGTATGTTGTTTTAAGCCATCAGATTTGTGCTGATTTGATACAGTCGCCGAGGAAACTATTAGTCCCACTCATCTGCAACACTTCTCAGTCATCCATCCTTGCCGATGAATCACAAATGGAAATATGAAATGAGAAGTGAAAACACAAAGCAGGGAGAGCGAAGCTGTGAGTACCCGGGCTTCTAGCGCCAGTGAGGCTAACTGTGCCAACCAGCACTCACAAGCAAATCCACACAGGGAGTCATCCCACACAAACTAACCCAAAAGGAAGGAACTGACCCAAATCACTCCTTTTACCTTTGATGGGGAGAGCATAAGGGAGACAATGGGGAGAAGCAGATCACCATCAGAAGTGATTTCTGCAGGGTCCAGATGAGTTCACAATCTAGAAACCAACAGTGCAGATCCAACGAGTGGGGAGAATCATTCACACACGGTTTCCTTCCCTCACAGTTATACTCGAAAGAAGAGTGAGCTCAGTCCTTGGCAGCAGAATCTTAAATATTAAAATCCATAAAGTGAGCTTTGCCATAACTCAATTGAATTCTTCAACAGAGCCAAGACACTCCCAAGCAACCAACTTCAACGTCCAGGATCTCAATATGGTCCCCTCAATGTACTGCAATAGACTGTCATACTACCCACCTTCTTATTTGCATCATAAATACTTCTGAGAGATTGACCGACTTCCTTCGTTCCTTCCTTCCTTCCTTCCTTCTTTCCTTTCTTCCTCCCTCCCTCCCTCTCTCTCTTCCTTTCTTTCATTAAGACAGTGTCTCACTATGGTTGCTCAGGCTGGTCTTGAACTTTTGGGCTCAAGCGATCCTCCTGTCTCAGCTTCCTAATATGTTAGCATTACAGGAATGAGTCACAATATGCCTGGGCCAATTAACCTTCTTCTGTTCATGAAATTTCTTACACTCAAAAATCTCCAAACATAATTTATTGCCTTGAAATTCAGGTATGTCTATATGTTACAGGGACCTCAGGAGACTAATGCAAAAGATCTCTCGAGGCCAGGAGTTCAAGACCAGCCTGGGCAACACAGGAAGACCTCATCTCTAAAAATATAAAATAAAATAAGTATATATGTGTATATATACATATACATATATATGGGGTGTGTGTGTGTGTGTGTGTGTGTGTATAGACATGCCTACCAAGCATGGCATTCAGCATGCTCTTCCATAGTCACACCCTATTAATTCTGTGCCCTCTATCTGAAAGATTTTATTCCAGCACCAGAGCTTCCATCAGACTCCATAGCAAGTAGTGCCCTCTTTCATGAAGCCCAGCCCTATACCCACCCCGCCCTCACCTTTTGAATTCATAAAATATTTTCTATTTCCACACCCATATGATCTCCTCTCCTTTTTTTGCTTTGTTTTGTTTGCTTACTTTATTAGAGAAAGTTTTTTTTTTCTCTCACTCTGTCACCCAGACTGGATTGCAGTGGCATGCTCCCGGCCACCACAGCCTCAACCTCCTGGGCTCCAGCAATCCTTCCACCTCAGCCTTCCCAGTAGCCGGAACTACAGGCGTGCACTACCACACCCGGCTAGTTTTTTATTTACTGTAGAGACGAGGGCTCGCCAAGTTGCCCAGACAGATCTCTAACCCACGGACTCAGGCAATCCACTCACCTCAGCCTCCCAAAGTGCTGGGATTACAAGCTGAGCCACGGAGCCCGGCCGAGAAAGATTTTTAAAGGGAGTTCATTGAGTGAGGAATCTGTATCTCTGGCCATCTGCAGTTATTGCTACCACACAATCAAATTCCTACCAGATGAACTGAGGCATAGACACTATGCTGAGAGAAGAGATTTAAGACCCATGTGGAAAGCCAGCAAGTATTAGTGAGGCTGCAAAGGAACAGGGCCCAGTCAGGCCAAGTCTGTCCTCACCATTTGACACCATACCAGTTCTGGGAAAACCAAGGTCTCTGTCAATTTCAAAACGAATCTAGCCATATGATTTGGAAGATACAGCTGCTAAGTCTTGCAGCAAAAGCCTACACACAGAAAAGAAGATAAGCAAAAACATTGAGTTCTGTAAGAGACTAACTGTGTTTCATCTGCCTTGGTCTCTCTATTCTTAAATTTAAATACTAGGGAGTATCCATCAATTATTATGTGTGACTATTTAATTCTTTTGAAAACATAATAAAATCCAAAGTGCTAAATACTGAGAAACTTATTTAAAATCATATTTCAAGTAGTCAGCCAACACAATACAAAACTTAAAAAATATTGAGCTATTAACAAAAAGAGGCACAACTAACAACACATTACTTAGCACAACAAACTCATTCT
Source organism: Cephalopachus bancanus (assembly GCA_027257055.1). Taxonomy (NCBI): domain Eukaryota; kingdom Metazoa; phylum Chordata; class Mammalia; order Primates; family Tarsiidae; genus Cephalopachus; species Cephalopachus bancanus. The sequence continues at coordinate 7,024,197 of JAPVLO010000006.1, forward strand.
GAATGACCTGGCACACAGTAGGTCCTCAATAACCTTTGCACTAACTCATAGTGAAAACTCATCAGCTTCATAGGTCATATGTTGTAAGGATCCAACATATGAAAATCAGTGACTCAAGTGAAAATCAGCTTTCGTATCACATAAAGACTAGAGTGTAATTTTTTTCCTTCATCCTCTGCCTTGTTTCTAAAACTACACAGGTATTGATGAGGACTTTTTTTTTAACCATATCTTAGCAAAGTTTAATTTGAACAGGCAGTTTCTCATGACCTTCAATCTCTGTGTTCAACAATGAAATCATTTGGCTTTATATCCTATCCAGTTATTAGTCACAAACAACAAAGGAAAATGTGAAACCTGTGCAGGCCAATGCTCACTCTGGGTCACTCGGGGTCATATTCACTTTTAGCTCGGGTCATTGAAGAACACACAATGACCTCAGCTTTTTAGAAACTATATTCAAAATTTTCCTGGAGAGAAAACAAAACAGCTATGTGACTTTAAGACAAAAGCTCCTAGAGGTTTGCAATCTGAAAAGGGTGCACTGAAAGTCAGCAACTGTCAGTAGCTCACACCTGTAGTCCCAGCACTTTGGGAGGCCAAGGTGGGAGGATTGCTTGAGGCCAGGAGTTCAAGATCACTTTGGGCAACATAGCGAAACCTCACCTCTATGAAAAAGTTTTTAAAAATAGCTGGGCATGACGGCACGTGCCTGTAGTCCAGCTACTCAGGATGCTTGAGCCCAGGAGGTTGAAGCTGCTGTGAGCTGTGATCATCGTGATCATGCCACTGTACTCCAGCCTGGGCGACAGAGTGAGACTCTGACTCAAAAAAGACAGCAGCTAGGGCCAGCACAGATAAAGGGAGGGGGCAGAGGAGGAAGCTGGGTATGCCTAGATGGGCCAGTCACCTCCCTCCTTGGGAAGACTCTTTCACTAAGGACCTAAGGAGGAAATTTCCAGTCTGGCATGGGACATTCACATCAGGACCTCAGCATTCTCATCCCACCCATTTAAAGGAACCCAACTATGATATTCTAGCAAGATTTGACACTTTCGTAAAGTCTACTCCTGAGACAGATTAGCAATTTGACTTTTTAGAAATCTGTTCCAATGAGTGGATTTTTTTCAGCTAACAAAGCAAATATTTGTAACTCTATTTATTTTACTCATTTCTTTATTTCTTTGCCATTGTTATTATGATTACAATGATTAATTTGGCCTTTGTTTTTATTCTTTAAATTTGAGTATGAAAGTGGCAACATGAAGGGAAAAAAAAAAATCACAGGAATCAACCTGTGCCTCTAATTAAAAAGGCATTTCTTTCCTTATTGGCCTTACAACATTTCTCTTGGCATCTTTTAGCATCTAGAAATAGAACCAGCTGGTCTCTCCTCAACTCCTGGATGGCTTTATCTCAAACACAGGCCTCTGGACTAAGGCTTCAATGAAAACTAAGACTGCCTTACCTGCCAAGCTAAAAATTTTCCTCCAGGGCATTAATAATTTGGTCAAAATCAAGGACAAAATTATGAGAGCAACGGATGAGCTATTCCCCCTCCCTCTTCCTAACATTAGTCTCTATGTGAGGAAAGGTACAAATCAAAAACAAGTCTTTCTGAAATCCAGCAAGCCCCCGAGTCAGCCCATGGTGTTTAAGGAAGTGGCTGGAAAGTCTCATTAGGCTGGGACCTAAGTGCCATCTTGCCATGACTTTAACCTAATCATGCAGTCTGGAGACTCTTTCCTAGGAGACCCTGGGCAGTGTGACAAGAATATTTATTTACTTGTCCAAACAGTTTCTTGAACCTGTAGAATTGAACTCATCTACTTCCTATACAGACAGGTCTTCAAAATATTTCTCTTCTCCTGGTCTGATCTTTCATCAACCGAGGTCAAAGGATAAGTTGGCTAACATCTGAGTTTGGTTCCCTCCAGAAAGAGATCCGGAGACAAGAATTCAAGTATAAGTAGTTTATTTGGGGAAGAGATCCTGGGAAACACCAGTAGAGACAGAGAAGGACAAGTGGCAAAGACAAGGATAATTATCAAGCAGGTTACCACTGATTCCCCATCCAACTGGGAACTGAATTCAGAGACTCAGTGTAAAACGTTCAAATGATGCAAGAGAGCTGGAGAATTTATACTACAGCAGTCACTGGCTGTGAGCTGCTGGCTTCCTGTCATTCCTGGATGTAAGCTTTTCAGCCAGAGAGTGCCCTCAGGCAAAGCCATGCAGGTGTGGGCAGTTGTTTCAAGTCCCAGGGCACCAGAAGTGCTGAAGGCAAGGAGGTAGGACACCGGTAGCTTCTGCTACAGGAAGGACTGGGATAATTTCCAAAAGGGTACTTAAACCAGAAGCAACTGTATTGGTTATGTAACACATATCACTGAATACAAAGTTGAGTTCTTATCCACAAAATTGTCCTTCGAAAAAAAAGATGTCACCTTATACTTAAATGTTAAAGGTCTCATATTATGAAACACTGTCAATTACTATGTCTTAACTTAAAACAGCAAAGTACTGTTTGGGAGAAACACAATAATCCAAAGGGATCTCAATCAGTGTTCTACTCAGATGCTGCTAAAAGGTCAAATGATGAAATGTAACACAGACATGGCTATTGAGGGTATGATTTTCCACTTCAACTGTTGAATGCAGCTCAAATTTAAAAAAAAAAGATGAGTGCACACAGGCCATTACCAGAATCTTCAAATGTGGCAATACAAATAAATAAATATAGGAAATGCTCATTATGACTAGGGATTACAGAAAGTAAGATAAAACAATATTTAGGGTACTCACAATTGACTATTGGCTGGACCTCAGAGATACTGACATTGATGGCATTAAACATGTTAAATATAACACAATCCTCAAAGAGCATTTAGTAATTGTTGCTCACTACTAGTGAGTAGAAGTCAGATATGCTGTTGAACTTCCACAATGCACAGGACAGCTCCCAATACAAGAGTTATCTGGTCCAGAATGGCAACAGTGTCAAGGTTGAGAAACCTGCTTTATATCTACTCCCTTACATAATCCTCATAACAGCCCTGTGACAGGCATTTGTATTATCTCCATTGTACAAATGCAATGCATAAAGATAATTTTAAATTATTCACAATGTTGAAAAGCTAGAAATAAAATAATACAAAAAACAGGAAAATTGCTAAATAAATTATAGTATAACTACCTAATAGAAATATTAAAAATACTTATGAAACAATATAAAACTAAAACACTGGAACAAGAAATTAGAAATCTTATATTACAATTATTTTAAAGAATGAATACAGAGGCTAGGTGCATAAACAACGAATGAAAGTTACTTAGTGTTGAGGATAGAAATAGATTTTTTTCCTAATATATTTTGAAATTATTGCAATTTTTAAAAGAAAAAACAAAACAATGGCGCTAAGAATACTGAAATTTTCTACCTGGGAGGCTGAGGCAGGATTACTTTAACCCATGAGTTAAAGGCCAGCTTGGGCAACATATTAAGAACCTCTATCTCAAAAGAAAAAAAAAACCTAAAAAGAAAAAAGAATAATGAAATTTTTTAAACAACACAAGATTTAACAGAATAAGATAGCTAACATCAAGAAATTAGGAATAAAAACTCCCATGGAATAGTACCAAATGTTGTTGGTGATTTAAATTCCGAAGTCATGACCCTGTTTAGCATAAGGCTAAATAACCTAAGTTTGATATCTACCTCTTTCCTTTAGTTATTTCATGGCTCACTATCATCTACAGAGAATAGGCAAATGGAATCAAATTTCAGTTCAGCTAAACCTGATTCATTTCAGCAACTCTATTACATAATGTATGTGTATGTAACATAGAAACTGTTATGGCACTTAAATTGTTAGAATCATTTAAACTGTTACATAATTTTCATGTATGTGGTAATTTAAACTGTTATTTTAGATGTATCAATAGTAGTGGTAGTTGTAGTAATAGTAGTAACATTACAGTTGCTGCTAAATGAGCAACATTTATCAAATGCTTCCTACATAGATTACGATGTAATCTAATCCCTGAAGTATCCAGATGAGACAGATGCTTTTATTGCCCCTATTTCCCAGCAGAGGTCACAGACAAAGTTAAGCTACTGGCCAGGTGTTATACAGCTAAAAAAACGCAAATATCTGAATTCAAATTCGGGCAGTTTGACCCCGAAGCTCTTCTTGGGGACAAGATGAGGTTAAGGGACCCATAGGTGCCCACTCTTGCTCCTCTCTCTACAGCAAGGAATTGATCCCATGTGATCTACCGGATGTACAACCTGACCTTTGAAGTAAGTTGACAAATTTGTCTGAGTAGACTTAACAGTAATTTAACCAACAGGATCTCGTTTTAAGTAATTACTTTTATAATCAACCAATATTAGCAAATAAATGATGGCCAAACACAGCTAAGTGGATTCAAAGGAGGAAAAACATAAGGCTGTCAGAGTTTCCACAGGAAGCATCTAGATCAGGGATTCTAACATGGGCGGATTTTTGTCTACTGTGCATATCCCATTGACTATTCTGTTCTCGTGGATTTGAGGATTAAAAAAAACCACTTCATCCTGTGAACGGGAAAATGGATACCATAGAATCAGTAACAGAAATACTGCTTACACAATTTAAGCATCTGTGTCTAGAATGTAGAGGAGAAATGGATAGGAAGGCTGCATGCAAAACACTGTAGATATTACATTGTTGAGCTTCAATGTCGCTAGTGTAGTCTCACCTACCCAGAGCATATATTATGAAATGAAGTCACTGAAAACAAAATGCTGTGATCTTCTGAGATTCCCTGAAGCACAGATTAACTTAACAAATAACAGGGATCAGAATACTAATAACATATCATCATGAGGAAATGAGGAGAATTTGGCATGAGCCAAAGTATAGGCTCCTACCCTTCCTGAGCCGTTATCAACTCAAAGCAGGCTACAGCTGGGTGTGAGGAAGTCTAGAAGAACAACTGACTGGTCTCTCACTTCCACACCTACATGTTCTACTGATGGTCTCAGACCTTTCCAGAAGCTGCAGGATCAGAAAGAAAGATGGTGGATGAGGGAACATGAAAAAAATTGAAATCCTCCTTCATGACTAGAACTTACATATCTTCCTATGACATGGTATGTGTTTCTGACTGATTCTGAGTAAATCTTATCATCAAAAATGTTTTTTTATTTTTAATACATGTGAGGATTAAAGAAATCCTAATGTGTGTCTTGCTAAGCTTTATATTTTAAAACCTACAGAAATAACTGAAATGAAAGAAGATACCAACAACAACAATAACAGCAAATATTTATAAAGTACTTACTACAACAATTCCAACCTGTTCTAACTGCTTTCTATCAGGGATTCTCAACCAGGAGTGATTTTGCCACCTAGGAGACAATTGGCATTTTAGAAATTATTAGATCTGATACATTTACCAGCTGGCAACCCCTCTGATTATTTGATCATCAATCTGATTGGAGGCTATACCAACCTGATAAACATTTAAAATAGTACTTCTGCCTGAATATACTATAAATAATTAAAATAAGTGTCATGTCTAACAAAACCTAGTATTGTCAATAAGTAATTATTTCCACTAATATGGAGTATTCAGATACATCATCCAAATGTTAGTCTTTGAAAGTAATCTTTGCCATTTCCAAGAAGGCTGAAGACATCTGAAAAATCTGTCTCATGATCTAATTATCCAAGAATTGACCTATTTGTTTTGTGGATATACTCCCAACTATAATTGATTACATGTAAGAATTCAAAAGTTCTTAGTTTTAATTCTCAGACTCAAAGATTTTTAATTCAAAACTACTTCAAACTCAAAATTTGGTATATGTTATAAATATTTTATCATTAAATCTACAAACCAAGCCAGGCTCGGTGGCTCAGCCTGTAATCCCGCGCCTTTGGGAGGCTAAGGTGAGTGGATTGCCTGAACCCGCGGGTTCGAGACCCACCTGGGCAGCGAGACCTCATCTCTACAATAAATCAAAAAATCAGCCGGGCGTGGTAGCACATGCCTGTAATTCTGGCTACTTGGAAGACTGAGGCGGAAGGATCGCTGGAGACCAGCAGGCAAGGCTGCGGTGGCCGGGAGTGGCCACTGTACTCCAGTCTGGGCGACAGAGTGAGACTCCAACTCAAAAAAAAAAAAAAATCTACAAACCTTCAACAATAACTTTTAAGAAGGCCTTTGATCAATGTTATTAATAATAAGACTCAGCTGGGTGTAGTGGCTCACGCCTATAATCCTAGCACTTTTTGTAGTGATGTCGTCTGGGCAACATAACAAGAAGACATCACTACAAAAAGTCAAAAATTTAGTTGGGCATGGTGGAGTACACCTGTAGTCCCAGCTACTCAGGAGGCTGAGCCAGAATTGCCTGAACCCAGGAGGTTGAGGATAGGGTGAGCCATGATTGTGCCACTGCATTCCAGCCTGGGCAACAGCATGAGATCCTGACTCAATAATAATAAATTAATGAATGATGTATCGATATTGGTTCACCAATTGTGACAACTCTAACAGAGTAATGTTAAGGTGTTAGGGTGAACTGGGTGCAAGAACTCTATGAATCATCTACGCAATTTTTCTGTAAATGTAAAATTATTCTAAAATAAAAATTTATTTCAAAAAAAGGTAAAAATATAAATAATAAAAATACAGTATATTTTCTTGGGCAAGAAATAAGAAAAGCTAATTTTCATATATTCAATTTTTAGCCTCACAAACTGTTTTGCTGTTGTCGGTGTTGTTGTCGTTGTTTTTGAGTTGGAGTCTTACTCTGTCAGATTGGAGTGCAGTGGTCGCTCCCGGCCACTGTAGCCTTGACCTGCTGGGCTCCGGTGATCCTTCTGCCTTAGCATTCCAAGTAGCTGGAACTACAGGCGCACGCTACCACGCCTGGCTAATTTTTGATTTATTGAAGAGAGGAGGTCTCGCCAAGTTGCCCAGGCGGGTCTCGAACCCGCGGGCTCAGGCAATCCACTCACCTCGACCTCCCAAAGCACTGGGATTATAGGCTGAGCCACTGACCCTGGCTGCTGTTGTTTAAGGTGGGTTCTCACTCTGTCACCCAGACTGGAGTGCAGTGGCACAATCACAGCTCACCACTTCCTCAACCTACTAAACTCAGGTGATACTTCTGCCTCAGATTCCCAAGTAACTGGAATCACAGGTGCACACCACCAAACCCAGCTAATTTTCTCAATGTCTTGTAGAGATGAGGCCTCACTGTGTTTCCCAGGCTGGTCTTGAATTTCTAGGCTCAAGCAATCCTCTTGCCTTGGCCTCCTAAAGTGCTGGGATTACAGACGTGAGGCACCACACTGACCCACATACTGTTGATTTACAAAATTTTTAAAAGATGGTACAGAATCATTCATGCAGTTTTGATCATGCTACTGGATTTCACAGGCACACATTCACCTTTCCATACTTTTGTTTTGTTTTGTTTTGTTTTGTTTTAAGAGACAAGGTCTCACTATGTTCCCCAAACTGGTCTAGAACTCCTGGACTCATGCAATCCTCTCTCCTTGCTAGAGTGCTAGATTACAGGCATGAGTCACAGTGCCCAGTTTTCACACATTTGTAATCAGAATTCTCTCATTCACTGAACAAAAAACTGTTGAGCAGCTGAAATGTGCCAGGAGCTGGGGTCGATCTGAAAATTCAAAGACACCTAAGAGACCCCGTCTACAAGCTCAGAATCTAACACAGAGGTTCTCAAATGTGCACAACTGCCTGGAGAAATCATTAAAATGTAGGTTTCCAGATCGCACCTTGCAGAGACAGACCACACTTTCAAAAACACTGATCGGTAACAAACTGTCATAAATGTTGTGACAGATGATCACATCTCAGAATCTTTGAATTTGATCCTGGCAAGGAAGTTGTAGAGTAGAGAAGAGGGGCACCCAACCAGCACTTGGAGGTCAGGAAAGAATTCCTGGAAAGGGGGGTCCTTGACTAACCACAGAGAGAATTGTTGATGATGTAACAGCGAAATGAACTATGAGGACACACCCTGTGTCCAGAAGAGAACTGCTCAGTACAAAGAACATTCACTACACTCTGAAAGTCATTCAACACCAGCTCCAAGATAGCAGCCATAGCACTGGAAACCACTTAACACAGGCCACTTCAGGGCCAGAGAAAGGGACTTTTTCAATTGGGTCCAACAAAATGTGAAAACAGGATTCTGGAGCCTGATTGAATGCTGCAGCCCAGAAAACCAAACCGCCTCTCTTAACTTGCATAGTTATTTCAGTGGAAGAGCTTTTTCATGTGCTATTTTTCTAATGTTAGCCTACGTGAGTAGTAAAATAGAATGCCCTATTGACCCGAGTGGCTTGGCTTTGACACTTTTTTGTGCTGCTCTTTATTTTTTCATCTCCTTGGCAATCGGCCTGTCAACAGGCATATCTCATTATCATCAGGTTGTCAATTTATAGCAGCACATTCACCACCTTTCTAATTTACTGCTTTGGATGGAGAAACTGATGTCCAAGTATGAAAACAGTTACAAAATGAGGATCTTAGGCACTTCACTGATGTTTCTGCACTGCACACGCCAGAGGGCTAATGCCTATCATAATTGCCATGCACAATGTGCAAGGCACACACAGTTGTTCTAGGCCACAAGTAAGTAAAATTGTTAAGTTTAAAACCGATTGAAGGTGGTCAAGGTGGTTCATGCTTGCAATCCCAGCACTTTGGGAGGCCAAAGCAGGAGGACCGCTTGAGCTCAGGAGTTCAAAACCAGCAAGTAAACATAGCGAGATCTTGTCTCTACAAAAAAATCAAAATATAGTGACAAGTGCCAGCAATCCCAGCTACTTTGAAGGCTAAGGCAGAAGGATCACCTGAGCCCAGATAGTTGAGGCTGCAGTGAGCTGTGATTATGCCACTGCCCTCCAGCCTGGGTGACACAGTGAGACTCTGACTCAAAAATAAATAAATAAAACCAGATTTAAACACCCCAGCACTTTCATCAACTACCACAGGTCCCAGTAGGTGCTCTTATGTTCACTGAGTATTTTTGGCTCCTTGTTCCTTTTTTTTCTTCTTACTTCTAATTCTTAGCCACATGTGACATACTCGAAGTTGACAGAAAACTGAGCACTACTTTACTTATGAAACGTAAATAGTTAGAAAATTATAGTAAAATCAATGTTTATGGTCTTCCTAATACAAACCAAATATGATAAAAGTGATTCCTCATACATAAAACACCAGGCAAATATCATTTACTGAATGACTTCCAAATTATGGAAAATAAATGTCAATTATTTATTTCAGTAATTAAGATGCAGACTTACCTTCAATATCTTTTATTTTTATTTGGATTTTATTACTCAGAAAATTCACAGCATAAGACCTAGCAACAAATTCAGCAAATACGTGAAATGCAATCTCAGGGACTTATTTTTTTTTAATCATGCACACTTCATTTAGTCATAAAATAAATTCTCATTATAAAACATGAGATTCTCCTTGAAACAGTGGGAGAAATGGATAGGAAGGAGATGGATGGATATGAAAGGCCAGACAGGACAGTAAAGAGGAAATGACAAATATGTCCTCTACCCACTTGCAAAATCTCCACAACCTGCCAGTTTAAAAACCACCACTATGAAATACATCACAATTTTTTAAACACATATGAGCAAAGATAGGATGTTCTAGTTATTTTAAAGAATTTGCATGGGCAAAGATAAAATATAGTAATTCTTTTCATTTCAAGATGTTTCTTTCTCCTCTATTCCCAAAAGGCCCTTAAACCACAAGGACTATGCTTTTCTTACTGTAACAGTCCTCAGTCAGATAATAAATATTGATTAACAACTAACAGTTCTCAGATTTTTGGCAGATGCCAGATTGCATAGGTGGGTTAGAATTATCACAGGAGAAAGTGGATCAGCCGGAGGAATAAATTTCTTCTACCAAACACAGTGCAGGAGCTACTAACACCAAAAAGGAAGTTACAGCCAAGGAGTCTAAGCAGAGGCTAAGGACACAGAATCCGGGAGCCAACAAGAAAATAGGCCAGGTCAAAAGCCAGGAGACTAACTCTGGCAGCAGGTTCCCAGCAAGGGGCTGGCTGGGGCAGGAGAAGAGTGTCAGTGTTGATGTGATAGGAGGGGTTGCTTCTCAGAGAGCAAAGCAGATCACTATCTGAGGGGGTACTTCCACGGCTGACATGCAAGTGACCTGGAAGAATCTGTACACTGCGCCTATCTTCCCAGGGCCATACAGCTCAGCCACTCGAAGGATCTGGATCAGCCGCATTCAGCTGAAATCTATCATGTTTCCAGACTACTTTGACAGTTCTCCTCTATTTAAAGAAATAACCTCTCTGCAGACTAAATAAAACTTTTTATATAAAGCATCAAAGGCAAATAGGTCGTATGGCGCAGAATCGTAGGGGAGGTGGCTGTGCCCTTTTCCTTCTTCACTTGCTTTGCTTGCTTGCAAACAATAAAAACCTTTCTGAACAAATGAGAGGGAACTTTGAAACCAGCAAAACACTTCGGGCACCCTGCCACAAAGATATCCTCCAAGCAACTGCAGGCCATTTGCTGTCCCATATAGCTCTCTGTTTCCTGCCATTTACTGGATATGTGGTCAAATAAACCCAGCATAGAATTACAGCCTCACTGCTTTGATGTAAAAAAAAAAAAAAAAATCACTAACAAATCTAGATTGAAGGATGAGGACACATGAGTACCTTTTCAGTATGATATACATACGGAGCCTCATTGAAACGAATGTCTTATTTTCATTTAGCATCCAAATGTAATTTTTTTTCTGTATTAACTTGAAAGGATCTACTAACATAAACAGCCACCACTTATTACAGTCCTTCCCTAAATCTGCCAAGTTACATGCAAGGAATTTTACATAAATACTTTTTAAGGATTGATAGCAGCCCTGTGTTCTCTATTTTGCAAGAGAAGAAACTGCAGCTCAGGATACAACATAGTTGGGATTTCATTTTAAGCCTAACTCCACGGTCCCCCTCTGTTAACACTAATATGTTCCATAAAATCAACGAAAAATGAGTTTTTCTATAAGTAAAGCTAGGATTTACAACCCATAAGGAAATAATTGATCAGTATATAAAAAGTATAATAAGATAGTGAGGGCATCTAAATAATTACTAGTCTCAATCTGGTTTGGGATGATAACAGCTCCCACGCTAGCCAAGAGAGAGAGAAAATTCTATACGACCTAAGTCCAAAGGCTCAAGCCTCTGTCACAGAGATCTAGAAATAATATCTTTTCTAAGGTAACAGTTAACCACCTTAAAACTCAAAAGAAATTCAAATAAGTCATTCAAAAATCTGCTATTTTGTAGGAATTTCCTTTGGAACCATTAAGAGTTTAAAAGACAGGGATCCAAATAACAGAAGAAAATGGACAATGTATAAAAAGGTAATTCATTGAAGAATTCATCCAAAGAGCCAATAAACATGCAGAGAGGTTCAATTCCACCAAAACACACACACACACACACACACACACACACACACACACACACGCAAGTACAAACAACTTTATACTACATCTCATCTCTCCACCCTTTGCGGATGATAATTTAACAGTAAAAGCATATTTGCCCCCAGCAATTCCCAAGTGAGCTAAGATATGTGTATACAGGTACTTTTTAATAATTTTTATAATGGGATGCCACTAAAGCAGGATGGTTACTATTTGGGATCAAAAAGAAAAATTGTGCTTGCACAGAAAGGTACACACTTGTATACTCATGGACAAAAGTGAAGCAAAACAAAGTTATCAACAATGGTGATAGGGAGAAAGAAGGAACGACAATTTTCTACTTTGTATAATTTTCAATTTTTCATTGAATTTTTTAAAGAAGTCTGATTATTTAAGGTATTTCAAATGTATTTTAAATACATGACCCAAATTAAAATTGGAGTAAAAACTGTATTAAAATACTTCTTTTACCTGACAGCAACTCCACACAGAGGGTCATACAAATTCCTGCCCCACTCATAACCCAAGTTTCGATTCTCTGTGGTTTACATAGAAAGGTTGGCTTGTGTTCCTTTAGTTCTAGACTAAAATTTCACTTCAGCACAATGGTAGGACTCGGCCATGACTCATCTTTCTCTACAAAACAATGGAAGTTCTAGTTCAGTGGGAAAAAAACTACCTGAGTTGCCAGTTCATTGAACTGTTCAAATTAAGGTCAAAATATTGGGGCAGGAGCCAGAGGGTCACTGTACCCAGATCATATCTAATTTCCATACCAGTCAATGACCCTCCAACCAAGTCCTGAATTTGCAAGCAGTCAGAATAGGAAGCACCTGGTGCCCTCTGAGTGGGGGTCGGAGAACCAAGTAAAAACATGAAACAGAGCCAAGACCGGTTTCATGAGCATGCCTTTCAAGCAATGCCAAGGAAAAATACACTAAAAAGATGACAGAGAGCACAGCTCCAGCTTAAATACCATGATGAATATAATGTTGGATTTCCTATTCCTAACCTCTAAATAGCAGGCAAAGTCTATTATCAACTGATCAGATCTTTTAAATTTTTACAGAATGTATCATTCCTTTTATTTACCTGAAACTATTACTATAGCTTGCAAAGGACTTTAAAAATTATTACATCAGGGTGATCCTACCCCTTGAGGGACCCCATCTCAGAGGTTCACTGACTAACACACTCAGCAGCAGGGGTCACTGAAACCCAGGTCTTCAGGGCCAAGTCCCATCCCTTGAAGAACTGCTCAGTGTCATGTTAATCACAATTCTCATCCTCCTCTCACTCCCAGATTATTTTGTTTCAGACAAGTCACTCTCTCTAAAAGTGACTTCATTCTCTCAACTTAATTTTCTCTCAACTTAATCTCATTCTTGTGCCTCTGCAAATTATATTTACCTGTTCTTCATAACCACCAACTCATTTTCTCTATAAACACTAAGACCAGCAAAAAATTCACAAGTCCTAAAAAATTTTCCCAGGCAAACCTTACTGCACTCTGATCATTCCAAATTCCGTGCTCTTTTATTTGGATACAGTGAACTGGTGAGTCAGCTACTCCCTAATATATGACAAAGACGACCACACTCCTTCCTCTCAGCCACCACCAGAACTAGCATTCACCTTTACACAACCGTCCCTTCGAGGCCCTCTCCACCACAGAAGAAGAACTATATCTCCTTTATTTTTGTTATCGCCACACCGCCCCAGAGCAGAGCATGTACTAGGTGTGTGGTAAGTGCTGAATGAATGGAGGACAAAATAAAAAAATTATAGAAGACCTCAGTAACCAGAGTGGTCCTAATCCTTCTGGAGTTCCAACACAAGCAACTTGAGCTCCTTAAGAATGAGCCACATGATTCAGAGAACCTTCGGTGAGTGTCCGCAACCGGCCTCATCACCACATTCACACACAAACATACCAGCCCCTGCTGAAATTCTCATTCCCAAAGTTTTCAACCTGCCCTGCCTCATGAGGATACCGCCACCTGGGAGCCTTGTGTCTTCTGAGAGGTCAGCTCAGTGTTGCCCCTGTTCAGTCGCCTGCTCCCCTGTGACTTCTTCCTGAAGCATCTTCCCAGATGTCAGCCGATGTTCAGTCTAATGTACCACACTCTCCTACATCAGCACAGACCAGAACTAAGCCTCAGTTCAATCTTCTCCCAGCTTCCTGCTGCTCCAGGAACTCATTCGTGCATTCCACAAGCAAGTACTGAGTTCCTCCTGCATGCCAGACACACAGTCAGGTGCTGGGAGACAGTGGTGACAAGTTTCCTCTTGTCCCTCCCTTGGAGCTTTCGGTCTGGTAGGGGATGAATACATCCCTCTGTGCTCCTCCACCGTGGTTCCACATTGGACACCCTTGGACAGCTTTCGAAAGGCTACAGAGCCAAGGCTTCCATCCAAGGAAATCAGGATCTCTGGGTGTGGGACTCCAGCACCTCAGTGATTCTAATGGGAAGCCCAGGTTGTAAATCTTCTAACCTACCCTTCTAAGAAGGAAACGGCTGCCCTGTCACTGGCAAGAAAGCAGGAAGGGTGGCAAGATAACTGGGGCCTCCCAGAAGGGGTTTCCCGAGCAGCAACAATTTCCAGACATAAATCATCTAGGCACTCATAGATGCCTAAATGTCCTATAATGCCTTCAAATTATTTATTTAACATTTTCAAGCCATTTTTTTTTGAGTTGGAGTCTCACTCTGTCACCCAGGCCGGAGTGCAGTGGCATGCTCATGGCCACCCCAGTGTTGACCTGCTGGGCTCCAGCCATCCTTCCCTCTCAGTCTTCCAAGTAGCCAGAACTACAAGAACTACAGGCGCACGCTACCATGTCCGGCTAATTATTTATTTATTGTAGAAACGAGGTTGTGTCAAGTTGCCCACACTGGTCTCGAACCTGCAGGCTCAGGCAATCCACTCACTTTGGCCTCCCAAAGTGCTGGGATTACAGGCTGAAGCCTCTTTTTTTTTTTTAACGTTGTCTTTCTCATAGTATTGCTAACATTTGGTGAAAATATTATTTTAAGATTAATTTTAACATCCTTATTTCTAACAACATCACTATAGTAGTCTATACTACAGACACAAGAAAATATTCCATTCAGTAACAACCGATGAGAAGAGAGTCTAGACCCCTGTAGAATTTGATATCATGTATATATCGGTTTTCTATTTTTATTAAAATAACATGCCCCAAAATATTTTTTTATTTTTTTAAAAAGCTTTCCATTATCCTAGAGCCTTTTGACTGGTGATAGGGCAGGAAAGAACACTAAGTGAACCACACCTCAAACAGCACAGCATTTAAATATATTTAATGCTTTAGTCTACTCATTCAAAAGCCTGCTTACTGTTTAAAGTATTTGTTTGTGTTTTTCTTCTGTCTTCTGATTTCAACCAATATAGTTACAGAGGACCTTTTTTGGAGCAAGACAGTAAAATGAAGACTACCAAACTACAGAGATGATTAATGCCAGGGGAAAAAGATGGTTAAGTGAGAGTCAAAAGCAGTCTGTGAAAGACCACCAGAGCTGCAATGGCTGCTCCTGTGCACAAGGTTTTAATTCAGGTCCCCTAAAGGTATTTTAAATTTATGTTGGGACCACATGGTTATTTAAGAGAGAAAAGTAATATTACACTTGTCCAAGAAACCAATTTTACTAAGAAAATATGGGCTATTTCAATCACGTTAGTTTAAATTTGCTCCATAGAGACAATGCTTACAAGCTGTCACTACCTCATTCACTGGAGCTACAAAGGAAAACATTAAGCGGGAAAGAGAAATTCCAAAGAAAACAAAAACATTTTTTAAAAACTCTAACCAGTCTACAAGTTTTTCTATACTGGTAATATTCATGCATAATATATATGGTCAAATGAAACACATGACTTGAGTTTTTTTCTCAGAAAGCTCATATGACCAGTAAACACATATTTCCATTAAACAAGGCATGGGCAGCTGAACTGATCCCCAAAAAAGTAAGTCACCCTAGTAGTAAACTCCAGTAAGGGAAAAGCATGACACCTGCCCTATGTGAAGTTCTTCATTTACATTTCTCATGGGCAAGCCTGCATTAAATAAAAAACCCCAGCATTTATACTGCCCCCACAAGTACAACGGTCTGATTCTCCCCTTTCTCAGCTCTGAACGATGTATTTTTAAAAGAAAAATACCTTTTTAGCCAACATAGTAATCAAATACAATGTGGGGTGAGGTTTATCAATACTCAACATCACAAAGGGAACTTTTTCTCTATATGCTGGTAAACAGTCAACACAGAGTAAGCTACTTTGAAAACACAGGGAGGTAAAGTGAAGCCCATTTGTCACAACAAATTTAAGGTTCCTTGAGTGCTTCTTCCAAAGAAGCCAATAACTCTGGCAAATTATTGCCTCCTGAAAAGAAGTATGAAGCAGACAGTGTTGGTCTCCATTACTCAGAGCCCACAACAGACCGGGCGCCAGGAAGGACAGACCCTCAGTTCCTGTCACCAGCCTGGCCCTGCCTTTAGCAACTTTGTCACTTAACAAATCAGATTCACTAAGTGAATGAGAAGGCTCTCTTTTCACTGACGACCTCTTTTCAAAACCCACTGGCTGGGAGTCCTGCAAGTTGACAAACTTACCTGATAATTGCTTGCAAGCCTGGAGAGCTACTTGCCCTGGCAAACCAAATCTGCACTTTTTCCAACGCAACGGGGTGGCTGCCGGGCCGCTCATCACCTAGATCTGCTTAGATGACGAGAGAAAAGATGTGGAGGAAGTGGACAACAAAAGCAGCCTGCGAACTGCACACTGGGATGTCCTGTTTTTTCGGTGCCTTTTATTTTCCCACGAAAGGATCTGACTAAATCTAACCCAACCTCCTCTAAATACCAGACAGGAAGTTACTCTTTGCAGTCAGTGAAAACTCCTAAGGTAGTTTTTCGTTGTTGTTGTTATTTTTTTTAATAGTCACAACTAAGGACCTCTGAATGTTCCTACCACAGATAGATTGTTTCCTGTTCTGACAGCGTCAACTGGTAAGGGGCACCCCACCTACCTCCCTGCCCGTTATATATAAAAGAAAGGCGTTTACCCAGGGTGTATGTCAGGGCTGAGGCACTTGGTCACATATTAACTATACTTCAAAGAACAAACTGGACTGATTATTTCACTTTCGTATCCATTCTTCTTGAGCAGAAAAACTCAAAAGGATTTCTTCTTAACCTCCTAGAAATTGCCATTATGGAAAAAAATTAACAACCACACAGAGCCATAAAATAAGAAGTAACAATTTTGACTCAGATTTTCCAGCCTATACAATTTTCAGTATTGGCCTTGCTCTCTTGCTGTCATATATGCATATGTTATCCACATACATGCAAAAAGCAAGGAAGATCATCATTACTAGTCCTTATGTAAATCTTTTATTTTCCTGCTTTGAAATCTACTTTTTAGCAAAGATTTTCATGGAATATGTATCTTTGTCAAGATACACATGAGTTGTTCGAGACCTGCCTGGGCAGGCGAGACCTCATCTCTACAATAAATCAAAAAATTAGCCGGGCATGGTAGCACACGCCTGTAGTTCCAGCTACGTGGAAGGCTGAGGCAGAAGGATCGCCGGAGCCCAGCAGTTCGAGGATGCAGTGGCCGGGAGCGGCCACTGCACTCCAGTCTGGGCCACAGAGTGAGACTCCAACTCAAAAAAAAAAAAAAAAGATACACATGAGTTTTGAATTAAAAGGCATCTCTCCCTACTACTGGCTGAGGTACAGAAAAGAGAAGTAATATTTGCTCCACTCTCACTCTACCTATCTCTGGATTTTCCCTAGACTAGCAGCCTCAGGACTCTGGAAAAATATTTTCTCTAGCCTCAATTTCCAAATCTGTAAAATGGGAGGAGTAACCCCACTTGTTCCTAGGACTATTGTGAGGAAGAGACAGTGAAAAGCACAGTAATACAGATCACATTACATAGTTGAAGCCCAATTCTTTCTTTGATAACAATTTTCTTAATGTGAAATGCACATAGTAGCAGTTAGCTCATTTACAGTTTATAATTCAATGATGATTTTTAGTACATTCACAGTGCTGTGCAATCATCATCACAACCAATTTTAGAACACTTCATCTTCCAAAAAGCAATCATTCTCCATTTCCTCTCCCCACCCCCCAGCCCAAAGCAACCACTGAAATCTACTTCCAGTCTCTATCAATTTGACTATTCTTAATAGTTCATATAAATGAAATCATACAGTACGTGCTTTTTGTGACTAGCTTCTTTCACTTAGCATAATTTTTTTCCAAGCTGTATCCATGTTTTAGCATGTATTGGTATTTTGTTGCTTTTTATGGCTGCATAATAGTCTATTGTGTGGCTAAACCATATTTTATCTAGTCATTCATCAATCATGGACATTTGGGTAGTTTTCTAACTTTTAGCTAATATCAATAACTCTGCCATGAGAATTTGTGTACAATTTTTTTATGTGAACATATGCCTTCATTTCTCTTGGATATACATATTCAGGAGCAGAATTGTTAAGTCAGATGGTAATTCTATGTTTACCCTTTTGAAGAACTGCCAGACAGTTTTCCAAAATGGTTGCCCCATTTAACATTCCTGCCAACAGTGCCTGAAGATTCCCATGGCTCCACATCTTCACCAACACTTGTTACTACCTGTCATTTTAATATAGTCATCCTAGTGTGTGAAGTAACATCTCATCATGGTTTAATTTGCATTTTCTTGATGGCTATCAAAACCAATTTTTATCAATAGCCTAAAAAGTCTCCATTCCTCTAAGCAGGGATAAATATTCAAAATATAGAACAACCAGCAAGGCATGGGCACCAGTAAATCAGAACAGATACTGTCTAAACTGCTGAAGCAAGGTCCTGAAGGTGCCCAATCTTAACAGTGAATGTTTTCTAATAGATGCCAAAGAATTTCAACATTTTTACTGGTATTGCTGTATGGATTCATACTAGCTAAATATTGTTGACCTTTGGAATTCTGTCTCCAGTAAGAGGCTGCTATAATAACTGGCCCTAGCTAGGTGCAGTTGCTCATACCTATATTCTCAGACTTCGGGAGGCAGAGGTGAGAGGATTGCCTAAGTTCAGGGGTTCAAGACCAGCTTCAGCAACTTGGTGAGACTTTGTCTCTACAGTAAATCAAGAAATTAGCCAGGTGTGGTGGCAGCTACTTGGAAGGCTGAGGCAGAACGATCACCTGAGCCCAGCAGGTCAAAGCTACTGTAGCCGTGAGCATGCCACCACACTCCAGCCTGGGCGACACAGTAAGACTCCGACTCAAGAAAAATAAAATAATAAGTGGCCCTTTCTCTTCTACCAAAGTGTTGCTTCTGAAAACTGATAAGGAAATGAAATTCTAAATGTATAAATGACATTTTTTTTCAATCTTTACAAATCAGTTCTTTCCACCTGTCTTTCTGTATTCGAGGTCTTCTTAAATAGAAACAAGCACAATTAAAGCAGCCTTTTGTAAATAAATAGCCATAATTATTTACAGGAAGAGGATTTTTAGACCAGATGTGATTTAAAATTAAAGATCTCAAATTTTGAAGACAGTTCAGAAAGACAATTCAGGATCTAGACACTAGCATTTTCCCTTCCCTCTCAAAAATGTGGCATTGGGAGAAGGATAGTAATTATTTGGGGGAAAAAAATCTACATCAAAAGGACTATCTTTTTTCAGACTTTGTTGTGTTTGAACAAATTCATGTACAGTGATGTTAATTACCTCTTTCCTAAAGCATCCTATTTTAGAATTTAACACTTTTGATCCCTAAAAAAATACAACAGAATAAAATCTACATAAAGCATAACAAAGAAAATACCAAAAGTCTATCAACTTTCAAATAAAAACAAACTTTTTACTTTATTTTTCAATGCAAAGCCTGAGGCCTTGCAACATGTATTAATAATATGATTCATTCATCTTCTAAAAAATGTTCTATGTCCCAAAGCTACACTATGTAATCCATTGTTTTAGTTATTTCTTGGCATACAGGAAACTGACTAGGAAACTGACCACTGAACTTTCATATGTCAAATAGAACTTTCTATTGTGGGAAATTTCTAAAACATTCGTATTAAGCTAAGTGGAAATGTCATCACAGCTCAGGAACAAGTACGGTCTATAACAACGAATAGAACTTCTAAACTAGACTCTAGGCAGGAAAAGCAAACCTGAACCATTGAACCATTGAACAACTACAAGTGCAAAGCTTTCATTAGAGTTTCTGTAAATACTTGATGGTGAGGAAAATCAGAAGCTACAATCAGTTTACCAAAGTTATCTGAAGATTCTCCTAAAAATCTAATAGGAGGGCACTTTTTAAAAACCGTTCTGTAATGTCAGAATCCACTCTATTCACAGATCCATTCTTCTGCTAGATTACACGGTGGCCTCATTTCTAGTTCTTGTGAAATCAATAGACCATTTATGTTGCAAGTATCTGTCTAGGGTATGCACTTTCTTATTCAATCTGGTGTTGACAGCAGTAATCAAATTTTGTTCATACCACTAGCTCTATTATGGCTCAACAGCAACTGGCTGCCAGCCTAGGTCTACTTTCATCAAAAAGGAAAGAAAGGACTGGAATGGAGAGAGAATTACAGAACAAATCAGTTGAAACCACAGGAGATGGTGTCCAAGTGGGAGAGTGCAGCAAAAGCATTCAGAAATGAAACCCCTCACCACAGGGGAAATGCACCCAAGAGCATCAGCACCACAAAACCCAGGCCAACCAACCTTGGCCATTAAAGGTACAGATTTTCCTTCCTTCTTATCTGCAAACTCTCTTGGCTTTGAACATCCTGTGATAACTGTCAGCCCTAAATGAGGAACCTAAACCTGACCTTGGAGAGCAGCAAGCAGGAGCTAGGGTCACACCACAGCCTCCAACACTGGGGGGACCCAATGCAATGGGTGGGGTCTGGAACCCTGAAGATATTCACTGTTGGCTTCTTTTTGTAACTCTTCTTTATGCACTTAAGCTGGAATCAAACATTTTTCTCAGATCAGAAAATGATAAATTAAACTTAGGATAGAAACCAGGTCAGCTTTAAAAAAGAAAAGAAAGAATTGGGAAGGGGGTGAAAACCTGACTTTGAAATTCTACTTGATTTGCATTTTTAGACTTCAAATTCTCCAAAAAGACCAGAATCTTGCTAATGGATATTCTCTAGGTAAAAGCTATGTAGGTGATGCCATTCCCTGATACGACAAACAACCTTTTCTCTCATTTTTTTTAATTTTCTATCTTGAAATAATCTTAGACTTATAAAAGAAGTTGTAAAAATAGTACACAGAGTTCTCATAGTCTCTTCCATCCACTTCCCCAAATATTACCATCTTACATAACCAGAATACAATTATCAAAACCAGAGAATTCACATTGATACAATACTATGAGCTAATCTACAGATCTTTTTCAATATTCTCCAATTGTCCCCTTTTTCTAGTCCATGATTTAATCCAAGAACATATACAAGCAATGCTTCAAACACTCAAGATATATCCTTTTCATTTATTTTTTTCAGACACAGAGACTTGCTGTGTTGCCCACCCAGGATGGTCTTGAACTCTGGGTCTTAAGCAATCCTTCCGCTTCGGCATTCCAAAGTGCTGGGATTACAGGTGTGAGCCACAGCACCTGACTAAATACATCCTTTTCAACAAATCATGCCTTATCCAATGAATGTTTCTGACACCCCCCCCCAAAAAAAGTTGTTTCTCTTCATGCTAATGAGGTAGTGTCCTCATTAACCTTTGAGTTTTCCCAGACTTGTTCTTTCCTTCCATAGTTCTTTCCTCCATACCTTAGCAGTCAGTACCATCAGCATTCTCCTGTAAGCACAAGTAAAACAGTTTCACAATCCCTTGCCCAAAACTCCAGGAGCAGATTTACTGCAAAATCAGAACTGTTCTCATTTGAGAAAGTTTATACATCACGAGTCACATGTTACATTGAAAGAAAAAAAACTGGTGTCGTGCTGAGCAATTTCCAGAGCAATTTCCCCTAATCAAACACATTAATAGTTCTGCGGTAAATGTGTATGTTTTATTAACAGTGACTGGGATAAATAAGGATTTTTAAAGACTCCCGGCTGTTCAGGTCAGGTTTCATCACCAAATGAGTTCAGGTCAAGCTAGGTTTAACTGTCAATTGAATTATAAAGAAAATACCTTCTGGTTTTCAGAGCTTTTCTTGGATTTTGCAACTGCAGATGAAAGATTGTGATCTGTACCTATGAAATCCACAGCTTCATCCATCTCTTGCTCAGCCTCACCACATTTTCTTCCCCCAGGTCTCCTGGCAAAGCCTCCTGTAATGTTCCCTAGACCTCTATGGGCTCTTTACTCCAAATCACCCTCTCACAGAACCCCCAGAGTGGCCTTTCTAAAGTACATGCAATGGCCTAGCTTCAAAATCCTTAAAGGCTTCCCATCCCACATATTGACACGAAAAGAATTTTCTTTTTTTTTTTTTTTGAGTTGGAGTCTCACTCTGTCGCCCAGACTGGAGTGCAGTGGCCGCTCCCAGCCACCGCAGCCTTGACCTGCTGGGCTCCGGCGATCCTTCCACCTCAGCCTTCCAAGTAGCTGGAATTACAGGCATGCGCTACCACACCCGGCTGATTTTTTGATTTATTGTAGAGATGAGGTCTCGCTGCCCAGGCGGGTCTCGAACCCGCGGGCTCAGGCAATCCACTCACCTCAGCCTCCCAAAGGCGCGGGATTACAGGCTGAGCCACCGAGCCCGGCTCGAAAAGAATTTTTCACATGATTTTAACAACAACATGTCTAAAAATACTCATTATACTACTATTGGGATGGTTAAAATAATATTTAAAAGCCAGGAAAAAATTTTTTAAAAAAACAAGCAAACCCAAAAAAGTAACGTCAAGGATGGTATTTAATGGGTTGAGTGATTTCTCATGAGACTGTTTTTTCAAAGCAAGAAGATATAAATAAAATCTGAAATCATGTCTCATTTCCATATTAGTATACTGACGGAATTGAATGACATTACAATCAACAAAATCATGCTGAAGAGAGTTAAATCTAAGTCTCCACCATGGAAGAGCTTAGAAAGAAACCTCGACCACACAGAGGCAGACTCAGATGTAGACTTTGAGGCGCATGCCAACAAAAGTGGGAAAATCATATTTAAGTATAAATTCCATTTTCTAATGTGCAAACAGACAAAGACACCTATCTGGAATCAAGAATTAAAAGGAAAATTCCTAGAAGTTGTATTTCAAGATTAAATTATAACCTTTCTCAGGAAAGCTGCATGAGTCTCTTCTTAGTGAGCCTAAGAGGCAGACAATAATCCTACCAAATCCTTTGATGAGGGGGTGAAGAGAGGTAGTATGTGCACACAACTTCTGCCCCATTAAGAGAGATGAGGAGGATGCTAAGAGGAGAACTCAGAGTTCCCTCTCAGGCAGCCCTCCTTCCACAACAGAATGGGGGTGGGGCAGGGTTTCTCACTGGCAACGTTGCTTCCAAGCAGAAGTGGCAACGGCCTGGAGCCCACTGAGGTAAGTCACCTAATGGCTGACAGAGACCTGCAGGAGAACACCGAGTGATGCCGCCACTTTGTAGAAGCAGGATCCAATCTGACAGGGCCAAGGGAGGAACTCTACATTTCTGGCTACTTAAGGTAGGGGTCACTGGGGTGGCCCCTCCAGGCTTGAACATCTCATTCTAGTGACAAGAAGGAAAGCCACTGTCAGAGTCCTTCAGGGAGGCAAGAGGAGCTATTTAACGAGGCAGTAAAAGACATGAATAAAACAACACAAACACTTAAAGAAAGAGGAATTTTTAAGTGTTATTTTTTAAAAATGAATTTTTTGAATCGCTGACATGTCCTGTTTTTATAAATCAGGGGGCAACCTGTGGGGCTTGTGGAACAAAGGTCAGCGAGTTTTCTTGAAGTGCATTTGTTGACACTGTGAGGCAAATTTCTCTATTTTCTAGAGAATTCTAGAACTTTCAAGCTTCATGGGAAGATGTAAAGAAGAGACGCCAAGAGATTATTCTTTGGTGTTATCAGAAAAAAATTGTGAGAGAAAAGATCAAGATCACGTGTCCAGTACAGCCTACCAGCCTATGGACCCAGATGTCCCTTGGTCACCTTCAGTGAAAATCTCTACCTCAGAAAACTTGAGCCACTACCTGTCTTCCAGCTAGCTCTCCACAGCTGAGGATACTGATGTTGCCAGGCCCTGGACATTGCTCACCATCATTCAGTTTGCTCATGAGATGCCAGAGTCTGGGTTGAAGTTCCCACCATATCAGCTTCCCCCTCCCAGCCTACAAACCGGTTTCCACTGGGCACTGCCTACCACAGTCCAGCAGACACACCCATATGCATCTCAACCTGATCACAAGAATTTTGTTTCTTTCCTCATGCAAATACCCTCATGCAAATCTGAGAATGTGGGTATTAACATGTGTGAGTCATCTGCACATCCAGCTGCAGCTGGTGTTATACAAAGATAGTCCTGTCTAACCATGGACACACCCATCCAGGCTCTCATTTGTCAAATCTCTCAACTTGGGAATGGGGCCTAATCACCTACTTGTAAATATGTAGGGCCGAGAGTGGGGAGACAATGAAGGATCCAGGCATTAACTAGGCAGAAGAGATGCTGAGAAAATGACCAGTAGTTTAAATCAGTTCTAAGATTTCCAAGATGATATAAAGAAACCCCAAGAGATAATTCAGTAAGAAATAAAGAATGCAAGTCATAGTTCTTACTCCAAAGTTTATGTGCCACGAGACTCAGCAGCAGGTTCCCAGAGTCTGACTCCAAGGGAGGAGCACTTGGAAAGAGCCAATCAGCTGACTGATAAGTATACTGAGCACCTACTCTGTTCCACAAAGTGCAGCAGTGAAGAAAACTGGTTATCAGAATAGGCAAGGTGACTCAGTCCCAGGAGCTCGAGGTACTGGCTATACCATTGCCTCAGGAGTAGGTTCAAGGGCTCAGACAGGCCAGAGCATGCAAAAAAGGAAAGGAGAGGCAGAGACTGAGGAAACAGGTGGGAGTGAGCACGACACAGAAGGCAAGACAAGCACAAACAGCCTGTTATTAAAGTGTTCTAGGGAGTCGCAAGGAAGAGAGAGGCAGATGGGAGGAGGGAACTCAGAAACAATGTCAGAAGGTACAAAGGAGAAACAGTGATCCTGAAATAGGGCAAAAGCAAGGCTGGACCCTCTCACTCCAGGGCAGGCCCTGAGGGTGAACAAACCATTCCCGGGCTTGCAAGTTGGGACCATGTATGTGCCATTTCGCATAAAGCTTCACTTCTCATAAAATTTTTCTCTTCCAGAGAATGTCCATGAGTAAATATGTCTATTTATAAAAGTATAAATAATCAAATATAACAAAGGAGGTTTAAAATTAGGAATGTTGGAGAAAAATAACTTTCTGGAGGTTGCCAGAAACTACCGATGTTCCTATTTGACCACCAGGGTAAGATTTGGTGAGTATTCACTTTTAGGAATCTCTGAACTTCAGCATTTTTTCACATTTCTTTTCATTGATGCTTGCAACATTCTTACAAGTTAAGCTGTGTCAATATTTCAGCCCTTATGTGAAAATGAAGTAACCGAGGTTTCAGGACACCAAGCAAAACACCCAATCTATGCCATGAGTGCACTTAGTTTCAGTGCCAGGTCCCAGCTTCTGAGCCTTTCCTTCTGCCATCTTGTGTGCCCCCTAAAGCAGCTCAGTGGCTTTCAAGAGCACTGCCTGAACCAACGTGAAGCCCAGAGATGTCAAAGTTATTTTTATGAAAGTAAATGATACTATATAATACTTCCTCTCTTCCTCAGAGTCATCGCCAAAAATTAAATGAAGCAAGAGGAAATGCATGTTCCTCAATAGCAGTAACGTTCCAGGTATCAGGTAGCAGCAACAGCTGCTGAAGTTTGTTCCACTTTCCCCACCCCAACTCCCTTAGTCCAAAACTCTGGCACAAACACACATCTCAGACTCTTGAGGCTGTCCAGATATGAGTCTTTCAGCAACAGAATGGCAAAGGGATCCAACACTACCACTCCTGAGGGCGCTTCAACCATAGCCCTGACGGCGGTTACTCTTCACTGGAGCTACTAATCTGACCCTGCCCCCCTCCCAACACCGGAAAGAGGGGGAGGAAAAGGAAATGAAAGCAAGTGACTCTAGGTTCTGGATTTCATGTGCAAGAATAGCCAGCAACAGGTGCAGCGTTCCAGTGAAATTAAGACTCCCAAAACGCCTTTCGCCTCCGCAGCACAAAGTGCCCAAACCCAAAAACCCAACATTAGGCAATGAAGTCAGAAGTGTCAATCATCATCATTCTCTAGCCAGTAGCAATTTTGAAGTAAAAAAAATATTTACCAAACAGACCACAAAGCACTAATCTGCTGACACCTAACTTCTTTCAGTTCAGGAGTCTTTTCTTAAAACAATTTGCCCTAAAAATAATTTAAGTGGTGGAATGCAGCATTTTTATAAAACTTAGTAACTAGCATAGTGCCTGGCACATAGTAGATGGACGATAAATATTTACTGAATGGATGAATGAAACAAGCAGTTAAACAAAACATCCTCTTCACAAATAAAGAGACCCACAATCTCACTTACAGGGTAGTATTTAAGTGGTTTGTTTTGGTTGTTTTTTTTTTTTTCTTTTTTTTCCCCATTTCTCCAAGAAGAGAACAAAAGGTTGAAATCAGAAGCCTCGGGCAAGAGATATCGCTAGTGAACATACCAGAAGGTACAAACCATCCACCCCTGGCTGAAGCTGAGAAGCCCTATCTGCCACCCCTTGGGATTAACAGATCTACGCAGAGAATTCTCATTTGGAGAAGACGCAGTGGGAAAAATAATCGCAATCATGTAAGCAATCCACCTTTAGATTGTCCTTTCATTCAGTATGCCATTTCACACAATATTTGCCACTGGCATTACTAAAAAGTTTACAAAATAAATACTGTTGTAGAATCTTATGCCACATGATAGTAATAATCAGCTCACAATATGCTATAGAAAATGTCTTATGTGTGATACGTACAGGAAAAAATCTGAGTGTAGAGAAGATAGTACAGAAATAAAGCTATTTTTGTGAGTCATAAGAAATGAAAGAAGCAGTAGAGAAAAAGGCACGAAATTGACTTCTTTAGGTTAATATTAGGCTGGGAACATCACTGATTACATAAATGAAAGGGTCTAAGTAGGTTAAAAATGACATTAATTATAAGAATAAAGTGTTCAGAGTACAGATAAAAATAAAACATCAAAATTATCAGAAAGCACCGGGCTCAGTGGCTCAGCCTGTAATCCCGCGCCTTTGGGAGGCTGAGGTGAGTAGATTGCCTGAGCCCGCGGGTTCGAGACCCGCCTGGGCAGCGAGACCTCATCTCTACAATAAATCAAAAAATCAGCTGGGCGTGGTAGCACATGTCTGTAATTCCGGCTACTCGGAAGGCTGAGGCGGAAGGATTGCCAGAGCCCAGCAGGCGAGGCTGCGGTGGCCGGGAGCGGCCACTGCACTCCAGTCTGGGCAACTGAGTGAGACACCAACTCAAAAAAAAAAAAAAAAAATTATCAGAAAGTTTCAAAGAACTGAGATGTACAAAAAATAGAGAAATAAAATGACTTTATTAAGTGACTATAAAGAACAGCCTGATTTAATGACAGCCTTTGTTTATTTTTTTTAATTCATGAATTTTTCTTTGTTTATAACTTAAGTATTCTGAGTAAAATTTCTCTTTCTGATATATTCAATTTAAATAATTATTAGGTTTTTTTCAAGTTATTTTTTCTAAGATCCAAATAACCCATTTTCTTCTGCCTCAGGGTAGCACCCAAAGGTCTTAAATAAAAATTTTTTTTTTTTGAGTTGGAGTCTCACTCTATCACCCAGACTGGAATGTCGTGGTAAGCTCATAGCCACCCCAGCATCGACCTGCTGGGCTCCAGCGATCCTTCTGCCTCAGCTTTCCAAGTAGCTGGAACTACAGGCATGTGCTACCACGCCTGGTTAGTTTTTTGAAGGTTTTTTTTTTTCTTTTTAATCTGTTGTAGAGATGAGGTCTTGCCAAGTTGCCCGGGCTGGTCTCCAACCCACGGGCTCAGGCAATCCACTCACCTCGGCCTCCCAAAGTGCTGGGATTACAGGCTGAGCCACAGAGGCTGGCCTTGAATAAAATTCTTAACTGCGATCCTAAGTGGCTAGTTAAGGACGACCTCAAATTTCAAGGAATAAACAGGAATAGCAGGTCTCTTTAAAGTGTTTTTTAAGTGATGCCTTCTCGTTCATTCATTCATTCATTCATTCACAAGGCTCTATCATCCCTACAGAACAGGCACTGCACTAAGCACTGTGGACACAAGGGTGAACAAGGCTATCTGGGCCTCTGCCCATAGGGAGCATCTTGGGGACCTGTCAACACTAACACAAACAAGCAAATCAACAAAGCAATTAGCAGTGGTGACAAGCGTGGATGGTGGGACAACAGGATGAAATCTACTTAAGGTGGGTATCAGGACAGGCTTCTCCAACAAGGTGCAATTTAACCCAATGTCCAATCCCAGAAGGAAGAGGAGGTTGCCAAGAGCTGAGGGCCAGTATTCCAGGCAAAGAGCATGTAAACAGAGGTTGTTCCCAGAACTGAAAGCCAACCCATGATGGGCTGTGGACAGGGCAGTGACTGGCAGTGAGCGAGAAGGTACATCATAAATGTGAAAACGGCATCTCACCATGAGACTTGCTGAATGGCTGCCTTTACAATCACTTTCCCCTCTGCCTGGAATTCCTCCCTTCCACATTCCTCTCTGCCACCTCACAGGTTCCTTCTCTGGGAAACATTCCCTGACCGTTTGAGGAAGAGCAAAATTCCCGGGGTTAATCTTTCCTAATCTGTGGTCCCACAGCACCTAGTCAGCGTCCCCAGCACACCTCTTACACTGTGCTGAATCGCTGTATTCAGAGGCCCGCAAGCATGGCTCTTGTTTTATTTGTCTGTTTCCCAGCAGCTAATCATGGGACTTGGCACCAGCAGATATGAAATAAATGACCGAGAGCAAGTGAGCGACCCAAGAGAGGAATGGACAAATTAAATGAATGCAGGAGTGCTAATTCACTACTCACTTGTTGGAGATTTGGAATAGTGCCATAGTTACAGCTCCTTGACTCATTTACAGCTTCATTTCTACCCCATATGACCTGCATGCAACAGATACTTTTGGGCAATCTTCTTCCATATAGACAAATAATGGAATAACTTTCACAGCAAACCATCAGACACTGGACTCAATCCATTCATATTAGACAAACACGCATCAAGTGCCAGCCCTCGTGCTTGGCTCCGAGATAGACAGTGGTCCTATCCTAGGAGATCTTCAAGTCTAGTAAGCAGAGCAAATCTTATTTGGAAACTATTTTCAGTGATTGACCTTGTTAGGTTCTTTACACGTAACTCTCTTATTTCATAAGGTTATTAAGAAAAAAAAAGTTTTTTTAAAAAATTCCTAGGTCATCCAGAGGACAAAATAATTTAGAATCTGTTCCTCAGTAATTTCCACGCTAATTCTTGGCAGACTGAGTCATGCCCCGGCTTCCTTTCAATGAACAGATGGACAAAAATTTAAGTAACCACAACATTCTAAGGGAGTCTTCCTTACCTGCCTGTGACTCTCTGTCGTCTCCATTGGTAGAATCAAATGTCACTTCCATTTCTCGCTGGCTCAGCACGTCTTCCAAATGTAGTTTACACTCTCAAACCAACAGGGCATGCTTTCTGAAGCCACAAAGATATGTGCACCCTTGGCTGGAGAATATGCTTTGATGAAGTCAAATTTTAAAACAGGGCCAAACAGTATGGGAACCGTGGATAGATGAGTCCCTCCCCAACTGCCCCAACCAGAATGGTTACATTCCTGCCTCGGTGCAGAGCCCAATCCTGGTCTGCTGTGTCTGAGCCTTGGCCAGACCAGACGTGGAGGCCTGTCGCCTTAAAATCCAGACCTGTGACAGCACTTATGGCAAGGTACTTATTTCTACAAACACCACTGTTCAAGTTGCTCAGTACACAGAGAAGCCAAGCACTTCTTCACGTCTCCTTAGGTTTTCTTAGAGTCAAGCCAAACAAAAATCCAGGTGAGAAAAAATTTTAAAAGGTTTTCTTTTTAGGTTGCAAACTCTGATGAGAGCTTGTACATAAATTTTACAATCTATTTTCCAAGCTGTAGTCTCCAAACTAATTCCTAAAGCTTTTAGGAATTCATCCATTGAAGCACTAAATAACCCATACCTTCCAACTAAAAGGTAACCGATGCCTCTTCCATCAGGATCAGAAATACTGTTGAGTGAAATGCAAACTGCATGTCACTGCCAGTCTCAACACACAGTCCTCTGCTCGCTTCACTCCCAACCACTAGCCTCATTCAGGTTTTCTCAGGCCAAGCTCTGCCAACTTAGGGCCTCTGCACACAGGCTCTGCCTTCAGCCAACACCCTCCTCACCTTGAGCCATCAACTCAACGAGGCTTCCTCAAGGATGCCTTCCCTGACCACCTAAGGCTTATATTTTAGGCTTATATTTAAGATGTGAAGTTTAGGGGTTCTGTTAATATTCTGAAAGAGATGTGACGCATATCTGTGGATTGAAGCAGGTAGATCAGGTCAACCTTGGGCTTAGAGTCTTGACAGTAAAACAGGTAATAGGTGAAGGAGAGGGAATATGGGAGGAGGAAGAAGCAGAGGAGAGGTACAAGGATCATTTCTTTTCTGTTATGAAGGAAACACCCCTCCCAGGTGCTATGAGGTCTCTTCACGATTAGCCATCACAGCATTGCAGAATGTTTGTTCCCTACGCAATTAACAATGATTTGTATGCTCTGCAGTTTGACATCTGTTTCTTGTACTAGTCTACATATTCAGGAGGCCAGACCCCATAATTATTATGCTTCTCGAAGTTGTTGGTCATGCCCATTGTAGTGCCTGGCGTACTGAACACTCATCAAAGAGTTATTTCCATTTAAGACTGTTGTCACCATTAACATACTCTTTGTGGCACACTGCTGCCACTGCCGAGATGCAAGGAAACAAATACTCATTTTAAATCTTCGTTTTTATCAGGGGTTATTACAAGGCAGAAGGTCCATGAACTCGGACAGGAAAAACAATCAGATATTTTCACTAACCTCTAACAGAAATGTGCATCTCCCTCCATTGTGAAGGCAGGTCACAAAACACACTATGAATATGAATTGTGATTGTGTCACCAACAAGGGTCATAGCCATTTTCACATCACTGTACAACTGTAGCAAGTATCTTGAAAAAAATATAATTGGCTCATAGCCATTTCAGAACAGTATAGCAGTTAGAGTTTATCAATAACGTTTGTGATGGAACACACTAATGAACAGCAAACATTATTCTATCACGAACTTTTTAAGTATTTTGATAACTGCATGCCAGTATAATTGGTTTCCTTTATAATGCCGTATACTCTATGCTTTTAAAAATATTTGTCTGGCTTTACCAAACTGCCAAAGGGGTCCATGGGGGTGGGGGTAGTGGGAAGGGTTGAGGATAAAAAATAAAAACTGTAATCTATATCACTGTCATGAGATATAAACATTTGAGACACCAAGAAAAACATTTATATTTTGTTTTCAATGGATTGAACTTTTTTTTTTTTTTTTTTGAGTTGGAGTCTCACTCTGTCACCCAGACTGGAGTGCAGTGGCCGCTCCCGGCCACCGCAGCCTCGACCTGCTAGGCTCCAGCGATCCTTCCACCTCAGCCTTCCAAGTAGCCAGAATTACAGGCATGCGCTACCACGCCCGGCTAATTTTTTGATTTATTGTAGAGATGAGGTCTCGCTGCCCAGGCGGGTCTCGAACCTGCGGGCTCAGGCAATCCACTCACCTCAGCCTCCCAAAGGTGCGGATTACAGACTGAGCCACCGAGCCCGGCTGAACATATTTTTACTCACTGCAAAAAGTAGTAAAAATTTTTATTTAAAAATATAATTCAAAATAAACAGAATTAACAAATTTAGAAGCTATTTTTAAAATAAATACAAATTTTTATTTCCTTGGCTTTAATATACAACTATAAAAGAAGAAATTCTCAAGGGATTTTAACAAGTTTAATAGTTACTGAACAGTTCAACTATTAGAGGTCCCTGGCACTCCTAAGAATATTCTTGATATGATGAAACCTCTCTCACTTTTGTCCAGAAAGACTCAACCTTGACCCACCAAGCCCCTGGGCTTGCAAAAGGAGAATACCAGACAGACAGGGCTACAAAATATATTACACTCCCAAGTGCTTCCTTAGCTCCAGCCTAGCAATTGGAGATTCACCCCCTCTCACCTCTGTAACAGCTCTGTAAATACATGCACATACCCACTGGGAACAGTAATAATTAACGCCTTACTGTGAATTGCTTTAATCAGCCAACCATTAAAATCTGTAACCCTTCTATAAAAAGAAAAAAAAAAGAACTCTCACAGGAGAAAGAGGCCAGGCCTAAATGGAGTTAGAAGGCCAGTGGGCAACATCAAAGGCCGGTCAGCAGAAAACAGGTTCAGAGAAGTCACCAAAATCAACTTCAGAATCTCAAAGGCAGCCAGCAGACCCTAGCTGCATTATTTGGACTTCTCTAGAAGAATAAAACCACAGCATTTCTCTTACACAAATTGAGACAGGTCCCAGCCAGTTCAGTTCAGCAATTGTGGTTGCTTTCAGAAACTTTTTCACTCTCTCCATCATAACAGCAAAGAAATGATCCTTGCACCTCTCCTCTGCTTCTTCCTCCTCCCATATTCCCTCTCCTTCGCCTATTAACTGTTTTACTGTCAAGACTCCAAGGCAAAGGTCACCTGATCTGCCTGCTTCAATCCACAGATATGTGTCACATCTCTTTCAGAATATTAACAAAACCCCCTGAACTTCACACCCTAAATATAAGGCTAAAATTCCTCCAGAAGCATCCCTTCTCAGATACAAATACAGCACACAACCATCAACTACAGAATGAGATTTGAAGGAAAGACAGCAAGAGGTATCCTTCAAGTCCAAGTAGCCCAGAGAAGCAGAATGAATCCCAAGTTTAGGTCCCTAATCATCTCATAGGAACAGTTAAATCTTAAAAATCGTGTTTTCTTTCTGTGAGTGAGATTCGTCAATGATAAGCCTGGTCCTTTAAAGCATCTTCCAGATCTAAAATTCTGTACAGATCTGTGTTACCACAACAGCCATCCATGTTGTGCTAGGGAAGAGCAGAAGGAAGCCGCTTACTACTAAAAGTGGTTTATAATCCAGAAAATGTTGGAAAGAGATCATTGCAACCTGAAAGACTGCTTGTTCCTAGTGCTCATTCAGAATTCCCAGTCCCTTACATTTGTATTTCATTACTTGTGAGCTAAATATACCACAAGTGTAAAACGTCTAACAGAAAACATTCCCATAACCACTAGCAATATGGAAAATACGTGGCTGTCATGTAAGAGGAGAAACTTGCCTCGAAATAATTTGGATATTTACAACTCACACAATGTGATGATTTAGATGATTTCTAAAGCCACAGAGCTTGTCAGGCCTGGCAGAAGGTATAGAAAATGTTAGGATAGCCATGCCTAACCACAGCAGGAATTTAGGGTTAAGAAAAGAGCTACTGAAAAAAAATAGGGGACTATTCACAGAGATTTATATGACTGACAAAAAAGTAATGGTACAACATTTTCTATACTTTCAATAAAATGTTTCCATAAAGTGATTTCTATAGTGAATCTCTCATTATATATTTCATAATTTTTATACAAAGTGATAAATGTATATTGTTTATAATCAAATAGAACTGTAGCAACTACTATCCCCCTTCCTCTGGAATGTTTCTTCTGACATTAGTTTATGCGTTTCTAAATACTATGCTTATAAAACTTCTTCCTGATTATAACTCAGGCATTATTTACACAACTTGTTCTAGTTATATCCACTCCTTCAACCTTGACAGAGATTTTGTTTCTGATATCATCCTTTTTTTTAAACTGGAAACTATAGTTTATGTAAAAAGTAAATGAGAGAGAAAGAGAGACAATTCACCTCTCCAAGGTAGAGGAAAGGGTCAAAGCTAGAAAACATGGCAGCCATAGCTCAAAGAACCAGGTGGACACACCAGAGTTTAACAAAGCAATGGCTACAAAGTAAATGAGAGAGAGAGATTTATTCAAGGTATTTATTCAAGGTAGGGGAGGGAGCTAAAGCTAAGAAAACATGGTAGTCATAGCTCAAAGAACACATGGTCTGGCCAGTGCTTAACAAAATAATGAGCCGGGCTCAGTGGCTCAGCCTGTAATTCCGTGCCTTTGGGAGGCTGAGGTGAGTGGATTGCCTGAGCCCGCAGGTTCGAGACCCACCTGGGCAGCGAGACCTCATCTCTACAGTAAATCAAAAAATCAGCTGGGCATGGTAGCACATGCCTGTAATTCCGGCTACTCAGAAGGCTGAGGTGGAAGGATCACTGGAACCTGGCAGGTCGAGGCTGCAGTGGCTGGGAGTGGCCACTGCACTCCAGTCTGGGCGAGAGTGAGACTCCAACTCAAAAAAAAAAAAAAAAAAAATGGCCTGATATCATACTTAATTTCCAACATCTCTTTCTTACTTTCTGAATCTGATTTTTTTTATCACATGCTGTTCCTATTTCAAGGATGCAATTATTTTCCTGCGTCTCAGGATATTTATGATATTGTATGTTACATGCCTGTGTCTCTCCTAAGTTCCTCTTCCCTGTCATTTGTTTTAGTGTAGCTCTAATGGTGGTAGCTTTCCTCAAAATCTGCTGACTTCTGGCAGTCCTACCCATTTCAAAATGAGACTCAACAATCTAAGGGCTAGAGTGTCATCTATCAACTGGTGGGCTAAAGGTAGACTTCTCAATTTACATACCACAACTACACTGTACTCCCAATAAAAGGACCCTTTAAGTGTTGGCTGGCAGGTAGGCAGTGGGGAGCTATCTTAGTTCATTTGGTGCTGCTATAACAAAATACCACAGACCAGATAATTTATAATGAACACAAATGTATTTGGCTTAAGGATCTAGGGGCTGGGAAGTCCAAGAGCATGGCATCAGAATCTGACGACAGCCTTCTTGGTATATTATCCCGTGGTGAAGGGTGGAAGGACAGGGGAGAATGAAAGAACGCAAGCAAGAGGTCATCAAACTCACCTTTATAACAAAGCCACTCTCAGGATAAATAACCCACTCTTGCAATGACATTGATCTATTCATGAGGATAGAGCCTTCACGACCTAATCACCTCTTATTAGGCCACACCTCCCAACACTTTTGCATTGGGAATTAACTTTCCAATTCAAACCACAGCAGATGTGTATAGCTTCAGGAACTGTGGGACAGCCTAGTGTGACTTAATCTTCCTGATGTCAAACCACAGTCTCACCATCCTCCCTGGGAGAGGGATCCCAAGTCAGAATTCAGTTATTCCAGAGAATATGCAAATCTCTGTTCTCCTGTGTTGGTTGGAAAGGAGGAGGAGGATCTGGGAGTCAACATGCACTGTTTAGAAATTCTCCACCAAACTCTGTTTTTACCTCTAAACTTCCCCCACATTCCCCTGACCCAACCTCAGGCAGTACTAGGGACTTTCAATTAGAAGGCTTGCAGAAGCCGGGCTCGGTGGCTCAGCCTGTAATCCCAGTGCTTTGGGAGGCTGAAGTGAGTGGATTGCCTGAGCCCATGGGTTCGAGACCCGCCTGGGCAGGTGAGACCTCATCTCTACAATAAATCAAAAAAAAAATTAGCCAGGCGTGGTAGCGAGCGCCTGTAGTTCCAGCTACTGGAAGGCTGAGGTGGAAGGATCACCGGAGCCCACCAGGTCAAGGCTGCGGTGGCCGGGAGCAGCCACTGCACTCCAGTCTGGGTGACTGAGTGAGACTCCAACTCAAAAAAAAAAACAAAGAAGATTTGCAGAGTCCGTGAGGAATATCAGGAAGCAAGCCCAAGTCTCTCTCCCCGAGTCATCTTACTCGTTACCACTCCACCACCATCTGTCTCTCTCATTCCCAGTTACCTCATTTCTACTTCCCTTTGACCACATGAGTCTATTTCTTTTTTTGTTTTGTTTCTTACCATAATTACAGTATGTATTATGGCAACAAACAATGATAAACACAAATTGGTCTACCACTTTTAACTGCAAATTCTGCTCTCTTCAATTTACACTCAAGGAGACTCTTAAATGGGTTCCATTCCCATGAGCCTAGTGCTAGGTTTCACTCAGTAATAGTGTGAGGGCAAGATATGGATCTCACAGTCTTAAATTCCAAAAGATGGTCTTTTGGATCATTTTACAGTCAAAACCAATCTTTGTACAGTAATATTAATAACATTAACATCAATTGTAATTATCAGTTATTATCCTCTTCATGATTCAGTCCAATTTGAAATTTGATTTCTGTATTTATAATATGATAGACAGTGATTTCATATTTAGCAAAGTTTTATAGCAATAGTATAAAATTTATTTTCAAATGTGAAATTTTACTTTACACTTAGTAGTTCAACACAGCTAATTTATAGCTGTTATTTTGGGACCTCAATGCAGATTTATGTTACATACTGAAAATCCTAAATCGTATTAAGGGTTTATTAAAAATTTATATAAATTTTATCTCTGAAAATGTGTGCTAAAATAAATACAGAAATCCAAATTTCATCTATATTTATGAAAGACAAATCTATAATTGTATCAAGAATATTAATAGTGAAAAAATGACACATCCAATGTAAAAGTTTCTAGAACCCAAATGGTCAGCTCTCTACAATTGTCTCCAACCCACTGAAAGGCCCACCTATAAGTTCAGAAAACACAGACACAATTTCCATCTTGACTGGAACACATATGTTTCTGATACATGCTGCAACACAGAATAATTTCTCAAGACAGCCTTATAGATCAGAAAGAACGTCACATCTGGATACCAAGATTCCCCACAAAACCCAGTGAGAATGTCTATGGCTACCTAAGGACTGTGCAAACTTCTCAATCTAATAAAGGTAAGATTATCCAGCATATTTATAAAATTGCAATTTTTTGCCAGATTACTTGGAATAAAAGCTCATATATAGTCAGTTTAAGCCACTGGAAGTCATAGAAGCTTGTAAAAAAGAAAAAAAATCTGTCCACATTGTGACATAGGATTAATATATCACAAAAAGATACAAAGCAATAAAGAGAAAAAAGAAATTTAATAGTGTTCTTTTATTTTCTTTTAACCTTTTACCCTTAATGTTTCTAAGAAACCTTAAGAAAAAATAGAGGTAATTAGTGTACTACTGAGTGACTTCAAACTTTAAAGTAAAATAAATATTAATGCTGTGCTGTATGGACTCTAATGCAGAAATATTAAGATCCTCTAACATTCAAAACAGATTATTACAAAATTGATCTCCTTGTTCTTTTCCATCCTATAATTTCCATTAATTTAAGGGAGGGAGGACCCTTCTGGCTGTCATTCAAATGATAATAATTTAGTCCATTATACCAATCAATTAGTCTTGATAAAAGGAATGGAGATAAAAGAGGCCAGAATGTTTACAAATAATATTGATAGCATTTAATCCACCATTTACCTAGTGGTCATGATAGTTTAATAGCCTACTGAAGAAAACTTAATCAATCCAATCGCCACATTTAAGAATGACCAAAGTTCTGCTTCATAATTGCAAACATCTTTATTACTTAAATGTGAATATTAGATCTTGAATTGCTAGGCAAGCCAAAATAATGCTACTCTCCACATTTGAACAGGACTCACCAAAAAGAGCAAAATCAAACACTCCCTCTACATTTCCCCATGTCTTAAGGAATCCTGCTCATTAATATTTCATACATGGGATGGAGTCCTCATGTGCCAAGCACTGCTCAAGACAGTGACTTACAATGGCCCATGAAATCCACCTTGACTTCTTTTCCAACACTTCGCCCACCAAGATGTCAGTCTCATTTAAAGAGCCCCATGCAGAAAACATTTCTGAGTCAAACCTTCCTTAATGTCCAAATCCTACTAAAAAAAAAAAAAAGACAGAAGCCCTTGGTGATGAGTTACAATGGTGAGTTTGGTGGTCAAAATAAAATCCGGTCCTCAAGGTCACCTGCATGACAGCTGAGAAAGACAACTCAGATTCAGGGGTGGTGAACTGAGCCACAGGTTCACAGATAAGAGAGATGGTAAATCTATGGGACAC
Organism: Cephalopachus bancanus; assembly: GCA_027257055.1. Classification (NCBI taxonomy): domain Eukaryota; kingdom Metazoa; phylum Chordata; class Mammalia; order Primates; family Tarsiidae; genus Cephalopachus; species Cephalopachus bancanus. Next base: position 7,062,029 of record JAPVLO010000006.1, read on the forward strand.
ACTTGATGGGTGCTCACTAAAGCAGGACACACTGCAGGGATCATCAAGATCATCTGCCACACAAACACCCAGACAACTCAAATCTTTATATTACAAACAAAAGCAGCTAGATCCAAAACACACTTCCATCTATGGTAAACCACAGAAACCAGTTTCCATTTGAAAAAATACTGCATAGCTTCTTAGATTTTCTTGTAATTAAAAAAAAAAAAGGCTGGGAGTGGTAGCTCACACCTATAATCTCAGCACTTTGGGAGGTTGAGGCAAGAGGATTGCTTGAGCACAGGAGTTTGAGACCAGCCTAGGCAACACAGCAGGACCCCATCTCTACAAAAATAAAAATTAAAAAATCCACCATGATCAATAGGTAAATGGTGGATTAATGGTGCCAGGCAAGGTGCCATGTACCTGTAGTCCCAGCTACTTGGGAAGCTGAGGCAAAAGGAATGTCTGAGCTCAGAAGATCGAAGTTGCAGTGAGCTGTGATCATGCCACTGCACTCCAGCTTGGGCAATAGAGTGAGACCCTGACTAAAACAACACAAAACAAAAAATCTTTGGGCTTATTTATTGTAATTATTTAATTATTATTTGCTTGGAGTCGGAGACTAAGCACTGATAAGTAAGCACTCCAGGGTAGTGGTTAGAAGTGCAGCACAGCTGCCTGGGTTAAAATTCCAGCTCTGTCCCTCACTGCGAGTTACTTAACCACTCTCCCTTGGCTTCCTGGCTAACAAAGGGGACAACAGATGTACCTCTTTTATGGTGTTGTTATGAGAATTAAATGAATTCATATGTGTATACATACATCTACGTGTATATATATGTGTGCATATGAATATATGTGTATATATACAAGCATAAGCCAGATATGTGTAAACAATAGTAAAAAGGTTAAATAGTGGCTGGCACAGGGAGCATGCAAAAACCTTAATTAAGCTGCTCTTCTAATCACTGCGATACTTCTTAAGTGTCAAATTACTGCATATGGGGTTTTAGGTTAAAATGAGGCAAACACTAAAACATGTTGTGTTTAATGCGATGAGATAGAGACAATTGAAAATCACTAGCAGATTCCAAACAGCTGTGCCCTTATAGCCACTGTGCCACATAAGCTTGTTTCAGCCAACTCCTCCCAGACTCCAGCTCCATTAGCAGGAAAAAAGCAGTAAGTGAATCTGGTAAACAAAGCAAGAATCTCAGGTGCTGGAACAGCACTTAACACATATCAGAAAGCCAACTCAGTTAAGTAAATTTCCCAGTATTACAGGAGACATACACTAGTCCATCATTAACCTGAATTCTAACAGCTCAGACCATGACTGAAAGAAAAGGTGAAACACTCGGTGAGTAACACTAATTGTTTTGATTGATGCTTTTACCTCTGTAATCCTACTACCTACAAAAAACTGTCCTCTGCTCTAGAATCCCCTTCTCTCCTTTGATTTTCACTCCCCTGTTGTGCCTTTACTTCCTGTACTGTGAAATCTCACCAGAATGTCAAATTGTATGTTTCAGCATCACCCATGTTCCTACAGAGTTGTACTTTATTATTTGATAATAATTATCTTTGTAGTTATTATTATTTATACTATTCACAAAGATAAAATTCCAGTGGCCAGAAACATGAGTCAGAGTCAAAGTCCACTCAACCAGACCTGGTAACCGGGGTCGGGAGACGTCCCCTCTATCACCATCAGCAGCCCACAGACAGTCCAGAGTAAATGATGAAATGATGCAAACTTGAATCTTCACAACCCTACAGGCTTGTTAAAACGTAACAGAACCATTCTTTTTATTCCACTTAATCCCCAGAATCAACAACTTACATTTTTACTTAAGTAACTTGCAACCAGAAATTGAACATAGATATGCACAGTATTTCAGATAAATTTTATGGTATATGAAATTCTATAAGAAAATGTGCTAGGCTCCCTTGTTTACAGACGTGATCATGAAGACAGGAAGCAGAAGGATGTTTGCCAACCAAGCTATTCTGAGGAACAATAATCTAAATCCCTAGTCCCAAGTAAATGTCTCATAAAATAATTTAAGTCACTTTATCAACAAACTCCTAAGTGTCAAGGTCTCCAGCAAAAGGCAACATACAAGTACAGAAACTCCAGCATGCTCAAAAATAGCACTTCTAAGGAAAATGTCAGACCCACAACTTAATAGTCTGATTGGCAGACACACTACCCTGATCCATGACATTAAAAAAAGAAAGTTCTTTTTTCATTAGTCTGTCATATTTTTTCTAAGGTAAATGAATGCAACCATGTAACTCTAAAGCTCTAAAACAAATTTTAAACAAATGTGTTTTTTTTTAGTTTTTCAGTTTTTCAGTATCTTCAACATTATAAAGGAATTAAATGAAGCAATACCTTATTTCTTGGTATCCCTTAAATAAACCTAAACGAGTAAGACAGAAGGAATATACTGAAAGAAAACTTTCCTTCCAGAATTGGGAGTTATTGAGAAGTCCACAGCACTTCCTCAGTAACAGGATTATTGTACAAGCTCTTAACAGTTGCCAAGTATTTTCAGTATATAATACAGGGTATCAAAAAAAAAAAAAAAAAAAAAAAAAACCTAAACGCAGAGTACCTAAGCCAAAAATGAAATTTAGGAAAGAGATAATAAGTCAAAAAAATGGTAAAACATACAGTCTCAAGTTTTGTCAAAAGAAAACAATCCCATCTGGAAGCTATTTCCAGGAAAGGAAAAGATAGAACAAAGCCCAGAAAGAATGCTTCTGCTAAGATTTACTGACTGTGGGAGTGGAAATTTATGGAAAGAGTACTACGAAATATGATCAAATATCAAAGAGTTCCTTGACAGGAAAGTTGAGAACTACTTTAAAAAATTAATGTATAAAAAGAGAAGTAAGAGAAGGTACTATTCTATTCTCAAAACAATTTGATAGTTTATCAAGATCAAAGGTTAGAAGGTTTAAATTTACTCCAGAGTTAAGACAAATCACTGAAGAACGTACTGCCATCTTTTTTTTTTTGATTATGTTATGTATCTGCACCTGACTTAAATATGGGATGCCACAAATGAGAGTTCTATTCATCTAATTATCAGTCATAGCTGAAAAGATAGCTTCCTCTTTATCATTCGCAGTCTTATTTATGAGGTACTGGAGAAAATGTTTTTGGGACCTCATGGTCGGGGGCGGGGGGAACTATGCCTCACTTTAGCAAAAATATTTTTGAGAATTTACGGATAATGTCAATCTTACAATTAATCATTTTCTTACTGTTTTGCCCAAATAACACTTTGACACAATATAACACCTTGACACAAATTTGCATCCAAAGTTTAACAAGGAGAGAAAGTACCTATATGAGCAGTTTCTGTAGACAACTTCTCTTGGTCTGCTCTTTCTAATCAACTCATTTCTTTCCCTCTCTATATTTTTGTTGATTTTTTTTTTCCTCAAAACCCTACTTCTGTAGGAATGCAGAATTAGACGGGGTGTTTATAAAAATGACAAAAAAACTTACTACAAATCCTGACTAATAATACCTCAGATATATCCTTATCTATGAAACAGTAACAGTTACATCTTTCCCATAAAATTACTGTAGGGGGTAAATGAAACTTTATATTTGAAAAGGCTCAACACATATACCCAGCTCTCTGCCTCCTTTTGTTTTTTCAGGAAATATTTTCTCCATCAAAAATTAATTTTCCTCATGTGCTCCGGATTAGCAAGCAATCAATTCATTCACACATTGCTAACTTTTATGGTGTAACTAACTGGTTACAATTTTAAAAGTTAATGTATATCCAGATACTTGCCAAAAAACATTGACTTTGGCTAAGACTCCTGAACCCATATATTAGCTGAAGTAAAAGTTTAACAGAGTATGCTTAGTCTTAAATGAAAGTAATGTACATGAAGATTCTCCAAACAAAGCAACTGCTATACTGATATATTTACCCACACCTTCTAATTTCTGATGCTTTCTTTTAACATAACTGTATTTCCCAATTCAAATGGCACTAACACTGAGTCCATTGTGACACAGACCACCTGAATAAGAGCCACTGGATCTGTAAAAGCCACCAGTGGCAAAATCATTGCTCTCCACAGCCTAGAACTCCTGAACTCAAGCGATCCTCCCACTTCAGCTTTCCAAGTAGCTGGGACTACAGGAGCGTACCACCACACCCAGGTATTTTTGTATTTTTTCTGTAGAGGAAGGGTCTTGCTCTGTTGCCCAGGCTGGTCTTGAACTCCCGGGCCCTAGCAATCCTCTTGCCTCAGCCTCCCAAAGTGCTGGAATTACAGGCACGAGCCATTTTTTAATACAATCATGGAAGAGGAGAAGGTGGTGCAGAATAAAACAACTGAAATTCCCTGGCTATCTCTTCCACTTCAGAGGAGGGAATGCAGAGGGAACAGTCCTGACCAGATAGCAATGGAGTCCTGAGCCACCGACTCTCCAGACGACCTTCAGCATTTCATAGTGCCATGGCGTTCTCGTCTGACAAATGGTGGTCTCCACAGGATCATCCCCAAGCAATGCCAAGGATTCTATCGAGCACAAAGTATTTTTCAGGCAGATTCCCACTGATGCTAAGCCATCTGAAGTCTGATCATTGTATAAGGCACCAGAGGCCAAGGTGGCAAACTAGGCTCAAGTCCAGCCAGCCTAGAGGCAGGAAGGAAAAAGCACCTTTTGCTTTGCACAAAGGCCTAACCCACTCCATCGGACTGCATCTTTTCAGAGAGTGGGTATTTGTCCAACAGCCCACCCACAGAGGTTGCCTTGGCCTAGGGAAAAATACTACCAAGCAGCAGCACTGACTCATGGCGACTGCTATATAAGAACAGGAGCAAGAGTTTGGAATTAGGCCCCAACAAACCAGTGCTAGAACCTCAGTTAATAGCCAATTCCCCCTTCCCTGACCTCTTCTATATACACCATGCACCCAAACCCTCTTCCCAGCTGTCCTACGTCTCACCCTGCCCACACTGCCATCGGGCCCTGGAACAGTGCCCTGACCTACTGCCCCTGCCAGCCCTGGAGGAGCAGCCATAAAAATGCAGAAAGGAGGATAAGCTCCCTGCCAGGAGAAAGACCCTGCTTCCTGACCCTGCTGGTTGAACTTGAGGCATTATCTTAAGAAACAAAGTTGCAAAGGATGATTATATCCAAGGCACTTTAACTGCTATATTGTCTTTCAACTGCCATTAAATGTGATATAGGAGTCTTTAGCTTAGGTTCCAATTTTTCAAATAAGCAAATTAGAAACTCTTTATAGCACATAAGTGCTATAAAGCCTCTGGTCCCAGTTTCTGTGGGCACAAGAACACCTCTTCTTGACCTTGAACAAGCCATTCAACCTCAATAAACTTCAGTTCCCTTCTCTGTAAAAAACATATATCTATATATTTTAAATGGATAACAAAATATCTTCCTCCTAAGTTTGTTGTGAGCATTTCCAATGCTTTAAAACGTGTACAGTGGCACCAAATAAACACTGGGAATATGGTCACCATTCCAGGTGCACAATCCTTTATCCACAATGCCAGGATCTGAAAAGTTCTGGAAACCAAAGGTTTTTTTATAACCCATTTAGCAGCAAAATATGACCTAAAATGACCTGAGCCTATTTATAACCTCGTTTGTCTTATACTTAATGTAGCCAAACATTTTATTAATTATTAATAATGTGTTATTAATAAATTTATTATTAATAAATATAACTATAGGGAACTGTCCCAAAACTCCCCGAGGCATTACACAGTATAAGGTATCTGAAATCAAAAAAAGAAAATCATGCATTCTGAAACACAGCAGGTCCCAAGGATTTGGATAAGAGATTGAGAACTTTATCACAACTCATACCCAAACTGAAGGAGGTTTGCTGGTCAACCCAGAGCAGTTTCATGTGCTAGTCTGTCAGCTACATTTCCCATCAGCAAGTTGTCAGGATCTCTGAGCACAGCAGTGGCTCAGCCCTGGAGAGGTTACGACCAGTGTCTCAGATCCAGGCTGGCCAGTCACAGGGAGGGAGGGGATAAGGGTAGGAGCTCAAGGCTGACCAGAGAGGGAATGCATGCCCGCGCCACTACTTCACTTACTCTCAGACAACCCAAACCATCAAGCACATTCTTATGACTTGTGTAGTCACTTTTTTTCCTAGATTTTCAAAGTGAATCTTAGTTTTCATTCCCAACACTGGCTCCCTCTAGTCTGGGCAAACTGCCATTGAATCACAAGGCCACTCAGAGGTTGTTTTTTTCTTTTTTTTTTAAGCTGTTGAAAACATTAAGTGAATATTCATTCTCCCGTCATCCTGCTCCACCCTTCCCACCCATTAAAACAACATGCCATTTCAGATATTCTACTCCTAGTGGATTAAATATATACCATGTACACTGTAAATGATAAATATGAGTACTAACGAAGCAGAAGAATAGGGAGAGTGGAAAGCTTTAAAAACTGAATCAAAGTGTTTCTCTTTGTAGCATTACCATTAGACCTAGACAAGAGGAACCTGCCTTTTACAGGCCCTTAGTCTGTCTCTCTGCCATCCCAACTCTATCCTAGGGGATAAAGAGAACAGAAGACCAAGAGGACATGTGTGCCCGGAGCCATGCAACTCCATCTAAAGCATGGTCAAGGAATGCAGGATCCCAGTACTCTCTGTTCAAATGAGCACTGAGCTCAGTTCCAGGGGGTGGACCACACCACTGTTCGCAAGTGGGATAGGAAGGCAGAACATGGATACTTGATCAATTAATCACACACTTGGCTCCAAAGCCCTTCCTGGTACAACATGGAATCAGCATGGACAAGCAAAGAGGAAAGTCTGCAAGGCCGACACCATGGGCCAGCTCTCCTCCTATCCTCCCCCAGTGCACAGATCTCTGTGCAACTGGAGAACTCTAAATTCAAACCTAGCCCATCACATTGTTATAAAAATATATTTGTTAGCCAGGCTCGGTGACTCAGTCTGTAATCCCGCGCTTTGGGAGGCTGAGGTGAGTGGATTGCCTGAGCCTGCAGATTCAAGACCCACCTGGGCAACTTGACGAGACCTCATTTCTACAATAAATCAAAAAAAATTAGCCGGGCCTGGTAGCGCACGCCTGTAGTTCCGGCTACTTGGAAGGCTGAGGTGGGAGGATCCCCAGAGCCCAGCAGGTGGAGGCTGTGGTGGCTGGGAGCGTGCCACTGCACTCCAGTCTGGGCGATGGAGTGAGACTCCAAATCATATACATATATATATATTTGTTATTATGAATTCTTTTTTTTTTTAGCATATCAGAAATCCTCTCCCCGACATCCCACAGTTCTAGCTGAACACATGGCCGCCTCAGTACAAACCACATTTCCCAACCTCCCTTGCAGCCAGATAAGTCCATCTGACTAAGCTACAGCCAGTGGGAAGTGAAAGGGAATCATGAAGGTAACCGCTGGGTCATATCTTTTAAAAAAAAAAAACTTTTTAAGACCTTTTACTTCTCTTTCCCCTTTCCTTGGACTAGAACTTGGATATCACCTTAAGGGGAAGCCTCAACCAAGAAGATGAGACAACACTCCAGAAAGGCAGAACCACATGAAAGAGGGAACCAGAATCCCTGAGATACCATATGGAGCAGAGCCACCTGCCCACCCTACACCAGCCACCAACTTTGAACTATGAGGTGAGAGAGAAGTAAACTTTGATCTTATTTGAGCCATTATATTTTGAGGTATCTGTGATATACCAACAGAGTCTCTCTCTAATACATTTGCAAATGATCTTAATACACTGGTTGTAAATTAGCTGTATGCATAAACTATGGTGATCCCAACCAAAAGAACCCAGGATCAAGCCTCAGCAAGTAAAATAAAATAAAATAAAATAAATTGGGGGAGGACAGACACTGTATGATGCAGTTATTTTTCAAAAATCTTACCAGAAAAATATATCAAATATATAAAAGCAGAAGAAAGACACTAAAAGAATTCCACATGAGAATTAACCATACAAATGTTTAGTCTATCTTAGAATGTCTTCTTCTTAAATATTAAAAAAGTAAAACAGCTAGCAAACAAACAAAAAAACCAAGTTCTGGATATATTTAAAGAAAAAAAATAAGCTTTGCTAATGTCACACAATTAAGCCTATTTTAACATGCTTATTTAAGAAGACTGAAAAGAAATATACCCACCTTACAATAACTATTATGCAGCCATAAAGAACAAAATCATGTCCTATGCAGCAGCGTGGATGCAGCTGGAGACCATTATTCTAAGTGAACTAACACAGAAACAAAAACTTAATACTGCATGTTCTCACTTATAAGGGGGTGCTAAACACTCGGCATGAGAACACAAAGGCAAGAACAACCGATGCCGGGCACTACTAGCTGTGCACTACTAGGCAAGCGGGCGGAGGAAGAGGGAATAAAGGGCACACAACCAGCCAATGGATGCCATGTCCACTACTGTGGGAGAGAGGGCTTCCTAGAAGCCCAAACCTCACCTGCACGCCATTTACTTATGTAGCAAATCCTCACTTGTAACCCACAACTCTAAATTAAAAATTAAATTAAAAAATACACCCACATTATAATAAGTATTGTGTGGTAGTAATAGCTGACATGTATTGAGTGCTTCTATGTTCCAAATTGCCATATATATATATAAATTCACTAATTTTTTTACAGCAACACGAGGAACTATTACTATCTCCACTTTGCTGGTAAGAAACTTATGGCACAGAGCAGCTAAGCAATTTGCCCAGGTTCACACAGCTAGTAGGCACCATGTTTATATTCACACCCACACCATCTGATACTGTCTGAACCACTCCCTAAAGTACCACTATGAGAGAGTGATAATGAGATTTTTAAATCCCCTAGGATTTTTCTTACTCTTCTTTTCAAATATTGTATAAAGTAATAATATCATGCCATCCTTTATATCTAGCCCAATTTGGAGGAAAAAAATGCTTGCCCCAAATGCCATCATATATTCTTTATTTCTATAATCCCAACAGAATATTGCCGGTGAGAATTCAAGTGTGTATAATATTTGAGAAGATCACAAGATCAGTGCAGACAAAGTTGAAATGACAATGATGGGGCTGAAGGTAACAGAACACAAGCCTTCTCGCACAGAGCTTTCACAATTAAGCATGAACAATTTGGCTCTCCAGAGCTTCTAAAGTGATCAGTGTGAGGTCATCTAGCCAACACTCCTTACCTTACAAACAAATCAATTAATTGTGCAGAGAGACTGAGTGACTTACTCAAGGTCACACAGTTGGTTATTTGCAGAGCCAGCACCGGAGTCGAGCTCCTCTCTGAAATGAAGGTAAGCTCTTTCTTTTCCATAGGGCTCCCAAGTTTCCTAGAATTTAGCAACTAAAGCCGTGACTTTTAAATTGTGTCCCAAAAAACATTAAGGATACTCAGCAGTCTGGGTGGGCTGCCTGCCTGTCAGTTCCACATCCCAAATCCTGCTAACCAGAAAGCCACACCCTGCCTATCAGCAATGCATCATCACATTCCTAAAATGGGCCTTCACAGAAGAGTTGTTTGCAGAAAGACTTTCAAGCCTTAAATAAATAAATAAAAATAAAAATCACGTAACAAAGTGATTTTTATTTTTGTTATGAATATTTCATAACAAGGTGAAGGTATTACTCTCAAGTACCCTATACCTGAGTCCTTTTGGGGTGCTTAGTAACCTGAAAAAAAATTCCTAAGCCGGAATTCACCTCATAGAATGACTATCATCATCACTTCATTAAAAGGGCATTTAATGCCAAATAAAAACTTAATATAATTGCAGAATAAGAAACAATCTCAGTTAAGGAAAAGCATTTGGCAACCACACACTGACATATATCAACATTACAGGGATCTTGGTCTTCTCATTTTGTGTCTAATAGCTGAAAATAACATCAGGTGATCTGTTCTCAGCCTTTGGGAATCACAGTAAAAGACTGACATGGAGCTAATCAATTAGGACAATAAAGATACAATAAAGATTAAACTGCAACAGTGACAGATCTCATCCAAAAATATACCCAGCAGAAAATCATCTCAAAAAAAAAAATTAAACTGATATTTTTCTTCAGGACTGCACACTTTTTGAAAGCAATGAAAAACACAACTTGTTTATTTACTCAACATGTATTTATTGAGCACATACTATGTGCCAGGTACAGTTCTAGATACTAGTGGTTTCACCCAGACAAAACACCGCATTCTACTGGAAAGGCACAATCAGCATAACAATACATTCTATGGAGGAAAACAAAATGGGGTAAAGTGGGTGGAGAGTGCTGTAGAAGGGAGAATGTGCAGTTTTATTTATTTTGAAAGCAGGATTTATTGAGAGGACAGAAAAGTTCCCAGAGCAGGAAGGGACCTGAGGGTGTTGCCCGGATCTATAGTTTTAATCAGCAAGTCCATTAGGTCTCAGAGAACAGAGAATCTGCCATGAGGTTACCTGTGGGGCGAGGGCGAGGGCCCTGATATGGGAGGTGCCTATGGTGTATGATGAACACCAACAGGTGAAGGGAGATGAAGCCAGGTAGGTTCATCAAGTCCCTGCAGACCACCGTGAGGTCTTTAGCGTACAGTATCACTGCAGCATTGGGAACCTAGAGCGATATGGCCTACTTCTGTTTTGATAAGGATCCCTCTACTACGAGGGTCAGACTGGCCTCGTAGGCCAAGGAAGGAAGAAGAGAGACCAGTAAGGAGACAATTCAGGAAAGAGCAACGGTGGCCTAGACTAGGGCAAGTAGCAGTGGAGGTAGTGAAAGATGACCAGATTCTGTATAAACAGACTTATGAAAAGAAAGCCAGCAGGATTTTCTGACGGACTGGATGTGAATGTAAAAGAAAGAACTACAATGATGACTCCAAAATTGGGTGTCTCAGCAACTGGGAGAGTCAAATTACCTTTTTTTTTTTTTTTTTTTTTGGAGTTGAAGTCTCGCTCCCTCGCCCAGACTAGAGTGCAGTGGTATGCTCCTGGCCCCTGCAGCCTCAACCTGCTGGGCTCCGGAGATCCTTCAGCCTCAGTCTTCCAAGTAACTGGAACAACAGGCGCACGCTACCAGGCCCAACTCGTTTATTTGATTTACTGTAGAGATGAGGTCTCACCAAGTTGCCCAGGCGGGTCTCGAACCCGCGGGCTCAGGCAATCCACTCATCTCAACCTCCCAAAGCATGGGATTACAGGCTGAGCCACTAAGCCCAGGCTCTTCAAATTACCTTTATCTGAGATGGGTAAGACTGAGGGATCAGCCGTGGGCTGAGACAAGACCAGGAGCTCAGATTTTCAGATTTGGACACATGGGTGGAGATGTCAAGAGGACAGTGGGAAATGCAAGTATGCAGTTCAGGAGGAAAGACCTGAGTCACAGATAGAAATTGGTGTCTAGCATTCAAATAGTATTTAAAACCAAAATACTGGTAAGATGGCACAGGGAGTGAGTGGCGATAGAGAAGAAATTCAAGGACTGTGCCCTGGGTGCTCCCATTAAGAGGAAGAATCAGCAAAGGGGAATGAGAGGGAAACCAGGAGTGTGTGGGGTGTCCTAGAAGCCAAGTAAAGAAAGTGTCAGCCGGGCTCGGTGGCTCAGCCTGTAATCCCAGCACTTTGGGAAGCTGAGGCAAGTGGATTGCCTGAGCTCACGGGTTCGAGACCCACCCAGGCAACTCAGCAAGACCTCATCTCTACAATAAATCAAAAATTAGCTGGGCGTGGTAGCACGCGCCTGTAGTTCCGGCTACTTGGAAGGTTGAGGAGGAAGGATCGCCGGAGCCCAGCAGGTCGAGGCTGCGGTGGCTGGGAGTATGCCACTGCACTCTAGTCTGGGCGACAGAGTGAGACTCCAACTCAGAAAAAAAAAAGAAAGTGTCATGGAAGAGGGAGTGATCGAGAGTGCTGATGCTACTGAGAGACCAAGTAAGATGAAGACTGAGAACAACCACTGGCTTTAGCAACAAGGGGGTCTCTAATAACTTTGATAAGAGCAGTTTCAGTGGACTGTAGAAGCTATGCTTGATTTGAGAGGCTTTAAGAGAGAATGGAAGGAGAGAAATTGCAATTGTTGGTATATAAATTCTTGATGTGCTCTTTCGTAAAGGGGAGAAGAGAATTCTACCAAGCGAGAGAGACAGGTGAAATCAGAGTGAAGATTTGCTAGAAGAAGAAAAAATAATAGCATGTTTATACACTGATGGAAGAGATCCACTGAAGAGGAAATAGGAATACAAAACAGAAAAGGGAGATATCCTCAAGTGAGTGAAAGACATGAGTACCATGTACACAGTTGGGGTGACCTTGGACAGGTTCCCATTAAAAATTGGGGGGTGTTGGAGTTTCTAGATTGCTTCAGTTTTCTTAGGACAATAGTAGGCTTCCAGCTGAGAGTCAGGGTGAGGAAAAAGGGGTGAATGTTTCAGGACAGAGGAATTCATATGAAGTAACCATCTAAGACAGAGGGAGAGTTATTGACAAGCGGCATGAAGTCTTTCCTGTGATCATAAATTACATTGAGGCAAGAAATTAAGATTAGGCGTTTTACTCCAGACATGTTCCTCTGCGTGGGAGCTAGTGCAGAGCAGGTGAAGAGTTAGATATAACCAGGGGTGGGTTTTGGCACAACTGTGATGGGGCACAAAAGGCAAGGGAGTTGAAGGCATGTGGAAAGGAGTGATTGTGATTGACCATGGACTCTGGCGCCAAGAGAGGACACAAAGAGAGAGGTGACAGTGTAATGGCAGTAGCATCAATGGATTAAAGAGCTCAGTGGAGTCAGAGATTGCTGAAGGAGTGAGCAGAAAGCCTAAGACGTGGTGGGCAGAAAGCAGAAAACTTAAAATTCAAATGATAGAGGGGCTGCAGTCATAAACAATGACCTTATCTCACCAGGATATAACCACCACAGTGGTTCACTGGAAAGAGAAACTGGAGAAATCAAGAGGCTAGAGTGTTGGAAGGATCGTCTATGTTTACACTGAAATTACTAAAACAAGAGTAACTTTTAGAGAGTGATAGTGAACTATGAGTGAAAATCACTGGGAAAGGACAGTGAGTGGTGGAGGGAGAGAGCGATATGTCATCTGTGAGGCTGAGGTGGTGATGCAACCCAATGACATGAGACTGAGCTGAGGCAACTAGTCTGGAATGAGGAGCAAGCAGCCACTACCTCACACTCTGGTAGTAGGAGAAGGCTGGGAGGAAATAAGCCACACAAAAAGTAATCATGACAAATACACCAATATTCTGATGAAGAAATCTCCTTTGATGTCAGAAAAAAATAAAGCACTGAGATACTCACTCCACTGAGCTTGATGAAGCATAAGTTCCATTAATTTTTTAAAAAGCTGAACCAGGCTGTTAATTAGTAATCTATGTCTGATTGTTTGCCACTTTTAGCAACAAAAGGGAAAGATTCATCAACAAATAAAAATTCATTATATGCAAAACTGAGTCAAACATTATCAGAAATTTTGCCCTTCAAACTTTATATCTGCTCGCCCTAATTCTAGCAATCGGGTCTTTTGTTTAAATGGCTTCTAGACAGCAGAGACAAAATAAGGCCCAGAAATTTGAGTTACAGCAATAGTAGGAGACCCTAAACTCATGCCAGAGTGTTGGACTATCGATTTAATTTCCATCAGAAAAGATAAAAACACCACAAAGAAACAATCCTAATAATATGTCACTCTTCTCCTAAGACTTAACTTTTGGGTAGGTCACAGGTTCCCTTGAGAATATTGAAAACTGTGAACACTTTTTCCCAGAAAATATGCAGAAGCAAAAAGGTAAAAAATTTTGTACACATTGCAAACATTTATTGATAACCTCTCCTCTCCCTCCCCAAACTCCCAATCAGGTTAGCCAGAATAGTATCTGCAAGTCAGTTTCCTATGCCCCTGAGAGAGAAATATGGTCAGCAAATAAGGGGTCAACTACCAATATCTCCTAAAAATATTAAAAATAAGAAACCACTTCTTAATTCCTTATCTTACATTGCTCTCACCTATCTTTTTTTTCTTTCTTTTTTTTTCACTGAGTTGGAGTCTCACTCCATCTCCCAGGCTGGAGTGCAGTGGCTTGCTCACAGCCACCCCAGCATCAACCTGCTGGGCTCCAGAGATCCTTCTGCCTCAGCCTTCCAAGTAGCAAGTACTACAGGTGCATGCTACCATGCCCGGCTAATTTTTTTATTTATTGTAGAGGTGAGGTCTCCCCAAGTTGCCTGGGCTGGTCTCGAATTCGCGGGCACAGGCAATCCACTCGCCTTGGCATCTCAAAAAGCTGGGATTACAGACTGAGCCACCAAGCCCGGCCTATCTTTTTTCAAATTCTTCCCTACAGATGTTCATTCTAGGGTCAGTCAAAAATTTCAGAAAATAGTTCTCTTCCTCGGCACTTCCTACAAAGGTGGCAACCACCTCCCACTTGGTATCATGGCTGCCCTCAGACCCCTAGTGAAACCAAGATCATCAAAAAGAGGACCAAAAAGTTATCCAGCACTAGCCAAACCGGTATGTCAAAATTAAGCATAACTGGTGGAAACCCAGAAGTACTGACAACAGGGTTCGTAGAAGATTCGCGGGTCAGATCTTAATGCCCAACACTGGCAATGGGAGCAAGAAGAAAATAAACCTCATGCCGCCCTGTGGCTTTCCGAAGTTCCTAGTCTACAACATCAAGGAGCTGGAAGTTCTGCTGATGTGTAACAAATCTCACTGTGCTAAGATTGCACACAACATTGTCTCCAAGAACTGCAAAGCCATTGTGGAAGGAACAGCTCAGCTGGCAATCAGAGGCACCCATCCCAAAGCCAGGCTGCACAGTCAATAAAATGAATAGACATCTCATGTGCATATTTTATTTGTGTTTAAACAAAACCATAACAACTGCCACCCAAAATTAGAAAATACAAAGAGAAATAAAATATGCAACACAGTTTTGTTTAGTTTTTTTAAGAGACAGGGTCTTGCTCTGTCACCAGGCTGGAGTGCAGCAGTATGATCACAGCTTACTGCAACCTGGAACTCCTGAGATCAAGGGATCCTTCCACCACAGCCTTCCAAAGTGCTGGGGTTACAGGCATAAGCCACCAGGCCCAGGCCCCAGCAACACAGTTCTTGATGAAATTGTAGTAATATCATTAAAAAAGCATGACAACTGAGGAAAGTAGTAAAGACTCCAGCTGTCAATTTTCAATTTTTTTTTTTTGAGTCGGCATCTCACTCTGCTGCCCAGGCTTGAGTGCAGTGGCATCCTCATGGCCACCACAGCCTCAAACTGCTGAGCTTAGGGGATCCTTCCTTCAGACTCCGCCTTCTAAGTAGGTAGAACTGTAGGCAGACTCTACCACGCCCGGCTTTTTTTTTTTAATTGTAGAGACAAGGTCTCACCAAGTTGCCCAGGCTGGTCTTGAACCCCTGAGCTCAGGCAATTCTGTCTCCTTGGCCTCCCAAAATGCTGGGATTACAGGCTTGAGCCACCGCGCCTAGCTGCCAATTTTCAACTAACCCTAGCCCAAATCATTCTCATAAATATATATGTGTTTATATCTACATATATATATATATACACACATAGATGCATACACATATGTGTATATATACACATATACAGTATATACATACATATATACATATGTATACATATATGCATGTGTATATATGAGATAACATATATGAGAAATCTACATGTATATTTCCCAGATTTCTCACAGGCACCTCAAACTCAATCTAGAATTTCACTCAGTATCCCCGTATCCTCCACTCTCCCGACAAAAGCTTAAGAGAAAGGCTTCACCTACCAGTCTTAAAAGCAAAACCAGGCTTCTCCCTCTCCATCACATCCACTACTCATCACCTGAAGAACACCACCATGACCTATCAGGTCTACCGCCTACCTAAAGCATTCAGGCTCTCCCCACTCCTCCTTCCCAGCTACTTCTACCTTAGTTTAGACCTCCAATATCCCTTACCCTCCAATTATGGCAGCCACCCAGTGATCCTCTAGGACCCCAACCTTGTCTTACCCAGCACTCCAACCCAGGTCACCCATTCTCCACACGGCAGCTAGAGTGCCATTCCAAACCTTTCAGACGCAGCAAGGCCTTCCAAAACCAGGAGTGGGAGAGAGGACAGCATCTCCAGATGCCAAAAATATAAAGAAAAGAAAAAACAAAACAGGAAATGTGTGCCCTGATATTATAGCTGGGGTTTATGGTATGATATGCCATATGCAGAGTGTGAGGCATGTGTGAGTATGTTGGGGGAGCAGTTTGGGGAGTACTATTCACAGAAATTGGAAGTTTTTAAAAAATATTTTATATTGTTCCAAGCGTACAAATAGACCATAATAAACAGTAATAAAACAATACAAGGTGCTTGATTATAGTGGACACAACATTGCACACAACATTCTCTCCAAAAACTGCAAAGCCATTGTGGAAGGAACAATGGCTATGGTCCCCTACACAGACCTGTTTTTCAGAATCAGGAAAGCATACAGTCATTCCTCCAGCAGCTGAAAGTGTTAGCAACTGAGAACTCGGCTAGCTGCGCATCACTCCAAGAAATGCCTGAAGGTAGCTCCTTGCCCAAACTTTTACCTCACCTCCTTCCTAGGGTCAGCCTGAAGCCTACTGATCAAGGCATGAGTTCCAAGATGCTACATCACTGTCTCAATCTGGGAAATCTCTGAAGGGCCATCCCAGGACCAGAGTTCCCTATTCGATGGTGGCCCTATTGTAACTGAACTACAATTCAACTTTTCCTTCAGCCCAATTCCTCTTCTCTCATTTTTTTTAGGAACTGTTCTCAAGTGCACACAAATCTCTGTCTCAAATTCTAATTCCAAGGCTTAAGACTGTCAATCATCACCAGTACTCACAAATTAGCATTATTTCATTTTTATTTCAGATACTCTTTCTATTTTAATTGAGGAATTAAATATAATAGACAAAACTGAAGACCCTCTTCTCTTATCTCTAGAGAAATCCACAATCTTTGACTTTATGTTTATAATGTCTATGAAAATCATTGCATTTTGCTATAAATATCTATGAGCCCATAAACGTCACAGAGTAATTTCTGCAGGTATTTGGACTTTATATATGGCAACATTCAATACATTGTGCAACTTGATTTTTGTTTGCACACAAAATTGTTTTTAAGGCCAGGCACAGTGGCTCATGCCTATAATCCCAGAATTTTTGGGAGGCTGACAGAGGAGGACTGCTTGAGCCTAGGAGTTTGAGACCAGCCTAGGTAATATAGTGAGGCCTGATTTCTACAGAAAATGAAAAAGTAGTAGGCCAATGGTGGCATATGCCCGTAGTCCCAGCTACTTGGGAGGCTGAGGCAGAAGAATCACCAGGAGGTTGAGGCTGTGGTGAGCCGGGACCATGCCACTGCACTCTAGCCTGGGTGACAGAGTGAGACTCCAACTCACTAAAAAAAAAGGAAGTAAGGTTTATCTATGCTGAAACAACTAGCTGTTTAAAATACTATCTAAAGCAAATGTGTAAATATGTCAAAATTTTAAAAGCTGATACGTTTCAAATGAAGTCACAGGCATATCTGATATATTTCTTCTACCTTTCTTTAGATTGAATACTTTAGGGTTTGTTGTTGTTGTTGTTGTTGTTTTGGTTTTTTTTTTGAGTTGGAGTCTCACTCTGTCGCCCAGACTGGAGTGCAGTGGCCGCTCCCGGCCACCGCAGCCTCGACCTGCTGGGCTCCGGCGATCCTTACGCCTCAGCCTTCCGAGTAGCCGGAATTACAGGCATGCGCTACCAAGCCCGGCTGATGTTTGGATTTATTGTAGAGATGAGGTCTTGCTGCCCAGGCGGGTCTCGAACCCGCGGGCTCAGGCAATCCATTCACCTCAGCCTCCCAAAGGCACGGGATTACAGGCTGAGCCACCGAGCCTGGCTACTTTAGGGTTTTTAAAAAAGTATAAGTAAATAATTTTTTTGAAAAACTGTTTAGTTCTTTCAGAGGTCCACCATTACCCTTAGGCTGCAATCCAAATTCCTGACGTTGGCTTACAACACTCTTCATTAACTGGTCTCAACTTACTTCTCTAGCATCGCACGTCAGCCATATTGAGTAACTCACAGTTTTCACCTCCAAACCACTGATATGCCATCCACTCCCTCTGTCTTACCAGCTGTCCCATGTCCCCACCCTTTCTCTACTTTGGTCTCAGTCTCTTAGATCTCAGCTTAGATATCCACTCTTTCATGAAGACTTTCCTGAGGCCCTAGAAGACATCAGGTGTCCTGCCCGTGAGTCACACAGCAGCCTATGCTGTTTTACCTTTAAAACTGTACTACTGACTGTTTCATCGGTTTTCTTAAAATCCTGTATAACCAACTACCCTGTTTATGTGAAAGACACTCAACAACTGGAACTATGTCCCATCCACCCTTTGTGAATACACATGCCTGACACATCATAGGAGCTAGGCAACAAAATGCTATGCAAAAGTCTTTTAATGGCCAAATCAAAATATTAAGTGTCACCAAGACACAACCTAACAACGCTTGCAAGAGTTTACTAATGAGACTTTTTGGGTTTTTTTCTTGAAGGTTAAGGAAACCACTATTTCTAAAATACTGGCTTACATACTAGAATTTAGTCAGTCTACCAAATATAATAATTTGAAATATGGAACTTATAAAAAGTATGACAATAACAGCTTCTTCTTTCTCCTATTCCCAAAACCTCCACAGCAGAGCATCGTATTAAGAGAAGCATCTGTTACCTGAATAATTATGATTTCTGAGCCTCCCAGGTTTATTGACTGAACTCCAATGGCCTTTCCACCACTTAATTATTCCTTAAATGAAAGGTATTTCTCAACATCTGCTCTTAATTTATTTTTAATTTGCATTTATTCTATCCTGTCTATTGAAGCTGAAATTAGTAATATAGGATGACATTATCTTCACAGCATCACATTAAACAGTCTACACTTCAATTAAGGTTCCCCTGGAATAGTTTTCCAGGCTCTTTTTGCATACAGGATTTCTTTTTCTTTTTTTTAAGAGATGGGCTCTCACTATGTTGCCCAAGCTGGTCTCAAACTCCTGGCTCAAACAATTCTCCCACCTCAGGCTTCCAAAGTGCTGGAATTATATAAGCCACAGAACCTGGCCAATAGATTTTAACTCTCTGAGACTTATCCTCACTTTAAGATGTGATTAATATTACCTATCTTTGCTATTTTTCAAAGAACTATTACAGTCTGCTGCATAAACATGAATAAACTTTCTCCTTTTTCTCATTTTAGTCAACTTTTTCCTAAACCATGACTTTTCTTTGAGAACATATATATAGAAAAAGATGTAAATGCTATTGAAACTTAATTCAATTTAAATTTCCCTACATAAACTGACCAAGAGGCAACGTGAGAAAAAGGACAGTAGTCAAATTCACTAAGAGGTAGAAATAACTCTTAAGTTGCAAAAAAATTAATCAAGTTAATTCTAGAGGAAAAGCTAATGACTGAAAGTGTTGAAAACTTGAATTACAATGTGATTTGGAAAGCTATATACCAAGTGCAAAACATAAAACAAATCCCATAAAGGTGAAGTTTCCATTGAGATTTTACACATGTTGTTACTAACTGCTAACCATCTTTCAAATCCTTTCCCTTATTCTCTCCACCTGTACCCGCTCTCTGGTCCAAGTCCCCACAATCACTAACCTCAGTTATTTTCACAGCTCTTACCTGCTCCCTGCCTCTCCCAACTCTGCTCCCTTCTAAATTTATCATTCATACTGCTAACCAAGTTATCTTTCTGAAAAGTAGTACTGAGCCAGTTATTAACCCACTTAAAGTCCTGGTGTGGCTCCCTACAGGGTAAGATCAAATCCTGCTTTGAAAGAGCTTTCAAAACTCTCCCATCATCCCTATTACTCCAGCCACATTCAATTATCAGCCATAGACTCATAGTGCTTTACTCTTTTTCCACCGATCTGGAACATTCTCCTCCACGTGACTGCCTGCTATGTATGCTTCAAGACACACTTCCAATTTCCCTCCCATTACTCCCTCTCTTACTCAGCCCTACCATTCCCACAAAGCAAGAGTTTGTCCTTCCTCCTTCATTGTTTCTGCTGCACCCTCATTTGTGTAGATATCTACTGATGCCTTTCTTCCCATCTAGCCTGAGAACACCTTAAGAAGAGACCTGTGTCTTGCTCACCTGTGAACCTAACTTCCAACAATGACCAAAAAATAGCATCTGTGAATCGAATGAGGTACGGGCATAAAGAAATCAAATTTTTTAAAACTATGACAGAATACACAGGAAGCCTTTATTGAGCATTTACTGTGTGTGTGAAGACCAAGCTAAAAGCCAGCATCAGAAAGTCAGATGAAGAAAGCATATACACATTCATAAGCCAGAAGAGCCAAAAATAGGAATAAAAAGAGAACAAGAGGGGAAGATTGATTCTGGCAGAGGGACCAGAGAGTAGAAGGCTTTGTGGCATTTATGCTGCTATCCGAAGAATGGCAGTTTCAGAACTGGGGGCATGGGGAGGAAAGCAGCCAAACACAGAAAACAAAATAAGCCAAATCACAAAGGTAAGAAAAGGACCAAGAGCCGTCCTCACCTAGGGCCATCTGCCTCTTCACAGAGGTTTAGAGGCACAGGGCAGGGTTGGGCAGTGCTACCAACAAGGTGGGCTAGCATTAGACTTCCTAAGTGTCTCCTTTAAACATATATGCACACAAAGTCTGTCTTGATGCCAAGTCCCCAGGATAAGATCTGTCCTACACCAAATGCCCAAGGCCACCCTGACACAGAGGGCAAGCTTATGTGTGTTCTCCAGACATCAACTCTTCTAACTCATGGCAGGTTACATGTCCAGAAAAAGTACATGCAGGGCTGGGCTCGGTGGTTCAGCCTGTAATCCCAGCACTTTGGGAGGCCACGGTGAGTGGATTGCCTGAGCCCATGGGTTCGAGGCCCACCTGGGCAACGTGGTGAGATCTCGTCTCTACAATATATCAAAAATTAGCCGGGCGTGGTAGCACATGCCTGTAGTTCTGGCCACTTGGAAGGTTGAGGCGGAAGGATCGCCAGGGCCTAGCAAGTCAAGGCTGTGGTGGTCGGGAGCGTGCCACTGCACTCCAGTCTGGGTGACAGAGTAAGACTCCAAGTCAAAAAAGAAAAAGTGCGTGCAAGTTAAAATAATCCAAATCAGCCGGGCTCGGTGGCTCAGCCTGTAATCCCGCGCCTTTGGGAGGCTGAGGTGAGCGGATTGCCTGAGCCCGCGGGTTCGAGACCCGCCGGGGCAGCGAGACCTCACCTCTACAATAAATCAAAAAATTAGCCGGGCGTGGTTAGCGCATGCCTGTAATTCCGGCTACTCGGAAGGCTGAGGCGGAAGGATGGCCGGAGACCGGCAGGTGGAGTCTGCGGTGGCCGGCAGCGGCCACTGCACTCCACTCTGGGCGACAGAGTGAGACTCCAACTCAAAATTAAAAATAAAAATAAAAATAATTCAAATCAACTCTGATTTTTCTATGCAGACACTCTTAAAATGGGAGTTAATATATAATTAAGGTTTTGTTATGTTACATGTTATGAGACTGGCCATCAATACTGCAAGTAAAATCACAAAAATAAATATCTTTACATTCCACGGGATGGTATTTTCTAAATACCTAAAAGAACTATGTGGGGTAACAGAGTAAACTAGAACACACACCAAGTTTTATTTATGAGCCCCTAAAAAGCTGGGTTTTGGAGTAAGGCCAGAAGCCTTCAACACCAAATAAGAATCAGATTAATTCTCCCAGCTCTGAGTCAATATGTGTGCATTTAAAATTTTAAAAGCCAATATAATTTCAAACTGACAATACAACAATTCATTTTGAGAAATGGATTATGTACAACTTAGAACAAGATTTTGTTTTCAAGTCTATATGTTTTGGTATAGATTTTACTGAATTTATTTTGTGATTTCTTTGTTTCAAATAAATCTGAAAAGGCTTCCTCCTAACTGGTTCATTCAAACTTATCCACAGTTCAACATGGCCAACCTCTGCACAAAAAATGTCTGTTCCAATACAGATTGCCATCCCATGCAGGCCTTCCAAGATGTTCCCTTTCTGATCCTCAATCTTAAGACTGGCTTAGGAAAAGTTCCCATTAAATTCTGAGATGTGATCTCAAATTCCACATAATGACATATGAAAAAGAATTGCAAATTTCAAATCACACTGGAGGTTATTTTATCAATGAAGAAAAGAAAAGCCCTTCCTATATCTTGAAACAGGTCAAAGATTAGAGCTCAAAGACATATCTGCAAATGGTCAAAGCTCTGTAAAAATATCTGGGGTTTGTTGTTTGGCTTGGTTTGGTTTGGTTAACTGAAGAGAAGGATATCCCAAGGCCTGTGAAACACTTTCATAGAGCCATTGGTAATATGCTGTGGTAGGCTATAAGTCATTTAACTTCATAATTTATCTTTTAAAATTTTCCCATTGTACAAGAATGGCAGGTAAATCATTTTATTTCATAAGCAAGCTCAGTTATATTAAATATAAGCACCAAATGTCACCTATTTGGAATTTTAAGAACAGAGAGGTAAGTTCATATGTAATACATTTCTCTAACCTTAAAGAAAGTAAAAAAAAATCAGCATAGAGATGAAAGTGAAGATTTGTTTTCTCACGATGACTCAAACACACATCTGTCTGAAAATAATATCTTAGAAGATACATACAATAAGATTTTACAATGAGTTGATCAAAGGACTTTATGCTCATATATTACCTAAGGAAAGAGTTCAAGATGTGATGTTAGGCTCTTGGAAGGAAGAAGTTAAATACACTGAGGCTACAACCAAGGAGCTCAATGAAGAAATACGTCAGTGTTAATATTCTGGTATGATCGTCTGGTTCAATGGGCCACAACAAGAAATGTATCAACAAGTTTCATTGCTCTCTTGAACCGCTTTTCTCAATGTTACTTTCACTGGGTATAACCCAAACTCTTCGAAATACAGCATAAAAGAAAAAATGCCCAATATCATGAAACCCATTACCTTTTTAGATTCTTTGCGGGAAAGTGTTTATATGTAGACATAATAAGCACTTGGCTGTGGCTTTCTTTGCTCCTCTGAAATGCAGATCACTTTCACATTGGTTCTAAGACTCCTAAACCTACCTTCCTTGCCTATAAGTCAAGGGTACTAAAGAGAATAACCCATAGAACCTGGTAAAACTCTAGATGAGGGACTCCACCTCACATAACTGAGTCTGGATCCAGCAAGGTGGTTCTGACATCTAGCCTGAGTTAGAACTCCATATGTGACAAGCTCAAAACCTAATTTCCAGGGATAAAAAGCAAATGCATACATCTACATAAACACTGAATGTTAAATAACAAGACTCACACGTAGCCTTTGAGGGGCAAGAGAACCAAATGATTAGTATCAACCTCAAAATGCCATCCGGCCCCCCAAAATCTTCTTCCTATTAATACTGTATACCAAAACCTTGATTAGAAAATGCAGTTGAAGAAATGTGTAAATACTTAGACTATGAAAGTAGAGAAAAAGACCTAGAGAGATAATACTTTTGAAATTACGGTAGATATGTCCATTTGAAAATTGTACCACTCTAGAGACACAGTCATATTTTTGATAGGATTTCTCTGCTACATCAGAAATGTCTTTATGTGCTTTTTTTCCTGCACTTGAAAAAAAGATCTTGTAACATAATTAAATGTTAAAACTGTTGAACTAGATGTAAATAATAATAGTCACCCAACCACCATCAAAAAAAGTTCATTTGAAAGTATTTGCATAAAAAATGTTATTCTCTTGTTTTATGTGTCATTAAGCTTCACTGCTGAGAAAGACAAAACTGACTTTTTTTAAGAAACTGATTTTTTTTGACCAAGCAAAGTGGTTCATGCCTGTAATCCTAGTACTTTGGGATTACAAAAGGCCGAGGCTGAAGAACTGCTTGAGCCCAGTGTTCAGAACCAGCCTAGGCAATACAGTGAGACCTAGTCTCTATAAAAAATTAGCCAGGAGTGATGGTACGCACCTATGTCTAGGCTGAGTGAGCCCTCACCAGGGTTGGTGGCTCTTTCTATGCATGTATACATGTATACCTGTGAGAGAGTGGGGGGGGCGCGTGCGCGCACAGAAAAAAAGGCAGGGAGGATGTGAAAAGGGCTTAAAATTCAGCCTCTAATGAGGATGTTTTAATTCAAAAGAGTTGCCCAGGCATAGTGGCTCACCCTTGTAATCCCAGCATTTTGGTAGGGTGAAGTGGGAAGATCGCTTGAGGTCAGGTGTTTGAGACGAGCCTAGGAACCATAGTGAGATCTCGTCTCTACAAAAAAAATTTTTTAATTAGCTGGGCATAGTGACAAGTGCCTGTAGCCCTAGCTACTCAGGAGGCTACGGCAAAAGGATCGCCTGGGCCCAGGAAACAGAGGCTGTGGTAAGCCGTGATTGTGCCACTGCACTCCAGCCTAAGTGACAAGAGAGACTCTAACTCAAAAAAAAAAAAGAAACCAAATTTCTTAAAATTGACGGGAGCTTAGGTTGTACCACCCTAAACCTCAATCTTAGCTGCCAGATGACCCTAAACAAACATTTCCCCTTATTAACTAGGGAGCTAAGAGCGAGCTTCTGAGGGAGCAGCCTCACAGAATATAAATACACCTTTAATTGTTCAAAGGCACAAGGGCAAAGACTGAAGAGCCACAGAAAACTGGAAACTTTACCCACCTCCCAGGGTTGACACATATAAATCCAGGGGCAGAGGAGGCAAAAGTGAAAGGACTGAGGCCTGGTTTCCATCTCGCAGTCCACAAGCCATCATTTCAAGAGTAAATGTATATTAAAAACTCACACTGACTCACATTTCAAATATTGAATGGAGTCTATTTATTATTAAACAGTTAAGGCATAAAGAAAGATAAAAATAAAACATAGTAAACGCCTATCCCTCCACTCACAGCTTAAGAGAGGGAGAAAAAATCTAGCTAATAATCTGAAACCACCTGAATACCCTCTCTCCGTTGCTTTAGATTAAAGTTTAACTAATATTTACAACTGCTCAAATGGTCGTGCGTGTTCCCTTGTTCCCAGAAAATCATCATATCAGCATCTAATTCAAACTTCTGGGTTCAGATAAGGTTCAATAAAATTGAGTTTTCCATTCTGTCTATATAATTAATGCACTTCCTTTGCTTAGAATCATTCTCAGCAATTCACATTTTCCGGTCCTGAATAGATCTCCTATAAAGCTCTCACAACCACAGGAACAGGTCATGAGAATCACATTAATACAGAAAACTTTCTTATGATTGTACTACTTGAGCATAATGAGGTAACAACATGGAGAATACTTTTACAAGCATTACAAGAGTAGCTGCCCTCCTCTGCCAGAGCTGAATTTCCATCAGGGTTACTGTCCATCACGACAAATCCCCAGGGCTCATGGAAAAAAACAAACCTGCTCAAAGACCTTCCTTCAAAGCACAGGTATTCCAGCCAAAAAAAAAAAGCTTCTAGGGAAACAAAAAATCAACTATTTTTCACAGTCCCTTAAGCTGTTTAGAAAAATCCCCTCACAGATATTGCTTTAAATGTAAGAGAAAAAAATAGACCGAATGACTCCCTAAATACAACTTAACTACTGTCTTTCCTTTAAAAAGGCCTCAGAAAGATAAACAAATAAGGTAATCCTCCTCAGAATTTTCATAAAGCCTAATCTTGTTAAGCAACTTTATTGCAAACATAGCAGATTTTCAGGAGGCTTGCTATAAATATAACCAGGTATAATATTCCATATTAAATAATTTGTTTTATTTTTATTTCACCGGCCTCTCTTTGCTTCCCTCCCCCACACTCTTCAATCAACCCTTTCAATACCACAGATACCTATCTGGGCATCAGACCAGGACCTAAACTGTGCCAAGTGTCAGTGCATCTGAAATCCACTACCTTTTTTTTAACCTCAGCCAGTTAAAAGCCTTGAGCAGCAGTCAGAGAAAAAGAGAAAAGGGAATTCACGTCAGAAACACATTATCAATTTCTCTATCTTCCACCCAAAGGACTGCCTGTCCTCTGGTATTTTCCCCTTTGCTAACTCTCAACAGAGAATGACAGAGGCCAGAGCCAACAAATCAAAGAAGACTTTGACAGGCCCAGAAGCAGTAGGTTGTGTCTCTTACAACGAATCCTTCCTAGCCAGGGCTGTGATGACGGCTTCTGGGGGCCCAGAGCTCTGCCTCACAGCCCGGGGTCCCAATGTTGGTAACTATGAAGGAAAAGACAGAAGGGCTGTATAAGCACGATTAATATGGTGCAAAATTTGTAAGAGGAAGAATTAGGCACAAAATGAAGATGTTATCCAACAATAATGAAATAAACTGCCTTATAAATTAGAAGACTGGAGACTCCAGAGAAGGCAAATGCAGCACTTCTGCAGTCAGATCACCTGAGTTCTAATCCCGCTCTGTCAACTCCAAACTCTATAGCCTTTGTGACTAAATAAATGTTTATTGCCCACATATTATGAGCAAGGTACTGGGCTTGGTACCAGGGATGCATTGATCCCTGCACCTGTGGGGTTGAATGCTAGTTGGGAAGACATTAACAAACATACAATATAAGAAAAAGTACCAGTTAGTGACAAAAACAATACAGGGAACTTAAATACAGTGATGCAGTGAACAATGACAAGGAAAGCTACTTTCTAACGTCAGCAGGGAAGATCTCTCAGAGGAGGTGACATTTAAGCCTACATCTAAATGACAAAAAGGAACCAGCCAGGCAAGGATGAGGGGAAGAGAGATGTGCAAAGGCCCTGAAGCAGGCACAACTGGGCCTTTGGAGAAATAGAAAGAAGGCTAATGCAGCAAATTGCTTCTGTCTGGCTCACGTTGGTCATCAGTAAAATGGTGGTTGTGAGGACTAAATCAATATCACCACATCTGCCTACAGAACGTGGTCAATACATATAAGTTGCTAGAATTATCATAATTATCACCACCAGTTAGATCCCATCACTGGAGGTGTGTAAACAGAGGTTGGGTGAGCATGTCACAGGCATGCCTGGGTTATATGGCCTCTAAGCTTCCTTCAACAATCAGATCTTAGGATTAGACAAGCAGAAAAAATGATTCCGTGTACAGTGGCTCATGCCTGAAATCCCAACACTTTGAGAGGTGGAGGCAAGAAGATTGCCTGAGTCCAGGAGTTCGAGACCAGCCTGGGCAACTTGGTGAGACTTCGTCTCTACAGTAAATAAAAAAAATTAGCTGGATGTGGTGGCACACACCTGTAGTTCCAGTTACTTGGAAGGCTGAGGCAGAAGGACTGCCTGAGCCCAGCAGGTCGAGGTTATGGTGGCCATGAGCATGCCACTGCACTCTAGCCTGGGCGACAGTGTGAGACTCTGACTTCCCCTCACTGCCCCAAAAAAAGAAGAGAAAAGGTGAGGGAAGAAATGATAAAATTGTTACACTCAGGTTTCCTGCCCAAGGTCTTTTAAAGAAGGTATGAATTAATACAATGTGGAGTTTACTTGACTAATTCATTCAATAAATAGTTCCTTTCCATCTGAGAATCTATGATTCTATTCCTCAAACTGTCAAGAACTCCACGTGCAACTAGTTGACACACTGTCCTTGGCCTTGAGGTCTACGCTTGCTTTCTTTCTTTTTTTTTTTTGAGTTGGAATCTCACTCCGTTGCCCAGGCTGGAGTGCAGTGGAAAGCTCAGGGCCACCCCAGCCTCAACCTGCTGGGCTCCAGCAATCCTTCCACTTCAGCCTTCCAAGTAGCCAGAACTACAGACGCATGCTACCACACCCAGTTGATTTTTGATTTATTATAGAGATGAGGTCTCGCCGAGTTGGCTGGGCTGGTCTCGAACCCACCGGCTCAGGCAATCCACTCGCCTTGGCCTCCAAAAGTGCTGGAATTATAGGCTGAGCCACCAAGCCTGGTCGAGGCCTACTCTTTCTAGAGGGCTCTGGACTAAAACCCACCGCAACAAGCACTGAAAATAACAGAAAAGGATGGCATTGTATGTTACTAGGTCTAAAGTATGTTAGTTTTTAAATGAAATAGCAGTGAGGATTTTTTTTATTTAGTAAGTATTTCAAACTATTTTGTTATTTCATGATTAAAATGTTCCAAATAAAAGTTTCTGAGTCAATCCTCTATTGGCCATACAATTTACTTTTTTAAAATTACTATTTCTTGGTCTACTGTTTCAATATATTTATTAACTTGTTGAGCTTTATGAAGCCTACAAATTATGACTGTCATTGATGATGAACTTGATATACGTGCCTTTAAGAGGAGGAAAAGTCTCCTACTCAACCACAAAGCCTTGGTCATTAAAGATCACACTCTTTCAAGTTCCTTTCTAAAACATATTCAAATCCAAGGCAAATGTACTACAACTATAAACAGATGTATGGCTTTTATATTCATGAAACTACTTTATTACCCACCTTTGATAATTTTGTATTTCTGCTTAGATAGTGGAAATGGCTTTTAAAAATACAACATATAAAAGCTCACACACAGCATGAAACAAAGTAATACTGAATGAAAAATATAAACAATCCCAATAATTTAACATCAAACGCGTATCTTTTTATTATGCCAGGCTTTTAGACTGACCAAATTCAAGGATTTGGAGAAGAAAATGAAGAATCTTCATAAACCAAGATATTAAATTTATCAGCATCCTCCCAACATGAGTTTTCTTCCCTCAATCTCCATTCCCCCACTCCCATCTAATCCCCCAACAAAAAAGAAACCTAGAGGATCAGGGTAGAATCAAAATTTTCTTACAGGAAAACATCCCTTGTTAAAAATGAAAAAGCAACACATTCAGCATAGAGAATGTAGAAGGAAGATCTTTAAAATATATATATTATATAGATAATTCGTATATTTAATCTAAACTAAAAATCCCTTGGAATAGGTAAATTTTGAAGTACAATGGGATATGACAACTGTATACTAAGAATTTACCTTTAAAAAAAAGCAAAAAAGTATCCTCCAGAAAGCCAGATGGAAACTAATAGGCCCATTCATATCCAAATTTATCTACCGACTTTTGCAACATAATCCAGCCAAAAGAATGTGATTTCTATCTCAGCTATGCAACAGCTAATTTTTCAATGTGTTTTGAAGTAGATGCCACCAAAAAAAAAAAAGCAATAGTCATATCCTTGGTATTAAAACACTCTAAGAAATTTGATAGTCTTTAAAAATATAAAAACTTAGTAATACAGATTTGTTGAAGAGTTTTAGAAAATACATTTGGAAAAAAAGAGAAAAATAATAATCTCAATGCAAAAACAACCACTGTTAACATTTTAGTGTATACTTTACTAATTTTTTTTTTTTTTTGAGTTGGAGTCTCACTCTGTTGCCCAGACTGGAGTGCAGTGGCACACTCCCGGACACCGCAGCCTCGACCTGCTGGGCTCCGCCAATCCTTCTGCCTCAGCCTTCCAAGTAGCTGGAACTACAGGTGCGCCCTACCACACCTGGCTAATTTTTGATTTATTGTAGATTAGAGGTCTCACCAAGTTGCCCGGGCAGGTCTCGAACCCAAAGGGCTCAGGCAATCCACTCATCTCGGCCTCCCGAAGCGCTGGGATTACAGGCTGAGCCATCGAGCCCGGCTACTAATTTTTAAGACATATTTTTCACCAAAAAAACTTCATATAACACGTATTTTTTTACTAACTATCTCAAGAACATAATTCTAGGGGAGGCATGATGGCTCACGCCTGTAATCCCAGCACCTTGGGCAGTCAAGGTGAAAGGACTGTTTGAAGCCAGAAGTTAGAGACCAGCCTGGACGACATAGCGAGACCCTGTCTCCACAAAAAATCAGTCAGACATAGTGGCACTTGCCTGTCATCCCACCTACTTGAGCCCAGGAGTCTGAGATTACAGTGAGCTATGATCATGCCACTGCACTCCAACCTGGGCAACTCTATAAAATGTTTATCAAATAATTAAAAAAACATATTTCTGTGTGTGTGGATGTGTGTTTATACACACACACACACACATCCATATGTTTTTTTATAAATGCTTAATCTTCCCATTTATGAATATACCCTAATTTAATTAAATTCTAAATGCTCTATTCAGATGTACTACAGTAAAGAAACATAGTAGATTTAAACCACTATTTCCTAAAGTTGCTTAACCATGACTTCCTTTTGTGAATTGCATATTAACAGTCCTACACTTGTGATTCTTTCAAAATACCTTGGAAAATAATGACTTAACCAACTTCCATTACTATATTTTTGTAGTGTTTCCATTTTTTTCTATCATAAATGATGCTGTAATCAACTTTTTTTTTCCTTTTGTAGAGACGAGGTCTTGTTACACTGCCCAGGCTGGTCTTGAACTCCTGGACTCAAGTGATCTTCCTACCTTGGCCTCCCAAAGTGCTCAGATTACAGGTGTGAGCCACTGCACCTGGCCCAACTTCTTGAATGTACATTTTCATATACTGCTTAGGGAAAAACTCTAGAAATAGAATTACTTGGCTAATTAATATTCGTGTGTTAAAAACATGCAACTAGCCGGGCTCGGTGGTTCAGCCTGTAATCCCGCGCCTTTGGGAGGCTGAGGTGAGTGGATTGCCTGAGCCCGTGGGTTCGAGACCCGCCTAGGCAGCGAGACCTCATCACTACAATAAATCAAAAAATCAGCCGGGCGTGGTAGCGCATGCCTGTAATTCCGGCTACTTGGAAGGCTGAGGCGGAAGGATCGCCGGAGCCCAGCAGGTCGAGGCTGCGGTGGCCGGGAGCGGCCACTGCACTCCAGTCTGGGTGACAGAGTGAGACTCCAACTCAAAAAAAAAAAAAAAAAACCACATGCAACTAGTACAACATCCATGGAAAACAGTTTGGCGATTCCGAAAAGACCTAAAAATCGACCTTCCATACGACCCCGCAATCTCCCTACTGGGAATATACCTGGAGAAACTCAGATCACTCTATAAAAAAGATACCTGCACACGCATGTT
The DNA here is from genome assembly GCA_027257055.1 of Cephalopachus bancanus. Classification (NCBI taxonomy): domain Eukaryota; kingdom Metazoa; phylum Chordata; class Mammalia; order Primates; family Tarsiidae; genus Cephalopachus; species Cephalopachus bancanus. Next base: position 7,093,106 of record JAPVLO010000006.1, read on the forward strand.
TATTGCAGCATTGCTCACAATAGCAAAAACATGGAACCAACCATGCTGCCCACTGAAGGAGGACTGGATAAAAAAAATGCGGTACATATACCTGATGGAGTATTACGCAGTCACAAAGGACAAAATTATGAACTTCACAGCAACTTGGATGGACTTAGAGTCTATAATACTAAGTGATCTATCACAGAAACAAAGAACTGAATATCACATGTTCTCATTCATAAGTGGACCTTGAACAATTTTCGTAATATTATGAGAAAAGGATTGGCAGTAGTGGGAAACTGCCAGGGGAGATGGGGCACACCTCATCAACAAAGGTACCTGCATAATGAATATTTGCATACCTAACCCTGAATTGTACCCTGCATCTTTTTTTAACTTTTAATTTCCCACATCTTTAAAATAAAATTTTTTTAAATAAAAAAAATGTTATTATTTTTGCCAAACTGTTTCTCAGCAGTATATGAGATTTGTCAGCCTTTTAAAATGATAATTTTAAATATAAAGAATAGTTTGTAAGTTTATGTGCTCATCATATATACACAGTATTTTTCAACTTATATAATTAGCTTTTTATGGACATAGCTAAAGTACAAGTTATAAATATGAAAGGTCTTGCTTTAATAGAGGTTGACTCGGAAAACTACTTAATAATACACCACCTCACAATTTATAAAACATGACAAGTATGGAGAATTTAAATGGTCTCTCTTCTGTTTTTCTCTTTGTTATATTTACATATGTCTGAATATATACTCTGTGCCCCTAAGAAGATATTAATATCCTTTATATTTATATAGCATTCGTAGTGTTCAAACATTTAGAACAAAAAGAGTTCTAGAGAAACAGAACATCCTCAACACATATTTTAAAATAGGATATCTGATTAGAATATTAGGATATCTTCTACACCTCCAGAAGATTCTTCAAACTCCACAATAGTTGCTACATATTCAAAGGCAAGTCTATAATAACTTAAATCTTTACCAATCAACAAACACTAGTATGATGGAGAAAAATGTGTATTCTAAGACAGTTAATTTAGATCTTATTTTCAGTGACTATTTCTGCAGTTTCAAATAATAGTAAGAGATAAGTTCCTAGCAATATAAAAATGGTTCACATGGCAAAAGAGGCTTTGGGTTCCTTTTTTGTTTTTAAAGTGACACTGGATATATTTTTATACCTAAAGTAACTCTTAAAATTACTTAAGTATAGTGTTCGCACCAAGGGTGGAGTTCTGTGTAATTTTCAAAGCTCAGAAAGACCCTGCCTGCTCAAAAACATCTACCCTTTGAGCCTGCCTCAGAATCATATTTGAAGCTTTTTTAAAATACAGTCATTTTTATTCAATAGGTCTGGAGTGATGCCAATGCATCTGCATTTTTTAAAAACCCCCAGTTGATTCATTTGTACAGCCAGAGTCAAAAAGTACCCAGTTATATAAGAAAGATTGGAAGAGGGGGTGGTATCCCTGAAATCCCCAATTTAAATGTTCATATGAAAACCATTAATCTACCAGTGTAGTTTGTTAGATTACCTACGTGAAAACTTTACCTTGAGAAGATTCATAAGAAGTTTCAAGGTAGGACACCTGATAGCCTAGCAATGCTCACCAACAAGGATGGAGGTGAGCACACATGGTCATGGAATCCAACCATGAGAAGATCCTTCCTGCCAGAAATTACAATACTTCCTACTTTAAGCAAATAATCTCTTCAATTTTCAGAGAATAGAGGGGAAAGATGCTCAGATGTATTTTTGTATTTTTTTTTAATGTGGAATGCTTTATTTGCGTATTTCTTTTATCTGTCCAGATGTCTCTGTCCTCATTTTTTTTTTTTTTGAGTTGGAGTCTCACTGTCACCCAGGCTGGAGTGCAGTGGCATGCTCATAACCTCTATAGCCTCAACCTGCTGGGCTCAGGCGATCCTCCCACCTCAGCCATCCAAGTAGCTGGAACTACAGGTACACGCCACCACACCTGGCTAGTATTTTTGTATTTTCATGATATAGTCTTATAAATAAACAACATTTAGCTACACGTAGCAGTTTCACTAAGCAATGTAAGTCAACATACAATGAGACAAAATTGGGTTGAGAAAGTAAGATAGGACACTCAGAAACGTTATATTACCTTTTACAAAATGATAGTCATTTGTCAGAATTAAGTCTCTCAAAAGAAGTTTGCCTCACAAGAACCATGATAAACAAGCCAAGAAACCTGTCTTCTAAATAATTTATACATAAAAATCCATAATTGTCTTGAGCTTCCATTACCTACCAGATCTGGACTTAATAATATCACTGAATTCATTCTGCCCACTGTCGGGCCTGGCTTCATGTTCTCCATACTTGGCCATCTTGGCTGAGTTTCGGTGTAATCCAAAAACTGTACCAGGTCCTCTCTTTAAGACTTTCAACTTCCTACAATCATTCAGCTTGAGACCAATACCTAAAAAGAAAAGGGAAATTACCGACTCAAAAAAAAGTTTATTTTTTTATTTAGTTAACCACTCAGTAAATACTTATTGAGTGCCTACTTTGTATAAAGCATTCATCCAGGTAATGGGGATATTACTATCAACAAGAGACATAGCCTCTATCATTATGGAGCTTACAGACGCTAAGCAACTAATGATATAATGGATTACTTCGTTATAATACTGATAGATTACAAATGTACAAAGGAGAAGCATAAAGTAATAAGAGCACACAGAGAGGAATCCAACCTGCCCTAGGCAACTAGAGAAGGCTTTCTTGAAGAAGTGACATTTGAGCCAAGCCTTCAAGGATGACAAAAATTTAATTAGCCAAAAAGGGAAGTGGAAAAAGAAAAGGTAAGAATGTCCCACGTAAGGTGGCGGAAAGAATCATGGAGGAATCAAAGAGCTGAGCACAGGCCACTGTTTTTGGAGAGAAGAGAGCCAGGAGACAAGGGTATTCTGTGGAACTAGGTAAGGGATATAGCAGGCAGGACCAGGGACAGGGCCTTGAAGACCATGTCAAAGCTTTTGGTCTTTATCTAAAGAACAACTATGAACCAGTGGATGGTTTTAAGAAGGGAAATGACTTGGTCAAATTTAACAGTGAAGTGTGATAATATCTTCAACTTCAGTTCAAACAGGGTAGAATATACCTATCTACATATTTATGTTGATATATGTATGTGTATGTGTATACAAACATGCAGAGAAAGAAAGAGATGGAGTAAATATTGTGAAGTTACTGGAGAAACTAGTCAAAGGGTATCTGGATGGTTATTGTACTATTCTATTGTAACATGACAGGCAGGAAATGACTGTGGCCTAAACAAGAGTAGATGGAAAGAAATGGGTGAATATGTGGGATATTTAGCTATCAAAGAAAGTCCAATAGGACTTGGGAACCAATCAGATATGAGAGGTTCAGGACACTAACATGCAAAACGACTTCCTAATTTTGGCTTGGGCAATTAAGTGGGAGGTGAGTCATTCAGTGACCTGGGAACACTGGAGGATAGCCGGTTGGGAGAAAGAAATAATGAAAGTGGTTTGAACTTGCTGAGTTTCAGGTGCCTCTGAGATATATAAGTGGAGATGACAAAGAGTCAGTTGGATATACAGGATTGGATCATCAATCTGACAGATTTTAGGAGAGTATAAAAAACTTTTCATTTTTTATATGTCTCTACTACTGTTAAGAATTCATAGGTTATTATGTGGTTAAATTGCTTTGATCAGGTACATAACCAAGAAATTTGCTCAACTCTTAAGTGTATTTTATTATATTCAAGAACCAAAACCTTTGTCCAGAAGAATGTATATAAAATTTTATTAATATGGAAAATTAAGTTTTCCCAAGGAAAAAGTCCCTTTCCTAGAAAAAAAAAACTAGAGTGAATTCCCTTGAAGAGATAAGTCTAATGGTTTTCCTCACCATTGGTCTTATCCAAGGGGCTCCACTTCAATGCTTCCCAAAGCTTATTCCCACTCCATAAAAGAGAAAATTAAACAGTTTACACAGGACTTTATTTCATTTGCACATGACCAGTAATACTGCTTCATTACAATGTTTTACTTGCCACACCCCTCAAGACACTTTTTCAAACTTTCTCAGTCCCTTCATGCTGCAAAGATAAGCAGAAAAAAGTGATTAGAGAACAAGGGAAAGGCAAGGAGAAAGGAAAATAACAGAAGGCCATTCAAACAGTGATAGCCTCTGATTTCACGTGTTGCCATTAATAGCCAGGAGACTCCAGTCTGAGTGATATCAGGCAAAGGATACCTCCTTCTAAATCCCCAAATGCTGTAGCAACTTTGGTTGACAGGAGATAGAATTAACTTCTCACCACTAAAAATGTATCACAATGGCACCTTCTACTTCCACACCAATGAAATTGAGAAAATCCCATCTTCTCTGATGAGAGACTAAGAATAAATGAATGGCCGGCTCGGTAACTCAGCCTGTAATCATGCGCTTTGGGAGGCTGAGGTGAGTGGATTGCCTGAGGCTGCGGGTTCGAGACCCGCCTGGGCAACTTGGCAAGACCTCCTCTCTACAATAAATTAAAAAATGAGTCGGGCATGGTAGCACGTGCCTGTAATTCCAGCTACTCCGAAGGCTGAGGCGGAAGGATCGCAGGAGCCCAGCAGGTCGAGGCTGCGGTGGCCAGGAGCGGGCCACTGGGCGACAGAGTGGGACTCCAACTCAAAAAAAAAAAAAAAAAAAGAATAAATGAATGGGGCATTGCTTCAGAAGCTTTAAGTCCTATACAATTGTAATGTATTGTTAGCGCCACCCTATATTTCCCTTTCCTTAATATGATGTTCTGTAAAGTTTAGCCAGAACCAGATGTTTCCCACAGAAACCAAATCCCTCAAGTCCAGGTTCAACAGCTCTTCCTTCAGAACATCTCTGGCAAGGGTGTGTGGCAATAAATCTAAGGCAGGCATGGCCTTAATGTCAAAATTAGTGTTTTAATTTTTAAAGATTTTGGTTATTACACACACACACACACACACACACACAGTCTTCAACAATGTGCTTTATGATGGAAATGCAGTGTAAGTCATTGAGGAAAAACTACTCGTTCATTTCCTCTGGAAACCCAAACCTGGGGGTGCTAGCGATAATGGGAAGGGAAGCCAAGGGGACAAGTTTGCTGCTCTGCTTGAAACACAGTAAAAGAAACCGCTGAGTGCCAAGAACTGCCATTCACACTCGGAAGCACTCCAGGGAAGGTTAATACTACTGTGATTAATACTGTTTACGGGGGCAATAAATTTTAGGAAAACACCCAAAGGAGAGTTAAAAAGCTGTCTCATCGGTCCCATAAATGCTGGAAAAAGGAGCGGGGAACAGCTCCACGTCCACCCTGGCCCTCGCGGCTGAAGGACCCACGAGCTTCGCATCGCTCCAGCTCTCGGCAAACCCATTGCCACCCGCAGGTTGTCTTCCCCCACGCCCACTCGCAACCAACCCGGAGGCGTCGGCGCGACTTCTCGAGGCCGGTGCAAATTACAAAGGATTGGAGGCAGCTCCTGCCGCGGAGCCCGAAGGCCCGGAGCGCCGGCTGGGGAATTCGGCCTCCCCACGAACGCGGGGCGCTCTGCCCGCGGCGACCGGTGCACTGACCCTCCCAAGCGCAGCATGGGGAACTGGACCGCGAGGCCCTGGTGACCTAAGTGACCTGAGGAGGCCCTCCCCAAGACACCCCAGAGAGCGGGACTTGGAGCTATACCCGGGCTCTCCAGTTCATTGTAAAGGAAAGTGCGAGTCCCACGGCTCTTGGCGGTCGGGCACGCTTTCTCTTCCTCCGGGGGGGGCCTTGGAACGAGTCCCTTTCGTAAGCTGGGACTGGAGGGGAAAAATCTCTTTTAACAACGTGCCATCTAAAAGTTGCACAGCCTACAATTGGTGCTTTGTTGGTTTTGTAAGTGGCCTTGGGCAACCAGAGCCTACGACCACGGGCCAAAAGGGGGCATGAATTACCTTGTCAGTTACAGCAAGAGATGCCAAGAGTCCGGAAAACGAGACGAGGAGACTGCGCGGGACTGCGCACCCGTGAGCCCCCCACCCCCACCCCCTCACCCCTGATCCCTTCAGCCTCTCCAGAGCCGCTGGCAGGGAGCTGGTGATCGCGCCACTCTCTCCGGAGCCCCACCCTCGAGAGCAGCAGCCACCTAGAGGTCTAGCACGTTCCCAGTCAGGCGGCCGGCTGGGAAGCGCTCCCCGGCCCGCCGACCACACAGCCACGATCTGCCCACCCTCCCCTGGCGGACACCGCCGGGGCCCCGCCCTCCCGGGCCCGGGTGTGTGTGACAGGCTGTCCTAGGAGGCCACGTCCCCTCTTGGAGATCACTGGCCCAGCGCCCTGCACCGTGCGAGGCACGGACGCGCGACCCTTTCGCCCCAGGGGGAGCGAGGATTGGGGGAGCCAGAAGGCAGCGCAGAACCGGGCCGAGAAGTCTGGGTCGTTCGGAACTAATACGGATCCCGAGGACCTCCACGCCCGAGCACGCTCCACGTTCCTGGCATTCTGCCTCCCGCCAGGGTCGGGTGGGGGAGCCGAACCGAAGGCTCCGGGGAAAGTGCACGCAAAAGTTGGTTACATCTTCGACTCTGAGACCCGAGCAGGAGCTCGGGACGCCGATCCGGGACGGGAGAGCCGCAGGAAGATCCATCCTCCTCCCGGTCCCCACCCACTCCTCGGGGGCCGCGTTCACATTACCCAGCCCGAGGCTTCAATAATGCATGCGCCTACCTGCTCCCCGCTGGCCGCCTCGCCTCCCCGCCGCCGCCGCGTCCGGAGCCGGCCGCCGGCTCCTCTGGACCAGTTTGAGTCGTAGTAATTGCGAGGGGGTGTGTGTGTGAGTTTCGTGGTGCGATGTTTAAAAAAAAAATGAAACGTGGAGAAACAGACGAGATCCGAAAGGAAAAAAAAAATTGACACCCGAATGAAAACGCCCCTGACTTGTGCAATCTTCCTGCCTGGTAGTTCCGCCAAAACACAAAACAGTCAAAGCGCAAACCTGGAGCGGGCGCGCAGGCACCAAGTTTGCCAAACACGAGAGAGTTTTCCGTCTGCAAAAATGACCCAAGAGAAGGGGGCGCCGCTCCCGGTGATTCCCCAATCGGCTTTGGGAGCCAGAGGCTCTCCTCGCCCCCTCGGCGGGAGAAAGCCCGCGGCCGGCTGCGGCTGCCCGCTCCCCTCCTCCGAGGAGGGGCGACTCCACAACTTTGTGCGAGAGAGCGGCTCGCTCCTTCGGCGGCTCCTCCTCCTCCTCCTCTGCCTCCTCCTCCTCCCCCCGCGGGCCTGCCCCTTTGTTGGCGAGGAGCACGGGGGGCGGAGGAGGGGGGGTGGGTGCAGGACCAGGAGGTCTCGCGCCGCCACCCCCTACCCTTGGGAAGGGGTTTGCGTCCCGGCACCCGGGGGTTGGCGCGCTCTCTCGCTCTCTCTCTCTCTCTCTCTCTCTCTCTCTCTCTCTCTCTCTCTCTCTCTCCTCTCTTCTCTCTCTCTCTCCTCTCTCTCCTCTCTCCCTCTCTCTCTCTCTCTCTCTCCTTCTCTCTTCTCTCTCTCTCTCTCTCTCTCTCTTCTCTTCTCTCTCTCTCTCTCCTCTCTCTCTCTCTCTTCTCTCTCTCTCTCTCTCTCTCTCTCTCTCTCTCTCTCTCTCTCTCTCTCTCTCTCTCTCTCTCTCTCTCTCCTCGCCTCTCCAGCGCTCCCGCTTTCCCCCGCTCTCCCACCCCGCCACCGCCGGCCCAGCAACTTTGTTCCGGGAGATCAGCCCCTCTATGCTCCGGGTTCGGCCTCTGCGGGGCCTCGGCGGCCACCACGGGCACCCCTCCCGGGAATTGGCGCTCCGGGTCACCTGACCGCGTGCCCCGTCAATCAGCGCCGGCCCTGCGCGCCCTCCCAGCCCGCCGCAGCCCTGCCCCGCGCTCGGCTGGCCCGGGGCGGCAAGCCGGGCGCCGGGAAACCGGAGCCGGGAGCTAGAATGGATGCCTGGCGCACAGTTCCCTCTATTCAGATTATCCGAAATTGTGAGTCACGCCCCCCTGGGCAAACCCGGTCTCCAGTTAGGGTGACTTTTTTTTTTTAGATAAATTCCCGTCTGCCTCCCAACTCACCCCATCTCGGTTTGCTGACGTTGCTGATTTTTTTGGTCCTAGTTCCAACAGTATATTTATTTTACATTATTTTCTTAGTGTCGTTTTTAATATTAAGAAAAGATCTGAAATGTCATTTTATATTAGTTCATATTACAAGTAGTGATTGCGCTGACCTTATTTTTCTTTTTTTTTCTTTTTTTTTTTTTTCTTTTTACTTTGCACACATAAACACACTTCTGTTATAGAGCCCGTTTCAAGCTTGAGGGATTTGCCAAAAAAAAAAAATCTAGGAAAAAATGAGCTTGTGCTGTGTCTGCATTTTTCTTACTTACACATTGTATTCCCCGTGTGTTCCTGTGATTCTTGCATATGATCATCACATGTGGGAGAGGAAAGAAAAAATATTAGCAAAGAGGAAGAGATGACTGATAAGAGAGCTCCGGCTTTCCGCTGGCTTAATATTTGAGAGTTAATTTACAGGGCAGTAAAGATTAAACCACTGGGGGTTTTAAACTAATTTTTCAGAAAATTCACTAGCCTTCTGTTAGTTATAAAGTGAAAGTCTCCCCCTTTTCTAAGTGCTGTGGTGTGGAGTTGGAATCTTCCTTATAAGGTGTCTAACTCAGCATCCTTCCTTTTGATGATGATCTACCTTTAAGCCAAATAAAACCCACAGGATTAATTTGAAATGGGTATGATTTATTTATTTGCTTGCTTCATTCACTTAAAAAAATCACTAATTTGGAGCCTGCCAGGTCTACTGGCTCTGTGGATGATGCAAAGATAATCTTACCCTTAAAGAACTTAGAATCTAGTAGGGGATATAAGGCATGTAAACAAGTAAGTATATGCAAGATCCAAGATAAATGCCATAAGAACAGATAAGATGCTCTCAGAGTCTGGCTACAGAGAGGGAGGCAGGGGTTTCTTTTAATTGATAATTCTACAGAGGCTTAAAGTTGCTTATCACTCCCAGTAACCTGTTTGAGTTTCATCCTTGAAAATGGATAAAGCCACATTAGAGTGTTTGAGGATCTTGTCACTTAAAATGATGTAAGCATAAAACACTTTATAAACCGTGAAATGCAGCACAAGTATTCATTTATTTAGCTCAAATTTTTTGAAAAATGCAGATATATATTTTGGGTCCTGTGATTTCTGGGTTTAGTCAAGCTTCCCCTTGGGCTGTAGGGGATGGGGCATGAAGGACAACAGATGCCTTCTGCAAGGGAAGGTGACTTGTAGGGCACATCAGACACAGTGGCTTATGGCAAGTTACCTGGAGACCTGTGTATTATGTTTCTAGCCCTTCTCCCCTCAGGCAGAGACTGATACTCTTTGTAGTTGGTGAGCAAAAGAGGCCAAAGAAATTCCTGTTGATGGACTGACCAACAGGCCTCAGGCTGGTCCTGATCCCTTCTCCCATCCCTCTTGACCACAGAGGGCTATATTTCAACAGAGCAGACAGTGTGATCTTCCTTCACATCCCAAGACACTAGATGGGGGACGGTGGGAACTGGATGTTGATGGGCCTGCAAGGACAGTGCTCAGTGGGGTTTCATTTGCCTCCTCCCAAAATGGCTACAGAGCATTGGAGAAGTGATAGGAAGGAGGCCCTACGTCTACTGTTAACCTAAGCCGGATTGCCCCCCACTATCGCCATAGAACAGTGAAAATTAAGGAAAACTGAATTGATGTCACTGTAGGAGAGAAAACCCTTGACTTAAGAGGAAATTATGATATGAGTAGTGTATATATAGTGTATATAAAGATATCTGTATATATATGTAATATATACATATGACTCACATAGATATTGTTCATATACAGGAAACTGATTCTAATATAAGAGTCTAAAAGAAAACAGTCACTACTAAACTTTGTGCAAGAGCATGTAAACGCATTTTCTCTGTAAGCTGCAGACACAGGGTAGGTAGGGGGAATGCACAATGTAAAAAATCAAGACACTCCATCAGTTTTACCCTTGATGTTGACTGTAAATAAAGCCCACACAGAAGCACTTTAAAAAGGTGGAAAAGTTAGGAAATTTCCCTTTTCTTATTTTTTCAGATTAAAAAAGTATACATCTGTAGCTTGTATTTAATAGAACTGGAATATTTGCTGACAATTGTCACTGAATTCTTCAGTCAAATATCTAGTACTTGTGCAAGTTGTCAAAGTTTTATCACATAAAAAATCTTTTCAAATAGAATTAAAGAAACAAAAATAATAATATCACATGAAACTTTTCATGAATAAATAGCACAAAGGCAGAGCTCCTCACAATTTAGTGAACTTAAGAATCCCTGGGGAGAGCCGGGCTCGGTGGCTCAGCCTGTAATCCCACGCCTTTGGGAGGCTGAGGTGAGTGGATTGCCTGAGCCTGTGGGTTCGAGACCCGCCCGGGCAGCGAGACCTCATCTCTACAATAAGTCAAAAAATCAGCCGGGCGTGGTAGCGCACGCCTATAATTCCGGCTACTCGGGAGGCTGAGGCGGAAGGATCGCCAGAGCCTGGCAGGCGAGGCTGCGGTGGCCGGGAGCGGCCACTGCACTCCAGTCTGGGCATCTGAGTGAGACTCCAACTCAAAAAAAAAAAAAAAAAGAATCCCTGGGGAAGCCAGGCTCCGTGGCTCAGCCTGTAATCCTGCACCTTTAGGGGGCTGAGGTGAGTGGATTGCCTGAGCCTGCGGGTTCGAGACCCGCCTGGGCAGCGAGACCTCATCTCTACAATAAATTTTTTAAAAATCAGCCAGGCGTGGTAGCGCGTGCCTGTAATTCCAGCTACTCAGAAGGCTGAGGCGGAAAGATCGCTGGAGCCCAGCAGGCGAGGCTTCCGTGGCCGGGAGCGGCCACTGCACTTCAGTCTGGGCGACCAAGTGAGACTCCAACTCAAAAAAAAAAAAAAAAAAGAATCCCTGGGGAACATATTTTAAATTCAGATTTCCTGCCATTCCCCAGAAATTCTGATTTAGTAGGTCAGATAGAGCCCATGAAGCTGCAGTTTTAACATGTAACTCATGAGGTTTAGGTTAGAATGACTGGGGTACCACACTTTGCTCCACTGTGCCCTAGAAAGCTAGCTTCAAATAAGCCACTTTGGATGACTAGAGGGGTCAAGAAATTGCCCTACCAAAAAGAAAAATCCATACTGTATTGATCATAATTTTGAAATATCCACGATTAGCTTTATCTCTTCTTTTTTCTTTTTTTGTCTTTTTTCTAATAGAGATGAAGTCTCACTATATTGCCCAAGCTGGTCTTGAACTCCTGGGATCAGGCAATCCTTCTGCCTCAGCCTCCCAAAGTACTGGGATTATAGGCTTGAGCCACTGCACCCCCAGGTAACCTCCAATCGTTAATCTAAAGAGTATTCCCAACAGTGTAATCTGCACTGATGGTGGGAAGCCTGGCCAGGTTTTGAGGGAATGAAGTTCTGAAGAGCAAGTCTGATGACAAGAAGTCAAGGAGGAAAGGACTATTGAGGATGCAGGAGCTGAAATGCAGTCCAAAGAAGCCAAGAGTACAATAAAAGGACTCAGCTATTGGGGAGAGAAGAGCAAACGAGAACACAAGGGAAGGATACGGAGGCCCAAAAAGAGGAGGAGACAGAGAGTATGGAGGGTGGGAACGTCTGAGTAAAACACACCCTGTGTTAGGGTTATCCTATTTATTAATTTTACATCATTTAATTTACTTTGCAAAATTTTATGGTTACTTTTTTTTTTTTTGGAGTTAGAGTCTCACTTCGTTGCCCAGGCTGGAGTGCAGTGGCACATTCACAGCCACCCACTGTCGACTTGCTGGGCTCCAGCGATCCGTCTGCCTCAGTCTTCCAAGTAGCCGGAACCACGGGCATGTGCTACCACACCCGGCTAATTTTTGATTTATTGTAGAGACAAGGTCTCGCCAAGTTGTCCAGGGTGGTCTCGAACCCGCAGGCTCAGGCAGTCCACTCGCCTCGGCCTCTCAAAGTGCTGTGATTACAGGCTGAGCCACTGTGCCTATGATTATTATTATTTTAGAGTTATGGTTTCACCCTGGTGTTGCAGCTGGAGTACAGTGTTGCAATCATAGCTCACTGCAGCTTGAACTCCTAGGCTCAAGGGATCCTCGTGCCTCAGTCTTCTGAATATCTAAAACTGCAGGTTTGCGCCACTATGCTCAGCTGATTTAAAAAATTTTTTTTTTTTTAGAGATGGACTCTAGCTCTATTGCCCAGGCTGTTTTTAAACTCTTGGTCTCAAGCAAGCCTCCTCCCTCAGCCTCCCGAAGTGCTGGGATTATAGGCGCGAGCTACTTGACCTGGCCTTAGTTTGTACAATTTGATAATGCTAGTGCTGAAAGGGTTTTCACAAAGTTACTCCATCAACCCCCTAATTTTACAGATAAAGAAGCAAATGAAAGACACAAAACTAGCTAGGGAATACATTTAGGTAAAATAAAATAATCTATTGGGAAGAAATGTCCACATTACAAAGAAGTAAAAATAGAGGATCCCTGTGTTACATAAATCCATTGTTAACCAGAAGAAAAAGGAGAGGGGAGAATAAGGAGGGAGGAGATAAGGAGGGTGGGTAAAAAGGGAGTATTCAAAGAGAACTAGGTCAGATTTAAGTCACCTAAGTGCTAATTATGATATTGATTGTTATTAGCTGTATGAGCTTCTGGAACTTAACCTTTAGCTTCCTATCTGTAAAACAGAAAGAATAATGCCTCCCTCAAGTGTTGTAAGAATCAAATGAGCTAGTTAATACAAAGCATTGATCACAGTGGCTGGTACTTTTTACTTGTATTATGTGCCTTCCCTTTCTCTTAACTCAGGGGGATTTGTTGCCATTTTGTGATCATCTTCACTCATTCTTTTATTGAAAACATTCCTGGAATTCCCATTATCTGCTTCGGGGCAAAGTACAGAAATAGAAATAAGCCACAGTGGCTATCTTCAAAGAGCTCGCAGTCCAATGAGAAAGACCAACACAGAAACAGACAATTGTAAATTAATATGGGAGCATCGGTACAGCCAAGATGTAACATGAGCCAGGACAGGGACACATCATCCAACAGAAGAACAAGAACAAGGGGGTATCACGTAGTGACACCTGAGTTGAGCCTTAGCAGACAAGTAGGAATCCTAAAAGACATCTGTTGTCTTGCCTGGGCCCAACATCTTTGTTGAAGGAACGTTACCCCTTCCTTTGGGAAAATGCTCTTTTTTCGCTCCAGTCAGATATCGTGTGGCTGTCAATCACTTCTCCACCTAAGCTGGGGGTGGGCTCATGACCCAGGAATAGCCAATCATAGGTAGTGATTGGCGTTTTCATGGTAACAGTGAGAGAGAAAATGCTCTTTTTCACTTTGGAATTAGTAAACTGGAGTAACATAAAAATCGAGACTATCCCGTCATCCCCCCATGCCCTCTCCTGCACCTGTTATTATCGAAGGAGAAAATGAAACCATTGCACAGGGTGTTGAAAAAAATAGAGTATCTTGAGGATGCAGAAGTCCTGGTTTCCATGCCCACAGGCAGTGCCCTTTTTATTACTGCCTTTAATATTTTTTTTCCTTTGGTCAGAGGCTCATTCCGTCACCCAGGCTGGAGTGCAGTGGCACCATAATGGCTCACCACAGTCTCTACCTGCTGGACTCAGACATCCTTCTGCCTCAGCCTTCCAGCTAGCTGGGATTACAGGTAGCTGCCACCATGCCAGGCTAATTTTTTTATTATTATTATTTACTGTGGCGATAGTTCTGGCCACATTGCCCAGACTGGTCTTGAATTCCTGGGCTCAGGCAGTCCTCTCGCCTTGACCTCACAAAGTGCCCAGCCCTTTATCCTGAATGTTAGCTTATGTGAGACTTCTGTCACTTGCAACTGAACAAGCCTCTTTACCTGCTTAATATAAAAATTATTTTAACATAAAATAGTTAATATAAAAACCAAACACATTTGCAGACTTAGCCTGGTAAAGGTAGGGCTCCCCATCTAGATTTCCAGGCCATGGCCAAGCATCTCATACCCTAGCTGTTCATTAGTTTCCTGCCTAAACTCTAGTTGGCTTTCAGAACTGGAATGTGCACCAAACTGCAGCCTGATTGGCAAGAGCCCTGGCTCTCAGCAAGGCTCTTTGGCTCCCTTGCCCGGAGTAGTCTTCAAATTCTTGGACATGCTCTTAGAGTACATTTACAAGTAAACATCCTCTTCTAGCCTGGACTGTGCCCCTCCTGTTCCCACGCAACTCCTCAGACTGGGAGGCTTGATTAAGTCAGCTTAGTGTTCCCAATATCCCTCCGGAGAGCAAAATCCAGACTTCCCAGGTGACTGATTCATAAAGGACCTGCTTCATGGTCCAGATGGTCTTCACAGCCCCCCTGCTAGGACTCCTCCCTCTGGGTACCATGTCTCTGTAGAGAGATGGTCAACATGACTTACACCTGAACCTGACCAAGTTTTGATATTAATCAGCTCCTCTGCTTTGTCACCCATCATTTTCTTCCAGTAAATTCTCATCGTTTTTAGGTGGAAGCCAAATTCTTCGGAGTTCTTATTCTATTTTCAAGAGACAAATTGTTGACCAGGTGCAATGGCTCACACTTGTACTCCCAGCACTTTGAGAGGAACCCTTGCATCTAGGAGTTTGAGACCAGCCTTGGTACCATAGTGAGACTCCATCTCTACATTAAAAGAGAGAGACAGATAGTAATACCAGTTTTCCCATCTTAGGCTGAGGGCAGGGAGAGCAGAGCCAGACACACATTGTGAACTTCTTCCCCTGGAGAACTAGCTAGGGCCCTCAGAACACTGATCAGTCCCTCTACAGTGATTATTGGGCATTTCCTCCACAGTGATTATTGGGCATATAAAACTAAGGAAAATCCCAAGGATTACATCACAATGAAAGAATGAAATAGGCTGGGTGTGGTGGCTCACACCTATAATCCCAGCACTTTGGGAGGCTGAGGTGAGAGGATTGCCTGAGCCCATGGGTTTGAGATCAACCTGGGCAACCTGGCGAGACCTCATCTCTACAATAAATCAAAAAATTAGCCAGATGTGGTGGCGTATGCCTGTAGTTCCACCTACTTGTAAGTCTGAGGCAGAAGGATCACCTGAGCCTAGCAGATGGAGGCTACAGTAGCCAGGAGCATGCCACTGCACTCCAGCCTGGGTGACAGAGTGAGGCTCCAACTAAAAAAAGAAAAAACTAATTAAAAAAAAAAAAAAAGAAGAAGACCAGACTTGGTGGCTCAGCCTGTAATCCCAGCACTTTGGGAGGCTGAGGCAAGTGGATTGCCTGAGTTCAAGACCAGCCCGGGCAAAATTAGCTAGGCATGGTAGCATGCACCTATAGTTCTGGTTACTTGGAAGGCTGAGATGGAAGGATCGCCTAAGCCCAGCAGGTCAATACTGGGGTGGTTGTGAGCATTCCATTCACTCTGTTGCCAACAGAGTGAGACTTCACCTCCAAAAAAAAAAGAGTGAAATATTGGGACAGTTTATTGTGTCACAGCTTTAAATGTCAATTATTTTAACAACTTCAACAATTCTGTTTTACAAAATTAGCACAAATGGCTCTTCAGTATCATTACAATGACCTCACACCTCAAACTAGTAACCACCTGCACTAGAATGAAATTGTTTCACCACAATTCCCTTCCTCCAATGTTGTACCCTTCCTCCAATAAGCATCTTTATTCTCACAGTATTTGCTCTTACTTTGCGAAGAAAATCCAGAAAATAGTACTTTTCATTTCTGTAATTCTATACAACTACATACTGTCCTCTTCGTTTGATAAAGCAGTCACCTCCTGCAGGGAAATCTCCCAAGGATGATCCAAGGACCTAAGAGTGTCACAAGTCAACTCACATGTGCAGCATAAACTTTCCTCAAAAAATACTTCTAAATTAAAATAAGGGCCAAATTCTTTTTTGCATTTTTGACCCCCTTGGCATCATGAAGTACCATCAAATATGTTAGAGACTAACATAAAAAAGAACAGATACAGGCTCAGTAGGTAAATGATGCCTTCTTGCTAAATCATGCTCATATGGTAACAAATCTTCCTATCTGAAAAAAAGATTTCTGTGTAGTTCAAATTCTGAAGATGAATGATTTTGTTTCTTATGCAACACATGGTAGCATATGGATGGTAAATGTAAAAGAACCCATGACACAGCAGTAAGTACCATATTCATATTTAGAGCAGCAATTTAGCTCCATTAAAATAACATCTGTCACATTAAATTTATGTTGTTAATTTGAATTAAATACATGATTTTGTTGTAGTATTATTTTTTGGTTTTGCTTATATAAATGGAGAGCTATAAGCATAAATAGTCCATGCTTACATTTGTACACATTTAAGTAACATTATGATTAATATAATTTGGCACCAGGAGTCTATAGATTTTATTTTAAAAAAACGAAAAAGAGGTTAGATATGTACTCGAGACTGCAAAATAAGGCCGGGCACAGTGGCTCACTCCTATAATCCCAGCACTTTGGAAGATTGAGGTGAGAGGATAGCCTGAGTCCATGAGTTCAAGACCAGCCTGGGCAGCTTGGTAAGATCTTTTCACTATAATAAATCAAAAAATTAGCTGGGCATGGACATGCCTGTAGTTCCAGCTACTTGGAAGGCTGAGGTGGAAGAATCGCCTGAGCCCAGTAGGTCGAGGCTGTGGTGGCCATGAATGTGCCACTGCACTCCAGCTGGGTGACAGAGTGAGACTCCAACTAAAAAAAAAAAAAAAGCAAAATATTGGGTTAATGCAATAGCTATGTTAAGACTAGCTAGTGTGATGACAGATTTTTGTAAAATATTATCCAAAAATTTAAAAACCTTCTAAGTCATTGTATTTGTATAAAAAGCTAAATACTTCAAACTGTCTAGAGTCAAAAATTAATTTGCAGTGACTTACAGGTAAAGATGAAGACTGAACTCTTTATCTAATCTTGCTTCTTCCCAAACCCTACTGAAACTTCACCAAAAGTCATAAAACCCACAAGGAGAGGGAGATAAAGAAAACAACACTTGAAGCAGGAAAGAAGATGGCCAACTGGAAGCTGACTTTGCAGACCAGAAAAAAACGTACCCTAAATCAGCAGTAGGGGCAACCGAGAATAAATCTAATTTCAACTGAAATGTCAGACAAAAGCCCAAGGGTTGAAGGCACCAACCTTCCTAAAAGTGGAGAGTGGTGGAGAGAGGATTAAAATGACTGGTTGAAATAATTAGATCCCTCACCTCCTTGGCCGACCCTACACAGCTGGGCAACTACAATCCCAGAAGAAAATCAAACAGAAAAATCAGAGGCTCTCCGGACCTAGAACTAAGTCCAGGGGGATTAAACACTCATCCTTGAAGCTAACATTCCCAGTCTCCACTCCCAGTATGACAAACAGAATATAGGCAACCAGGCCATCATCCTTCACGTGGGAGACTGGAAGTGCATTTTGTGAGGAATCTGAACAACCATCACCAACAAAAAAAACAAACAAGGAAAAGTCACTTATGTACGAAGATCTTCTGCTCAGTTTTTTATTTTGATATACTTAATCATGAACAGACAAAAATTATCAGACATCTGAGGATAGTCTGTCACACAAATGTTGAAATAAAATATGTAAACAGAAAAAGACAACTGCAAAGACTAGGGGAAAAATTTTTTTTTAACTAGCACTAATATTTTCAGAGAGGAGCCCTGACAAGGTGGTAGGTGTCTGTAGTCCCAGCTACTCAGGAGAATAAGCTTAAGTTCAGGAGTCTGAGGCCAGCCTGGACAACACAGCAAGATCCCCACCCATTTCTAGAAAAATAATAATAATATCTATGAAGCAGTAATAGAAGATTTTAAATGAATTAAACAAGAAACAAATACAATTACAGAGTACAAAAAAATTTTAACATGGTTGTAGAAATAAGTGCTCAGTAGATAAGTTAGACAAGAAGGTTGAAAAAATATCTCAGAAAGAAAAAAAGAAAACATGAAAAATAAGAGATAAACCATAAGCAAATTAAAAAACCAGTTCATGAGAAGTTACTCAAAGAGAGACTACAGAAAACAATTATTTTATTAATGAAATATCCACTCTGAAATATTGAATATTTCAGAAAACAGGAGTTATTGACTATGTTTATTCACCTGCTCTCTCTCTCTCTCTCTCTCTCTCTCTCTCTCTCTCTCTCTCTCTCTCTCTCTCTTTCTCTCTCTTCCTCCAGGTCAGGATACAGCAAGAATATGGCTGTCTGCAACCCAGAAGAGGGTTCTCACAGAACCCGCCCATGCTGACACCCTGATCTTGGACTTTCAGCCCCCAGAAGTGTGAGAAAGAAATTACTGTTGTTTATAGGTCATTCGTCTATGGCATCTTGTTATAGCAACCTGAACTAAGATAATGAGGGTCAATGAGAAGATTCTATAAGTTTCCAAGGTGACGGGAATCACTTACAAAGCATCAGAAATCAAAATGGCTCTGAACTTCTCAGCAGCAATGCCGGAAGTTACAGGAAAATGAGGTAATGAATTCAAAACTCTGAAGGGAAATGATTTTCAACTATTATATATCTAGCCAACTTCTCAGCTGTGTGTGAGGGCAAAGATCTTTCAGTCAAAAACTTCTCTCAGAGAGTCACCGAAGGATAAGCACCACCAAAATGATGGAGTAAGTCAAGAAAAACGAGCACACAAGTTGCCAGATAAAAGAGATGCAAAAGGAATTCCCACACTTAGGATGACACACCAACCCAGGGGCAAGGTATCTGGGTTCACGCAGGCCCAAGTGTTCCAGAAGAGATATAAGATGATACAATTAAGTGTGTACATAGAAAAATAGGCAGGCCAGGCGCAGCGGCTCATACCTATAATCCTAGCACTTTGGGAGGCTGAGGTGAGAGGATTGCCTAAGCCCATGGGTTTGAGACCAGCCTGGGCAACTTGGCGAGACCTCATCTCTACAATAAATCCAGAAGAATTAGCCAGGCATGGTGGCATGTGCCTGTACGCCCAGCTACTTGGAAGATTGAGGTGGAAGGATTACCTGAGCCCAGTAAGTTGAGGATACTGTGACCATGAACGTGTCACTGCCCTCCAGGTGAGACTCTAACTCAAAAAAAGAAAAGAAAAGTAGGCAAATAGGAAAACAAGACAGTCATTAACTGAGGCAAAACTCCAAGGTATACAGCAAAGGAAAAGTAATCATGGCTCCCCACAAGACTTAGTGCTGAACAGCCTACATTAACAATAGCTGTAGCGATAGTCATACAGTCATAGCAACGTTAACATTGAGTTCATCAGAAATACAATAAACCCAAATAAAGAGGATGAAGAGCTAGGAAGTATTTATGACTGTATGTGATACCAGTGGAGGATAAAAGATATCTAAATCCTCATCTTCATGACGGGAAGTCAACAGATAATGTCTAAACCTGAAAAAAAGTAAGAAGTAACATTATGAGCATCCCAAAGGCACGGGATTATGAGCACATGGCTTAGAGATATGCAGTTGAATAACAGGTGAAGCAGCTTTTAAGGTATAAAGTAGACACCTCTGAGAAAAGGGATATGGAAAATAAGGCATTGGAGAAGGCCATTTTTCTTTGCACATTTTGTAGAACTAAGTGATTTTTTTTTTTTTTGAGTTGAAGTCTTACTCGATCACCCAGACTGGAGTGCAGTGGCCACTCCCAGCTACCGCAGCCTTGGCCTGCTGGGCTCCGGCAATCCTTCCGCCTCAGCCTTCCAAGTAGCCAGAATTACAGGCATGAGCTACCACACCCGGCTGATTTTTTGATTTATTGTAGAGATGAGGTCTTGCTGCCCGGGCGGGTCTCGAACCCGTGGGCTCAGGCAATCCACTCACCTCAGCCTCCCAAAGGCACAGGATTACAGGCTGAGCCACCAAGCCTGGCTAGAACTAAGTGATTCTTAAAGTAATATGTATATATAACTTTAATAAAATTTGAAAGTAACAGGCTCATATAACTTATAAATTTATGCAGAACAGAGCAAAAAGCAATGGTTTTTATGGTTAGAAACAGTGACCCAGATTTAAGTACAAGAAGCAGGGTTGCCTCATGACTGTCATGGAGCCTAGGCACTTTGTCTTTTTGGGTCCCTCCCACCATCATATCAATATTAAAAGTTGTTTTTAATATAACTATTTTTTGAGTCGGAGGTCTCACTCTGCTGCCCAGGCTGGAGTGCAGAGGCACAATCACAGCTCACCACAGCCTTGACCTCATGGGTTCAGGTGATCCTCCTTCCTCAGCATCCTGAGTAGCTAGGATTGCAGGCATGCACCACCACGCCTGGCTAATTTTAATTTTTTGTAGAGACAAGATCTGACTATGTTGCGTAGGCTGATCTCAAACTCCTGGGCTCAAGCGATCCTCCCTCCTTGGCCTCCCAAAGTGCTGGGATTACAGGCCTATTTTTGGTATAACTTTAAATATTTTGTTTTCTTTCTTCTTAGGCAAAACTTAATAAAATTTTGTTGGGCCCCTTAAAATCATCACAGACCCCAGGCACTGTGCCTCCTGTGCCTAGGTCCTTCCTGAGGAAAGGAAGAAAAGGAAAACCACAAATTCCTGTTTCCTCTAGTTAACAAAGCTCCCTTAGCTTTGGGGATCAAAATTTCTAGGTCAGAATAGTGTCAGATTAAGTGACTCTGTAAACAATAAAGCTTTATTTGACCTGATCCCACACTGTTAAACCATTTTATACATTATTTCCTCAATTTATTTTATAGCAATAAAATCATGTTGAAGAGTTTGAACCCAGCAGCTTGATGTAAAACAATCCTAAATTTGTTGACTGTATTTTCATTTTTGCATAGGATTATTCTCAATCTAACAGAATATGAAAAGTCCAATTCTTTTTTCATTATTATAAAGTGAACCTGACAATTGCCTTTTAGTTACAATTTTTAAATCTCTGTATAAAGAGTACGTCACACATGTGATTGACTTAATCATACCTACCTCAATTAGTTAAGTTGGTGAGACCACACACTGTTGAAACTGTGTCCAAAGATGCAAATGAAAACTAAGAACATTTATTTTTCTTTTTTTTTGAGTCAGAGTCTTACTCTGTTGCTCAGGCTGGAATGGTGGCACTATCATAGCTTACCACATCCTCGACCTCCTGGGCTCAGAATCCTTCCACCTCAGCCTCCTGAATTGTTCGGACTACAGGCACACACCACCACGCTTGACTAATTTTTTAATTTTTTGTAGAGATGAGGTTTTGCTATGTTGCCTAGGCTGGTCTTAAACTCCTGAGCTCAAGTAATCTGCCTGCCTTGGTTTCCCAAAGTGCTGGGATTACAAGTGTCAGCCACCACACCTGGCTGAAAACTAAAAGCATTTCTTTAATTGTATAGTAATACATTGCAATCATGCAACTCTATATATTTTTATTTTTCTATTATTTTAATCTTTTTTTTTTCTTTTGAGTAGGAGTCTCACTCTGTTGTCTAGGCTGGAGTGCAATGGCATGCTTACAGCCACCGCACCCTCGACCTGCTGAGCTCAAGCAATCCTTCCACCTCAGCCTTCCAAGTAGCTGGAACCAAAGGCATGCCACCATGCCCGGTTAATTTTTTTTATTTATTGTAGATACAAGTTCTCACCAAATTGTCCAGGCTGATCTTGAATCCCTGGGCTCAGGCAATCCTCTCCCCTCTACCTCCCAAAGTGCTGGGATTACAGGTGTGAGCCACTGCACCTGGTTTATACATTTTTCAAAGCCCTCTCTCTTTGCTGATTGGGAGTCTATCTCCATATCAATGTATCTAAAACTGAACTTCTCATTTATATTACCTCCCTCTCTTGACTTACCCAATGCATTCAGCTGGTACTACAATTCCGGTCACTCTGGCTTGAATCTAGTATACCTGTCTCTCCTCCCTAATCCCAACTTCTAATTGGTTAACAAGTTCTATTAATTCTTCACTGCAATATTTCACATGTTTATGTTGTCCATGTCCAACCCTACCATCCCTTCTCTTCTCCGAATTAGAACTTTTGTAATGGACTCCTAACTGGTCTCGCTCAAGCAACTCCTTCTTCAATTCACCTGACACTTTGCCATCACATCAATTGGTTAACATGGTAATCATGTTATCCAAAAGTGTTCAATGGCTCCCAGCTACCTACAAGATAAAATTGGCCATTTATTTAATGTCTAATGGCCACTATTCTATAGTCTAATAGCCAGCTATGCTGGTTACTCTCAGACTTTTTTGTATACTTTTTAATGAAAGTCTTTCCCCAATTGCTGTGGTCAGTCTGATCTTTCATTTGGAGTGTCCCTTCATACTAGTGTAGCTCAAGTCAACCTTCTCTGTGAAGCTTTTCCTGAGTACTCATCCCATAATGGTTGTGCCCTTTGGATTTTTCACACTTATTGTCAGTACTACCATGACTTAAAACATATAATATGCTGCCTTTTGTAGTTAAATTATTTTATTTATGTATTTTTGTCTCCTGAGCAGATGATAAGCTCCTTAAGGACCCAGAGGCTGTCTGATTTCAACATGTATGGCCACATAGTATGTTTCCACTAAATAATTGACTGATACGGGTAAAATATTTTTGATTGACTTTTTCAATTTCCATGTAGATACTGGCAACATACACACACACATGCATATACTATACACAGACACATATACGGGAGTGCCAAAAAAAAGTATTCATATTTTAAAAGATGTTATCTATGTATTACTTTTAGTTCACTGTAATCAGAAATGTCTGGACGCTGATGGCAACCACTTTGAACACCTCTTGTAATTGCAGAAATCAAACGTGACTTGTATTCATCTTTTGTTATTGGTATATGTTGAGTATTACAATTTTAATATAGTTTTTTCCATTTTCTTAAAATGTGTATACATATTTTGGCACCCTCTATGTATGCACACATACACACACACACACACACACACACACACACACACACACCACACACATAAATATACACATATATATATAATAATATGAATTTACTTAATGCCACTGCATTCTACACTTAGAAATGGGTAAGATGGTAAATTTTATTTTGTGTATTTCATTACAGTTAAAATTTAAATATATATGCCAAAGTCTATGTTCTATATATCTTCAAATTATATCTAAAAACTTTAATGCACTATCTACCTAGTTTATCAACTTTGAGTGAGTTGGAAGAAAACACTGGTTCAAGTCCTGGCTCTCAGAGACCAGTTATTAAATTTTAGGTAAGTTGCTTAACCTTTTGAGCCCAGTCTGTAGAACGAGTGAGTGGATTCACCAGATGATCTCTAAAGGCCCTGTTCTAATAGTCTGTAACTTTGGAGAGCACACATCATCTTCAGAATTATGGGAGAAAATCCTCTATCTGGCTCCCATCCCAGAATTGCAAACCAAGGCACACTAAGAGAGCGGAACCTGTTCCTCTCCCAGCCCCACGGATTCTAAAAACAGTCTGGGAAACTGGTAGCAGCTGTGAATTTGGAGGCCTGTGCTTCGGCCCCACCCCAGCTGTGCCTCTGTTTTGGGAATTCCGGCTGCACTTGTACTCAACCAACATCCTGTCCTCCTTGCACTCACTGTCCCCAGGCTTAGTGGGAAGGGATAAACTCTCCGTCTGGGGTTCACTCACCAGGCCTCCAGCTTTTTCTGTGGGGCGGGGGAGGGGTGGGCAAAAAGAGACTTCCTCTCCCTCTACTGCAACACATTCAGGAATGCTTGAGAAAACAGGTCTCATTCATTAACTTTGCAAGATATTTTAACAGTTTTATAACTTCAAATTTTAAGGTTTGGAACTTTTTTTCTGTTTTGCAGTTCCAAAATCATTTAAAATATATACTTTTAAATTAGCCAGGCGTGGTAGTGCGCGCCTGTAGTTCCAGCAACTTGGAAGGCTGAGGCAGAAGGATCGCCGGAGCCCAGCAGGTCGAGGCTGCGGTGGCCGGGAGCGTGCCACTGCACTCCAGTCTGGGCAACAGAGTGAGACTCCAACTCAAAAATAAATAAATAAAATAAAATAAAATATATACTTTTCCAACTTTCCCACTTTTGGAAAATAATACTGTTCTGATGGTTGTCCTTTGAAATTAATGATAAAAGCTAAGGTACTTTTTTTCTCAAAGTAAAAGAGTAAAAGTAGCTTTGTGTCAGCTTGCAAAAATCTCTAGTTTATTCTTTAGCTAAGGGTAGTACAATAACTACAAATCTGTCAACCAAAAAGACTGTAATATGAATAGCCTTTAAGAGTGCAAGCACATTGTAAAATCCCAAAGGCTCAACTTCTAAATGTAAAGGAGAGGCAGGAGGATTGTCATCTTAATTGTAGCTCACTGGTCTACCAAGGCTTACCAGGAGTCCTGAACAAAGGGTAAAGCCAAATACTTGAGGCCTGAGATCATCCAACTGTCAACTAATCTTTTTTTAAAAAAAGGAAGAAAAAGAGAGAGAGAGAGAGAGAAATGTCTTACTGTCATTCTTCTCAGTAAGTATTTAATGATTTAGTGACCTGCTGATTTCTCTACGGGATTTAAGACTATGTAAAGATTAAATAAAATGGAAACTAAGTGAATGACAAAAGCTATAGTAAAGAAAAATTATAGATTAGAAAGAAAAGAGATTAAGAAACAAAAAAGTGTACATGTTTGCATATTTCTTGGCATTGATGAATCTTCATTTAATCATCGTTAAATGTTATTTGTTACCAGGTCATTACCACTAGAAGATTCTCCAAGAGCTGTTCCATTAAAAGGTTCACTCCAGATGCGCCAGAATTCTACATATTTTGCTTATCTGCCTTCAACTAATGATAAGGTAGTAAAGACCAGAATGTGGCTTGTCCAATATTAACTACAGGGGTCACTGCATCACAGAGCCAAGATTCCTAGGACTAACCTCTTTAAATTCTGGGAGTTGCAATGTTCATTTTTCTTTGTGATTGATTAACTGCCTCCAGTTGGCTGAATGAATAGTATGGTTTCTTCATGACACCTCCCTGGACTTGACCTCCAGCCTCTCAGTGGTTACCTTTTGATCCCAAATGTTTGGACCATGCCAAATAGAGATTCAGGGGTTACATTCATTTTTCTGGTTATGTTGGAAAAGAAAGTTTTTCTAATACCTGTTGTATAGTTTTGTGATTACACTGCAGTTTCTTCAGAAAATTCTGGACTACCTTATATTTTTCCAAGAATATCATAACCAAGACATTTTTTTAAATATCCAAAGTAGAACTTAGGTGAGAAAGACAACTGTGAGAAAAGAAAACTGAGTCCCAGTTTGTTGGCCAGTTTCCCTAAAAACTAACTTTTTCACTTTCAGCAAGATGTTCGTTTAGCCTACAAGTTGGAGTGGAGGTAGAAAAGGCCGCAGAAGAATTCTTCCAGAGGAGAGAAGATTAATGTTTCTACTAATCAGAGACAGAAAACTAAGGGCTGGGTGACAGCTCATATACTAAAGAATTCTAGCACTGGAAAAGAATGTTGCCCATGGGCCAATGTTTTCAGAGCTATGTTTCTTCACTGGAAGTTGGCCTTGGGTAAATGCGGAGCAGTAGACTTCAAGAATGGAGTATGGAAGGAAGAGAGAGGCGAGACAGAGAACATGACTCCCAGATTCTTTTTTTGGCCATTTTTATCCCACTGTAAGAGCCCTGTATACTGATTTTTACTCAGCAGAGGAGACAATGGAAAAGAAGAAAAATTGATTTCTCTCCTTCTGAGGCTCATAATAAACATGTCTTGTAACCTCAGAACTCTCAAGTTAAATTATTTAGATTTATTTCATGAGAATTTTAAATAATTTCACACATTGCTGTCTAAACAGAAGAAGCAACCAGTCACCTCAGAGCACATGTCCCAGCTCCATTTTCAGCTCTACCACTTAGTGGTGTGTCTTTGGGAAAATATTTAACCTATCAGTTTCCTCATCTGTAAAATAATAATACCTCATAAGAGTGAGGAAGGAGTAAATGAATACAATGAATAAAGGCATTTAGCATCGCTCTGAAGGCATAATATTCAAATAAATTGTTGTCATTTTTTAAGATTTTGTTCAAAAGTACCTGACCCATAGTCAATTTTTTTTTTTTTTTTTAGTCAGAGTCTCACTCTACCACCCAGGCAGGAGCAGCAATCCTTCTGTCTCAGCCTCCTGAGAAACTGGGACTACAAGTCCAAATCACCACACTTGGCTAATTTTAAAATTTTTTTGTAGAGAGGAGGTCTTATTATGTTGCACAGGCTGGTCTCAAACTCCCGGCATTAAGTGAGTCTCCCACCTGGGCCTCCCAAAGTGCTGGGATTACAGACGTGAGCCACCACGCTCAACCTAAATTTTTTGAATGGTTTATTTTGGTTCTATTATGAAACTGGGCTAATGTCTATAAACATCTTATTTTATTCTCAAGCTTTACAAATAGATATGATATTTTTTTTTCTCTAGATAAAGAAACTGAAGCTTTATGCTCCAGGACTGAATATTTGTGTCCCTCCAAATCCATATGTTGAGGCCCTAATCCCCAGTGTGATGCTATTTGGAGGTGGGACCTTTGGGAGGTGTGGGGTTTAAATGAAGTCACGAAGGTGGAGCCTTCATGATGAGGTTAGTGCCTTTATAAAAAGAGAGCGAGCTGGGCTCGATGGCTCAGCCTGTGTGTAATCCCGCGCCTTGGGAGGCCGAGGTGAGTGGATTGCCTGAGCCCGCGGGTTCGAGACCCGCCTGGGCAGCAAGACCTCATCTCTACAATAAATCAAAAAATCAGCCAGGCATGGTAGCGCGCACCTGTAGTTCCAGCTACTTGGAAGGCTGAGGTGGAAGGATCGTCTTAGCCCAGCTGATCGAGGCTGCAGTGGCTGGGAGCGGCCACTGCACTCCAGTCTGGGCGACAGAGTGAGACTCCAACTCAAAAAAAAAAAAAAAAAAAAGAGAGCGAGACCAGAACCATCTATCTCCCCAAAAATGTGAGGATGCAACAAGAAGGCAGCCACCTGCAAACCAGAAAGAGGTCCTTTACTGGAAACTGATCTTGGATTTCCCAGCCTTGATCTTGGATTTCCCAGCCTCCAGATCTGTGAGAAATACATTTGTGTTGTGTAAGTCACCAGTCTTTCTTTATCTGGAAAATGGGGATAACAGTAATATTATTTAAGAGAACTATATGAAGACATAGTAAGTGATCAGATCAGTGTTTGGCACGTAGTAACTTTTAGAATTATTAATCTTATTATTTCTACCATTTATAACCCTGGGATCAACTCAGATTAGTCTCTGGGAGATGGGACAAAAGAGAAACAAATATTGATTTTTCAGCACAGGTTGCAAGACCTTACATAATATAATACTAGTATATTACTTGTGGAATATTAACCTTGTTTCCTGAAATCATCCCTGAGCATTTCAGAGCAGAACTTGACTGGCCCGCCAGAAGAATCGCCAGCAGAATTTTTAGAAAATACATCTTAACTCACACTCTCATCCCTATCACACTTCCACTCACATCCATCCCATTTTCATCACTAATCAGAATACGCAAGGGTGGGTCCAGCGATCTCTACTTTTTACAAGTATTGTAAGTGATTCAGATGTGCAGCCTTCTAATTCAGTCCATTAAGAGAGAGAGGACAACCCCCTCAGGTTCCCCTCACCCCCACCCCCACTCTGGAGTTTTTCTGTCCTCTCAATAAATCCTACTTTCTATAAATAAAATTTAAAAAAAGAAAGAAGAAAGACTCAGAGAGGTTAAGTGATTTTCCCAAGGTTCAGGGCTGTTTCTACCAAAATGAGTTGACATTCACTCAAATGCACTGCCTGATTGTTCCAGGTTTATTGCCAGGACAACTTTTTGTCCTTGTCAGACAAAAGAATTATAGCCTCAGTAGCAATGCTGACCTGGTTTCATAGATTCCCTCTTCACAGCAGAATGTTACCTGGCTGAGGATTAACGGAAGACGCGAGGGCCAAACCCCCTGTCTTCTTCTGTGAACTATGGTGATAAACAGAGAAAAAGTAACTCACGTAAGTGATCTGTCCTCTGGGCCTGTCCATAAATACTTTTAAGAACTCCAAGTAGACATGTAATTTATCTTCTATTTGGCTTAGTCCTGGTTGGAAAGATAATCCTAGGTTACTCTTTTGAAAAGCACCTTATCTCCTTTGGTATTTTTAACCAGAGGTGACCCTCTTCTTTTGTCTTTGGGCTGCTGTTGACACTGGGGTTGAGGCTGGCCCATTGATACTTCAGAAGATGCCTGAGTTGTTCATTTACTTACTTTCTGACAAGCTAAACTGTGCTTGTAGGCCCACCAAATGAATTTCTTAGCAAAAACGTTTTTGTACTGTTGACTTGTAGGCATGACCTTAAAAGTCAGCAGGGTCTTTTCTCTCACATCTCCCAGGTATTTCAATAAATACAAGACCAAAAAAAATCTCATCAAGGCACTCACAAAACCAATTTGTAGATATAGTCTAACAACTGCCTTAACCATTGTTTTAAAATGTAGGAATGCAATCATTTTAAGGGGAAAGTTTTTAGGTTTCACCCAGGCAGGAATAACTTATAAAATGTGAAGAACAGCTGTATCCACCAAAAGAAAACGAAGAGAATTGTTATAAATACCTAATCTTACTCAGTCGGCAGCTTAGCTGGAAGTATGCCTATTGCCAAGATGGATGTTTCTATATTCCTAAAAAGGAAGAAAAAAATTAGTCATAGGGACAAGTTTCTACTTCTTAATACAGATACTCCCTATGTAAAATCTTTCCTTTGGGTTGCCAGAAGGAAATTGGAGGGGAAACATAGCCATATTTTTTAACCTGGTTGTTTTTTCTCCTGAAGTCCAGAGGGAAAAGAAATGTTCCCATAACAAACATTCTGTACTTCTTTTATTATAACACTCATCCATCTTATAATTTCTTCTTCAATATCTGTCTTCTCAATTAGACTATAAATTCCATGAGAGTGACTATGTTTTTCTTAATCACTATTGTGTCTCTGGTATAAAGTCCTGGCACATAGTTTGATGTGCAACTAATAATATCTTTTGCATAAGATGTTGAATAAATTTCATTAAAGCCATAGCCTTCAGTAGGACTAATGGGAGACATTGAGATTTAAATTGCAGATGAAGCCACTATGTAGAATTGGAGTTGCATATGTGCTCAAGGTGGTGGAGTTTATAATGAATTAATTAGATGAAAGAAGGGGGATTTCTAGTTTTGAAGGCAAAAATAGGGAAGAAGTTGACACTGGCAATCATTAAAGAACCAAAGAAAAAAAGGTCAACTTACACCTAAGTCTAGTTGACTTGTTAAATTTATTATATGGTGCATAGTAGAGTTTCAGGCTTTGTTTTAAACAGGGGTTTTAGTTTTTTTTAAGCACTAGTGTAAAAGTAGTCACATTTGTGGCTTAAATTGTGTAATTTAAACCGCACACTTAGTATCCTAAAGTCATCTGGGTAGTGTAACGTATTGTTAATTTTATTATTGATAAATAAAGTTCTTGACAAATAAATCTAAAAAATTAAATAGAAGTGTTTTCAATAATATCATAAATGCTACTTTAAAAAATAAAAGAACGTTATCGTTTCATAGAATAACCTTTTTTGGTAGGATCAATATCTGAAAACATGGTGATTGAAAATCAAGTTGAAAAATGGTTGGCAGCACATCTTTTTGACAAGCTTCAGTCCCCTGATAGTGCTTCTTCTTCTGGAAAAAACTGAGAGTAATTGACTCAGAATTCTAATAGCAGTTCAGTATCAACATTGGAGAGCTATGAATATCTAAAGTAAAGAAGACAAATATACTAAAAGTGACTTCTTAAAGAATTTTGAATAGACTACACATAGAATTAAAAGGTCATTGGGAATAATGTGTGCCTGCAAATTTAAATATTTGACTTACTTTCAGAAAATCCACAATTTGAGTTTTATTGAGGTATGACATACAAAAACACACATAAAGTGTACAATCTGATGTTTTGATATATTTTCACACCTATGAAAACATCACCATCATCAAGATAATTCATCACCCTCAAAAGGTTCCTCCTGACACTACATTTTCCCTCACCCTCATTCCTTCCCTTGGGGAAACTGATCTATTTTCTTTTCTTTTATCATTGTGGTGAAAAAAGCATATGACATAAAATTTACCATCTTGTGGAAAAATAGAGATTAGAGCAGAGATAAATGAAATTGAGAAAAGAAAAATAATTTTACAAATCAATGAAGCTAAGAGTTGGTTTTTTGAAAAAATCTACAAAGTGGAGAAAACTTTAAGAAAAAAAGAGAGAAGACTCAAATAGCTAAACTCAGAAATGAGGAAAGGGACGTTACAACAGATGCCACAGAAATAAAAAGGATAAAAGCAGTGTGTCTTTCAAATGTGTTGGAACCTTAATTCCTCAGTGTGGTGGTATTGGACCCATTAGAAGGTGTTTTCATTATGGAGGCACAACCATTCTTGAGGGACTGGGTTAGTTATATCAAGAGTAGGTTGTTATAAAGCCAGCTCAACCCTTCATATGTGTTTCTTTTTGCGTGACTTGCTTTCCCTTTTACTTATTCCTCATACTATAATATGAAGCAGCAGAAGGCCCTCACCAGATGTGGCTACCCTATCTCAGACTTTCCAGCCTCTCCAGAACCATGAGCTAAATAAGCCTCTTTTCTTTATAGATTACCCAATCTCAGGCATTCTGTTGTAGTCACAGAAAACAGGCTAAGACAAAAATAATACTATGAACAGTTATATGTTAATAAGTTGGATAACCTAGAAGAAATGAAAAAAAATTCTAGAAACATACAATCTACCAAGAATGAATTACAAAGAAACAGAAAATCTGAACAGACCAATAACTAGTAAGGAGACTGAATTAGTAATCAGAAACCTCCCAACAGACCTCCTGTCTTGAAGATGTCCAGGCTAGAGCATCTGGAAGAGTAAACATTAGATTGTAAGAAAAGAAAGCAAAAGCCATGTTTTGCAGACCTCTGTTATAGATATTTCACCAGTTTGTAAGGCATGAGTCCAAATTACTTAGCAATTTGGTTCTTAAAAGATCTTTGAATCATGTGCAGTTACTTAGGCAAGTAGATCAGAACCTGTAATGAGATAGATAGAAGGAAAAAAAATCCAGTCACAGTATTTTCTCTGCCGACAAATGAAATATAACAGTCACGGGAAAGTGAAATATACCAAATGGGTGATGTCAGTCAAAAGACAACATGGCACACAGCCTTAGTGTTCCTACCTAGCCTCAGAGATATGGCATATAAGTATATGAAAAAGGGGTCTACGATTTGTGTGGAAAAGAATTAAACTATGATGAATACTTGGATTAAAACACTAGGCACATGCTACAACTATCATAGTTGATACCATTATATTTCTGAAAAACTAGACCAAAAAAAAGAAGGCATAGAAGGGATGATTCCTCTTTGGCCATTGTTTGGTACAGTCTTACTTTCAAATCATGTATAGTCTTCTAGTTTCTAAGAACAAGAATAAAAATATTCTTTTATTTACAAAACAAAACTGCCAATAAAGAAAGGTCCAGATGACTTCACTGAAAAATTCTACCAGACATTTGAAGAAGAATTAACTCAATCCTCCTCTAACTCTATCTTTGAAAAATTAAAAAGACAGGAAAATATCAAAGCTCATTCTATGAGGCCAACATTATTTCCCTGATACCAAAGCCAGGCAAAGACACTATAAGAAAACTACAGACCAATATCCCTGATGAATATTAATGCAATAAGCCTTAAAAAAACATTAGCAATCTGAGTTCAACAGTAAATTAAAAGGAAGATTCACCATAACCAAAAGGTGTAATTATTCCTAGAATGCAAGATGGTTCAACATATGATAATAAATTAATGTACTACACTACATTAACAGAATGAAGGACAAAAAGCACATGATCTTCTCAGTTGATGCAGAAAAAACATTTGATATGAACAACATGCTTTCATGATAAGAACCCTCATCAAACAAGGAATAGAAAGAAACAACCTCAGCATAATAAAAGTCATACATGAAAATCTCATCACTAACTTCATTCCCACTGATAAAAAACTGAAAGGTGTTCCTCTAAGATCGGGAACAAGACAAGGATGCCTGCTCTTGGGACTCAATTCAACACAGTATTGGAAGTCCTAACCAGTGCAATTAGGCAATAAAAAATAAATAAAAGGCATCCAAATTAAAAGGGAAGGAGTACAATTATTTGTGTTTGTAAATGATATGATCTTATATGTAGAAAACTCTATAGATTCCACAAAAAACTGTTAGAGCTAATAAATTCAGCAAAGTTGCATGACACAAAAATCAACACACAAAAATCAATACACAGACAGTGAAAAACTGGAAAAGGAAATTGAAAGAGAATTCTATTTATGATAGCATCAAAAAGAATAAAATACTTGATAAACCTAAACAAGGAGATGAAAAATTTATATACTGACAACTATAAAACATTGCTGAAAGAAATTAAGAAGACTCATAAATGAAAAGATATTCCATACTCATGGACTGGAAGACTTAATATCGTTAAAATGCTCATACTGTCCAAAGTGATCTACGGATTTAATGCAATCCCTATCAAAAAACCAATGGAATTTTCTACAGAAATAGAAAACAAATGATCCCAAAATTCATATCAAGGATTCCCAAATAACCAAAATAACTTTGGGGAAAAAAAGTTAGACCCACATTTTCTGACTAATACATATTACAAAGCTACAATAATTTTTTTTTTAAAGGTATGATACTGGCATAAAGACAGACATATAGACCAATGAACTAGAATAGAGGGCCCAGAAATAAGCTTTCATCTATGTGCTGAAGTGATTTTCATAAAAAGGTGCCAAGGTCACTCAATGGGGAAAGGACAGTTTCTTCAACAATTGGGAAAGTTCAATATCCATATGCAAAAGAATGAAGTTGGACCCTTATTTTAAACCATCTACAAAAATTAACTCAAAATGGATTAAAGACCTAAATGTAATACCTAAAACTATGAAACTCCTAAGAGAAAACATAGGGAAAATGCTTTATGACATTAGCTTTGGCAATGATTTCTTTGCTTTCCCTAAAGCAAAGACAACAACAGCAAAACAATGAAGCTATATCAAATTTTAAAATTTGTGTTCATTAAAAGACAGCATTAACAGTGAAAAGGCAACCTACAGAAAGAAAGAAAATATTTGCAAAACATATAGTTGATGAGGTATTAATATCCACAGTATATAAAGGATTTTTACAATTCAACAATAATAAAAAAATCACAACCTAAACTAACAAATGAGTAAAGGACTTCAATAGATGTTTCCCCAAAGGTAATATACAAATGGCCAACGACCTTATGAAAAGTTGTGTGACCAGGCATGGTGGCTCAAACCTGTAATCCCAGCACTTTGGGAGACCAAGGGGAGAGGATTGCCTGAGCCAGAGGTTGGAGACCAACCTGGGCAAATTGCAGGAGATCGCGTATCTACAACAAATCAAAAAATTAGCTGGGTGTGGTGGCGCATGCCTGTAGTTCCAGCTACTTTGAAAGCTGAGACAGATGGATCACCTGAGCCCAGCAGGTCAAGGCTGCGGTGGCCGTGAGCATGCCACTGCACTATAGCCTGGATGACAAAGTGTGACTCTGACTCAAAAAAAAAAGTTGTGCAACATCGATAATTTTCAGATAAATGCAAATTAAAAGACAGTGAGATATCACTTCACACGCATTAGAATGGCTATTATTATTATTATTATTTTTTTTTTTTTTTTAGTTGGAGTCTCACTCTGTCACCCAGACTGGAGTGCAGTGGCCGCTCCCGGCCACCGCAGCCTCGACCTGCTGGGCTCCGGCGATCCTTCCGCCTCAGCCTTCCGAGTAGCCGGAATTACAGGCATGCGCTACCACGCCCGGCTGATTTTTTGATTTATTGTAGAGATGAGGTCTCGCTGCCCAGGCGGGTCTCGAACCCGCGGGCTCAGGCAGTCCACTCACCTCAGTCTCCCAAAGGCGCGGGATTACAGGCTGAGCCACCGTGCCCGGCTAGAATGGCTATTATTAAAACAAAAAATAACAAGTGTTGGTAGGGATGTGGAGAAGTTTGAATCCTTGTGCATTGTTAGTGGGATTGCAAAACAGAGCAATTGCTCTGGAAAACAGAAAACTGCTCTGCTTGTAATTTAAAAATTACAAGCATAGGCCGTGCTCGGTGGCTCAGCTATAATCCCAGCACTTTGGGAGCCCGAGGCGAGTGGATCGCCTGAGCCCGCGGGTTCGAGACCAGTCTGGGCAACTTGGCAAGACCGCATCACTACAATAAGTTAAAAATTAGCTGGGCGCGATAGTGCGCACCTGTGTTTCCAGCTACTTGGAAGGCTGAGGCGGAACCGATCGCCGTAGCCCAGCAGGTCGAGGCTGGGGTGGCTGTGAGTGTGCCACAGCACTCCATCCTGGGCAACGGAGTGAGACTCCAACTCAAAAAAAAAAAAAAAAAAAATTACGAGTAGGACTCCCATTGAATAATTATCATAATACTATAAGAGAGAGATTGGCAGTAGTGGAAAACTGCGGGGGAGGGGTGGGATTGGCAGTAGTGGGAAACTGTCAGGGGAAGGGGGGCACACTTCATCAACAAGAATACCTGCAAAATGGACATTTGTATACCTAACCCTGAATTATACCCCATATCTTTAAAATAAAAAATGAGGCCAGGCTCTGTGGCTCAGCCTGTAATCCCAGCGCTTTGGGAGGCCGAGGTGAGCGGATCGCCTGAGTCTGTGGGTTCGAGACCCGCCTGGGCAATTTGGCGAGATCTCATCTCTACAACAAATCAAAAATTAGTCGGGCAAGGTAGCGCGCACCTGTAATTCCAACTACTTGGAAGGTTGAGGCGGAAGGATCGGTGGAGCCCAGCAGGTCGAGGCTACAGTGGCCGAGAGCAGCCACTGCACTCCAGTCTGGGTGACAGAGTGAGACTCCACCTCAAATAAATAAATAAAATAAATAAATAAATAAATAATGAAAAGGGAAACTAACAACAAAAAGAACTACCATCTGATGCAAAAAACCCACTTCTGGGTATATAGCCAGAAGAATTGAAAACAGAGTCCCAAAGACATTTACATACTGACATTCATGACAGAACTATTCATCATACTCAGTCATAAGTATGGCCACTACATTAGGTTCTTCAAGTTAAAAGACTGAAGGAACCCAAATGTTCACTGACACATGCATGAGTAAACAAAATGTGGTCTACCAACAATAAAATGCTCTGCCATGTTAAAAGGAAGGAAATTCTGACATACAATACGATATGGATGAACCTTGAAGAAATCACACTAAGTGAAATAAGCCAGTCACAGAAGAACAACTACTGTATGACTCCACTTATATGAGGTATCTAAGGTAGTCAAATCCATAGGAACAGGAAGTAGAATGATGGTTGCCAGGAGCCGGGGAGGAGAAGAAATGGGGAGTTGTTGTTTAATAGGTAAAGAATTTCAGATTTGCAAGATGAAAAAGTTCTGGAGATATGTTTATAACAATTAAATAAACTAAACACTATTGTACTATACACATAAAAATGGTCAAGGCAGTAAATTTTATGATTTTGTCATCATAGTAAAAGTCTCTGTAAGTAAGTAAGTAAATATAACTTACCTTAGGGTGTAGAGGAACTTGCACCTTCATACACTGCTAGTGAGAATGTACAGTGGTCCAACCACTTTTGAAAACACTTTGGCAATTGCTTAAAAACTGAATGTATATCTCCCATTCCATTCTAGGTGTTGACTCAAGACAAAGTGTATGTCTATACAAAGACTTGTACAAGAATGTCCATAGTAATACTGGCAATAGTCAAAAGCTAGAAACAACCCCAATAGACATCAACAGTGTCAAAGGACAAAATCACAACAAATGTAGTTATAAATCAAATTGGCTTTTATTCACAGTTTATGAATCAGGGCAACCTTCATTCTACAAAACAGAATGAGAGCTCTATTGGGCAACATTGGGGTTTGTAAGGTGCAAACAAGAAAAGAGAACAACAGAAACAAAAATTGACTGGTTAACATCAGGTTACCTTTTTGTGTGTGTGAGAATTAAAGCAGAGGCCCTCCCTTACTACACTGACTCAGGTAGAGTGGAATCTCTCGTTTTCAGGAAAGCTGGTCTGTTCTGGAATCGATATGCTTCCTTAAGGTTGCAGTTTATGTCATGAGTGACTACATTTTGGTTTGGTCTGCTGTGTTGGAGTCTAGTACAGGAGCTCAGTTCAAAACAATGGCCTCCCATAATTTTTGTGAACAAAAGTGAATAAACAAATTGTGTATATTCATACAATGAAATATCACTCACAAAATAAGTATGCTTTTTGGATATAATTAATTGAGTTTTTACTACGCACCAAGTACTATGCCAAATACTTTAAACATGTAATCACAACAACTCAATGAGGTAGGAATAATTAGCCTTGTTTTACAGATGATGAAACGGAGTCTTGGAGAAATTCAGTAATATATATAAGGTTACACAGCCACGCTGTGTCAAAGTCAGAGTTTGAACTTAGGTCTAGAGTTATGCCAAAACTGGAATACTTAATGCCTACACTGTATTACTTGAATTCTAACAGGAGCAATATACCAACTGGCTGATAGTAAACATCCTCCCAGTTGATGAGTTTCTTAGAAAACAAAGCTCTGTCTGGGGTGTCAACTGCCACTATAGCACCATGGTTGAGAATGTGAACTGTGAATGCCAACCACCTAGGTGTGAATTCCTGCTGCTGCCACTAGCTAGTTGTGTGAGCTATTTCTTCTCTCTCTTCTGTTATCTTTAAAAGGGAGATAATGGAATTTACCTCATTTTGATCGAATTTAGAACAGTTTCTGGCGTGTGGTGAAACATTGCCCATCTTTCTTTAACTTGAGAGATAAACCACTTTTAAGAACATTTATTTTTTTTTATTTATTTATTTTTTTTGAGTTGGAGTCTCACTCTGTCGCCCAGACTGGAGTGCAGTGGCCGCTCCCGGCCACCGCAGCCTTGACCTGCTGGGCTCCGGCGATCCTTCCGCCTCAGCCTTCTGAGTAGCCAGAATTACAGGCGCGCGCTACCACGCCCGACTGATTTTTTTTTTTTCGAGATGAGGTCTCACCTGCCCAGGCGGGTCTCGAACCCACGGGCTCAGGCAATCCAAGGAACATTAATTTAATGTGTTCAAACCTGTTGAGTGCAATGCCATGGACACTGTTGGAGATATGAAGATGAGTCAGATGGGAGAATTCCTGTCCTCAAGAATTTTGCAACCTTTTAAACAAAAGCCAAGCTTAGTGGATTCAATGTTCTTAGTATTTACCTGTGCTTTGTGGCTATCAGACTTTATATTTAAAATTTTGCCTTTTCAACATCCCAATGCATTTTTCATCATGAAGTGCTGTGTCTAGGTCTCTTTCCATTTGGGGCTTCCTGAATTATCAGCCCCTCCTCCTTCTTGATAGCAGTATTTCGGCAAACACTTAGTGAAACTTACTAAGCTTAATTCATTTTGAAACAAAATTTTAAAATATTTTAAGTATTATCAAATATAACTTACAGATAATGTAACATTTTACACAGTACTTGCTTCACCCTGTAGTGAGGGGTAGAAGGAGTTACAGGTTATGTCAGCTTAAAGTAGACCAACTTTTTGGTGCTAAGTGAAAGACTAACATGGTTCCAAACTGACTGAACCTATTGAAGATCAAAGCTAAAACCAATTTCAATTTTACTGCAACAAAACATGCCTAAATCAATCCTTTGATCCCTCTGCATGACTGCCTTTAGGAAAAGGCAATGAGTTGATGTCAGTTTCACTGGTTTAAGAATCAGCATTGCCATAGAAGCTACGTAGTGAAATGTGTTGGGGGTTGAATAGTGTCCCTTCAAAATTCACATGTTGAAATCCTAACCCCAGCACCTCAGATTGTATCCTTATTTGGAAATGGCATTGTTGCAGATATAATTAGTTGAATTATCATAAAATCAGTAGAGTGGGCCCCTAATCCGATGTGACTGGTGTCCTCATAAAAAGGGGATGTTTGGACACAGAAATTCTCATATGGGGAGAATGCCATGTGAAAATGAGAGGCATGCTGCCACAAGCCAAGGAATAGGGGAAGCTACGAGAGACACCTAGAATAGATACTTTCCCAGTGCCTTCATAGGGAGCACGGACCAGCTGACATCTTCATTTCAAACTTTGAGCAAATTTGGGAAATACAATAGACTCTTGGTTCTCAGAGTATGGTGCCTTGACCAGCAGCATACATGAAAAGCACTGAGAATCAAGATCTTGCCTCTTACCACAATGTCTTTAGATGCCACCCACTGTTTTGTTTTCTTCCAGGCTTGAGTGGGGAATTGGGCTAAATCTGTTTTGAAGTAATGGAAATCCTTAAGCAGAAATCAGAGATATAAATATTGCTACTGTATTCAGTGCCTCTAGATAGATCTCAGTTTCAATCATGAGAGTTCCTTAAAATTGCAACACACAAAGCATCTTTTAAACAGTAGTTATTCTGGGACATTCCACTCTGAAGCCAAAATCCCACCCAAGAAAGGAACTCAAAAGACTCACACCAGTGACATAAATTACCATAATTAGAAAAAAAGACTAGGAAGAGCGTGCGCATGCACACATACACACAAACACACAAATAAACTCAGAGAAATAATCTATCCATTCAGGAAAATACTAAAGTCTGCATGTGGGAAAATCTTTAGGATAAAGACAGAGGACTCAAAGAATAGGAGCAAACCAAAATCCTTGAATGAATCATGGAATCTGTAAACTGGTATCAGATGTTCTCTAGTCAAAGAGTGGCAGGGAGCCCAAGCAACACTGCAAATTCTTCCAAATAAGGTAGCTTCAGCTATTCTTAAAGACAACAATTTTGCCTTACCTGATTGTCTGTTTGGTTTAGAATGAACCAATTGTTTTCAGAATTAAGGTGCATTTATACACTTAAGATTAGAAGAACTGTGGAGAAGCTTTCTTTGAACACCCACTTTTTTACTGAGTCAGACTTTCCAGTGTATCGGTTGGAGAACAGTATAGCATACATCCAAGAAAAGAGCTGTCTTTGGTTTCATTTGGTGGTCAGAAGCCGAGGGTTGGGGGGAGATTTGTTTTCCCATTGCAACATAGCAACTCGATTTCAGTGCTGTTCCTCTGTTGTATGTACAAAAGGAGATGCCAAATATCCCACAAGAGAATTTTCCAGAAGGTGCAGAGATGGTCTTTAGCCAGCCTATGAGCTCTCAGACATAGATTCAAAAGGGAACTACATCAAGCTGAGTGTTTGGAGTCTGGAAACCTAAAAAAGTAAATAGTATAGAACTATAGACTCTCAATGGAATGCTTATTGGGAGAGTTACCTGTGTGACAATGGATCCATCTCCTTTTCTTCAAGTGAGGGTGGAGTTGCTGCCTGGGCCAAAGTCAGCTCCCCCAGGCCAATTGCCTCACATGATGAGCGGCTGCCTTAGTTTATCCCAATGTGCCAACAAATATTATTCTCTGTGTATGACAAGTTGTGACAAGATTGGGAAGCACTGATATGAATCATACCCACACTGTAGGCTTCCCAAACATGTGAATAGATTGATGATATTAGGTTGAACTCCGGCATGACATTAAAAACATGACTTGCTTAGTGGGAAGATCATTTCTCATTTTATTTCCTTTTCATCCTTCTGAACAGAGAAAGAGAAATGGTCAGTTTGGTGTTATCATATTTTCAACTATTAATCTCCCTTTTGACAAAGAAATGAGATTATAGGCACACTCTTGTTGTGCAATATCTAGCTAGAATTTAATAACATTGTTTTATTTATTTATTTATTTATTTTTGAGTTGGAGTCTCACTCTGTCGCCCAGACTGGAGTGCAGTGGCCGCTCCCGGCCACCGCAGCCTCGACCTGCTGGGCTCTGGCGATCCTTCCGCCTCAGCCTTCCAAGTAGCTGGAACTACAGGCGCGCGCTACCACGCACGGCTAATTTTTGATTTATTGTAGAGATGAGGGCTCATCAAGTTGCCCAGGCGGGTCTCGAACCGGCGGGCTCAGGCAATCCACTCACCTCAGCCTCCCAAAGTGCGGGATTACAGGCTGAGCCACCGAGGCCCGCTTATTTCTTATTCTTATTTTTCATTTATAGTCATGATTTACAGTCTTGGGGCGTTGGTTTTTTAAAATTCATGTTATTTTAAAGATGTGGGATACAATTCAAGATAGAAGTTTTGTTTAAAATAAACTTATTAAGACATAAAAGGGAGTTGTTACAAACAAAATATTTAGCAAAAGATGGTACAGCTTGCATCTTCACATGGCAACATTTATGAAAATGGTATTCAAAAGGGCTGAATTTCAGAAACACCATCCATTGGGTTGCTTGAATTTACTCTGCTACTTATTCTTCAATAAGTAACTTGAAACCTTTCTAGACATGGTAGACATACTATCAGTGCAATTCATCCCATATTCAGACAGGTTAAATTGTTAAAATTTTAAGACTTTTAGTTGAAACTTGTTTCCAGGATCTTCATATCATGCATTCTAATTTATCTCTCTGGAACCTAATAGAACAAATCTAATCACTTTTTAACCTGAAAAATCTCTGACATATTTGAAAATAACTCTTTCTTTAGTATCTACCCCCTGCATCTTTAGCTTTCTCCTTATCCTGGAACATGTACATACCAGACCTTCTTTTGTTCAAGCCACCTTTCAATTTCTCCCCCTTTGCCACAGCTCTGATCATACTCACCCCGTGGCCATTTTTTCTGGACTTGTTCTAATCTATCAATATCTCTCTTAAACTGTGTGAATCAATTAAAACTGTTGTGGTTGCATGTGGCAGAAAGCCCAGTTTAAGCCAGCTCACATAATTAAAACCTCCAGAGTAAGATTCATTGAAGGGATGGTTGATACAAGTGCTCACAGAAGACTCCCAGAATCAGAATTCACAGTCTCTTTCCTCTCCCATCTCTATTTTCTCCTAAGAAGGGTCTATATCCAGGCAGACTTTTTCCCCAGCACAGCAAGATGATTGAAGATGTCTAGACTAACTGGGCGCAGTGGTTATACTTGTCATCTCAACACCCTGGAAGGCCGAGGCAGGAAGATTGCTTGAGCTCAGCAGTTCAAGACCCAACCTGAGCAACACAGCAAGAACTCATCTCTACGAAAGAAAATAAATAAATAAATAAGTTAGCCAGTTGTGAGACTAACGTTGCCTACCTTTAGTCTCAGCTACTTGGGAGGCTTGAGCTACTTGGGAGGCTACTCAGGATCCCTTGAGCCCAGGAGGTCAAGGATACAGTAAGCTATGATCATGTCACTGCATTCCAGCCTAGGCCACAGAGTAAGATCCCAACTAAAAAATAAGTAGGTAAAGAAAGAAGTGTAGCCTTACCTTCTCACAAGTCTGATAGAGAAGAGTGTGACTCTTCCAGAAATCCCAGAAAAAAAATCTTACTGTATCTTAGTACCTCTGAATGTGTTACATGCTTTCTCCTGAACCAATCACTGTCAGCACAGGAGTGCAATATGCTGATTGGTCAAGAGCAAGCAGTCAAGACAACTTTACCGGTAACATATAGCCTTAGGTGGGGAACCACTTGATGTCCCAGATGGAAACCAAGTTGTGTCTACAAGAAAAACTCATTCTTGTGACATTCACATATAAACTCAGTATCCTGGGTAAGATATGACCTGGGAATACAGCAAGACAATCACCTTTATTATGAACTGTTTATGTCTACATGGGAGTAAGTGAGACAGAATATTCTCCATTCTGAAACTCTTGGGGGGGGGTTGTTACTTACCAGTCCTTTCTGTGTCCTGGTAGCCTATGCATGGTGGAGGAATAGAAAACATTGTATCAATATAAGACATTGTTGTTTGGTTTGCAGGCCAAAGCATATAATTAACATGAGCTGGTTAAAAAAAAAAAAAGTGGGAGTTCTAAAATTGGGTACACTGATAAGTAGGTATGGAGCTGGCAGCAAGACAGGAGTTAGAAAAGCCATACCAAGTGGTGGTAGCTATAATTTTAAAGGCAGAGTAAAACTGCCAAAAAGATAAAGATCTCAACTTCAAAACTTCATATAGAACTACAGTAATCAGACTGTGGTAGTGATATAAAAAAAATATAAGTCATTGGAACAGAACTGAGAGCCCAGATATTACAGTACATTTATGGTCAATTGATTTTTGGAAAAGAGGCCAAAGTAATTCAGTGTGAATTGTTTCTTCAATAGATGGTGCTGGAATAATTATATATCCACATGTAAAAAGATGAATTTACATCCTTACCTCATGTCATACACAAAATGGATTATAGGGCAAGATGTGAAAGCATGATCCATAAAAGAAGAAAATTGATAAATTAGGCTTCATCAAAATTAAAATGCTTTGTGCTTTAATTGAAATAATTAAGAAAATGAAAAGACAAGGCACAGAATGGAAGAAAATACTTTCAAACCACATATCTAATAAATGACTAGTATCTAGAATATATAAAGAATTTCTTCAAATCAACAATAAGACAAACAACTCAACTAGACAAAAAAATTGATAGACATATCAGCAAAAAAGATACACATGAAAATAGGACCAACATCATTAGTTACTAGAAAAATACAAATTAAAACCACAATGATATACTTCTTCACACCCACTAAAATGACTGTAATCAAAAAGTCACACAATATCAAGTGTTGGCAATAATGTGAAGAAAATGAAATCTTCTACATTGCTGGTGGACATTTAAAATGATAGAACTACTTCTAACAGAGTCTGCCAGTTTCTTTAAAAATTAAACACAAATTTTTCATGCAATACAGTAATTTCACTTCTAGATATCTACCCAAGGGAAATGAAAACATACGTCCACACAAAGACTTCAACATAAATGTTTACAGCAGCATTATTCATAATAGCCATGAAGTGAAAACCACAATCTCCCATCAAGGGGTAAATGAATAAAGTGTGGTGTATCCATACACTGAAAGACTATTCTGCAATAAAAAGGAATAAATTACTGATGATGCTACAACAAGGACTAGTCTCAAAAATATTATGTTAAGTGAAAGAAGCCAATCACAAGAGATCAAATATTTTATCATTCTGCTGGATGAAATGTCCACAAGAGGCAAATCTATAGAGACAGAAAGTAGATTAGTGGTTGCCTAGGGCTGGAGGTAGAAGTGGGGATTAACTTCAAATAAGCATGAAGGACAATTTGAATGGATGGAAACGTCCTAAAATTGTATGTGATGATAATTACACAACTCCATATATTTAGTAACTATCACTAAATTGCATACTTAAAATGGGTAAATTTCATGGAACATAAATAATATCATGTTAAAGGTGTTTCTTTAAAAAGAAAGAAAGAAAGAAAGCTCACAGCCACTCAGAAACAAATTATTAAGAAAAGAAAATATCATTATGTTCCAACTAGGTGGTGTAATTATTAATGATTTTTATATTTTATTTTATTTTTTTTTTTTTTTGAGTTGGAGTCTCACTCCGTCGCCCAGACTGGAGTGCAGTGGCCGCTCCCGGCCACCGCAGCCTTGACCTGCTGGGCTCCGGCGATCCTTCCGCCTCAGCCTTCCAAGTAGCCGGAATTACAGGCATGTGCTACCATGCCCGGCTGATTTTTTTATTTATTGTAGAGATGAGGTCTTGCTGCCCAGGCGGGTCTCGAACCCACGGGCTCAGGCAATCCACGCACCTCAGCCTCCCAAAGGCGCGGGATTACAGGCTGAGCCACCGAGCCCGGCTTGATTTTTATATTTTATATATCCTATGGTTTAAAATATTTTTAAAACCAGATTTGTCTTATTTTAGCTGTATGTTCACTATAAAAATCTTTATAAGGTTTTCTTTCCCAAGTAGTTTTCTCTACCAAGAATTCTCAGTCATATTAGTATGCTCTAAGTTGATAAACACATATTCTGGTTTCTTCAGACTCCTGGGGTTTACTCAATGTGAGTGGACTTATCCAAGTCAAATCAGTTCTAAGGCAAGATGGAAGTCTGCAGCTGCAAAGCTGGTAAAGACTGTGGGCTGTGGTGAATTCATCAGGATAAACATCACTTTTTGAGACTTCTTGGAAGCCAGCTAGTCAGCTCACCTTTCTTGGTGACAACCCAATCTTCAAAAGAGCTACTCATTCAAACTTCATTATCAAGACATCCAAAACACCAAAACATATTAAAATTATTGTTTGTTCTGCATATTTTATTTAAGAAGCCATTTATGGGAAGAATTTAAATGTTTTAATCTTATACTTATTGGACCCAGATCTATCCAGCTATAGCAATGAAAATTTTAGCATCAGCTGGTTCAGTTGCACTCTATTCATAAGACCAGTCCTGAATAAATTAAGAGCTTCCTTCAAATGACTTTTGGTGGTGATGACGGTAGAAAGAGCTGTACCCCTTATTCAAGTCCTCTGCTTCTGGGGACAATGGAGTCTATCTGTTTGAGTGCTGAGCTATAGTGTTCCACAATATATTAGAAAAAAAATTAGGATCAGTCAAATGAAGAGACATAGGGTGAAATCTTGGAGGGTCTCAAATGCATAGCTTTTATGTCCTCTCCTAATGGAGTCAGAATACATCACCCTTCTTGCATACTGGTATGTTCAACCAGGAAGATCCTACAAGCCTTAGTGTTCAGGGTTTTACATAGACATGATTGATTGAATTATTGGCCACATGATTGAATTCAATCTCCAGCTCCCATCCCTTACCTGGAGGTTGAGAGGTTGAGCTAATA
Source organism: Cephalopachus bancanus (assembly GCA_027257055.1). Lineage (NCBI taxonomy): Eukaryota > Metazoa > Chordata > Mammalia > Primates > Tarsiidae > Cephalopachus > Cephalopachus bancanus. Next base: position 7,138,058 of record JAPVLO010000006.1, read on the forward strand.
TCACTGTGACTCAAGGGCCCAACTCTCTAATCACATGGTTGTTCTTCCCTGCATACCTAGTCCCTGTTCTGAGGCATCTACTTAGTGTAACTCAGGTGTGGTTAAAGGGTTTACCATGAATAACAAAGACAGTCCTATCACTTGAGGGAATTCCAATAATTTTAAATCTCCCTCTTAGGAACTGGAAACCAAAAGTCTGTCAAACCTTATATTAAATAACAGCTGCATATTGCTATCACTTAGGAAAGGTTTTTTCAACGTCCATGCCAAGATCCCACCAAAAGAGTCTCATTTAGTTGATCTTGGGAGCAACCTGAATATGAGAATCTTTAAAAGCTCCCCAGATAATTCTAACGTATTGACTTGTTCCATTTGGGCTTCCATAAAATATGACATACATTGAATGAGGCTGAAAAATTCAAGATCAAGATGCAAGCAGATTTAGTGTCTGGTGATGGCCTGCTTCCTTGATCATAAACAGCTGTCTTCTTTTCATGTCCTCACATGGTGGAACGGACAAGGTAGGTCTCTGAAACTTCTTGTATAACGGCACTCATCACATTTATAAAGACTTCAGTCTCATGACCTAATCACTTCCCAAAGGCCTCATCTCCAAATATCACCACATTGGGTATTAAGACTTGACATATGAATGAGTGATACTCAAATATCCAGTTTATAGTACATACTGGTACTGACCCTGCTTCGTTCCCTTAGTTCAAACTCTTTAGATATGTGTGCTCCTCCAAAATAGATTGGAATTGCTGGTTTAGTTAATATAGCTTCCAATGTGCTACTTGGCTGGGTCAGATACCTTATGATCCAGGTTAGGTCCAGGGTCTGTGTTGTGCAGATCCAAGGGGCCCCATCACATCACAGCCTATGTATTAATAAATGGCACCTCATGGTGTGCATTTATGTGGTGTGCACACTACACTAATTCCAGGGAGCCAAATCTTAGTTCAGTCACCACACTTCAAGTCTGCACCAAACTTGCCAAATGACCAACTTACCAGATTTATCCATTTTACTTAAATATTTATTAGCTTTAACAGGAACATTTTCACAGCTCTATAAGCTTTAACTTTTAATTTCAAGCTTAAAAACATCTAAACTAAATCTAAATTTACTTAAAATAATATTGTATGTATTAAAAAAAGGTAAGAACTTTCCACAGGAAATGCAGAAACTTTGTAAAGTTGAATATCTTGTGAAAGCAAATAGTGAATTTAACATTCCTATTAATGTTAAATAAGTGTTGTTAATTCATGTAAATTTGATATTTCAGATTATTCTGTAAATTAACTTTCAGAAAACCAGTTTTCGGTGAATGGGGATTCTGCAAATTATTTTCTCAGCTTCTTCTTGTGATTGGTTTCCATCATCTAAAAACATTGCTTATGTGAGACTGAGTTATACCCTACTATTTTCTACCAAGGTTTCCTTGGATAGTATGCAATTAGGAGATTGCATTTTGAAAACATTTAAAATAAAAAAGGCAGGAAAAGAGAGGATTAAAGTATAAACCACTCCTGACTAGCCAAGGCTTTTTCCCAAGGGTCTGGGAGGTGCTTCCCAGCAATGAACCAAGACATTTTTGCAGCAGAAAAAAAATAATTTTTTAGCAGAACTTAGCAACTGTGGTGAGATAAGAGGTTATACTCAACATTAAGGCCCCGATGAGGTACATTTCTTAAGTGAAAACAGTGATTGCCTTTATGCATATTATCCTTACAAAGTCAATTCCAGGTACTAATAGGGTTCATACTTTGTTCATACACTGAGGAAAATTTTTTCAGAGAAATTTTCTTTCTACCTCATACTAGAATAGACAATGATTTTTTTAAAACAAAGTTCCTTTTCGTTCTTTTTTTTTTAAAGGAAGGAAGAAAATTAGAATTTGTGGTTATGATTGCATTTTAAGTTACCTAAGAAAATTGCTAGTGAAAAAAAAAGTCTTCTAAAAATAAACCAAAGCAAGCTAATAATAACTTCCCTAGCCCTAGCTTTGAAAGTTCTCTCTAATTCTAAACCTCTGGTTTTCAGTTTGTTTACGAGTTTGTTGATGAACTGCTAATGCTGAGTATTGACACTATAGGAGTAAAAAAAAATCCTTATAAGTATATAGCATGGTTGGTAGTCTTTGAAAAATCAGAAACATTTCCCAACTTATTTCACAAACCTCAACGGTCTCATACTATTAGAGGATCTGGAAACACAATAGTCAAAGATAAGGGTTCGGGTTCCCGGCAAATGGTTTCCAAAGTGTCATTGGGGTGGGCTAAAGGTGCATATTAGTTTGGTTTTTACACCTCCTGTTCTTTTTCAAGAGAATAAATAATTACAGTGATTTATCTTTGAAATGTGCAGCTTGGAGTTGGCTGTGAGGAAGCCACATAATGGTGTCAGTGCTGCAGCCTGAAGTAAATAAAATGGGGAAATATATTTAGCAAGCGATAATGCAAGGCACTGAGAACCGGAGATAAACACAAGAAATGGTCTTTACATGAATAGAGAACTTTACAAAATACCATGTTTTAGCAAAAAGGAAATAATTATAGAACATATAAACAAGGGGAAGAAACGGAAAGTGTTCCAAATTCCAAACTTCCATCCTGATTCTAGCTCCAAAAAGTCAGGTCAGTTTCTCAGGAACTTTCCTTTCTCCCATTTTCCATCCTCCCTCTATGTGGTAAGTGCCCAATTCTGGATATGACAGAACAGTTACTAAAATGTTGATACCTTCCTGGGTCAAGGCCAACGTGAACATGCCAGCTAAGGCTAGGGTTAGGGTAGGGTTAGTGTTTCCTTTCCTTTGTAGATGCCCCTAAGGAGTCTGGCAGGATTATGGTGACTGACATAAAGATTTTGAACTCCAAGAAAGGCTGCTTCTCAGTTTCTGCTTTCCTCTAATATAGGTTGGGCTTCCACACAAGAATTAATTTGCTTCAAAGGACCTGAAATGTCCAATCAATCAAACAACTGACTTTGCCATTGAACACAAACAAAACCATGCCAAATTAGTTTGCATGTTGGATGTAGCCTTGGCTACATCGATGTGCAGAATCTCTGCAACCTCTTCTTCCTCAAATCTCCCTGCCCTGTCCTCTCCCAATTCCTGCCAACTGCCACTGTGCTTGCATCTGTCATCATGACCTCCTAGCTGCTCAATCCAAGTAACCATCCATCAACTCAGATATTATTTCCCAGATGACAAGAAGTTACTACTGTTTACCAGGTGATCAACAAAAAAATTGGGCTGGGAGCAGTGGCTCACGCCTAGAATCCTAGCATTTTGGGAGGCCGAGGCAGGATAATTGCTTGAAGCCTGGAGTTTGAGATCAGTCTGGGCAACATAGCAAAATCTTGCCTCTAAAAAACAAACAAAAAAAATTAGCAGGGTATGGTGGTGCACACCTGTAGTCCCAGCTACGCAGGAGGCTGAGATCAACAGTTTGAGGCTGCAGTGAGCCGTAGAGTGCCACTGCACTCTAGCCTGGGCAACCCAGAGTGAGACCCTGACTCAAAGAAACAAACAAAAAAGACACATGATATTTGGTTGTTGTTTTTTTTTTCCTTCAGCAGCTCTGACCACCACATTCTTCATTATAGAGTTCTCTTTGCTTATATCTTAAATGGTTGGATATAGTGGCTCACGCCTGTAATCCCAGCACTTTGGGAGGCTGAGACAGGAGAATCGCTTCAGCCCAAGAGCTCAAGACCAGCCTGGACAACATAGCAGGACCACATCTCCACAAAAAATAAAAATATCAACCACGTGTGGTGGCGTGTACCTGTAGTCCCAGCTACTCGGGAGGCTGAGTTGGAAGGATCTCCTGAGCCCAGGAAGTCAAGGGTGTGGTGAGCCATGATCATGCCACTGGCATCTTAATATTAGTATGATTGGCTGTATTTTCACTTAGATACATTTCTAGGTCAATATTCAGGCCAACAGGCTGAAAATCTGACAAGTACCTTAAACCATAGGTCAGCAGTTCAGAGCAGAACTGAGAGGACATGTGATGAAAAGAAAAAGCTGAAGTATTAGTGAAGGACATGGTCAATGACTTCTTATTTTCTTTTACCAATACTAACATTTATATTAATTTACATTAATATCAGGCAAGACTACCATTGGCTATAGATGAGAGAAACCTTCCCCAAATAACAGTTTATTTCTGTCTTCATGGACATCTGAAAGTTGGTAGTTAAGGGTTGGGATGATGTCTTTGCTTGACTAAGGCCTCAAGAAGAAGCTCTTTTCAACTCAATTCTCTTCTGATCCAAGGCTGTGGCCTCCAACCTCGTGGTGCAATGTGATGGATAAAGCAGCAGCCATCATGTCCACGTTCTCAGGAACAGGAAAGTGGCACAGGCATAGCCTTTTAAGGATGTTTTCCTGAAGCTGCTCTGTAACGCTTCTACTTACAAGTCACTGGCCAGAACTTACTCTCATTGCTGGGCACAGCTAACAGAAAAGTTGGACAACGTGGACTTGATCCCAGGCAGCTTTACATCCAGTCCAACATCGTGCTTCAATTGTTCTGGAAAAAATGAAGAATAGATGGGGGGAGGGGAGCAACCAGCAGTCTAGTCAACACTGTTTCCTGCAGTAAATAAAACCAGGAGAAATTATTTAGATTTATTGGAGGACACGGGGGATGGAACTGCTACTTGTGCATGAAGAGTTAGTGGCGAAACAGTGTTACCTGTGTAGATAAAAGGAATGAAGTGGCAGGGTTCTATACTAGGGTTCTTGCGCATTCTCAGTTATGAGCGCAACACAGTGAGGTAGCATCCTGTGAGCAATGAAGGCTTAGTGGCCCAAGGGCTATTTTCCTGGGAGCCAGCGCTTACTCCAGGAGCTCAGAGAGACTACAAGTGGCAGAGTCCCGGTGGGCGGGTTTTCCTGAGAGGCTGCCAGTTTGAGATTCTTCCCCACACAAGTGCCTCTGTTATTTTGTGCAGTGCATCTCTCCGTCTTCCTGTGAGGACTCCCACCACTTGTCTTGAATTTACAGATTCCTCTGTGGGGATTTTTCTCCCTGCTTGTCAGCTTCAACCTTCCTTTGTTCAGAATCTTTCCTCTTCCTCTGTACTTACCACTTCAACACGACCACAACCTCAAGAATTTTGCACACAACATTCTACAAAATCCAGCTAAACAGCCTCAATGGACAACTCCTATAGTTAACATTTGTGTTTTCTCAACTCTTTTTATTTTATTTTTTTGCCTAGCAAAGACACCTTTAATCAAGTACATGAGTATGTCTCTTAAGAGACCTTTGCGGCATTTCTAAGCTTTGGTGAGCCTCAGATTAAAGGTGTTTAAAAAGAAGAAGACAACAACAAAAAATTCTTAACTCCCTTTGAATGAAAAAGCTGCACTGAAATCCATAATATGTGAAATATTGATATTCTGAGAGATAAAATAATGCTGGGTAAATATTTCACAGACAAATTATTTCGTAATAGTTTTTTTAGAAATGCATTGCTCTTAAAGAGACTCACACTTCTCTAAGTTATGTTTCAATCTACACATCAAATGGGAAATTCTAGAGGACATCTTAGTGAGGGGTTCCGGAAACTGTTAAGAATGGCTGCCTGTAACCCACCAGGGAACTGAGGCAGTGACAACTCCTGGACCCTAGATTAATCCTTGTCATGTCCTTGAGCATGTCTATGGACCAAGATTTGCACTCTGATAATAACTCATTGGCATAATATGAAAACAAAGAGGGCTGGGTTTAGAGGCTCACTCCTGAAATCCCAGCACCATGGGAGGCCAAGGCAGAAGGTTTGTTTGAACCCAGGAGTTCGAGACCAGCCTAGGCAACATAATGAGACCTCCTCTCTATAAAAAAATAAATAAATAATAAAATAAATTATCTGGATGTGGAGGCACATGCCTGGAATCCTGGCTACCTGGAAGACTGAAGCAGAAGGATCACCAGAGCCCAGAAGATTGATACTGCTGTGAGCCATGATTGTGTCACTGCACTCCAGGCTGGGTGACAGAGTAAGACTCTCACTCAAAAACAACAACAACAACAAAACTGTAAGAGGAGGGCATTTCTCCATCCTTATGCAAACTGATGGAAGCACTGTGGCAAAAGGAAAGCTTTAGAGAGACTCCAGCCTGGGTTTAAATTCCAGGTTTTCACTCACTAGCTATGCTTTAGGTGGGTTACTTAACCCCCCCATAAGAAAGCAATGAGTAGTAGAAGCCAGAACAGGTTCATTAATAGCATCTTAGGTCAAATGGGCATCTTTTAAAAATAAAGTCACCACACTATGCATAGACAGAATACAATTCAGTTTTGGCACAGTATTAGAAAGCACATCTCCAGATAGTCTTGGGGTCACAATGAATAAATGCCAAACCAGATGGTCATTAAAAGTAAGTTTGGAGCAGCATGGTTGAATAATGACATACAAAGAGTATGTATTCATGTATTAATTCCACCTGGAAATCATATATTTAATATCAGGAAATGCTTGCCCCTGTGTTGTTCAAAATTCTATCAACAACTTGAATAAAAATGTATTAAAATCTTGGGTAGCTAGGAGAGGCAGCCAATGCACTGGTTAGCATAATCAAAATTCAAGATAATCTCAATCACTTAAAAAATAGGTGCAATGAGCAATAAAGAAGAAAATTATGGACTTTGCAGCAACTTGGATGGATTTAGAGTCTATAATACTCAGTGATCTATCACCGAAACAAAGAACTGAGTACCACATGTTCTCACTCATAAGCAGACCCTGAACATTTACCATAATACTATAAGAAAGGGATTGGGAAACTGCCAAGGGAGGGACGGGGGAGCACATAACATTATAAGGGTACCTGATCTCAAACCAGCAAAGTGGGGACCAAAGGGAGGCCCAACTTGTATACCTAATCCTGAATTGTACCCCACATCTTTAAAATAAAACAAAAATTTAAAAATAGGTGCAATGAAAAGTAGGTGCAAATTAAAACAGCTGTCTCAAGCGTAGCATTTAGATTCATAGCTACTTGGGATATGTAGATGCCCTTAGGCTGAGGATAGTGTCAGGTCAGCATGACCAGAGCAAGCAGACTGGATCCACCTGTCTAGCATGTGTGCAGACAGTCAGGGATAAGAGACGACCCGTGTGACAAAGTTGGGTACATACTGGGGGATTATGCAGATAAGTGAATATGTCAAGGATAATCAAAGACAGATTTCTCAGTGTTGGAGAAGGTAGGTGCAAATATGGAAACAGAGAAAGAATTAGCCTGTGGAGCTGTACTGGAGGTGTATATAGATATACATACAGAGATATGGATAGATAGATAAATAGAGGATATATGTGTATTTATGTGTGTACATATACATACACATATTTCATAGCTCTACCTGGTGAGATGGACTAGAAGCAATGATATCCTAGTAGCAATGAACTTATCTGGTACCCAGACTTTGGTTTCTAAATACCATTCTCCTCTAAAGGAATCATATATCCTTGGAAATTGGAATGATTCAAGGTCAGTAGAGGGAAACATTCTCTATAGAAGAACCTATCAGAAAGTAAAGAAGTATCTGAAAAGTAAAGAAGTGTTCAATGAAACAATCAGATGAATAAAGGAACCAGCTTGAAGGGGCTCCCAGTAGCTAAATCTGGGAAATTTTGAACAGCTAAATTTTAATAATCATAATAGATTAAAACTAACTGAATAAAATAGGAATCCATGAGACAATATTGATATAAATAAATGAATAAATATATGAGAAGGGAAAGGTCTATCTTATGATAGAATGCCAATTAATAAAGGTGGAAGGAATAATGGACATAGAAAAGAAATCACCATTTGGCAAAAGCATAGTAATAACTGTTTCAGACAATAATCATAAATGGATGCTAATACTAATGGGAGAAAGTACAAAATACTTAGTTATTAACTTTACAATGGAGAAACCTGCCCAGTATCAACTTATCTAAGTCTTTAAAAACATCACTAGGAATGGGACAAATTGACATCATGCACCACTGGATGTGATGTACTAAGAAGAAAATGACATCACATGTATAGTAATCCTGGATCTCATTATGATGATATAACAGACAAATATATTTTGAAGAACATTCAACCAAAAGAACTGGTCTGTGTCTTCAAAGGGTAAAGGTCATGAAAGTCAAGTGCTAGACCATGATTAAAGAAGACAGAGTCCATCAGATTCCAAGAAGACAGCAGCTACTGATGCACACTGACGCAGGCGTGTTGAACCAGTGACTCAAAAATCACCAGAACCATTGCTGTAAGTGATGTGAATTTCTAGTTTGGAAACTAACTCTTGATAGAATTCTGAGTAAAACAAAGTACGCTTTTCCCTAGATTTACATGGTAGCTGTGTATGTACAAAATTCACTGCAAAACATCTTGTTTTAATATGAAAAATAGAGCTAGCTTGTGGGTTTAGATAAACAGCCTTTTGACACACATGAATATCCTGTTGAACATTCCAATCCCTTGCGGGATGGAGGACAAGTCTTCATTGTGTGGGACTCCCATATACTGTAGTATGCCCAACATGCCTAGTCCTTCTTCATAGCAGAAGCCCCCACAAGTTATGAAGACAAGCCAAAAGTCTCCCACACATTTCCAAAATGTCCCCCAGGGCCAGTGCTATCACTGTGAAGAACCAGTCATTTAGAGGCTAGTTTACTGCAATCAGAAATGATCAATGCATTCCTTCCACTTTATTGAAAGCTTTGTCCAAGTAAATTCCTTCCAGCTCTTACATTTAACAAACCTGTGATTAAATATCATGAAGGCATTACCTGTTCCCCTTCTGAAGTATTACAATTTTTTTCACTGCACTGATATTCATGAAGATACTCAAATATGTGTCAATATTTAAAAGCTACATTAGAAACCAAGGTGAGAATATCGCTTGAGCCCAGGAGTTAGAGCCCAGCCTGGGCAACATAGTGAGACCCTGTTTCTACAAAAATAAAAAAAATTAGCCAGGTGTGGAGGTGCATACTTGTAATCCTAGCACTTGGGAGGCTAAGGTGGAGGGATTGTTTGAGTCCTGGAGATTGAGGCTACAGTGAGCTATAACTGAGCCACTGCACTCAGCCTGGGTGACAGAATGAGATCCTGCCTGGGTGGGGGCGGGGGGTTGGGGGGGTGGGGTGGGGGGTGGAGGGTGGGTGGGGTGGGGGTGGGGGTGGGAGTGGAATAAGTTATGTTAGTTAACCAGGATTCTTTCAGCTGGGAATAACAAGAAACCAACACAAACTGGCACCCTTTCACACACAAAAGAAGAAGTCATTGTCTTAACTTGGAAATTCAAGGATGGAACTGATTCCAAAATAACTTGATTCAAGAATTCAAGCAAGGTTTTGGGAATTCTTCCTTCCCTCCCTCCCTCCCTTCCTTCCTTTCCCTTTTCTTTCTCTCTCCTCTCTCTCTATTCTTCCCCAACCTCGACCTCTGCTTCTCCTCTCCCACTCTGAACTGTACTCATCCCAGAGTTCAAGGAGAGACCCATGAGAGAATTATGAAAGAATTGAAAGAATTAATGGTATGATTCATTGTTTAATACCATAAGGATGAGACAGTATCTTTTTTATTCATTACTGTACCCAAGCACCCAGTTTGCTCATTCTGGGCACTTTTAAAATACTTATTGAATGAATGAACTGCTCAGCTGGAACTAGAGATTGCTGGCTTTCAATGCTGATATCTCTCTACAAGACATGCCTAGACATTTTGAAAAGATAAGCAGAAAGCAGCAGCAGCTGTGTGTTCCGTGAGCAGCCATAAGGCAAGACTGAGATACAGAAGCAGAACAGAGAAATCCAGTGAGAGAAATACTTTTCGCTTCAGATCCACGCAGTAGGCTTCTCCACCCAGAACTACCCAAGTTCATCCCCATCTTACTTTGGTCTGAGGATTGCTCATAGAAGACTAAAATGAGCATTAAAGAAGTGGACTCTTTGACTCAGTATAATACTGAGGTCATTTCAACTCATTGGACCACTTTAAAATTTTATTTGTTATTTGCAGCAAGAAGAGTATACTTTTATATGTTGTTCTTTGTAGTGTACTAATGGGATTAGACATCACATTGAATCACAGCAAAAGAGTTTGCCTGTGTAATAATAGATGTCAGTGCCAGTTTATACTCTTCAATGCACTTTGCTACTCTTAAAAGCAGGATATTGTGTATTAATTTGCACATCTTCCAAGAGATAGGGGTTTTAAAATTTTCTTGTGTTGGATTTTTTTAAAAGATTTTTTAAAAGTCAGGTTGCATTTAAAAAGCTGAGCTGGGTGGGTCAGAATTGCTAGTGTTTAAAAAAATGTGAAAAACATCCTTAATATAGCTATTTGTGACTAACCCAGTGGGTGTGATACCCAGGGGGAAACAATAAGTTCTCTTATTGTGCATTTGAAAAGTTTGAGTTTAGAGCTCTGCTATTTTTTTTAACATAAAAAGTTATTCAAAGAATTACCCGGAGCTTTGTTTAAAAAAAGAGGCTGCTGATGAGGGGATAGTAGACATTTTTTTAACTCTTACATGGAAAAAAAGTTTAATAAGCAAATCAGAAGAATGCAATCTATGTCCTCCTTCCAAATTTCTGTCTTTTTTTTTTTTCCTTGAGTTGGAGTCTCACTCTGTCACCCAGACTGGAGTGCAGTGGCCGCTCCCGGCCACAGCAGCCTCGACCTGCTGGGCTCCGGCGATCCTTCCGCCTCAGCCTTCCAAGTAGCTGGAACTACAGGAGCGCGCTACCACACCCGGTTAATTTTTTTTTTTTTTTGCAGAAATGAGGTCTCGCCAAGTTGCTCAGGCGGGTCTCGAACTCACAGGCTCAGGCAATCCACTCATCTCAGCCTCCCAAGGCGCGGGATTACAGGCTGAGCCACCGAACCCAGCCAAATTTCTGTCTTTTAAAAATTATGTATTTTATTAATGATTTCATCCTACTCTACTGCAATTGCTGTAGAATTCCTTCCTTCCATCCTCTTTTCCTTCCTTTCTTCCATCCTTCCTTCCTTCCTTTCACTTATCTCTCTCTCCTCTTTCCTCTTCCCTTCCCACCCCACCTCTGCTTCTCCTCTCCTGCTCTGAACTGTACCCCAGAATTCAGGGAGAGACCCATGAGAGAATTACAAAAGAATCTAGTAGAATCAACTCCACGAGCAACTTTTGCCTTTTATAGCAAAACTGGTCTTGCAGTCAACCCTTATAACACTTTACAAGAACCACTAAAGTATAACAATAGGATCATCTATTGATCATTCTATATGCCAGGCGCTTTCTAAGCATTGTATCAGCATCACATTTATCTCTCGTAATGAATAGTTTGATAGATACTATTATTGTCAACCCCATTTCATAGGTGAGAAAACAAGACTTGGAGAAACTAAATAGCCAGTCCAAAGTCACATAGCTAACAAGGATTGTAGCTAGGATTAAAAATGAAACTGGCTGACTCAATCACAGTTCTGTGTTGCCCCATATGACCTACACTATGTATTTCACAAACACACACACTCCTGTGTTTATATATATGTGAGATTGTGAAATTGAGGAAATATTTAACACTCTTCTTAATAATCCATTCACCTTATCAATGCAACCTAAAAAGTTACCTTATTCAGTAACTGCTAGACTTACTATACTATAACAATGTATAAAATGGCTGAAAATACAACCTAAACCCAAAGATAAACTTGAGAATTGAGTTGCACAAGGGTGTTGTATAGAAATGATTCAAAATCGACTCGAGCATTTACCTCTTTGGGCTTCTGCATCTTGATTCCCCTGATCCAGTAAAGTCCATCCTATAGCTGAAAAAGAAGGAAGAAGAGAGGGAAGAGACATAAAAGAGGGATGAGATGCCTGAACCCTTACTGCATTAACTGTGTTTTCTTATTTTTCTGTATTTTTGATGCTCGGGCATCTGGGGCCTCACTGACTGGGCAGGGACAGTCCCTTTCAGGGTTGGCTAATTCCTAGAGATAGTAGACAACTAGGAGTCTTGAGTCTGAAGTCTGGGGTGTAGACAACTTACACACCCCAGAACCTGCTGAAATCACTCAAACTAGCCAATCCTAAGTATGCTTACCCTTCCTCACCCTTCCTTCTTGCAAAAACCACAATAAAGGCCATTGCCCAGTTCTTCCTTCACTTTCTCTACCCCTGATATGCCCTGCTGCTTCCCCATGCGTCCCTGCAGGGAATGGCATGACTCCTTTTTCTAGAGATTTGTGATATAAAAATGTCTTCTTTCACAACAGTCATTTTTAAATTTTTTATTTTATTTATTCATTTTTAGTTGGAGTCTACACTCCCAGGCTGGAGTGTAGTGGCATGCTCATGGCCACCGCAGCTTTGGTCCACTGGGTCAGATGATCCTTCCACCTCAACCTTCCAAGTAATTGGGACTACAGGCACGCACCACCAAGCCTGGCTAATTTTTTTTATTTTTATTGTAGAGATGAGGTCTCTCCAAGTTGCCCAGGTGGATCTCAAACCCCTAGGCTCAGGCAATCCTCTTGCCTCTGCCTTCCAAAGTGCTGGGATTACAGGCATGAGTCACCACACTTGGCTCAGTCATTGTTTGAAAATTCAGGGGTCCGATCAGCCTGGGCAACATAGTGAGACCTCATCTCTACAAAAAAATTAAAAATTAGCCAGGCCTACTCAGAAGGCTGAGGAGGAAGGATCGCCGGAGCCCAGAAGGTTGAGGCTGCGGTGGCCGGGAGCGGCCACTGCACTCCAGTCTGGGTGACAGAGTGAGACTCCAAAAAAAAAAAAAAAAATTAGCCAGGCATGGAGGCATGGCTGTAGTCTCAGCTACTTGGGAGGCTAAGGCAGAAGAATCACCTGAGCCCAGGAAGTTAAGGCCATGGTGAGCCATGATCATGCCGTGCACTCCAGCTTGGGTGACAGAGTGAGACCCTGACTCAAAAATATAAGTAAATAAATAAAAATGGGTAAATTTATTTTTAAAAACACACATATCACAAATAAAATAACCTATCAGAATTCCTGATAATTTTTAGCTAGAATTTTCTTAGGAATTAGGGAACATGGAAATATCTAAGCTTGAAGTTAGCACTTCCCGTCTCGAGTTTTTTCCGCCTTTGGCCCTGCTGCAGATGTTATTTATAAGCACCCCATTCTCTCATAGATAAGTTATCCAATCTGCACATTTTTCTATGGATGGACAGACATTCACTTCTCAACCACTTGATCCTCCTTTTCTAGTCTGTTGTCTCAAATTTAAAGGTTCCCCCCCCCCATGATTTGTAAAGATGTCAAGCCAGGCACGGTGGCTCATGCCTGTAATCCCAGCACTTTGGGAGGCCGAGACAGGAGGATTGCTTTGGCCCAGGAGTTTGAGACTAGCCTGGATAACATAGCAAGGACTTGTCTCTACAAAAAATAAAAGATTAGCTGGGTTGGGTGGCACTTGCCTGTAGCCCTAGATACTCAGGAGGCTGAGGAGGGAGGATAACCTGCGCCCAGGAGGTCAAGGCTGCAGTGAGCCATGATCATATCATTGCACTCCAGCCTGGGTAACAGCGTGAGACCCCCAACTCAAAAAACAAAAACACAACAACAAAAACAATAATAAAGTGATATAATAACAACAATAGCAAGCATTCCTCTCTGCCAGGCACTCTGTTAAGTGGTCCAGAGACATCAAAATCCATTTTGGTGGAAACGAAATTTAGCCCAAGTTGGTTTGAAATGACCCTCTATTCAGTAGCAGAGCAAGGAGATCATAGGAACCTGGGATAATGTTCTCTGCCTCTTACATAGCCTCTTTGTAACTAAGCAGACTCATTAAAACTTGCAACATTACCATCTACCCACTGGAACAATTAGCACATGGGTGAGGTACACAGTATGCATTCAGTTGGTTCCTTCACTAGCTGCAATTGTAACTGAAAGTAAAATGAAAAACAAAGGAAATGATTAAGTTCCCCAAATTCCAATTTCCAGCTGAGGACCAAAACCTACTTGTTCAGGCTCTCTTGAATTGGGCATGACTTCCGTATTTTAAAGCTGATGTCTAGTTCAGATACCTACTCCCTTTCAACTTCATAGCCAGTTTGAAAAAATATAGTATATTGAAATAAAAAAGATGACAGAGAAATAAAGTTTCTATTCGTACAATTAAAATAATGGCGTATGCATGTTGCATCAGTAATTCAGATTCTTTTTGATGGTAGATTTATCATTAATGATTGACAGAAAAAAAATTGACAGAGAGCCAATTTACCAGCTGGGGTAGATATTGCCTGAATCTGCTCCTAACTACAGTAACTGTGGAACAACAATTCAACAGAATTTTATAGTCAGAATAAGGCAGACAGAATTTAACAAGAAATTTGCCTCAAATTAACCAGTAGGTGTCACTGCTTAAATATATTGGCAACAGCTTTTCCTACAGAATTCTGCATTAAAAAGCCCAATCAAAAAGAATGAGATTTTTGAATAATGAAATTTTGAATAGCTTATAACTAGTTCAGACTCACAAAGAGAATGTTCATAAATCCACACCCTTCATTTATAATTTAAAGTAATGACTTAGTGGTAGTGTATACCTACTAATAATTTAAATTTAACTTCAATATATTTTCTATATTTTAAGAATTTTTTTAAAAAAATAAAAAGGTCTAATATAGCACGTGCACTTTTTAAGGGAAAAAAATACTTTGAAGGAGGAAGAGAGAGAAAGACTGAGCTCAGTCCAACTGACTTTTTTTTTTTTTTTTAAGTTGGAGTCTCACTCTGTCACTCAGACTGGAGTGCAGTGGCCACTCCCGACCACTGCAGCCTCGACCTGCTGGGCTCCGGCGATCCTTCCACCTCAGCCTTCCAAGTAGCCGGAACTACAGGCACGCACTACCACGCCCGCCTAATTTTTGATTTATTGTAGAGATGCGATCTCGCCAAGTTGCCCAGGCGGGTTTCAAACCCTCAGGTCCAGGCACCAACTGGCTATTGACAGAATTAAATCATTTTTTTCCCCAAAATATTTTCTGCCAATTCAACATGCCCATTCAGATTCTTTTTGATGGTAGATTTATCATTAATGATTGCAAGAAAAAAAAAGAAAATCAATTTACTGGCTGGGGTAGACATTGCCTGAATTACTGCCAGGCATATACAGGCAAACCAAGAGTCTCTACATTGGTAGAAGTGGATACTTCCAAATGCAGTACTAGTCAGGTTCCTTCTTGATTCAAACCCTTCTGTGGATCCTAGGCACCATACTTCATGGCTCCCAGGTAGCTTCCTCCACCTGTCACTATCTCCCATTCCACCTTGCTCCTCCCCCGTCCTGCCCCCCTGCCCCCTCTCCCCGTTTAGTCAGAGTTTCACTCTGTCACCTACGTTGGAGTGCAGTGGCAAGATCATGGCTCACTGCAGCCTTGACCTCCTGGGTTCAGGCAATCCTTCTGTCTCAGGCTCCAGAGTAACTGGGACTACAGGTGTGTGCCATCACACCTGGCCTTTTTTTATTTTATTTTATGTAGAGGCGAGGTCTCACTATTTGCCTAAATTGGTCTCAAACCCCTGTCCTTAAGCAATCCTCCCACCTCAGCCTCCGAAAGTGCTGGCATTACAGGCATGAGCCACCATGCTCGGCCACAGTTCTGCTTCTTGTCCTTCAACTAAAGCTGACTCTCTAAGGAAGAGTTAGGCCTTTTCAAACTGCTCCTTTAGCATCTTGGACATAATTCATATTTTTTCATTATAAATGTAGTTATTAAAATCTCAGTCTCCCACTTGTCTGAGCTCCTTAAGACACAGGCTAGGTTATTCATCTGCACATCCCAAGCATCTAACAATGACTGGTTCAGACCCAGTTCTCAGGTGCTGGTAGGATATTTATGCCCAAACTATTAAGGCTTTTTTTTTCTCTTTCCTTCCTGAATGGTTCAATTCCAAAGCCATGAAATGGGTCCAGGTCGAGATCTACACTGGGAAGTGAAGAGTTCAGGGAGTTACAAATATGGACAGGGACAAAAATGAGAACAAAGTCTATAGTGTTGGATATGATTTGGAGGTATGAACTCCTGGGTATAAATATACATAGATATATGGATAGATAAATATAGATGTATATGCACACATATCCATTCCCTAAGTGTGCCTACTCAACAGCAATGAGCACACCTACCAATGAGATCTTGGGTTCTAAATATCATTCTCCCCTAAAGGGAACCAGGGATCTTTGGAAAATGGCTGATGCTAGGGCTGGGTCAGGAAAGCATAAGGTGAGCCTGAAATATCCTGGATTAGAAAGTAAGGGAGCACTAAAGAATGATAGAGACATTTGTCAAAACTCAGTTTGGATGGACTGTCACTGGCCAAGTATAGGACAGTTTCAACATCAAAGCAAGTAATGATAGAACAAATTGTAGCCATTAATTAAACATAGTACACCATAAGTACATATGTATAACACTTATGATTCTATAAATAATTGAATAAAATAAAAGTTTGATGAGGCATGGGTTTTTACACAGCTTCAAAGGAATTCCCTTCAAAATATGTATTAATCACAAACAGAAAAAAGCAATTTTATAGTGGAGAAGACTTACAGAGAAGACTACTCAAGTGAGTTAAGTGAATATCAGTAACAAGACACAACAAAATCATACCACCTGAGAGGAGGCAAGGAGAACACTGCATGGTGTTTGTGATAGTTCCGCTTAAGAAGCACAGCCTGAATCTCATCATGTAGAAACATCAAAAGATTCAGATTGCCAAAATGGTCGTTCTGCAAACTGGCCTGTGGTCTTCAGAGTGTCAAGATCCTGAAACTGATTCAAACTGAAGAAGTCTAAGGAAACATAATAAGTAAATGCAAGGTGTTGTTCTAAAGGGGAGCCTTTTGCTGTAAAGAACATTCTTGTGACAACTGGTGTCTGAATGGGATCTGAGGATTAGATGGTAAATGATCAACGCTAATTTCTTGATTTTAATGGTTGTATTGGTGATCTAGTCAGTGTCGTCTCACAAATGATTCAAGGGAGGAAAAATGTTTTTTGTACTGTATTTGCAACTTTTTAAAAAGTCTTGGGTTGCTTTCATTTTCTAAAACATATTTTTAAAAGGAAAGAAAAACAAACCAAAAAATAGACTACATTGTATTTGACATGCTTAACATAAGTCAGAGTGCATTTTAGAGCTATGATGCATACAGTCTCCGCCTTCTAGGAGTTAATTGAAGAGTTGTGTGTACACAATTAACTTCAGAGGGAAAAGACCAAAAAATATAGAGATGTATTTTTGACTTTTTTGCAGAGGCAGTGTTTTAAAATACGCTGCCAGGTCACACGTCCTCCCCCTCCAGGCCGCCTCCCGCCTTGCAGCTGGAAAGGTGAGCTCTGCAGCCGCCGCCCTCGCCCCACGCCCAGCCCGTGGGTCTCTTCTGGATGGGAAGTGAAGCCTTGTGTTGTGGGTTTTAGGCCTCTCCTAGCCAGAAGTCGGAATTCTAACGTCCAAGGCACGGTATGTTCGGTGAGATTTATATGTTAAAAAAAAATTGGGGAGAAAAATCTGGTGCTACCAGGAGTGGGGTTCGAACCCACGCGGACATATGTCCATTGGATCTTAAGTCCAACGCCTTAACCACTCGGCCATCCTGGTACAGGCGAACAATCTCGTCTCCACTCTTCCTACAAGCTATGTTTCACCGTGGTTCCCGCTCCCTCCCTCAGGAATGCCGAGGAGGCTTCGCGGCCGCTCTCTCCGCTCTCCTAGCTGGGACTGGGGCGACCTCCCTTGCCGGTACCTCGGTTTCCCGCCGCCGCGCGGCTCACTGTTGCCCCCGGCCCGCGGCGGCGGCGAGGACAACTGCAGGCGAGCCGACGCGCTCTCGGCGGCTGCGGCGGCGCTGGGCGGCCGGGTCGCGCAGAGCAGGACGCCGGCCCAGCCAGTTCTGCTTTCACTTTCGAGGTGCGCGGGCGCCGCCAACGAACGCGCCAGTGAACTTCTGGATCCCTGGGAGGGTGTTCGGTTCGGAGGCGGCCGGCCGGCGGTGCAGGGACGCAGCCCGGAGGGTGGCGCTTCGTTTGTGCTATTCTAAACAGAATAAGCTGCCAGGGACGAGTTGCACGGGCAGCAGCAAAGTTCTTGGGCCCCTGCTCCCGTGGGCCTTTTTATCCTCATGTGTCACGGAAGGAAGCTCTGCGGAAACGTGAGTGTGTTCTGCGCCACACCATTTGCAGGGGGTGTGACACAATCGGCCTCCCTGGTGGTTGTAGGCACCGTCGCCTCTGCACCGCCTCGGATACGTGCAGTGACCTCCTTTTGTTCCCACAACCCTACAATTAGATGTTTCTGTTCCCTTTTCTTAACTTGTTTGGCAATGTTTCCTTCCTTTCTTTGCACATGAGACTCAGTCCGTCCTGTGGTCCCTTTCCCCAGACTTCCACTCCGGTCCCCACCACCCAGGACCTCGAACTGACTGCAGAGTCAAGGTTGTGTGTTCTGGAGCGGCAGGAGACCTGGTGGCTGAGCTGGGACCTGGCAGCCCCACGACTGTCCAGCCACGCCCTTGTATTTGACCAAGAACTTCTATCAGCCCAGAGACTGCACACACTAACCTCACTGTGTCAGACCTTGGCAATAAATAGCTCCTCACCCACTGGGTCACACTGTAAGAAACGCATTGTCCTGCTCCCTCCTGGAACTCCTGTGATCCCTGGGAACACAGCCATGATCTGTAGCCTGTTTCCCTGGTAATCTGAGTTTTGATCAATTCTGACAGAGCCGCCCCTGAGAGATCCTTAGGACAGTAACTGGCGGAATTGTCCCCTACCCACTTACCCACATGGCATGATGAGCTGTCAGTGGCCTGCGCCTATGTCCCAGCCTCAATTGTATCCTCCTTTCTGAGCGTGGGGTCTGGCCCTCTGGAGTACAGACCAGGTTCTTTAGGCCTTGCCCTGCTGTGCTGAGACAAAAAGAACTTGGACTCTGCCAGGATCTATAGGCAACGTGGTGATGACACAGGCTCACCCACCATCTCCATTTTATGGCAAATCATCAAAGGCCTCAGATTTCATAAATTGGACTTTCAAGGCATGTAAATCATAACAAGAACATGTATTGAGTACGTACTAAGTGACATGCATTGCTGTAAGTTACTTACATATATTATCTAACTTAATTTTCAGCCAGGAGCAGTGGAATGTGCCTGTAATTTCAGCTTTGGGTGGCTGAGTTTGGAGACTCATTGAGCCCAGAAGTTGAAAACTGTAGTGCCTGTGAATAACCACTATGCTCCAGCCTAGACAGCATAATGAGACCTCTGTCTCTACAAAAAAAAAAAAAAAAATCCTTAACCCTATAAAGCAGGTATGTGACACATTCAAACCATAGCACATGGCAGTATACTATTTGAATGATATTTTTGTTTTACTCTAGAATTCACTTCCAACAAGCCTTTAGTATAAGACAGCTGTAAATAACAAAGCCACACGATAGGGTGTCACTTAGAAGTCCAGCTTCCAAAGTCTCAAGATTGTATTAAATTTATCTGGTCTCTATTTAAGGATGGGCCTGGATACAAGTTATCTGTGACCCTCTTTGGAAGAATGCAATCTGCAACACAGAACTATAGCAATATCTCTCATTGCAAATATTTTTCTCCTAATGTGACTCTGACATCCCTCCTATTAATAGGTGTCTGAGTCAGGGTGGTAGTCTATATTCTCCTTCCTTGAATCTGGAAAGATGCATGTGTATGGCAGAGTGATGTTATGTGACTTCCAAGGCTAATCCATTAAGGTGTTATACTTTGTTTTCTCAGCATGCTTGATCTTGAGACCTAGCCACCATACTGTGAGGAAGCCCAGGCAGCCATGTGTCGCTGTTCCAGCTGACAGCCCTCAGTCAACAGCCAGTATTAACTACTACATATACAACCGAGTGAGCATTTGGATAATTTCAGCCCTGAGTCATCAAGTAACCCCTCCCCCCAGCCATCAAGTCCTTCCAACTAAATACTCCACCCATATCATACAGCAGAGACAAGTTGTTTCCACAATATATGTTTCCTATCTACAAGTCACAGAATCTGTGAGCATAATAAAATTGTTACTGTTTTGTACCACTAAGTGTGAAGGAACATGAGGCCCGATTAGGCCAGCATCAATTGGGTAAATTATATTGAGGAAGGAAATCTCAGAACAAGATAACATGAATTGTAAAACCCGAATAACCAGTTATAAAACATTTGCTGCTGATTCTGTGACAAAGAGTAGTCAGCCATTACTGTTAAGAAACAAAACCCCACAATCCACCAGCTACTTTACAAACATTGGCTGGCCCATGAGCAACTTATAATCAAGGTCAAACATCAACCAATCAGAACTGCCTCATTTGCATGACAGGAACCCAAATGCATGACAGGAATCCTAAAGCTCACCCTAACCAAAGAGAGGGTTAAACTCCACTGGAAAGAATCTCAGCCCACTCCCTTGTCATAGGTAGCAGTCAATGTGTGCTAGGTGACAGTCAATGTCTGCTGCTCTGTTTATAGTGTTTTTTATAATATATTTTTGTCTTGATACTAGCGTTCTTGGTTTACAACTATTTTGGGAAATGTTCTTGTACCTGTGGCTCTAGGCTACCTGGTCTGCCATAGAGGGTACAAAGGTTTACTCATTTGTTTAAGCAAAACAATAGGTTGTAAAAATTCTGAGAGTGATGAGCTGGGGTGCTGTAGTGAAGCACTGGGAGTGTTAGATGGGGATAGCCTGTCTCAGAATAAAGCCAGTGTTGGGGGAGAATAGAATGCTGAGACAGAGGATCTAAGGTCTGATTGCATCTTTACTGGAAACGGATTCTGGGCCATGCTGCTGTTGCTTTCCAGATCTATGCCTTCATGAGATGGAAGGATAGAAATTCCATCACTGAATCCCAGCTGCAAAGGAGGCTAGGAAGGAAAGTTCTGGCTTCTGCCTCAGGAAGCCATACTAAAAATGGAAGAAATTCCCCAAACATAGGAAAAGTTGCCAAGCTTGCTGGCAACTGCATGGTGTAACATATATTCACTTGAGTGTTGGAACAAAATGTGAAATGCACTATGCAATGACATTTGTTATAACTGACAGTATTAGAGAGTAAATGACAATATTAAGACAGGTTTTCTAACATTGAAATGGCTTTATGTTCAGGAAACTGTATTTAACGTACTTCTTAAAGAGAAATTTCTCATGCTATTTGAGCTAGTCTTCACCGTGTATATGTACTTATTTAAGCCACTATATTCTTTATACATTCTGTGGTGGTTTAAAAAAATATGTCCATAAATGCTTTGATACAGGTAAAGACCAATTTCTCTCATCTTGAGTATGGACTGGACTCTTTTTAACAAATAGAATTAAAAGAAAGTAATGGTATGCAACCTTGGCAATGAGGTCACTAAAAGGCACTGCTGCTACCATCTTGGTTGCTCGCTTGTGTTTTATTCACCCTGGAGTAAATTAGCTGTTATGACTCTCTTGGAGGTCCTGAACTGAAGCCCCTAGTAACCACCAGCAAGGAGCATGAGGTTTCACAAGAATGAGCTCAGAAAGGAATCTTCCAGCTCAGTCAAACCTCAGATGACTTGACTGTAACCTCTTGAGAGACCCTGAGCCAGCTCTACCCAGCTAAGCCTTGCTTTCCTGACCCTCAGAGCCTATGCAAGACAATGAATATTTGTTGTTTTGGGCTGCTAAGTTTTATGCTATTTTTTACACAGCAATAGAGAATTAATACACATACTAGCCACAGTCGGTTACTCTAGCATTGATGATGTGTTCACAGGACATATTTTGTTTCCGTATGTCTATATTCAAAAAATAATCTTGCTGACCCTCCTCGCTAACATCCAGCCCTTATTCTTCCATTTGTTTTCAAACTCTTGAACAGATTGCCTGAACTTTCCGTGTCTACTCATTTACTTCTCTAGAATCCCCTGAAATGTGACTTTTACCTTTCTCTTTCTCTCTTTTTATCTTTTCAGAACAAAAGTATCTTTACTGAAACAGATTTGAGTTGTAAAAGTTGTGTGAAGTTCAAACAATATGAAAGTAAATAAAGTAGAATGTGAAATCTCTTATTTACAACCCCTATAATCCCAGTCATACAAAACTGGGATCTCCTGTCCCCTGAAGATTTTCCCCTTCCTGCTCTTCTCTGCCTAACTACCTTCCAAGGCCCCCCATAAATTCTACCTTCCAGCACACATCCAATTATAAAGGTAAATGAGAAAGTATAAGCTGCACTTACAAATGTGAGTGTACAAAACTCAGGGAGTCCCAGGACTTTAGAAGTGTCCTTCTTCCTCTCCCTGACTGTCCTTACTTATGATACGGCAGTCCCCCTTTATCTGCAGTTTTGCTTTCCCCAGTTTCAGTTACCCATGGTCAACTTCTGTCTGAAAATATTAAATGGAAAATTCAAGAAATAAGTAGTTCACAAGTTTTCGCTTGTGTGGTATTCTGAGTAGTGTGATGAAATCTCATGCCATCCTGTTCTGTCCCCCCGGGATGTGAATCATCTGTTTGTCCAGCATGTCCACTCGGACAGGCATGTCTGCTCATGGGCTTCCCCTCTGGGTGATCAGATCAAAAAATCATAGTATATTTGATACTATCCTGGGTTTCAGACACCCACTGTGGATCTTAGAATGTATCTCTGAGAATAAGGTGGCATTCCTGTAATAAAAATTAAGGAATGTGTTGCTATTAGAAATATATTATCCTTGGTGACAGAATTTTCTATTTATATACTTATGGAAGGTAAATTTTTGTCTCAAATTTTAATGAAATATAATGTTCACATGTCCTATCTAGTAAGCAGAAGCCAAACTAGCCTTTTTTTCATAAATCAAGGTTGTTGTTATGATAGCATTTTGATTTGCTTTTTCTGAACCATAGATAAAACAAGAGCCACAGTGTATAGTAGCTTAAAGGTAATGTTTGAACTGTCAAGTCAATAGAAGACCTTGTTCCAATTCTAATATTTTCCTAATTGTGTAGGCAATTTAATTAACCTCCTCGAGTCTCAATTTTCTCATCTGCAAAGTGGGAATTATAATACCCACCTGAGAGAAATGTGAGAATTAAGTGAAGTATCCAGCTGGGTACCTGACATGAGGCGGGCTCTTGTGGTAGCCACTGTGTGTCAGTTGTCTGACAGCCATTTCCCACCTTTTTTCCTGATAAAGGAATTCTTATCTTGTTCAGGTAGTGGGCAGAGACCCCTTGATTTCAGGGAAGGTAGACTAATCTCTTTTGTCGATACGGTTATTTGAGGTGAGGGGGAAGGGATGGGTGGCATGTGACCCTGTTCTGGCCAATGAGAAGTATGAGAAAGTTGGCTGGGGATTCTATAAAATATTTTCTTTCTGGATTGGCCAGGTGTGGTGGCTCAGGCCTGTAATCCCAGCACATTGGGAGGCAGAGACAAGAGGATTGCCTAAGCCCAGGGGTTTGAAAACAAGCTGGGCAACTTGGCAAGACCTCATTTTACAATAAATAAATTTTTAAAAATAGACAGAGATGGTTAGTGCTGGCCTGTAGTTCCAGCTTCTTGGAAGACTGAGGCGGAGGGATCACCTGAGCCCAGGAGGTCGAGGCGGCAATGGCCTGGGCGACAGAGTGAGACTCCAACTAAAAAAAAAAATTTCTTCTGGGCTAAAAAAAAAATAACAGCAAAAAAAAAAAAAAAAAAAACCCCAAACAGAGTGAAGTAAAAAGCCTTGTGCTGTGAGACTCGAACTAAAAAAAAAAATTTCTTCTGGGCTAAAAAAAACAACAACAGCAAAAAAAAAAACAACCCAAAACAGAGTGAAGTAAAAAGCCTTGTGCTGTTCCTTCCCTTTTTCTATGTGAAGAAAATGGAATCATGCAAAGATGTGATTCTTGGTGATGTGTTAGACATACTGTGACCTCAGTGTAATGGGGCAGGGGAGACAAGTCAATAGATAAGGAGTTAACACCCATAGATGTCAGAACGGTAAATTAGCAGGAGATTTTGCCTTTAAAGATCTTATTGAGCCATATCCAACCAGAAACCACCTCCCACTTGGCTTCTTGTAAAAGTAAGTAAGTATCATGCCTTTAAATGTAAGTTGGTGCCTCTCAAAGTGTGGCTCTCTGATCAACAGCATGAAAATCCTCTGGAAACTCATTGGAAATGCAAATTATCTGGAATCTATATCTCAGAGTCCCGCGATCCTGAAGTATGTTCAAGTTTTAGGTTCACTGTTATGATACTAGAGTTTCTGTCAGAGGCATTCCTAGCTGAGTCTTCATACAAATATGTGTAGATCAGATAAAGAGATACAAAGTATTCCCTAAAAGTTGCTTACTTGATTGAATTTCCTTTACTGGCTTGATTTCTTATCATTTATCTCTTTCTCATAAATAAGTCTATCTTTAGAGGGGCATTTGTCATCTTTTGTATGTGTGTAGGTATTATAATATATTGTGTGTGTAAATATATGTGTGTATGTATATGTATATCTATAAATTATTGTAGAGGCCAGGTGCAGTGGCTCACACCTATAATCTCAGCATTTCGGGAGGCTAAAGTGGGAGGATTGTTTGAGACTAGGAGCTCTAGACCAGCCTGGACAACTTTGACCCCATCTCTAAAAAAATTTTTATTTTAATTAACCAGGTGCAGTGGTGTGGGCCTGTAGTCCTAGTTACTCAAAAGTGGGAAGATCGCTTAAGCCCAGGAATTTGAGGTTTCAGTGTGCTGTGATCTTGGTGACAGACTGAGATCCTGTCTCAAAGAAAAAAAAATGTGTGTGGAACCCTGAAGCTGCTTTTTCCTAAGTTGGGTTTTTATCCTGGATAGAATCTTTACTTCCAGAAAGTAAAGATCTTTACTTACCAGAAATCTCTCACTGCATAGCATTATTCTAATACTGTTTCATTTCAACATGAGTTAAATGCTTCACCCTTCAGGTTACTTTTAGACCTGTTCTTTATACGAATTAGAAATATGGTCATCTCATAGATCCTAGAATGTTATCACTACCATTACTATGAGCAAATTTTCTTGCCTAAGATTGAGAATGGGAAGTCACCTGTCTGCGTATACTGGGGACTGCCAAATACTTTCCATGGTCTTTTAGACACCTGAGCATGTTATCCTTCTGGATTCCAAAGAAGAGAGTTGGTGGCTGAACACGTGTGAAGTCAAACATTTCTGTTTGTGGTGAGGCTCTACGTTCTCTCGATGGACACCATAAAGAGATGCAAGGTTGCTGAGGACATGGGTCAAGGGGCAGGGGATGGAAATTTGTATGGTTCTGTGCCTCCTGTCTGTGGCTCCAGGACTCAAATCTAGAGAACTTTAGTGGGAATTGTTCCAAGGATTCCTTGCTCACTTTCAGAAAGGCTCTTTGCTCCCTCCTCCTCTCTTTTTCCCCTCATCTTCTGTTTTTCAACTTTATTAAAGACAAATTTTGCTTTATGGAGCAATGTCTCAGCATCACTTTACTGTGAGAGTTACTTTATATGTATTATCTTATTTAATTCATTTAATCTAATTTTCCCTGTATCAATTGTATTTCTTTATTTGATTTATTTATTTGTTTATTTAGATGAAAGGATTTTAGGAGTTGCATGACAGGGAACAGAGAGACCAAACAATTACTGGTGGTGCCAAAAAAAAAAAAAGTATACAGATTGTAAGTGATATTATCTACATATTTCTTTTTGAAGTTGAATTGAATTACGGTAGCAATGTGTAATTGCAGAAGTCAAATGTGTCTTGTATTCATCTTTGTTAACAGCATATATTGTACATTACAATTTTAATACAATTTTTTTCCTTTCTTAAAATGTGTATACTTTTTGAGGGGCACCCTCTGTATTTTACAAGATCACACACACCAGTATGATATGTGACACTTTATGTCTGGCATCTCTCTCTACTTTGTAGAGCTGAACAGCCAAAAGAATTAGAATTGAAGGTTAGAGAAAAAACTTGGGGTTCCCAAATTGGATAGAGGTGGTATATGGTGGGATCTTGGCAGTAGACAAAATGATCTGTTTTGTGGTCAAGGAAGTTATCTGTAAGGACCTTAACACTGGGGCACAAGATGAGCTGGAATGATGGTGCCGGATGATCCATATAAATTAGTAGACTTTTTAGAGTGTCTGGGTTGTATGTTCGTATTTCTCTGGCAAGGACTGCTCTTGACTCCGCCCTCAGATATTTGCTGTAGTTGAGCTTCTTATTTGTACTGAATATCTTTGCATTTTGCTTTCTTGAGTTTTTTTCTATTTTTTACCCTGCAGTACCATTGGATATATTTTGTTTGTTTTGAGTCAGGGTCCCACTCTGTTACTCAGACTTGAGTGTAGTGGCATGATCATGGTTCACTATACTCTTGACCTCCGTGACTCAGGGAATCCTCTTTCCTCAGCCTTCCAAGTAGCTGGGACTATACGCACACACCACCACGCCCAGCTAATTTTTTATTTTTTGTAGAGATGAGGTCTCGCTGTGTTGTCCAGCCTAGTCTCAAACTCTTTGGCTCAAGCAGTCCTCTTGCCATGGCCTCCTAAAGTGCTGAGATTTCAAACATGAGCAACCACACCTGGTGTTATTTTTGAGACCATTTCATTCTGAAGGCTGGAGTTTGGGTTTGGGTTCTCACTGAACAATATGTTCAAATCTGTTAGTTGCTTCTCAGTGAACATGGTTTGGTTCCTGTGTGAATGTATCTGGTGCTTACCTTTAGAAACGTCCTCTGAGTTCCTAATTCAGGTGGGCTCCTAGGTCCAGGTCCAGTGATGAGTTTAGCTCTTTATTCTTTAAATATCCTTGTTCTTCTTACATTGTCTTTTTTAATATTTCCTTTAAAATATTACTTTCACATCTTTTTGAAATTATATTTGTTCTATAGTCATACCTTTTATTCTATTTTATATTTTGTGACTTTCTATTTCCTTGATCTGAAATCTAATAATTTCATCTTAGTAATAATTCACTTTTTGTTACTTTCATATTTTAATTTCACTATTTTGTTTTTTTCTTAATTTTATCTCTTCCTTGTGTAATTTTACTTTAATTTTTTTCTTTCTTCCTTGGGAACATTTCTTTTACTTTGTGTTTTTGGCTAGTACAAAATATGGCCTTGGGAAGTAGCAGTGAAAAAAGCCCACATCCTCTGTCCTGGCTCCACACTGAGGAAGGGACAATCTAACAAAAGGCAGGGCCTTCCAGCAATTGCTCAGGATGAGGACTTGAACTAAACTGGTTAGAGATTCAAGGGCAAGGTGAACTTAAAATGTCAAACAAACATAGATCTAGATTATATATCATATATGGTGATTTGCCATATAATTTTTACCACCTAAACATGGGCATTTCTGAAAGTGGAAAAGGAAGCTACTAAAGATCATGCCAACAGGCTTATAAGAATCTGGTCCCAGGCACCTTCCATATGTATAAGAAATGGGTATGCAAGTTAGAACCAACATTAATTAATGTCAGCTCTGTACATTATAGACATTGATTGAATAAACAGACATTAACATGAAGGATCATGTAAACTTTTTTCTGATTGCAGAGCTTTTAGGATTATGTAAATTTGTGTGAATCAAAACACAATTCTCTGATGTGTGAACTATTATCTTTGTGGGTCAATTAGACAAATCCAGACAGAAAATTTTCTTGCCTTTGCATCGCAGGTATCTGGTAAGCATTCTGGATAATATTGACCACACAATAGCCCACAGATATTAACCTTTTTTTTCAGTATTGGCAATAATTCCTTAATTTCACTTGGGTTGTGAACAGACAGGTGGAAATGAAGACAATTCTGATGTTTTGCCTCTAGATAACTGGCAGCTATAGGATGATAGAAGGAGGAACAGAATGCTGAGTTTGAGGAACCTGTGGGACAGTCAAGAAGACAGGCCAAGTAGACAGTAGGATATAAAAATCTGGAGCTCAGATGACCTAAGCTTTGTCCTCAATCTTTAGATATACATTACTGAGTGAATGGCTCAGGTGAATACCACAGGCGTTCCATGGTACAGGCCAGAATCACAGGCAGAGGGGCAGCCCAGACTATGTGATGCTCACATAGTCTCTCCTCAGCCCACGGTGTGCTTGGGCAGGAAGCAGCAGGATGCATCATAAGCTGACCCCTACCAAAAGCCAGTTATTTTCAAAAGTAAGAGTGAGAACAGTCT
This sequence comes from Cephalopachus bancanus, assembly GCA_027257055.1. Classification (NCBI taxonomy): domain Eukaryota; kingdom Metazoa; phylum Chordata; class Mammalia; order Primates; family Tarsiidae; genus Cephalopachus; species Cephalopachus bancanus. Next base: position 7,166,289 of record JAPVLO010000006.1, read on the forward strand.
TGCAAGTGGAGGAAAATGAGTCTAACTTGTACACCAGCTGCTCAGGGATATTGCCTGTTCATGCTCACAGCATGTGGAAACCATGGCTCATGGTGACATTGTGCGTTGGCTCCATATCAAATTGGTGAGACCTCATCTCTACAATAAATCAAAATGAGCTGGGCGTGGTAGTGCGCGCCTGTAGTTCCAGCTACTTGGAAGGCTGAGGCGGAAGGCTCGCGGGAGCCCAGCAGGTCAAGGCTGCGGTGGCCGGGAGCGGCCACTGCACTCCAGTCTGGGTGACAGAGTGAGACTCCAACTCAAAAAAAAAAAAAAAAAAAAAAGAGTGAGAACAGTCTTGCAAGTAGAGGAAAATGAGTCTAGTTTGTACACCAGCTGCTCAGGGATATGCCTGTTCATGCTCACAGCACGTGGAAACCTTGGCTCATGGTGACATTGTGCATTGGCTCCATATCAACCAAACTAAAGAAAGCTGTGAAGGTCATCAATAGTCAATCTTCTTAACACAATAGTTTAGCAATTATCACCAAAAGGTAGCAAAACCATGGGGTGGATGAGATCACCTAAAAGGAGAGGAAATAATCAAGGACAGAATCCTTGACCCTTTCACCTGTCCATGTGTGGGCTTACACATTTGACCCCAAACCGTGGAAAACAGATGAGGTAACTGTTTAATACTACCACGCAATGGGAGCAGTAAATGTCCCTGTTCTTCTTAATCATGCCTGATGATATACTGCTGTGCAGTCTGCAGGTGCAGCTAAGGAGGGAGTGAGCACAGTCAACTAAGCCCACACAGGGTATGCAGGCTGGCAAATCACAGCCTCTTTCTCCTGTCAAATAAATCAGAGGAGTTGCTAATATAAATTTGAATGCACGAGTGTTTCTCTTTTTTTGTTTTTTGAAATAAATTTAAGGAGGAATTCAGTTGCTTGCTCCATTTATTTCTTTTGAATCGGGGTCTCACTTTGTCACCTCTCAAGTAGCTGGGACTACAGGCACACACTACCCAGCTAATTTAATTTGTGTGTGTGTGTGTGTGTTGTGTGTGTGTGTAGAGACATAGTTTTGCTATGTAGCCCAGGCTGGTCTTGAACCTGGGCTTAAGCAACCCTCCCACCTCGGCTTCCCAAAGTGCTGAAATTACGGGCATGAGCTCCTGTGCCCAGCCAGGATAAACTTTTATCTCCATGAGTTTTCATTTGAGGTATAAACTACAGCATCTACTTTGTTTTTAAGACTTTGTGATAATTTTGAAAATGAGAAAAATACATATAGTCTTATTTTTTTCTGAATATAAAAAGCAGACCAAGCAAAGAAACAGTGGACTAAATAGCATTGTTTTCTCCCTGTTTTATCTGTTCAAGAGCAAAGAAATAGGAAGATGAAGAGAAGAATGGCATTTATATTTTATCAGACTGAGAATGGGCAGTCCTCATACAAAAAAAAGTAAAAATAAATAATATACAAATCCATTTAAAGACTTTGAGTTATCAGGACTCTATGCACACCATTACATGTTAGAAGAAATTTCCAAAAATTTCATCCCACTTACCACAATGAACTTAAGCCCAAACAGAATTATACCATAGACTGTTATAATACATAATTTTACCAAATTATACTCACAGGGCATACACAGAGAGAGGAAACAAAAGAAAACCTACCAACTTGTAATTGTAACTGTTGTCCCTGTTAATGTGATTAGCCAAGAGAGTCCTTTACTTGCAATTTGTTTGTTGGTACGCAGGTGAAAATAAACCGGGCTGGTTCACAGGAAAGTCTACTTTTCGTGTTTGCAGCTCTCCTTTCTACATTTTAGTCCACCTCAGTCATGATGCATTTTCTTAGGCTACCTTTCTGAATATGTAGGGTTATCTTGCTCTTTTTATTTTTATTTATTTATTTTTTGAGTCAGGGTCTCACTCTGTTGCTCAGAATGGAATATGGTGGCACAATCACAGCTCACCACAGCTTCAACCTCTTGGGCTCAGACTTTCCTTCCACCTCAGCCTCTGGGACCTCAGGTATATGCCACCATGCCCACCTGATTTTAATTTGAATTTTTTGTAGAGATGAGGTCTCGCTATGTTGCCTAGGCTGGTCTGCAACTCCTGGGCTCAAGCAATACTCCCATCTTGGCCTCCCAAAGTACTACAGTATTACAGTACAAATTACTACAAAGTACTACAGTATTACAGTACAAATTACTACAAAGTACTACAGTCACGAGTCACCACATCTGGCCTTCTTTTGCTTTCTGACCTACCTTCTATCTAGAAATAGACCGTTTCTTTCCTTTCTTTTAATTTTATAACTCAAATTTTTCACACCACTGGATTATTTCTTCCAAAATTGTTGATTTTAAGCCTTTTTGTCTCTTTACCACTCCCATGTCCCCAGTGCATCGGCCAGACCATTTTTTGTTTGTTTGTTTTTGAGTTGGAGTCTCACTCCGTTGCCTAGGCTGGAATGCAGTGGCTCTGGCGATCCTTCTGTCTCAGCCTTCTAAGTAGCCAGAACTACAGGCACGCGCTACCATGCCCGGCTAATTTTTTGATTTATTGTAGAGACGAGGTCTCACCAAGTGGCCCGGGCTGGTCTTGAACCCACGGGCTCAGGCAGTCCACTCACCTCGGCCTCCCAAAGTGCTGGGATTATAGGCTGAGCAACTGAGCCCACACAGACCATTTTAAATTTAGCACTGATACTCTTATCAACGAGGAGAGATGCAGTTTTTTCTAATAAAAAGTTTCCTTTCGGAAATGAGAACTTTTTGCAAAATCACTTCATATATTGATAATGGCCAATGCAGGAAGTCAAAACACGGGAAGCTACCTTCTTGATGAGTTGCAGCATTAGAAGAACAGGCGATGTCTGTATCTTCCAGGCAGTTTACTGGTCACTGCATGTCTGAACATCTTGCCACTAAGTAAAATTTCTTGTTTGACAGGTTTCTTCCATAAACCAGATTACAAGGTGTGAATGAAGATTGTGAAGAGAAACCACGTTACCTCATTTATGCCCTTTTAAGGGTGCATGAGACCAGGGTACACCACAAGGCAAGACCAAATAATGAACTAATCAAACATTCCTACCCACAAGAGAAATTCCTGTCTTTGTCACGTGGAAGCTAAATAATTTCTTTTTTGTTTAGGCTCAGCCCCTTTGGAGAGTCTCTTCTTGGTTTGGTTTAAAGCTATGTTTTCAAAGAGTTGGGGCACCAGCTGCTGGCAGCTGAGAGGCATCTCGGGCCCACAAGCCGTAGATCTGCCATGTCAGCTTCTGTAGATAGAGAACTTGGGGTCTTGCAGCTCCAAGTAAGGGCAGTTTAGGGTCCTCCATTCTCTCCTTAGTCTTCAACACCTGAAGGGGGAAGGATGGCCTTGCAGTTATTTTTCGGCACAATACCCAGGTAGTTAGACACTTTTATGTTGAATAATATTATGGATTCCTAAGCAGTCTGAAGGGGAAGGTGTATGTTGGGGTATGGAGTACCCTGACATATTCAGAGGAATAGATGATTGTGGCATCTCAGGCTGTGCTTATATGTAGTGATTTGAGGACATTTTAGAGCTGAAATCCAAAACCACTGCCTTGAAACACAGCCTTATATGATTAGGAGCACAGAGCTAAGTACTTTGCATAAATTACCCTGCTAGATGCCATGTTAGAGAGAAATATGTCCAACTGAAACCCAAGCAATACATTTTATCCAAAAAAATTTTTTTTTGTTTTTTGCTTTGGTTTTTGTTTTTTTTTTTAGTTGGAGTCTCACTCTTGTCACCCAGGCTGGAGTGCAGTGGCATCCTCATGGCCAGTGAAGCCTCAACCTGCTGGGCTTAGGCGATCCTTCTTCCTCAGTCTTCCAAGTAGCTGGAACTACAGATACATGCCACCATGTGATTTACTGTAGAGACGTGGTCTCACCAAGTTACCCAGGCTATTCTCAAACCCCCAGGCTCAGGCAATCCTCTCACCTGGGCCTCCCAAAGTGCTAGGATTATAGGCTGAGCCACCACGCCCAGCCAAAAAATGTTTTAAAGTCATACTTTATACGCTCAAAAGAATAAAAACAATCTTGTCTAGAAAAAACTTCATTTTACAACTTTCTTTGCATCCGACTTGAGTGCGTACCTTTACTAAAATATTTATTCCAGCTCTGCCTCGCAGCATCCAATCCTGGTCTCTTTGCCTCCAGTTCTGCTGGCTTCAGTGCCTGTGACTCAGGCCTCTATTCTCTCTCTGCTCAGCCTTTTCAATGGACTGTTCTCCAGATGACCTGTTTCTCCCCAGGTGATTTTTTCTCTAACCCATGTCCTTTCCCCTCACCAAGTACCACCCCTGCTCCCAGGAAGTTGCCCCTCATCCTGGACCTGGTACCCTCCAGTTCAGATTCTCCTCTTGGAGAGGAGACTAAATATTGTGCTTGATACTGTAGAATATGCACTTTCAGAAACGTGTACAAAAAGTCACTCAAAATTAAATAAATGCTGACTTTGTGCATGTAGAACACAACACGTATCATGTAAAAGATACTACACAAAATGCTAAACTCCTGAAACAAACGAGATGCAATTAGATGTCCTCAAAAATAAAAAAGCAATCTAGTAGCAGAAGCAGATAGCACAGTGAAGATGAGAATGATGCAGGCCATGAGAAGACATCTCACAGACATCCTATTGGAAGAGCAAAATTAAGGGAGCAGCTGCTGTGCTCTGAAATACATCCATCACCTCCCAGCCACTGACTGCGAACAGCTACCTCATAGCTCTGACGCAGACTTAGACTTCCACACAACCTTCCTCCCCTCCCTCCTTCCCTGGAGTTTGCCTTGCATCAGAGTCTGACAGAGCTCTCAGCCTAACCTACTCCTCCCATTTTTCTCTTATAGGCATTTCCCCTATAAAGTCTTACTGGAGTTGCCTCCTCAGAGGGCCCAAGTCCACAGGGAAACAGGGGCCAAGTCCACAGGGAAACAGACCACAGGAAGGTCCAGGGCTGGAACAAGAAGAGAGCATGCAATGAAAGTGTCAGGGGTGAGATGGAAAGTAGGCAGGGCCTTGGACAAACTCACTAAAGAGATGGGATTGTATTCCAACAGCAACAGGCAGCCATGACAGAGTTTAAAGCAGAAATGACACAGCCAAAAGGTGGGAGCAAACCAAGTGTCCATTGATAGACGACTGGGCTAACAAAATATAGTCGATACATTACAGTGGCACATTATTCAGCCTTAAAAGGAAGGGAATTCTGACACACGCTACAACATGAATGATGCTTGAGGACATTATGCTAAGTCAAACAAGCCAAATACAAAAAGGTAAAAATACTGTGTGATTCCACTTCTATAAGGTATCCAGAGTAGCCAAACTAATAGAGATAGAAAGTGGAATGATGGCTGCAAGGGGCGGGAGGGATGAGGCATTACTGTTTACTGGGTATAGAGTTTCAGTGTCACCAGATAAAGAGCGTTCTAGAAATTAGTTGCACAATAATATGAATGCCAACATTATGAAGCTGTAATACTTGAGAACGGTTATAAGATGGTACATTTTATGTTATATATATTTGCCACAATTAAAAACAACAACATAGTAACGACAACAACAACAAGATACTGTGACTATCTATAGTATAGTGTAGAGGTTAGACTAGAGGAGGCAAGACTAGAGGCCAGTGAGAAGCTGCTGAAGTAATGGAGGCAAGAAAGGTCATCTGACCTGGGCAAGTGGCAGTTGATTGATATTGCCATTTGCAAGATAAGGTAAACAGGAGGAACGAGGGGTAGGGGAGGAGGGTCGGTTCTGTAGCATTACATTGTCTATTATATGATATGATATATAGTCTATTATATATATATATAGTCTATTATATATGTCTATTACATATGTCTATATTATATATGTCTATTATACATGTCTATTATATATGTCTATTATACATTGTCTATTATATGATATGATATGATATATCGTCTATTATATATGTCTATTATATATAGTCTATAATATAGTCTATTATATATGTATATTATATGATATATAGTCTATTATATATGTATACTGTGTATTATATATATATATATAATTTTGCATGATCTGTTATTTTACCTACTACTGAATTGTATGGGATGCTGAAATACAGAGGGAGAAATATGTCCCAAGAGTTGCCTACGGGACCATGAACATGTAAACATTTTTAAAAAACAGAAGCAGTACAAGAAGTGCCTATGAATGATTAAAATTAAAATAAGGTATAAAATATACTTTTTACGCCAGGCACGGTGGCTCATGCCTATAATCCCAGAACTTTGGGAGGTAGACTCAAGAGGATTACCTGAGCCGAGGAGTTTGAGACCAGTGTGGGCAACTTGGTGAGACCTCATCTCTACAATAATTAAAACAAATTAGCAGGGCATGGTGGCACATGCCTGTAGTTCCAGCTACTTGGAAAGCTGAAGCAGAAGGATCACCTAGGTCCAGCAAGTTGAGGCTGCAGTAACCGTGATCATGCCACTGCACTCTAGCCTGGGCGACAGTGAGACTCCAACTTAAAAAAATACGCGCATACACACACAGCTTTTTTAAATAAACATCAAGAATTTAAAAATAATAGTGTTGGAAATTTGTCTCTCCTTATTTTGCAGGATATCACTGGCTTTAAAGCATCCTCTGTAGTCTTACTCAGAACATTCTTTTCTGTCTTTCAATAAACATATAATCATTACCACAAAAGTTTTAGTATATAAGAACATCTTGTCCATTCTTAATCACATGTATTGGTAATAAAGACACTCAGTATTTATGTGATGATGAAGTTACACTCTAGATCCTATTCATTTTCCATTTCTAGTAGTGCCATTTTATTAATTGCAATTGTTTTTAATTCTGTTATTAAAGGTAAGTTAACTGTTACTCTGATTACAATTGGATGTTTCAAACTATCATCTTGATTACAAATGAGCGAATTGTCTGCTGCAGATGGAATACATTATATATTTCAAAGAAAGGAGTAGAAATATGCCTGATGGTAGAAGATCGAATGGTAGAATTTATGCAAAAAACAAGCAATAGTTACCCTATTTTACTATTTTTATGCTGTACACAATTTTCAGTAGTTTCCTGTCAAGATAGGAACTTTATATAGTAGAGCCTGAAAAATATTTCCATGTGGCTTAAAGCTTTGGGACCTTTTTTGTTTGTTAGTTTTGGTTTGAGTCCAGGTCTCACTCTGTCACCATGGCTCAAGGGCAGTGGCTCACTCATGGCTCACTGCAGCCTCAAATTCCTGAGCTCAGGTAATCCTTCTGCCTCAGCCTCCTGAGTAGCTAGGAATACAGGTGCATGCCACCAAGCCCAACTAATTTTTAGATATTTTGTAGAGATGGGGGTCTCGCTATGTTGCCCAGGCTGATCTTAAATTCCTGAGCTCAAGCATTCCTTCCACCTCTGCCTCCCAAAGAGCTAAGATTGCAGACATGAGTCATCGTTCCTGGCATTTGGGACTGTTTTTAAAACAAATATAAAAGCATCGGTATGAAAAGAGCACTGTTATCTTTCTGAGTTGCTACCTTGAAAGGCCATGAAATTACTCCTGTGATGTCACAGCTCAAACATTTCTGAATAGTCAGCTTTTTTTTTTTGAGTTGGAGTCTCACTCTGTCACCCAGGCTGGAGTGCAGTGGCACACTCACAGCCACCCCAGCGTCGACTAGCTGGGCTCAGGCAATCATTCTGCCTCATCCTTCCAAGTAGCTGGAACTACAGGTGCGCGCTACCATGCCTGGCTAATTTTCTATTTATTGTAGAGACAAGGTCTTGCCAAGTTGCCCAGGCTGCTCTCGAACCTGCGGGCTCAGACAATCCACTTTCCTTGGCCTCTCAAAGTGTAGAGATTACAGGCTGATTCACCAAGCCTGGCCTGATCAGCTTTATAAAGATTCTAAGTCATGTAATCCTGGATACCATTGCATCCTAGGTGAGCATCTTTCCTATTTATGACGTTTTGGGTGGCCACAACCTATAATCTGTGGCTTGGTTGTGGCTGTAAGGTGGCTAGCTGGAAGTAGTCACTGTATATGGTTTTGTGTTTTTTGTTTGTTTGTTTGTTTTTTTGAGTTGGAGTCTCACTCTGTCACCCAGACTGGAGTGCAGTGGCCGCTCCCAGCCACTGCAGCCTTGACCTGCTGGGCTCCGGCGATCCTTCTGCCTCAGCCTTCCGAGTAGCCGGAATTACAGGCATGTGCTACCACGCCTGGCTGATTTTTTGATTTATTGTAGAGATGAGGTCTCGCTGCCCAGGCGGGTCTTGAACCCGCGGGTTCAGGCCCACTCACCTCAGCTGTATATGTTTAAATGACTTTAAGATTCCCACCTTCAGCCCCTGAAGCATCTGTTGATCTTGTGATTCTTTCATTTCATATGCTATATGACATTAGTCATGAAATTTGCAGAATTGTCTCAAAGTCTTCTGAACCAAAGTCACCTTTCAGAGTTTGCCAAGTGAGCATCATGAGCTAATTTTATAGCATCTCTTGGTGAAGGGGAAGCACCCTTGACAAAACATTTCCCCCACTGCGTGGCATGACAGTCATAGCCTGGAAGGACTTTGGGGAATAGGCAGGATGTGGGATGGGCCAACTGACTCTTTCCCTAAAGATCTGTTATCCAGCCTCTACAACTTCCAAGAACTCTTTCTGGGACCTTCTGACTCATGGTTTGGGAAGCATTAAAAGCAAGCACTGGCCAAATTGAGCAGAATAGCTACTTTCTGCTTACCTGTTTTGGGGGGAGCATCTCATTTCTTCTTCAGAACACACTTGGATATACAAGGAAATAGAAATACCATAGTGCAAACAGTTGCATCATTGTAGGAAAAAAGCTCTAATATTCACAGAAGATAGGATCTTCTTTTCTTTATTCCATTTTATTCAAGACCATTAACAGAAGAATAAGCCTTCATTTTTCCTCTGAACTTAAAAACTCTCAATTTACTTGGGTCAGTCTAAGAGAAGTCATGTAATAACAACAATAATTAACATAGCACTGAGCATGCACCAGGCACTGTTCTAAGTGTTTTCACATATTCAGTCATTTACTTCTCACAACAACTCTTTGAGGTAGATAAAATTACCTTCCTTTTACAGATGAAAAAACTGAGACACAGAAAGATTAGGTTAAGTCATACAGCTAGTATGTGGCAGAATATTTAAACCTAGAAAGTGGGGCTCAGAATCTATACTCTTTTTTTTTTTTTTGAGCTGAAATCTCACTCTGTCACCCAGGCTGGAGTGCAGTGGCACGCTCAAAACCACTGCAGCCTCAGCCTGCCTGACTCAGGAGATCCTTCCACCTCAACCTTCCAAGTAGCTGGAACTACAGGTACGCACCACCACACCCGGCTATATTTTTTTTCATTTATTGTAGAGATGAGGTCATGCCAAGTTGCCCAGGCTGGTGAGCCCCTGAGCTCAGGCAATCCTCTCACTTCCACCTCTCAAAGTGCTGGGATTACATGTGTGAGTCACCGAGCCCAGCTCAGAATCTATACTCTTAACCACTATGCCACACTCAGGTGTTACTAGGCTGCAGGAAGAAAAAGTCTTTGGCAATGGTTCACTCACTCTCTTGGTGCAGTGAAGTACAGTCTTTGCCAGATTCTCTAGCATAAAATGTGGAGAATCAAAAAACACACAGAGCCTGGAAACAAACTTATTTTTATGAAGATTCTAAGCAGAGAAAATGCCTTACGGGTTTAACAAGTCACATTTATGAATGCTTATTTCTTGTGGAAACTAGCTGTCAGTCTCTATTTATAATATCTCTTCACTAACATGAAAAACAGCAATAGAGCCGTGTGAAAGACTCTTCCCCCCTCTCTTAGGGAAAGAAAATGTCAAATGTGAAACATAGCCTTGGATTTAACTGAGAAAGAAATCTGAGCAGAGCCTGGTGGGACTCGGTTTCCACAATTTTCATATTTAACCATGAAATTAAAATTAAGTACGGGACTAGATTTTCCTGGTCATCAGCAAGTCAAGCAGTGAGCTCTAGAATTCACATATTCCTCTTTCCATTCCTTTTAAAATTCCACCTTCTGAAGGACCTGAGAACTGTGACCACTGACTAACCTGGCTCATATATTAAGTAGTGAGTAGAAAGAGTTAAGAGTTGCTCAGAAGGAGGACAGGAAACATGGTATAAATGTGGATAAGGGCATTACCAAGTTTGCAAACGAAACCAAATCTCTAAAGACTAATGGTTTTGCTAAATTATTGTAACTCAGGAGAGAAAGCAAGACATCCTTGTGTAAATTATTTGAGATTTCCATTCCCCCCCACTCAGAGTTCTGTTGTAGCCTCAAGTAGCTAGTAGAAAAAAATGTTTTTAACAATAACTGAAAATTGACAATTTCAATTTTAACAATAATTGAAAGCAATAACTAAGACTTAAAGGGTCAAGACACAAATGTGTAAAAGGGATATTTACAATGTAATGTTGTTTATTAAACTTACTTGAAACATAGGATTATTTTATTTTAAACCATCCCATTTCAATGCATGAAAGAAATGGCCCACAGTAAGACAAATATAATGTTTCCAATAACATTATTACATTATCTCTAGTTCTATATGTGTTTTTAACCTTCAATACCTATCTTGATCACCATAACCAACACAGATTGTTCAAAAATAAAGTTTTTTGAGCTAAACTGGACTATGGAGATGCAGACTGGAGTGAGATAAACTCAAAGCAAGCAAACACTAATAGCCAGAAAAGTGTTTTTCTTCAGAGTTATATGCCATATTTACAAAAGCAAAGTTAAACCATTGGTCATTTTGTACGCACTTTAATGAATATTAGTATTTTACATTGACATATATGTGCATATGTCATCAAGTAAAAAGACATTTTAAATAATTTTATCTGTGAAGAATACATAAAATGTGACTGATACTTTGAGTGCTTGTTCAATATTCAGTGCTTTAAAATATTTGGAAAAATAATCCCACAATAGAATCTGATGGAAGATATTAAAAGTGAAGAGATAAGGAAAGTGTTCAATGTAATTTTAATAAGTAGGTGAAGATGTTGGCCACCACTGAGCAGAAAGGAGGTCTACGTTTGAGGAGAATCACAGAGCATAAACCAGGTAAAGAACCAGAAGGAAAAGACACACAGTTTTTCTTAAGGCCAGTTTTTCACTCAAAATTGCACAGAACCAAGGAACTTTCATAACAGAGTAAATAAAAGCTAACGTTGTAATCATGAGTTCATGCTATGAGTAGATGCAAAACTGATGTCCTCCTTGAATCTTTATGAGGTGTTACGCCTAGGACATTTATCTGACAGTCACATGTGGCGTCAGATGTGGCTCCTATCAAGAGGGTAAGAGTGCGATTGTCACACGATGATCTCACACAACCCTATCGGGATCTCTGTACTGCAGAACTATCGGACGATATCAGCCGTCTTTCTGAGCATGAGTTGGGTTGGAATTCTTGAACGGGGCACTTCTTTCTCTAAAGACCGAGTTCTCCAAGGAGTAGGGCAACTCTCCCCAGCAGGGGGCCCGGCCTTTGGTGGTCCTTCCCTGCGCGCTTCTGGGCCACATCTCCATCGACGATGGGCGGTGAGGGCTCGGGCCGGTCTGCTAGTTGAGGCAGGGACAGCAGAAGCAGCAGAGGGTCCGGCAGGGGTTCTTCTTCTTGTACTGCACAGCCTTGCGCACTTGCGCCTTGGCCTGGCCGGTGTAGTCGAGGGTCTTCTGCACGTTGAGTTCGATGACGTTCAGGGTGTCGGCCTGCTGCTCCACCAGCACCGCCATCTGCAGGAAGAGCTCGTGCACGTCGCGGATGCGGCTCTCCAGGCGCAGCAGCTCGCGGTGGCGGCTCTCGATCTCGTTGAGGGCGGCCCGCGCGCCCTTCACGTCCGCCAGCAGGTTCTCGGAGAACACGTCCCACTTGCCCTGTTCGAACATGTCCTCGATCTGGTCTCCCGAGACGTCCTTGCCCATGATCTCCAGCTGGCGCTGGATGCGGATCTTGCAGTTGTTGCCCTGCTTCATCTCCGCCTGGTTGTAGTCGTGCATCGCGCGCTGGAAGGTCAAGGTCAGCGCGTTGTACTGTGTGCGCGCGATGCGCGCCACGGCCGAGTGCGCCCCGTGCTGGGCCTCGGCAGCCTCGCTCAGCTCCTTCATGGCGCGCAGCCTGCGGTGGATGCCCTCGCCCCGCGCCTTGATGGCCTTGGCGATGGAGTTGGTGTCGCGCTTGATGCTGCTGAGGCGCCGCATGGACGTGAGGAAGCGGGCGTTCTGCTTTCCCAGCCGCTTCACGTCGACCACCAGCAGCTGGTTTTCATCCTGAATGTCCTGGATGTCTCGGTACAAGGACTCCAGGATGTGGTCCGTTTCAAACACGATATCCTCGTGGGGCGAGTCAAAGTCATCGTCCCCGTCTGGGAACTGCTGATCATAGTGCTTGGACAACTCCACGAGTTCTGCTAGCCGGTCCTTCATTTTGCCTGCAGGCAGAGATAAATTCCCCTAGTTAGAGTCAAATATTTGCATTCAGAAGACTGCAGTTTAAAATAGGGGAACAAGCCTGGCTCAGTGGCTTAAGCCTATAATCCCAGCACGTTGGGAGGCCGAGGCGAGAGGACTGCCTGAGCTCAGGGGTTCGAGACCAGCCTGGCCAACTTGGCAAGACCTCATCTCTACAATAAATCAAAATATTAGCTGGTCATGGTGGCACGCGCCTGTAGTTCCAGCTACTTGGAAGGCTGAGGTGGAAGGATCTCCTGAGTCTAGCAGGAAAACGCTGGAGTGGCATTGAGCATGCCACTGCACTCCAGCCTGGGCGACGGAGTGAGACTCCAACTCAAAAAAAAATAGACACATTCCCACCCATTGGATACCATGTTCACTACCTGGATGACGACTCAGTAGAAGCCCAACCCTCACCATCAAGCAATATACCTATAGAGCAAGCCGACACTTGTACCTCTTGAATCTAAACAAACAAACAAACAAAAAACCCATTCTACTCAGCATTCCCAAGTTTTTATTCCTGCATGTAGGTAATAGGTGCCCTGAAGGAGCTAAATGTCCTGTGACATTTTGTTTATGGGGAAAGGAATAATATGACTGAAAGGCATAAACACAATTGTATTTTAAGGCCTATAGGCATCTCCAGTTCAATATCACAGGCACTCAGAACTCAATCAGCAATTTAAAATTCTAAATTGCATTGGGAAGCCATTTCTTTTCTTTGCTTTATGTTTTCCAATCATTACAGATCAAATAGACACAGAAAAATAAGAAAGAAAAAAACCCTTGCAAACATAAGGACAATTTACAAGGCTTTGGAGTCAATGCTGAATGTTGCCTATTTTGTGTCTATTTCGGCACTCGTGAGCATCCTCTTCTGTACATATTAACAACTCTTAAAATAATAGTCTCAGCCTGGCTCGGTGGCTCAGCCTGTAATCCCGCGCCTTTGGGAGGTTGAGGTGAGTGGACTGCCTGAGCCCGCGGGTTCGAGACCCGCCTGGGCAGCAAGACCTCATCTCTACAATAAATCAAAAAATCAGCCGGGCGTGGTAGCACGCACCTGTAATTCCGGCTACTCGGAAGGCTGAGGCGGAAGGATCGCCGGAGCCCAGCAGGTAGAGGCTGCGGAGGCCAGGAGCGGCCACTGCACTCCAGTCTGGGAGACAGAGTGAGACTCCAACTTAAAAATAATAATAATAATAATAATAATAGTCTCCAGCTAAATCATGGTTTTAAATAGTTTCTCTTTAAAATGTTGTAAAAGTAAAGCATGCTTGAAGTTAAAATAACAACAAAATGCACAGAAGTCTAAGTATACAATTTAGAAGTTGAGGTTTCATTACTCTTCTTTCAAATATCATTCTCTAATGGCAAGCATCATTAACATCACTGCTTTTAAAAACACTTTTATGTGGAAAATTTTAATCATATGAGTCTGGTAGCAATAATATAACACACTCATTTATCCATATACAACAGCAATATTTGCCCACTTTTAATAGCTTTTGAAACAAGTTGGCAGCACAAGCAGGTTTTTCATGCTTTTGATAGGATGGTTCTGATCATTTCCTTGCTTAGCAAGGCAAAATAATGTTCTCTATGTTCATTTTTTTTTTCCTGGTAAAGTGAAAAACTTTCATTTTTAGTAGTATGTATATGTGGCAAAATAAGGAATATTTTGCATTTATGCATGACACTTTGTGGCTAGAAACATTCTATTTCTACTATGTAATTTGCAGAAAAGAGTGGAAAAGTAGTAGCACTTAATGGCTACACAATCTATCAGGGATCTTGATCTCAAATTAAAAGCTTCTTTTAAGTGGCAGTAACTAATTTTATAGCACCACTAATGGAATGATGACAAGTTGGATTTAGTGATCAATGGAAAATGGTGAAATATTAACCATGTCCTTTCATCTACCATGGTCATTATTTACATAAATTTAGCAGAAGTTTTATTCTACAATGGTGATTTATAATATAACAAGTTATCCTGCTTAAAATGCAATTTCTGCAATCTGGTGGCTAAAATCAATACCAGATCATCCCAACAATAGGAAAGGTGACTCTCCTGGAAGTTTGATTGAGAGGCAGGAAAAAAAAAAAAAAAAAAAAAACCCAGCCTAGACCAAAGCTATGCTTTCCCGTGGCCTGAATTTCTTGATATTCGAATATTTCCTCATTTTGAACAAAATTTAAAGACAAATTGGGGTGAAATTGCAACAGAGGGTAAATAGTGGGTTAAGATACTCAAAACATATATTTTTAAACTACCAGAAAAAAAAACCCCATTTACCCCAAAGACAATGAAAAGGCAACTCATGTAAGAAGAAATATAAAAGTCAGAGAACATAACTGTATGTTATGTATGCCTGGCACTTTCTAGGCACCCTTCACGTGATACCCTCTTTAGTCTTCATATGGACTCTATGAAGTAGGTACTGCCATTATCAGAGTTGGTATGAGCACAGAGAGATGAAGGATTTTACCCAAGGTCACCAGTAAATGAACAGTCAGGCTCCACTTAAAGCACCACTTAAACACTACAGTAAATAAACTTTAGCAAATGTATGAACGTATATTCATAAAACACTCCACTAAAAAACAAGGAAATTCAAATTAAACTGCTGAGATTTGTGTGTGTGTGTGTCTACCAAGTTAGTAGAAATTTTTACAAAATAATAATGTTTTAGGTGGGTAAGTATTCTGATAATTCTCAAAAAATGCTGGTAGGAGGGAAATTTGATAGATGACACTTTCTGAAGGATAGTTTAACAATATATATCAATACATATATCAAAATGCTTTTCAGAGGCCAACATGGTGGCTCATGCCTGTCATACCAACATTTGGGAGGCTGAGGTGGGAGCTCCTGCCTGAGCCCAGGAGTTCAAGACCAGCCTGGGCAAGATAGCAAGAACTAATGTCTACAAACAAATAGAAAAAATTAGCTGGGCATGGTGGCATGTGCCTGTAGTCTCAGCTACTCAGAAAGTAGAGGTAGAAAGATCACCTGAGCCCAAGAGATTGAGGCTGGGGTGAGCCGTGATCGTGCCACTGCACTCCAGCCTGGTTAACCCAGTGAGACCCCATCTCAGAAAAAAAAAAAATTCAAGTGTGGATTTGTTTAGACTAATGTACATTTATTCTAAGGATGCGTGAAAAGGTACATGAAACACATAGCTGTAAATATTCTCATTATCACATTGTTCTTTACACAAATTCAGAAATAATTTAAAGCACAATAATGAGCAACTGGCTGCTACATAAGCCAGAGTTTAGAAAGCTATCTATGGTATGACAGCATAAATACTCTCTTAGATAGAAAAAAGCAAGTAAAGAGAAGAGAATGTACAGCCCTATCACATATATTCTTAAACAAAAACTTGAATAATACACATCAAAATGTTAATAGTAGTTTTCTTTGAGTTGTGGAATTATATATGACTTTAATCATTTCCTTGTGCTTTTCTGTATTTTCCAAAATTTGTCTAATATCTGCATAGATTTCATAATTAAATAAAACTCCACAAAACTACAAATACTATTTGTATTAAAAGAATAACTCTGTAGCTCCTTCCCTAAAGTGTATGCATTGCAATCAGGTTCACACCTTATATGACCTGGGGAAAATACCTTAGCTAGCTCGAATGGAGTTGAGCTGTATCCATCTGCATGAGTTGGTATCCAGTATATTCTACGATGCAATGGGAAGATAGGATGGAATGGATATGTTCTGATGGACAAGGCAGGAGTAGGTGATCGACACCTTCCTTGTATCTTGGCCAAGCATTATGAGGCACTTTAATGGAAGGCAATGGGTGGCTAAGGGACAGTGCCACACACCAGGAAATTAGGGGTTGTTTATAATATTACACTAGGCCTAGACAGGTCCTACGCTCTATTCAAGTTGCTCTGTGTTGCTCTCCTGGAACCATGAAAAAGCTGTTTGGGGAAATCATCTCATCACAGTATGAAAAGCAAAGTGCAATTTAACCACATAGAAAATGGTCTTGGAAGAGGTTCAGAAACAGTCATTTCTTCTCAAGATCTAACAACCATAAAGTCTTAGGTCTTAAATCAGGTGAAGGCTTAAGCTCATCCAAGGACCCAAATCTGCAGTGTGGTAATGAGAGGGAAAAGAAGAGTACAGTGGATGTAAGGATTCTCTATGGAAGTGTAGACAAAATGAAGGCTTCACCTTGCTTTCCTGCCCACCTTCCCTGGCTCAGCCCAGCCCCAGATGAGTTTCTTCTACCGACACAGTTTTCCTTATTGCCAGGGAGCAAACATTAGGAGAACTGCAACAGGAAGTCAACTAAGAGGCTGCTATATCTAAGAATGTCTCCAAAAGAGTTTAAAATGTATACTTTGCTAAAGTTATTCCAAAATATAGAAGTAGGCACACACACAAAATAAAAATAACCTGCATATCCAGTAGCTTAAATCTGTACTCTGAGATCTTAAAAAGAAAATTATGGTAAACGAGAGAGAAAAATCAAGCAATTCCACTGACCTTCCTGTCTCGCTGTGATAAAGAATAGTGTAATACACTTTGGTAAATTGTATTCACAAAGTTGCTAAAATAAGTCCTGCTTTGATTCACATGGAGATGAAAAATTCAAAAGAAAATTTACAACCTACCAAAAATCTGCTTCTGCTTTCTAATTTTCTTTTCAGGCATACACACATATCTGTTTTGAAAACTAAATCCAATAGGGGAGGAGGGAGAATTGCTTAAGCCTGCTCTCATTGAGCAATTTGATGTCAGAGAAAACAAAGGAACAAAGAGATGATGGTAGCTCAGTGGCCCTCAGACCTTGGAGGCAAAAGTCATGCGGAGAACTTCAAATATTACAGATGCCTGAGGCCTTAGTTTCTGACTCAGGAGATCTCTAGGTGAGTCTAGTGCAGACACAAATTTCCAGCACATTCCGTAGATACCTCTCATGGCAGCTTTCTATTCCTAAGTATGATGCAATTCTGCAGAAATTATAATAGTTCCCAGTTCGGGAGCAATGTTGATGAGCAAACAATTGATAGGATAGGAAAGAGGCAGCTATTGGCCTTTCTGCCCGCTGGAAAGCTGGTGGCTTTCATAAGCACTGCCTTCTAGCTCCATGGGATGGAGGTTAGATAAGGAACCAAGGTCAGTTGAGAACTCACTCTCCTAAAAGCAATCTACAAAGCCCAAAAGGTAGAGTAACCAAAAATGTTATAAATAGTTTAGTTTGGCCCCTTCATTTTAAGATGGAAAATTTTCATTGTTGCAGGCACTGACCTAAGGGTAATATGAACAAAACTGAAGATTGATCTTTATTCTTATCATGCCCCCTCAGGTATGTGAATGAATTCTCTAAAGCATTCACAGTGAACAATGAAGGCTGGCAACATTTTTAGTTAAATATTCTGGCCATTGAAACATAGATCCTGCTGTGAAAAGCCTGTAATATTTGGCACATAGAGTCTTAAAAAATTTTTTTCATATCAGGAAGGAACAATTCAGAAAGCAGATTTCTACCTACCTCAGAAGATCAATCAGTAGCGGTGATACAACATACATAACCAATTCACTAAATGCTACAAAGGGCAAACATGAAAGTCATTTATTCCCAGCTTGCCTCTAAGGGAACCATTTATAAATACAATGTATTATCAAGTCTCTGATCATAAAGGAGAGGCTTTGTGCCTACTTACTCTAAGAGGAACAAGGGAAAAGTGTTCATATAGTATATTGTTATGGACTGAATTGTGTTCCCCTTCCCCCAATGGCACCCCACCCAAAATTAATATAAGGAAGTGCTAATCCTAGTACTTCAGAATGTGACTGTATTTGGATATAAGGTCTTTAAAAGTGTAAAGGGTCAATTAAGTTGAAATGAAGTCTTTAGGGTAGGCCCTAATACAATATGACTGGTGTTCTCATAAGAAGAGGGAATTTGGACACGACATGGGCATACAGAGAAGAAGGACCATGTGAAGACAGAGGAGAAAGATGGCCATCTGCAAGCTAAAGAGGCCTCAAAAGGAGCCAACTCTGATGACACCTTGATCTCGGACTTCCAGCCTCCACAATTGTGAGAATGAAATTTCTATTGTTTAAGTCATTCATCTTAAGGTAGTTTGCTATGGTAGCCCTAATAGAATGTTAAATGCATTAAGCAAACTTTGCCTTACACCAAGATGCAAAACCTCTCCCCATTTCACAGCAATATGCTAAATTATTTTTACAAGTAGTGAGAAACTTCAGACATGGGATATACAATGTAAGGCAGAACAAAGCATACATCAAGTCGTGTGGGTTTCATTATGGAGGTCAGCTTATAGATTGCAGGAGGGAAATAAATCCATAAGCATGCTAAGATCTTCCTTTTGTATTTATGACAAAAAATAAATTTCATTTTAATGTAAGTTCAAAAAGTTAAGTATTTTTGTTTCAATAGGAACGAAAGTACACATTTATACATCACATACACACACACACACACACACACACACACACAAACACACACACACACATACAGGCTTTTGCATGTGGTCTCCTGCTATTTATGAAGCAAAAAATGTCTTGCCCTCGACATATATGTTCTACATGAGGTCTTTCTCATAGTACCCATGTTCTGATTTTCAGATTCTACCAGACATGTCTCCTATGTCCTGATTTTATACCAATTTTTAAAGTATTGTTAATAAAAAAATGAGTATTATAAGCCAGAAAGTCCACCACTGGTCCACAGGGTGCTTTAGTGAGCCTTTGTGTAGGTCTATCTAGTATCCTTGTGAAAACTAGAAAGGGGCTCTTTCTCTGGATGGATGCAGCCCTGCCTCATGGCATTCAGCCTGGTGAGCTGAGCACGGGTGGTTTGCCAGCTTCTTTTCCTTGATGAAGTCACAACCTGTACAGCCCCATGGGATCACCCTGGGTACACTTTTCTTAACCTCCTTGTCCAATCTCTCCTGCCCACACATCCTCACCACCACAGTCACATGGAAATTCCACAAAAATAGTGTCACAATAAGTTAGTAGTTCCTTTCCAGCACACACCATAGTAACACAACCCTTAAAGGACAATGAGTATACTTTCCCCAACAGGTTGACCTAGACCCACAGGTAATAATATGACTTCACTGAGTAAAACTGGTGCTCTCTTTCTTGATTTTAAAAATGCGTATCTAAAAGGGAAAAAGTGTTCTTTGAATTTCTAAAAGTCATAGGCTAGGACAAAAAGAGCTCCTAGAGAATCTTATTTTCTTGCTTCTCTAAAGTTGATTTAAAAAAAAAATACTTGCATTGGATCTTAAAGTGGGTTGGACAAGAATGCATTTAATATTTTCTTAGGGCTCATTCAAAGCACATTTTGAGAGTCTGAAGAATGCTAATTGAGATGGATTACAATTTCTACTAGTCTGAAGCTAGTAGAAATAATAATAAATGTCTCCTGTGTTTTCTGTCCTCTAAAGCAGAAAAAGCAGAAAGGCATATAGAAAGCATTTTTGAGGAAGTCTAATCTGAAAGAGAACAGTTTCTACACTTTAATCAGTCTACTCATTTGATGCCCTCTGACACTTTCACTTTTCAGTTTCCTCAATCAGAATTTTCTGTCACTGTGTGAAGAGAAGAAGGCAGTTCAATATGCACCGTCAATAAACAGCCCACGAACAGTTGGGATTTCACTTATAGCAATATGTTTTCAGATTTGTTCTGCAGAAATGCACTGTAAATTGGCCAGGCACGGTGGCTCATTCTTGGAATCCCAGCACTCTGAGAGGCTGAAGCAGGAAGATTGAACCCAGGAGTTCAAGACCAGCCCGGGCAATATAAGTGAGAACTTGTCTCTACAAGAAAAAAAAAAAATCAAAAAATTTACTCGGTATGGCGGTGTGTGTCTGTAGTCCCAGCTATTTGGGAGGCTGAGGTGGAGGGATCACCTGAACCCAGAAGGTCAAGGCTGTGGTGAGCCGTGATCATGCCACTGCACTCCATCTAACATTTATTAAGCACGTGTAATGTACCAAGCACAATACAAAGCAATATGCAACTATTAATTCATTTATCCCTATAAGGTATTAGCATCGGCCTTGGTTTACAGGTGAGGAAATTGAGGCCTAATGAGCTTACACAATTTGCCTAGTCACGCAGTTAAAAAACATGGAGCTGAGATATAAAACCTGAAAGTGTGACCTGAAGATCCTTTTTAATCCACAAAGCTACACCAGCTTCTTTTTCCTAAGCTCCCTGAAAAGGTTTCCAAAATTTTTAACCTTACAGAGAATTCCCTAAGTAAGCTTTTATATTAGAAGCAATTATTATAATAACCTAGACCTGGATGAACCCATGAAAACATTTTCGCCATGAGAATCACTACTTTCTTTTGCACACAAATTTCTTCCCCAACATTGCAACATTTCAGTTGTTAGAGCCCTCAGTCAGTTAGTAAGCTACCACCACTTTCCAACAGTCCACAAAATCATTAACTCTCTAAAATAACAAAGCACTCATACTTGAAGATGTAGGTTTTACAGTCAGGTACATAGAAGTGACAACCAGAAAGGAAAGTAGATGACCTTTCTAAGAGATAAAGGGAGGTGCACTCAAAGGTTAAGGGTTAAGTTCTCTGTACAAGATTTTCCACTCTTATCTGTATTTCTATTTACAAACTAAAATAATTGTTCTACTTACATCTAATTTGTCTTTGGCCCTGAAATATGAAGCAAACTTTTGCCTGGAAAATACAGAAAAGATCTATGTAGAAAAATAATGACAGGTAATAAATTTTGAGTACAGTTGGAAAACATATGCCTTTAATTCATGCCTTTATATTTCATAACTATTCCATCAAGTATATTTTATAAGAAGTCGTCAATGGAATTTCCAAAATCATCAGCAACCTTTTCTTTTCCAAATGATAATATCAGTTAAGGGAAATCCTACAGAATATTTATAACTGAAGTTCTTTCTTCAAATGCTGAAGGTATTCACTTATTTTTCCTGGAAGTTTTCTTCTAAAATGCATGGACATACTTCATTACTTTTTAAAAGACAGGACATCAGACACAATTTATTGGTGACTCAGATGGCCATTATTAATATTTTTGAACTATGTGGTGATGCAGTTTTGCTTTAAAATGTTTCTCTTTCTTCAGGGTTGAAACGCCAAACCCTGCCTCAGTTATCTCCACATACTAACACAAATTGTGGCAGTCTTCTCATTCCCCTCACAAATTGTGGCAGGTAAACACATTTGATAACCAAGCGTTTACTAATAGTAAGCTAGATGGGGGCTCACAACCCTCTAGAATCAAGCTGGTTACATTAAACAAGGAATGACAAACAAATGCCAGTGACAGACTGTGTCCACTCAGAATTAGTCATTGTGCTGGACAATTGATATATGAGGGGGTACACAAAAAACCTCCAGAATTTATTTATAAAAATTGTGTATTTTTACATGTTTAAACTTCGTCACTTTCAAAGTACTCTCTGTCTGATGCAATACACCTATCAAGATGCTTTTTCCACAGCTCAAAACAGTTTTTGAACTGCTCAATTGCAATGCCTTTTAGTGCTTCTGCTGTTTTTTGTTTCACCTCTTCGATATCGGCACAATATTTCCCTTTGAGAATTTTCTTCATCTGGGAAAACAAACCAAAAAAAGCTTGCTTGAGTGAGATCAGGTGATTAGAAGGAGTGGAGAACTGGGGCCATGCTATTTTGGGGGTCAAAAACTGCTGAACACTCAGTATGTAGGTACGTGCGCTCATAAATTTCCCATCATGAACTGGGCAAACGCATTGAAAGAATCTCAACAACAACAACAAAAATTTCACTGAAGGTGAATGCAGTCTCGCATAACAATGCCAGCTGGTATGCTGATGCCGATGGGTTCCTAGAACACTTACAAGCAGAGGAAGCCTGTACTTCAAAGGGCCTACCCTCCAAAAGATAATTCTGGGTTGTTTTGGGTCCATCGTCGTATAATCCACTAATAATCTTCCTGTGAAGAGGGTAATATAATTTTCAATTTACTAGTAACGGGAAACCAGAAAACTTCTTTATCCAATTCACTCAGTGAATGAGCAAGAAGGCTGGGATTTAAACTTACATCTGTCCAGGTTACTGGTTCCGGACAAAGTCTTTGCCCATTTCACTCAATCCTGCATTGAAGCTGTGGGAGGAGTTGAGGATGTGAGGTGTTAGTGTCATTAAGGACCAGCATTCTTCTCCACTATTTCTTCCCTTTGCTGGTGTCTCTTTCTGCCTCCTCTTGCAAGGGGTTTGGAATTGCCCAACTAATTGGTGAATCTGGAAGAAATTGTCTGCAGTAGCCCAACCTCTTCTTTCTGTTTCCTGGAAGCAGACTTACCACACAGAACCAGTGGTCTCCTCTGCTGTGTTCCTGGGTAAGGATGGGTGAGGTCAGCACTGGCTGGAGCTACTAGAGAGGGCAAGTTCATCTAATTCTAGGCTCAAGATCATAAAGCACAGTTCTCCAGATGTAAGCCACATCTTCCAACCTCATCTTTATTAGTTACAAAGGTGACCCTTTGGCCTCTGACTGCTTTTTCTGTCTGGTTTCTCAACTGGTATGAAAGACAAGCAGGTAAGGGGCAGCCACTTGCTGTGTTCCCTCTTTAATCAACCCAATAACCATATTGAGTAAAATTAAAGAAGCTGAGAGCAGAAAAGATTATGGCACAGTCAGTGTCTTAAGACTTATCTTGCACAGTGTCTTAATTTTAAAGATGAGGAAAGAGAAGCTCATTATATTTACATAACTTACAAATAATGATGAAAAGGTTATTAGTAAAGGGAGAACGTGTCTATGGAATAGACATTTTCATTTACAGCAATAAAATTCATTGTATTATTCTTACATGTTTAAACTTCAGTTAAACCTTCAAAGTACTCTTCGTTTGAAGCAATACACCTATCGAGATGCTTTTTTATTAGAAGCACTAAAAGGCATTCATTTATAGCAATAAAATTCTAATAAATGTAAAGCATTTTTACGAGTGTGGCATAATTGGAACTTCAATAAATGATGGCTGGTTGGGCGTGGTGTTGCATGGCTATAATCCCAGCAATTTGGGAGGCCGAGGTGGGAGGATCTCTTGAGATCAGCAGGTCAAGACCAGCCTGGGCAACACAGCAAGACCCAGTGTCTAAAAAATAAGAATTAAAAAATTAGCCAGGCATGGTTGTGCTCTCTTGTAGTCCCAACTACTTAGGAGGCTGAAGTGGGAAGACTTCTTGAGCCCAGGAGTTTGAAGTTAAAGTGAGCTGTGCCACAGCCTGGGCCACAGAGTGAGACTTCTTGCCAAATAATAATAATAAAGGATAGCTATTAATTTTACTGTTTTAGTACCAGATAGTATCTGAACTATGAAAGCATCAACTTGTTAGATTTTCATAGTCTGATAAGCATTCATTCCCATCCTACTTTCTTGACCTGACCTCCTAAGTACCCCATTCCTTCCCCTTAAATCTGCACATCCTCTTTATGAAAGGTTGCAAACATTTCTGTTTACTACACGTTATTTGCAGCTCCTCCGATCAAGGGGGACAGACTATTTCTCAACTCAAAGAATCTGAGTATGGCCATAGCAACACAATGGCCAATGAAACATTAGTAAACATGATGCAGGGAGAGTTTTGAAAAACACTTATGTAAAAGGGCTTGCTGCTAGGTATGCTGATCCAACGATATGAAGAAGCCTGGGCCAGCCTGCAGGAAGATGAGGCCCAGCTGAGCAATACTCCAAGCTGATCACAGCACCCAGCTAACCCACCAAATGACCAAGCATGAGTGAGCCAAGGAGAGACCAACAGAAGACACTCAGCCAATCAACAGAATTGTAAAAATAATGAATCACTGAGTTTAAGCCACTAAAATGTGTAGCAGTTTCTTACTAAGAAGCTAATTGATACAGAAATCGGTACCTAGATGTGGCATGCTACTGTAACAAAACCCTAAAATATTCATCATTGACTTTGGGCTCAGATGGCAATGAAGAAACCGCTAGAGAAATGGGGATGGGGGGGAGGGGAAAGAAAGCTACCCATTTCATGGGGCAGCAAAACACCAGGTAACACTGTTGCCTGTGGCAATAAGAAGGACTGAAAATGTAGGTAATGAGTTTAGTTCTCACTGCAAAGATTCCCAGACAGGAATAGTGAAAGTGTTAACTGAGTGCTTCTAGCTACACAGAAGTCCTGCAAGAGAAATGATCTAAAAATTGAATTGTTTAGTCTGTTAGCAGTATTTAGAGAAAATTTAGAGAAGCCAGAACACACAAGATTGGAAAATAAACCTTTCCGTCTCTCCAGTCTCTTCAATTGAAGGAAAAAATTCTAAGGAAAAAACGGCCTTGGAATAAAGACTGAGCGAGGTGCCTAGCAGACCTTCCAGCTAGACAGAGGGGCTCTAAGACTCTTAAGCAGCCTGACATTCAGCTGGAAGGAGAGAGAGATCTGAAAACAGTTGTGGATGTTGGTTTTAGGAGCATGGAGCCTAATCCGATTCTTAGGAAATCCACTAAGTTTTTAAGAGAGTTTTACAGACAAGCACAAAATCCTGGCATAAAAATACAGAGACCTTTCAAAAGAAAAGCGGCCTCTGGGTCCCCAACTTTATATGAACAAGAACTAGGTCAAGGAAGCTAAATGGAAGCAAAAACAAGCCATCTCTTAAGGGAAAAGCAGTGTGTTTCAGAGGGCACAGCCAAGAGCAGTGGGGAACTATAAACCAGTGAACTCCTTCTGAGGAGTAGAACTAGGCCCTCCTAACGTTGCCTGGTCCAGGAGAAGGGGGACCTAGCAACAGATACATGCATAGAACTGCTATGGACCAGGGATTGTTATTCCTACAGTGTTAATGGCTTTTTTTAAAAAAAATGAAGTGTCTGCTTTTGTTATTCTTTCCCTGTCTCATCAGTATGTGTTGGATGTATACAGGGGAGACAACCTGTCTTTTTTGTTCCCTGTCTCCGGAAGAGCTATATCTGAGGAGTTTCATCTGTACCCAGATCTGATGCAGATCAGCTACAAGCATCTGGACTTAGAGGTTACTGTCATAATCAGATGAGACTTTGGAAAATCCTAGGATGGGGGTAAGCATATTTTGCTTAAAAGAGAAATGTAAATAATTTTTGTCAGAGACAGACTATACTTGATTACAATCAATGGCAACAAATTCTTGGCAGTATCTCCCATCAAGAAGTGGTATCAATTTCTCTATCCTTTGAATCTCAGCTTGGCCATGAGACTTACTTTGACCAAAACATGAAACCAGCAGAGACTTGAATAGCACTGGTACATAAAGGTTTACCCCCTCTGGGAACACTGACACCATTGTGTGAGGAAGCTCAGGCTAGCCTCCTGGAGGATGAGGATGAGAGAGGGAGGCCAGCCCCCACTGGACCCACCACCCTACAGCTGTAGGACTAAGCCCAGATGAGATCAGTGGAAGAACTACCAGTGGTTACTACCTGCCAGAGACTGTTATGGAAGGTTTACATGGATTATCTCATTTAACCTTTGCAACTACGAGAAATCATACATTGTCATTTGATGTGTTTTTTTTTGTTTTTTTTTTTGAGTTGGAGTCTCATTCTGTCGCCCAGACTGGAGTGCAGTGGCCACTCCCGGCCACCGCAGACTCAACCTGCTGGGCTCCGGCGATCCTTCCGCCTCAGCCTTCCGAGTAGCCGCAATTACAGGTATGCGCTACCACGCCTGGCTGATTTTTTGATTTATTGTAGAGATGAGGTCTCGCTGCCCAGGCAGGTCTCGAAACCGCGGGCTCAGGCCATCCACTCACCTCAGCCTCCCAAAGGCGCGGGATTACAGGCTGAGCCACCAAGCCCGACTGATGTGGTTTTTCAAGCTGACAAAGCTACCTGATACACCCCCTCTTTGGGTTTCTGTGTGCCCCTTAAGGTATATTCTTTTTTAAAGAAAACCTTGGAGGCTGACATGAATCATGAATAAATCATAATTTCTGGAAAGTAAATTCTTATGCACTTAAAAGTTTATTGCTATGATGTAAAAACACACACATAAGCAGCAGGTACCAAATAATTGTTCTGATTATGTATTTTTCCTATTCAAAAATCATGAAAATTATGTATCTTGATTATAATTGGTATACATTTATGATATTTTATTCATATTGTATGCAAAAGTTAATATAAAGCATATACATGTTTTAAAAGCACATGGGTCTTAATGTGCCTGACGACAGCCCTTCTTTTTATTTTGAGGACTGTAGTCATAATCATGGTGAGCAGAAAAAAAGATGATCTCACATACACACAGCCTCCACCAGAAGACTCTGAGAAAGCTATCTGACAATGCAGTATGTTAAATGGGAGTCCTTGGGGTCAGAGCAGCACAAGAGACACTTGGCAGTTTTAACCTTGGCTGAGTTTCAGTCTGATAAGAGAGGTTTTGAGAACTCGAAAAGCCAGTTTTTAAATGGAGGTGGATAGCTTTAAGTGTATCACAAGTCGATCATTCAAATCACCAAAATAAATAGTGGGTAGGCATAGTGCAACTTTCTAAACAATAAGACTCCACCGCCACATCCCAACCCTTCCTCTGTCATCAAAGACTGGACCAGAGAAGTTTCTTCTCACCATACCAAAGAGAACAAAAATTAATGGGATGTGATCTGGGTTTCTAAGGTATGTCAGAAGTTGGTTATGGCCTTGCTAACCCTTCAGAATGTCAAAGGCAATCGGGACACTTCTTTTCAAAGTTGTAGGATCTGCTTGGAATTTCAACATCAGGGAAGTACAGAAGAGTGGCTAAAGTGTTCAGCCTAAGACAACATGTCGGGACATTTTCAGATCCCACCTCGGCTACTACTGGGCTTTGTCTGGGCTTCCTCACTGGTCTCAGGGTTCCCTGCAGTTGAAGAGGTCAATTCCCAGTAGATGGGTGCTTTCTCAGCCTCTGCTATGCCACATATCTTTGTAGACCACTTTCTCTATACCGGGTCTTGCCCATATATGAGAACCTACCTTATAGGATGGTAGAGAGGACTAAATGAGGTAACCCATGTGAAGTTCTCAGACCAGCTGCTGGCAGAGAGTAAACACTCAGAATATGCTACCCGTTGTCGTATATTCATATGACTTTTATTTTATTTTCTATTTTTTGGTAGAGATGAGGTCTCACTTTGTTGCCTAGGCTGGTCTTGAACTCCTATCCTCCTGCCTTAGCCTCCCAAAGTGATGGGATTACAGGCATGAGCCACCATGCCAGCCCCCCATATGATTTTATTTATTATTTTTTAAATTTTTAATTTTAAAGACGTGGGGTACAAGTCAGGGTTAAGTATACAAATGCCCATATGATTTTAATTCCCTCAAATAATGTTGATTCAGTAAGTATTAACTAAACTGTGCACTTGCTAATATACTACTAACAGTTTATTTCCCATTTCATCTATGATCCTAAATGAACACTAATACCTGTGGGTTACTATATTATTTGGGATTTTAAATACCTTTCTTCCAGTTGTTTTATTGTAAAATTTCTCTTTTTGTTTATGAGAGCAATCCATGCTCTTTTTAAAATAATAATAATAATAATTTTAAAAATAATAATAATACAGGTTGAGCATTCCTAATAAAAAATCTAAAATATTAAATTCTCCAAAATCTGAAACATTTTAAGCCTCGACATGAGGCCACAAGTGGAAAATTCCACACCTGACATCATGTGATGAGTTGCAGTCAAAACACAGGTGCACAACACATAGTTTATTCAGTGTCCCCAAGGAAACAAAGGCCCTTCCAGCCCCCTCAGTTGCACTATATGTTTTCTGTACATACTAAGATTCCCTCAAACAAACACACTCACAAAGGGTAATAAAATGGCGCATGTGCAGGCTAGATGCCTCAAGGTAGGTTCCCCACAATGCCCCACGTGTGCACTGCTCACTATGTTTTCTTGCTTATTTTCTGCTCTGTGGTGTAAGGACATTGCTAAAAATGTCAAAAAAGGCTGAAGATACTCCTATGGATAACAGTGATAAGAAAAACAGGAAGCATTTATGTTTATCTACAGCACAGAAAGTCAAGCTGTTGGAGAAACAGTGTGAAACGTCTTACAGAAGAGTATGGTGTTGGAATGATAACCTATATGACCTTAAGAAAGAGAAAAGTAAACTGTTGAAATTCTATGCTGAAAGTAATAAACAGAAGTTAATTTTTTAAAAAACAGACATTGCATAAAGCTAAACATGGGGATTTTGATTGGGTATTGAATAAGTGGATGTGTCAGCATCATAGTGAACACATGCCACTTAATGGTATACTAATCATGAAACAAGCAAAGTTCTATCAAGGTGAACTGAAAATTGAAGGAAACTGAATATTCAACAGGCTGGCTTGTAGAAATTTAAGAAAAGACACAATATTAAGTTTTTAAGGATTTGTGGTGGTAAAACATCTGCTGATTTCAAAGTAGCAGTGAAATTCATTGACGAGTTTGCCAAGATCATTGCTAATGAAAATCTGATGATAGAATTAAGGATGCCACAGACAGA
Organism: Cephalopachus bancanus; assembly: GCA_027257055.1. Lineage (NCBI taxonomy): Eukaryota > Metazoa > Chordata > Mammalia > Primates > Tarsiidae > Cephalopachus > Cephalopachus bancanus. The sequence continues at coordinate 7,195,397 of JAPVLO010000006.1, forward strand.
ATAACTGTGCTAAGATGTGCCAATGCAGCAGGCATATGTACGTGTAAACTTGCTGTGATAGGAAAAGCTTGCGTTCTTGCAGTTTTCAAGGAGTGAATTTCTTACACTCCTTGAAATGCTACAAATGCTAACAAAATGCTTGGATCACCAACATCTTTTCTGATTTGTTTTACAAACATTGTGTACCAGTGGCTCATGCTCACTGCAGGGAAACTAGAATGGATGACAACTGCAAGTTTTTGTTATTCCTTTACATCTGTTCTGCTCGTCCTGCAGCTGAAATAATCATCAAAAATAATGTTTATGCCATGTATTTTCCCCCAGTGTGACTTCTTTAATTCATCCATGTGACAGGGTATCCTTAGATCAATGAAGAGTAAATATAAAAATGCTTTCTGGAACACATGCTAGTAGCAGTGAACAGAGGTGTGGGTGTGGAAGGTTTTCAGAAGTTTAGCGTGAAGGATGCCATATATGCTGCCACCAACACTTGGAACACAGTGACTAAAGACAGTTATGCATGCGTGGCACAACCTCTGACGTGAGACTGTGTTCACTGATGATGATAAACAACATGGTGACTCTGGATGATTCTGCATGTCAAGTGAGTAAAAACATGATGTCTAGCCTCTGTACATATTCAAGAAAATACCTTTCAGTCTATCAGTAAACTGAAATATGAAGAAGCTTTTTGTTTGTTTTGAGTTGGGGTCTCACTCTGTCACCCAGGCCAGAGTGCAGTGACACCATCACAGCTCACCACAACCTCCAACTCCTGGGCTCAAGTTATCCTCCCACCTCAACCTCCTGAGTAGCTGGGACTACATGCTCACGCTGCCATACCCAGCTATTTTTTTAGTTTTTTGTAGAGACAAGGTCTCGCTATGTTGCCTAGGCTGGTCTAGAACTCGTCAGCTCAAGTAATCTTCCTGTCTCAGCCTCCCAAAGTGCTGGAATTGCAGGCATGAACCACCACACCTAACTGGATACCAAAGAAGTTTTCAGCATCTTAATCAAGGCGATCATGATAACAGTGACAGATAATAGTAAAAATGACATTGTTACCACGAAGAAAAAGTGTCTATAGATGACACAGTGAAAATGTGTGACATGTGAAAATGGGTTTACTGAAGGACCAGAGCTGCATAAATTCCTAACAGAACAAGAAATCATGTCAGTTTATAAAAATTAAAGGGAGACTTCTAAGACAAAAACCATGATTAATGAGGTAGATGATTCTGAAGGAAATAATTTCAAAAGCCATCCCACAGAATGCCTCTTTATCCTTAGAAGGCCTACTTCCTGGTCCCTCAACTGTTTCCAATGTTTCTTTTCATCTAAAAAAAAAAAATACAGTGTACAGTAATTTAATCAAAACACATTGCAGTGGAGACTGAAAGCCTGACAAAGCCTGAATACAGCTGTTGCAGGTATTCTGGTGATGTCACTGCACTGTCTAGTTACCCTGAACACATTATTTTTTCACTGTATCAATGGTATGCCATATTTTTGCTGTTCTTTTTTTTCCCTTTTTATTTCAATAACTTTAGGGGGTACAAATAGTTTTTGGTTATATGGCTACAGTGTAGCAGTAAAAAAGTCTGAACTTTAGCTGGGCTCGGTGGCTCAGCCTGTAATCCCGTGCCTTTGGGAGGCTGAGGTGAGTGGATTGCATGAGCCCGCGGGTTCGAGACCCGCCTGGTCAGGTGAGACCTCATCTCTACAATAAATCAAAAAATTCAGCTGGGCGTGGTAGCGCAGGCCTGTAATTCCGGCTACTTGGAAGGCTGAGGCGGAAGGATCACCGGAGCCCAGCAGGTGGAGGCTGCGGTGGCCAGGAGCGGCCACTGCACTCCAGTCTGGGCGACAGAGACTCCAACTCAAAAAAAAAAAAAGTCTGAACTTTAACTGTACCCACCACCCACACCTCAGCACATTGTACCTGACAGGTGATTTTTCATCCCTCCACCCTCCTTCTTCTGAGTCTCCAGTGTCCATTATAGCAGTCTCTATGCCTTTGCAGCTCCTCAGTTTAGCTCCCACTTATAATTGAGAACATGTGGTGTTTGGCTTTCTATTTCTGCATGAGTTCACTTAGGATAATGTTCTCCAATTCCATCCAAGTTGCTGCAAAAAACATTATTTCATTCTTTTTTATGGCTGAATAATATATATATATAACATTTTCGTTATCCACTGATCAACTAATGGGCATTTAGGTTGATTCCACATCTTTCCAATTATGATTTGTGTTGCAATAAACACTCAAGCGCTGGTGTCTTTTTTGTATGACAACCTGTTTCTCTTGGGTAGATGCATAGTAGTGGGATTCCTAGATTGAATGGTAGATCTACTTTTAGTTATCTGAAAAATCTCTATGCTGATTTCCATAGAGGTTGTACTAATCTGCACTTTCACCAACATGTATAAGTATTCTCTTTTCATTGCATCATGCCAGCATCTATTGCATGTTTTTATTTTTATTTTTGAATTGGGTCTCACTCTATCACCCAAGTTGGAGGACATTAGCATGATTATGGCTCACAGCAACTTCAACTTCCTGGGCTCAGGTGAACCTCTCACCTCAGTCTCCAGGGTAGTTGGAACTACAGGTGTATGCCACCACACCGGCTAATTTTTAATTTTTTTGTAGTGATGAGATCTCGCTATATTGTCCAGGCTAGTCTTCAACTCCTGGGCTCAAGCAGTCCTCCTTTCGTGGCCTTCCAAAGTGCTGGGATAACAAGCATGAGCCACCACAACTGGCCTGGTTTTTAAAAATAATGACCATTCTGATTGGTGTAAGGTGGTACTCTTGTTGAGTTTTAATTTGCATTTCTCTGATGATTAGTAATATTGAGCATTTTTTCACATTTGTTGGCTATTTGCAAATCTTGTTTTGAGAGATGTCTGTTCAGGTCATTTTCCCATTTTTAAAATGGGGTTATTTGCTTTTTTCTTGATGATCTGTTTGAGTTCTTTGTTTTTTCAGGATATTATTCTTTTGTCAGATGTATAGTGCGTGAATAGCTTCTGCGGCTTGCCTATTTACTCTGTTGGTTATTTCTTTTGCTGTGCAGAAGCTTTCTAGTTAATTAAGTCCCACTGAAATGTTTTTCTTGCATTTGCTTTTGGGGTTTTAGCCATAAATTATTTGCCTATGCCAATGTCCAGAAAGGTTTTCCCCAGGTTTTCTTCTAGGATTTTTATGATTTCAGGCTTGACATTTAAGTCTTTAATATATCTTGAGTTAATTTTTGTATATAGTGAGAGACAGGGATCAAGTTTCATTTTTCTGCAGGTAGTTGGAATTTCCCCAGGACCATTTGTTGAATAGGGTGTCCCTTCCCCAGTGTACGTTTTTGTCTGCTTTGTCAAAGATCAGTTGGTTTTAGGTATTTGGGTTTATTTCTGGATTGTCTATTAAGTACCATTGGTCCATTTATCTGTTCTTGTAGCAATACCATACTGTTTTGATTACTATAGCCTTGCAGCATAATTTAAAGTCAGGTAATGTGATGCCTCCAGCTTTGTTATTTTTTGCTTAGGATTGCTTTGGCTATTCTGGCTTTATTTTTGGTTCCATATGAATTTTAGGATTTTCCTTCTAATTCTGTAAAAAATTATGTTGGCAGTTTGATAGGATTGTATTGAATTTGTATATTACTTTGGGTAATATTGTCATTTTAACAATATGGATTCTTCCAATCCATGAGTGTGGAATGTTTCTCCACTTGCGTTCCCTACAAGTTCTTTGATCAGTGTTTTGTAGTTCTTCTTGTGGAAATCTTTCACCTCCTTAGTTAAATAAATTCCTAGGTATTTTAGCCTTTTAGATGCTATTGTAAATGGGATTGAGTTCTTGATTTTATTCTCAGCATGGTTGCTATTGGTGTATGGCAGTGCTACTGATTTATGTGAGTTGATTTCGTGTCCTGAGACTTGACTGAATTAATTTTCAAGTTCAGGAGTCTTTAGGAGGAGTTTTTATGATTCTCTAGGTATAAGATCATATCATTAACATACAGAGATAGTTTAATTTCTTTTGTTTTCTAATTTGGATACCTTTTTTTCTTTCTCTTGCCTTATTGCTCTGGCTAGGACTTTCAGTACTGTGTTGAATAGGAGTTTTGTCTTGTTTATTGTTAAGTACTTATGTGTCAATAAATGTAAAAAAGTAATTGTTTATCAGTAACATATAAATTCAGTCAGGAATAGGTGATGATGATCATCTCAGCCACGTGGGTGGCTGAGATGGTGACACTTTTGTTTTCTGAGTTCAATGTATACAAACTTTGTTTCATGCACAAAATTAGAAAATATTGTATAAAATTACCTTCAGACTGTGTGTATAAGGTATATATTAAACATAAATAAATTATTTGTTTAGTCTTAGGTCTCATATCCAAGATCTCTCATTATGTATATGTAAATATTCCAAAATTCCAAAAAATTCTAAAATCCAAAGCTTCTGGTCCCAAGCATTTCAGATTGGAGATATTCAGCACTAAGAATAAATCAAATAATACAGAATTGTTTTACATGAAAAGTAAAAATTTTCCATCATCTTATAAAACTATATGCATTAACTCTATAATAATCAAAAATGAAAATATAATGCATATTTTTCAGATTCCTTTCTATATTGGAATGTTGTGAGTACATAAGAGACAACATTCAGAAAAATGATCCTGCTACTGTGAAATATAGTCTGTTTCCCTGGCAAACCATAGGAGTTTTCTGGGGTTTCTTTTTCCTGGGGCATCCCTCAGAGAAGCAGGGCTACAGCAAAAGTCACATCGTACTTTCCACCAACAAAATTTTTGCGCAGGTGAAATCAGGAAAGAAGGGGGATGGGAGAAAGAAAAAGGATGGAAGGAAAGCAGGCAGGCTGGCTGAGGGCAACTTGGAAAAGGAAAGGAAGTTCTAGAAAGAAGAGAATCCCCATGTCTGCTTTCATTTTTAAGAATCTCAAGATGGTTATCCCAATTCCACACATCTATGAAACTGTGAAAGAATCTTGAAGTGCCTAAGACAGTCTGAGGACTGACATCTTCAAGACTTAGTGTTTACAAAGTTAGTGGCTAGGTTTTCTTCTGGGAGTAGATTAACAATTTTAATTCATTACACATCCAAGGAACATCTCCCTCATAAGTGTCTCATGAAGGTGAACCTTATTCCCCTCCCTTTCCCAACAACTAATAATGTTGCAATGTTAGTGGTGATAGATTTTGTTTAGTTTTTCAGTCAGTTTCAGGAATATGTAGAGGGAAGATTTTGTTTCTCACCTGATGAACAGAGGGCCTAAAAGCACTATTTGCAAACAAGAAACAAAGAGTAGCTACTACTACTGCAAATATATGGAAAGTGAATAGTGTGGTGTAGGAGAAAGTGTGCTCGGTCAAGCATCTGAGGGCTTATTCCTATTTCCATCTCTAACTGTGTAAAGTTGAGCAAGACATTTAACATCTCTAAGTGTTAGTTTCCTCATCTGTAAAATGGTAATAACACTACTTATGTCACAAGTGTTGCTTTTTGTTAGTTAAATAATGTAAATTATGTATGTGAAAGCAGTCCATAAACTTTAAAGTATTTTACAATTATTATTTTGAACTACTGCCATAACACAGTTAATTTAATCAGGTAGTTTATTCAAGATACTACCGGTATCTTTGCCCTAAGCATAAAATTTATGGGAGAAATAAGCGGGTACAAAAATAATAAAAAGAACAAGAACTGGCCAGAAAAGGAGAAGGACCCACCATGGGCTACTAAGCTGTGTGGAGGCTGCAAATTGCAACACCAAGGTTATGGACTCTTCACCCAGGGCATCACAAGTGAACTGGACAGATGAGAAGTCTGAGCAGAAACAGACCTCTGGGGAAATGTACTTTACCCACAGGCTTCTACAACAAAACCCGAAGGCAAATCAGCCAACCACCATCTTAAGCCATAATAATCAGATCCTTGAAATTAATTTTTAAAAGTTATATGTTTATGATTTTCAGAACTTCATGTTTATTTTCTTCCACTGTATATTATATGTTAAAATATTAACTGCTAAGGCTGGCAATGACACATCGAATGAGACACACAGATTCTTCCTTCTCTGTTCCTTGCTATTTACTCATTAAATGAAGGAGTCATTCTCTTGTTTTCTCTTTGCCAACATGTGTGCTCACATACTGGGGAGACACACACACACACACACACACACACACACACAGAGACACATGGGATTGGTCAGTTTTTGTATTAGATAGACCAAAAGATCTTCATTTGTTAAAAAGATGTCTCTTGACTTGTAGCCAAAACCAACCTCATAATTTCTATTTTTATATGAGTTACGTTTCATGAGGAAGAGAGATTTTCTCTGACTTATGCTAGGCTGGGTTTCAGCTCTATAATCTCACACTTTCCAGTACTTCCTTTTTTCTGATATTCACCATATTCTATTGCTATTTTCTTTATAAAATATTCTATTATTAGTTATCTTCTCTGTTTGCCAATAATCTATGGGGTCAGAGACTTTGCCTGTTGTGTTTGCAATGAACATCCAGCATGTAGGAAAGCATCAATAAATAGTTGTTAGATAAGCATGCTCACCAGAATAGTTCTCTTTTTTCAGTCACTTTGGGTGAGGCTAGGTCTCTCGTAACCAAAAATTAAAAAGACTGTCCTTGCCATCACAGGTTGGTAGGGAGAATAACGACAATAAAAGCAATAAAAGAGGGGTCTTTGGGAGTACTTTAAGAAGTCAGTCTGGACAAAGGGAAGGGAAGGCTTAGGTGTCTGAGCTGATTCTAAATGGTTTAATAGGAGTTAACTGGTGAGGGAGAAGGGAATAGGGTCTAGGCAAAGACAACGTGAGAGAAGGCACAAAGCATGAAAGGTGGAGGAACCACAGTAATTCGATATTACAGAAATGAATAAAGCATATACAAATGTCTTAGAAGCTTATCAGATTATTCTTTAGGTGACTAAGGTATCCTGAGGTTTGACTGCACAGAGATCATAAGTCCATTGCTTGCAGACTCATCAAAAACCTATCAATGAGTGGCAAGTGAGCTGATGAGAGAGAGAGAGAGAGAAACACAGAGATACAGAGAGAGAGAGGCAGAGAGAGACAGAGAAAGACAGAAAGAGAGATTATGGCCTTATATCATGGAATTGTTTAACATTAACAATGTTAAAGCCTAGCATTATAGTAAGGACTAGTGTGTGTTATGCTTCTGTTCTAGGTCTGAACAGCCATGGGTAATTTTTAGCCATGAGTGTCAGAGTTTAGCTCTCTTTATTAGACACCACTACTGTTCTTGCCATGGACCTGCCCTCCCCCGGCTTCTCCTGTACTCCTAGACTTCCAAGGATTAAGGCCACCTTCTTCTCTTCTTGCTGTCTGGTCAGCTGTTCTAAATCCTTAAGGGCCTTGAACAAAATGCCAGCTTTATGGGTTCTACTATGGAGGGTGACGGTCTGAGTCAAACAGACACAAGCAAGGTCATTCAGAAGAGAATGCTCCCTTGGATACAAACATAGTGGACAATGTGGTATCCAGATCCCCTTCAAGACCCAGGCCTCCGGGCCCCCAGGTCCCCAGCTGCTGGAAAGGTTGGCTGCCGGAGGTTTCCTGCTCTGGGAATTGCCCTGGACTGAAGGGAGATGCTGCCCACATCCAGTGAGTAGTTGATATGAGGTGTACAAATGACCAGCTCCTTGCCTCTGGAGGGAGGGCAGAACGATTCTGAAGGGCCACCCTAGCTTCAGAGTTCTCGCTGTTGTGCATGGACCACAGTTCAGTTTCTCCCTCTGCACACTCCTGCTTCTCTCTCTCCCTACCATGTGTTGTCCCCAGAGCACTTCCCAGTAAGAATCTCCCGTACGCATATCTCAAAGTCTCAGAGTCTGGGATCTTTCCTGGGAACTTGACCTAAGACACTGAGCTTGCTCCTTTCGGTTGATCCTGACAGCATATCATAGCAGGTCTCTCACTTGACTTTTTGGGTAATCTAGGGTGGTCACTTATATTCTCTGAGTGCTACCTTTTTCATCTGTGAAATGTGAATACAGGCAACAACAACAATACTTATTATTTCTGTTCTTCCGGGTTGTTGTAAGAATTAAAAGAAATAATATATATTATAGTACTCCATAAATAATAAACAGCTAAATAATACTGTGAGCTAGACATTATTACATGTTGGATCACCACACAGTAACCAGGGAAGAGGGGAGAAGGAAGTGAAAAATGTAGCAATATTATATAATTAAGCTTGCATGCCGTGTCCTACTTTACCTCAAATCAACAGATGTGTTTCACTAATCAACAATGAGGTACATGATAGAAAATTAGAAGTCAAATCATAAGAAGAGACGTGCATTGCTGTAATCCTGAAACTGAAACAGAAGTAAGAACAATACTTGTTCACTTTGTTCCCATATGAAAATATAACAACAGAGTAATTTCCATTATTTTGAAAAACTGAAATTCACATGATTACCCAATAAGTTATGCAAGGAGTAATGGAATGGCATGTCTTTGAACAGGAAATGAGTAAAACAATGGGGTATACAAAATGGAAAATACTTTTCTGAGGGACTTAGTATTTTCTGGATTATCTTGATACTGTATCCATTGAAAAGAAAAAAAAAAGACAGAAGTTTAAAAAACACATTAGTTCAAGAAGGATAACTGAGAATTACCAAATCTAAACTCTAATTCATACTAAAAAATATCAAGTAATTGAGCCTTACAAAGAACTTGAATGAGATATACAAGTAATATCTGGGATCCATAAACTCAGAAGGAGTGGCCAACAAGGGACTGACTCCGACAGATGCTTTCATTATCATCGTAAGTCACAGAATGGTTATTATAATTGGGAGGGGCCTTAGAGACAATTCAGCCGAGCTCCCAGCTCTAGCTATTCTCTGCTCTCAGGGAAACCACAGTCAAATTGAAGAGGCAAGACAAACCCACATGAAATTTTAACCAAAACCCTTCCTTTTCTTGGTGTCTGAGCACGTAGGAATTCAGACGAAGGAGTAAACACGCGGGCAGGATCATCCTGGATGGCTTCATGTCTCTCTCATCTAACGGGCATCTATAAATATCTTGATTTCCCAATAAATCTGAAGAAATTTTGAATAAAACATTTAATTCATACATAGGGAAAACATTTTAAAACTTCAAGTTTTAGACATTTGAACAATTTAAAGCTTCAAACTTTAAGTGAGTTTGGTGATTCAGTTTGGGTACGTTAATTTGGCATTTATAATCCTTAAATGATCCAAAGTGGAGGTCTTTGAGAGAAAGATAATCGAACGCTCATTGCTGAACAAAAACCAGGGTATTAGTCCAAGTCAGGGTAGGATGACTTCTCAAACAATGAGAAGAGTTAAGAGTTGGGTTCAGTTTTGTTTTCCCGTGGGGGGAAGGGGTCGTTGATCAAAATACCTTTGTCAGGACCAAAGGAATCAACCTCAACGCTCCAAATAGAAAGTATCTGAACAAGATACTTGAATCATTTTGCCAAGCTAAAGTCAAGAGGACAGGAAATAGCAGGGATGGATTCAGTTCATTCAATTCTGGAAGTTAGGGGCAGGAGAGGCAAGTGAGATACCTGCTTCAGAGTAAAACCAGAACGGAATAGGTCCCAAAGGCAGATCACAAGCTGGGAAGGTAGGAATGTAAGAACTGGAGCTGTTATGTTGTTATGTATCTGCCTACATTTGTTAGTGATTCTTCTACCTGTTGACCTTGCTCTGTAGATTAATCCCCTCTACCCTTCACCAGTCTTTCTGCTTCCCTACAGAAGACATTTTATTTTTTCTTGAGACAGGATCTTACTCTGTTGTCTAGGCTGGAGTGCAGTGGGGCAATCATATCTCACCGCAGCCTCGAATTCCTGGGCTCAAGCAATCCTCTCACCTCAAAACCTCCCAGGAAGCTGGGACTACAGGTGTGCACCACCACACCAAGCTAGCTTTTGTATTTTTTGTAGAGAGAGGCCTTACTATGTTGCCCAGGCTGGTCTCAATCTTCCAGGCTCAAGCAATTCCCTATGAAAGATCTTAATAAGATAACACTGAGTTCCATTTAAGAAACAGGAGAAGCTGAGCAGTCAGTGCTTGGGAAGGGTGGTAACCAAGGCAGCTCTGTGGACACAGTGGTTAAAGCTCTACGAAACTCAGACACCGTGAGTCCCCATTAAAGTGTTTAAATTCCCAGCACAAAACATCTGATTATTCTAGGTTTCTTCCTAGATCAATCAGGCATTTCTTGAGTGAAGGTGGGGGAAGGGGTACCATGCAGCAAAGTAGGGCCACTAGAGGCCGAGTTTATTACTGAATAAGGACAAATTGTTGGGATCAGGAAGGTGACACCAACTTGAGTTTGCTACCATGTCTAAAACATCATTCGTTCTCTTCGACAGCACAAGATAACAAGAGCGGTTTAGAATGCAAGCTTGGCAGTCAGGCACTTGGGATCCATCCCTGGCTCTGTCAATTGCTAACACTGCATTTTCTTCAACTGTCACAGTAGTCATGAATTCGAGTACCTAGCTAACAGGACGACAGTGAGGAGCAAAAGGCTTACTCCACACAATAAGCCTGGGATAGTGCCTGACACGAAAGAAGCACTCAATACATTTAAACTATTATTATTCATTTGAAAATTTTCAATGAGCACTGATTATGTTTCAAGTACTGTGAGCTCAATGGCATCCTTTAGCCCACACCTACTCTTTCCCATAGTAGGGTATTCTTATCCTAGTCATTAAATAGAAATGTGGAAGCCATCTTAAATCCTCCCCCATCCTCACTGCCCACTTCTAAATACAGACGCGACTGGGTTCTGCTGCTTGTCAGTTCCTGTCCTCTTTTCCATTCCTCACTGTCACTCTCCGATTCAAGCCTTCTTTAATGTCCCATCTCAAATGTTACAGTGACAGTGGTGTCCACTATGTCTCCCTCAGGCCAAGGCCACTCTCATCTAGGTTTGTTTTTTCCCCTGTTTTGTTGTTGTTGTTGTTGTTGTTTTTATTTTATTTTTTTTGAGTTGGAGTCTCACTCTGTCGCCCAGACTGGAGTGCAGTGGCCGCTCCCGGCCACCGCAGCCTCGACTTGCTGGGCTCCGGCGATCCTTCCCCCTCAGCCTTCCAAGTAGCCGGAATTACAGGCATGCGCTACCACGCCCAGCTGTGTTGTTGTTTTTAAAGCAACTATTGACCAAGCATTGTGGTTCACGCCTGTAATCCCAGCACTTTGGGAGTCTAAGACCAGGACTGTCTGAACTCAGGAGTTTGAGATAAGCCTGGGCAACAGAGCAAGACTTTGTCTCTCCAAAAAAAAAAAAACCAAAAATAAAACAATTAGTCAGGTGTGGTGGTGTGTACCTGTAGTCCCAGCTACTTAGGAGGCTGAAGTTAAAGGATCACTTGAGCCCTGGAGACTGAGGCTGCAGTGAGCTGTGATTGTGTCACTACACTCCAACTTGGGTGACAGAGTGAGATCTTGACTCAAAAAAAAAAAGAAAAAAAGATTTTAAAAATAAATAAATAAAATAAAAACATATGTCTGACAATACCATTCACTTGCTCAAGGCGTCCATAGGATAAACTCACAGCTCCTACATGACTCATGGGCCTCTGCGGTGTGGACTTCCTGTCTCTACAGCTCTCCCTCAGCCCTCACTGTGTATCCTCACTAACCTAGCTGGAGTTTCCTGGCCATACATTCTGTTTCACTTCTCTGTTCATGCTGTTTCTTCTGCTGAGTCACCTAACCCCTCCACATGCCTGACAACTCCCCCTTCTCTGTTAAGATTCATTATTTAATCAACACATACTTTCTGACACCATGAGTTAAGCTTGTGCCAAGGTCGCGGGTACAATGCTGAGTAACACATTCAACTCTTTCTCATAGAAAAAGTTAACTTTGGGGCTCTCAAGAGAGAAATGAAGTGTGAATATTAAGGCAAAGTTGCCTCACATTTAGCATTCTTTCCTTTACCAGTTGGATATCTTAAAGAATTGCAGAAATTTAATACACTTTGGCACCAAGTTCAAAAGCATCTCAGTAGATTTCAAACACAACAGTAAACTATGATACAGCAAGTACTCATTTGACTCATACAGTTAATGTGTTGGAAAAGATTGATTTGAGTTGTATACACAAAGTTAAGAAAGTTGCTTCAATATGGTGTTATAAAGTTTTAAACTACTGAGTTAGTCACTGTTTGTTAAAAGGTGTATAACTAAAAGTGTATCACTGTTTAGGGGAGATAGTCAGCTGGGTTTAATTATACATGGTTATTAAATCATATGAAATATAGATAATTCAAGCACTTTAAAAATCATGCCCTTCTAATTAATATATATATATATATATTATATATATATATATATATATATATATATTTTTTTTTTTTTTTTTTTTTTTGAGTTGGAGTCTCACTCTGTCGCCCAGACTGGAGTGCAGCAGCCGCTCCTGGCCACTGCAGCCTCGACCTGCTCGGCTCCGGCGATCCTTCTGCTTCAGCCTTCCAATAGCTGGAACTACAGGCATGCGCTACCACGCCCGGCTGATGTTTTGATTTATTGTAGAGATGAGGTCTCGATGCCCAGGCGGGTCTCAAACCCGCGGCTCAGGCAATCCACTCACCTCAGCCTCCCAAAGGCGCGGGATTACAGGCTGAGCCACCGAGCCCGGCTCTAATTAATATATTTAAAAATTATTTATTGAATGAAGAATAGCCTACATACAAAGACAATTAAATGACTAAACTCAAAATCTTTCTTGTTCTTCCAGCAATGACCCAATCCATTCCAAATCCCAGATCTGTGGAAACATCAACCATCTTGGGACAGAAACTCTACTCTGGTGTAGATTTATCCTAGCATCTATCTCATTAATTGGATTTTCTAGTGTGTTTGCTGGCCTTCCCCTCCAGCCTTTCAGGCCCTTATCGGCAGGATCCTATCTTATTCATAGTTGTATTATCAGAGCTCAGGGAAGAGGCTGGCCCAGAGTAGGTGCCTGGCATCTGTTGGCTGGGGCTCAACTCAGCTCACCTCAGCTCCAGTAGAGATGTCACTCCTTGCCCTACCGTGTTGAGATAGTGTAGAGTTCTTCCTAAGGGTTGCTACCCACTGCAGCGGGAAATTAAAATGTCAGCTTTGACATTTTAAGGTCTCTGCCCCACTGGGTCCCACATGCTCAACCAATTTTCATGTGGTTTTAGCACTAATTTAGTAAAGACAATTTGTCAGAAACATTTTGATTTCAGAGAGTGACTTACAATCACCACATAAAATGGCATATTTCTACCATGCAGTGACAATAGTAGCAAAACGGTCATTGAATAATGAAATGAATTTTCCCTTGAGCTTCTGTGGCAAAGCACATGATCTCAATGGTTATCTTCGATCAGCCTAGTGACCCTGACTGGTATGTGGTACCGTCAGGCACTTTAGGAAACTGAAAACTTGAATTGTCACTTCCCACACCACCTGCTCCAGCAGGGTAGGACAGGCATTTCGCATATAAAGTCTTGTATTAAATACAGACAGAGCAAACCTTGCTTTTCAAAAGTTCATTAACAATGTATCACAATTAAAAGAGGAGCCCTGTGACTCATTTTTGGATACCCGTGTGGAAATAACAACCCCTCCCTTTGCTGAGAAACGGCTTACACAAGTGCGTGAGAACCACAGGAAGTCATACAGATCTCAGCTGGTGTCAGCCGGGTCTAGAAAAAGGAGAATTCCCTCTCAGGACGGCGTGGTTCTGGCAGGCATTGCCACTACTTGTCTCCATTCTGCTGGAACAAAGTCTTATGTGGATTTGGAAGGAACTGCGCTGAGGCTGTATCAGTTTCTCCGTATTTCCTGGCTCCTGAGTCATATTGTCAAGTTCAAGTTAAGACGTACCTATTCTGGTATTTTTGAGAAAGTTGGCCCTAATAGGAAGTGCAGCGGCGATCCAACTGAAATAATACCCTCACTAATTAAAAACAGCCTTTTGCCTTAAAACAAAAGTAGTCTAAGGTGGAGACTTTATGAAGTCCGCCTATCAACAGGTGTCTCTGAAATAATTCCCGAAGCACAAGAGCCTCAGCCCCTCCGCCTCTGAAGTTAATAATAATGACAATAACAACACAACAGTAATCAGAACAAACCGCTCCGCTCCATATGAGAGACCCAGCGCCGTGTCCCCTGAGGTGCCTAGGGGCGGCCCGAGGACCCGGGCCAGTTCGAAGTCCCACCTGAGGGACAGCCGCCGGTCCCCAAGCGAGCGACCGTCCCCCCGCCGCGGCCCGGCCCCGCCTCCCCGCAGCCCTCCGCGCACAGCCCCGGAGTAGCTAGGAAGAGAAAGACCCAAGGAGAGAGGAACGAACCAGGGCCCGGAGCGAGCGTGCGAGCCTTCGAGGAGCCCCCGGCCGCCTGGACGCGCGTGCCGCGCTGGGCGCCGCGATGGGGAAGGACGCCTGCCGCGCGGCTCCCGGCGCCGCCCCGCGCCCCCGCCGGCCTCTTCCACGGCCGCCCGAGCTCCCCGCCGCCACGGCCGCCTCTGGGCGCCGCCGGCCCGGCCCCCGCCGCTTCGGAAGCGACCGCAGCCGGGGGGCAGGCCCCGCCCCGAGGTGACAGCGCGGGGGCGCGCGGGCCCGCCCCGTCGGGACTCGGGGCGCCCCGGAGGGCCCGGACCCGGCACGCGCGCCAGCCTCTCCCGGGCGCCCGCGGGCGTCCCTGCGGGCGGCGCGGACGAGCCCGGGCGGGAGGGCGCCGGCCGCCCGAGACGCGTCCTCCGCTCGTCCTCTAGTTGGCGCGCCGGACTTTCCCCGGGAATCCCCGCTGCGCTGGTGACATTTGCAGGCCGGCGCGTGGTCGTGGCGAGGACGCCCGAAGAGGTTTCTGAGCGTGGGTGCGGCCGCGAGAGGCGGCGGCCGGTCCTGCCCCCGGGGGACCCTCGAGGAGGCCGCGGTCACACCCGGACTGAGCGCCGCCTGCCCAGGAACCACCCGGACTCACACCCCCCTCAAATCGCCCTCAACGCCTGCCCGGTTCATTCATTCACTGAACAACAAGTGAGTGTCCACTTCTGTGCCGAGGATACTACCGTGATCAAAAATACTGCCAAGGCCCTGAAGGTCTTGGCAGCGAGTGGGAAGAAATAAACAGAGAAAATGTGTACTTTGCGAGGGGGTTGTAAATACCTTGATAAACAGGCCCAGATTTAAAAGTAAGGAAGTGCTCAAAAAAGAAAAGAACAACAACAAAAAAAGCTGCATTGAAGGGAGAATGTTAAAGAAAAACAGGAGGGCCCGGCAGGTTGTCCTTCTGGTTTTACACATTTCTCTGGAGAGAATGGTTCTCATTTCCAGTCTGGATTTTTTGAGAGATGACGACTGCTGAAGACCTTAGGGTGAGGCCCAGATAAAGCAGGGCGGGTGCTAGTAAGGGGGTGTGGCTGCTGGGTGAAGGTCTGTCAGCCATGGCCATCATCCCACACACTACTGGCATCCCTAATTTGCAGGGCTTGCAAACTCATTGAATCCCAGGTTTGGAAGGCCTTCTAGCCCAGCCACCCCTCTGAGGTACACCTGGTCCACAGCCCTCAGCCAAATAGTTATTCCACATCCCTTCACCATGTAGTAATCACCACCTACCATTTCTCTTCTTCGTGCTAGTTTGAGAACTGCTTGAGGACAGAGAGTCTGTTTAAGCTTTTTGTGTTTTTGTGATAACATACATAAAACATAAAATTTACCATTGTAAATATATATATTTTTTGAGTTGGAGTCTCACTCCATCACCCAGGCTGGAGTGCAGTGGCATGCTGACGGCCACCGCAGCCTTGACTCGCTGGTCTTGGGTGACCCTTCCGCCTCAGCCTTCCAAGTAGCTGGAACTATAGGTACGTGCCACCATACCTAGCTAATATTTTGATTTATTGTAGAGAGGAGGTGTCGTCAAGTTGCCCAGGCCGGTCTTGAACCCATGAGCTTAGGCAATCTTCTCACCCTGGCCTCCCAAAGTACTGGGATTATAGGCATAAGCCACTGTGCCCAGCCCCACTGTAACTATTTTAAGGTGTACAGGTCAGTGGTATTAACTACAGGTACATTCACATTGTCTTGTAACCATCACCACCGTCCGCCAAACTTTTTTATCTTTTCCAACTGAAATTTTGTGCCCATCAAACACTAACTCCCTGTTCTCCCCTTCCCTTGTCCCTGGCAATGACCACACTACATCTTTTTTCTTTATTAACATCTTCCTAACCACCACCACCACCCAAACACTCAGCACTTAGTAACCTTCATTCCATTCCCTACTTCTATGAGCTCAACATTTAAAAATTCCACATGTAAGTGTAATCATGCCATATTTGTTTTTCTGCGCCTGACTTATTTCACTTAACATAATGTCCTCCAAGTTCATTCATGTTGTCACAAATAACAGGATTACCTTTTTTTGTAAGGCTAAATAGTATTCCATTGTGTACATACACCACATTTTCTTTCTCCATCCATCTGCTGTTGGAGACTTATGTGATTCCATATCTTAGCTATTGTGAATAATGCTGCAATCAACATGGATGTGAAGATATCACAACATACTGATATCATAGCCTCCAGGTATATACCCAGTGATGGGATTGCTGCTAGTTCCCACCACTCTCCTTTCTGCTACAATGAATTTGACTACTCTAAGTTTTTCACATAAGTGAAATCATATGATATTTGTCCTTTTGCAACTAGCTTGTTTCATTTTGTATCGTGTCTTTAATGTGTATCCATGCTGTAGCATGCATTAGAATTTCTTTCCTTTAAGGCTGAATAATATTTCATTGTATGTACATACCAGATATTGTTTATCAATCCATTTGCCAATGGACAGTCGGGATGCTTTCATCTTTGTCTATTGAGAATAATGCTGCTATGAACATGGGGGTACACATATCCCTTTGAGTCTTTGTTTGCCTTTGGGGGGGTATCTACCCAGAAATGGAATTCCTTGATCATATTATATGTTTAATTGCTTTGTAGAATCATCATATCATTTTCCACAGCAGCTGCACCATTTTACATTCATACCAACAATGAACAATTGTTTAAATTTCTTTACCTCTTTGCCAACATTTGATTTTTCTCTGTTTTATACCCTGCAGGGCACATGATGCTATATGAGTAAATTATTGACCCTATTATTAACCCTGTGGAAAAGAGAAATGAGGCTAAATGAAGCAACTTATGCTTAGCAAGCCTCAGCTAGCATATCTTGTTCTGGATCTAGGCTGTACTTTACCATAACCACATGTGGCCAATAACATCTAAACGAATTAAAATTAAACAAAATGTAAAATTCAGTTCCTTAGTCACATTAGCAACATTTGAAGTGCTTAATATCCACCGTAGTGAGTGGCTACTACATGAGGCATTGCAGCATAGAACATTTTCATTAGTATAGTTCTTTAACTATCATATTGGGCAGTGCTTTCTAGATCCTGGTAGCCGCTGCTTCCCTGTCTTAAAAATCTTATTTGGACAAGCTTCTCCAGAACTCACCAGCTTAAAATTTAAGTTAAAGATCCTTCTTTAAAGAGAGAGGAAATATGCTGCTGTAAAGGCCTGTAGCCCTTTTGCATTGAATCAATGGCCGCTCAAGGTTAAATATTATATTTGGACACTCAGTGGTCATGTGATTCTGTTAGTCTGGATGGTTACCCTGATAGATGAAGACATCCAAAATGATTTAAATCTTCCTCTACATCATTCAACTCACTTACCTCCTACTAAATCTTAAGTTTCAAAAAGGCAGGGAGTACATCTATTCACTTACTGCTCTTTAACCCAAATAGTAGACTGTCTAGCACACTGGGGACTCACAATAACTATTTCTTGAGGGGTGGGGAGAGAGTAAAAAAAAGAATTCTTGAAAGAGTTAATGAAACTAGCTGGGCTCGGTGGCTCAGCCTGTAATCCCGCGCCTTTGGGAGGCTGAGGTGAGTGGATTGCCTGAACCCGCGGGTTCGAGACTGGGCAGCAAGACCTCATCTCTACAATAAATCAAAAAATCAGCTGGGCGTGGTAGCGCATGCCTGTAATTCCGGCTACTTGGAAGGCTGAGGCAGAAGGATCGCCGGAGCCCAGCAGGTCGAGGCTGCGGTGGCCAGAAGCGGCTACTGCACTCCAGTCCGGGTGACATAGTGAGACTCCAACTCAGAAAAAGGAAAAAAAAAAAAAAAGAGTTAATGAAGAGTTAATGAATGAGCAAAGTAAGCACTGAGCTCAGGACCCTGAGACAGTCTTTTAGAAGGAAGCACCCCGACATAATAAGATTTAGGAATACTTATCTAGCTCTCATATAGTTAGAAAATATTTTTTAACAGAACATAGATTTAAGCTAGGTTCTTTTCTCCATTATTTAAAAAGTAGCTTAAAATTTAATAAACACTTGTTGCCACCAGTGAAAATAATAAAAGCAAAAATAAATAAATTCTAGATTTGTATTATGTCAGCATGTGTGGAGACACCTTCTGTTTTCCCCTCCACATTCACTTTCCATCTTCCTGCATCCTGCTTTCTGTGTTGGGAAGCTGATCTGAATGGATTCTTCTGGCAGGTGGTTGTGCCCAATGAATTTCCTTGGGCTTGGCCAATAGGGAATCATGGCAGGAGGGTAGAGGCGGAGGATGAGGTCAGGGAATTTTTTTTTTTTTTTTTGAGTCGGAGTCTCACTGTGTCGCCCAGACTGGAGTGCAGTGGCCGCTCCCGGCCACTGCAGCCTCGACCTGCTGGGCTCCGGCGATCCTTCCGCCTCAGCTTTCCGAGTAGCCGGAATTACAGGCGCGCGCTACCATGCCCAGCTGATTTTTTTGATTTACTGTAGAGATGAGGTCTCGCTGCCCAGGCGGGTCTCGAACCCGCGGGCTCAGGCAATCCACTCACCTCAGCCTCCCAAAGGCGCGGGATTACAGGCTGAGCCACCGAGCCCGGCTAGGTCAGGGAATTTATTCCAAACAGAAGACCTGTCTGCATCCGTCAACAGAAGGTCACAGTTCCTCTAAGGTGGTCTACTACATGACTTTCTCTCCTTCCTGGTTCCAGAAGGAGAATCTTCCTACCCATGATTCTCAGCCCTAGGTTCCATTACAGTTCCCATCCACCCTGCCTATACCTTTACAATAATCCCCTTATTTTGTTTTTTCCTCTTTTAATTTTATTTTAAAATTGTGGGGTACGATTCAGGGTTAGGTTTACAAATATTCATTGTGCAGGTGCCCTTGTTGATGAGGTGTGCCCCCCCTTCCCCAGGCAGATTTCGACTACTGTCAATCCCACCTCCCCACCCCACTCCCCACCCCACAGTTTTCCGCTACTTTCAATCCTTTTCTTACAGTAATATGGTAGTTGTTCAAGGACCACTTATGAGTGAGAACATGTGATACTCAGTTCTTTGTTTCTGTGAGAGATCACTCAGTATTATAAGCTCTAATTCCATCCAGGTTGCTGCAAAGTTCATGATTTTGTACTTCTTTATGAGCAGCCAACAGATACATGAAAAAATGTTCAGGTTCACTAGTCATCAAGGAGAGGAAAATTATCAGAATGGCCATCACCAATAACTCAAAAAATAACAGATGCTGGAGAGGATGTGATGAAAAGGGAGTGTAAACTAGTATAGCCCCTGTGGAAATCAGTGTGGCGATTCCTAAAAGTTCTAAAAATCGACCTTCCATACGACCCCGCAATCCCCCTACTGGGAATATACCCAGAAGAACTCAGGTCACTTTATAAAAAAGATACCTGCACATGTATGTTTATCACAGCATTGTTCACAATAGCAAGAACATGGAACCAACCGTGCTGCCAATCAAAATAGGACTGGATTTTTAAAATGTGGTACATAGCCGGGCTCGGTGGCTCAGCCTGTAATCCCGCGCCTTTGGGAGGCTGAGGTGAGTGGATTGCCTGAGCCCGCGGGTTCGAGACCCACCTGGGCAGCGAGACCTCATCTCTATAATAAATCAAAAAAAAAAAAATCAGCCGGGCATGGTAGCGCATGCCTGTAATTCTGGCTACTTGGAAGGCTGAGGTGGAAGGATTGCCAGAGCCCAGCAGGTCAAGGCTGCGGTGGCCGGGAGCGGCCACTGCACTCCAGTCTGGGCGACAGAGTGAGACTCCAACTCAAAAAAAAAAATGTGGTACATATACACAATGGAATAGTACGCAGTCCCCTTATTTTAAAACCTTGCTTGAATTATCCACATTTGAACATGCCATCTGTTTCCCTATGGGACCTTAACTGATACAGCATCTTTAATAAGTAGCTAGATCATAGTTTCTAAATCCAAGCTCTGAAAATTTTATAACTGGAGTCCTTACAAAAATGTTCCCTAGTGATATTATCATATCCTATTTCAATCTACTGGTTTAGTTTTATAAAGAAAACATGCTATATGTCATATAAGTTGTTCTCTAGTATATGCAGACTAGAAAAATATTCTCAGATTCACAGGCAAGTCTTTTGGCATATAGCTTCTCTACAGAAAATGTAGTTTATGGAAATACATGAATGATAATTTATGAATCAAGCAGGTTAATTGTGAAGAAACCTACAAAATCTTCAGTACCTCAAATAAGCCATCATCACTCAATATACACAATCTCACCAGAGAACATAGTTTTTACTACTTGAATCTTAAGATTTAATGTTTAATTTTTAGCGAGTATAAGATTATTAAAAATACAAACCTCATAATGCTAATGCCAAAATTAAATATAATCAACATTGTTTGGTTATAATGTCAAGTACTGTATTAACATTTCCATATATTATTTCATTTAATTCTCATCACATATTTTTGGCATATGCACAACTCACTCCCACTTGAGAAAGGAGTGAACTGAACCTTAAAGTCTCCGTCCACTGTCCAGGCACTAGCAAGCAGAAGACCCTAGGTTTAAATACTAGTGTCTGATACAAAAGTTCAGGCTCTTAACCATTAATAAAGAATTCAGGGGAGAGGATTAAGATGGCCATCATGAGGCAGCTAGTGTGAATTTCTCCTACAGAGTAAACCAAGAGAAACTTTCCTCAGCACCCAGAGAGGAATGGAACCAGCAGCATACCCCAGGAGTCTCCAAAGGAGTGATAATAACCATTTAGAGCAAAGAAAAAGAAAAAAAATCCACTAACGTGGGCTGGAACTGTCTGGACTCTTGTCTGTACCACCACAGTTCACCACAACCTCCAGACACAGTGGGGAAGGTGAGTGAATGGAATTCAGGAGTTCTGTGAACTTGCAGGGCTCCCCAAGAGGGATCCCAGTCCCTCGTGGGCAACTGCCTTCCCCATAACCATGCTCTGCTGCAGAGTGGAACATGAAAAAAAAACCTTGAGCAGCACCAACCGCCATTTTCCAGGAACTTAACATTTGCAGGGTCTCAGAGTGACCGCTTTCCAGCTGGCTTGGGAGAGAATGGACCCCAAGCGCAAACTCTGTGGCTGCAGACAGGTCCTGGCTGGGCAGGTTGCCTGAGAATATCTAAGGCCCTGAGGCTAGCTGCACTTTGACATTCAGATTGCAGATTGCCTGAGGCCAAGTGGGATGTGTTGTTGCCATAGCGATCTCTCACCCTTTGTGAACTTGTCTGTGCCTGCTCTGCACAACAGCATTATCCCAGTGGCCTGGGATGCCCTCCTAATCCTCACTGGGCCAGCCAAGAGTGCACACTTGCAGGGCGCTTTAGTTCTTTTTCCCTTTACTACCCCCAAAGGCTCAAAGCAGACAGAAATTTTGGGAAATCCCCAGAGCCCCACTCTTGGCTTAGGCTAGCTAGGAACTTCCTTAGGGCAACACTCACCAAGGAGAAACCTGCAGCCACCATCATAGCTGGCTTTTCTCCCACAAGTGCCACCTCTTGGCCAGAGGTCAACATGTCAGCCAGACACATCAGATACAATACCTCAGCTTTGGGGGAGGCCTGATTCCAGATGCCAGCTAACAACACTTTACAAGTCACTCCAGCCACTCAGGATGCCATGATCCAGTGCAGTGCCATAGCACATATGACAATTGAGAAATTCACCACATCAAGGCTATATATAACAAAGGGAACCTGACAGTGCCTATGTCAGCTCCTTGCCAACCTCAAATAAGAAGAAATTGTCTACCCAAATGAGAAGGAACCAGAAAAATAATTCTGACAATATGAAAAAACAGAGTTCTCCAATACCCCCCAAAAGACCATGCCAACTCTTCAGCAATGAACCCTAACCAAAATGAAATTTTTGAAATTCCAGATATAGAAAATTCAAAAGGTTGATGATTAAATTGTTCAATGAACTTCAGGAGAAAGTGGAAAACTAACATAAATGAAAAATTCTCCAAAGAGATAGATGCTTTAGAAAAAAAAAAGCAAGCTGAAATTCTGAAAATGAAAGAAGCATTTAGGGAGGCACAAAATGCAGTAGAAAGTTTTAACAGTAAACTATAACAAGCAGAAGAAAGGATCTCAGAACTTGAAGACAAGGCTTTTGAATTAACCTAATTAGAAAATAAAGAACAAAGAATCAAGAGAATGAAACAAAGTCTTCAAGAAACATGGGATTATGTAAAATGTCCAAGCCTAAGAATCATAGATGTTCCCAAGAAAGAAAAAGCAACAGGTTTGGAAAACCTGTTAGAGGGAATAATGAAGGAAAACTTATTTGGCCTTACCAGATATCTAAACTGCCATATATAAGAAGCCCAAAGAACCCCCAGAAGATTCATTGCAAAAAAGTCATCCCCAGGGCATATAATCATTCAGTTATGCAAAGTTAATGTGAAGGAAAGAATTTTAAGAGATGTGAGGCAAAAGCATCAAATAACTTACAAAGGTAAACCTATCAACTAACAGCAGACTTCTCAGAAGAAACTCTACAAGCCAGAAGGGATAGGGGCCCCATCTTCAATCTCCTCAAACATGATAACTATCAGCCAAGGATTTTGTATTCCACAAAATTAAGTTTCATAAATTAAGGAAAAATGAAGTCCTTCACAAACAAGCAACTGTTGAGGGAATTTGTCATCACTAGACCAGCTCTACAAGAAATATTTAAAGGATTCTAAATACTCAAACAAAATGTCAAAATACAAAATACACCAGTAGGAAAATGCTGGAAATCATTAAACACACAGACTTTATGGAACAACAACACAAGAGAGAAAATAAATAAAACAATTAGATAGCAACTAGTATGAAGAATAGAATAGTACCTTACATATCATTCTCAATTGTGAATGTAAATGGTCTCAACATCCCACTAAAAAGATCTAGACTGGCAGAATATCTTCTGTCTTCAAAAGACCTGCTTAACTCACAAAGATTCCTATAGACTCAAGGTAAAGGGGTAGAGAAAATATTCCATGCAAATGGAAAACAAACAAAAAAAAAGCAGGAGTAGCCATTCTCATATCAGATAAAACAGACTTTAAATTAGTCACAGTAAAAAAAAAAAAAAGACAAAGATAGCTTTTATATAATGATAAAGCAATCAATCCAATGAGAAGATGTAATAATTTTAAATATATATACACCAGAGACCCTAGCTTTATAAAACAAATTTTACTAGACCTAAGAAAAGAGACAAACAGCAATACAATAATAGTAGGGGACTTCAATGTTCCACTGACAGCAATAGACAGATTATCAAGGCCGAAAGAAACACTGGAACTAAACAGGACTCTAGAAGAAATGAACTAACAGCCATCTACAGAACATTCCATCCC
Organism: Cephalopachus bancanus; assembly: GCA_027257055.1. NCBI lineage: Eukaryota > Metazoa > Chordata > Mammalia > Primates > Tarsiidae > Cephalopachus > Cephalopachus bancanus. Next base: position 7,219,181 of record JAPVLO010000006.1, read on the forward strand.
AAAACTACAGAATATACATTTTTCTCTTCAGTACATGGAACATTCTCCAAGATAGACCATATGATAAGCCACAAATAAAGACTTAATAAACTCAAAAAATTCTAAATCATATCAAGCACCATCTCAGATCACAGTGGAATAAAACAATAAATTAACTCCACAAAGAACTTGTAAAATCAAAGACATGGAAGTTAAACAATTTGCTCCTGGATGATCCTTGGGTCAACAACAAAATCAAGATGGAAATTTAAAAATTCCTTAAAGTGAATAACAACAATGAAACAAATTATCAAAATCAAAGCTGTGCTAAGAGTAAAATGTATAGCACTTAAGGCCTAAATTAATAAGTCTGAAATTTCAATATGAATCGGAAAGATTCCATATTGACCACCTAACATAACACCTTAAGGAACTAGAAAAACATGAACAAACCAAACCCAAAGCTAACTGAAGAAAAGAAATAACAAAAATCAGAGCAGAACTAAATGAAACTGAAGTAAAACAAAAACAGCTCAAAGGATTAATGAAACAAAAAATTTGTTATTTGAAAAGATAAAGTAAATTGATAGACTACCAGCTAGGTTAATTAATAAATGAAAGGAGAAGGCTCAAGTTAGCTCAATCAGAAATTAAAAAGGGGACATTACAACTGATACAACAGAAATTCAAAAAATTATTTGGGACTATTATGAACATCTCTATGCAAACAAACTAGACAATTTAGAGGAAATGGATAAATTCTTGGAAACATACAACCCCCCAACCTTGAATCAGGAAGAAACAAAAACCCTGAACAGACCAATACAAGTAGTGAGATTGAAACAGTAATTAGAAGTCTCCCAACAAATAAAAGTTCAGGACCCAGTGGACTTACAACTGAATTCTACCAGACCTTCAAAGACGAACTGGTACCAGTTTTACTGAAGCTATTCCCCAAGCTATTCCTAGCTCATTCTATGAGGTCAGTATCACTTTGATACCAAAGCCAGGAAAAGATACAACAAAAAAAGAAAACTACAGTCCAATATCCCTTATGAACATAGATGCAAAAATCCTCAACAAAATATTAGCACACTGAATTCAATAGCATATTAAAAAAAATACACCACAACCAAGTGGGTTTTATCCCAGAGTGGAAAGGTAGTTCAACATACGCAAGTCAAAAAATATAATCCACTACATAAGCAGATTAAAAACAAAACTTGTATGATCATTTCATTAGACTCGGAAAAAGTATTTGATAAGATCCAGCATCCCTTCATGACAAAAACCCTCAGAAAAGTAAGCATAGAGCGAACATTCCTCAAAATAATAAAAGCTATATACAACCAACTCACAGCCAATGTCATCCTGAATGGAGAAAAGTTGAACATATTCCCATTTAGAACTGAAACAAGGCAAGGATTCTCATTTTCACTACTACTATTCAACATAGTGCTGGAAGTCCTAGCCAGAGCCATCAGGCAAAGAAAAAAAATAAAATGTATCTGAATTGGAAAAGAAAAAATAAAACTATCCTTGTATGCCAATGATATGATCTTACATATAAAGAATCCTAAAGACTCCCCCAAAAAACCCTTGGACTTGATAAATGAATTTATCAAGTTTCAGGATACAAAATCAATACACACAAATCAGTAGCACTGTTATACACCAATAGCAACAAAGCTGAGACTCAAATCAAGAACTCATTTCATTTACAATAGCAGCCAAAAAGCTAAAATACCCAGGAATATATTTAACCAAGGAGGTGAAAGATCTCCACAAGGAGAACTACAAAAATTGCAGAAGATGCAAACAAATGGAGAAACATCTCATGCTCATGGATTGGAAGAATCCACATTATTAAAATTACCATGTTACCCAAAGTAATCTACAGAGTCAATGCAATTCCTATTCAACTGCCAATGTCATTTTTCACAGAATTAGAAAAAGCAATCCTAAAGTTCATATGGAACCAAAAAAGAATCAGAGCAAAGCAAAAAGAACAAAGCTGGAGGCATCACATTACCTGACTTCAAATTAATCTATAAAGACTGTAGTAACCACAATAGTATGGTATTGGTACAAGAGCAGACACATGGACCAATGAAACAGAACAGAAGATCTAGAAATAAACCTAAATACCTACAACCAACTGATCTTTTACAAAGTAGACAAAAACCTACACTGGGGAAAGGACACCCTATTCAATAAATGGTGCTGGGAAAATTGGATAGCTACATGCAGAAAAATGAAACTTGATCTCTATTTCTCCCCATGTACAAAAATGAACTCATTATGAATTAAAGACTTAAATGTTAGACTTGAAACCATTTTTAAAAATCCTAGAAGAAAACCTAGGAAAAACTCTTCTAGAACAGAAACAGAAAATCAGACGCTGCATGTTCTTACTCATATGTAGGAGCTAAACGGTCACAAAGTTGGAAATAATAGACACTGGGGACACCCATGGGGGAATGGTGAGGGGAGTTAGGGTTCAGAAACTAACTATGGGGCACAATGTTCACTACCTGGGAAATGGGCCACCTTAGACCAATTCCCGCTGCTACACAATATGTCCATGTAATGAATATGCATATGTATCCCCTGAATTTAAGAAAAAAAAAAAAAGAATCCAAGAACAATATCAAAGATCACAGAAGAACTAAAAAATAAGAACGTTTCAAAGCAAATTATTTTCTTCATCCTGTTATTTGCACTTAAAGAGCAATATGAAACTCTAGGTAAGCTTAGAAAAATTACTTTAAAAAAGGAAAGAGAGAGAAAGAAAAGGCTGCAACAGATAACTTTCATAGAAAAGCAAATTTCTTGTTGTTTATTAAGCTCATTTATTTTTTCATACATGCTACACAAGGAAGGGTAGACAAAAAGTGGTGGATATTGTATTATTTTGATATTAGATAAATTTTATCCCTGCCTACAGTTCCTAAAATGACACTGTTGTATTTTTATTTTAACCCAAATTTCAATTAAGTGAACATTTTTTCTCTGATAATGTCCATACTTGTAAGAAGCTGAAGTTTAATATATACTGACTGCTCTAGTGCATATGAATAGGACAAAAGTTCTCTGTGAAAGAAAAAGACCTTGAAAACATTAATCTAGAGATAGTACAGTTGATCTGCTTAACAGCTCTTGATGGAAACCAATTTTTCTGCAACTGTGATTTTGCATAACAAGTTGCAAAATTATTTTAAGATGAGGGAGGCTGAGGTGAGTGGATTACCTGAGCCTGAGGGTTCGAGACCCGCCTGGGCAGCGAGACCTCATCTCTACAATAAATCAAAAAATCAGCCAGGCGTGGCAGCGCATGCCTGTAATTCCGGCTACTTGGAAGGCTGAGGCGGAAGGATGGCCGGAGCCCAGCAAGGTCGAGGCTGCGTGCACTCCAGTCTGGGTGACAGAGTGAGACTCCAACTCAAAAAAAAAAAAAAAAAAGATGAGCCTGTTACTCAATACTCATTTCTGGTAACCTCCTTTTTGCATCATTGCCCTCTGCGGCAGCGGCAGCACGGGTAAAAGTGAAACAGAGAAGCAAAACAGAGTATAACAGATAAGCCACGCCTTTTACAGGTAACAGTTTAGTCATAAGTTTTGAAATATTGGCCTTGAATGTAAATAACTATGTTAGTTTCCAGCAAGCGTGATTTTCACACATACACCAAACATTTTTACAACCATAAGTTATTCACATAGATAAATTTGTGTCATCTATTTAGAAACTATATACTTCTACACCAAAAAACCTTACTTTGGGGCTGAGACTTGGTTTTCTTCTCTTCTTCCTCCCCTTCATCCAGTTCATCCTCTTGCGGCAGCTCCATGTCTTTGTCTTCCTTTCCCCTTTAACACTCTTCAGATGGACTCATTCCTTCTTCACGAATGGTTTATAACTTCTGTGAGTTCATGGACCACAGCCCTAGCTTCCTTCAGTGACCTTGAAGAAAATTAACAAATACAATACTTGCACCATAAAAAAGCAAACATGTTTCAAATGATGAATTGACTAAAAGGGATAGAGCAAACAGAAGCCTGAACAGTGAACTCACAGATTCAAAGGACAATCTTTCCTTGAGGAGATCTGCTCTTGGAGATTCTGTGGAGAAGACCTTACCGATGCTGGCAAATGTTCCTCTCCATCTGCAGCCCCTTTCCTCACTGGTGTGGCCCAAGTGTGAGGAGGGATCTTCAGTAGGGGCTGGCATGGCTTTGCATCACTAGCTCGTAGTGTTGAAAGCAGGCTGCCTCAGCTGATTTCCTTAAACTATTTTCTGCAGGTTGGTGATGAACAAAGGTGAATTATGAAACAGGAACTTTTGCCACAGCTCTATATTCCTAGTCACAACGAAACGTTTACAAAACAAATACCCCCATGCAAACTAGAATGCATAGCTGATTACAATACAGATATGGGTGCTGGACGTAATTTATTCATACCTTATTTCTTCCATGAACCTGGTACAGCATCTATTCAATGTAAGAGTGGACCCTTCTTCAAGGAAAACTATATATGACACCTAGTGCTGGCAAATTATTTCTACCATAATGTTACTTGAATATAATATAAATACAGCATTATTTAAATATAAATATGCTATAAATTTCTTATGGCTAAAGACCATTGAAAAAACAAAAACTCCAAACCAATCCACACATTAAAAGTATACAATTAGTTCTATTAAAATAAACAGCATTGATTAAACATTGTCTTGATGAAGCAAAACCACAAAGGTTTGTTCTAAAAGTAGAAAAGTTCATTTGGGTGTTTTGCATTTCACTTGTTATCAATAAAATTCTCTTTATTTTTCAATATAGTAGACACTCATTTCCGTGGTCTGTCATTATCCTGGCTATGATTTTTTTCTTTTAAACTATACATTCACCCTGAATCATTTGTCCATGAGTTATTAATTTAAAGCTCTCCCTAAAATAAAATGGCAAACTATGAATTTAATTTAATGAAAATACCTTTTTTTTAAAATAGGGCATCCTGGATTAGGGTGGGCCCTAATTCAATGACTGTTGTCTTTTTTTTATTTTTATTTTTTTTAAGTGAGAAAGCAGGATTTATTGAGAGGACAGAAAAGCTCCCACAGTGGGAGGAAACCCGAAGGGGTTGCCCCGAAAATACTTCTTTGACTATTTATGATCATATTTAGTGCTGATAAATTTAAATACTGCATGTGATGCATCGCCTTTCAATTGTGAGTGTGGTGGAAAAGCAGGAGGCCCAGATTTTTTGTGTTAGCCCTGTCTAAACTGTTAAAGGCTGTATGACGACTCAGTTCTCCTACCACTTTCCTTTAGTGCTGCAGATCACAGAACATCACTTGAGCTTAACTTGGAGTAAGGTTATGACTTGTTACTACACTATTGTCAACCAGATACAAATGAGAATACATATTTATAAAGTTGGCTATGCAGATAAATCTGAATTATACATTGTTTAGCTTATCATCCTAATGAAAATCCAATTTTGTAGAACATCTGGACCCCCTGCAAACATCGATAATATTTTGAAACACTGGCCAGGTATATGGTGGTGCTATATAGGAAAGCATGGTATAGAAGAAAAAAGTCTGAATTGTTGGCATGGTATTCCAAGCTGACCATGATCAGATCCTAATGCATCTGTCAGGAAGACAGAACATCCTCTGGAACCAGACACCCAAGATTGTATGCTGCTTATGTATCTCCCTCTCACAAAGGATTTAGTGTCCGACTGCTGGCAATGAAGTCAAAGGCAGCATACAGCAGTCAGTACACTCAGGGTCTGCCTCAGCTACAGAGAGGTTACACCTTCCTTCGGCAGCCCGTGTCCTGTGCCAGGGGTAAAAGCCAGACCATTTCAGCTCTATGCTGGATACTATGATGAGCAATGTTTGCTCCAGGGTTCCTGGCCTGTCTGGTTGAGGCTTTGTCAGGTCTCCATCACAGTTTGACTTCTTCCTCTGCCAATTCTGCAGAAATAATGGCCCCGATTTTTTCAAATTTGATTAGCCAATAAACTCACATACCCAAGAAGCATAATGAACCCAAGGACAAGAAACATGATGAATTATACACAAAGTCACAATTGTTCAAAACAAGCGAGAGTATTTTAAAAGCAGCCAGACGTTAAAAAAAAAAAGATACAACATGCAGAGAGGAAGAAAGATAAGGATGACAGCAAGTTTCACATCTGAAATAACGATGCTAAGAAATAGTGTCATGCAAAAATAAATAATAATAACTGAAGAGAAAAACGATTAGCCTGTTATTCTATAGCCTGTTATTCTATACCCAAGTGAATATATCTTTTGCAAATAAAGGTGAAATAAAGACATTCTCAGACATACAAAAGATGAAATAACTCGTTATAGAGTGGACACACACACACACACACACACACACACACACACACACACACTGAAGAATACCAGAAATAGTAACTACATGGGGAAACACACAAGATTTGTTTATTCTTATTAATTAGCTTTTAAAAACAATTACCTGTTAGTATTAGTAATTTTTTCTTTTAGCACGCCACTATTTCTTAGGCACATTATTTCTGATGTGAAATGTGCTGTCATCACTATCCTTCTTCCTCTCTACATAAACAAAAGCAATAACAATGTAGTATGGGGTTTATAAATTATGTTAAAGTAAAATGCCTGACAATAATAGCACCAAGTCTGAGATTGCAGAAATAGAAATATACTGCTATAAAGTTCTTATACATACATGAAGTGGTATTATAAACCTTGAAGGTAGACTGTGGTAAGTTAAAATGGAATATGATAAGCCCCAGTGCAACTACTACAATCCAAAACAGTTATAACTACCATGCCAGCAAAGGGGAACAAATGAAATGGTTAAAATACTCAATTGATCCAAAGCAAAGCAGAAAGGGAGGGAGAAAGGAACAGAACAGATAAAACAAATAGCAAGATGCTAAATTTCAGTCTAACACACAAATAATCACATTAAATTAAGTAGTGTAATCACAACAGTTAAAAGGCAGAGATGGTCAGATGAGACCAAAAAACAAACAAACAAAACAACAACAACAACAAACAACTCCACAACTATGTACTGTCTATAATAAAGGTACTTGTTAAATATAAAGACACAAATTGGTTAAAAGTTACAGGATTGAGAAAGAGACAGCATATTAATACAAACAAAAGAAAGCTAGAGTAGTTATATATTAGTATCAGACTAAGTACATTTGAGAGCGTAACTTTCTAGAGATTTTTTAAAAGATCATTTCATAATAATAAAGAAGTAAATTAAAGGAAAAGATAACAATCCTAAAAGTTTATGCACCTAATAACAGTTTCAAGATATGTGAATTAATAAGTTAATAAAATTCCGGTCTATTTAAATGGTTTATTTTGTTTTATACTCATTAACTATGACTTGTATTTTCCTTTTAATTTTTTTAATTGACAGACTTCTGAGGAACCAGTTTTGATTTATAAGAAAAATTGAGCAGAAAGTACAGAGTTCCCATATACTACCACCTCCACCTGCCCCCACAAAGTTGTTCCTACTATTAGCATCTTCTATTATGAGTACTTTGTTCCAATGCACAAATGAGCCAATATTGATACATTCTTATTAACTAAAACCCATAGATTACATTTGAGTCCACTTTTTGTGTTATACATTCTACTGGGTATTTGTGTGTGTACGATTTGTCTCAAATTGTTTTTTTTGTTTTTGTTTTTGTTTTTTAAGAAGAATGAGGAACATGTGAGTATCAGACCTACAACCAACTCATTTTCAACGGAGCTGACAAAAACAAACATTGGGGAAAGGAAACCCTATTTAACAAATGGTGCTGGGAAAGCGGCCGATCACATGCAAAAGAATGAAACTGAATCTCTACATATCACCATACACAACAATTAAAATGAACCAAGGACTTAAATGTGAAACCTCAAACTGTAAAAATCTTAGAAGAAAATCTAGGGAATACCCTCCTGGACATTGGCCTAGGCAATGAATTCATGGTCAAGTTCTCAAAAGCAAATGCAACAAAAGCTAAGATAGACAGGTGGGACTTTATCAAGATAAAAAGCTCTACACAGCAGAAGAAATCATCAAGAGAGTAAAGAGACAACCCATAGAGTGGAAGAAAATATTTGCAAACTATGAATCTGACAAAGACCTAACATTCAGAATCTATAGAGAACTCAAATGAATTGACAGGGAAAAAACAAATAACCCCATTTAAAAGTGGGCAAAGGACCAGGCGTGGTGGCTCATGCCTATAATCCAGCACTTTGGGAAGCCAAGGTGAGATGAATGCTTGAGCCAAGGGGTTCAAGACCAGCCTGGGCAACCTGGCGAGACCTCATCTCTACCATAAATCAAAAAATTAGCCGGGCATGGTGGCTTGTGTTCCAGTTACTTGGAAGGCTGAGGTGGAAGGATTGCCTGAGCCCAGCAGGTTGAGGCTGCAGTGGTCATGAGCGTGTCACTGCACTCCAGACTGGGTGACAGAGTGAGACTCCAACTCAAAACAAAAGTGGGCAAAGTACATACACAGACAATTCTCAAAGGAAGACATACAAGCAGCAACAAGCATATCATATTGGGTTTTGACAAATGTATAATGACTGGCATAGTATAGAAATGTATAATTCATTAGTTATACAAGAATGGAGAGCATACTTAACGGTTTCTTAACTTCATTTATAAATTTTAAATAGTCATTTAAAATATTCATTTAAAATATTCTTTTTGGAATCTTGCCTTGAAATAGTCCTGTTTATAGGGGGGAGTCACAGTTTTTGAGAATCACTGAGTGGCTATGGATATTCTCGGTAGAAACTCGCACATACACAAGTGCAAACAACATTTTGTGTACAACATTATACAGAATAGTTTCACTAAAATACTCTCTATGCTCCACCTATTTATTCCCCCACCCCCCACACACACAACTTTCTGGCAATCACAGATCTTTCTACTGTCTCTATAGTTTTGTCTTTTCCAGAATGTCATATAGTTGGAATTATAAAGTATGCAGCCTTTTCAGACTGCCATCTTTTCTTAACAACATGCATTTAAGTTTCCGCCATACTTTTCCATGGCTTGATAGCTTTCTTAATTGAATAATATTTCATTTTATGATTTTATGGATGTTCCACAGTTTGTTTATCCATTGATCTATTGAAGGACATCTTGGTTACTTTCAAGTTTTAGCAATTATGAATAATATTACTATAAACATTTGTGTGCAAAATTTTGTGGACATAAATTTTCCACTCACTTGGATAAATACAAAGGAGTGTCATTGCTAGATCAAGAGTATATTTAGTTTTGTAAAAAAAAAAAAAAAACTGCCAAGCCGGGCTTGGTGGCTCAGCCTGTAATCCCGCGCCTTTGGGAGGCTGAGGTGAGTGGTTGCCTGAGCCCGTGAGTTCGAGACCCACCTGGGCAACTTGACGAGACCTCATGTCTACAATAAATTTTTAAAAATTAGCCAGGCACAGTAGCGCGCGCCTGTAGTTCCAGCTACTTGGAAGGCTGAGTGAAAGGATCACTGGAGCCCAGCAGGTCGAGGCTGCGGTGGCCGGGAGCAGCCACTGCACTCCAGTCTGGGCGACAGAGTGAGACTTCAACTCAAAAAAACAGAAACAAAACAAACAAACAAAAAATCTGCCAAGTGTATTCCAAACAGGCTGTATATTTTCATTCCCACCAGCAATGGGTGAAACTTTCTTTTGCTTCACATCCTCATCAGCATTTGGGGTTATCAGTATTGTGGGTTTTAGTCACTCTAATAAGTAGTTTCTCACCATTACTTTAATTGACATTTAATTTTAATAGATTATTTTAACATATTGTTTGATATGTTGAGTCTTTACATTTACTTTAATTTACATATTTGATAAAAGTAAATTCAAGGTAAATTTTGAATATCATTGCTATTCATGTTTAATCCTTTAGATAATTATTCTCAATAGAAGAAAATAACAGGAAATCATTATAACAACATAGTATTTTGCTAAAGAAGTCAAGATAAACAAAGTATATGGAATAAATGTGTCATAATGTATGAATTGTATATATTTTCTTATTCATCAAAACATTGGTGGCTCATCAACACTCAAAACATGTTCAATAATAATTAAATTTAGTAATTTTATATTTTGTCAACTTCTATTTACATATTTTTCAGTTTTGTCACTGTGAAGTTATGTTTGCCAAGGAAGAATAGAGAGCATACTTAACGGTTTCTTAACTTCATTTATAATTTTTAAATATTCATTTAAAATATTCATGGAGTGTTGGCCTCTTTTTGGAATTTTGCCTTGAAATAGTCCTGTTTATAGGGGGAGTCACAGTTTTTGAGAATCACTGAGTGGCTGTGGATATTCTCGGCAGAAACTTGCACATATACAAATGCAGACAACATTTTGTGTACATGTCAGAGATTCGCAGACTCCCTAAACCCTAGGGATCCATTCACTGGAAATCAGCAGCCCCTGCTCTAAATTTTCCCATGTGTTCATGCCCGTTTAGTTTCTCTGACACACAGTCCTGAGTTTGTCATCCTCCCACCTCTTTCTTCAAACTCTTCCAGTGGCTTCCATTTTTTTTAATCTAATGATTTCTGCAGCCTACCATTGACAGGATTCAGCAATCTATCTCTTTCTGACTTGTTTTTTTCTGATATGAGGGTCTCACTCTGTGGCCCAGAATGGAGTGTAGTAGCATATTATGGCTCACCACAGCCTTGACCTCCTGGGCTCAGATGATCCTTTCTCCTCAGCCTCCCAAGTAGCTGGGACTACAGGATGCGCCACCACACATGACTAATTTTTTTTCATTTTTGTAGAGATGAGGACACGCTATGTTGGCTAGGCTTGTCTTGAACTCCTGGGCTCAAATAATCCTCTTACCTCAGCCTCCCAAAGTGCTGGGATTACAAGCATGAGCGGCCACACTCAGTTGCATTCAGTAACCTTGATTCAATTTATCTGATCAGATTTATCTCCCTGTATTCCTTCCATGCAGCCCAAGACTAAGTCACTGCCAATTTGGGTGACTTGCTTTCTGAATATATCTAGAGGCTTTCAAGTTTCTCTGACTTTATTTATATAATGTTTCTACCTGAAATGTTCTTTTCTTGACCTCTGATTATTGAAATTCGCGGCTCCCTCCTTGAATTTCTTCCTATCCCCACCTACCCTAAAATAATCTCTTCTTTTTCTTACCTCTCAGAACACCTGTTCTTGTGTTCATTCTTTCACTTTTCACTTTTCCTTCCTTCCTTCCTCCCTCCCTTTCTCCCTCCCTCCCTTTCTTCCTTTCTTCCTTCCTTCTTCCATTCACTCAATTATTTAGCTATTCAATAAACTTTGCTAGGTGTACATAGTACTGGACACTCCGCTGGGACAGATGTTTCTGCTCTTCAAGGAGGTCACAGATTAATGGAGATACATCCAAGTGGGTCCTGAAGAAGGCCTGGTCTGGAGGACAGTAAGATGCAAGGGTTGAGTCAAAATGCCTTGGCCCAGTGCCTGGCTCTGCCAATGCTGGCTGAGTGACCCAGGCCAAGTTACTTCACCTCCCTCTGTCTGTTTTTTTTTTTTTTTAATCTGTAAAATCAAGATAATAAGGGCATCTCCCTCACAGGGTCCATGAGAGGATTAAGTGTGTTTACTGTGGAAAGAGCCTAGAAGAGTACTTAGCAGGTAGAAAGAATCTAATCAATACTATTCTTTTTTTTTTTTTTTAAGATGTAGGGTACAATTCAGGTTTAGGTGCATATGTGGTCATTGTACAGGTAAAGTTTGGGCACCCTTATTGATGTTATGTGCTCCCCCCTTCCCCTGGCAGTGTCCCACTACTGCCAATCCCTTTCTTATAGTATTATGATAAATGTTCAGGGACTGCTTATAAGTGAGTACATGTGGTACTCAGATCTTTGTTTCTAACTCCAGTCAAGATGGCCATCTTCAGTAACTCAAAAACCAACAGATTCTGGAGAGGATGCAGGGAATAGGGAATGCTTCTATACCGATGGTGGGAGTATAAACTAGTACAACCGTTGTGGAAAACAGTGTGGTGATTCCTAAAAGATCTAAAAATTGACTTTTCTTACGACCCAGCAATCCCCCTTCTGGGAACATACCCGGAGGAACTCAAATCACTCTATAAAAAAGATACCTGCATACACATGTTTATAGAAGCCCTATTCACAATACTATTCTTATTATCATTGTGAATGGAGGGAAAGCGGCAAGTGAGGGTAGATATTCCTGAAAATACATGTCAGTGAAAACCTCATACTCTATCTTGCACTTTCCAATGCTTGTTGAAGAAGATTTAAGAACTTGCTATACACTTTCAAACTGATTTAGGAACTTGCTATACACTATACATGTTCCAGCTGCATTTGATGACGTCTGTCCCTACAGTCAATTTATCATCTCTTGACCTGAAGAGTGGCTTTTAGAAGTCATTACTCTCACATGAGTTTTTTGTTTGTGTGTTTGTTTTATCACAGTGGAGCTGATAAGTTTGTAAAAATATTTTTAAAAATAAAAAAGGCTGCTCTGCCAGACTGTATGAACACATTCACTTTAGCAAGGCAGAATATTTATAGGAGTGCAATCCTATAACAGAAGACTGATTTTTAGGATTGACGGATCATAGAAATCATGTATAGGCTGCCCAGTCAGCAAGTAGATAAATGGTCTTTTAAAATATTATAAAGTATCTTATTGAAGTACAGAGTGTTTGGAAGCAGATGACTGCTTTCAATTTATGGGTTGTACCTTTCTAAGCTGGAGAGAGTGGGCAAGTCATTTAATTTTCCTGGGCCTCAATTTCATCATCTGGGTTATGGGGATAATGCCTCTGTTCTGGATTAAATGAGAATGTACATGAACGTAATCAAAAATGGAAAGAAGGGAGGGAGGGAAGGAGGAAAATAAGGTGAAGCCCAAATGTATGCCAAATAAATAGCTTGAGTGTAAGAGTGCATGCACTTGGGAAGTGTTTTGTTAGGGTATTGATTTTATGAGTTTAAATCCACCAACTTTTTTGAACTAAGTGCATTTAGTGCTTTGGCTGTGTTGAGCCGCTCACTTTCTTATGTTTTTACTTGAGTGACCCATTGTACACTTTCACCTTTGGAATAGTTGAATTGCATTTTCAGTGCCTGGCCGTGAGTGACGGTGGCTCAGAACACTTAAAGAAGTTGACTAACATGCAGAAAATTTATGAGTAACAGAGAGATAATATGGCAGATTTCCATACATCACTTTTATCGAAAGTTGAGTCACTCTTTGCTATGAAAATAATTTACAGAGCAATGTTCCATTTGAGGAAAATATGAAAATTAATGGCATTTGTCAAGCTGATGAAGAATATGTCTCAACATCAGTGGAAAAGAAAAATTTCACAGAAAATGTAAACCCAACACCAGATTATTTGTCATCATAACTATTTCAGGTTCTTTTGGTAAAAATGGTAAGAAGTTTGACTGAATTAGAAATCACTGTGCACTAGCTACTTCCTGCCCTTCCTAGACCGATTTTCAGCCATTCTATCTGCTGCTTGGAGCCCAGAGGCTTTGGCAAGCAGAATGAAGCAAGAGGCTTTGGCAAGCAGAATGAAGCTAGATCAGAGTATTTCTTCTCTATGTATTTCTTCCAGGTGACACCAAGATTCTGGCACTAGCTGTGTCCATAGACACCACAGCTCCTCTTGGCTTCAGCCTACATGGGACTTTGGGAGGGAAAGCCTTCCTGCTGTTGCTTCTTCTGAATGCCTCATTTTTTTTTTTTCTTAGCTTGCTTCACTCTGCCCTCAGCTGTGTATGTTTAATAGATTTTCATCAAAACCCCACATGGGAAGGTTGCTTTCTGCTGGGACCCAGCTAGATAACATTCTCCGCTAAGTATAGTTTATGAAACGCTTCTGGAGCATGGATCCCACGATAAACTAGATTTAAAACTACCAGATATGCATGCTGCTTCTTCCAGATGGTTCTCAGACATCTTTGTCTACCATGTCCATTTTGTTAAAGTTTGCTAAAATAAACCAAAATAGTGTGTGTAAGGGTAGGACTCAATTCCCCAGAATTCCCTATACTGAACATTTCAGATTGGGGCAGAGGGGCACAGGAAAGATCCTTATGTGAGATCAGGAGGATATGAAGCAGCAGATATTTTTGTAGCTCACACATGTTGTCATCTATCATCCGGGTCACCTCGTTGGTGTGAGGCGGCAGCCAGGCCTTCAACTGCTCCCCTTTCCCCAGGATCCTCCTTCACCCTTTCCGACAGCTGGGCCAGGTATGTGTTTAGCCCCTTTATGAGGGATCTCAGATTCTGCAGGATGCCTGCACCACCAAGATCAGGGGCAATGGGAATGGACATAGTTTCAGCCTGCCCTGTGAATTCTATCTTCTTCTTGTTCCTCCACACCACCTCTACCATCCTTTACATCCATCTTCCTTCCCTGTCTGCCTGTCTTCTGGACTTCAAGTGCCAACATCAACATCAGCCACAAGGACATCAGCCTCACGGAATGTGCTTAACCACCTCACAAACTATGTAAGGTCAACTTCTTGGGGGTATATACCCCCAAGTATATAAAATACTAATAACATACTGGCTGGGCGCCATGGCTCATGCCTGCAATCTCAGCAGTTTGGGAGGCCAAGTCAAGAGGATTACTTGTGCCCAGGAGTTCGAGACCAGCCTAACCAACATAGTGAGACCTCATCTCTACAAAAACAAAAAAATTAGCCAGGCCTGCTGGCATGAGCTTGTAGTCGTAGCTACTCTAAAGTCAGTTCTGAGCCCAGGAGGTCAAGGTTATGGTGAACTGTGATCTTGCCACTGCACTCCAGCCTGGGTGACAGAGTGAGAGCCCAACTTCAAAATAAAAAATAAATAAAATAAAATAATAATTGTTCCTTTTGTATTTTTCCCTTCAGCACTTTAAAGATGCCATTCAGCCATTGCCTTACTAGACTGTGGTGTGGCCATGTGTTCTTTGAGCTATGCATAGCCAGGTCATGCTTTCTTAAGCTTTGGCCCCTCCCCTACCTTGGGGAGGAGAATCTCCTCTTTCTCTCTCTCTTTCTAATTTAGTTTTTGAATAAACTTCATTTCCTAAACTAAACATAAATACATAAAGATGACATGCAATTGTCTTCTGGCTTCCATATGACATTCTTATCTTTATTCCTCTGTGTTTATTTGACCTTTTTCTTAGCCGCTTTAAGTTTTTTCTCTAAATCACTGACTTTCAGTGATTGGTTATTGTGAGGATTGTTTTTCTGTTTTTATATTCTTAGGGACAGTGCTAGGCAAAGAACTCTGACACATGTCAACAAAAGCATAATCCATAGAAGAGAAAAATTAATAAAGTCACAAAAATTTAAAATGTTTGTGCTGTGAGAGATCTTATGAAGAGAAACAAAAAGACAAGCTACAGACTAGGAGAAAATATTTGCGAACCATATATCTGACAAAGCTCTTATATCTAGAATACATAAAGAATTCTCAAAACTCAACAGTAAACAGCCTAGTAATAAAACAAGCAAAACACATGAACAAATATGTCATCACAAAAGGAAATAGCAATGTCATATAAGCACAGGAAAAGATGTTCAGCACTATTAGCCATGAAGGAAACACAAATTAAAACCACAATGAGATATCACTACTTGTCTATTAAAACAATGAAAATTAAAAATAGTGTTACTACAAAGGGCCATATATTGTGATTTCATTTACATTTCATGTCCAGAAGAGGCAAATCTATAGAGACAGAGAGTCTGTTGGTGGTTGCTGGGGATGAGGGGGAGGGCAGGAAATGGGCAATGACTCGAAAGGATACGGGTTTGTTGGGGGGTGAATAAAATGTTCTGGAATTAGATAGTGGTCATGGCTGCACAACTTCGCACATATACCAAAACCCACTGAATTGTAAATTTTTAAAGGGCAAATTTTCTGATGTGTGATTTATATCATCATTTAAAAAAATAGTGATAATATGAAACGTTGGCAAGAATGCAGATAAGTAGTATCTCTCATACACTTCTGGGGAGAATTTAAAATGGCATAGCTACTTTGAAGAGTAATTTGACATTATGGACTTCACAGCAACTTGGTTGGATTTAGAGTCTATCATACTCAGTCATCTATCACAGAAACAAAAAATTGAGGACCACGTGTTTTCACTTATAAGTGGACCCCGAACATTTATCATACTATAAGAAATGGATAATACGTGTTTTCACTTATTAGTGGACCCTGAACATTTATCATAATACTATAAGAAATGGATAATACAGTAAGAATGGGTTTGGCAGTAGCAGGACGCTGCTAGGGGAAAGTAGGGAGGAGGCACATAACATCAGTAAGGGTAACTGATCTCAAACCAGGTGAAGCAGGGACCAAAGGATGACCCAAACTTTACTTGTAAAATGACCACATATCTGTCTAATCCTGAATTGTACCCCACATCTTTATAATAAAAAATAATTTAGCTGGGCTCGGTGGCTCAGCCTGTAATCCCAGCACTTTGGGAGGCTGAGGTGAGTGGATTGCCTGAGCCCGTGGGTTCGAGACCCACCTGGGCAACTTGGTAAGACCTCATCTCTACAATAAAATAAAAAATTAGCTGGGCATGGTAGTGCACGCCTGTAGTTCCAGCTACTTGGAAGGCTGAGGCGGAAGGATCCCCGGAGCCCAGCAGGTCGAGGCTGCAGTGGCCGGGAGCGGCCACTGAACTCCAGTCTGGGTGACAGAGTGAGACTCCAACTCAAAATAATAATAATAATAATTTGACAATCTTTCATAAAGCAATACATGCTCTTACCATATAACTCAGCAGTTGCACTCACAGAAATTTATCCCAGAGAAATGAAAACTTACATTCACACCAAAATCTATACACAAATGTCCTTCAATGGGTGAATGGTTGAACAAACTGGTACATCCATACCACAGAATACTACTCACTAATATAAAAAAAAATAACTAATGACACATGCAACAACCTGGTCAAACTTCGAGGACACAGAATGCTCAGTGGAAAATGTCACTCCAAGATGGTTGCATTCAATAATGATTCCGTTTATAAACATTCTCAAAATGACAAAATAACAGAGATGGCGACAGATTAGTGACTGCCAGGGCACAGGGAAAAGGATAGAGGAGTGGGAGAAGGTGAAGGCCAGGTGCAAATACAAAAGATAGGTAATGAGATCATTGTTTTCTAATTCTGGTGGTGGTTACATGCATGTATATATGGAATAAAATTGCACAGAACTACACACACACACATATTACAGTGAACGAATATTTTTTTAAATAGTGAAAAATTGAATAATTGCAGTTTAATTAACAGTAATTTACTGATGTCAATTTCCTGGTTTTAATATTGTACAGTTGTGTAAGATGTCACCATTGGGGGAAAGGGTACATGGGCCTCTGAGCTATTTGTGCAACTTTCTGTGAGTCTATAATTATTTCAAAATAAAAAGTTAAATGGAAAACACGAACACAAGGTCATATTTCCAAAAATAATTACTAAATTTGAGTTTAACAACTTCTAAATGGACACACACATATATGAAATTAGTTTTTCATAAATGATTAACTTGGTATTTCAAATGAGAGGGGGAAAATGTACTTCTGTTTTCTCAGCAAGTGGTATTAACACAATTGGCTAATCTATGGAAAAATACAATAAAACTGTGTTATTTTTCATTTCCTTCACCAAAATAAAGTGAATGTAATTTCCAAAATAGGTACTCAACAAATATGCCAACCATCAGAAGGAAGAAAAGATCAAGAAAAGCAAATCTCTTCCTTTCATGTCTTTCTGCCGAAGTTTAACAGGTTGTTTCCATTTATATCTGGTGACCAGATCTTAGATGCATGGCCTCATCTAACTGCAAGGGAGGCAGGGAATAATTCTGAACAGAGATGTACCCAGTGAAAGCTGGTGGGCTACAAGGAAAAGAAAAAGGAACGAATGGACATTGGGGACAACACACTATCTCTGCCACAGGTGCCCATTTCTTCAAGGCCCTTTGAGACGTGACCACATCTCCCACCTAGACTATTCCCACAGCCAGCTAACTAGTCTATCTGCCTCCACTTTCTCATTCTCCCAAGTCACTGTCATTCATCATCTATTCAAAGTACACATGGAATTGAATTACTCTCCCATTCCCCTCTTTGGGTCTTTATTACTTACAGAGCCCATACCCTTTTGCTTAACGTGATGTTTAGAGTCCCCCATAATAGCATTTCACCTTGACCTCCCTCTTCCTTCCTATTCCTCTTTCCTGCTCTCCACTGCTGGCCAGCCCTGAACATACCCATGAGCTTTCAGTACTCTATGACTCTTTCATGACAGACTCTCTCTACCAAAATGATTTCCCTGGCTGGGTGCGGTGGCTCATGCCTGTAATCCCAGCACTTTGGGAGGCAGAGGCGAGAGGATCTCCTGGGCTCAGGGGTTCGAGACCAGCCTGAGAAACATGGTAAGTCCTCGTCTCTACAATAAATTTTAAAAAGTAGCTGGATGTGGTGGTGTGTGCCTGTATTTCCAGCTACTTGGAAGGCCGAGGCAGAAGGATTGCCTGAATCCAGCAGGTTGAGATTGTAGTGGCTGTGAGAATTCCAGCCTGGGTGAGAGAGAGAGACTCAGACAAAAAAAAATCTCCCAAAAAAGTCATCACCAACTTTTGAAACACTGCACAGACTTCCAAGCCTGTCCCAAATGTCATTTCTTTTATAAATTCCTTTTTCATCACGTGTATTAAAAGTAACCCATCCCTTCTCTGGATAATCAGTTTTCCTGCCTTCCATTATAACAAATTATAAAATTTTATATTCACAACCTTGAATATAATGTATTTTACATAGTATTCACTATTTTTTCACATTTGTAGTTCTGGGAGCACCTAGTCTCTGAATTTTTACCTAACAGCTGAATAATACATACTTATTAAATGGAATTGGTATGTAAGTACTGAATTTATGGAAGAAAAGAGAAAAACCTCAAGTCAGCTCTCTCTGGATAAAGCACTCATTTAAACTGGATTAAATGCATTATCAACAATCTAGTATTATTTATTACATAATTATCTCTTAGTCTCATTTGGAATTGTTTTGAGTGATTTGTGTTAATAATACAAAGCTTAATATGGATTTGCACCAGGAAGAACAATTTGTAAGAGCTGACTATTTTCAGCTCTAACAGGGAAGTGACAGCTTTTCAATTTTTAGAAGAACTGTTAAAACTTATCTCAGTCAGACAGTTGCTGGGTCATTTGGCATGTCACGTATGTTATTTAACTTTCTATTTTAACCTCTCAGGCCTATACAGAAATAAGAAGAAAATATAGTTCTGATTACTGCTAATTTCTTCTAACAGAAGATATAAATGAAAATAGTTTCAGTGTTGAATAGTCTGTGTGTTAAAATATGAACACAAGGCCTTTTTCATATTAATTTTTGTCCATGTGGACTAATTTCATTAGCTTTTATTAGGTCCAGAGAGGAAAACTTTGGCTATGTTATTTGAAATATAAACTCCCAGTTAATATTAACAAATTATCTGAAAATGAACCCCACATTGGCTTTATACAGACATCTCTTCCTAAAAAACAGAACTTCATATTAACTCTTTTGTAAGTTTGTTATTTGTCCCTTGGTCTCATCTCTTCTGTTTCCTCTCTGACCTCTTTTTTGTGTCCACAGTTCTTTTCTGAGCTAAAGATGACTATCTTATACACTTTTTATTTATTCTGGCTGTATGCGAAGAATTGGAACAGCAGGCAGAGCTCAGGATCACACACCACTTTAGCTGAAGTCTAAGCCAGAAGTTTAGGGAATTATATGGGCAGAATGAAAACAAACTACCAGGCTAATATTTTTAATTTAGCTGGGATGGACTTCAGAAGATTTTAAAAGCAATAGCTCATGTTACATCAGATAAAGACGCCAGAGTTGTCAGGTAGACTGGAGGAAGGGATTGAAATGCTCAGCAAAGTACACATGCTAAACATCTTCTACAATATGAAACTGGAAACCAGTTATGATCCATGAAAGAGTATGAGGACTCTATGTATCAAGGCAATAAGGAAATTGCTGGTAGAGGCCACCAGCGTCACTGAGGTCAGTGTTTGCTGTCTTTTATAGGCCAGAGTTGATGATAAGAGATGCTATTGCAGAACTAGCCTCCCTAGTAATCATGAGGATAATAGGATCCCAGAATAGCACAGGCCATGCAGTAGCATGTTACCTCTAACATTAAACCAGCAAAACCACCCCCAGATTCCTGACAAACAGAAACTCTGTGGGATAATAAATTGTTTACTGCTTCAACCCACTATGTTTGAGGGCAATTTGTTGCACAGCAATAGCCAACTAATACACCTGGATTACTTTTAAAGGGAGAGTCAGATCCGAGATATATCCAAAACTCACTCCTAGACTGCATACAACTTCTTCCCAGCCTGAGTCCATTGAGATGTCCAGCTTAATGTCACTGCATGGACAGTACAGTGATAGAAACTTAGTTGGATCTTGGCATTATGGTATAAGGGTTATATATGTACATCCTGGAGCAAGGTAGCCTGTGTTCAAATCCTAGCTTAGCCATTTAATAACTATATAACCCTGGAGAGGTCACTTATCCTCTTTGGGGCTCAGTTTCCTCCTATGTAAAATGAAAATCAAGGTTGGTAGAAGGATTAAGTGAGTTGCTATAGTTATTCAATTTTATTTATTTTTAATTTTTGAGTTGGAATCTCACTCTGTCACCCAGGCTGGAGGGCAGTGGCACGCTCACAGCCACTGCAGCCTCAACTTGCTGGGCTCAGAGGATCCTTCTGTCTCAGCCTCCCAAGTAGCTGGAAGTACAGGTGCATGCCACCATGCCCAGCTAATTTTTTGATTTATTGTGGAGATGAGGTCTCACCAAGTTGCCCAGGCTGGTCTCAAACCCCTGGACTCAGGCAATCCTCTCACTTCCACCTCCCAAAGTGCTAGGATTATAGGTGTGAGCCACCACACCCGGCCAGTTATGCAATTTTTTTAAAAACAGGACTTCTTGAGAGGACAGGAAAGCTTCCAGAGTGGGAGGGTTGCCCCAGTTATCAATTTTAAATATATGTTGAAGTCTTCACATCCCCTCACACCTGGAAATATGACTTTATTTGGAAACAAGGTAATTGCAGATGTAATCGCTAAGATGAGGTCATACTGAATTAGGGTGGGCCCTAAATATAATGACTGGTATCCTTAAAAGAAGAAAGAAATTTGGACAGACACAGAGACGTAAAGAGAAGAGAGCCACATGAAGATGGAGTAGTGCACGTACAGTAAGTCAAGGAATGCCAAGGATTGCTGGGAAACACCAGAGGGTGAAGAGGCAAGTAAAGTTCTCCCCTAGGATCTTCAGAGGGAGCGTGTTCCTGCTGCTACCTTGTGTGGGCATAGCTTCAATAATATGCAAAAAGTTTGGAATTGAGTGTGTAAGGGAAGCTAATCTCTAT
The DNA here is from genome assembly GCA_027257055.1 of Cephalopachus bancanus. Taxonomy (NCBI): domain Eukaryota; kingdom Metazoa; phylum Chordata; class Mammalia; order Primates; family Tarsiidae; genus Cephalopachus; species Cephalopachus bancanus. Next base: position 7,240,722 of record JAPVLO010000006.1, read on the forward strand.
GGATTCATACAAACGTTTAATAGAATAAGGTGTTCTCCAATATCCCTAACAAACACAGCTGCAAACATTCTCAACAAAATTCTAGTAAACAAAATGCAGCAGCATGTTAAAGAGTTATGTACCACAATCAAGTAGGGTTTATCTTTGGGATGTAAGGATGTTTCAACATGCATAAATCAATGAATATGATACCCCACAGTAACAGAATGAAGGCCAAAACCAAGATGGTCATCTCAACAGATGCAGAAAAAGCATTTGACAAAATTCAACATCCTTTCATTACAAAAATTCTTAATAAATTAAGCATGGAAGGAATGTGTCTCAACACAATAAGTCAATACATGTCAAACCTACAATAAACATCACACTCAATAGTGAAAAATTGAAAGTTTTTCCTCTTACATCAGGAGCAAAACAAGGATGCCCACTCTCACCCCTTCTATTCAGCCTAGTACAAGAAGTCTTAGAGCAATTATGCATGAGAAAGAAATAAAAGCATATAAAATAAAAATCAGAACGTTAAATTGTCTCTGCAGATGACATGACCTTATATACAAAAACCTAAAAGACTCCATGAAAAAACTGTTAAAAAAAAAAAAAATTTCAGTGAAGCTGCAGGATACAAAACTAGCATACAGAAATCATTAGCATTTCTATACACTAACAATGAACTATCTGAAATTTTTTAATCATCTACAACAACATCAAAAATATTTAGAATAAATAAAATTAGCTATATGTGGTGGCACACAACTATAGTCCCAGCTACTTGGGAAGGTGAGGTTGGAGGATTGCTTGAGCCCAGTTGTATGAGGCTGCAGGGAGCTATGATCACACCACTGCACACCAGTCTGAGTAACAGAGCAAGACCCAGTCTCTAAAAGAGTTAAAAATAACTAAATAATAAAATAAAATACATAGGTATAAATATAACCAAGGAGGTGAGAGAGCTATGCACTGAAAACTATAAAACATTAATGAAAAAAATTAAAGACACAAATAAATGGAAAGATATCCTGGGTTCCTGGATTGGAAGAATAAGCATTATTAAAATATTCATCCCAAAGTGACCAACCCAAAGTGACCTACAGATTCAATGCAATCTCTATCAAAATTCCAATGACATTTTTCAGAGAAATAGAAAAAGTGATCCTAAAATTAGTATGAAACCACAAAAGACTCAAACAGTCAAAGCAATCTGGAGCAAAAATAACAAAACTGGAAGCATCACACTACCTGACTTCAAGATAAACTACAAAGTTATAGTAATCAAAACTTCATGGTACTGGCATAAAAATAGTCATCAGATTAATGGAATGGAAGAAGAGCTCAGAAACAGATCCACAGGTTTATGGTCAATTGATTTTGGACAAAGCTATCAAGAACACACAATTGAGAAAGAATTGTCTCTTCAATAAATGGTGTTAGAAAAACTGGATATCCACATTTAAGGACTTAAACATAAGATCAAAAACTAAAACTAGAAGAAAGCATAGGAGGAAAGCTCTATGACAGGTAACAAAAGAAAAAAAGACAAATGAGATAATAGCAGACCCAAAAGCTTCTGCACAGCAAAGGGAATAATCAACAGGGTGAAGAGATAGCCTATGAAGTGGAAGAAAATATTTGCAAATCATACATCTGATAAGGAATTAATATCCAAAATATGTAAAGAACTCAAACAACTCAATAGTAAGAAAACAAATAACTCAATTTTAAAAGAATGGGCAAAGGATCTGAATAGATATTTCTCAAAATAAGACACACAAATGTCCAACAGGTATGTGAAAAAATGTCCAATTTCACTAATCATCAGAGAAATGCAAATTGAAGCCACCATAAGATATTACCTCATGCCCTTAGAACGCCTGTTATAAAAAAGATGGAATATAAGCATTGGTGAGGGTGTGGAAAAAAGGGAACCCTTGTACACTGTTGGTAGAAATGTAAATTAGTACAGCCATTATGAAAAACAGTATAGAGGTTTTTAAAAAATTAAAAACTAAGTTGGGCTCGGTGGCTCAGCCTGTAATCCTGTGCTTTGGGAGGCTGAGGTGAGTGGATTGCCTGAGCCCGCGGGTTCGAGATCCACCTGGGCAACTTGGTGAGACCTCATCTCTATAATAAATCAAAAAATTAGCCGAGCGTGGTAGCGCGCACCTGTAGTTCCGGCTACTTGGAAGGCTGAGGCGGAAGAATCGCCGGAGCACAGCAGGTCAAGGCTGCGGTGGCCGGCAGCGGCCACTGCACTCTAGTCTGGGCGACAGAGTGAGACTCCTACTCAAAAAAAAAAAAATTAAAATTAAAATTAAAAATTAAAAACTAGAACTATCATATGATCCAGCAATCCCACTACTGGATACATATCCAAAAGAAATATTGAAATCAGTATGTCAAAGAGATATGTGGACTTCCTTGTTTATTGCAGCACTGTTCACAATAACCAAAATATGCAACCAATGTTAGTGTCCACTAAATGAATAGATAAAGAAAATGTGGTATATACATATTAATAGATAAAGGAAAGGCTGAATGCAGCAGCTCATGTCTTTAATCCCAGCACTTTGGGAGGTGGAGGTGAGAGGATTGCCTAAGCCCGGGGGTTCAAAACCAGCCTGGGCAACTTGGTGAGGCTTCATCTCTACAATAAATCAAAAAATTAGCCAGGTGTGGTGGTGCAGGTAGTTCCAACTATTTGGAAGGTTGAGCCAGAAGAATCACATAAAGCCCAGCAGTGGCCGTGAGCATGCCACTATATATGTGTATGTAGTATATGTAGTACTATATATATATATATGTAGTTATATATATATATATGTAGTTTTATATGTGTGTGTGTGTGTGTGTGTGTGTGCGCGCGCGTGTGTGTGTAGTTCAATAGAATACTATTCTTCCATTAAAAATAAATAAAATCCTGTCATTTGGGACAACATGGATGAACTTGGAGGGCATTATGCTAAGTGAAATAAACCAGGCACAGAAAGACAAATACTGCCTTATCTCACTCATATGTGGAATCTAAAAAAGTTGATTTCATAGAAGTTGAGAGCAGAATTGTGGTTACCAGAGGCTGGGGAGGCACATGGGGAGAGGTTAGTCAATGGGTACAATGTTACAGTGAGATACAAGGAATAAGTTCTTGTGCTCTATTGCACAATAGGGTAACTATAGCTAATAATTATGTATTGTATATTTCAAAATAGCTGGAAAAGAGGATTGTGAATGTTCCCACCACAAACAAAAACATAAATATTTAAGGTGGTAAATATGCTATTTTCCTGAATTAATACTTATACAATGTATACATGTATTGAAATATCACATTGTACTCCCTAAATATGTGTAATTATTATGTGTCAATCAAAAAAGTAAACTAAAACTTAAAAAAGAAAATGTGGTTCACATATACAATGTAGTATTATTCATTCTTTTAGTAGAAGGAAATCTTGTCATTTGTACAACATGGATGTACCTGGAGCACATTATGTAAAGTGACATAAGCTAGGCACAGAGACACAAATGTCACATGATCACACTTGTAGATGAAATTTTTTAAAAGTTGAACTCATAGAAGTGGAGAGTACCATGGAAGTTATCAGGAGCTGGAGTGGAAAGTGGAGAGAGGTAAAGGATTGAAGAGATGTTGGTCAAAGGATACAACATTTCAGTTAGATAAGAAGAACTGTGTTCAAGAGATCCGTTGTGCAACAAGGTAATTATAGTTAATGCCAATGTAGTGTCTGCTTGAGAATTACTAAGAAAATAGATTTTAAGTGTTCTCATCACAAATAAATGATAAGCATGTGAGGCAATGAATTTGTTAATTAGCTTGATTTAGTCATTTCACAATCTATGCATATTACAAAACTTCCTGTTGTACACCACAAATATACACAATTTTTTATTTGTCTTTAAAACATAAAGGACAAAGAAAATCCCAAAAGTCCAAGACATAAGAGATAAGATAGACAAGTGGGACCTCATCAAACTGAAAATCTTCTGCAAAGCAAAAGAAGCCATCAAGAGAGTGGGGAAACAGCCCACAGAATGGGAAAAAATATTTGCCAACTGTATTTCTGATAAAAGTCTAACATCTAGGATTTACAAAGAACTCAAACTGAAATGAAAAAAACAAACAGCCCCATTAAAAAGTGGGCAAAAAAGCCGGGCTCGGTGGCTCAGCCTGTAATCCTGCGCCTTTGGGAGGCTGAGGTGAGTGGATTGCCTGAGCCCGCGGGTTCGAGACCCGCCTGGGTAGCGAGACCTCATCTCTACAATAAACAAACAAAAAAAATCAGCCGGGCATGGTAGCGCATGCCTGTAATTCCGGCTACTTGGAAGGCTGAGGCGGAAGGATCGCCAGAGCCCAGCAGGTCGAGGCTGCGGTGGCCGGAAACAGCCACTGCACTCCAGTCTGGGCGACAGAGTGAGACTCCAACTCAAAAAAAAAAAAAAATTAAATTAAATTAAATTTGTAAAAAAAAGTGGGCAAAAGACATAAATAGACACTTCTCAAAAGAAGACATACAAGCAGCCAACAGACACATGAAAAAATGCTCAGCTTCACTAATCATCAGAGGAATGCACATCAAAATCACACTGAGATACCACCTAAAACCAGTAAGAATGGCCATCTTTAATAAAACAAACAACAGATGCTAGCAAGGATGCGGAGAAAAAAGAACGCTTCTACACTGTTGGTAGAAATGCAAACTAGTTCAACCTCTATGAAAAACAGTATGACGATTCCTAAAAGAACTAGAAATTGACCTTCCATATGACCCAGTAATCCCCCTTCTGAGAATATACCCGTAGGAACTTAAAGCATTCTACAAAAAAGATACCTGCACATGCATGTTTATTGCACCACTATTTACAATCGCAAAAATGTGGAACCAACTGTGTTGCCCATGAAAACTAGACCGGATTAAAAAATGTGGTACATGTACATGATGGAATATTATGCAGCCATAAAAAAGAACAAAATTATGGACTTTGCAGTCACTTGGAAAGATTTAGAGTTTATCATATTCAGTAATCTATCACAGAAACAAAGAGCTGAGTACCACATGTTCTCACTCATAAGCAGACCCTGAACATTTACCATAATACTATAAGAAAGGGATTGGTAGTAGCCAGAAACTGCTGGGGGTAGGGGCACATCACATTAATAAGGGTACCTGATCAAACCAGATAAAGTAGGGACCAAAGGGAGGCTCAAACTTTACCTGTACAATGACCACTTGTATAACTAATCCCGAATCACACCCCATATCTTTAAAACAAATAAATAAAGGAAAAAGAAGGAACACTTTCAGCACTCTAGAAAGATACCTTGTGCCCTAATCAGTCCCTAACCACAGAAGCAGCCATTGTTCTGATTTATCTCACCAGTGATTAGTTTTGTCTGTGCTAAAAATCCATATAAGTGAAATAATTCTCTTAAAAAAACAGAAAAAAGTGTTCTAAGGAGTAAGATAGGTGTGCATTCACCAAGGATATTGCTTAATGTATATAGCCAAAAGAAATCAAGAGTAGATAAGCAGAAGACTATTGTCAGCTGCTCCAATGGGAAGTCACAATCACTTGCCCAAATTCCATGCCTAAGCAAATTTTCAAACCCACTACAGAACATCTCCACCGACTGGAAGAGAGGCTAGGTTCACATGAAGAAAGACTCTGCAACACCAGGACAAACATGTATGATAGTGATTCCTCTAGTTATTCCCCAAAAGGTCTTTTGGCTGTACACTTGGGTACCATGCACTAGGAATGAGAATATATTACTCTTATGTGGACTGTTAGATACAGGGTCTGAATTAATACTGATATTCAGACACTGGAAGCATCTTCATGGACTTCTTAGAATAAAAGTACACGAGGGTCAAATAATTAATGGAGTCCTAGCCAGTATATGTGTCCACTGGTCTGCAGATCCACACTAGAGCTCATTTCCTCAGTTTCTGAATGTACAATTGAATCAGATATATTAGGAACTACAGAACCTTCATATGAGTTCCTTGACTTATAGAGTAGGAGCTATTGTAGTAGAAATGGCAAGTAGAAGTCCTTGAAACTACAACCTCACACCACAGCCAAGAGTGTACATCAAAGGCAACATTACATCCCAGGAGTGAAATGGCAGAGTTTAATGTCACCCTCAAGGATTTATAGGATATGGGGTGATGGATCTCATTATAATTCCATATAATTCACCATTCTGGTCCTCCAAAAGCAGGAGACTCAGGGAACATGATATTGAACTACTACAATCTTGATAGTAGTAATCTTGATAACAACTGCTGTATTTGATGGGATATATTTACTATAACAGATTAACACAGCCTCCAGTGTGTGGCTTGTAGCTATTGATCTGCTTTCTTTCCACTGTCAGAAGAAGGGGCAGAAATACACATGGGATGGATAATAGCATACATCCACAGTCTTTCTCAAACACTATGTCAATTCTCTAGTTCCCTGCCATGATAGTCCAGAGGGTTCTGGGCTATCTAAACATTCCACAGAACTCTACTTTGGGTCACTAAATGGGTAACATGATGTTATATGAGCCTTATGAGCGAGAAGTGGCAATAACTCCAGACACCTTGTTAAGACCTGTGATCGAAGTGGTAGAAGACAACTCCTACAAAGCTTCAGTGATCTGACACTTCAATAAAATGTTTAGTTGTCAACACTCTGGAATATGCCAAGACAGAACTTTCAAGGTAAAGGACAAGTTACTGTACTTCACACCTTTCTTTAGAACCATTTTGTGTTTTAGAGATAAAGTATATCACACTTGGGAATGTTACTTCAACACACTGATGGAATAATTTGAAAAACTGCTAGTTTTTGTCTCTTCTTCCAGCAAGATGATGATGGGACAGGTGGGACTGATAGAATCTCTGCAAAAGCCAGCAACCATAAGGACTCTCTGTGTAAGTAGGCAAGTGCTGGTGGGTAAGTGAAAGTCCATCTGAGGAGCGACTCGGGTTCATACAGCTGGGGCTCTCCACTGGAGGTGACCACAACCCCCTACTGCCCTGAGATTGGGGTCACTGGTGTGCAGGATTGTCTGCTCTTCTTGGGACTTTCCTGAGAAGAGCCTGCCTCATACAGCTGATTCTCATCACCTGGCACCTTGGCCACACCATCACCTGTAACAGTAAAGCAGCTGGAGCCCCGATCCCATTTGTGGAGAGAGATGCAGAGAGCTGGAGAGTAGCTCCACCCCCAGTGAGGAAATGCCGACTTCATTGCCCCACCCAGCTCCACCCAGCCTCCAACCTGGGACCTAAGGTAATTTCATCAAACTCAGAGAGACAGAAGCCCCTTCCCCATGCTGGATCAGACACAGACACGTCAGATTTGGGTGGGAGACTTGACAGGCAGCAAGCCAGGTAAGTCCGGATCTGATCCACCCTCCACTGGCAGTAGGCCTGGAGCATCTGACCCACACTGAGAGCAATCCTATCAGCCTGAGCTGAGAGCAGAAGGAGGGGCTGGAGATCACAATTGAAAGGAAGTTGGACTTATAGGAACCACCTCAGAGCGAGCTTTTTCTTTTCTTTTCTTTTGATTTTTTTTCCTTTTTTGGTCTGTTCATTTTGCTTATTTCTGTTTGTTTTAATTTTTTTATCTGTCTCTTTCAGTTTTTGATAATATTTTCATATGTGCTTTGTTACCGTTATTTTATTGCTGTTTTTTTAAGACTTCCTATCTGTGTGAGTGTTTTTGAGGGACAGTACATCAATAGGGGGGTTTGTGTCAGTTTGTGTATTTGTATGATTGTCTGTATGTTTTAGTTTTTTTTACTCTTTTCTGTCTTTGTGTCTCTTTTCATTTGTTAGTTGATACATCTTTCTGTTTTCTCTCTTACTCCTCTCTTTTCACCTTCCTCTCAACCCCCTTCCTTCCTTTTTCCATTCTTTTCCTTTTTCTTACCTCATTTTTCTTTCAGGGAGCAAACCTATACCCCCACTGCATGAACAGATTGTAAGGTGGTGGGGAGTGAGTTCCAGGGAGCCCACACACCTGTCAGTGGATACTGGGATCTGCAGATAGATTCTGAATCACAGCTACCCCCTCAAATAAATTTCAAAACTGCAAAAAGTACAGCCCTCCACAGTTCAGCTTCAGAACTGAACAAAGCCAGAGGATCTACATAAGGAAGAATAGAAGATTGAGCAAGCAGAAGTAAAAGCTACCCTCCCCATCCCTGAACAACAGAATTAAAGAAGAGGGGGGAAAAAAGGAGGGAGGAAAATCTACACAAATGAAGAAAAACCAAAAGAAGAATATGGGTGTCACACAGACCCCTGGGAGGTCAGACACTGAGAATACAGACTTCAGAACATAAACAATGAAGAGCCCCCAGAATGACTGGTCTCAAAACACAAAACCAGATATCAAGACATTAATAGAGAGAATGAAAATAAATAGAATCAAGGAGAGACAAGAGGAAAGAATGAAGGCGTTGATAACTGAGATAACAACAATAGAGAATACTGTGAATGAAATCATTATCAAACTGATAAGCATGGAAAGCAGAATTAGGCAAGCAGAAGAAAGAATCTCAGAGCCTAAGGACCAAAATATGGAATTAACCCAAACTGTCAAAAACATAGAAAAGAAGTTTAAAAAGACAGAGCAAAACCTTCATGAGATGAACAATTATTTCAAGAGATCAAACCTCAGATTAAACCTGAGGCAGAAAGAGAGACAGAGACCACCCTGGAACAAACATTCCATGAAATTATCCAAGAAAACTTCCCTCATCTTATCAGTGATGCGATTATTCAAACACAAGAGATTCAGAGAACCTCTGCAAGATGACAAATGAGTAGACCAACTCCTAGACACATAGTAATTCACCTACACAAATAGGTATAAAATTTAAAAAATCCTAAAGGCAGCAAGAGAAAAAGGTCAGACTACCTACAGGGAAGACCAATTAGAATAGCAGCAGACTTATCCACAGAAACACTTCAGGCAAGGAGAGGTTGGAGCCCAATCTTCAAAGTTCTCAAACAATTTCAAACAAGAATTACCTACCCAGTTAAGCTTCATCAGTGATGGAGAATTAAAATCTTTCCCAGACATTCAATCCTTAAGCGCTTATGCTGCCTCCGGACCAGCTCTACAAGAAACATTTAAGAGAGTAATAAATACAGAAGAAAGGAAAAAAAAGAATGACAACATCCTTCACAAGAATGTAGGAAAAAGATTGAAAACATATGAATCAACACAAAAATCAAAAGAAAGGAAACAAACAAACAACAACAACAAACTCTATGAGAACCTCATGACAGGGATAAACTCTCACATTTCAATAATTAGTCTAAATGTAAGTGGACTAAATGCATCACTGAAAAGACAAAGAATGGCAAAATGGATACAATATCATGAAGCAGCAATATATTGTCTCCAAGAGACACATCTCACCAGAAAGGACACTCACAGACTCAAAGTTAGAGGATAGGAAATAAAATTTCAGGCAAAGAAAACACAAAAGAAAGCAGGAGTTGCCATCTTAATATCAGACAAAATACTCTTTAAGCTATCAAAAATTTAAAAAAGATACAGAGAGTCACTACGTAATGATAAAAGGGTCAATCCATCAATAAGAAATATCCATCCTAAACAAATATGCACCCAATATAGGAGTACCAACTTTCATAAAGCAGCTTCTAGGTAAACTTAAAAAAGATGTTGACTCTAATACTATCATAGCTGGGGACTTAAATACCCCACTAACAATCCTTGACAGATCATCAAGACAAAAAATCAGCAAGGAGATTCAGAGCCTCAACGTGATACTTGACCAACTGGACTTAATTGATACCTACAGAATACTTCACCTAACAACCATGGAATATACATTCTACTCATCACCACATGGAACGTGCTCTAAGATTGACCACATCCTTGGCCATAAATCAAGTATAAACAAATTTCACAAGGTTGAAATCCTGCCATGCACCTTCTCAAACCACTGTGGAATAAAAATAAATACCAACACCAACAAAGCTCCCCCCAAACCCACAAAGACATGGACACTAAACAGCATGATGCTAAATAACTCCTGGGTCAACATGGAAATCAAAACAGAGATTAAAAGATACCTGGAAACAAATGAAAATGAAGAAACATTTTACTAAAACCTCTGGGATGCCATGAAAACAGTACTAGGAGGAGAATTCATATCTCTACAAAGAAAATGGAAAGATCACAAGTTAACAGCCTAACCAATCACCTAAGGGAGCTGGACAAGCAAGACCACCAAAACCCTAACTTCAGCAGATCACTAAATAAAAGCCCAAATTGGGGACATAGAAGACAAAAAGATAATACAAAAAAGTCAGTGAAACAAAAAGCTGGTTCTTTGAAAGGATAAACAAGATTGATAGTACCCTAGCTAGACTGACCAAGAAAAAGAGAGAAAAATTTCAAATAAACACAATCAGAAATGCAAAAGGTCAAGTTACAACTGACCCTGAAGAAATATAAAAGATTATTAGAGACTACTATGTACACTTATATGGAAAAAAACTTGAAAACGTAAAGGAAATGGAGGACACAACCTCCCCAAGTTCAAACAAGAAGAAATCAAGACCCTAAACAGACCAATAACAATTCAGGAAATTGACTATGTCACAAGAAAATTACCCTACCAAAAAAAGCCCTAGACCAGTTGGCTTTCCAGCAAAATCCTATAAAACATACAAGGAGGAATTGATACCAATCCTACTGAAAGTATTCCAGGCAATCGAGAAAGATGGAACTCTTCCCAAATCATTTTACAAAGCTAACATCACATTGATATCCAAACCAGGTAAAGATCCAACAAAGAAAGAGAACTACAGGCCAATATCCTTGATGAACATCGATGCTAAAATTCTCAACAAGATCCTTAGCAAATCAGATTCAATAACACATCTCAAAAACCATCCACCATGACCAAGTAGGCTTCATCTCCAAGATGCAGGGCTGGTTCAATATTCGTAGGATCATAAATGTAACTAAATACATCGACAGATGTAAAAAACACAAACCACATGATTGTATCATTAGACACGGAAAAGCTTTTGATAAAATCTAGCACCCCTTATTGATTAAAAACCCTCAAACATCTAGGCATAGATGGAACATACCTCAAAATAGTAAGAACCATCTATGAGAAACCTACAGCCAGCATACTGCTAAACAGACATAAATTGGAACTATTTCCCCTGAAAACTGGAACAAGACAAGGATGCCCACTCTCACCCCTCCTTTTCAACATAGTTTTGGAAGTCCTAGCTGGAGCAATCAGACAAGAGAAGGAGATCAGTAGTATCCAAATAGGAAAAGAGGAAGACAAATTATCCCTCTTTGCAGATGACATAATACTATACCTCAAAAGCCCAAGAGGATCTGTCAAAAAACTCCTTGCACTGATGAAGGACTTGGTCAAAGTTTCAGGGTATAAAACCAATGTGCAAAAAGACAGTTGCATCTCTATACACCACCAACAAGCAAACAGAAACCCAAATAAATAGCACAATCCCATTTACAAAAGCCAGGGAAAAAAATCAAATACCTTGGCATCTTCCTAACCAGAGACATGAAAGACCTTCACAATGAAAACTACAAAACACTGCTCAGAGAAATCAAAGATGACACAAGTGGAAAAATATTCCATGTTCATGGACTGGAAGAATCAACATTGTTAAGATGTCCATCCTATCCAAAGCAATTTACAGATATAATGCTATACCCATTAAATTGTCAGCAGCATTCTTCTCAAACCTGGAAATGACAATACGGGAATTCATATGGAAACATAAATGACCACAAATCGCCAAAACAATCCTCAGCAAAAAAAGCAGAGCAGGAGGTGTCACACTCCCAGACTTTAAACTTTATTATAAAGCTACAATAATCAAAACTGCCTGGTACTGGTGCAAGAACAGGCATATAGACCAATGGAACAGGATAGAGTTTCCAGAAGCAAAACCTTAATTTCTCAACCAACTCATCTTTGAAAAAGGCTCCACCACCAACCACTGGCAAGAGGAGAAACTATTTAGTAAATGGTGCTGGGAAAACTGGCTGACCACATGCAGAAGATTAAAACACAATCCCTACCTATCACCATACACAAAAATCAACTCTAAATGAATCAAAGACCTAAATGTAAAACCTCAAACTGTAAGAACCTTCGAAAATGCAGGAGACACCCTTATGGAAATTGGAACTGGCAATAAATTCCTGATCAAAACCCCAAATGCGCACTCCATAAGAGAGAAGATAGACAAGTGGAACCTCAGCAAACTGACAAGCTTCTGCAAAGCCAAAGAAACCATCAAGAGAGCAGGGAGACGGCCTACTGACTGGGAAAAATATTTGCCAACTGTATGTCTAACAAATACCTAACATCTAGGATCTACAAGGAACTCAAAGGTGCCGAAAAGGAAAAAAAAAAAAACAGCCCCATTACAAAGTGGGTAAATGATATGAATAGACATTTCTCAAAAGAAGACATACAAGCAGCCAATAGATACATGAAAAAAATGTTCAGCCTCACTAGTCATCAAAGAAATGCAAATTAAAACTATACTTAGATACCACCTAACTCCAGTCAGGATGACCATCATCAATAATTCAAAAAACAACAGATACTAGAAAGGATGCGATGAAAAGGGAACACTTCTACACTGTTGGTGGGAGTGTAAACTAGTACAGCCTCTGTGGAAAACAGTGTGGCAATTCCTAAAAGATCTAAAAATCGATCTTCCAAATTACCCTGCAATCCCCCTACTGGGAATATACCTGGAAGAACTCAAATCACTCTACGTAAAAGATACCTGCACATGTATGTTTATTACAACATTGTTCACAGCAGAAAGATCATAGAGCCAACTGTGCTGCCCATCAAAAGAGGACTGGATTTAAAAAAAATGTGGTACATATACACAATGGATATTATGCAGCCATAAAGAAGAACAAAATCATGAACTTCACAACAAACTGGATGGACTTAGAGTCTATAATACTGAGTGATCTTTCACAGAAACAAAGAACTGAGTATCACATGTCTTCACTCATTAGCGGACCTTGAGCAATTATGGTAATACTATAAGAAAAGAATTGGCAGTAGTGGGAAACTGTCAGGAGGAGGGCAAGGAAGGGGGATTGGCAGTAGTGGGAATCTTCCTGGGGAAGCGGGGGCACACCTCATCAACAAGGGTAACTGCATAATGAATATTTTTATATCTAACCCTGAATTGTATCCCACATTTAAAAGAAAAAACAAAAAACAAAACTCTGCTAGTTTTGATTTGGGCCAAGAAAAAAAAAAAAGATTCTGAACAGGTGTCAGCTGTGTTACATACAGCCTTGCAATGGGAGTTCAACAATGTAAACTCTCTCTCACCACGGCTGATCTACTTACTACTGCTGCTAAATGTCTAAACTTCTAGTCACAGAAATGACTCCTGAGTTCTTGATATGGTATCATTCCTTTATTCCCACCATCCCCTCAGCTTTATACACGTAAAACTGACAAATAAATGTACTGTATATTCCATGTGTTCATGTGATGATTTGTTTTATATATATATATATATATACTGTGTATACCAAGCTAATTAATACATCCATCATCTCACAGTTACCACTTTTTGTGATAGAAACACTCAATAACTACTATTTTAACTTATTTCGAGTGTACAATACAGCATCAATTGTAGTCACCACGTTGTATATCATATCTCCAAAACTTTTCCTTTTAATTGGTCTCATTCCTTGAGACCAGTCCTCAACCAGTCACTTGATGGCATGTTGTTTCTATTCGTCCCCTTCAACTCTGGAGAAAAATTAATTATCTTGAATGGGAGAGACACATTACAGACACAGATTTGCCTTTCCTGCCTGTAGAGCCTCAGCTGTCACCACTGACATCATGCCCTTAGATGGGCATGTCCCCTAGAATCCTGTGTGCAGGCTCATAAAATACATGACCTGCCAGCCCAGATGGCTCCTGATATTGTCTTTGAACCAAGGGAACTTCTTTGTGGCAAAGGAGCCATGGCATTGGGCATGTGATTTTGGATCATGCACCATCCAGAAATTGCCAGCCTGAAAGCATAATGAATTTGTCTCTTGAAGGTACAGTTAAGGCACTAGCTTAGAGATGATACTCTGCAAAAGATGGGGCACTATCTTTGGGATACAGAATATGCCTTAACCATTGGCTACTACATATGGTGCTATATTCCCGGGTGTAGAACACACATGGGTCTGGGAACTGAGTGCAAGTTGACATGGTCCCACCATCATTCCCAGTGATCCATTTGGGGAAATTGTGTTTAAGGGTCCTGGTTCCCAGAAGGGAGACACTTCTATCAAGCAACACAGTAAAAGACCCCCAAACCTTTTTTCCAAAGTGAATATATAGTTTACAATACACCCCCACCAAAAATTAGACTTCTTCACCAATACTTGGTATTATGAAACTTTAAAAATTTGACTAATAAGGGGGTTATGCAGTGGCATGTCATCATTTTAATTGGCATTCCTGTTTACTAATTATGTGAAGAAGACTCTTCAGTGTTTATTAGTCATTTGAATTTTCTCCATTGTGAAATGCATAGTAATTTGCCTATTTTTCTATTAGATTTTCTGCCATTTTCCTGCTAAACTTAAAGAAGTCTTTAGATAACTGGAAATAAGGTTCTTTTTTGTCACTATTGTTGCTGTTAGTTGCTTCAGATATCTTCTCCCAATCTATGGCTTGTATTTTTATTCTTTTTTTTTTTTCTTTGAATCAGAGTCTCACTCTGCCACCCAGGCTGGAGTGCAGTGGAACACTCACGGTCACTCCAGCCTCAACCTGCTGGGCTCAGACAATCCTTCTGCCTCAGTCTTCCAAGTAGTCAAAACTACAGGCATGCACCACCATGCCCAGTTATTTTTTTTTTTTAATTTTTATTATAGAGACAAGGTCTCACCAAGTTGTCCAGGCTGGTCTAAAACCCCAGGACTCAGGCAATCCTCTTGCTTCCAGCTCCCAAAGTGCTGAGATTGCAGGCGTGAGCCACCCCACCCCGGCTTATTTTTATTTTTTTAATGGCATTTTTGTTTAATAAAATGTTTTGTTTTAATGTAATAAAGTTTATCAATCTTTACTTTGTTTTTTTGTGTTTTTTTTAGATGGAGTCTTACTCTGTCACCCAGGCTGGAGAGCAGTGGCATGTTCCCGGCCACCGCAGCCTCAACCTGCTGGGCTTCAGTGATCCTTCCGCCTCAAGCCTTCCAAGTAGCCAGAACTACAGGGCACGCTACCATGCTCCACTAATTTTTGATTTATTGTAGAGACGAGGTCTCACCAAGTTGGCCGGGTGGGTCTCGAACCCGCGGGCTCAGGTAATCCTTTTGCCTCGGCGTCCCAAAGTGTTGGGATTACAGGCTGAGCCACCGAGCCCGGCCCTTTACTTGTATGATTAGTGTTTTAGTGTCTCATTTGAGAAACCCTTCTCCATCCCCAGATCATGGAGATATTCTCCTACATCGATTATTGATAACTTTATTATGTGTTATTATATATATTATATATATATATTTTATATCCACCTGGAATTGACATTAATGTGTACCATGAACTAGGAGTCCATTTTCATCCTTTTCCAACATGGTACACAATTGCCCTAACACCACTTATTGGAAAGACTGTTTCTCCCACTGCCCTGCAGTGCACCTTTGTCATATATCAGGTATTCATTTACATGTGGGCCATTTTATTTTCTTGTTGCTGGAATATAGAAGTACCATCACTTTCTTATATTGATTTTATATCCAACAACCTCCCTTAAATATTTTAACTGCATTAATGGGTTTAATGTGTTCAATTTTCTTTTAGCATTTCAAATGCCTGACCAAGCAAGCCTCTAATTCTAGTTTTTAAAAAAGAATCCTTCCGAAGCAATTCAAAGGCTCTTGTAATCTAAATTTAATTTATTAATTTGGCAAATCCATTTCTCTTAAACATTAGAATGCCACTTGCATTTTTGCTCACATTCTTACTTTTTTAAATTTGAAATTATGTCAATTACATCTTTAATATGGAATCACAAGACATCTGTAAGAGTCTAATATGTTAAAGTCTTTTAAATATTACAAACACTTTAAATAAAAGTATAAAAAGATTATTCCTAAGCCTAACATAAAAGTATCAAAACTAATGGTGTGATTTAATTTATCATCTTTGTATTTAATTATAAATCTTCCCCTGACTGAAAAGTCATTCACTTACTAAAAGAAACAACCTTAACATCGCAGGTGATCAGACATTCCATTTCAGAAAAAATGAGTTTAGCACCTGGAGCAAGTCATTGTCACTAAGTATATATTTTATGACCACAAGATTACTCACCAGTGAGAAATGTGAGGCTGGAATGGCTACATGGGAGAATTGGGTACAGGGTTATCTTTTCTGAACCACAGGTGGATACCTGCCTGAGTCATTTTAAAAGTGAAGAGGGAGCCCTGAGGCCAAACTCTTTAGATGGAATTTCTCAACCTGCTTCTCTGAAATCACAAGTTAAGCACTCCAGTCAGTAGCTAATCCTTGGGCACACTGCAAGCCCAGGACTGTCTATATCTGCAGCAAAGTCAGCCTTTGGGAGGACAGACCCAGGGAAGAAACCCGCACAGACCCTGGAAGCAGGGCAAGGTTATTTATACTTGGGATTTGTGTTTCAAAACTTGGTTGGGTATGGTGGCTCATGCCTGTAATCACAGCACTTTGGGAGACCGAGGTAGGAGGATTGTTTGAGCCCAGGAGTTCAAGACTGAACCTAGGCAACATAGACAGACCTTGTCTCTACACACACACACACACACACACACACACACACACACACACACACACACACAAAATTAAATTAGCCAGGTGTGGTGGCTCATGCCTGTAGTCCTAGCACTTTGGGAGGCCAAGGCAAGAGGATCAGCCTGGGCAATATAGCGAGACCACATCTTCACACACACACACACAAATAAATAGCACATCTGTAGTCCCAACTACTTGAAGAGCTGAAGCAGAAGGAGGGCCTGAGCCCAAGAAGTCAAGGCAGTCGTGAGCCATGATCATGGCACTGCCCTTCAGCCTGGGTGACAGAGTGAGACCCCGACTCAAAACAAACAAACAAACAAACAAAAAACTTGATCTGTGTGTGTTGGAGCCAGGGGTTGGAGGAGTGGTGTGTACAGAGGGTGTGTTTTTAGATGGGCACACCCCTTGGCCCACGGACTCTGCAGTTCATTGGAGGGTACAGCTATAGGGGAGCCATAGTATCTTCCTCCAAAACGAGGGGTGTGCAAGCCCCACTCTAGCATGGTCTTGGGGAAGCACTGCCTTAAAACTAGGACAAAATTCCATGTACTTTTCTTATCTTTTAAAGTGAAGCAATTAAGCCAATATAAAGACCATCCTAACAAACCAAAAGACCCAAAAATAGAGATTTAAATGTATGCCAAAACAGAAAAGTCTTGAGAGCCCTGAAGATGGGGTTTGAGTGGAATTATATTTATATTTCTAACAGAATAAATCAGTTCCTCAGACATCTAAAGCAGTTAACTCACTGAAACTCATTATTTAGGCAGTCCTCAGCAGCCGTCATTTTCTTTATCAAAGAGACCGGGAAGCAGATATCTACTTAGAAGTAGGGAGATGAAACTGCTTTGCATAGTGGTTCACATAAGCTGAAGAAAGTGTCAAAAGAATAGGTGGGGAAATGGCACCATGGGTACTGACAAAGATTCTTGCTTTGCCAAACTTTAATCAGGTTTCTGAACATTTTCCTAGGCCCATCTCTGCACTTCCTCATAAAATTCAGTTTTGGCAGAATAACCCTGCGAAGTCCGTTTTACCAGAACACCCCATCTTCAATATGTGATCATCCTTGATCGCCATCACCCAGGTGATGTCTGATCACCCTGGCCTGTCTTCAGCAAGAATCCTGTAGGTCAGTGTATTCAACTGTTTTGCATTGCTATAAAGGAATACTTGAGACTGGGTAGTTTACTAGGAAAATAAGTTTATTTGACTCACAATTCTGCAGGTGCTGGCATCTGTTTCTGGTGAAACAGGAAACTTTTTCAGTCATAGTGGAAGATGGAGGGAATGTCACATGGTGAGTGAGGGAGAGGGGGAGGGAGATACCAGATTCTTTAATAACCAGATTTCCAGTGAACTAATAGAGAGGGAGGGTACCAAATCATTCATGAGGGATCCACCCCCATGATCCAAACACCACTCTCTAGACCCCACCTCCAACATTGGAGGTCACATTTCAACATCAGATTTGGAGGGGACAGGTATCCAAACTGTATCAGTTGGTTTAGTCAGAGAATCTCCTTACCTCTGATGTTTCCTCTTAGTAATTTTTCATCCACCAACACCCCACAGTGCTCCTTGGTTAGAAATTTCCACTTGCCCAAACTATATTCAGAGTTGAGCCCAATCTCTCTCCCCTACTGCCAAGACCCTGTTGTAGTCATTCCTGTATCTATCTCAAATGTCCTGAATAAAGTCTCCCTTACTGTGTTTTAACAAGCATCACTGAATAACTTTGTAACAGTAGTTAGCTATGGCTGTGTGTGCCAATCTGTTCCACTCCTGAATTTCTTTTTGGCTTTAAGCTACCACAAATAAATGAACAGCGGATAAAAATATTAGGCTTTGCTTCCGTGCCATTGTCTTTTGGGGCCACTGAAGACATATTATTAAACACAGATTCTTGGAGGCTTCTAAGTTAGGAATCACTCATAGGTGAATGCAAAGAAAATATAATACAAATAAATAAAATTGCAAAATTACATGCTGAGATTTTGAAACATGGTTCTGTTTTATGAAAGTACGTACAGTTTGTGAAATGTGAAAGAAACCAAAGTTTAATAAGGACGCACCTGTCATCACTTTTATTCTATACACATACCTGTTCTAAGAAGTAAAAATGCAGCCTGGCTCGGTGGCTCAGCCTGTAATCCCGCGCTCTGGGAGGCTGAGGTGAGTGGATTGCCTGAACCCGCAGGTTCAAGACCCGCCTGGGCAACTTGGCGAGACCTCATCCATACAATAAATCAAAAACTAGCTGGGCGTGGTAGCACACGCCTGTAGTTCCAGCTACTCTGTCGCCGAAGCCCAGCACGTCGAGGCTGCAGTGGCCGGGAGCATGCCACTGCACTCCAGTCTGGGCGACAGAGTGAGACTCCAACTAAAAAAAAAAAAAAAAAAGTAAAAGTGCAACAGTTTCCCAGTGTTGATTGAAAAGTGAGTGACTTAAACCTTCCCTAGGAACTAGACAAATCTTACACTCACTCAAATTCAGATCAAAGGAAAGATTTAAGTTCAGCGTCTTTCCAATGGGCTCACCTGCAACTTTTACCCTCGATAGACTACAATGATTAACATCTTTAATTAGACACCTGAAGTATTCAACATTTGCACAGAGGGTCTATCTCAACCATTTCACCTCTTTTTCTTAGGTTCCATGTTCTAATTTGTGATTACTGTTCTTCGAGGACCTCAGCTGAACTGACTCAGCTAGAAAAAGACAGTTACATGCAATCCTTGTAGAAAACTCACTGAAGCAACACCAAAACAATTAAAACTACTATGTCTGTAATTTTGTAAAGCCTTGTCATGGGTATTTTTGTCTAATGTTAACTCCATTAAAAAAATTGTTACTCCCTCCAAATCCACATCTCTTAGGCTTCAGATAAAAAGGATAGTTGAGACTTTGAGGTGAATAATTCCAACTCCTGGGAGAACACTTTGAGATTTTGGTTATTTCCTGTCTAATCCATTATGAGAGTGAGCTGCTAATTTGACAAGTATTTATTGAGTGCTTACTATGGGTATGTCATTGTGCTAACATAATGGAGAAAACAGTTATTCATTTCAGAGGAACTTACATTCAAATAAGAGCTATGCTATATATACCCAGAAAATGATCAGGTCTAGGTAAGTATAGAGGAGAGAGAAATCAAGGTAGTCCTCGGTGGAAAAGAAGCATTGAAGTTGGGCCTTTAAGGTTAAATAAAATTTGAGTAGGCTTTTCTCAAAAATAAGAGTATAAGAAAAGGCTGTGCTTGGTGGCTCAGTCTGTAATCCCAGCACTTTGGGAGGCCAAGGTGAGTGGATTCCCTGAGCCCGCGGGTTTGAGACCAGCCCAGGCAACTTGGCAAGATTTCATCTCTACAGTAAATAAAAAATTAGCCAGATGTAGTAGCACACACCTGAAGTTCTGGCTACTTGGAAGGCTGAGGCAGAAGGATCGCTGGAGCCTAGCAGGTTGACACTGGGGTAGCCGTGAATGTGCCACTGCACTCCGGCCTGGGTGATAGAGTGGGACTCCAACTCAAAAAAAAAAAAAAAAAAAAAGAATATAAGAAAATGCTGGAAGTTTTGCATGGAAAAAAGAAGTAATTGCATTTGCTTGTTCTTTTATTATAATTTTAAATTGAGGTATATATAAAATATGTACAGAAAAGTGCACAAATTATAAGTATACAGTTTGATAAATTTTCACAAAGTGAGTACACCAGTGTAACCAATGCCAGATTAAGAAATAGAACATGATCTCTATCCCCGAGTCCTTCTAGTGACCCTCTTAATCACTAAGGGTCTCCCCTAAAAGTAACTGATATCCTGACTTCTATCAGGATTAATTGTGATTATTTAAAAAAATTTGATATGCATGAAATCATATGGCATGTAGTCTTATGTGTCCGGCTGCTTTCGTGTGACATATTTTATAAGATTCAACCATGTTACTATAAGTAGCCATGATTCATGCATTGCCATTACTACATTGCATTCCATTGTGTGAATATACCACTCTATTTAACCATTTTACTGTTAGTGGACATTTGAGTTGGTTCCATTTTGACTTTCATGTTTTGCTATAAATAGTTCTGCTATTTATAGTTCTTCTATGAATATTTCTGTTTGTTATTCTTGGATTTTTGTGCACATTTGAAAGTATTTCTGCGGCATATCTATCTCAGCTTTTTTTTTTTTTTTTTTTTGAGTCTGAGTCTCATTCTGTCACCCAGACTGGAGTGCAGTGGCATGCTCTCTGCCACCTCAGACTCAAACTGCTGGGCTCAGGTGATTCTTTCACTTCAGCTTTCCAAGTAGCTGAAACTATAGGCATGCACCAACACACCCAGATCTATCTCGGCTTCAAGAGATACTTTAAATTTTTTCCTAAAGTGTATGAAGGCTTCAGTTGCTCTACATCTTTGCTGGCATATGATACTTCCAATATTTTACATTTTAATCCATGCTGGTAGACATGGAGTGGAATCACTTTTTGGTTTTAAATAATATTTCTATTTGGTTTATTTTTCTTTGTTTTTACTTCAAAGTTATGCATGTTAAATCAAAACCACATTGAGATACCACCTAACCCCAATAAGAATGGCTATCATTGATAAAACAAACAACAACAAATGCTGGCAAGAATGCGGAGAAAAAGGAACGCTTCTACACTGCTGGTGGGAATGCAAACTAGTGCATCCTCTTTGGAAGACAGTGTGGTGATTTCTGAAAGAACTAGAAATTGACCTTCCATGTGACCCAGCAATTCCCCTGTTGGGAATATACCCAGAAGAACTCAAATCATTCTACAAAAAAGATATCTGCACACGTATCTGTTGCAACTCTATTCATAATAGCAAAAACATGGAACCAACCATGTTGCCAATCGAAGCTGGACTGGATAAAAAAATGTGGTACATAAAGCCATAAAGAAGGACAAACAAGCCGGGCTCGGTGGCTCAGCCTGTAATCCCGCGCCTTTGGGAGGCTGAGGTAAGTGGATTGCCTGAGCCCGCGGGTTCGAGACCTGCCTGGGCAGCGAGACCTCATCTCTACAATAAGTCAAAAAATCAGCCGGGTGTGGTAGCGCATGCCTGTAATTCTGGCTCCTTAGAAGGCGGAGGCGGAAGGATTGCCGGAGCCCAGCAGGTCGAGGCGCCGTGGCCGGAAGTGGCCACTGCACTCCAGTTTGGGCGACCGAGTGAGACTCCAACTCAAAAAAAAAAAAAAAAGAAGGACAAACAGATGGACTTCGCAGCAACTTGGATGGATCTGGAGTCAATCATACTCAGTGATCTATCACAGAAACAAAGAACAGAGTACCATATGTTCTCACTCATAAGCAGACCTTGAACAATTATAATACTATAAGAAAGGGATTGGCAGTAGTGGGAAACTGTCAGGGGAGGGTGCGTGGAATTGGCAGTTGAGGGAAACTGCTAGGGGAGGGAGGGGCATACTTCATCAACAAGGGTACCTGCATAACCAATGTTTGTATACCTAACCCTGAATTGTATCCCACATCTTTAAAATAAAAAGAAAAACATTTAAACAAAAAAAACCCTTCAATCATGCATCTCATTCCACTGAGGGAAATTAATAGTTCCTTTAATGATTTTTCTATGTCAATACAAGTGTGTGTGTTTGTGTGTTAAAAAATAAAATCAGCAGTGGCACGCTCACAGCCATCACAGCCTTGGACCTGCTTTAAAAAAAAAGTGAAATCAGGTATCTTTTTTGTGGAATGATTTGTGTTCCTCTGGGTATATTCCCAGAAGGAAGATTGCTGGGTCATGTGGAAGGTCGATTTTCAGGTCTTTTAGAAATTGCCACACTGTTTCCCACAGAGATTGTATTAGTTTACACTCCAACCAACAATGTAGAAGCATTCTCTTGTCTTTTTTTTCCATTTAATATAAAATAGATGTTTTTTTATTCTACTAGGTATGAACCTCTTAAAAATTACATATGATTACACCATAATTTATGTAACTATTCCTTTATTGTTGGCACTCAAGTTATTTCCAATCCTCTGCTGTCATTAATATTCATTCATTCTATAAATATTAATTTAGTACTTACGTCAATCACTGTACTTGGTGCTGGGGGACAGAGCCATCAACTAAACACAAAAATCCTTGTCCTCATGGACCTTATATTCTAGTTAATGAGACAGACAAAGCCAGGCATGATGACTCACACCTGTAATCTCAGGACTCTGGGAGGCTGAGGCAGAAGGATCAAGTGAGGCCAGGAGTTTGAGACCAACCTAGGCAACATAGTGAGATCTCCATCTCTAAAAACATTTTTTTAAAGGCGACAGGCTATAAGAAATATAAATAAAACATTTTATGGGCCGGGAGCAGTGGCTCACACCTATAATCCCTGCACTTTGGGAGGCCAAGGCAGAAGGACTGCTTGAGTCCAGAAGTTTAAGAATTCAAGAACAGCCTGGGCAACATAGTGACACCTCATCTCTACAAAAATAATAATCATAATCATAAAATAAAAATAAAAACATATTATGAATGTAACATGTAGTTAAACATATATGTTGGCAATAAATGCTAAAGTGAAAATAAAGGAAATAGGAGTAGCAAACTTTGGCAAAGGAGGGACAGGTTTGCAATTTTACATAAGCTGTCCAGGAATTTATCTAAAAGCGAGATTGTCAATAAATGCCCAAAGGAAGCTAGGTTCATTGCCACACGGATATCTAGGGAAAGAACATTCCAGGCAAAGGAATTATAAAGAGAAAACTCAGAAGCTTATCTAGCCAGAGCGTCTTGAACAGTGGTCAGGCAAGGGTTGACTGAGGTGCTAAGATGTTCTCATACATGTCTCTTTAGACAAATGATGACTTTGGCTGAATTTAGACAGCTCTCTTCTTCATTCCCAAGGATCCCTTTCTGCACACGAGGGTTTCATAGAGCTCCCCTGACTCCACACTCTTTCTTCATATCCTAGAAGAGCAAAAATGGAAGCAAGAGCCTGCATTATCCAGCCATTGTTTCCATCTACACTCTAGCGTAATTCTATTTCTGCCACTATGCTCCAGCTGTCTAGTAGCTCCTAGAATCCTTCAAGCTTCTCCTCCCTGCCAGGCCTTTGTTCTAGGCTGGGAGTGCTTTTTCAGAGGTCTCGGCATAGTTCGCTTAGGCTCATACTGCAGGACACATGTAAACGTCACCATCTACAGTGGCCTCCTTTAATCATCCTCTCCTCAGTGCTTCCCCTCCTCTTTTTTATTCTCTATCATAGCATCTTGCTTATTCCTTTCACTGAAGATAACGAAGATCTTTAGTCAAATCATTTTTTAGACTTAAAACTTCTTTTCACCATAGTTTAAAGATGAGTTTCCTCTCTCTTAGGTAAAATATGAAAATGACAAATTGTGACTCAACTATTTGCTTGTATCTCCCCAAAATTTATATGTTGAAATTCCAACCCCAAGGTGGTGGCATTAAAAGATGGGACTTTGGGAGGTGATTAGCTCATGAGGGCAGAGCTCTCACGGATGGGTTTAGTGCCTTTCTAAAAGAGGCCTGAGGGAGTTTCCTTGCCTCTTAAGTCATGTGAGAATGCAGAGAAAGGACTTTGGTCTATTAATCAAGAAGGAGAGAGAAGATAGACAAGTGGGACCTTATTACACTGACAAGCTTCTGCAAAGCCAAAGAAACCATTAAGAGAACAGGGAGATAGCCTGCAGACTGGGAAAAAGTATTTGCCAACACCAGGTCTGACAAACGCTTAACATCTTGGATCTACAAGGAACTCAAACGTGCTGAAAAGAAAAAAACAAACAACCCATTATAAAATGGGCAAAAGATATGAATAGACACTGCACAAAGGAAGACATCCGAGCAGCCAACAGACACATGAAGAAATGTTCACCTCACTAATCATCAGGGAGATGCAAATCAAAACCACATTGAGATACCACCTAACTCCAGTCAGAGTGGCAATTATCAACAACTCAAAAAATAACAGCTGCTGGAGAGGGTGTGGCGAAAAGGGAACACTTCTACACTGTTGGTGGGAGTGTAAACTAGTGCAACCTCTGTGGAAAGCAGTGTGGCAATTCCTAAAAGCTCTAAATATCAACCTCCCATATGACCCCGCAATCCCCCTACTGGGAATACATCATGAAGAACTCAAATCACTCTATAAAAAAGATACCTGCACACATATGTTTATTGCAGCATTGTTCACAATAGTAAGAACCTGGAAGCAACCATGCTGCCCATCAAAAGAGGACTGGATTTTAAAAATGTGGTACATATACATGATGGAATACTACGCAGCCATAAAAAAGAACAAACTCATGAATTTCACAGCAACCTGGATGGAACTAGAGTCTAGAGTCTATAATACTGAGTGACCTCTCACAGAAACAAAGATCCGAGTATCACATGTTCTCACTCATATAATGGACCCTGAACATCCAATGTAACACTATAAGAAAATGACTGACAGTAGTGGGAAACTATAGGGGGGGAGGGAGATGGGATTTATGGTAGCAAATATCTGTCTGGGGATGGAGAAACACCTCTTATCAACTAGGGTGCCTGAACGAAATGTATTTGTATACCTAACCCTTAACTGTACCCCACAATCTCATAATAAAAAATATTGATTAAAAAAAAAAAGAAGCAGACCCTCACTGGACATCAAATCTACTGGCACTTTATAATCTTGGACTTCCCAGACACTAGAACTGTGAGAAATAAATTTGTTATTTTGAAGCTACCCAGTGTGTGGTATTTTGTTATACCAGCCTGAATTAAGACACTATTGTTCTCACAAAAATCCTACCATAAGAGTAAATTTTGGCCGGCTGTGGTGGCTCAAGTCTGTAATCCCAGCACTTTGGGAGGCTGAGGTGAGGGATTGCCTGAGCCCATGGGTTTGAGAACAGCCTGGATAAACTGGCAAGACCTCATCTCTACAATAAAATAAAAAAATTAGCTGGGCGTGGTAGCGTGTATCTGTAGTTCTGGCTACTTGGAAGGTTGAGGCAGAAGGATTGCCTGAGCCCAGCAGGTCAATGCTGGGGTGGTCGTGAGCTAACTGTTACTGCACTCCAGTCTGGGCGACGGAGTAAGACTCCTACTAAAAATAAAAGAAAAAAAGGAGTAAGTTTCGTATTTCTGTAACAAATAGAACATATATATGATGCTTCAATGTACTTTTTAAATTTTCTCCAATTAGAAATTGTTCAAAAAGTGCATTAGTTTGTGATTTAATGTTATCACCAAAGAACAAAGACGGACCAACCTATTAAATCTCAAGTGAGTTATAGAATGGATGCCCATGGCAACCATATCTGCCCCAGGAGAGATTATATAAAAGGTAAAGAAAATTTAAACCTTATAGTATATCCACAGTTAGGGGCAAAACTTTCAAAAAATTGAGAATTCTAAGTCTGCTCAGATATATAAAAAATATGATGGCTGGGAAAAGAAAAGCAGAAGGTAAAAGAAGTTTTCACCCACAGAGAAATAAGATTATAGCTAGCAAACTTCTTTTAAACATTCTCTAAATTCCACATCATCTAAATTCTACAACACCACTTACTCTAAATATAGTACCCCAAAGTATGAGAAGGAAAAGATTGCTTGCTTTCTTCTAAATTATCAAAGTTTTAATTGCCTTTTTTTTGTAGTCATTGCTGATAACTCATGTCTTTTTTTAATGGGAAAATCAAGTTCATTATATTCATATTTTTTATTTGTACTTTCAAGACTTTAAACATTTAGGTTTAAAAGTTAGAAGAAAAATAATATCCAGAAACTGATTCCTAAAATACTGCAAGTTTAAAAAGTATCCCGGTAGCTTTCTGATGTTTCAGGAAGATTTTTTTCTACAGTGAACTCTGTGGGCGCCTCCAAGTATTAATCCTGGATGGTAAGAATTGACTCTAGCGTGTATACACATGTACAAACACCTACACACACATCTAGCTATATACTGGTCTAAGCCAAACTTCTGTAGATGTAGAAATTGCTGTGGGCCCGGCGCGGTGGCTCAACCTGTAATCCCAGCACTTTGGAAGGTTGAGGCAAGAGGACTGCCTGAGCCCAGGGGTTTGAGACCAGCCTGGACAACTTGGTGAGACCTCATCTCTACAATAAATCACAAAAAATTAGCCCGGAGTGGTGGCATGCGTCTATCGTTCCAGCTACTTGGAAGGCTGGGGTGGAAGGATCGCCTAAGCCCAGTAGGTCGAGGCTGTGGTGGCCGTAAGCGTGCCACTGCACTCCAGCTTGGGCAACAGAGTGAGACTCCAACTCAAAAGACGAAAAAAAAAAGAAAAGAAAAAATTGTAGGCCGGGCTCAGTGGCTCAGCCTGTAATCCCAGCACTTTGGGAGGCCTAGGTGAGAGGATTACCTGAGCCCACGGGTTCGAGACCCACCCGGGCAACTTGGCAAGACCTCGTCTCTACAATAAATAAAAAATTAGCCAAGCATGGTAGCACGCGCCTGTAGTTCCAGCTACTTGGAAGGCTGAGGCGGAAGGATGGCCTGAGCCCAGCAGGTTGAGGCTGCGGTGGCCAGGAGCATGCCACTGCACTCCAGTCTGGGCGACAGAGTGAGACTCCAACACACACACACACACACACACACACACACACACACACACACAAAAGAAATTGTTGCTGTTTCTGTGATAAAACTGGTTTTAGACCAAAAAAATAGGGACGATCACTCTCTTAGACTATACTAATGCTAATAGAGAAGAAACATTCTTTTTTCTATTTGAAACTTGAAATGAGGAAAAGAAATTCTAGTGTAAACTACAAGCACTATAATTACTATAAGTAAGAAAACTCAATAAAATTTAATCACTATGTAGATTAAATACCAACTCATTTCTTATATCATATTGTTAAATAAACTATGTGCAAAAGACAAAAAGAGGGGTTCTTCTTGAATTCATGTACATGGTATTAACATTTAGTATTCGAGGTTTTTGTTATAAAAATGCTGTTTTCAAGATCCCTATCTATCACCATACACAAAAATCAACTCTAAGTGGATCAAAGATCTAAATGTAAAACCTCAAACTATAAGAACCTTAGAAAATGCAGGAAACACCCTTATGGAAACTGGAACTGGCAACCAATTCCTGATCAAAACTTCAAGTGCCCATGCCATAAGAGATAAGATAGACAAGTGGGACCTCATCAAACTGACAAGCTTCTGCAAAGCCAAAGAATCCATCAAGAGAACAGCCCACTGACTGGAAAAAAATATTTGCCAACTGTATATTTGACAAAGGCCTAACATCTAGAATCTACAAGGAACTCAAATGTGCCAAAAAGAAAAAAACAAACAGCCCCATTACAAAGTGGGCAAAAGATAAGAAATAGACACTTCTCAAAAGAAGACATATGAGCAGCCAACAGATACATGAAAAAATGCTCAGCCTCACTAGTCATCAAAGAAAAGCAAATTAAAACTACACTGAGATACCACCTAACTCCAGTCAGGAGGGCTATCATCAATAACTCAAAAAACAACAGATGCTGGAGAGGATGTGGCGAAAAGGAATACTTCTACACTGTTGGTGAGAGTGTAAACTAGTACAGTCTCTGTGGAAAATAGTGTAGCAATTCCTAAAAGATCTAAAAATCAACATTCCATATGACCCCGCGATCCCCTACTGGGAATATACCCAGAAGAACTCAAATCACTGTATAAAAAAGATACCTGCACACATATGTTTATCGAGCATTGTTCACAGTAGCAAGAACATGCAACCAACTGTGCTGCCCATCAAAGGAGGACTGGATAAAAAAGTGTGGTACATATATATGATGGAATATTATGCAATCCATAAAGAAGAACAAAATCATGAACTTCACAGAAACCTGGATGGACTTAAAGAGTCTATAATACTGAGTGATCTTCCACAGAAACAAAGAACTGAGTGTCACATGTTCATTCATAAGCAGACCTTGAACAATTATCATAATACTATAAGAAAAGGATTGGCAGTAGCAGGAAACTGCCAGGAGGGGAGAGGGGAAATCCGGACTGGCAGTAGTGGGAATCTTCCTGGGGAAGGGGAGACACACCTAATCAACAAGGGTATCTGCATAATGAATATTTGTATACCTAACTCTGAATTGTACCCCACATCTTTAAAATAAAAAAATTAAAAGTTAAAAAAAGAAATAAAATGCTGTTTTCAACATAGTATTTGGACTATGCATGAGGTTTTTTTTCCCCATTGTATATAAAGTACTGCTTAAAATTGATATAAATTCAAAAAAACTTTTTTAAAAACAGCAAACTAAAGTCTTATTCTCAGCATTTCTATCACAAGACACCTTTCCCGCTCACTATGATTGAGAAGCTCATGGATGCCTAATTATTAAAATACTCTCAACCTCTGTTCTATTTGTTGTCCTTAAATACTGTTTTGGCGACCTCTAGTGTGAACCATTATTTCAGCATCTTTACACATTGAAAGTTCTTTTAGGACCTTACAGACAAAAATATCTAAAATAATTTTTTTTCTGCAAAGGAAATGTGACTTTTGTTAATTTCCATTTAAAGTTCATGTTTTTCTCAAATCATAATAAAATTTGAATATAATTTCTAGAAGCCCAAGTCATTTGAAAATCACTAAGAATAACAGGTCGAGGCTGCGGTGGCCGGGAGCGGCCACTGCACTCCAATCTGGGCGACAGAGTGAGACTCCAAGTCAAAAAAAAAAAAAAAAAAGAAACACATGATTGAGCCGGGCTTGGTGGTTCAGCCTGTAATCCCGCATCTTGGGAGGCTGAGGTGAGTGGAATGCCTGAGCCCACAGGTTCGAGACACGCCTGGGCAACTTGGCGAGACCTCATCTCTACAATAAATCAAAAATTAGCCAGTCTGGTAGCGCGCCTGTAGTTCCAGCTACTTGGAAGGTGAGGCGGAAGGATCGCTGGAGCCAGCAGGTCGAGGCTGCGGTGGCCGGGAGCAGCCACTGCACTCCAGTCTGGGCGACCGAGTGAGACTCCAACTCAAAAAAAAAAAGAAAAAAGAAACACATGATTGTATCAAGGGTATTCATAACAGTTGTTTTGTTGTTAAATAATGCTCTAATTCTATTATTAGGAATCTGCCCTGCAAATATACTTGTAACATGTCCAAAATAACTTATGTACAACATTAGTCATTGCAGCAAAGTTATTCATTGCAACACTGGAAACAACATAATCACAATCAATAAAAGGGTGGTTATTTAGAGTACAATACACACAATAGAATATTATGCAGCAATAAAGCAGAGGGAAAAAAGAGGAAACTCTTTACATATTCATATGGAATGATCTCCATGACATATCAAAGAACATAGAACAGAATAAAACAATAAACAGACAAAAAACCAAGATAGAGATGTATTTTACTGTCATCTGAATTTTAAAAGGGGGTAAAATATCATATATATTTGTATTTATGTATACATCCATGAATGTAATCTCCCAAAGGGTACACAAGAAACTAATATAAGACGGACTCGGTGGCACAGCCTGTAATCCCGCGCTTTGGGAGGTTGAGGTGAGTGGATTGCCTGAGCCTGTGGATTCAAGACCCGCCTGGGCAACTTGGCGAGATCTCATCTCTACAATAAATCAAAAATTAGCCGGGCGTGGTAGCGCGCGCCTGTAGTTCCGGCTACTTGGAAGGCTGAGGCAGAAGGATCGCCGGAGCCCAGCAGGTTGAGGCTGCGGTGGCCGGGAGTGGCCACTACGCTCCAGTCTGGGCGACAGAGTAAGACTCCAACACAAAAAAAAAAAAAAGAAAAGAAAAGGAAACTAATATAATGTGGTTACTTATTGAGGATAGAAGTAAGGAATGGGTAGACGCTGGATACTGCATTCCTTGATATAATTCTCTATTTTTTAAAATTACGCCTTGACTATTCAAAATATTACATGACTTTTAAAAAATTTTACACCTCTAGCACAAACATGAAGGATGAGGAATGAAAAATAGATTACACAATATACAATTTTCTGTCTAAAAATATTTTTTTGTTCATTTTAAATTCTATGTCCTTTTCCAATGGAATCTTTTCTTGCATATTTTTTCTTACTCAAAAGTGAAATTGTAAGACAGTATTTGAGGCTACATAAAACAACCCAATGGCAGGATTGATTCAAAGTAATATCTTGGTGTAAGAAATGCTAACAGCTCTTCTGGCATGTCTTGCCAATAAGATCACTGTTTCCAGACCAAAATTATTTATTGGTGTAAGAAATTGTGATATTCCTTAGCAGGTCACAATTTAAGATTATTTTGGAACATCTTTAAGCATACATAGCAGATACCTAGGAATAAATTTAACATAAGATGGGAAAGATATGAATGAAAAAAAAATCATGCAAAATTATCTTACATTTAAAAATATACTTAAGTAAGTGACAACATATACTATGTGCATCTATGAGAAAATTCAACATAGTTAAGACAACAGTTCTTTCCAAATTAATCTATAAATTCAATGTGACTACAATTAAAATTGAAGCAGGGTTTTCATGTTATTTGAAAGCTGACCTTGTTAAATATGGGTTTAACAAAGGGTTTAAATATGGGTTTAGGGGGTCATTTGGAGAAGTGTAAAAAGCACATTCAGAGATTTTGATTTTAAAAGTAATGACCAGCCGGGCTCGGTGGCTCAGCCTGTAATCCCGCGCCTTTGGGAGGCTGAGGTGAGTGGATTGCCTGAGCCCGCGGGTTCGAGACCCGCCTGGGCAGCGAGACCTCATCTCTACAATAAATCAAAAAATCAGCCGGGCGTGGTAGCGCATGCCTGTAATTCCGGCTACTCGGAAGGCTGAGGTGGAAGGATCGCCAGAGCCCAGCAGGCGAGGCTGCAGTGGCCAGGAGTGGCCACTGCACTCCAGTCTGGGCGGCAGAGTGAGACTCCAACTCAAAAAAAAAAAAAAAAAGTAATGACCGTTTTATTAAAATTATAAACTGAAGAATTGCCTTTTTCTTAAGCTTTTAAGTTAGCTTAACATTTTAATCTATTTGTCTTTGTTTTTAGAGACAGGGTTTCATTCTTTAGCCCAGGTTGGACTGCAGTGTTGTGATCCTGGCTCACTGCAGCCTTGGCCTTCTGGACTCAACTGATTCTATCAGCCTCCTTGGTAGCTGGGACTACAGGTTGCATATCCCTATCAACAGCTTTTTTTATTTTTATTTTTTTTTTAGAGACGAGGCTTCACTATGTTGCCCAGGAGGGTCTCGAACACCTCGGTTCAAGCGATACTCCTGCCTTGGCCTCCCAAAGTGCTGGGATAATAGACGTGAGCCATAGTGCCCAACCACTATTTATAAGTTTAGCAAATTTTAGCATTCACTTTTACAGGACCTTTGAATAAAGTTTAGTTCCACTCCAAATTTTAACTATTTTAGACATTTTATTTATTTATTTATTTGAGTTGGAGTCTCACTCTGTCATCCACACTGGAGTGCAGTGGCCGCTCCTGGCCAGCACAGCCTCGACCTGCTGGGCTCCGGGGCATCCTTCTGCCTCAGCCTTCCGAGTAGCTGGAACTACAGGCGCGTGCTACCACACCCGGCTGATTTTTTGATTTATTGTAGAGATGAGGTCTCGCTGCCCAGGCGGGTCTCGAACCCGCAGGCTCAGGCAATCCACTCACCTCAGCCTCCCAAAGGCACGGGATTACAGGCTGAGCCACCGAGCCCGGCTAGAATCATTCTTAATGATATAAAAATAATATTGGATTAATTTTCATGGCTTTGTTTGACTAACTCTATCACTATTTCCAGGAGGATTCTACTGACGATTCTAAATTCATGTGGAAGAACAAAGGATCAATAATAGTCAGTACATATATGAAAAAAATTGTAGTTTTTCACCGTTTCAGATACCAAGACCTATTATAAGGGTATGGTAATTAAGATCCTGTATTGCTGGTAAAGATATAGACAGAGTAAAGAGATAGAATGCCCTGAAACAGACTTATAAATATATAATAGAAGCACTCAAGATGAGTAAGAAAAGTATGTACTATTTAATGAATGGTTGGTCATCACTAGGAACTCGATAGCCATACAGGAAAATATTTAAAAATTACATCCCTAACTCCAAAAATAAAAATTAAAACTTCCAGGTAGATTAAAGTCCTAAATATAAAAAGACAAAATTCTAAAACAAATAGGACAAACCATAAAGGAAGGCTGATAAATTTGACTACTTTAAACTTCTCTACAACAAAAGATATAAAGGGTAAAGAAAAGCCATGGACTAGAAAAAGACATATTCATTGCAAATAACCAGCAAGCCTAGTATCCTAATTATATAAATCTCCTAAAAATTAGTAAGAAGACAAACATCTACAAGGAAATGAGCAAAGAAGCAAATCACAAGAAGCAGAAATACAATGGGTCAATCCACACAGAGATGCCCAGCCTCCCTAGTAATCAGGGATGTGCAAATTAAAGCCACAGTGAAGTTCCAACCATCAGATCTGAAAAATTTAAAAATATCTGACAACAGTAAGTATTGTGAAGTACA
This sequence comes from Cephalopachus bancanus, assembly GCA_027257055.1. Classification (NCBI taxonomy): domain Eukaryota; kingdom Metazoa; phylum Chordata; class Mammalia; order Primates; family Tarsiidae; genus Cephalopachus; species Cephalopachus bancanus. Next base: position 7,274,132 of record JAPVLO010000006.1, read on the forward strand.
TGGAGCGGAAAGAATCCTCATTCTGCTGGTGGGAGAGTCAATTGGTATAATCACTTTGAAGACCAATTTGGCAACATCTAGCAAAGCCCAAAGACATTCATCCCTATGTTTCAAAAAATGTATTCCTATGTAAATGTCCTAGAGAAACTCCTTCACATGCATAAGAATATATGTATAAGAAAGTTGCAGCATTGTTTCTATTAGTAAAAGGATGGAAATAGTTGTTCATTATTGAGAAACTGGACATGTTATTGTATGTAAGCTGTGACACGTTATTCAACAGTAAATATGAACTAAAGTTACATATATCAGCATGGATACTGACAAGGGGGAAAAGCAACTTTTAGAATACATACAAGGTGTTACTTACATAAAGTTTTAAAACATGCATACAATAATACCTACTGTGTATGGATATATAAACTTTTAGCAATGGAAAAAACAGGCTCAGGAATGATTAACTCCAAATTCAGGACGGTATCCTGAAGTGAACAGATCTGGGAGAATACAGTTCTTCAAGTTTACTTGTAGAGTTTTACTTCAAGTTTATTTGTATAATTTTATTTCTGTAAAAAACCAAATCAAACCAAAACAACAACAAAGTAGGAGACGACAAAAATGGCAAAACAGCAGAGATGGTGAGCCCACAGGTATGCCTCATAAAATTCTCTACATTTTAGGAATTAAATGTATGTTATAGCAGTTTAAATAGCAGAATAAAATTATTTTCAAGTTATCTGTCTCAGAGTAGTTAGTTCCTTCTCTTTGGCTGTAATACAGTTGTTTACCCATTTATCAAATGTTTGTTTGGGACAGCATTAAAAAAAAACATAGCATCTTTTTCTCAAGCAGTTTCTACTTGCGTGAGGAAGTTCTCCAACCAAAAAGTAGGATATAAAGCCATAATAAGGAAAAGATTACAAGATGCAAAGAGGAAGGAGAGTTTACATCTGCTTGGAGTCGCCAGAAACCACTTATCAGCTGCCTTCCAGGAAGACATGGTTACCAAGGGAACAAAGGCATTTCAAGCAAAGAGAACCACCTGGACAAGAAAGTGGAGACACCTGCAGCAGGTAACAGAGAGAACAGCTGTCCCTCAGTATCCGTGGATGATCAGTTTCAGGACCCGGGCAAAAACCACAATCCACGGATGCTCAAGTCTCTGATATTAACTGGCTTAGAATTTGGATATAACCCACGCACATCCTCCTATATACTTTAAGTCACCCCTAGACTACTTATAATACCTAATCTAATGTAACTGCTATGTAGTTAATATTCGGTGTTGCTTAGGGAATAATGACCTCCCCCAAAAGTCTATACATGTTCAGTACAGACATAATTTGTCCCCAAAGATGTTCAATCCAGTTGGTGAACTCCACCGTCACAGACCTGCAGGAACGAAGGGCCTGGGGTACCGCCGGGACGGAGGAGGGTGGAGTGAGGGGTCGGAGGGAGAACAGCAAAACGGGAGAGGGCGGAGGAGCTGATATGATAGCCGCAACTTCTGGAATTGGCCCTGTACTTGATCACCGAGCAAGGAACGGCGGCCCTGATCAGAGGTGAGGCAACTGTTCCCTGCCACACAACTCCTAAGAGACACGAGCGGAACCAGAACTCGCGTCTGCTGACTTCAGGGTGCCCCAGCCTGGCCGTGAACGGACGCCGGCTCCGCCACGATAGCTCCGAACTACACCGAGACTTTATTTGCGGGATTGGCCGTAGCCCAGTCCGGCTGGCATTACCCATTTCCCCTCAGCTCCACGCAGCCCACTTTGCTCCCTGCCTCCCAGACGCCGACCTCCATTAAGATACCCAGGCCCTTTTAAAACCGAATACGAGTCCCAGAAGCCGGCCCGCACCAACTTTAGATCCCACAAGTCCCAGCAGGCGACCAAGCCGGTTAGAAAAGGCCGCCCACCGACCACCAAGTGGACCATCATGCATCGCTCCCCGAAGGGGCGGGGCTTTCTCCAGGAGCGGAACCTCCTCGTGTCGCCTAGGCAACCCCAATTCCGGGCCAGAAGGCGCTTCCGCTTCCGCTTCCGCTTCCGAGCCCTATGAGTGAGAGCTACGCATTTAGTCGCCGTGACGTCATTCCCCTGCGCCTGCGCGTCCAGAGCTTCCAAGCGGCGGCCCTTCTCTCGAGCGTAAAACGTTAGAGGGCATCCTTGTTGCCTGCGTCCTCTTGACCTGGGAGCACCGGGAAAAGCGGCGAGATGACGGACCGCTACACCATCCACAGCCAGCTGGAGCATCTGCAGTCCAAGTACATCGGCACGGGCCACGCCGATACCACCAAGTGGGAGTGGCTGGTGAACCAGCACCGCGACTCGTACTGCTCCTACATGGGCCACTTCGACCTGCTCAACTACTTCGCCATCGCGGAGAATGAGAGCAAGGCACGAGTCCGTTTCAACTTGATGGAGAAGATGCTGCAGCCCTGCGGACCGCCCGCCGACAAACCCGAGGAGAACTGAGACTCCGCCTAGCCACCGCCGTGCGGTAGCGCCTCTCCCAGCCTTCCTCCCATGTGCTGTCTCCGGAGTACTGCCACCAGTGGACCGATTCTCCCAGGCTCCTGCTTCTCGCGCTTTGCGAATACAGAAGTGCTTGCCCGAGGGTGTTCTGACTTGCCTTCTTGTGGCCCCTTTGAGGCACAGCTTTGGGACACCATTAGGACCCCTAAGAACTGTGCCGGTGAAGAGGTCCTAGAGCCAGCAAGCGTTTGGGATCGTCGACACTGGAGTGAGACGGGACTCGGAGGCTCGTTTTTGGCTAATTGATTGTCGTTGTTGCTTTTTCCATAAAGTTTGTAAATCGTTCCGTCTTTTGGTGTGAATTGCTTGTGTTCAGGTGGAGGGGTCCAGAGAGGGCTCTGGGGACCAAGGTTTCGTGAGAATCCCAACGGGGGTGAGGGAGCACTTTGCCAGTGTTCACTGCCAGGCACTTAAATCCGCCCTGCACACCTTTATCATATTCCCGTACCCCACTTCTCGAAAGAGCGTTGTTTTCAGACCCACAATGCCTTCAGTATTGAGGTTTATGATTATTGTATGCCACTTTTTTCTCCCATTTAGAAAGGATTTGCTGTTATTATCTTCCCTCACCTCTCTGTAAATTGCATCTCCTCTTTCTCTTAGGAATGTGTGGCCATGTCTTCAGAAATGACAAACCGGAAAAGGAGTTTCTTCATTCAACATTCACCAAATACTTGTTCAGCTGTATGTGGCAGACACTTTGCCAGGTTTTGGGGGCTAGCTTGCTGGTTAGGAAGAGGGAGGTAAAACAAACTGCAGGCGCAATAAGCAAATGTTAGAATATGCTGGCGGGAGGGAGTAGTAGCTGGTAGGGTTGCAGTTTTAAATATGATGCTAATGTTAGTTGTTGAGGTGGTGACATTTGAGCAAAGACTTTAAGGAAGGGAGGGAAATAGCCATGCAGACAACGGAGAAAATTATTTTCGGTTAAGAGGTAACTGCCAGTGCAGTGGTGCTAACACTGAGAATGTGTTTGGCTTGTTGGAACTGCAAAGGGGCAAATATGGCTGGAGGGAGTGAGCGGAAGAGTAGAGGGACAGGTAATGGAGGGCAGGAACAGGAAGTCGAGCCTTGTAGGCCGTTGTATGGACATCTGAGGAGCTATTGGAAGGTTTTTAAGCAGAAAAATGACATGATCTGGCATGTTTTAGATCAGTAGCTCTCAAATGTGTTGGCCTTAGGAACCATTACACTCTCAAAAATTACCGAAGACTACTAGAGACTTTGTGTGGATTATAGCTGCTAAAATTCACAGCAAAAATTAAAACAATTTAAAAATATTTAATCCAGCCGGGCTCGGTGGTTCAGCCTGTAATCCCGCGCCTTTGGGAGGCTGAGGTGAGTGGATTGCCTGAGCCCGCGGGTTCGAGACCTGCCTGGGCAGCGAGACCTCACCTCTACAATAAATCAAAAAATCAGCCGGGCATGGTAGTGCATGCCTGTAATTCCGGCTACTCGGAAGGCTGAGGCGAAAGGATCACCGGAGCCCAGCAGGTCGAGGCTGCGGTGGCCGGAAGCGGCCACTGCACTCTAGTCTGGGCGACAGGGTGAGACTCCAACTCAAAAAATAAATAAATAAAAATATTTAATCCATTTAAAAATAATATTTCTCAGAAAAGTCAACAGTAAATGATAATAAAGTCATTTCGTTTTATAAAAATACTTTTTATGAAAAATAACTGTTTTCTAAAACAGTTTAATGAGATAAATGTTTTTGTTGTTGTTTGTTTTTGAGTTGGAGTCTCGGTACCTAGGCTGGACTGCAGTGGCACACTCACGGCCACCCCAGCGTCGACCTGCTGGGCTCTGGCGATCCTTCCGTTTCAGCCTTCCAAGTAGCCGGAACTATAGATGCACGCTACTGCGCCTGCTAATTTTTAAAAATTTATTATAGAGATGAGGTTTCGCCGAATTGCCCGGGCTGGTCTCGAATCCTCGGGCTCTGTCAATACACTCACCTAGGCCTCCCAGAGTGCTGGGATTACAGGCTGAGCCACCAAGCCCAGCTAAGAATGGTTTAAAAAAACAATTTTGCAGATGTCGTTTTTTTGTCTGGCTTAATAGAAGATAGCTTGATTCTCATATCTGCGGCTGCATTCAGACTATTAGGATATGAAATTTTGATTAAAGCACAAAAAGAATCCACTTCTCATAAATATGTAGTATAGGAGGACAATTTAACCTTTCCAAATAATTGTTCATATTCTTCCTAGATATTTTCGCAAAACCCAACCAGTGGTAGCTTCTTAAAGGTTAGTTACAACATGGAATCTGAAAGAATCAATGAACTTTGTATTCCATTATATTAAAATTTATTCACCTGTTTTAAACTCTGAATGAATCTTTTACCCATACATGATTTGGAGCATCATGTGTCAGTCATCTGGAAAGTACTGGCTTACTGCCTTACGCTGGCCTTCCAAATGTTGACACATTTATTATACATGGCAAAAAAAATCACATTGATTAACATCATCCCTGTCTCAGGAAGGTCTTATAATATTGGGAAACTGAAAAACACGATGATGTAAGTTTACCACCAGTTTAAGTTGTTGCTTGGTAGTTTTAACTTGATCAAGCTATCAAGCATGAATTTGGTAGCAAATATTATTTTCCTTAAAGTGACAGGCCCACTTGCTTTCATTTTTAAGAGAATGTCTGCCAAATATACGCCTAAGTCTGAATACCTATATATAGTTCATCTTTCATGTAAAATTGGTATGCCTTGAAAAAAAAACAGCCAATGAGTTCAGTTTGCAACTCAAATGATCAGAAGTGATTTTCCTTTAAAAAAAACTATCATACTTTGGTAGGCAGCAGAAATGCTTTGTGCATACTACCAATTTCATCACAAAAAATATTTTTAAATGTCTTCAAGGGCTTAGACTTCAGGTTAGTAATCTTACTGCTTCGTCAAGGACATTCCTAAGTGAAACTGAGTTGGTTTGGCTTTTTTGTTTAGTTTTTATCGAGTGCATGGGAATGAAGGATACAATAGCTAGCAGTGCAGTTGTGTCACTGCCTTGATTCATCACTACTTCTTTTGTACCATCTGTGCAAATGGTAACAGTAAAAAGAACAAATAAAATCCTAGTATTTTAATGAAATAGTTTTCACAAATTCCCTGTTCTGCCATTTTTACTTGGAAGAACAACTGATATAATTAAACTGTAGTTATTTACACTTGTACTTTGCAGATATATACTCAAAAGTGAATGCATTGGACCATTACTTCCAGGAAAACAACACTGGAGATAGAGAGAATGTACTGTATAGATACATAGAATGGGGTAGCATATGTAAAGAATCAAATGAGATTGCCTGAGCCAAAGTGTTCAAGACCAATCTTGGCAACTTGGCACAACCTCATCGCTACAAAAAAAAAAAAATTAGCCTGGTGTGGTGGTGTGTGCCTTTAGTTCTGGCTACTTAGAAGGTTGAGGCAGAAGGATTGCCTGAGCCCAGCATGTTGAAGCTGTGGTGGCTGTGATGGTGCCACTGTACTTCAATCTAAGTGCCAGAGTGAGACGGTGACTCAAGCAAAGAAACAAATCAAATGAGTAATGTGTATAGTAACAAGTACAAGAATTTAGAAGGAAGTCAGTAACTTAAAGACCTCTATGAACTAGCTGTGTTTCACAAAGGCAAGGATTTTGGTCTGTTTTACTAATTGACGTATCTTAAGTGTCTAGAATGGTGTCTGACACATTTCAGGTATTCAATAAATGCTGTGGTTAAGATAAAAAGATAGAATTTAATTCAGATGATATTTTGGTTTCATGCTGATTCATGTTTTTAAGCCATCTTCAGTTTCACCAAGATAGGTAATAACAGATAAAAGAGTTATCTGAAAACACGCTTTCTGTAATATTAATAATAGTTAACATATTTAGAGTTTTTATGGTGTGCTAAGTGTTTTATGTGATATTTGGGAAGTATTATTTTCATTTTACAAATGAAACAGGCTCAGAAAAGTAATTTGCTCAAGGTCACACAACTAGCAAGTGGCCAAGCCTGGATTTGAACCAGGTCTTTCTAATTCCAAAGAACAAAGTCTTGTTCTGTTGCCCAAGTAGGTCTATAAAAATATTAGAATAATTTGAAATCAGCTATTGTCTTAGATTTTAAAACTAGAAGTATTAAAAATTGAATAGGTTATTTATACTACTTTTTTTTTTTGAGTTGGAGTCTCACTCTGTCGCCCAGACTGGAGTGCAGTGGCCGCTCCCAGCCACCTCAGCCTCGACCTGCTCGGCTCCGGCGATCCTTCCTCCTCAGCCTTCCGAGTAGCCAGAATTACAGGCATGCGCTACCACGCCCGGCTGATTTTTTGATTTATTGTAGAGATGAGGTCTCGCTGTCCAGGCGGGTCTCGAACCCGCGGGCTCAGGCAGTTCACTCACCTCAGCCTCCCAAAGGCGCGGGATTACAGGCTGAGCCACTGAGCCCGGTTTATACTACATTTAACTTGAAATATACTGAAGAAAGATCATCTTAGTGGGAAGCATAATTGTTTCGTCTGAAAAATTCTTCATTCAAGTATCAGAAAGTAAACACAGTGTAGTCCACATAAATTTAATGGAACCATTATTTTTTTGTTGCTCTAGCATAAAATATTTCTGTATCAAACACAGGAGGGCAGCAGATGATACTCTGACATAAATTACTTTTTGAAAAGCTCTAAATTTGCATATTCCTCCTAACTTCGGGGGAAAAAAACCCTTTCTAATCATTCATTTACTGTGACGTGATTAGAAAACCACTTTGTGAACTCTAAAGTGATGGGTACATTTTTCATTTGACAAATTTGTGGTGATCATTTTACAGATGACTGTATTATGCTTATAAGAGTGGGACAAGATGTGGAAACTGTCATTGAAAGGATGCGCCAGGCACAGTGGCTCACTCCTGTAATCCCAGCACTTTGGGAGGTGGAGGTGAGAGGATTGCCTGAGCCCAGGGGTTCGAGAACAGCCTGGGCAACTTGGCAAGACCTCATCTCTACAGTAAAATTAAAAAATTAGGTGTGGTGCACACCTGTGGATCCAGCAACTTGGAAGGCTGAGGTGGAAGGATCGCCTGAGCCCAGCAGGTCGAGGTTGTGGTAGTTGTGAGCATACCACTGCACTCCAGTCTGGGCGACAGTGAGACTCCAACTCAAAAAAAAAAAAAAAGGAAGAAAGAAAGGATGCTAGTTGGGGAAATAAATCTAGCAGCACATAAATAACTGATAAGTAGTAGCAGTACTAAGTGTTACAGGAAGATTTAGAAAAAAGACTATAGGAGTTTACAGGAAGAGATCATCGCAAACTGCTAGTGAAGGAGTGAGTGAGGGCATTTGAGAAAGGCATTTGAGCAGGACCTTGAGTAAAAATACGATTTCAATACTTTTTTTGCCTTAAAACAATACAAATTTATTATCTTACAGTTACGGAGGTCAGAAATCCTAAAATCAAGGTGTTCTCAGAGCTGCAACATCTTAGAGTCTACTTGCTCTCTACTCACACATTACCATTCACGGAGACGACTGCTCCAAGCAATCTCTACATTAGTTTCCTATTGCTGCTGTAAAAAAGTTTCCTTTCCTTTTTCTAGTTTCTGCAAGGAGCCTGAAATCCTTGGCCCATAACCAACCAATAATAATCAGCTGCCCTAGTAGGGGCAGGAGAATTCAAACCCCTTTTCTATACTTAAAAACTTTTCCATGACTTCCAATAACTTCTTATGGCTTGCAAGGTCTCCCACTCTTTGGCTCTTGCCTTCCTAAGGTTGGAAAACCAAGGTTCAAATCCTAGGACTATAACAATAACCCATTACTATTCACTGGGTGCTCACTGTGTGCCAAAGACTTAAATCATTATCTCAATCTTCACAACCATCCCTGAGAATGGTATTATCCCATTACACCAATATGCAGGCATATAGGAACAATTAAGTTGTTTGTCTAATATTACTCAAGAAGTAAGCATGGAGCAGGAATTTAAACTAAGGTCTTATTCCACCATCCAGGCTCTTCATAGTATAGATCAGGGTTTCCAGAACTATGTTTTACAGAATTCTGATTACTTAAAAAAATAATTGGCACTTTTTACCTGAAGTTTCTTTTGTTTGTTGGTTTGTTTAGGGGTATAGTGGGGAGAATATCTTGGTCAAATGTGTTTCGGAAATACCTTAGAGATTCATGCTTTAGATTATTTAAAAGTTTTACAGTAAAAATTTTTGTTTTGCCCATCATTTTCTAGAATTATTTGATCTTGGAATTACTTTTCTCAAAAAATACTTACCAAGATAATTCAGAGAAGCATATTTGAGGGATAATGGAATTTTAGAATAGAGCAATGTATTCAAACTTGGGCTTGAGGAAGATGAATTTGGTGGCAGTGTGTAAGCTGGAATGTATAACCACATATTGATTTCCTTTCCTTTTATTGTAATTCCGTCGGCTGAAAGTGAAGACCTTTGTGAATGGAAATTCTTTGTTCTCAGCTCTGATTATTTCCATCTCTTTGAGACTAGCAAATTAAAGATATTAGAGGCCAGGCACGCCTGTAATTCCAGCACTTTGGGAGGCCAAGGCAAGCAGATTGCTCGAGTCCAGGGGCTCAAGACTAGTCCGGGCAATATAGTGAGACAATGTCTCTACAACATTTTTTATTTTTTTTTTCATCAGAGCCTCACTCTGTCACCCATGCTGAAGTGCAGTGGCATGCTAATGGCTACAGAAGCGTCAATCTGCTGGGCCCAGGCAGTCCTTCCACTTCACCCTTCCAAGTAGCCGGAACTAAAGACACAAGCTACCATGCCTGGCTAATTTCTCTCTCTCTCTCTCTTTTTTTTGCTATATTGTAGAGATGAGGTCTAACCACATTGCCCAGGCTGGTCTTGAACCCTTAGGCTCAAGCAGTCCTCTCACATCTGCCTCCCAAAGTGCTGAGATTACAGGCCTGAGCCACTATGCCTGGCTACAAAAATTTTTTAAAAATAAAAAAAATTAGCCAGATGTGGTGGCATGCACCTATAGTCCTAGCTACATGGGACGTTAAGGCAGAAGCATTGTCTGAGTCCAGGAGGTCAAGGCTGCAGTGAGCTGTGATTGTGCCACTGCACTCCAGCCTGGGTGACAGAGTGAGACCCCAACTCAAAAGAAATAAACAAAAATAAAATAATGATATTAGAAAGTGACTGGATGCAGTGGCTCACATCTATTATCCCAGCACTTTGGGAGGCCAATGCAGGAGGATCGCTTGAGGCCAGGAGTTTGAAACCAACCTAGGCAATATAATGAGATCCTACATCTGAAAACAAAAATAAAAAAGATGTTAAAAAGAAAGGAGGCATTGATTATATTGCACAAATTAGTTATGAAGCTATCTAAGGTCTATCCTTTTTTAGGACAAGAGCAAGAAAAATTCTAGAGGCAGTAAGGACCAGTGGGAGGCTCAAACTTCTCCTGTGTGTTGACCACTTATGTACCTAACCCTGACTTGTACCCCACATCTTTAAAATAATATAAAGAGGAAAAAAAGAAAAAAAAAACCAACACTGCTGAGGAATCTGGATATTTTCATTCACAAGTTTTATCAGAGTCTGGAAGATATATACTGACAAAGCATCAGTAGTGAGTGTTCTGGCAACCAACTGTTGGCCTACTTTTTTTGTTTTGTCTTATTGTTGATAAATTGTTCTTAATGTAACTGGCATTTTATCTCACATCATGCATTTCTTCCAGGCTCTCCACGTCTACATGGAGTGCACATCAGAATACCTACCCACTCAGTCATTTGACGTTGAAATAGCAAAACTGGGTGGTGGGGAGGGTGGGGAGGTGCTGGTAGGGAACCAAAACATGGAAGAATCCATCTCATCTCTCATACCACACAAACGGTTTGCTGCAAATGGCTCTTTGAAGCACTATCTTTTTGATCAGTGTTTCCTCAGAATCCTTCCTTTTCTCCACTTCCCTGTTTCCTGTCCACTGTTCTCAGTTGTTATCTTGACCCCCAGCCTTCCCTCTTATCACTATATCCTCCTACTTCAATGAACCTTATCCTTGCTTCCGCCATGTCTTCTCACAAAACAGTGGCCTTCAGAGCAAAAGTATCTTCATAACGTTAAAAAGGAAGGAAAAATAAAGTAGGTAATTTTAGGCGTTGTAGCACATCACCGAAGAGTTTAGGATGTTTGCCAACTCAGACTCCTTCTCCTCACCTCTAAGTCCTTAACCAGCAGACCGGAGCACTCACGCCGGTTCTATGTGGAATTTTGCTCTTTAAGATGATATCACCAATTCTACCTCCTTCATCTATTTTGATCTGAGGATCAAATGATATGTACTTTTTAAAAAAATTTGTCTTTTTCTAATAAGAAAGGTGCAAAGAGTAATATAATATGGATATTCCATCCACCTCAAATTAGCAATTACTTATCTTTTGTCAAGTTTCCTTCCCTTTTTCCTATTTTAAAAATAATTTTCAAATAATGCATATGTATAAAGACCTCTTTTAAAAACTGAAAGAAAACATTAAAGACAAAACTATTAATTAAAAAAATCTATTAACTCCATTGACCATTTCTAGCCCAGTTTTCCACTGTCCTTATGACCAAGTTTATCCCACCACCAAAGTAATCACTTCATGAGTGTCTTTTTCCTGTATACCCATTAGAGTTTGCAAGTGTATGTTTGTATTCAGAAACCATATGTAGAAGTGTAATTGTGTTTTTAAAAATATACAAATGAAACTGGTAGTTCCTCAAAAATCTAAACATAAAATTACCATATAATCCAGCAACTCCATTTCTAGGTATATATACCCAAAGGAACTGAAAGCAAGGACTTGAATAGATGGTCCTATGCCAATGTTCAATGTGGCACTATTCACAATAGTCAAATGATAAAACTAATCCAAGTATCCACCAACAGATGAATCAATAATAAACATAATGTGGTATATACCTACAATGGAATATTATTCATCCATTAAAAGGAATAAAGTTCTGATATATGCTACAGTATAGATGAATTTGAAGACATTATGCTAAATGAAATAAGAAACAAAAAGACAAGCATCGTATGATTTCATTTGCATGATGTGCCTAGAAGAGGCAAATTCATCGAGACAAAGTAATAAAGGCTACTAGGGGTTCAGGGAAGGGGTCGTTTTTACTTCATGATTACAGAATTTTTTGTTTGAGATAATTTAAAAGTTTTGGAAATAGTGGTGATGGTTGTACGACATTGTGAATGTAATTAGTGTAACTGAATTGACTGTACACTTTAAAATGGTTAAAATGGTAAGTTATGTTATATATATTTATTGTCATTTTTAAAAAGTAATAATAAATATACCAAAATCCACGGAATTGTTTACTTTATTTTTATTTTTTTAGAAATGGGGTCTTGCTATGTTGCTAAGTGCAGTGGCTATACGTAGGCACAACTGTGGCACACTGCAGCCTTGAGCTCCTGGGCTCAAGCAATCCTTCCACTTTAGCCTCCTGAGTAGCTAGAACTACAGGCCTGCACCACTATGCCCAGCTGAATTGTTCACTCTAAATGGGTGAATTGTGTGATATGTAAATTACATCTCAATAAAGCTGTTTAAAATAGGTGTATATATTATATATGGTATTATACATATAACTCAATTTTTCATACATTATATTTTTGAGATCTATCCAAGTTGACAGATATAGTTATGTAGTTCATTCCTTTTTAATCCTATGTCATAGGAATATACCACGATTTATATGTCCATTCTCTAGTTAAAGGCACTTAGATTGCCCACAGTGTTTCATTATTTTAGACAGTAATGATGTGAAGATCTTATATATGTCTATAGGTGTGGGCATGGTGTCCTCCTCAATATGCAGGTGTGTGCCATGCGTTTTGAAAGATTTAAAGTATTATATAAATGTAGGGTTCTTATTTTCGTAACTGTTACTCTCAGCCACTTATTTAACAAATATTTATTGAATTTGCACCCAGACAGACAGAGTTCATGCCTTTGTGGATCTCACAGTCTTTGAAGAAGACCACTGACCAGAATAAAGGGGGATGGGCCCTTGAACACTTCAGGCCTGCAAGACAGCTCCCTCTAGTCTGTTTTTCATCTAGACCCACCTCTACCTCTCACTCTTCCCTTCTCTTGCGTGTCTCCTTTCCTCCTGCTGTTTTCAGCTATCTAAACCCTTCAGCCAGTCTTCAAATTAAGCCAGCCTCTCTCTCAAGAGAGGTTCTTTATCCTTAACAATTCCATTTCACCTTGCAAAAAAGTATCAGCCTCAGAAGAAAGAAATTCCAAAAATGAATTTAAAAGAAAGAGCAAAATATAAACTTTTAAATGAAATTTAGGGCCTGAACGTCTCATATCATTTGCATCTTCCTGCTGGGTTAACTTGAACTTTAAATAATAATGTGTTAGTAAGTAAGAATAATAATTTTAGTTGATGCTGTTTATTATATACCTTAGCATTCAGTGCACTACAGATACTTAATATTGTTGACTGACAACACTAGTAGGTTCTATCATCAGATCACGTAATGCAGAGTCTTAAGCACTAATGAGATACAAAGGTTATGAATCCAAGGTCCTGCACTCACAATTAATAGAGAAAATATAGGACACTGGATTTCCAGACTCTGGAATAGTGCATGACACAGAGTGGACCCCCAGTAACTGTTGAATGATGAATACATGCATAAACAAGCAAAAACACAAGAAGCAATGGGATCAGGTAAAGTTGAGATAGGACGTAGAACAATGCTGAGCATGGATTGATTGTGGATCTTTCCACACTTATGCTCCACATGGAACTCTAATGTTTTATAATATGTTAAAAACCTTACCTACATGGTTTTAGTTTTATCAAGTGTGACAAGTACGGGAGGTTTTTTTCCCTAACATCTTTCAATGAAATGTGCATTTGTTCCTATCAGTCAACACAGGAAAAAGAAAATGTAAAAAATATCAAACACCTAAAAATTTTATAATCTCACATAAAATGAAAGTCTCAAGCTACATAAATCTCAAAATACGTTTTTGATTGAATAAGAAATGTCAAAATATCTACTTTTATAGGATTACATGAGAATTCTTCCTTTTAATTTTTCTTGAGGAAAAATAATTTTTTTTTTTTTTTTTTTAGTTGTTGTCTCACTCTGTCGCCCAAAGTGGAGTGGAATGGCACTCTCATAGCTACCGTAGCCTCAATCGACTGAACTCAGGCAATTCTTCCACCTCACCCTTCTAAGTAGCTGGAACCACAGGCGTGTGCCACAGGCTCATTTTTTCATTTTTATTGCAGACAAGATCTCACCAAATTGCCCAGGCGGGTCTCGAACCCTTAGACTCAGGCAATCCTCTCGCTTCAGCCTCCCAAAGTGTTGGGATTACAGGTGTGAGCCACTGTGCTTGGCCTGAGGAAAAATATTTTGCTAAAAGCAAAATATATCTCATATGTAGAATAAATTAATGGTCAACTTATGGAAAGTGAAATTTGAGATAAATACATTTCATAAGGACCTATTTTGAGGATGATGAGTATTATGACACAGGACTGAATATGAGCCTTGTTTTCCAGTTAATTTAAACAGATCTATAATTTTTTTTTTTTTTTTTTGAGCTGGAGTCTCACTCCGTTGCCCAGACTGGAGTTCAGTGGCCTCTCCTGGCCCCCGCAGCCAAGTAGTCGAACTACAGGCGCGCGTTACCACACCCGGCTAATTTTTGATTTATTGTATAGAAGAGGACTCGCCAAGTTGCCTGGGCGGCTCTCGAACCCGCGGGCTCAGGCAATCCTCTCGCCTCGGTCTCCCAAAGTGCTGGGATTACAGGCTGAGCCACTGAGCCGGCCGATCTATAATTTTTAGAGAGCAAATTGGAAAGTCAATATATTTACACGCATGAGGTTGAAAGCTGATTAAACATCCATTTCTTTCTCTTCAGTATGTTCTCTGGCTTTTTGTTCTATCTTCCTTCTGTTTATCTCCTTTTGATCCTTGCTGCTCTGTGATAAGAAACTTAGCAGATAATTAGTGTAGTGAAGCCCACACATCTTTTTTTTTTTTTAAGTTGGAGTCTCACTCTGTCGCCCGGACTTGGAGTGCAGTGGCCACTCCCGGCCACCGCAGCCTCGACCTGCTGGGCTCCGGCGGCGATCCCTCCGCCTCAGCCTTCCGAATAGCCGGAATTACAGGCGCGCACTACCACGCCCGGCTGATTTTTTGATTTATTGTAGAGGTGAGGTCTCGCTGCCCAGGCGGGTCTCGAACCCGCTGGCCAGCCCACACATCCTTAACCCTTTTCTCTCAGCCCTAGAGCATCTTTAGAATTCACATACTAAGGCATGCAGTGCTAATTAAATTTTGTGTCATAGAGTTAGGAATTTTTAAGGTGTTAAGATAGGTGTATTTGTATGAAGGAATCTATAGTTTGATATCCCAAATTTATTTTGATTGAACAGGCATTATTAATAGAGAATTGAATGCTGAATAGTCTTTATATACTTTGATGGAATCAGTAGAATTATTATTTGTAGTAGGAGCATCACAATTTGCTCAATGTATTAATTATACTTGAGCTGGTTATTCAGGCTTCTATAGCAAAACACTGAAAGAACATTTTTAAGGGTGGTGTATCTATTTATGAAAAGTATTGTTAAAATGAGACCATTTTCATTGTGGGTTTATTCACTATTTAAGCTAGTACCTTTGCTCACTCCAAAGTCTAAAATGAGATACACTACTTCCCTATCTAGGCCAGCTCTCTTAGAATGTTTTTAGTGAGAAGGCAAGTGTAACTGTCTGGATGCTATTCCCAGAGAGCCAGTTAAAGGGCATGTCGTTCTGATAGCATCATGTGCATGATAAGGCCAGAGTTGCCTCCTAAATAACTACTCTTTATAGGGTCAAAGTTTTGGGGTAGTGCGTGTCATTTTTGTATTTCTGGAATAATTATTTTCACTTTTAGAAAAATAACCAATAATTTATGCACAGAAACTGCCATACAGTTTCTCTGATATTCAAAGCCTATAAAATTACCTCAGATTTATTCTTTGTCAGAGCATGGCTAACTATCACCTTCATGAAAGGTATATTTGGATATATTCAACTTAGTCTTCCTCTTCAAATGAAGAGTTTTCCCTATACCTAATGATTTTAAAGATCTTTAAGATCCCTTTTAATTCTGACATATCATTTCTAGTTTATACAAAAGCCTGCTTTTACCTCAGACACATGATCCTAGACAATTAGCATAAAAAAAATTAGTTCTCATTATATGTGCATATCCATTTTTAAGTTTCAAATAATAATAGATTAAATGTATAGAGTCCTGTGTTGTCATTTAACATTTGATTTTTTAAATTCCTATTAGTATTAATAATAACTAACCCATTTTTTTCAAATATGCAATTGAGGATACATATTTTTATAAGCTTTAAGAAGATTAATTTCTTCTGACCAGCTTTAGATTATTGAAATCTTTCAATGTCAGACTATTTATGGGAATGCTATAATGCAATTTTAAGTATCCAGCATGTTAATAATCAACATCTGTTGGCTTATCTCTGCCACATTAAGCAAAGAAGTAAGCATGTTTACTTGTCCAGCAGATGCTGCTCTCCAAATGGCAGGTTTCTTCTTTATTCTTCAGCCTAATCTGCTGAATATTTTCTGTTCCAGATTTCCACCAAGTAACTGAAACCTGAATATCAACCTTGTTTTCAAGGTTGTATATGAACCTAAATATGAACCTTCTACTTTCTCTATGAATATCTTTAGTAACAGCTTCTTTGAAACAGCATTGCTGGTTTTAAATGATAATGTAAATCTATGTTCTAAATTAGTGTCATGTTTTAATTTATTGTAATGAGATATGGTTATGAAAAAGGTGAAGTTTTTCACAAATATGTGGTTAATGAAAGTTCAAATTATATCTGTTATACAGCATACTTACGGAAATTCTTCCTAGTGAAGCTACTTATGCAAGATTAGTATTTATCATGTTCAGGGTATACAAAAGAGTTCAAGTAAAATTCACATTAACCTGGTCGAGGCTTGTGGAAGATTTTCTCTTCCTATCTAGGAGGAGCTTGAATGGAGGAACTACATTATTCATTTTCATAGACCAGGATTTAGCATGGTACCAGGATGTAGTAAGCATGTGATAAATATTTGTTGAATGTGTTGCTATGACTAGTGATTTGTCTCTGCTTGACTGACCTAGGATTACTTAAATTGCAGAAGAAGGATATTGAGAGCCCCACTGACGGAAGCAAACAGACAGCCTAGAGGCTTATTTCACTGACTAGTCCAGGTGCTTCAGTCTTAATGTTTTGAGATCCAGGATTCAAATATGTGGCTGGAACTTTGATTTTCTCTCTCTTGATTTCCTGCTTCTGATTTCTGTGTCTTGTTTCCATTTCCTGAAGGCTGCCAATAGCTTCAGGAGCCATATACTTCCAGGTTCAAATTCTAGACTGTTCCCAACCAGTCATTCTGGTCAGGGGACATCACCTACATTGATTAATTTAGCCTTGACACTGTGTTCCACCTCGGATCACAGGAGAAGTCAATACTTCCAGAGGTACCTGAGCCCACAGTAGACAAAGGATTGGACCCATTGAGAGAAATAGAGGGACAGTTATCAAGAGAAGATTGAAAAAATAAGTTGGAGTTGTCCCCTAAAGATACTTACACTGTTTGCTAAGTATTCTGTCAACTGCATCCTACATACTGCATTTCATTTATTTTAAGACACACAAGTCTTTCCTTCATGTTTTTATGTCTCTGAAATCAGGTTGTATCATGTAATCACCATTGGTTCCATTTCAGTCATGACATGGCTTGACTGTGCATACCCATATGTCAAAAAGTCCAACATCAAGACTAGTCCAAACGAGTGTCAGCAGCTTGGGGAAAAAAATAAGATACAAATATGGGGGTACCCTCTTAACTCTCGGGACCCAGATGGTGATGGGAAAGGAGTAGGAAAAAGTGGTGAATCTGATATATTTAGCAACATTCCTGAAGCAAGGATCAAAAAGAAGGTCTTTCTATATATCTGCAAAGTCTGCTTAAAAGCCTAGCACTAAAGGCTTTTAGTTCTTTTATAGGTCTTTTAGGCCAGGCTCAGTGGTTCATGCTTATAATCCCAGCACTTTGATAGGCCTAGGCAGGAGAATTGCTTGAGGTCAGGAGTTTGATACAAGCCTGGGCAACATAGCGAGACTCCATCTCTATTAAAGTATAAAGTCTTTTAAGAAATGCTGCATACCTATTGGCACAGAAAATATAAGAAAGCCTTGTGCTCTAAGTTAAGAGGTTGCAATTTTTTCCATATATAAAATAACGGTACATCCTACAACTGATAGCTTTTGGGATTTGATGAAATAAAGTACCTGTTTTGTGTCAGGACTAGTAAGGATACAAAAAATAAAAATAAAAAAGAAGCAAATGACATGAACTTTTCCTTTAAGGAATTTATACTCTAACTGGAGAGTGAAGTCATCTTCTTGCTATATTTTATACACAGCATTTATTATAAGAGAATAGGTAAAACAGGTCAAGTGAATGGTTCCAGATTTCTGAAGAGGTAACTGGAGGTGAGCACCCTCCTATAAGTGAATCAGGGATGTTTCTCTGAAAAATAGTGGATTTTGAAGTTGGCATTTAAGTAAGTATGTTACTCAGGAAAACAAAGAGAAAAAAGAGAGAGGATGTTGGAAGTATTAACATGTACCTTAGAGGAAAGCCAGTCAAGAGTGGAGGGTTCTAAAGGAAAGCTCTACTCTAGGCCAGATTGTAAAAGAGCCTCAAGTGCCTAACCAAGGAGACTAATTCATTATTGGGGGTACTGGGGGGTTTTAAGCAGAGATATTCATGTTCAAATTGGGCTGTAGAGAGTTGAACTTGAAATCACTGTGCAGAAAGGACTAGATTGACTGGGTGCAGGGGCTCACACCTATCATCCCAGCACTTTGAAGAGGCCGAGGTGAGCCTAGGAGCTCTAAACCAGTCTGGGCAATATAGAAAGACCTCATCTCTATGAAAATTTTTTTAAAGATTAGTGGGCATGGTGGCGTGTGCCTGTAGTCCAAGCTGCTCAGGATGCTGAGGCAGAAGGATCACCTGAACCCAGGAGGTTGAAGTTGCCATGAGCCATGATCATCATGATGATGCCATTGCACTCCAGCCTGGGCAACAGAGTGAGACTCCACAGAAAGAAAGAGAGCAAGAGGGAGGGGGCAAGGGCGAGAGAGCGACAGTGACAGAGAAGAGGAGGAGGAGGGGGAGGGGAAAGAGGAAGAGGAGGAGGAGGAGGGAAGGAGGGAGGAGGAAGGGAATGAGCCTGGTGCGGTGGCTGACACCTCTAATCCCAGCACTTTGGGAGGTGGAGACAAGAGGATTGCAAGAGGATTGTCTGAACCCAAGTGTTCAAGACCAGCCTGGGCAATTTAGCAAGACCTCATCTCCACAATAAATTTTTAAAATTAGCTGGGTGTGGTAGCATATGCTTGTGGTTTCAGCTACTTGGAAGTCTGAGGCAGAAGTATTGCCTGAGCCCAGCAAGTCAAGGCTGCAGTGACTGTGAGTGTGCCACTGCACTCCAGCCTGGGTGACAGAGTGAAACTCTGACTAAAATAAATAAAAACGGAAGGAAGAAAGGAAAGAAAGAAAGAAAACTGGATAGTTAGAAAAAGGCAGATGAGGTAGTGGAGGCAGGGAACAGAATGGAGACGTTCTATCATCGAGGAATAAAAAGAGGGCAAATAATCAGAGAAATAAATAGAAATACAATAACAGAAAGAAGCAAAAAAGCAAAACATTAATATTAACAGAAAATAGTATTATGGGTTGAATTGTATGCCCCCCAAAAATATAAAGTCCTGACCTGGAGTACCTCAGAATGTGACCCTATATGGAAACAGCATCTTTGTATCAATCCGTTTTCTGTTGCAGAATACCTGGCACTGGATAATTTATAAAAAAAGAAATTTATTTCTTACAATTATGGAGGCTGAGAAGTTCAAGATCGAGGGGCCACATCTGGAGCCTTCTTGTTGGGAGGGAATCTCTGTAAAGTTCTGAGGCTGAGTGTAGTAGTTCAGATGGCTTTTCTTCTTCTTATAAAGGCATCAGTCTCACTCCCATGATAACCTATTAATTCATTAACCCGGTAATCCATGAATGAATTAATCCATTCATGGAGGCATATATTTATAATCTCTTAAAGCCTCCACCTCTCAATACTGCCACATTTGGGATTAAATTTCAGCATGAGTTTTGGAGGGGAAAAATATTCAAGCTATAGTAGTCTTTAAGTGGTAACCAAGTAAAAAATAAGGTCATTAAGATGGGCTCCTAATCCAATATGACTAGTGTCTTTATAAAAAAAGGGAATTGGGCCATAGAGACAGATGCACACATAGGGAGAATACCAGGTGAGCATGAAGACAGAGATGGGGTGATACATCTACAAGCCAAGAAACGCCAAAGTTTGCTAGCAAACCACCAGAAGGTAGAAGACAGGTGTGGAACAGATTCTTCCTCACATCCCTCAGAAGGAACCAACCCTGAAGATATCTTAATCTTGGCTTCCAGCCTCCAGAACTATGAATCACCAATACTTTGTCCTGTCAGCTCTAGCAAACTAATATGAATAGTCTTAGCAACAATTTTCCAGGTGGTATAGAGTGGTTTCAAACACAGAGAGATATTTTTGCAACAAAGCAAAACCAAACACAACAACCAATCCAGTTGCAACCTTAATATGTCTTCTTGATCTAGAAGGACTTTCTTTACAGAAGTCTTTGAATATCTAAAGTGAACTGTTCAATATGAAGAACAAAAGGCAAGTTGTAACAAGCAACTTTTCTCCTAAGTCTTTTTCCTCCAAGTCGATCTTCAAAATAAAGATTCTACTCTCCTAGGTGTTATTGGAGGGCATGGTGAGGCTAGGCAATGCGGCCTTACACAGACTTAGTTGAGATTCCTTCAAGGACACCTAGGTCCACTTCTTTTGTGACCTGCTGCAGTTGCTGTAAGCTAACTGATTAGTTTTGTCGGAAGAGACAAGAAGGGAACATGCTAGACTCTCAAGTCTCTCTGCAGCAGGGGATTTCCACTGTTCTTCAACAGTATTCTCAGATCTATGCCCCACTGCCCAATGTGGATGGGAATTCCCTGAAGCTTCTCTGTAACTGGAGAAGTTTCCTGGAGCCACTCTGCGAGCGGACACAGGCTGAGAACCATGAGTTGCTTCCACTTACCTCCCTCCCCACAGAGCCCACTTTGAGACAAGCTTTGCACAGCAGAGAGGTTGCAGGCTCAGAGAACTAAACTACCTAGACTCAAATCCTGAATCAGAAAGTCGTTGGAAAAAGAGCCTGATCATTTGTGCTTCTACTTCCTTATTAAATGGAAATCATTCTAAGAGCCTATTTCATAGGGATTTTGTAAAGTCTAAATGGCTTATTACATATAAAGGGTAGAAACAAATCCCTGACACATTGTAGGTACTCAATAAATGCAAATAATTATAATCTTTGGGCCACATTTTTTATGAAATTTTCATAACATTAAAAAATTATTTTCAAGTCTAGAGAAAATATTAGAAATCACACCCTTATGAAAAATTTATGTATATTTATGATAAAAATATGACTATAATATCTATATATACTTGGGAAAGACATTCCCTCACTGAGCTCTAGTTTTTATTTATAAAATGCAAGATTTGACAGGGCATGGTGGCTCATGCCTATAATCCCAGCACTTTGGGAGACCAAGGCAGGAGGATTGCTTGAGCTCAGGAGTTTGAGACCAGCCTGGACAACATAGTGACACCTTGTCTCTACAGTATATCAAAAAATTAGGCAGACATGATGGTGTGCACAGATAGTCCCAGCTACTGGGGTGGCTAAAACCGAAGGATTGCCTGAGCCCCAGAGGTTGAGGCTGCAGTGAGCTGTGATCTTGTCATGCATTCTAGTCTGGGCAACAGAGTGACACTCTGACAAAGAAAGAAAGAAGAAAGAAAGAAAGAAAGAAAGAAAGAAAGAAAGAAAGAAAGAAAGAAAGAAAGAAAGAAAGGAAGGAAGGAAGGAAGGAAGGAAGGAAGGAAGGAAGGAAGGAAGGAAGGAAGGAAGAGGAGGAAGGAAGGAAGGAAGGAAAGAAGGAAGGAAAGAAAAAGAAAGAAAGAAAGAAAGAAAGAAAAAGAAAACACAAGAGTTCCCATATACCTATTAAGTATAGCATGTCTGCACAGACATAAGCTAAAGTCTTCCAGTTAAGCTAAAGTCTTCCATAAGCTAAAGTCTTTCCAGTTCCAGAAAAATAATTGCTTCTTTACCCCTAAAAACTTCAAAACCCAACTCTCATAATTAAAAATAATAATTGATGTGAGGGTTTTTTCTTTCAAATAAGTAAATTTTTAAAAAGAGAATATTCTGACAGTACAGTATACTGAATCAAAGAACATAGCTGAATTAAACAATGATCATCGTTTACTGAATTTCTTCTAAAATAATTGTCAAAAAATTTAACCCGTGTTTCTGTGTCTTCAGATCCTGCATTATGTCATCAGTGTACTCATAGGGAAACCATTAGAATCTGACTAGGTCATCACAATTCCCAACTATTGAAAGATCAAGAACCAGTTGAGATGAATCCAGGAAAAAAAGACATCACTGAAAGACATGTATGAGTGACTCAACAGTAGTGGGAAAAACATACAAGTATGAGAACAGGGAACAGCATAGTTGAAATATTACTATTTTATTTGAGTAGGCAAGCAGGTTATGATTACATGTAATTTTAGCCTGTTAAAATTAAGTTATTCGTGGTAGAAGTTGAATTTTGCATCTTGTACTTGTCAAAAAATAACTTTTTTTGAACAATAAATAATAAAATCATTGATATTAACCTAAGTACCTAAATATTACTATTTAAATCTTTTTACAGATTTTCCTTAAAATTGTCACATCCTATGTAACTCAAAACAAAATAAGTTAGGTATCCTAAGGATATATATGCCAAGTTCAGTCTAAGTGCACTTTTGATAGATTTCGGAGGGAAGAACAGAGAAGCATAGAGACACCAAGTTTTCAAACATGGGTGTCTGAGAGGATGGCATCTCTGTTAGAATTCTGAAAATTGAAATATGAAATTAGTTATAGTGATACAATGCTGAGTTCAGTTTAGAATGCTGAGTGAAAGGGTCTGCTGGCACCCCAGGGGAAGATGTCCAGCTGGCAGTAAAAAGAGGTATCTGTGACTCAGAATCTTTTGGGGCTAGCAATTTGGGCTCTGCATGCCTAGAAGTGATTTATGATGTACTTACGAACATAAGTGGAAAGGAGAATGAGAGAAGATAAAGGAAAAGGTCTGAAGATAGGCTTTTGGAGGGCCACCACATTGCAGAAAGAAGAGGAAAGAATGAAGATAAAGAAATGTTTTGAGTGGTAGAAGAACCAGGAGATACAGACTTACAAAAGCAAAGGGAGGAATTGTTTTCTGTCAGGGCTAGCATTATTTCCTCAGCACAGACATAATAGCTTTTGAATGGACAGATAATTTCATGTAGGATTTCCTTTAGTTTCTTGATAATTGCTTTGCTTCTGCTTCGAGATATTAGGTATTTCCCTGGGGCTATTTATAACCCTGTCCTCCTCTCCCCAGCAAGGGTATAGATAAAAAATATTGAGAGAGTATATAAAAATCTGTCTTGTTCAGTTCAGGCTGCTATAACAAAATGCCATAGACTGGGTGGCTTATAAATAACAGACACTTGTTTCTCACAATTCTGGAAGCTGTATTTCTGAGATCAGTGTGCCAGCATTGGGTAGGTTCTGGTGAGAGACCTCTTATAGGTTACAGATGGCAGTCTTCTCATTGTATCATGACATGGAGGAAAGAAAGTAGGAGAGGGGATCCCTTTAAATACTGTATTAGTCCGTTTTGCATTGCTATAAAGGAATACCTGAGGCTGGGTAAATTATAAAGAAAAGGGGTTTATTTAGTTGACAGTTCCACAGACTGTACAAGAAGCATAGTGTTGACAGTTACTTCTGGTGAGGGTTCAGGAAGCTGACAATCATGGCTGAAGGGAAGGGGAGCAGGTATGTCACATGAAGAGAGCAGAAGCAAGTGAGGGAGGAGGTGGTACTAGTTTATTATTGTTTTTTAAAAATCAGTTCACGTATGGACTACCAGAGTGAGAACTCACTCATTACCTCAATACTGTAAGAACAACACCAAGCCATTCATGAGGGATCTGCCCCCACAACCTGGACACCTGCCACTGGACCCCACCTCCAACACTGGGCATCACATTTCAATGTGAGATGTGGAGGGGGCAAACATCTAAACTGTACCAGAAAGGCACTAAGCCCTTCCTGAGGACTCCACCCTCCTGACCTCATCATCTCCCAAAGGCCCCCATCCCCTAATACTATCACTTTGGGGGGTTTGGATTCAACATACAAGATTGTTGGGGGGGGTGAGCAGAACACAAACATTCAATCTGTTACAAGTCTATATATTTTGGATTATTGATTAAATGGACGTGAAATACCCAGGAGTATGGCTTGTTTTGAAGTGTTCAAACTGGTAGGTTGTGAAAGGAACCAAGACCACTAAATAAGGTAACATCAGGTAGATATCATTAGCTTTTTTCTTTTTTTTGTAAACCCTAAGTTTCCTTCTTAAAAGGAAACTCTGGGAATAGTGTGAAGGAACAGAGACAGGTCAATCTGGTAAATGGCTCAGAACAATTTTTCTTGTAAATGGTTCAGAAAAGTCAGTGATACTAAAGAAAGAGCCCAGCAACTTGACAGTAAGAGGACGCCACTGTTGATTGCTGAGAAAAAAGGTCAAGTGCAATGGTGGGGAAGCCCAGATTCCAAGGTGGATTCTAAGGGTTTCCATAGTGAGTAGGGACCAGAATCTAAGGCAATGTAAGGACAGAGGCATGGACAAGGTTTGGTGGTAAGGGATCTGGTCAATAGTTTCAGGAAGTAACAAAGCTGTTGGAATTTTTTGTGTTTTTGTAAAAGTTTATTATATGTTAAAAGAAAATTTCTCTTTTCTCATAACACCCTCATAGGTCTATAGCAATATTCAGCCATAAAAGGCATATGAAATCAAGCATACGTTTTCCTTTTTTAAATAGTAATAAGTACAATATTTTAGCTAACTCAGTGTACCCCAAATATTTTCATTTTAGCATATAACCAATATAAAAATTTACTCCGTCAGTTTTGAAATTTAAATTACTTAAAGGGGCATGAAGTTAAACATCCAAGACCTTGTTTTCACAAGATGCAGTTCAAATGCTCTGTCACATGTGTCTAGTGACTACTACATTAAACAGTACTATCTTAGAATATTGTTGATGCATTTTAAATGTCTACAAAGATTGACTGGCTCTTTTATGAAAAAAGCTTAAAGCAAAATCTCATTAATTTGGGATCTCCTAGTTTGGAATTTTTTTTTTTTTAAATTTTAGATTCAAGGGATATGTGTGAAGGTTTACATGGGTATATTACATGATGGTGAGGTTTAGGCTTCTATTGAACCCATTACCCAGATGGTGAGTATGGTACCCAATATATTGCTTTTCTATTCTTTCCCCACCTCCCTCCCCCCTTGGGAGTTTTCAGTGTCTGTTGTTCCCATCCTTGTGCCTGTGTGTAACCAGTTTTTGGCTCCCACTTATAAGTGAGAACATGCGGTATTCAGTTTTCTGTTTTTGTACTAATTCACTTAAAATAATGGCCTCTAGCTACATCCTCATTGCTACAAAGGACATGATTTCATCCTTTTTTTATAGCTGCATATATTACCACATGCCATATATGTACCACATTTTCTTCATCCAATCCACCATTGAGGGACACCTAGGTTGGTTCCATGTTTTTGCTATTGCGAGTAATGCTGCAATAAACATATGAGTTTACGTGTCTTTTTGGTAGAACAATTTGTTCTCCTTTGGGTACATACCCAGTAGAGGGATTGCTGAGTCAAATAGTTAATCTATTTTTAGTTCTTTGAGAAATCTCCGAACTGCTTTCCACAGGGGCTAAACTAGCTTACATTCCCACCAACAGTCTATGAACATTTTATTTTGTCTGCAACTTCATCAGCATCTATTGTTTTTTGACTTACTATCTTATATCTTACCTTTGACCACTCTGATTGGTGTGAGATGGTAACTCATTGTAGTTTTGATTTGCATTTCTCTGATGATTAGTGATGTTGATCACTTTTTCATGTTTGTTAACTACTTGTATGTCTTCTTTTGAAAAGTATTTGTTCATGTCCTTTGCCACCCACCCTCCCTTTTCTTTCTTTTTTTTTTTTTTTTTTGAGTCAGAGTCTCATGCTGTTGCCCAGGCTGGAGTGCAGTAGCACACTCACAGCCACCCCAGCATCGACTGCTGGACTCCAGCATTCCTTCTACCTCAGCCTTCCAAGTAGCTGGACCTACAGGCACGCACTACCACACCCAGCTAATTTTTTAATTTATTGTAGAGATGAGTCTTGCCAAGTTACCCAGTCTGGTCTCAGCCCCACGGGCTCAGGCAATCCATTCACCTTGGCCTCCCAAAGTACTAGGATTACAGGCTGAGTCACCAAACCTGGCCTGCCCGCTTTTTAAGGGTTGTTTTTTTTTTTTTTTTTCCTGTTGATTCATTTAAGTTCCTTGTAGATTTTGGATATCAGGTCTTTGTCAGGTATATTGTTTGCAGATATTTTCTGCCATTCTCTAGGTCATCTGTTTACTCTGCTGATAGTTTATTTTGCTATGCAGAGCTTTTTAGTTAATTTAGGTCCCACTTGCCAACTTTTGTTTTTGCTGCATTTGCTTTTGAGGACTTGGTCATAAATTTGTTGCCTAGGCTGATGTCCAGAAGAATATTTCCTAGGCTTTCTCCTGGGGTTATTTTTATAGTTGGAAGTCTCACATTTAAGTCTTTAATCCATCTTGAGTTCATTATTGCATATGGTAAGAGGAAGTTGTCCAGATTCATTCTTCTGCACATGGTCAGAATAAAGTGTCTTTTCCTCAGAGTTTATTTGTGTTAACTTAGTCAAAGATCAGTTGATTGTAGGTCAGTGATTTTATTTCTAGGTTCTCTATTTTGTTCCATTAGTCTATCTGTCTATTTTTGTACCAGTACCATTCTGTTTTGGGTATTGTAGCCTTGTAGAAAAGTTTGAAGTTTGGTAATGTGATGCCTCCAGCTTTGTTCTTTTTGCTTAGGATTGCTTTGGCTATTCAGTATAAGGTATTTTACTTATGTGTGTGTGTGTGTTATAAATGGAATTTTGTTCTTGATTTGGTTCTCAGGTTGAACATTGTTGATGTATAGAAATGCTACTGATTTTTGAATGTTGAATACCGAGACTTTACTGAAGTCGCTTATCAAGTCTTAGTGGATGTTTAGGGATTTCTAGATATAGAATCATATTACCTGCTTGCACTGATAAAGGACTTTGGCAAAGTCTTGGGGTACAAAATAAACATGCAAAAGACAGTTGCATTTGCATACACCAACAACAAGCAGGCAGAGACCCAAATTAAAATCACAATCCCATTTTCAATAGCCACACAAAAAATGAAATACCTTGGCATCTTCTTAACCAGAGAAGTGAAAGACCTTTACAATGAGAACTACAAAACACTGCTCAAAGAAATCCAAGAAGACACAAACAAATGGAAAAATATTCCATGCTCATGGATAGGAAGAATCAACATTGTTAAGATGTCCATCCTAACAAAGGCAAACCACAGATTCAACGTAATATCCACTAAATTACCAACATCATTCTTCTTAGACCTGGAAATGACAATACAGAAATTCATATGGAAGCATATATGACCACGAATAACCAAAACAATCCTTAGCAAAAGAAACAAAACAGGATGTATCACACTTCCAAACTTCAAACTTTACTATAAGGCTACAGTAATCAAAACAGTCTGGTACAAAAAGAACAGGCAAATAGACCAATGGAACAGAACAGAGATTCCAGAAGGCCTCAATTACTCAACCAACTCATCTTTGACAAAGCCTCCAACAACAACCACTGGGTTAAGAAGAACCTATTCAATAAATGGTGCTAAGAAAACTGGCTAATCACATGCAGAAGATTGAAACAGGACCCCTACCTATCACCACACACAAAAATTAACTCTAAACGGATCAAAGACCTAAACATAAAACCTCAAACTGTAAGAATCTTAGAAAACACAGAAGACACCATATGGAAATTGGAACCAGCAATCAATTCCTGATCAAAACCCTAAGTGCCCATACCATAAGAAATAAGATAGACAAGTGGGACCTCATCAAACTGAAAAGCTTTTGCAAAGCAAAAGAAACCATCAAGAGAGCAGGGAGACAGCCCACAGAATGGGAGAAAATATTTGCCAACTATATATTTGACAAAGGCCTAACATCAGGATCTACAAGGAACTCAAATGCACCAAAAGGAAAAAAATAAACAGTCCCATTAAAAAATGGGCAAAGGACATGAATAGACACTTCTCAAAAGAAAATATATGGGCAGCCAACAGACACATGAAAAAGTGCTCAGCCTCCATCAGAGAAATGCAAATCAAAACCACATTGAGATATCACCTAACCCCAGTAAGAATGGTCACCATTAATAAAACAAGCAACAACAGATGCTGGCAAGGATGCAGAGAAAAAGGAACACTTCTACACTGCTGGTGGGAATGCAAAGTAGTGCAACCTCTTTGGAAGACAGTGTGGCAATTTCTGAAAGAACTAGAAATTGACCTTCCATATGACCCAGCAATCTCCTTACTGGGAGTATACCGAGAAGAACTCAAATCACACTACAAAAAAGATACCTACATACGCATTTTGTTGCAGCTCTAGTCATAATAGCAAAAAAATGGAACCAATCAGACTGCCCATCAAAGATAGACTGGGTAAAAAATATGTGGTACATATACATAATGGAATATTATGCAGCCATAAAGGACAAGCATATCTACTTCACAGCAACTTGGATGGATTTAGAGTCTATCATACTCAGTGATCTATCACAGAAACAAAGAACAGAGTACCTACCATATGTTTTCACTCATAAGTGGATCTTGAACAATTATCATAATACTATAAGAAAGGAATTGTCAGTAGAGGGAAACTGCCAGGGTGGGGTGGGATTGGCAGTTGAGGGAAGCTGCCGGGAGGAGGGGCACACCTCATCAACAAAGGTGCCTGAATAATGAACATTTGTATACCTAATCCTGAATTGTACCCCGTACCTTTAAAATAATGGAAAAAGAAACAATCCTATCATATGTACAGAGAGATAATTTGACTTTCTCTTTTCCTATCTGGATCCTTTTATTTCTTTCTCCTGCCTGATTACTCTGGCTAGGACTATGTTAAATAGAAGTGGTAGAAATTTATATTGATACTTATTATTATTATTTTAAAAATAATGGGGACTTAAGCTTAAAGGCAAAGACCCAAGAGTCAACAAAGTGGGAGATTTAAAAAATGCGAGTAAACGTGACAATTGATAGAGTCTAATCCTGGAAAAGGTGTAGGTTTTGAATTTAAATCACAAGGATTATCTTTTGCAAGGAGAACCACTTTCTCAGAGAGAAGAAAGAAGATAAATAAGGGAAAATGCAAAAAACATTTGTGGAAGCTTGTTGGAAGCACTTACGCTTGAAGAAGAAGGAAATTCACTTTGTTGAGAGTGAGGAGAAAGAATAGTTGATATCGTGGATGAAAGAGGTGTAGGATTTCAGAGGTAGAGAATGTAATGGAGAGATGAAGAAAAGGATACTCAAATGCTTTTCAGAGATTATATGAATTTACAGTGGATTCAGTCAACATACTATGTTGACATTGCAATAGCATGTAACAATTTGGGAAGGTAAGAAAGTGAATGAGGGGAGATTTCTGACTGGGAATGGAGGGAAGTCAAAGGAATGTACAGTCATGCTCCTAGTGGTAAGGAAATACGTACATAAGCATACACACACACAAAACCCCCCAAACTACAATAACACAAAACTGAACTATACTAAGTAGAGAGATAAGAGAAATCAGAATGGAGGTAACAGACTGAGAAAATAGGAAGGAACTTTACGGATTAAAGTTCACAAAGAAATAAAAAATAGTAAGTGGCCAGGCGTGGTTGCTCATGCCTGTAATCCCAGCACTTTGGGAGTAAGGTGGGAGGACTGTTTGAGCCCAGGAGTTTGAGACTAGCCCAGGCAACATAGTGAGACTTTGTCAAGAAAGAAATAAAAGGAAGGAAGGAAAGAAAGAAAGAAAGGAAGGAAGGAAGGAAGGAAGGAAGGAAGGAAGGAAGGAAGGAAGGAAAGAAGGAAAGAAAGAAAGAAAGAAAGAAAGAAAGAAAGAAAGAAAGAAAGAAAGAAAGAAAGAAAGAAAGAAAGAAGGAAGGGCCTGTAGTCCCAGGGGAGGTTGAGGTGGGGGATTACCAGACCCAGGAGGTTGAGGCTGCAGTGAGCTGTGATTGTGCCACTGCACTCCAGCCTGGGCAACAGAGTGAGACTGTGTAAAAGACAAAGAAGGAGACTGAGAAGGGAATTCTCTATCCTTGAAGTGATTTGTTCACTGAGGCAGTCCCTCACACGGGTAACTAATAACTCCTGGAAATGTGTTCAATAGGCGAATGTATTAGGAAAAACAACCCCTAGATATTAGAAATCATTACTAGAAAAAAATATTACAGAATATCCCATGATGGTTTCTTTAAGTCCTGGCTCCTTCAGGCTTGAGTTCTAGCCACCCACCCCCCTACCCTAGAGCTCCACGCAAGGAAATGACTGTGGGCATCAGGCCACTCATGTCCCAAGCACCTGGGTAGACTCAACCTGATGACCAGCATCCACCAGGCTGGTTGGAACAGGGGAAGGGGACAGGAAACTTTATAATCTGCAGCTGCAGAGGACCTGATTTTGTTGTTTTACTAAGGGATTGAAGCTGTTTGCCAGAACTGCCCCACTCCTCAACTCAACAGAAGTGGTTCTAGGCCCTGGGACAGGACCCATGAGCCTCCTTCATGAGGTCTTTTGTGTAGAGGCAGAGGTCAAAGAACATGGTTCTTCGATGTGGGGTGGTAAGCACGAGGGCTACAAACCCTAGCAGCTTGTGCTGCTTTTGGTGAGCAGCAAATTACACCACCCATCACTCAGTAGCTGGTGCCAATCCCTAGATAGTGACCTGTAATGGAATTTGGTCTATAAAAAGTAACTAGGAGGGAGAGATTTGTTGTTGTTTGTCTACGTTGGGAGTCTCACTCTGTAGCCTATGCTGGAGCCACTGCAGCCTCGACCTGCTGGGCTCAGGCGATCCTCCAGCCTCAGCCATCCAAGTAGCTGGAAATACAGGTGCACACTACCACACCCAGCTAATTTTTTGATTTATTATAGAGATGAGATCTCACCAAGTTGTCCAGGCTGGACTTGAACCTCTGGACTCAAACAGTCCTCTTGTCTTAGTTCCCAAAGTACCGTTTGTTGGTTTTAAGAGATAGAGCCTCACTCTGTTGCCCAAGCTGGAGTGTAGTGGCACGATTATAGCTCACTGCAGTTTTGGGGGATCTTCCTACTTCAGCCTCCCAAGAAGCTGAAACTACAGGCATGCCACCACAACACCTGGCTAATTTTTAGATTTTTTTTGTAGAGACAGGGTTTTGCTATGTTTCCCAGGCTAATCTCAAATTCCTGGCTTCAAGTGATCCTCTATCCTCAGCCTCCCAAAATTGTTGGGATTATAGGTGTGAGCCACCAAGCCTACCCAGGAGGTGTACAGTGCAGACCACACACAACTAAAGACCCTATACTTGAAAGTTAAGAACCACTGGATGCGCTAGTGACATTGCAAATGAGGGTTGTCCCGACTAGGTGTGTAACTAAGGAAAATTGCACTCTCAATCTGGGAATTTGTTTTAATGTTCTGGGTCAGGAGCCTCCCATCTTCTGCAGACCATTAAAAAAGCACCCAGAATTCTTTCCCCTCCAACCTCTCACTTTCTTTTCTCCAGCATGCTACATCTAGATCAGGTGGTCTAACTCGCTCTACTGCAAAGAGCTTAACAGCATGGGTTCAAGAACACGGGCTGGGCTTCGGAGTCAGTTTGCCTGGATAAGCACTAAAACGTAGCTGTTATTCCTTTTATTAGAGCCACCATTTATCCCTGCCTGTGCACTTCTGAAAAATACCTATTCCTTGAAAGTTGTGAGTATGAACCCTCCTCATTTCCTTCTTGAGTTTGTTTTTGAAAGACTTTGAAAGTTCATTTCCTGCACAAATGCTTCCCTGACTGGAGGAGAGAGACGTAGTGAACTTGCCTTTCTTATCTAAACAAGCAACTTCCCATCCCCCATCTTATCTTAGCCAGGCGGGGCGAATATGCTGGGGGTGGGGTGGGGCATAGATGCCAGGTTTATTTTGTCTTAACGAAAAATATTACTGTTTTTACAGTAATAAATAAAATCAAACTATTTTACAATTTAGTTGGAATTTGATCCACTTTTGTAGCTTTTTCATGTT
Organism: Cephalopachus bancanus; assembly: GCA_027257055.1. NCBI lineage: Eukaryota > Metazoa > Chordata > Mammalia > Primates > Tarsiidae > Cephalopachus > Cephalopachus bancanus. Next base: position 7,306,246 of record JAPVLO010000006.1, read on the forward strand.
TCTGATAGATACAAAACCTTTTCCCTCAAGTAGCAGGCAAGGGAAAAGGTCTCTCCTTATTCTGCTTCCTCCGTAGCTGTGGTTCTTCTATGCTTCTGTGTTCTTTCCATCCTCCAATCTCTTTTCCTCATTTAAAAAATTTGATTTGCCTCTTTTAAAGCCAACAGTTACTCAAGAGTGAGAAAAAAATAAAAGAGGAAAAGAACCTCTTCACAATACTGACATTTTACAAGAATCACGTCTATTGAAAGGCGGTGATTTAAGAGGCACCACCAGGTACCATTTCATTAATTCTTTCATAAATTCATTCATTCATTCAACAAATGTCCCATGGAGGAGCACTTTCCCTTACTCACTGTAAAAAATCTAAATTGTATGTATACGCTTTATGTTTAGTTCTCCTACAATAGAAACTTGAGAAAATAAGTACCCAAACTGGATATATTCTTTTCTCCCACTTTGTAAAGCATAAACAACTTCATGTAGTTTTAGTAGTTTTTTCTCTCTTTTCCAGGGCATAGCAAAAAAAGCTAAGGTTTAAGATCCAGGCAAAACTGGGTTCAAATCTTGGCTATCTGTGTGAACTTAGGCAACTTAGTCTACTTTTGAGCTTTCATCAGTTAATACAGGGCAATTATAACTACAGCAAAGAGATGTGGAAGTTCAATGAGAAAAAGAATGTGAAATGCTTTGCCCAAGAAGAGCATCTTTCTTTATGTTATTGGTTGTCTTAGCTTATAAACCCTTTGGGGATAGATTGCAAATCCGTTCATCTGAATTGCAGTAGTATTAATAATCGATAGAAAAAACAAACAGTACTAACCTGAACACATTTAAGTAAAGCCATTTATTGATTTTGCAGCAGGGTATTTCACATGCAGGGCAATTCTTCCTTGACTGCTGTACTGAGCTGGGGAAATTCTGCAGTGGAAATTCAGAGACAGGTATTTCTCAGGCACTTTGTTTTCGCACGGGGAATTTCTTCTTTTCTTTCTCGCCCAAACAACAAGTTATAGTAATATATTTACATATTAATATTTATGAGATGGAACTGTGGAAAAACCGAGTATTGCAATGTGGCAGAATTGGGTTTTCTGTGACACCATACGCAAGTTACATGACTTTTCTGAGCCTTAGCGTTTTAAGTTATAAAATCGGCATACTGCTTATGTATATGTTTGGGTATGACGTATAATATATATTTCAAACACCTGGCACATAATTGACAATCAGTATTATTTCCTCCCCACCCAGGTCCACCTGACCAGTTACAGGGAAATGATTCCATGAACAACACCTGTCAGTGTGCCAGGCACTATGCTAGGCTCTCACCAGGTTCGCCTCATTTAATTCTCAAAACACTCTTACGAAGACCATAACAGAGGCAGTTTGACACGTGAAGCTGATGAAGTTTAAGCTTCAGCCCCTCCCTTGTGCAGATCCTTACAAGACCCCGAATCGAATTTTGTCTTTTCCTGGAAGAAACTCCCCTTCCCCCAGTTGTTTCCGTTTCAGGCCCCACAACGTGCGGAATCGCACCCGGAGAGGCATTACCATTTCCCTCCTTTTGCAGAGAGGGGTAAAAAGCAAGTTGCCCGAGATCCCACGCTCGTGAGTGGCGGAGCAAGATCTGAACCGAGGTGGCCTGACCCCAGAGCCCAGACTCGCAACCGCGGGAGGTGATGACAACCGTCTCGTCGAAAAGAGGCAAAGTTGCAAAGCGGGGGTGGATAAGAACGGCACAGAAGTCCCCCGGGCGGCTCGCGCGAGCAGGCTGGGGTCGGAGGGGGATCGCCCCGCCGAGGCTCCCGCCCCTTCCTCCCCTTCCCCTTTTCCGCGCCGCCGAGTCCGTGCCGCGCAGCACGCCCGGCGGCCGCCCTGACCCGCTCGCTGCCCTCGGAGCTGCCGGATCGCGCCGCGGGCTCGGGCTCCAGAACTTTCCAAGCGAGGGAAACTTGGCGGCGAGTCGCGAGACGGAGCAGGTGAGGCGCGGGCGGGGGCGCTGCGGGCGCCGGGGTCGCGGGGCTCAGGTGGGCGCGCCGGGCCGCAGGTGCCCACGTGCCGCGCGGAGCCCGCGGGCCCGGCGAGGCACCCGCCGAGGCTCCAGCCCGCGTCCTGCCCGCGCCGGCCGGGGGCGGCGGGCGAGCGCACGGGGCCCCGGCGGCCGCCTTTGTGCGGCTCGGGGCGCGCTTCCCTTTTCTCGGGCGTCCGCCGCTCGTCGCTTCTGCGGAGGGCGGGGCGGGTGACGCGGAAGCCGAGGAGCCGCCACCTAGCGCCCGCCTGCCCGCCGGCCCCGCGCGGGAGGCGTGTTCCGCCGTCCGCGGGGTCCCGTGCGCACCGGGGGGAGGGGGTGATTGCGCTGACCGCAGGGGCATTTCTGAACCGCCCAAACGTGAGAACTTCAAGTTCCAGCGCAGCCCGTCCCTCCCACCCCGAGAGACAGAGTTGATGGGAAGAAAGTGACCGAGTGGCGGCGGGGACGTCCTCGCAGACTTCGGGAGAAAAGGGGCCCGGGGCAGTGGCGCTCCCAGGACTCCCGACGGCGCGCACAACTATGGGAGCGGGTGCCCTTGGGGGGTGGCGGGTGCCCTTGGGGGGTGGCGGGTGCCCTTGGGGGTGGCGGGTGGGACCTGCTTCCCGCCGCGGTGGTCGTGGTGACTCTGGCGTGTGCACAGCTGTGTTGTTTTTGCATCGGCGACGGCTCCCAGGCCGTGTAGGGGGCGCTTCGTCCAGGGAAAGCCATTCCCCCAGTGCTAGTTTGGTTTACCAAGTGTGCAGAGGCCTGGGACCAGGAAAGCTGTTCGTTGTATAGGGAAAAAAACCAAAAAAACAAAAACTGAAGCAACAACCGTGGCAATTAGTTCAGTGTCATGGTATTGAGCGTCTGTTTGGCCACGTCGAGTGGAAGATATAACTCCAATGTGTTCAGGGCATAAATAATGACATTGCAAGGTTTACATTGTCTGGTATGGCGCTGCCTGTCACGAAGTGCCTCCAGGAGCACCTGGAGAGCTTTTCGGGGAACACCTGTGGGACCCGCCCCAGGGTCCTGAATCCAGGTGATTAGGCTGAAGCCCTGGGTGTGCATTTTGGTAAAAGCCTCCCTGGGGATTGTGCTGGGGACAGAATCAGGAGCTAGAAGTACTTGGTGGCACCAAGAACTTGTAATAGAGGTATTGGATAGGGTGTAGAAATGGGTAGAAAAGGGTCACATCAGAATAATGATTCAAAATGCTGGCGCAGGTGGTAACAAATGGATCCATGCTTTGGTTCTGCAGGTGATCTTTGGACTTGGAGTGCAGATTACCCTTGCCAGGAAAAGGGAAGGAGGGTAGGTGTTCAGGTGGTCAGATCTGTACCGTGGGGGTGTAAACAGCAACTCAAAAATTCAGTGTCATCCAGATGAAACGGGAGCCAGCTCCAGCCTGTGGAGGAAGGTTTGAACAATGCACCATGTCTGTTTCCTCTTCTCAAGAACCAAAGGCTTTAAGGTTATTTTCCTTTAAGTAGACCCTAAGCCAGTCGTTACCAGTGTGTCCTGCCCTATGGTAATCCCGACCTGTCTGAAAGCGGCATGTTTTCCTGCTAAATGTGAATTTTTGTTCCCTCATTCAACAGATGTGTTGGGGATCTTCATGTACCGGGCATTCTCGGAATACAAAGATGAATAAAACGCTGGTTTTTGCCCTAGGCCTGTCTGTTTAGTGGGAGAGATTGATGTGAAAACAGGCCACGATATGACCCGGTTACGATGATAACTGAGGTGCAGAATGAACAAAGGGCTGTCCTGCTTAGAGGAAGGGGCTGCTCCAAAGGAGGGTCCCCAGACTGTCTGTAGGAGGCAACACCAGAGCTGGGTGAACTGCACCTTCCGGCAGAAGCCACATGGAGGAGTAGCCAAATCTGTGTTCTTTTCTATCTTTTTTTCTATCTGATAACAATTCTAGTGTAATCATGTGCTGATAATCTAAAATGGAAATGACTTTAGGTTTCTTGATGACTCTTTTTAAAATTTACCAGGCACTCTGTCATTTGATCTGTAGAATTCTCAGCCATGTCCAAAGTTAACCCATGAAAAGGGTTTTTTTTTAAAGGAAAAATTCATGTGTTCTGCGTTCTTACTAAATAGCATCACTTAAAGAAACTAGTCAGATAAATTGTTTTCACTACATGCACCTTTAAAACTTGGGAGTTTTTTTGGTTCTCGTTGTGCTAATTACACAAGCTTAAAATGACAGTAAAGGGAATGGGCACAAAAGGAAGATGGTAAGATAAATCAAAAGGGAATAGCTAGAAGAGGGAGGTGAGGAGGAGAAAGAAGTTTGATAAAATTGATGGTGGGATGGTGAAAAAGACATGAGTGAAACCAGACATGGAGACTCATGCCTGTAATCTCAGCTGCTAGGGAGGCTGAGGCAGGAAGGATTGCTTGAGCCCAGGAGTCTGAGGCTGCAGTGAGCTATGATTGTGCCACTGGATTCCAGCCTGGGGGACAGAGTGAGACCCCATCTTTAAAAAAAATTAAAAACAAAAGAAGTGAGTGAATCAAATCTGACTGTCAGCTGCTTCCTCGGGGACTTATTGTCATACACTTCTAAAAATTAAACATGTATGGATTCTTAGTTTTAAAGTTTTTTCAAAACATAATAGGCAGTATAATGTAATAGTTAAAGCATGGGCTAAACAACCCTGTGTTTGAATAACTTACTAGCTGGTGACCTTGGTCAAGGATATTTTTTGACTTGGAGTCTTACTCTGTCACCCAGACTGGAGTGCAGTGGCATGCTTCCGGCCCCTGCACCTCGCCCTGCTGGGCTCCGGTGATCCTTCCACCTCAGCCTTCCAAGTAGCTGAAGCTACAGGCATGCGCTACCACGCCCGGCTAATTTTTTTTGACTTATTGTAGAGATGAGGTCTCGCCAAGTTGCCCGGGCAGGTCTTGTAACTGCAGGCTCAGACAGTCCACTCGCCTCAGCCTCCCTAAGTGCTAGGATTACAGGCTGAGCCACTGAGCCCAGACGGACAAGTCTCTTAATGAGCTGTGTCCACTCATTGGTGAAATGGAGACATAATATCTACAGGAGACTTGTGAAGATGAACAGCTTTGATGTTTCAGAGGCTCCTGGCCACAGTAAGGCTACATCTAGAAGGTGCTGCTTGTTCTTTTTTTTTTTGAGTCAGAATCTTACTCTGTCGTCCAGGCTGGAGTGCAGTGGAATGCTAGCAGCCACCCTAGCCTTGACCTGCTGGGCTCAGGTGATCCTCCCGCCTCAGTCTTTCGAGTAGCTAGAACTGGTGCGTGCCACCATACCTGGCTAATTTTTTTTATTATGTAGAGGTGAGGTCTCGCCAAGTTGCCCAGGCTGGTCTTGAACCCCTGGGCTCAGGCAATCCTCTAGCCTCCACTTCCCAAAGTGCTGGGATTACAGATGTGAACCACCGCACCGAGCTGTTCTTTTTCTTTATCTCATCTTCTGGGCCCTAGTGGAAGCCTGGGTAGCCAGCTCTGTCCTCTTTTTACTCTTGTGGGACAGTTGGCATTGGGAGTGATGGACTTGCTAATGTCAAGTAGCTGATGGGTGGCAGAACTGACATTCGAAGCTGTGTCTTTGGGAATTTGGTCCTGTGTGTGTCTTCGGCTCCATGCTGCAGTTGGCTGTGTACCAGCTGTGATGACTCTGGAGTTAAAGGGGGCAAAAACTGTAATCATGGGTGTCTGGTACAACTCTTCTACTCACACTGTTACCTAGTACCTTCCCACTTCTCATGAAAGATTTCTTTGAAAATTACATTTTTTTTCCTTCTGAGACTTATGGGAGGTTCCTTGTGGGTAGGAGTGGGTGGAGAGGGTAGGAAAGCCTTAAGGAAGTCATATATGGAAGAGCTTAGAAGGGGAAACCCCTCTCTCTAACTTCCAGTAATGTGCTATCATATTACTAGAAAAATAGCCTTATTGCTCAGCGACTTAACTGCTCTTGTCTGCAACTGGTGCTTCTGGTGTCAGAAATAATATTTCCTGGCATGTCCTCTTTCATGTATGTCTGATTCCTGGAGAGGTGGGGGAGGGGCCGTTGAGTTGTGCACAGAGTTCACGGGTGTGGGTCAGATTTTAATTAGAATGATAATTGGTTATTTGGAATGAAAATATGACCAAGAATCTCCTCACTGAAAAATAAGGGCACAGAAAAATATAAAGGAATAATGTTTTTGAGAGTAGGTCCCAGTGTTGGTTCATTTTTTTTCCTTAGGAAGGAGCAGCTTTAATCTTCATAGATCACTTTTCTAGTTTTAGACGGAGATAGTGTCCCACTTTCATGTCTTTAAAGTCAGTATTTTTTACCTTCTCAATCAAGTAATCAAAAAAATGTAGTGTGCCATAGGTAGTACACAAAGGTGGAAAGCCAACTTTTTTTTTTTTTTTTTTTTTTGAGTTGGAGTCTCACTCTGTCACCCAGGCTGGAGTGCAGTGGCACACTCATGGCCACACCAGCATCAACCTGCTGGGCTCTGGCGATCTTCCGCCTCAGCCTTACAAGTAGCCAGAACTACAGGTGCGTGCTACCACACCCAGCTAATTTTTTAGTTTATTGTAGAGATGAGGTCCACGATGTTGCCCAGACTGGTCTTGAACCAACAGGCTCAGACAATCCTCACGCATTGGCCTACCAAAGTGCTAGGATTACAGGCTTGAGCCACCACACCTGGCCAAAAGCCAACATTTAAGCTAGGGAGTTATAAAGAACCAACTGGGCGATATAAATGCAGATAATAAGTGGTGTGGCAGAGTTTCCCAACAGGGAGGGATCAGAGGGTTCTCACAAGATTTGAGAAAGCTTCATGGAAGAGGAGAGGAAATTTCCCTTGCCAGAGGGATGAGAATGACCTTTCCAATCCTTGGTTACGTGGGGACAGGGAGGTGGCATTAGGGGTAGAGAAATGAAAAAGTAAAGTTATAACCTGGAATCTCAAAGCTGATCTTCCAAAATAGGCCCAGGTACCCCAAAAGACTGAGGCAGGCTGACTTGCTGGGCAGCCTTGGGGAGGAGAAAATATTAAGAGCAAAGCATAGCATGTTCAGACAATATCAAGCCTCCCCCAAATTCACAGCAGGTGATAGGCTCAGTGAGTGACTGTGATAGGTGCCGTTTTCTGAATACATTTGCTAAATATATTTACAATATCTGGGAGCATTAAAGTTAGGATAAGGGCTGGGAATGGTATTTACCAAAATATAAATGATTCTTCCCTATTGGAAAGGAGGTTACAGAACAGAAAGCCACAGGGTCCCCAGGAAAAGGAATTGGAGAGGAGACATCTGTAGAGAACTTTGTTAACAGACACAAAAGGCCTGAATCCTGCCCCTTTGCTGGGGGAACCTCAGCAAGACCTGTGGGTGTGAGTCACATTCAGTAAACTAATAAGAAACGAACACCACATCCCCTTTTTAAGAGTCTTAATTTACATCAGAAAGATGAAAGTGCCTGGCTGGGCCATACACTTTTTTCGATAGCAGATTTAGACATTTTCTTCATGGTGAGAAAGCCAAATAAAGGTTGGGGATCTACTTGCTGAGAAACGAATCAAAGCAAAATGAGTTGACTGATCTTCAGTGATGGTGGTATGAAGTCATGGGAGCCGGATCTACCCTTCACCTGTCAGTGAGTAGGGATGTCCCAGTTGGCGAGCCTCTTTCTTTCTTAGGAGTAGCATCCTGTTTTTGTTTGTTTGAGTGAAGGTCTCACTCTGTCACCTAGGCTGGAGTGCAGTGTCACAATCATGACTCACCGCAGCCTTGACCTCCCAGGCCATCCTTCTGCTTCAGCCTCCTGAGTAGCTTGTACTATGGGCATGTGCTACCACACCTGGCTAATTTTTAAATATTTTTTTGTAGCGACGAGGTCTCATTATGTAGCCCAGTCTGATCTCAAACTTCTGGGCTCAAGCAATTCTTCCATCTCAGCCTCCCTAAGTGCTGGGTTTACGGACTTTAGCCACTGCACCTGGCTGGAAGTAGCATCCGTAATGTTCATAAACCACTGTGTTAGCATCTCTAACACAGTGCCAAGGATGTGTTGCCTGATTAAGTGCTCCTCACGTCTTCCTTCCCTGGACTCCAAATCACCACCAGCCTTTGCTTGTGTTTGTCAACCACATGTCAATTTTGATGATTTTGATGTCTTAACTTATGGTAACTTCTCCCAAGTTGGAAGTCATTTATCTTAGGAGACATTCTAAAATGTATGATTTTGCTTTTGAGTACTATTTTGACAGTGCTGCAAATTTTAGTTTTAGTATAAGTGTGTGCATTTGGAGTCACTCAAGTACCCATTGGTTCAGGCTAAACCTGGAATACGATCTGTCTGAAGGCACAACTGCAATAGTAATAATAGGCTCCTTCGGACGTTGATTTGTGTGAATCCATGAACCTGAGAACTGTGGATGGAAGGAAGAAAGAAGCAGCATGTAAAGGTTTAAAAAAAAATGGAGAGAAGTGGTGTGGAGGCGATGGGATGGCATTTGGTACCCCCTCCAACAAACCCTTCTCCTGGGGCCCATTCACTTAGACTGAGCTTTTGGGAGAGGAGTGAGAGATGTGAGCTGATGAGCTAATTTTCATCGTATTTTTGGAGGAGGATCAAAGGGAATATAGTGTCTTAGAGCAGCTTGAGGGTTTGAGATCTTTGGGGAGTGAATTGGGAGATGGGCACCAGGGCAGGGAAGAGGACACGTCTCTGCAGCACCATAGGCAGCGTTCTGAGTGGAGCTGATGCTGGCGCTTGCATCCTCTGCCACTGATGGGCCAGCTCCTGACCAGGTGAATATGTGGGGTGCCCCTGATTAGAAGAAGAATGATTTTAATATACCAATTACCCTGTACAGACAGGATATTTATGAACCACTTGTGCATGTTTGGGAGAAGTAGAAGTATGGAGTTTTTATCAAGCAAGAGATAAACAGAACACTACCCGTTATTATTGATTTGCAGTATGTAAAATTGGCTCTGTCTGTAAATAGGTCTTGATATTGTTTGATAAAAGTGAGTGTATTTTTGGAAGGAAGTTTGGCTTTTTTTTAAACATACAAAGCTGTGTATACTCTTACCACATAATCCTTGGTATTTACCCAAAGTGATTAAAAACATATGTCCGCACAAATATCTGGAAAGGATGTCAGTAGTAACTTTATTCCTAGTTGCCAAAACTTGAAAGCAACCAAGATCTCCTTTAGTAAGTAATGGATAAATAAACTCTGGTGCATCCAGAAAATGGGATATTATTCAGTACTAAAAAGAAATGGGCTATCAAACCATGAAACAACATGGAGAAACTTAAATCCCTATTACTGAGTGAAATAAGCTAATCCTAAAGGCTGCGTAGTATATGATTTTAGCTATATGACATTCTAGAAAAGGCCAAAACTATGGAAACTGTAAAAAGATCAGTGATTGCCAAGGTTTAGAGGAAGAAGTAGGATGAATGGGTGGAGCACTAGAATCTTTCTTGTTTTTTTTTGTTTTTTGTTTTTTTTTTGTCAGAGTCTTACTCTGTCACCCAAGTTGGAGTACAGTGGTATGTTCCCGGCTCACCACAGCCTCAACCTCTTGGACTTAAGCAAATCAGTCCTTCTGTCTTAGCCTCCCAAGAAGCTGGGACTACAGGCATGTGCCACCATGCCTGGATAATTGTAAAATTTTTATTTTGTAGAGATGAGGTCTTGCTATGTTGCCCAGGCTGGTCTTGAACTCCTGGACTTAAGTAATCTTCTTACCCTGGCCTCCCAAAGTGCTGGGATTACAGGTGTGAGCCATCATGCCTGGCTAAAGCACAATGACTTTTTCATTGCAGTGAAACTCCTGTCTGCTATTATATGAGTGGATACCTGTCATTATACATTTGTTTAAACCCATAGAATGTATAACACAAAGAGTGATCCCTAATGTAAACTCTGGGTGATAATGATATGTCAATGTAGATTCAACATTTAGAACAAATATCTCCTCTGGTGGATGTCGATAATGGTGAAGGCTTTGCATGTGTGAGGGCAGGTGCTATGTGGGAAATCTCTGTTCCTTCTGCTTCGTTTCGCTGTGAACCTAAAACTGCTCTTAAAAAATAGACTATATTCTTTAAAGTGAATATGTTAAAATGCATAAAATCGTGGTTACCAAATGATTCTTTGGAGCCCTAGGGATTCTTTGGAGCCCTAGCCTTAGAGATGGGTGTGGGTAGGGGAAGGGATGAGGGGACAGGAAAGTGCATGATCTTTTACCGTGTCGCTTCAATTTGTCTGTTGTACTTTTGTCTGTCTTGTATGTTGAGCCTCTGAAATATCATTATGAAAAAGGGTGTATCAGCTTTCAAAAGTAAGAGTGCCATTGTTTTATGAGCTTCCTTTTTTTTTAAGTCCAAATTGTAGGGTTGCCATTTATTTGGAGCATGACTCTGTGTCTGTGTGAATATTAGTACCCTGATCAAGACAGGGGCTGTGTAGTCGCTCACGGGGACCAGATTTCTTCTTCTAGGCCTTGTTATCATGAATAATGTAGATACCTTTTGCTTTCCTCAAGGCATCTGTGGTTATAATTTATATCTGACAACCGTGGCTCCAGACTGGAAATGAGCACGTACCTATCTCTTTTTTCCTGTATTGAGTCTCAGAACTTTGCAAAGAATGAATGTGAAGGTCGGGGTTGGGGGCAGAGGAGAGATGGGCCAGCCTGAGGGTCGTGATGGAAGAGACTGAAGAGTTGAGTCTGGAGCGAGGAGAAAGACCCCACAGGCTTGAGGGCAGCTGGAGGTCCCGCGATAGAGGCATTCTAGGCACGGAGGAGCCAGATCTGGGGACAAAGGCAGTTTGGTACAGATAAAAACTTAAGCTGAAACCGTGTAAAACCTCCTTTGTACAATCAGATTCCTCGCGTTAGAGAATGCTGGGAGGCGGTGTGGTTTTGAATAGCAAGCACAGCAAGAGATGGTGGGTTGTGGTTCAGGTGCTGCCTCTGTTCTTGCTTTGTGACCTTTGAGTTCGTTTCCTTATATGTAAAATGAAAGTGTTCAACTAAGCGCTCTGCAAGCTTTCTTCTCTGTTGAGCACCCTGTGTTTCTGGGTGAATGTGTTTTCGTGAATATACGGTTATGAATATCTGTGGATGTACCTCTCAGTGCTCATTAGAAATTTCTTTTTCAAAATATGTAGTACCACAGTGTACAGAGGATGTTCTTCAATAGAAAATTCTATTTTTTGAGCTTCAATAACCCTTGGGTGGAATCTTTTATTATAACAATTCTTGTTGAAAAAGTGCTGGGTTAATGCATTTTTCTCATGTTTTAATTTGTACATGTCCAAACACTGAACTGTGTTAGATATAAAATTTCATTAAATTTTGCATAATCATTTGTTATTTAAATATCACATTTCTTTTACAACTCCTAAATTTATAAAGTAATTTAGCCAGAGATAATTTTGTAAAGAAAATAGCTCTAGTATATCCACATATGAATACACATACGCACTTTTATTTTTCTTTTATGAGTATAAAGGATGTTTGGAAGGACATACAACAAACTTAATCTTAACTATCTCTGATTAATAGACTGGGAGGGGCTGGTCAACTCTTAATATTTTACTTTGTATACTTTTATTTGTTACAGTGAACATGTATTTTAATCTTGACTCTCTGTGATTAATGGACTGAGGGGCTGGTCAACTCTTAGTATTTTACTTTGTATACTTTTGTTTGTTACAGTGAACATGTATTTTATAATTTCATGCATGTGATTTGTTACAGCATGCGACTTCAAAAAAATACTTTAATCGCTAGGCTCGGCGGCTCAGCCTGTAATCCTAGCACTTTGGGAGGCTGAGGTGAGTGGATTGCCTGAGCCCACGGGTTTGAGACCAGTCCAGGCAAGTTGGTGAGACCTCATCTCTACAAGAAATAAAAAAAAATTAGCCGGGCATGGTAGCACATTCCTGTAGTTCCAGCTACTTGGAAGTCTGAGGCGGAAGGATCACCAGAGCCCAGCATGTTGATGCTGTGGTGGCCATGAGTGTGCCACTGCACTCCAGCCTGGGTGACAGAGTGAGACTCCAACTCAAAAAAAAAAGCTAAAATCAAACAACAAAACTTTGACTTTATTGGATTTATACAATGTCAAATTACAATTTGACATTAGTAGTTTAAGACCTGTGGTTAAATAGTATTGTTTTAGCCAGGCACGGTAGTGCACGCCTGTAATCCCAGCACTTTGGGAGGCACAGGCAAGAAGATTGCCTGAGCGCAGGGGTTCGAGACCAGCCTGGGCAACTAGGTGAGACTTTGTCTCTACAATAAATGAAAAAATTAGCCAGGTGTGGTGTCACATGCCTGTGGTTAGAGCTACTTGGAAGGCTGAGGCAAAAGGATCGCCTGAGCCCAGCAGGTCAAAGATGTGGTGGCCATGAATGTCCCACTGCACTCCAGGCTGGGCAACAGAGTGACACTCCAACTCGAAGAACAAAAATGTATCCTTTTGTGGGACCACAGAGAGAAATAAATACCCCTTCCCCCACCTCTCTGATGGATTTTGAAGTTGAAGGTGTTCTTTTTGGTGTGTACTTGGGCAGGATTTGTGTGATAATTAATGTAAGCAAAGATTTTTCTCTAGCTACCTTAAGAGGCTGGGTCCAGAGATGAAAATAAGTTTCTTAATATTTGGTTGTAGCTTCGTTGAGGAATGTGTTGAGAAAGATCTTGACATCATATCTGTGTTCACTGGGCAAGATTCCCATGATCAGTAACTGGCCTGATATAGGTACTAGAGATTAGAGGAAATAGCTGATCATTTGCCATGTATTTGCCATTCCTGAAGCCTAGACTTTTATGTGATACATTTCTTAATGAAGGTAAAGATTTCTCTTTTCATTCAAATCTCTGAATAGCTTATTCCATTTATTATATTTAATCAGGTAGTATTTTGTGCAGTTATTGAATAGTTTAATGATAAATCATGTTAAGATGGCAAGGACTGAGATCTTCTGTGTCCCTGATAGATCCTAGCAAGGTATTATACCTGAATGAACTTCTCAAGAATTGGTGACTAATTGAAAAAAATGACAGGTTCATTTGTTTTGACAGTGTGTAGTTATTGGTAATAAGGGTGATGCAAAATGACTGTGCATCAGTTAAATAATATCTTGTTTATCAAAACGTTTGAGTATTGGTGCTAAACTGAAATTTAGTACTGTGATTGTAATTTCTTTCTGTAACCTCCTTCAATCATCTCAGCTCATGATTTCAAGAAAGAGTTAAATGGCTTCAATATATGAATAAGGAATAGTTCAAATTTCACATTTTCAGTCTAAAAGGGCACCAATATTGCATATACCCTGGATGTGAAGAGAGGGATATAAGGGATCTGTGTGTTTTTTCTTTTCATGAGGAACAGTTGATGGAAAAGGAAAAATACAGAAAATCAGTCCTTCTGCTCCCTCTCCCCCCATGCCTTTTTTGGTCTAGGAGTTGTGGAAAAAGAAAAGCACTTAATCACAGAGTAATGTGAAGCTGCCAGCATACTGGATCTTCAGTTATTTCAGACTGGATTTTAAAATCATGCATTTGTATGATATTCTGTTTGTAGCCATAGGAACAAGATGTTTATCCATTCATACGTTTAACAATATTTATTGAACACCTACTATATAACAAGCACTGTTTAGACTCTGGGAATAGAGTGCTAGACAAGAGACAGAGCCCCCATTTCATGCTCATTGCAGATGAGAAAATTAGATCTCTACAAAGCATGTTGTCCAAAGTGGTAGAATTGGGACTTGACCTAAGTATCCAGATTCCAAATTCAGTGTTCTGTCATTTATACCACACTGCTCCACATAATTTTAGAAGACCTCAGTTGACTATCAGTAGAACTGTTATAGCTGCCTTTTCTTTGCCCCACCCTTGGGGGTGGTCTGCTGTTTTCATTGACATGAGGAATGGTATGGACATATATGGAGATACAGTGTGGGGATCACTTCCTCCCTTTCTTGATCCTAGAGCAAATCATGTTAATTTTCTGAATAGCAACCTAGGATCATGTCATTAAAAATAATATACAAGTTGACTTTGTGTGGTGACTCACACCTGTATTCTCCGCATTTTGGGAGGCCAAGGCAGGAGATTTGCTTGGGTCCAGGAGTTTGAGACCAGCCTGGGCAACATAGCAAGACCTTGTCTCTATAAAAACAAAACTAGCAGGGTATGGTGGTGTGTGCCTGTCCCAACCACTCAGGAGGCTGAAGCAGACAGATCACCGAAGCCCAGAGGTTGAGGCTGCAGTAAACTGGGATCATGCTACTGCACTCCAGCCTGGGCGACAGAGTGAGATCTTGTCTCAGGAAACTTTTTTCTAAAAATAATAAAGTAATTGGAGAAGTATTTTTTCAAACTCTTAAGTCTTAATTTGGTATGAGAGCAACATAAAATAAAGAAATCTTGGAGTACATCATGATTCTTAAGTAAAATATTGTTATGTAAAACTTTTATTTTACAAATATATATTTGAACTAGGTTGCAGTATGAAATATTTCTGTTAATGTTGGTTGTGGTCAAGACATTTATAATGTATTGGTTTAAAGGGCATCAGGTAAGACAGCATTTGTGAAAAAAATAGAGGTAGATGATTGTCTTTAGTTATTATTTGAGTGTGTGTGTACCAAACAAATTCAAAGCAGTAAAGTAGAATTAGTGTGATGAAAGTGTTGGAAGTCATTTGGCACCTGAATATATGCTTGAATGGATTTTTTTTTTCCATTAAATACATGTAAGTTGCAGTTACTGATTTCCTTGTCCAATACTTTTGGTTGTTTGGTTTCTTGTATTGAGTGGATTTGTTATTTTTTGAAATTTATTTTTTAATTGTGTGGTATATAGAAAATTTGGAGAAACAAAGTATCTAATTGAGGCTATTTCCTAGGATATTACCTGATTCTGGTAATGTCTACAGGAATCTAGATTTTAAGTTGTTACATATTACATACTGACTTATTGTAAAGCTGATTTAAGATTGTATTTTTGAGTCAGTCTCACTCTGTTGCTCAGACTGGAGTTCAGTGGCATGCTCATGACCATCGTCTCATGCCAAACACTGTTTAGACTTATTTAGCCTCGACCTGCTGGGCTCAGGTGATCCTTCTGTATCAGCCTTCCAAGTACCTGGAACTACAGGCCTCTATGCCCAGCTAACTTTTTTTTTCATTTATTGCAGAGATGAGGTCTCATCAAGTTTCCTAGACTGGTCTCAAAGCCATGGGCTCAGGCAATCCTCTTGCCGCCACCTCCCAAAGTACTGGGCTTATAGATGTGAGCCATCTTGATTTCAGATTTTATCTTTAATTAATCTATAAATGTTTGTCAGTTTGTGCCAGAAGATATTATTTATAATAAAAGAGTAACAAATATACTACCCTAAACTGGGGTTTTTAATAGACTAGGAAAATGTCATTAATGAAATTTGATAATTTGCACAGGAATTGAACCAATACCTTGGAAAGATAAGAACTTGTTGCTCCAAAAATGAACTATGTAAATATATGTTAAGGGTTTTAGGCCCAGCTTGGTGGCTCAACCTGTAATCCCAGCACTCTGGGAGGCCGAGGTGAGTGGATTGCCTGAGCCCTCGGGTTTGAGACCAGCCTGGGCAACTTGGCGAGACCTCGTCTCTATAATAAATCAAAAAAATTAGCCAGACGTAGTAGCATGCTCCTGTAGTTCTGGCTACTTGGAAGGCTGAGGTGGAAGGATCGCCGGAGCCCAGCAGGTCGATGCTGGGGTGGCCATGAGCGTGCCACTACATTCCAGCCTGGGCGATGTAGTGAGACTCCAACTCAAAAAAAAAAAAAAAAGAGTTTTAAATCTTCGTAAAAATATATTTTTTGGAAGCACTTAAGAAAAATATCTATTTAAAAGAATATCAATTATTGAGGTGGTCAGAACAGAGATGTATTTAATTATTGTGTGATTATTCTTCACAAGGTAGGAATAAGATATTTATTCCTAGAGTAAGCTTGTAATCTAATTACGGAGACAAACAGAAGAAAAGCTAACCTTATAAGGATATAGAAGGATATCCTCTTCCTCAGAGGACAGGAATAATGTGTAATAGATACTACGACCTTGTTCTTGGGAGGGAAACTGAGCACGCCCCAGATGCTGGTATCAAAGCCCTTCTGGGCATTGTGTTATAGGCCCAGTTGACTTACTTGAGTTTAACCAGTTAATTTCGGGGTGGGAGGGAGGAAGTAACTAATTATTTTGTTCTAATTATAATTAATGCAGGAGTTGGTCTGTTGCATTTCACCTGGGGGGTGTATGTTCCAGAATGATATGGGCAACGTAAAACTCTTTTTTCCCTTAGTTGGTCTCAATTCCTCTGGACTCTAACCAGACACATAAATACTTTGAGTTCACCTCAGACTGCATCCTCACCTGCCTCAATTAACAGAGGATCTAAATTGTGAAAGGCTTCCTTCCCATTCACCCATCCCTAACCGTGCCACTTATGCACATCTGCATCTTTCCTTCCCTCCTCTTCTCCAGCCTCAGGGTATCTATTCTGAGTCCTGACCCATCTTTGCCCTCCAGGACCTCACTCCCTCGGTTACATCCTCCCCCTCATAATTAGAAGTGGCAAGGCACAGAATATAAAGACCTTGCCTCTGGAGCTACCATCTTTCTAAATATGTGACCTTGAATATGTTGTTTAACCTCCCGGTTCCATCTGAGAAATAGGACTAGTAATAGGGCTTATCTTACAATATTGGGAGCAGGATGCCATGAATTAAGGTAGGTAAGGAGTTGGAATAGAATCTGGCACAAGCTCTCAATAAATGTTAACTTTTACTATTTGTACTATTCCTCTTACTGCTACTACTGTTAACATGCTCATCTCTAAATATTTATTGGTTCTCCTCCCTTAGCCCATATATTTGTGACGTTTCCTGGCAGGGCTCTGTCTGCTAACTGCTTCTCAACATTCCACCTTCAAGTCTTTTTTTTTTTCCTTTATTTTAAAGATATGGGGTACAATTCAGGGTTAGATATACAAGTGTTCCTTATGCAGATACCCTTGTTGATGAGGTGTGCCCCGATCCTCAGAAGATCCCCATTACTGCCAATCCACCAGCCCTCCCCTGGCAGGTTCCCACTACTGACAATCCCTTTCTTATAGTATTATGATAATTGTTCACGGTCTACTTATGAGTGAGAACATATGGTACTTTGTTCTTTGTTTCTGTGATAGATCACTGAGTATGAGCAACTCTAAATCCAAGTTGCTGCAAAGTCCATATGTTTGTCCTTCTTTATGGCTGCATAATATTCCATTGTGTATATGTACCACATTTTAAAAAATCCAGCCCCATGTCAATGGGCAGCACAGTTGGTTCCATGTTTTTGCTACTGTGAATGGTGCTGCAATAAGCATATGTGTGCAGGTATCTTTTTGGGAGAATGATTTGAGTTCTTTTGGATATATTCCCAATAGGGGGATTGCTGGGTCATATGGAAGGTCAATTTCTAGTTCTTTCAGAAATTTCCAGACTGTTTTCCAAAGAGGTTGCATTGGTTTGCATTCCCACTAGCAGTGTAGAAGCGTTTCTTTTTCTCCACATACTCGCCAGCATCTGTTGTTTGTTTTATTAATGATGGCCATTCTTACTGGGGTTAGGTGGTATCTCAGTGTGGTTTTGATTTGCATTTCTCTGATGATGAGTGAGGCTGAGCACTTTTTCATGTGTCTGTTGGCTGCCCATATATCTTCTTTTCAGAAGTGTGTATTCATGTCTTTTGCCCACTTTGTAATGGGGTTTTTTTCTTTCCTTTTGGCATGTTTGAGTTCCTTGTAGATCCTAGATGTTAGGACTTTGTCAGATATACAGTTGGAAAATATTTTTTCCCACTCCATGGGCTGTCTCCTTACTCACTTGATGGTTTCTTTGGCTTTGCAGAAGCTTTTCAGTTTGATGAGATCTCATTTGTCTATCTTATCTCTTATAGCCTGGGCACTTGGGGTTTTGATCAGGAATTAGTTGCCAGTTCCAATTTCCATAAGGGTGTCTCCTGCGTTTTCTAAGATTCTTATAGTTTGAGGTTTTATGTTTAGGTCTTTGATCCATTTAGAACTGATTTTTGTGTATGGTGATAGGTAGGGGTCCTGTTTCAGTCTTCTGCATGTGGTCAGTCAGTTTTCCCAGCACCATTTACTGAATAGGTTCTCCTCTCCCCAGGGGTTGTTGTTGGAGGCTTTGACAAAGATAAGTTGGTTGAGAAATTGAGGTTTTGCTTCTGGAATCTCTATCCTGTTCTATTTGTTTGTATGTCTGTTCTTGTACCAATACCAGGTTGTTTTGATGATTGTAGCCTTATGTAAAGTTTGAAGTCTGGAAGGGTGATTACCTCCTGCTTTATTTCTTTTGCTAAGGATTGTTTTGGCTGTTCATGGCCATTTACGTTTCCATATGAATTTCTGTATTGTCATTTCCAGGTATGAGAAGAAAGATTTTGGTAATTTAATGGGTATTGCGTTGAATCTGTAGATTACCTTTGTTTAGGATGGACATCTTAACAATGTTGATTCTTCCTATCCGTGAGCATGGAATATTTTTCCATTTGTTTGTGTCTTCTTGGATTTCTCTGAGCAGTGTTTTGTAGTTTTCATCATAAAGATCTTTTACTTCTCTGGTTAGGAAGATGCTGAAATATGTCATTTTTGTGTGTGTGGCTATTGTGAATAAGATTGTGCTTTTTATTTGGTTCTCTGCCTATCTGTAGTTGGTGTATAAGAATGCAACTGTCTTTTGCACTTTTTTTTTGTACCCACAGAATTTGCCAAAGCCCTTTATCAGTACAAGCAGGTTTTTGACAGATTCTCTTGGATTTTCAAGGTATGGGGTCATATCCCTCTTTGCTGATGATCACTTAACTTTCTCTTTTCCTATTTGTGTACCCTGATTTCCTTCTCTTGTCTAATTGCTCTAGCTAGGACTTCCAACACAATGTTGAACAAGAGGGATGAGAGTGGGCAGCCTTGTTTTGTTCCAGTTTTTAGGGGAAGTGTTTCCAGTTTCTGTCCATTTAGCAATATGCTGGCTGTTGGTTTATCATAGATGGAGCTTACTATTTTGAGATATGTTCCTTTTATACCTAGGTGTTTGAGGATTTTTATCAAGAAATGATGCTGGATTTTATCAAAAGCTTTTTCTGCATCTAGTGATATAATCATGTGGTTCTTGTTTTTACATGTGTTGATGTCTTTAATTACATTTATGTTCTCAACCTACTTATCTTTAACAAAGCCTCCACTGCCAACCACTGGGAAGAGGAAAACCTATTCAGTAAATGGTGCTGGAAAAACTGGCTGACTACATGCAGAAGATTAAAACAAGACCCCTACCTATCACCAGATGCAAAAATCAACTCTCAATGGATCAAAGACCTAAATGTAAAACCTCAGACTCTAAGAATCTAGGAAAATGCAGGAGACACCTTTATGGAAATTGGAACTGGTAACCAATTCCTGACCAAAACCGCATGTGCTCATGCCATAAGAGATAAGGTTGACAAGTAGGACCTCATCAAACTGACAAGCTTCTGCAAAGCCAAAGAAACCATCAAGAGAGCAGAGAGATAGCACACAGAATGGGAAAAAATAATTGCCAACTGTATATCTGACAAAGGCTTAATAGCTAGGATCTACAAGGAATGTGCCAAGAAGAAAAAGAGAAACAGTCAAAGTGGGTAACGGATATGAATAGATATTTCTCAAAAGAAGACATATGAGCAGCCAACAGATACATGAAAAAATGCTGAGTCTCACTAGTCATTAAAGAAATGCAAATTAAAACTACACTGAGATACCACCTAACTCCAGTCAGGATGGCCGTCATCAATAACTCAAAAAACAACAGATGCTGGAGAGGATGTGGGCAAAAGAGGATACTTCTACACTGTTGATGGGGTTGTAAACTAATAAAACCTCTGTGGAAAACAGTTTGGCAATTCCTAAAAGATCTGAAAATCGACCTCCAATACAACCCCACAATCCTCCTACTGTGAAAATACCTGGAGGAACTCAAATCACTCAAGAAGATACTTGCACATGCATTTTTATTGCAGCATTGTTCATAATAGCAAAAACATGGAACCAACCAAGCTGCCCATCAAAAGAGGACTGGATAAAAAAAAGTGATACATATACATGATGGCATATTACGCAGCCATAAAGAAAGAAAATTATGAACTTCACAGCAACTTAGATGGACTTAAGTCTATAATACTGAGTGATGTATCACAGAAACAAAGAACTGAGTATCATATGTTCTCACTCATAAGTGGACCTTGAACAATTGTCATAATACTATAAGAAAAGGATGGCAATAGTAGGTAACTGCAGGGGCGGGAGGAGGCATAATTGGCAGTAGTGGGAATCTGCTGGTGGGGGGTCCCTACTGCTTTAACAAGGGTACCTGCGTAACAAACGTTTGTATACCTAATCCTGAATTGTACCCCACATCTTTAAAATAAAAGAAAATATTAGCCAGTAATCCCAGCACTTTGGGAGGCTAAGGTGAGAGGATTGTCTGAGCCTGGGGGTTCGAGACCAGCCTGTGCAACTTGGTGAGACCTCGTCTCTACATTAAGTCACAAAAACTAGCCAGGCGAGATGGTGTGCATCTGTAGTTCCAGTTACCTGGAAGGCTTAAGTGGAAGGATTGCCTGAGCCCAGCAGGTCATGGCTGTAGTGGCCCTGACCATGCCACTGCACTCCAGCCTGGGCAACAAGAATGAGACTCCACCTGAAATAAATAAATAACAAATAAATAAATTTTTTAAAAAATATATTTTTGGTCTTGCAAATGTTGGACCAGCCCTGCATCCTGGGGGTGAAGCCTGCTTGATCATGGTTGATGATTTTTGAGATGTGATGTTGAATCTGATTTGCTAGAATCTTGTTGAAAATTTTTGCATTTATGTTCACCAGAAATATTGACCTATAGTTCTCTTTTTTTGTTGGATCTTTAGCCAGTTTGGGAATCAGTGTAATGTTAGCTTCGTAAAATGATTTGAGGAGAATTCACATCTTTCTCAATTGTCTGGAATACTTTCGATGGGATTAGTATCAGCTTCTTGTATGTTTTGTAGAATTCTGCTGGGAAGCTGTCCAACTCAGGTTTTTTTGTTTTGTTTTGTAGGTAATTTTCTTAAGATGGAGTCAATTTCCTGGGTTGTTATTGGTCTATTTAGTGTTTCAGTGTCTTCTCTTTTCAACCTTGGGAGGTTGTGTGATATCAGAAAG
The DNA here is from genome assembly GCA_027257055.1 of Cephalopachus bancanus. NCBI lineage: Eukaryota > Metazoa > Chordata > Mammalia > Primates > Tarsiidae > Cephalopachus > Cephalopachus bancanus. The sequence continues at coordinate 7,327,575 of JAPVLO010000006.1, forward strand.
TCCTCCACTTCATTTTGGTTATCAAGTTTGTTTCTTTATAGGTATGCATAGTAATCTCTGATAATCTTTTGTATTTCTTCAGGGTCAGTTGTAATTTGATCTTTTGTATTTCTGATTGTGTTTATTTGGGCTTTTCTCTCTTTTTCTTTTTTTTTGAGTTGGAGTCTCACTCTGTCACCCAGACTAGAGTGCAGTGGCCACTCCCGGCCACCACAGCCTCGACCTGCTGGGCTCCGGCAATCCTTCCGCCTCAGCCTTCCAAGTAGCTGAAACTATAGGCACACTCTACCACACCCTGCTAATTTTTTGATTTATTGTAGAGATGAGGTCTTGCCAAGTTGCCCAGGTGGGTCTCGAACCCGCGGGCTCAGGCAGTTCACTCACCTCAGCCTCCCAAAGCACAGGATTACAGGCTGAGCCACCGAGTCCGGCTTCTTTTTCTTGATTAATTGGGCTAGGGGCCCATCAGTCTTTTTAATTCTTTCCAAGAACCAGCTTTTTGTTTTGTTCATTTTTTAAAAGGAAATTTTTGTCTTCTATGTCCCATATTTGGGCTTTTACTTTGGTGATCTGGATTTTTCTGCCAAAGTTAGGGGTTTGGCAGTCTTCTCTTTCCAGCTCCCTTAGGTGATTTGCTAGGCTTTTAACTTGTGTTCTTTCATTTTCTTGATGTGTGTTCATAGAGATATAAATTCCCATCTTAGAACTGTTTTCATGGCATCCCAGAAGTTTTGGTAAACTGTTTCTTCATTTTCATTTGTTTTCAGGAGTCTTTTAATTTCTGTTTTGATTTCAGTGTTGACCCAGTAGTCATTCAGCATCATGCTGTTTTGTGTCCATGTCTTTGTGGGTTTTGAGGAATTTTTATTGGTGTTGATATAAATTTTTATTTCACTGTGGTCTGAGAAGATACATGGTAGTATTTCTATCCTATGGAATTTGTGTATGCTTGATTTATGACCAAGGATGTGATCAATCTTGGAGCATATTCCAAGTGGTGGTGAGTAGAATGTATATTCCACGGTTCTTGAGTGGAATATTCTGTAGGTAATATTAAGTCCATATTAAGTCCATTTAGTCATGCATCAAATAGAGGTTCTGGATCTCTGTTGACTTTTTGCCTTGATGATTTGTTGTTAGTGGTGTATTTGAGTCCTCAGCTATAATAGTGTTAGAGTTGATATCTTTTTTTAGTTTACTTAGTAGTTACCTTATCAATGTTGGTGCTCCTGTGTTGAGTGCATATATGTTTAGGATGGGTATTTCTTGTTGATGAATTGAATGTTTTATAATTATGTCATGTCCTTTCATATCTATTTAAATTTTTGATAGCTTAAAGATTGTTTTGTCTGATATTAAGATTATGACTCCTGCCTTCTTTTGTCATCCATTTGCCTATAAATTCGTTTTCTATCCTCTAACTTTGAGTCTGTGTGCATCCCTTGTGGTGAGATGAGTTTCCTGGATGCAGCAGGAAACTTCTTTCTTATCCAGTTTGCCATTCTGGTTTTTTAAAACTGTTTTTTTTTTTTTAATCCAGTTTGCCATTCTGTGTCTTTTTGGTGGTGCATTTAGTCCATTCACATTCAGGCTGATTACTGAAATGTGTTTGTTTATCCCCATCATGAGGGTCGTATAAAAATTTTGTTTGTTTGTTTGTTTGTTTTCTTTTAGCCTTGGGGTTGATGTCTGTGTGTGTTTTTAAGTTTGCTGTTGTGATGTATTCTCTGATTTTTGTATTCTGCTGTTCTCTTGAGAAGTGTGTGGTTATTCTTTTATTTCTTTCTTCTGTGCTTAAAACCTTTTAAAGCATCTCCTGTAGAGGTGATCTGAAAGCTGCATAATCTAGGGATTGGATGTCTGGGAAGGATTTTAATTTTCATCGCTGATGAAGATGAACTTGACTGGGTAGGAAATTCATGATTGAAATTGTTTATCTTTGGGGACTTTTAATATTGGACTCCAGTCTCTTCTAGCTTGTAGTGTTTCTGCTGCTAAGTCTGCTGCTATTCTGATTGGTTTTCCCTGGTAGGTAGTCTGGCCTTTCTCTCTTGTTGCCTTTAGGGTTTTTTGTGTGTGTGCCTACTTTGTGGAGGCGAATTACTTTGTGTCTAGGGGTTGGTCTTCTCATTTGATGTCTTACAGGGGTTCTCTGTATCTCTTGTGTTTGGATGGCCACATCTCTGGTGAGTTGGGGAAACTTTTCTTTGATAACCTTCTGGAATACTTGCTCCAAGGTGTTCTCCATTTCCCTTTCTTCTTCTGGGATACCAGTCAGGCATAGGTTCAGCCTCTTGATATAATTACACATCTCTTGTAGGATTTGTTCTTTCTTTCTGAGTTTTCTTTCTGTTTTTTTTCCCCCCAGACTGGGTTAAATCCATGTTCTGGTCTTCAAGTTCTGAGATTCTTTCTTTTGCTTGTTTAATTCTGCTTTCCATGCTTACCATCTTGTTATTTATTTTCTAGGTGAAATTTTTATGCCCAAAATCTGTTACAAGTTCTTTCAGTTTGTCTTTCTTGAGTCTTATTCACTCTTTCCATCTATTCCCTAATCCCTGTCATATTCTGGGGCCAGTCATTGATGGCTTCCATTGTTTGGGTTCTTAGGTCTGATTTTTCAGGCATTTCCTTTTGGTTATACTGAAAGTTACCTGTGGTCTTCCATTGGTTTTTCCTCATTTGTGACAGATCTCCTTTTTTGCTCTCTTTAGTTCTGTTATTTGGTGGCAGTGGGAGAGATTTTCACTTCTGATGTTTCTTCAGCCCTCTCTTCTTCTCTAATCAGGCTTCTGGATTTGTTCTATTTTGAAACGGGACTGTGGAGGGAAGTTTTGTGTCTCTTGTAGTTTTGAGAGTTGAATAAGGCAGAGGATGGAGAACTAGAATTCAGAAACTACTTGCAAATTCCAATGTTCACTGATTGTGGTATGGGTTCCCTGATACTCACTCCCCCACCACTCTATATGGTGATGCAATGGGTACCCCAGAATCCAAGATACGGTAACAGCAATGAGGAGAATAGAGAAGAGTAGGAAGTAAGATAGACAAAATAAAAATAGTAATAGTAAAAAATGGAACAACAAAAGCAGAAATTAAAGCAAAAAACAATAGAACACACAAACACATGCACCAAAACAAACTGGAATAGCAACAAAACAAAATAAAACAACAAAAAAACCCCAGTAAAACCAAAACACACACACACACACACACACACACACACCTAGCACAAAATGAAAGGAGAAGAAAAACAGAAAGAAAGAAAAAAAAGGAATTCAGGTTGAACTCACACATATATTCATGCACATATTAAACTAAAAAAGAAAAACAAAAGAGCAAAAACAAACCAACAAAGATGAACACTCAATCATTAACATACACACATAAATAGAAAATAAAAGAAAGAGAAAAAAAATGGGTGGGATGCAGATCAAACCCTCACTTACACATTCATGCACAAAGGAAAACTTAGAAAAACTAGCAAACATACAGAAATAAAAGATAAAATTTAATTTAAAAACCTGCCCTCTTGTGGCAGGTTCCCTAATTGTTCCTCTCAGCTGCTCCTCTGCTGTCTCTTGTAAAACTTGGCCACATTCACTTTCTCCCCAGTGTTCAGACCAGGGAAGGAGGAGGGGGCCGTTCAGGTGAGTGGGACTGCAGTCCTCCCCTCCCACTCTTGTAGGCCAGGGAGATCCCCTCTGGTGGGGAGGTGCAGGATTGTCTGTTCCCCAGGTACTGGCTACTGGAGTGGATTCCTCCTAGTGCAACTGATATCCAGGCTCAGCCATATGGGTCTAATATTCAAAAGATTGCTGGGGAGAAGGGGGTTGGGTCAGCCCTCCTGATCTCCTTGGAGGTTTTCCTCATCCTTTTCTGGCTGCACCCTCTGCCCTGAGACTGAATCAGGGTAGGGGGTGGGACACCTGAGACTCAGCACTTGTCCTTTCCCTCTGGAGTTTGTGCTTTGAGGATATTCCCTCTGGGTCATGATCAATCCCTGAGTAGTTGATCCACTGGTCACAGAGATTGCAATGCTACAATTTATTCATTTTCTTGTTGATGGACATTTTGGCCTTTTGCTACTGTAAACAGGTTTGCTGTGAACATTCTTGCACAAATATCCTGCTGTGGATGTGTGTAAGTGCTTCTAGAATTTATTCCCAGGAATGGTATTTCTACACCATCTCGTATATACACCCATATATTCACTGACTATTACAAATTATTGATTAAAGTGGTTATGCTAGTTGATACTCTCATTGGAAATGTAAATTTTCTTGTCAGCCTTTTAAATTTTGAGGTGTGAAATGGTATATGATATTTTAAAGTTCCATTATCTGATTACTAATGAAGTCAGCCATCTTCTCACTTGCTTCTTATCCATTTCCATTTATTCTTCAGTAAAGCACCCATTTATATTTTTGCTTATTTTTGGTTGTGTATCTCTTCCTTATTTAGTAGCTTTTTATGGTTCTGGAAAAACAAGCCTATCTCCAAATTTCTTGTTTGTCTTTTTACTTTCTTTATGCCTTTCACCTGCTTTTAAGCAGTTTTTGACATATTTTTTATGTGATTGGTTCTCAGCAATTTTATTGTGATTTGTCTTGATGTTTGTATGTGTTTTTTTGTAGAAATAACTTTCTGAGATATAATTCACATACCAGGCAGTTCACCCATTTAAAGTGTCAGTGGCCTTTAGTGTATTCATGGAGCTATGTGTTTCTCACCATAATCACTTTTATAACCTTTTCATTACCCAAAAAAGAAACTTCACACTCCTTAGTTATCATTCCAGTTTTTCCATTCCCCCTAGCCCTAGGCAGCCAGTAATTTACTTTCTGCCTCTCTAAATTTGCCTATTCTGGGCACATCATATAAATGAAATCATGCAATATGTGATCCTTCATGACTAATTTCTTCAGCATACGTTAACAGCATAATGTTTTTGTTTTTTGTTTTTTTTGACTCAGAGTCTCACTTTGTCACCCAGGCCGGAGTGCAGTGGCTTGCTCATGGCCACCCCGCATTGACCTGCTGGGCTCAGGCAATCCTTCCGCCTCAGCCTTCCAAGTAGCCAGAACTACAGGTGTGTGCTACTGCACCCGGCTAAATTTTGTTGTTGCTGTTGATATATTGTAGAGACAAGGTCTCACCAAGTTGCCCAGGCTGGTCTCAAACCCTTGGGCTAGGGCAATCCTCTTGCCTTAGCCTCCCAAAGTGCTGGAATTATAGGCTTGAGCTACTGCACCTGGCCAGCATAATGTTTTCAGAGGTCATCATGTTTGTTAGCATGTTTCAGTACTTCATTTATTTTTATTGCCAAATAATATTTCTTTTTATGGGTATGTTGTTTTAGTTGTTCATTTGTTGAAAAAATGATTTTTTTTCCCCTTTGAATTGTCCTGGTACCCTTGTCTACTGTCTATAGATACGAGTTTATTTCTGGACACTCAATTCTGTTGATCTATAATCTAGCCTTATGCCAGCATTGTATTGTCTTGGAATTGGGAAGGGTGAGCTCTTCAGCTTTGTTCTATTTTTTTCAAGATGGTTTTGGTAATCCAGGTTCCCTTGAATCTCCATGTGATGTTTAAAGGATCAGCTTGCCAATTTCTGTAAAGAAGCTAGCTAGAATCTTGACAGAGCAATTTGTATCACATCTGTAGATCAATTTCAGTTGTATTACTATCTTAACAAGTGTGGCCTTATTTCTGCTTCAGGGTTTATTGAGCTTCATGGATTTGTGGGCTTATCACTTTTATTAGCCATTATTTTGTCAAATGCTATTTCTGTCCTTCACACTTGCTCTGCTCCTGTCCTTCTGAGACTCCAATTACATGTATATGAGACCACTTCATATTGTTTTCACAGATCTCAGAGACTTTATTCATTTGTTTTCATTAATTTTTACTCTTTGTATCAGTGGGGGTTATTTGTTTTTTAGTTTTACCATTTATTGGTGACAAATGCTAAGTTTTACTTCTATTCCATGGGGGAAAATTCTAGCATGAACAATGAATCAAAGCAGTACTTAAGTCTTTTTAAAAATTATTATAAAGATGTGGGGTACAGCCGGGCTCGGTGGCTCAGCCTGTAATCCCGCGCCTTTGGGAGGCTGAGGTGAGTGAATTGCCTGAGCCCGCGGGTTCGAGACCCGCCTGGGCAGCGAGACCTCATCTCTACAATAAATCAAAAAATCAGCTGGGCGTGGTGGCGCATGCCTGTAATTCTGGCTACTTGGAAGGCTGAGGCGGAAGGATCGCCGGAGCCCAGCAGGCCGAGGCTGCGGTGGCCGGGAGCGGCCACTGCACTCCAGTCTGGGCGACAGAGTGAGACTCCAACTCAAAAAAAAAAAAAAAAAAAAAAGATGTGGGGTACAATTCAGGTACACAAATGTTGATTATGCAGGTACCCTTGTTGATGAGGTATGCCCCTCCCTCCCCTAGGAGTTTCTCTCAACTGCCAATCCCACCCCCCTGCCCTGACAATTTCCCACTGCTGCCAGTTCCCTTTTTTATAGTATTATAATAATTGTTCAAGGTCTGCTTATGAGTGAAAACATATGGTACTCTGTTCTTTGTTTCTGTGACCAACTCTAAATCCATCCAAGTTGCTGCAAAGTCCATATGTTTGTCCTTCTTTATGGCTGCAAATATTCCATTGTGTATATGTACCACGTTTTTTTTAAATCCAGTCCAGCTTCGACTGGAAACATGGTTGGTTCCATGTTTTTGCTATTGTGAATAGAGCTGCAACAAACATATGTGTGCAGGTATCTTTTTTGTAGAATGATTTGAGTTCCTCCGGGTATATTCCCAACAGGGGAATTGCTGGGTCATATGGAAGGTCATTTTCTAGTTGTTTCAGAAATTGCCACACTGTCTTCCAAAGAGGTTGCACAAATTTGCATTCTCACCAACAGTGTAGAAGCGTTTCTTTTTCTCCACAACCTCACAAGCATCTGTTGTTGTTTGTTTTATTAATGATGGCCATTCTTACTGGAGTTAAATGGTATCTCAATGTGGTTTTGATTTGCATTTCTCTGATGATGAGTGAGGCTGAGCACTTTTTCATGTGTCTGTTGGCTGCCTGTATATCTTCTTTTGAGAAGTGTCTATTCATGTCTTTTGCCCACTTTGTAATGGGGTTGTTTGTTTTTTTCCTTTTGGCGTGTTTGAATTCCTTGTAGATCCTAGATGTTAGGCTTTTGTCAGATATACAGTTGGCAAATATTTTTCCTAGTCTGTGGGCTGTCTCCCTGCTCTCTTGATGGTTTCTTTTGCTTTGCACAAGCTCGTTCATTAGATGAGGTCCCACTTGTCTATCTTATTTCTTAAGGTATGGGCATTTAGGGTTCTGAATAGGAATTGGTTGCCAGTTTCAATTTCCATAGGTTGTCTCCTGCACTTTCTAAGATTCTTATAGTTTGAGGTTTTACATTTAGGTCTTTGATCTACTTAGAGTTAATTTTTGTGTATGGTGAGAGGTAGGGGTCCTGTTTCAATCTTCTGCATGTGATCAGCCAGTTTTCCCAGCACCGTTTACTGAATGGGTTCTCCTCACCCCAGGGGTTGTTGTTGGAGGCTTTGTCAAAGATGAGTTGGTTGAGAAGTTGAGGGTTTGCTTCCAGACTCTCCATCCTGTTCCACTGGTCCATATGCCTGTTCTTGTACCAATACCAGGCTGTTTTGATTACTGTAGCCTTATAGTAAAGTTTGAAGTCTGAAAGTGTGATACCTCCTGCTTTGTTTCTTTTCCTAAGGATTGTTTTGGCTATTCATGGTCTTGTATATTTCCATATGAATTTCTGTATTGTCATTTCTGAGAAGAATGATGTTGGTAACTTAATGGGTATTGCGTTGAATCTGTAGATTGCTTTCGGTAGGATGGACATTTTAACAATGTTGATTCTTCCTATCCATGAGGATGGAATATTTTTCGATTTGTTTGTGTCTTCTTGAGTTTCTTTGAGCAGTGTTTTGTTGTTCTCATTGTAAAGGTCTTTCTCTTCTCTGGTTAGGAAGATGTCGAGGTATTTCATTTTTTTTAGTGGCTATTGTGAATGGGCTTATGCTTTTTATTTGGATCTCTGCCAGCTTGTTGTTGGTGTATAGGAATGCAACTGTCTTTTGCACGTTTATTTTGTACTCTGACTTTGCCAATGTCTTTTATTAGTGCAAGCAGGTTTTTAACAGATTCTCTTGGATTTTCAAGGTATAGGACCATATCATCAGCAAAGAGGGATAACTTGACTTCCTCTTTTCCTGTTTGGAAACCCCTGATTTCCTTCTCTTGTCTAATTGCCAAGACTACCATAATTTTTGTGTGGACTATGTGCAGAACCTTACTACACACATTTCTGTGTACAATAACACAACATCAAAAGCAACAGTTTTTAAAAAATAAAGTGACTTAGAAAACAGCAAATAAAATGTGGAAATAAAAATATGTTATTGCTTACTGTATTGATATGCATTGTATTCCTTGGAAGAAATAAAGTCACCACCATCACATAATTTTTCTTTAAAGCAACTTGTAAAATTACACTCTGTTTTAGAAGAATGCATGGCTCCTCATTTTTTTCCCCACAGCTTTTCATGTTTTTTCAAGTTCTCTTTTCAAATAATTATTTCTCTCCATTTTAGATAGTTGTCCATCATTGTCTGTGTCTACCTGTTAAATATTTTAATGTCCCATCGTTCTCTGGTCACTGAGTAAAGTTCAGCGTCAAAAATCAATGTTGCATCAGGTGGAATCTTTCCATCACATGTGCCCTTAATTAACGTCCTAAAACGTTACATGCATTTTAAGACATGCAAGGATGCTCTGTGACAAGAGGCAAAGGTATATTGTGCAAAAGAAAGACTGCAAGTACTACCCATAGCCTGTCTTTCCATATGCAAATGAAGGTGGTATGATCACTTTTGTTTCTTTCCAGGGCACATATTCACCACAGCAAAGTCTAGTGCTTTGACTTGCACAATACCAAATGCATTTAGAGTAGCCTTCATTTTATGTCTGGCTGCCATAGAATTTAAAGCCTGTTTAGTCATATAGCATCATGATGGGTATTTGCCTTAAAGCAGTTTTCTGGATGTTGTAAAACTTGTGTTTTCACTTCTTCTGTGCTTTCTTCTTTTATCCCTGGACAGAAAAAAAAGTCCTACAAGGTTAGGAAGCAAACAAACAAACAACTATTTGGAATAAGAAATGCATGGTTTCTGGAATTGGCCCCTAGATGACCACCACCTCCTTCTAGTATGTCACTCTCTCCCAGTGACAACCCTGGTGCTTGAGTTCTGATATGTGGCAGGCATTGTTCTGTGTTGCCAAGGGCCAGAGATGGGGGTAGTGTGTGGTTGTGGCTGGTCTGGATCAACTGTGGAAATTTTGCTCATCTAGAATGGGACTTGTGTCCCTCTGGTACTAGGCACAGGGGCTGGCTGTCCTCTCTTGCTCAGGTAGTACTACATCATTTCTCTTCACTATAAATTCACATATTTTACAACCAGTTTCCTTAGGATTTGGTTGTAATCCTTGTGCTTTCTAAAATGAAACTGGCAAAGTTGAAATAAACAGGAGGGAATGTTGTTAGTGTCAGAGAATATGGTTGTCATTTCTGGGCATAAAAGCCTTCTCCTAAGGTCCTTAGAAAACTAGTGGGTATTGGAAGGAGGCATTCTGGAAGAAGAACATGAAAAAAATAGACTTGCAGTTGCCCTCTATGTACTTATGGGGTGTCCTCAAAGCATATTCTCAGGGTTGGAGTCACATATAAAGAGTTTCTAGGCTAAGCCAACATAGCCTGGCCACCTGGGGGCGATCAAACCTAGAGATGCCACTGTTCCTCCATCTCCTTAAAGGTGTTTCTCGCCAACTGTTTCCAGACCTCCAGACCTGCATTTCTTTCCCCCACCACGCAGGTCATCTTTGATTTGAGGACCTTTAATAGGGCCAGAAACGCTCTTGACATAGTCATTTTTCTTATTCACTGCATGGAATCAGATGAGGAAATGAGGTAATTTGAGTATTGGACATTTTGTTCCGGTCTCACAGCTAATATGTAGCAGGGGTTTGACCAAGTCTTTTTGACACAAAGCCTCTTGCTCCCCCCCCAACATTTTAGGGTGAAAAACTTTGAAATGTACAGAAAAGTTAAGTTTTTCAGTGAACACTCTTATTTATACCCGCCACCTAGACTTTTATCATTAACATTTAACTATTTCTGATCTATTACATATTCATATGATAACAGAAAAATTGTAGACACATTAAATTTAATAGAATTTAATTGTGCAAGAAATGATTCATGAACCAGAGTATGCATAGATAGACTCCAGCTCAGCCATGTGGTGAAAGAAGATTTATGGGCAGAAAAAGCAAAGTGACCTACAGAAACTGGTGGTGAGGCACAGAAACAGCTGGATTGGCTACAGCTCTGCCTTTGTCTTATTTGAACCTGTTTGGAACAGTTGACCTCCTTTGACTGGCTGAAACTTGGTGGTTGGCACAAGGATAGGCTAGTCTATTTAGACACCTAGTTAGGTTACAGTTCACCATGTATGGGGAGACTTCTGTACTGAACTGAAGATATGTAAGGAGGCAACTTTAGGCTAAACTTAATAATTCACCCCTTTTGGTCATCCTTTCAGTTTTGAGAGACCAAAATTTTAGGCATTGATGTTACATGGTCACCATCATAAGTGTACTTATTTTGTTTCAAATCCTACTAGAAAGTAGCAGAACAATGGATTCTGTAAGATTCGAACAAGGACTTTAGGTCATTTTTTTTGGTAAGGGTTAAAGTAGAGGAGACCTCCTTATGCTGGAATGCCATATATAGGAGAAAATGAAAACCTGGTCTGTTTTAGGACTTAGCTGCTTTCTTTTTTTTTTTTTTGAGTGGGAGTCTCACTCTGTCGCCCAGACTGGAGTGCAGTGGCCGCTCCCAGCCACCGCAGCCTCGACCTGCTGGGCTCCGGTGATCCTTCCGCCTCAGCCTTCCGAGTAGCTGGAAATACAGGCGCGCGCTACCACGCCCGGCTAATTTTTGATTTATTGTGGAGATGAGGTCTCGCCAAGTTGCCCAGGTGGGTCTCGAACCCGCGAGCTCAGGCAATCCACTCACCTTGGCCTCCCAAAGTGCTGGGATTACAGACTGAGCCACCGAGTCCGGCCTTAGCTGCTTTCTTAAAGTTTCAGTTTGATTATGTCACTTTCAGCATGTGTGACTCCATTTTGTTTTAGTCTGGTCTGTTGGGGTCTACTGCACAAGCTCAGTCTGACACAATGGCCTCCCATAAAAAGTATTCTTTCTTTTTGGTCAAGTTTTCACTTAGGTAAGAGTGGACCAAAACTCAGTGACTTAGCACCATTCTGTCACCATCGTTTGGATTTCAGTCTCAACACATCATTCATAGGTTTCAGTGTCCTCATGGTCACACATTTCTTTGAGTTTTTGTCATTCTAGTCAAAGAGCGACCATTTGACATTCTAGAAATGGCTGCATGCAAACATTTAAAACTTTTGGGAGAATATAGTATACCAGGGAGACTACTATTATGACTATCAAGGGAATAATACCAAGAGTTTGGAGTATGCTGTGTAGCCATGATCTTCAAGAACCAAAGCAAATAAAATAGATCAAAGAATAAACTAACTAGTCTACTCATTTTAACCAAGCAGCCTGTTTGTTAATCCCCTACAACTTAATTTCTGTAATACCTGATAAATTCCTCTGTGTGCAACTCTTAAGTGTCAGTAAGTGCACAGATACTTCTCTGTTTAGCCAGTAAGTGATCTAGAGCAATTCTGTTATTTAGCACAGCTTTCTCAAGAGAATTGGAAGTCTCTTTTGTAATCACAGCTTTTAAGTAAGATGTGCTATAGAGCCTGCTAGAAGGGATATATTGTTAATCATTGCCTCATTTACTCCAAATTGGAAAAAAGAGACCTAACAAATGATGCCCAGCCAAAAGAGTGAAGGCTACCTGTTAATGTTTTCTTTAACCTATTATGTAGTTTGATAGAAGTTGATCAGTGTTCTATTTCTGACTGATTATGAAACAACAAAATACCATTACAATTTCTGTCTTATATTGGCCTGTATCTCTAATCTATCACGCTTGTCCATGTATAAGTTTGTGCATGTATAAGGTTGTGTGATATCCTTCACAAATAAAAATTTATCTCAAGAGTGTTTAAGAGTGACCTCATTTTCAGTCTTGTTTTTCGTAGAGGCATAAACAAGGAAAACTTGAGAGATGAAAGTCTCATGATAGCAGAGAATTCTTGGTCTGTGATCTTGGGTTAAAAAAAAAAAACTGTGCACATCTAGGACGCCATCTGGGGAGAGGCTTCTGGGGAGAGGCTTCCCTGATTAGCTTTACCATAAGGTCTCCAATGGGCATACAGTTCCAAGGGTCTTGAGGGGCCCTTCTGAGTTTTGAGATAATGAAAACATGGTTCAAGGTCCTGAAGTTTTGCTGCAGTGTGGGTGGCAAGGGCAGTGTCTCTGATGTTCTCAGAAGACCCAGTCTCTGGGTTCTAGATCATGAAGGGTTTGATTGTCCTCAGTGGATCAGGAAAAGCTTTCTTTACCTGGTGAAAATACACTTTGGCATAATACATTCAATACTTGCAGCACTTAGTCTTAGAGTTTATTAGTGGAAGATACATGAAATTCTATTATTAGGTGCATAGGCCTTTCAGTGACTATCTCATAGGCATCAACTTATGTTTTCCACTGGAAAACATAGCCAGTAAGTGATCTAGAGTGATTATTTAGTGTAACTTTAGTAGAATTTGCGAAAGTTCTACTTCCACTGGAAGAAGATCTGATTGTCCTAAAATGACAATACTTTGACCTGTGAAATCTAGTCAATTTAGTTAGTTTTGCATAACGCTATTTTATCTGTAGTATTTTAACTATTTTACACCTTGTCCAGTGAAATAAGTACCTCTATCATTGGAGATTCCTCATGAAGAAAACTTATTTCCTAATAACCCTTTAATTGTGTTATAACGTCAGCCCTCCTGCATGGGAAAGCTTTTATACAACCGGAAAACATGCATCAAAAATGACAATTGAATGAAATCTCTCTATAAATGTTTAGATGGCCCATCAGGTAGCAGAAATATATGTGGAGGTTTTGTCTTCCCAGGATTATGGGTTTGATAAACTAAGCCTTAGTCATAAACCATTTTAGTAGTTTAGAGTAGTCACCATACCAATAATATACATTTAACTTGGATTATTTTATCTCTTTGATAAGGAGTCATGGAATGCAAAGCTTTTAATAATGAAAATTTTAAGGACTCCGGAAGGACCAGGCAGCTTTCCAGGTTTTCCATGAGTCCATGCTTAACATTAGACTTATATCTTCTTAAACACCAATTTCATTTCTCCCATTCAAGTGCCTAGCCCTGTTCGATAGATGAATTATCATAGATAAGTTGACTTAAGCCATGGTGTTCATTCAAATTGCATATCTAAACAATTGCAGGTGCTGGCAGATTTAGCAAGAAAATCTGACAAAGTATTTTCTTTGTATTCAGTTAATTCTTGTCCTTCTTGGGTTAGTTAAGAGTTTTATAAACCAGTCAGTCTCCCGAATGGAATTCTGGGAATTCTTATCCGGTTCAAATGTTATGACCCCAAAGTTATCAGAAACCTGTATTCAAAAGTGTTTGTCAAGGTCCTTTTCATCTTTCAGAAACCTTTTTGAAGGCACAATTTTCTAGGACTTTGCTTGCTTGTGACATCTTCAGAAACTGCATCAGAATTAAGCCATTAACTCTGGACATGACTTAAAATGGTCATAGTTAAAAATACAATTGACAAGGAAATTTGGTTAGGCTTATAATAATTTAATATAACCATAATTAAGAGTAATAGCATATACTCAGACATGCCAGAATTTTAGAACTTTCATGCAATTTTGAAATACGTTAATAACATTCATAGAAATACAACTCAAAGAAGGTTAAACATCATTTCTTATTTGACAATGCTTCTCATGTAACTTAGCATATCAAATAATCCTGTTTGTCTCTCTGTTGGATGTTGCAAGGTCCCTCTATAGCATCTTAAAGTTAATGGTTCAAAAAAAGGAATTTTGAAGTTCAAATTTGATTTGGGGTGAAGCCTGTCAAATATGTCAAAGGTTTAAAACACTTGACCAAAATAGGATCACAGGTCACTGCAAAAAGCAGTCATTCATTTAGTCAAAATGATAACTAAAAGATTTGAGAAAGACAGCATGAGATAAAAACTGTCTCCTCTGTCTTTTTCTTTCTTTTTTTTGCAGTTTACTAAAAAAGTAAGCAAAAATATTTTATTGTCACTTATTAATACTACATGAAATTCTTGGAGAACACCAAATTTTATTATATTTACTAGTGTAATATCAATACTAAAGCTATTTTAAATAAAATCTTATAATGAAATTCATCCAGTCTCAGTCAGCTTTTAACCTGATAATATTCCAATCAATTTTTATAATCCCTTTCAATTTTAAATTCTTTTTCAAATTTCTAGATCTTATTTTTACCAATAACTTTTTTATTTCTTCAATTTGAAACAATCTTTAAGTAACTTCAAATGAGAAAAAACACTTTTTTAACACATTTTCATGCCTTTGTATCTTTCCTCACCAAAAGCATATCTTGCTTTTATTTATACATTATGTGTACAGAATTGTTTTTCTTACATTTTATTTAATTAATTAATTTATTTATTTATTTATTTTGAGTTGGAGTCTCACTCTGACGCCCAGACTGGAGTGCAGTGGCCGCTCCCAGCCACCACAGCCTCCACCTGCTGGGCTCTGGCGATCCCTCCGCCTCAGCCTTCCAAGTAACTGGAACTACAGAGACTTTAAGATTTTAAATTACTTATCTCGGTGGCTCAGCCTGTAATCCCAGCACTTTAGGAGGCTTAGACGAGTGGATTGCCTGAGCCTGGGGGGTTCGAGACCCGTCTGGGCAACTTGGCGAGACCTCATCTCTACAATAAATAAAAAATTAGCTGGGCATGGTAGCACATGCCTGTAGTTCCGGCTACTTGAAAGGCTGAGATGGAAGGATCGCTAGAGCCCATCAGGTTGACTTCGGGGTGGCCGTGAGTGTGCCACTGTGCTCCAGCCTGGGCAACAGAGTGAGACTCCCAACTCAAAATAATAATAATAATAATATAATAATTTTTAGAAAATGACATAAGTACTCCCCCTAACGTTTTTCCCAGTCATCCTGGGTCCCAAATAGCTGAGTGGCACTCTAGGTGGCTATAAAGGGCAGGGCCTGTCTGAGACCTGAATTTACGGGTATAGAGCACAGGACAAAATACAGAGCTGCAAAGAGAATGCCTGGAGGATGCAACCTTTCCCAGAGTAGCCAGGAGGGAAGAAGGGGCCATATTGGGCTTGATTCTGCCTTGCGGCTGCTGGTGTAAACACTGAAAACATCGCTCCGGATCTCACCATAGTTACCTATCCAGATCCCCAAATTCAGAGGCTCAAAGCCATAAATATAAGCTCGCAGTCAAATCTGGTAAGTATCAATTTATATTTAAATGACAATTTTAAGGCCATTTTTAATTTGCCAACCATTTAAAAACAGTTTTATTTAAGAAATATTATCAAGCCGGGCTCGGTGGCTCAGCCTGTAATCCCGCGCCTTTGGGAGGCTGAGGTGAGTGGATTGCCTGAGCCCGCGGGTTCGAGACCCGCCTGGGCAGTGAGACCTCATCTCTACAATAAAGCAAAAAAAATCAGCCGGGCGTGGTAGCGCGTGTCTGTAATTCCGGCTACTCGGAAGGCTGAGACGGAAGGATCGCGGGAGCCCAGCAGGTCGAGGCTGCGGTGGCCGGAAGCGGCCACTGTACTCCAGTCTGGGCGACAGAGTGAGACTCCAACTCAAAAAAAAAAAAAAAAGGAAATATTATCACCTACACATAGCACATATAGACATACAAACACACACAGAGAAGCAGGTCTTTTAGCTTTCATAAGGGATTCTTACTTGCTCGCTTCCCCATTTAGCACTACCAAAACTTCCAGTTATCTGTTTCATTGCCCTAAGCAATTGTTAGCTAGGTAATCCTAAACTTGCATTTCTTTTCTTTTTTTGTAATTGGAAGATATAGTTTATGTAGAAAGTAAATTGGAGAGAGAGCTAGAGAAGATTCATCTCCCTAAGGTAGGGGAGAAGGCCAAAGCTTAGGAAACATGGCAACCACAGCTCAAAGCATCACATGACTGGGCTAGGGCTTAGCAAAGCAATGGCCCTACATCTGCATTTCTAAAGAGACAACTTTTAGGTGAAAGAAATAAAAACTATTTCAGAAACGCAGAGCTAAGACTTTAGACTCAAGTATTGTATCATCAGTTGCTCAAATGAAAACATGTTGTATGTAAGAGCACAGTTACACAAGACACCTTAGTTAAGTTAAAACCAAGTAAGAGTTTCTAGTGACTCATCCTCTCCTTCAGAACACCCTTACAAATGGAAATTTCCTTTACAAAGGGGTTTCAAGTTAACCAATTAAATGCAAGAAATGTTTATTTTATTTTATTTAGGTCTTTTTTAACTTAGCTAATCTTTCTTAGCTAAAATTACTGAGTTCAGGGTAGATCCCATTAAGTAATAGAACAAAGAAAGCATTTTTTTTCTTTTTTTATAAGTTGTATATTATTTTTAAAATGTGGGGTATAATTCAGGATTAGGTATACAAGTGGACATCATACAGGTAAAGTTTGGGCCTCCCTTTGGTCTCTACTTTGTCTGATTTGAGATCAGGTACCCTTATTGATGTTGTGTCCACCCCCGCCAACTGGCAATATCCCACTACTGCCAATTCCTTTCTTATAGGATTATTGTAAATGTTCAGGGTCCGCTTACGAGTGAGAACATGTGGTACTCAGTTCATTTCTGTGATAGACCACTGAGTATTATAGACTCCATCCAAGTTGCTGCAAAGTCCATATGTTTGTCCTTCTTTATGACTGCATGATATTCCATTGTGTATATGTGCCACATTGTTTTAATCCAGTTTCAATGGACAGCACAGTTGGTTCCATGGTTTTGCTTTTGTGAATAGTGCTGCAGTAAATATGCATGTGCAGGTATCTTTTTTGTAGAATATTTTGAGTTCCTCTGGGCATATTCCCAGAAGAGGGATTGCTGGTTCATATGGAAGGTCAATTTCCAGTTCTTTTAGAAATCGCAACATTGTTTTCCGTAGAGGTTGAACTAGTTTGTATTCCCAGTGTAGAAGTGTTCCCTTTTTTCTGCATCCTCACCTGCATCTGTTGTTGTTGTTTGCTTTATTTTATTTTATATTATTAGCATATTTTTATTTTAAAATTGTGGGGTACAGTTAAGGGTTAGGTATACAAATATGCATTGTGCAGGTACCCTTGTTGATGAGGTGTGCCCCGCCCCCGGTCCCCAGACAGACACTGACTACCATTAATCCCACCTCCCTTCCCCTCCCTGCCTCCCCCCATAGTTTCCGACCACTGTCAATCCTTTTCTTATAGTATTACAATAGTTGTTCAAGGTCCACTTATGAGTGAGAACATGTGGTACTCAGATCGTTGTTTCTGTGAAAGATCACTCAGTATTATAAACTTCAATTCCATCCAGGTTCCTGCGAAGTTCATGATTTTGTTCTTCTTTATGGCTGCGTAATATTCCATTGTGTATATGTACCACATTTTTTTAATCCTGTTCTCTTTTGATGAGCAGCGTGGTTGGTTCTTGCTATTGTGAACAATGCTGCAATAAACATACGTGTGCAGATATCTTTTTTATAGAGTGATTTGAGTTCTTCAGGGTATATTCCCAGTAGGGGAATTGCGGGGTCATATGGAAGGTTGATTTTTAGAGCTTTTAGGTGTCGTCACACTGATTTCCACAAAGGCTGCACTAGTTTACACTCCCACCAACAGTGTAGAAGTGTTCCCTTTTCACCACTATCCTCTCCAGCATCTGTTATTTTTTGTTATTGATAATGGCCATTCTGACTGGAGTTAGGTGGTATCTCAGTGTAGTATTAATTTGCGTCTCTTTGATGACTAGTGGGGTGGAACATTTCTTCATGTATCTGTTGGCCGCTCATATGTCTTCTTGTGAGAAGTGTATGTTCATATCTTTTGCCCACTTTGTAATGGGGTTGTTTGTTTTTTTTCTTTTCAGCACATTTGAATTCCTTGTAGATCCTAGATGTTAGGCCTCTGTCAGACCTGGAGTTGGCAAATACGTTTTCCCAGTCTGTGGGCTGTCTCCCTGCTCTCTTGATGGTTTCTTTGGCTTTGCAGAAGCTTGTCAGTTTAATGAGATCCCACCTGTCTATCTTACCTCTTATGGCCCGTGCATTTCGGGTTTTGCTCAGGAATTGGATGCAGTTCCAACTTCCATAAGGGTGTGTCCTGCATTTTCTAAAGTTCTTATGGTTTGAGGTTTTACATTTAGGTTTCTGATCCATTTAGAGTTAATTTTTGTGTATGGGGAAAGATAGGGGTCTTGTTTCAATCTTCTGCATGTGGTCAGCCATTTTCCCAGCACCATTTACTGAATAGGTTCTCCTTTCCCCAGTGGTGGGTGGTGGAGGCTTTGTCAAAGATGAGTTGGTTGAGAAATTGAGGTTTTGCTTCTGGAATCTCTATCCCGTTCCATTGGTCTATATGCCTGTTCCTGCACCAGTACCAGGCAGTTTTGATTATTGTAGCTTTATAATAAAGTTTAAAGTCTGGGAGTGTGATACCTCCTGCTCTGCTTTTTTTGCTGAGGATTGTTTTGGCGATTTGTGGTCATTTATGTTTCCATATGAATTCCTGTATTGTCATTTCCAGGTTTGAGAAAAATGCTGCTGACAATTTAATGGGTATAGCATTATATCTGTAAATTGCTTTGGATAGGATGGACATCTTAACAATGTTGATTCTTCCAGTCCATGAGCATGGGCTATTTTTCCACTTGTTTGTGTCATCTTTGATTTCTTTGAGCAGTGTTTTGTAGTTTTCATTGTGAAGGTCTTTCATGTCTCTGGTTAGGAAGATGCCAAGGTATTTTATTTTTTTGTGGCTATAGTGAATGGGATTGTGCTTTTTATTTGGTTTTCTGTTTGTTTATTATTGGTGTAAAGAAATGCGATTGTCTTTTGCACATTTATTTTATATCCTGAGACTTCGCCAAAGTCCTTTTTCAGTGCAAGGCAGCTTTTGACATGAAGGTACACATTCATGTCATTTGCAAAGAGAGATAAATTGACTTCCTCTTTTCCTATTTGGAGACCCCTGATCACTTTCTCTTTTCTGATTACTCTAGCCAGGACTTCCAATACTATATTGAAGAGGAGAGGTGAGAGTGGGCATCCTTGTTTTGTTCCAGTTTTCAGGAGAAATGGTTACAATTTTTGTCTGTTTAGGAGTATGCTGGCTGTGGATTTCTCGTAGATGAGTTTTACTATTTTGAGGTATGCCTCCATGTATGCCTAGATGTTCGAGGGTTTTTATCAAGAAGGGGTGCTGGATTTTATCAAAAGTTTTTTCTGCTGGGCTCAGTGGCTCAGCCTGTAATCCCTCACCTTGGGAGGCTGAGGTGAGTGGGTTGCCTGAGCCCTTGGGTTCGAGATCCGCCTGGGCAACTTGGTGAGACCTCATCTCTAAAATAAAAAATAAATAAAAAAAATAGCTGGGTGTGGTAGCACGCACCTGTAGTTCTAGGTACTTGGAAGGCTGAGGTGGAAGGATTGCCAGAGCCCAGCAAGTTGAGGCTGTGGTGGCCAGAAGCGGCCACTGCACTCCAGTCTGGGTGACAGAGTGAGACTCCAACATGTTGTATGTAAGAGCACAGTTACACAAGACCTCTTCATTGTTTGTGTTCCTAAGTCTGTTTTCTTAGTGTCTGACCTCCCAGGGGTCTGTGTGTGGTCTATATTCTTCTTTAGGTTTTTCTTCATTTGTGCAGATTTTTCCTCCCTACTTTTTCCTTCCCCCTCCCTCCCCGTCTTCTTTAATTCTGTTATTCAGGGGTGGAGGGGTTGCTTTTAATTTTTGTTTGTTCAATCTCCTAATGTTCCTTATGTATATCCTCTTGCTTTGTTCAATTCTGGAGTTGGTCTGTAGGTTGGGGGCAGTCCTTTTTTCAGTTTTGAGATTTAATTAAGGTAGGAACTGTGATTCAAAATCTATCTGCAGATCCCAGTATCCACTGACAGGTATATAGGTCATCTGAAACCCACTTCCCACTGCCTTGGAATCTGTCTATGCAGTGGGGTTGTAGGTTTACTCCCTTGGATCCTCAGCAGGTGGTGCTATCTCACCGTTCCAGTTGATCTTTATCTGCAGCTGCTGAAGCCTGCAAATCAATGCAAACCGGGCAGGGTGGAAGTCCAAGGACGCCCAGGACGGGAGGGAGCAGGTAATGGTAGTGGTGGCAGCAGCTGCCACCTCATGGTGCGTGGAAGGACCTCCACGATCCTGGCTCCGGGTGAGGAGTAGGGCGTGGCTTCATGGTCTGGAGCTGTGGGTCGCCTCAGGCATGGGCGAGGCGATGGCTGTGGCGGTGGCATCCATGGTGATGGTGACTTAGACCCCTGAGGTGGTTGAGTGGCAGCCACAATCGTTCTCCATGTGAACAGACTGCTGAGATGGGAACTGCAGCCCCCAGCAGAGAGCCAGAGTCATATGTGTGTTCTCTTTCACGGAGGGTCTCACAGACCAAGCTGCCCTGTCACCATCTTGCTGTTAGTTCTGTTTACTTTATTAATGGTGACCATTCTTACTAGGGTTGGGTGGTATCTCAGTGTGGTTTTATTTTGCATTTCTCTGATGAGTAGTGAGGTTGAGCACTTTTTCATGTGTCTGATGCCTGCCCATATATCTTCTTTTGAGAAGTATCTATTCATGACATTTGCCTACATTTTTTTTTGAGTTGGAGTCTCACTCTTGTCACCCAGGCTGGAGTACAGTGGCATGCTCATGACCACAGCAGCCTTAACCTGTTGGGCTCAGGTGATCCTTCTGCTTCGGTCTCCCAAACTTCTGGGATTACAGGCTTGAGCTACTGCGCCTGACCTTTTGCCCACTTTTTAATGGGGGCCTTTGTTTTTTTTCCTTTTGGCATATTTGAGTTCCTTGGAATCCTGATGTTAGGCCTTTGTCTGATATATAGTTGACAAATATTCTTTCCCATTCTGTGGGCTGTCCCCCCACTCTCTAGATGGTATCTTTTGCTTTACAAAAACTTTTCTGTTTGGTGAGGTTCCTCTTGTCTATCTTATCTCTTACGGCATGGAAATCAGGGGTTTTGATCAGGAATTAGTTGCCTACTCTGATTTCTGTAATGGTGTCTCCTGAATTTTCTAAGATTCTTGTAGTTTGAGGTTTTATGTTTAGGTCTTTGATTCATTTAGAGTTAACTTTTGTGTATGGAGATAGGTACGGGTCCTGTTTCAATCTTGTGCATGGGGTCAGCCAGTTTTTCCAGAATCATTTACTGAATAGGTTCTCCTCTCCACAATGGTTGTTGGTGGAGGCTTTGTCGAAGATGGGTTGGTTGAGAAATTCAGGTTTTGCTTCTGGAATCTCTATCCTGTTCCATTGGTACATATGCCTATTCTTGTACCAATACCAGGCTGTTTTGATTATAGCCTTATAGTAGAGTTTGAAGTCTGGAAGCGTGATACCTCCTGCTTTGTTTCTTTTGCTAAGGATTCTTTTGACTATTTGTAGTTGTTTGTTTCCATATGAATTTCTGTATTGTCATTTCCGTCTGAGAAGAATGATGTTGGTAATTTAATGGATATTGTGTTGAATCTGTAGATTACCATTGGTAGACTTGACATCTTAACAATGTTGATTCTTCCTATCCATGAGCATGGAATATTTTTCCATTTGTTTGTGTCTTCTTGGATTTCTTTGAGCAGTGTTTTGCAGTGTTCATTGTAAAAATCTTTCACTTATTTGGTTAGAAAGATGTTGAGGTATTTCTTTTGTGTGTGTATGTGTATGACTATTGTGAATGGAATTGTGCTTTTAATTTGATTCTCTGCCTGTTTGTTGTTGGTGTTTAAGAATGCAACTGTCTTTTGCACATTTATTTTTTACCCCAAGACTGTCAAAGTCCTTTAGCAGTGCACAGAGGTTTTGGACAGATTCTCGTGGATTTTTAAGGTATAGGATCATATTGTCAGCAAAGAGGGATAACTTAACTTCTTTTCATATTTGGATTTCCTTCTCTTAACTAATTGCTCTAGCTAGGACTTCCAATACAATGTTGAACAAGAGTGGTTACAGTGGGCCATCTTGTCTTGGTCTGGTTTTCAGGGGAAATGCTGCCAGTTTCTGTCCATTTAGTAATATACTGGCTGTGGTTTTATCATAGATAGCACATACTATTTTGAGGTATGTTCCTTCTATACCTAGGTGTTTGAGAGTTTTTATCAATAAAGGATGCTGGATTTTATCAAAAGTTTTTTCTGCATCTAGTGATATAATCATGTGGTTCTTGTTTTTATATCTGTTGATGTCTTTAATTACATTTATGGTCTTGTGGATGTTGAACCAGCCCTGCATCCTAGGGATGAAGCCTACTTGGTCATGATGGATGAGTTTTGAGATGTGTTGTTGGATCCGATTTGCAAGAATCTTATTGAGAATTTTCGCATCTATGTTAATTAGGGATATTAGCCTGTAGTTCTCTTTTTTTGTTGGATCTTTACCTGGTTTGGGTGTCAGTGTGATGTTAGCTTTGTAAAATAATTTAGAGAGAATTCCATGTTTTTCAATTATCTAGAATACTTTCAATGGGATTAGTCATATCTCCTCCTTGTATGTTTTGTAGAATTCTGCTGGAAAGCTGTCTGGTCCAGGAGCTTTTTTTTTTTTTTTTGTAGATAGTTTTTTTTTAATGACAGAATCAATTTTCTGGGTTGTTATTGGTCTATTTAGTGTCTTAGTGTCTTCTTGTTTTAACCTTGGGAGGTTGTGTGATGTCAGGAATTATTCCATTTCATTTAGGTTATCACGTTTGTTTTCATACATGTGTGCATAATAGGCTCTGTAATGTTTTGTATTTCTTCAGAGTCAGTTGTGATTTGATCTGTTGCATTTATGATTATGTTTATTTGGACTTTTTCTTGGTCATTCTGGCTAGGGGGTCCATCAATATTGGTTATTCTTTCAAAGAACTGACTTTTTGTTTTATTGAGTTCTTTCTATGATATCTTTGCCTTCTATGTCCCATATTTGGTGATTTGGATTTTCTGCTAAAGATAGAGTTTTTGTGGTCTTGTCTTTCCAGCTCCCTTAGGTGATCTGATAGGCTGTTATCTTGTGATCTTTCCATTTTCTTGATGTATGTTTGTAGAGATACAAATTCCCCTCTTAGATCTGTTTACAGGGCATCCCAGAAGTTTTGGTATGTTGTTTCTTTGTTTTCATTTGTTTCCAGGAATCTTTTAATTTCTATTTTGTTTTATCTGTTGACTTAGCAGTTGTTCAGTATCATGCTGTTTAGTGTCCATGTCTTTGTGTATTTGGGGGGAATTTTGTTGGTATTGATATTTCTTTTTATTCCATTGTGGTCTGAGAAGGTGCATGGCAGTATTTCTATCTATCTTATCACATTTCTGTATGCTTGATATATGCCCAAGGATGTGATCTGTCTTGGAGCACTTTCATGTGGTGATGAGTAGAATGTATATTCTATGGTTGTTGGGTGAAGTGTTCTATAGGTATCAAGTCCATTTGGTCAAGTGTCAAGTTGAGTTTTTGAATCTCTTTATTGATTTTTTGACTTGATGATGTATCTAGGGTTGTTATTGGGGGTATTTAAGTCCCCAGCTATAATAGTGTTAGAATCAATATCTTTTCTTAGTTTACTTAGTAGTTGCTTTATAAATGCTGGTGCTCTTGTGTTGGGTGCATATATGTTTAGGATGGATATTTCTTGTTGATGGATTGAACCTTTTATCATTATGTAGTGTACTTTCAAACTTTTTAAAATTTTGATAGCTTAAAGATTGTTTTTTCTGATATTACAATTGTGACTCCTGCCTTGTTTTGTGATCCATTCTCCTGGATATTTGAGTCTGTGTGCCTCCCTTGTAGTGAAATGAATTTCCTGGGTCATGGTTTGTATCCAGTTTGCCATTCTGTGTCTTTTCAGTGGTGTATTTAGTCCATTCACGTTCAGGCCGATTATTGAAATATGATTGTTTATCCCTATCATGTGGTTCTTATAAAGTTTTTCCTTTGTTTTCTTTTAGCTTTCAGATTGATATATGTGTGTGTTTTCAAGTTTGCAGTTGCAATGTCTTCTCTGTTCATTCTGTGTTCTCCTGTTTCTTGGGACGTGTGTGGTCATTCTTTTTTTTTCCCCCTTTCTTTTGTGCTCAATACCTTTTTAAGCATCTCCTGTAGAGCTGGTCTGGAAGCAGCATAATCTCTTAGAGATTGGATGTCTGGGAAGGATTTTAATTCTCCATTACAGATGAAGCTTAGCTTGGCTGGATAGGAAATTCTTGGTTGAAATTGTTTATCTTTGAGGACTTTGAATATTGGACTCCAGTCCCGCCTATCTTGTAGTGTTTCTTTCAGTAGGTCTGCTGCTATTCTGATTGGTTTTTCAGTAGGTAGTCTTACCTTTCTCTCTTGCTGCCTTTAGGATTTTTCATTTGTGCCTACCTTGTGTAGGTGAATTGCTATGTGAATTGCTATGTGTCTAGGGATTGTTCTTCTCATTTGATGTTTTGCAGGGGTTCTCTGTATCTCTTGTGTTTGGATAGTCACATCTCTGGTGAGATGGGGATAGTTTTCTTGGATGACCTCTTGGAATATTTGCTCCAAGATATTCTCCATTTCCCTAGGAAAGCATTTTCTATGCTTAGGCTGACTATAGATAGATCTGAAAAAAAACAAGTCACTACTTTACCTGAGGGCCTACTCCTTATAGGTACTTTATTTAGGATAGCTTTATTTTCATCTTCAGGGTGGGATGGTAACTAAGCCAAAAGATTAGCAGATTTTTTTTTAAATCAATTAGTCACCTATGCTTTTATTTGCCTTTTTAAAAAGAGCAATACAAAGGTCAGTGTGGTGGCTCATGCCAGTGATCCTCACACTTGGGGAGGACAAGGCCAGAGCACTGCTTGAGCCCTGGAGTTTGAGACCAACCTAGGAAACACAGACCTTGTCTCAACCGAAAATCACAAAATTAACTGGATGTGGTGGTACTTACCTGTAGTCCTAACTTCTTGGGAGGCTAGGAAGTAAGGATCGCCTGAGCCTGGGAGGTTGAGGCTGCAGTGAACCATGATTATGCTACTGCATTCCAGCCTGGATGACAGAATGAGACTCTGGTTAAAAAAAAAAGCAATAAAAATATTGAAAAATATTGAAATCTTTTTGTGCACATTAATAGGATCCCTGGAAGAGACTAATTTGGGAATCCTCATTTTCAAATGTACTTCTTAAAGTGCAGTATTTTCATTTAGAATGTTCCATTGTAATTTTAAATCATCTTTAGTTAGATTCTGCCATTTCTGTTTTTGCTGCTGATGTGAACTTTTCAGGTCAGCCTGGGTTTCAAGAGTGTCAGCTCAATGGGTTGGCCAGCCAAGCCCCAGAGAGGGTCGTCTTGAGAGGCTGGCAAGCCTAGCCCTGAAAGTGTTGGCTCTGATGGGCTGGCAAACCAATCCCTGAGAGTGTTGCTGATTCAGTGGGCTGGCAAGCCTAGCCCCTGGAGTGTTGGCTCTGATGCGTTGGCAAGCCAAGCCCTGAGAGTGTTGCTGGTTCAGTGAACTGGCGAGCCTAACCCCTGGAGTGTCTCAGCTTTGGAGTCTCACTTCTTCCAGCAGCTCTCCTGGTTCAGCTGACTCTGTCTGTTGGTAAGCCAACCTCTGGGGTGCATGGCTCTTTGCCTCTGATGATCTTCTGCAGCTCTTCAGGTCAGCGATCTTCTGCAGCTCTTCAGTTCAAGGTTCTTGTTTCATGCCCAGGAGGAATGAGGGAAAAGGACAGCCAGAAAGTGAGAAAGCAGTATTTATTGAGAGGACAGAAAAGTTTCCACAGTGGGAGGGGATGCAAAGGGGTTGCCAGTTTGGGGCTGAAATCCAGTACTTAGATGCCCTAAGACTGAGCTGATTGGCTAGCACTAGCTGTGAGCTGATTGCCCAGCACTAGCTGTTTTGATTGGTCAGTACTAAGGACCAATTGACAGGAGGTAGGGGCCTGATTGTGAGATGATTGGTCAGTACTTGGCAGCGGGCTGATTGGTTGCTTTTCAGTCTCAGCAGTGAGTACTTAAACTTTAGCTTGAGAGGCTCACAGGGAGCTTGTTTACCAATGCTGAGCCTGAGAGGCATGCCGGAAGTTTGCGACATTTATTTATTTATTTTTTTCCCCAGCACTTTGGGAGGCCAAGGCGGGAGGATTGTATTTTTTATTTTTTATATTCAACATTTAAAACAATTTTTTAAATTATAAAGATGTGGAGTACAGTTCAGGGTTAGGTATATAAATATTGATCATGCAGGTACTGCTACATTGTTGCTGGAGGACCTGCCCTGTCTGCCTGCCTAACCTTTCTGTAGCTATCGCCTGTCTCACTGCTTCTGGGGCCTAGTACTTATACATGTAAATATAGGCATAACCATAAGGTGGAGTACTCAGTTCGTCTGAAATTAAGGACCCAATTTTTACCTTAAATCTTGACTTTGACTCTCAGATCCCTTGATCAACTTAGCCAATGATTTTTTTCCCCTACAGAAACACATAAGGAAAAGAAAGAAAAGGGGTAGAACACAAAAATCTCTGTGAATTTCTAAAAGCAGAAGTTCACACCTCCTGCAGTGCTGTTATTACTACCACTTGGTTTCTGTCTGATCCATTCAGGCTTCTACCTGTATCCAAGCCAGTTAATTATCAGATCCAGTTTAATCCTGGACCCAGCTCAGTTTTTGCTGTGACTTCCAAACCCAGTTTGGATTAAATATTAAAAAAATTGTTCAAACAAACTCCAACAGCTCAAAACACAAATCCATAGAGCTTCAAAATTTGAGAGAAAACTTACCGATGATTGACCCTCTTGCTTTGAGAAAGTAGTAGACACAATGGGCCTGGCGGATACCTCACTTAGTCACTCATTGCTTCTGAGGGGCACTGGAAGCTTTAGTTTGGATCCCATTTCTGACACCATCTCTTTAAAGAAAAACCTTAGATAAATTTAGCAGTTTAGTTGAGCAAAGAACAAGTCATCAATCAGGCAATTTCCTGAGCCAGAACAGGCTCAGAGAGGCTCCACTGCAGGCATGTGGTGGAAGAAGATTTATGAATAGAAAAAGGAAAGTGAGGTACAGAAACAGCTGGTTACAGCTCCATGTTTGTTTCATTTGAACATGGTTTGAACAGTTGACCACTTTTGATTGGCCCAAACTCAGTGGTTGTCACAAGAGAGTAATCTGTTTACACATCTAGCTAGGTTATAGTTCACTATGTAAGGAAAAACCTTTGGACTGAATTTAAAATAAGTAAGGATGCCTTTTGGCTAAACTTAACACATCTTTCGATCCATCCTTCAATTCATCTTATTTCTAAGTTAATACTCAGAGATTTTTGTCCAAACCTGAAAGTATTCAGTTTAAGACCTAGAGCAGGTTCTGAGAGGAAAAGTGTTATTCTATCTCCATGATCATGAAAAAAGCTGAAACACTGAGCCTGCTTTATCTACTTTGCTTAAAGCTTGCAAAATTCCATAAATCTGAGAATTACTATCACTTACATAAGATGATCTCTTTCAAGTAGGATTTTTTCCAAAAAACTGTTAAAGCTACTCAGGAGGCTAAAGTAGGAGGTTTGCTTGAGCCCAGGAGTTCCAGGCTGCAGTGAGCTATTATTGAACCACTACACTCCAGTCTGGGTGGCAGAGAAAAATCCTGTCTCTAAAACCAAAATAAAACAAACAAAACCCCCAAAAGCTAAAGGGCTAAAGTGAACTCCAAAATTTAGTTTCATATTCCACTTTTATGTTCTAAATGAACTTGTGGCTATCCAAGGTTAATTATTGATTGGCATGATGACCATTCCTCAGGGTCCCTTCTTTTTTCCTGCTGGAGGACTTCATCAGCTGCCTACTGCCTTTCTAGCAGATACTTTATTGAAACCCTTGAATGTGAGGAGGATATGAAGGAAACAGAAATAGAAAGTATTTTGTTTTCTTGAAGAGAAACACTTAAAATGCCTGAGGCTTAGTTAATGGGAAAACAGGAGCAGTGTTAAATCACCAACTTTGGGATGAGTATGCAGGGAGTTCATTCTCTGGTCAGCCCAGGGACTGTGTGCCCAGCAGCCTGAGTCAGCAGTCCTGGGCCTAGAGGTTTCAGCACCCTGGAGAAAAGAGGGTGTTACCCCAGGCCTTAGCAGCTAGAGGGAGACTGGGGAGCCCCATGACAAGGCAGCCCCAGTAGGAAGGCCAAGGGTACGCTGTACTGGTGTGCTCTCCTCCAGCAGCACAGTTTTAAATGTGAACATAGGCTATTCTTTTCATTCCCACATGGAGATGTAATTAGTAGTATAAAGCACTCCGGGAAAGTTATTCTGCAGTTTTATGTGTACTACATGGTGATCGTGTCCTGTAGTGTAGTGAAAGTATCGTGTGTTTTTAATTTGAGATAGTATATCTTTCATATCTAGCAATTCTATTCTTGAGTGTTTGGAACATATTTATAATAGCTATTTCAGTGTTTGGGCTTCTTATCACAGGCCCAGAAATGACAGTGTCTTTTGATAGACTTTTTTTTCTAGTTATGGGTCAAATCTTCCCACTTCTTTATATGACTGGTAATTTTTTTATGTGAAGGTGGCATTGTGGTTTTGCATTGTTTTATGCTGAGTTTTGTTTTATTCCTTTAAGTACTGTTGGACTTTGTTCTGGCATGCAGTTAAGTTACTTGGGATCCATTTTTAGCTTGGCAATCTCAGCTTAATAGCTCAGTACACTGTTTACAGTCTTGGCTTTTTGCATAACTACAGGATGCATTTCATGAAGCTTTCTGTCATTATATAACAAGGATCACCCTTACTACAGTTTCTAGGAACATGGTCCTCATTTCCTTCTGAGTCTTCACTGGTAGCACCTTTGGTGTCCCTATTTCAGTTTTTCAAGGCAATCTAGGCTTTTCTAAAATGTTTCTCAAAATTCGTTCAGACTCCAATCACTGCCCAATTCCAAGGCTATTCCATATGTTTAGGCATTTGTTATAACAGCACGCCACTTCCAGGCAGCAAAGTCTGTATTTCATTTTTTTCCCCCACTTTATTTTATTTTTTTTGTAGAGATGAGGTTTTGCTATGTTGCTCAGGCTGGTCTTGAACTCCTGGGTTCAAACAATCCTTCCACCTCAGCCTCCCAAAGTGCTAGGATTATAGGTGTGAGGCACTACACCCAAACTGTATTAGTTTTCTATAGCTGCCACGACAGATTACCATCAATTTAGTGACTTAAAATATGTGTTTGTTACTTCCTAGTTTTGAAGGCCACAAGTCTGAGTTGACCCTGCAAAAGCTCTTTAACATCATCTCTCACCATTCTATGTGTATTCTATGCTCCAGTAATAACAAGCAGCTGGAGGTTTCTTGTAGACATTCTGCCATTCACATATCTAAACATTCTTGTGGTATCCTGTTTACCAAGGATGCTCTTCCCTTTGTGCGTATTGGCTGGTGTCCTTACAGTCTAAAGCTTACCTGCACATTGACTAATCTCTTCTAGAAACCTGGGCTCTGCTGCTGAGTTTAACTAAATGGCCAAACTCTGTGTGTCCATAGCTAATACACGGCCCTTCATCTTCACTTACCTTGTCATCTAAATGTGAATGGACTAAATGCACCACTGAAAAGACACAGAATAGCCAAGTGGATAAAAAAATCATGACCTAGTAATTTGATGCATCCTTGAAACTCATCTCACCACAAGGGACACACATAGTCTCAAAGTTTGAGAATGAACAATGAATTGCCAGCCAATGGATCACAAAAGAAGGCAGGAGTAGTGATCTTAATATCAGATAAAACAACTTTTAAAAAGATATGAAAGGATACTGCATAATGATAAAAGTTTCAATCCATCAACAAGAAATAGCCATCCTAAACATATGTGTACCCATCACAGGAGCACCAGCATTTATAAAGCAACTACTAAGTAGACTAAAAGAAGATACTGACTCTAATACTATTATAGCTGAGGACTTAAATATCCCACTAACAACCCTAGATACATCAGCAAGTCAAAAAATCAACAAAGAGATCCACAAACCCAACTTGACACTTGACCAAATGGACTTAATAGGTATCACACTGATACCTATAGAACACTTCACCCAACAACCACAGAATATACATCCTATTCATCACCAGATGGAAGTGCTCCAAGGCTGATCACATCCTTTACAATAAATCAGGCATAAACAAATGTCTTAAGATAGAAATACAGCCATGCACCTTCTCAGACCACAGTGGAATAAAAAGAAATATCAGCACCAACAAAATTCCTCCAAAAGCCACAAAGACATGGACAGTAAACAGCAGGATGCTGAACAATTACTGGGTCAACACAGAAGTCAAAAAAATTAAAAGATTCCTGGAAACAAATTAAAATGAAGAAACATTTTACCAAAACCTCTGGAATGCCATGAAAACAGAGGGGAATTTATATTCTATAAACACAGATCAAGAAAATGGAAAGATCACAAGTTAATAGCCTAACAGATCACCTATGAGAGCTGGAAAGACAAGACCACCAAAACCCTAACTTTAGCAGAAGAATCAAAATCACCAAAGTGAAAACCCAAATATGGGACATAGAAGACAAAAAATATCATAGAAAACAAAACAAAACAAAGCAAAAAGCTGGTTCTTTGAAAGAATAAAGAAGATTGATGGATCTTTAGCCAGAATGACCAAGAAAAAGAGAGAAAAAGCCCAAATAAACACAATCAGAAATGCAAAAGATCAAATCACAGTGGATCCTGGAGAAATACAAAAGATTATCAGAGACTACTATGCACACCTCTATGGAAACATTTGATAGCCTAAATGAAATGGAGGACTTTCTGACGTCACACACCCTCCCAAGGTTGAAACAAGAAGGCATTCAAACACTAAATAGACCAATAACAACCCAGGATATTGACTCCATCTTAAGAAAACTACCTACAAAAAAAGCCCTGGACCAGACGGCTTTCCAGCGGAATTCTACAGAACATACTAGGAGGAGCTGATACCAATCCTATTGAAAGCATTCCAGGCAATTGGGAAAGATATAATTTTACCCAAATCATTTACAAAGCTAACATCACACTGATACCCACACTGACAAAGAGCCAACAAAAAAAGAAAACTACAGGCCAATATCCCCTATGAACATAAATGCAAAAAATCTCAACAAGATTCTAGCAAATTGGATCGAACAATACATCTCAAAAATCATTCACCATGACCAAGTTGGCTTCATCCCTGGGAGGGAGGGCTAGTTCAACATCCACAAGACCATAAATGTAATTAAATACATCAACAGATGTAAATACAAGAACCACGTGATTATATTATTAGATGCAGAAAAAGCTTTTGATAAAATTCAGTATTCCTTCTTGATAAAAACCCTTGAACATCTAGGCATAGAAAGAACATACCTCAAAATAGTAAGAGTCATCTATGATAAATTCACAACCAACATATTGCTAAATAGACAGAAGCAGTTCCTCTTAAAACTGGAGCAAGACAGGGCTGCCCACTCTCACCCTTCCTGTTCAACATTGTGTTGGAAGTCCTAGCTAGAGATAAGAGAAGGAAATAAGGGGTATCCAAATAGGAAAAGAGGAAGTTAAGTTATTCCTCTTTGCTGATGATATGATCCTATACCTCAAAAATTCAAGAGAATCTGGCCAAAACCTCCTTGCACTGATAAAGGACTTGGGCAAAATCTTGGGGTACAAAATAAATGTGCAAAAGACAGTTAGTTGTGTTCTTATACACCAACAACAAACAGGCGGAGAACCAAATAAAAAGCACAGTCCCATTCACAATAGCCACAAAAAAATGAAATACCTCTGCATCTTCCTAACCAGAGAAGTGAAAGACCTTTGCAATGACACTACAAAACACTGCTCAGAGAAATCCAAGAAGACACAAACAAATGGAAAAATATTCCATGCTTGTGGGTAGGAAGAATCAACATTGTTAAGATGTCCATTCTGCCAAAGGCAATCTGCAGATTCAACCCATTAAATTACCAATATCATTCTTCTCTGACCTGGAAATTGCAATACAGAAATTCATATGGAGACAATTGACCATGCATAGGCAAAACAATCCTTAGCAAAAGAAACAAAGTTGGAGGTATCATACTTCCAGACTTTAAACTTTACTTTAAGACTACAATAATCAAAACAGCCTGGGGCCAGGTGCAATGGCTCAAACCTGTAATCTCAGAACTTTGGGAGGCCAACAAGAGGGGATTGCCTGAGCCCATGGGTTTGAGAACAGCCTGGACAACTTGGCGAGACCTCATCTCTACAATAATTCAAAAAATTAACTGGGCATGGTAGCACATGCCTGTAGTTCGGCTACTTGGAAGGCTGAGGTAGAAGGATCACCTAAGCCCAGCAGGTCAACACTGGGGTGGCCGTGAAGTGTGCCACTGCACTCTAGTCTGGGTGACGAGTGAGACCTAACTCATAAAACAACCACAACAACAAAACCCAGCCTGGTTTTGGTACAAGAAGAGGTGTATGGACCAATGGAACTGGATAGAGATTCCAGAAGCAAAACCTCAATTACTCAACCAACTCATCTTTGACAAAGCCTCCACCAACAGCCACTGGGGAGAGGAGAACCTATTCGGTAAATGGTTCTGGAAAAACTGGTTGACCACATACAGAGGATTGAAACGGGTCCCCTAGCTATCATCATACATAAAAATCAACTCTAAATGGATCAAAATCCTAAACATAAAATCTCAACCTTATAAGAATGTTAGAAAATACAGGAGACTCCCTTACAGAAATCAGAGTAGGCAACCAATTCCTGAACAAAATCCCAGATTTCCATGCCATAAGAGATGAGATAGACAAGTGGGACCTCACCAAACTGAAAAGCTTCTGTAAAGCAAAAGATATCATGTAGAGAGCGGGGAGAGAGCCCACAGGATGGGAAAAAATATTTGCCAACTATATATCTGACAAAGACCTAACACATCTGAATCTACAAGGAACTCAAATGTACCAAAAGGAAAAAAAAACAGTCTCATTAAAAAGTGGGCAAAAGACATGAATAGACACTTCTCAAAAGAAGATATATGGGCAGCCAACAAACACAGGACAAAGTGCTCAACCTCACTAATCATCAGAGAAATGCAAATCAAAACCACATTGAGATACCACTTGACCCCAGTAAGAATGGCCATTATTGATAAAACAGCAACAGATGCTGGCGAGGATGCAGAGAAAATGGAATGCTCTACACTGCTGATGAGAATGCAAATGAGTTCAACCGGAAACATTGTGGCGATTTATTATTATTATTATTATTATTATTATTATTATTATTATTTATTATAAAGTTGTGGGGTACAATTCAGGGTTAGGTATACAAACATTGATTATGTAGGTACCCTTGTTTATGAGGTATGCCCCTCCCTCCCTTAGCAGTTTCCCTCAACTGCCAATCCCAGCCCCCTCCCCTGACAGTTTCCCACTACTGCCAATCCCTTTCTTATAGTATTATAATTGTTCAAAGTCTGCTTATGAGTGAGAATATATGGTACTCTGTTCTTTGTTTCCATGATGAAAGAACTAGAAATTGACCTTCCATAAGACCCAGCAATCCCCCTTCAGGGAATATACCTGGAGGAACTCAAAGCATCCTACAAAAAAGATGCCTGCACACGCATGTTTATTGCAGGCACTATTCACAATAGCAAAAACATGGAACAAACTGTGCTGCCCATGGAAACGAGACTGGATAAAAAATGTGGTACATATACACAATATAATATTACAAGCCATAAAGAAGGACAAACATGGACTTCCCAGCCTTGGATGGATTTAGATTCTATCACACTCAGTGATCTATCACAGAAACAAAAAACAGAGTACCACATGTTCTCTCTCATAAGCAGACCCTGAACATTTACCATAATGCTATAAGAAAGGGATTGGCAGTAGCAGGATACTGCTGGCATTGTGGGTGTGAATACAACATCAATATGGGTACTTGATCTTAAACCAGGCAAAGTGGGAATCAAAGGGAGACCCAAACTTTATTCGGATTATGTCTACTTGTATGCCTAATCCTGAATTATACCCTACGTCTTTAAAATATATATTTTTTAACTGAAAAAAAGGGTAGACAATGAAAAAAATTGTTTGCTCCCGTGAACCCCAACACCTTTATGTTTCTTTTCAAAGGCATATTGTGCATTAATCATCCAAATGACTGTGTGTCTGCGTACGTATGTGTCTGTGTCTGTGGAACCATACTTTAGCTTTACACAAATGGTAACATGCAATCTAAATTGGTCTCATTTTGCTTTTTTACTTACCAATACCTTGATAGTGTTATATGTCTGTAACATTCCTTTTTTTTTAACAGCTGCATCTTATTCTGTTGTATGGATGTATGAAAATGTATGTCTCTATTGGATTTTTGCTATTAGAAACAGTACTTCAGTGCCTAATCTTGTTCTTATGTCATATCACTCCTGTGAATTTATCTGCAGGATACAGGTGTATTCTTAAGAGTGGAGATGTAGCCGGGCTCAGTGGCCCAGCCTGTAATCCCGCGCCTTTGGGAGACTGAGGTGAGTGGATTGCCTGAGCCCGCGGGCTCGAGACCCGCCTGGGCAGCGAGACCTCATCTCTACAATAAATCAAAAAATCAGCCGGGCATGGTAGCACATGCCTGTAATTCTGGCTACTCGGAAGGCTGAGGCGGAAGGATCACTGGAGCCCAGTAGGCGAGGCTGTGGTGGCCGGGAGCGGCCACTGCACTCCAGTCTGGGCGACAGAGTGAGACTCCAACTCAAAAAAAAAAAAAAAAAGAGTGGAGATGTAAGATCAAAGAAGTATTCATGAATTGTTAGGCGCAGTGGCTCATGCTTGTAATCCCAGCACTTTGGGTGGCTGAGGTGGGAGGCTTGCTTGAGCTCAGGAGGTGGAGACCAGCATGGGCAACATAGCAAGACTTTATCTCTCCAAAAATTAAAAAAAATTAGCTGGGTGTGGTGATGTGTACCTGTAGTCCCAGCTGCTCAGGAGGTTAAGGTGGAAGGATCACTTGAGTCCAGGAGATTGAGGTTGCGGTAAGCCGTGATCATGCCACTGCACTCCAGCCTGGGCAGCAGATTGAGACTCCAACTAAAAAATAAATAAATAAATGTACATTTATTGATACTTTTGATAGATACTACCCAGTTGCCTTCCATGAGACTGTACTAGTTTATATTCCCACCAGCAGTATGTGCCTTTCTCCAAACCTCTGGCAGCACAGTATGTGTTAAAATTTTTGGATCTTTGCCAATCCGATAAGTGAAAAAAATCTCATTGCAGTTTTAACCTGCGTTTCTCTTATGATAAGCATCTTTTAATAGACTTAAGAGTTATTCTATATTCGTCACTAAATGAGCTGTCTCTGTTCATATTCTTTGTTCATTTTTCTATTGAGTTCGTCTTTTCCTTACTGATCTGTAGAAGCTTTCTCTGTATTAAGGAAATTAGCCCTTCATCATGAGTTACAGTACCCCCCCCCACACCCCAGCTTGTTTTTGTCCTTTGACTATGCTTATGGTGTGTTTGTCAGGCAGAGAATTTGATTTCCTTATATGGTTGAAGTTACCAATTTTTTATTTCATGGTGTTCAGATTTGGGGTCAAACTTAGGAACACCTTCCTTACCTCAGGAAATAATTTTAAACGTGTTGAAAGATTTATATGTAAAGATGTTCATCACCTTCATTGTAAATTTAAAAAGATTATAACAGGCCTGGCATGGTGGCTTCTACCTATAATCCTGGCACTTTGAGAGGCCGAGGCGAGAGGAGATCTTGAACCCAGAGATTTGAGACCAGCTTAGGCAACATAAGAAGACCTTGTTCCTACAAAAGAAAAGAAAGAAAGAAAGAAAAAATGTCAGGTGTGGTGGCATCCACCTGTAGTCCCAGTTACTCAGAAGGCTGAGGCAGAAGGATCACTTGTGCCTACGAGTTTGCGGCCGCAGTGAGCCATGATTGTGTCACTGTTCTCAGCCTGAGCAACAGAGTGAGATCTCAACTAAAAAAACAAAAAAAAAAAAAAAAAAACTATAGCAATATAGACTCTCAATCATTGAAGATGGTGCTTTAATTGTGGTATAGTACATAATAGGTTATTATGCCATTTGTATGAATAATATTTACAAGAAGTTTCTTATAACATATAGCTATACAGTGTTTACAAAGGAATGTCATGGGAAGATGTTCAGACCAGAATCAAGACAATCTGTTCTAGATAATCTCAGCTATATAAAAAGTGGAGAGAGAACAATGGAAAGCATATTAATAATTGTAATTTGCTGGTGAGATTATTTTATTATTTAAAATGTTTTCCTGCTCTTCAAAAACATGTAAAACAAACATGTCTTTTTATAATAAGAAAAAAATACCATAACATGAATGGTATTGTAGTCCCCACATATGTACAAGCAGGGACCCCCAAAAACCCTGTTTTATTTATAAAACATTGTGTACTTATTCTTACATGGGTAAACATCAGTCACCTTCAAAGTCCTCTTCATTTGATGTGATACACCTACTGAGATGCTTTTTCTACTGCTCAGAACAGGTTTGAACTCATCAAGTTTGATGTCTTTTAGTACTTCTGCCTTTTTTTGTTTCACGTCTCCTCATCAACAAAATGTTTCCCTTTGAGGACTTTTTTTCATCCAGGGACACAAAGAAAGTTGTTCAGAGCAAGATTGGGTGAATAGTGAAGGTGGGTAATAGGGTCATGCTGTTTTCGGTAACAAAATAAAATAAAATAAAACTGCTGAATACTCAGTGTGGTGTGGGCAGGTGCACTAGTAAATCGCCCATCATGAAATGGGCGAACATGTTGAAAGAATCTCCAACAAAAAATTCACTGAAGCTGAACACAGCCTCTCACAGCAATACTAACTGGTACACTTGATGTTGACAGATTTCTAGAACACTTACCTAGTGGAGGAAGCCTGAACTTTGAGGGGCCCACCTTCCACAAGTTAATTCTGGATTTTGGGGGCCCCCCTTGTATAATGTGCATTTGTGCAGGAAGACCAACTTTGGCTATTTGACATCCTCCACACCCTCAGCAACCCAAAAGCAGAAAAGAAAACTGATGGTTGTTTGTCCAGAATAGAGCTAGGCTATCCAGATTTTTTTCTTTTATACTCAGATATCAGGATCTCAAGGAATTTTCTCTTTTGTGTATCTTACTGTAGAGAAGGTATGGCTCAAATTACAATAGGATCCTAACATTAGCACATAAATCATGCATTTTTATTTCTCTCATTTAAATTATTTCTTTTATAGTGATCTTTCTTTTCAAATTAGGCCCTTTTCCTTCCCTTTTCTGCACATCCTTATCACACTTGATAGAGTCTTTTTCTTTCTTCTCATTGGCTTTATTACATTGCTGTTTATACACAGTAAAATGAAGCCAATCTCAATGCACAGCTTGAGTTTTGACAAATGTGTTTATCCTTGGAGCTGTCACTGCAACTGAGATACAGAGACCAACTTTCTAAGAATATAATTTAAAAGCTATATATGTTTTACACTAATAAACTTTGGAACACTTACAAGAGCAACAATTAATTTTAGGTAGAGTATCCAAAAGAAATAAATGTTTGAAAAGTTAATGGCTTATACAGTAACTGTATATAGTTAAACAATTAACTTCGCAAGGGAACCCTGCTTTGGTTATAGCACAAAATTGTAATAAGTAAAAGTGATAAAGAACTGAGCTCTTGGTTGAATTCTTTGAGGTGCTGAGACTACAAAGGGACAATCCTGTGTGTTTTTAGACTTGATTTCTTTACATTTCCTGATTCTCTCTCTTTTTTTCTTAAAATGCTGCAAGGCATCTATTTATTCCCACATCAAAATGAATGATACTCTGAGACAATTGGAAAGCATCAGTGAACTCCTTTCTTTAGAATCTTATTATATATTAATCGGTGCACATATTTGCAGGACTAGAGACATTGAAATTATTAGAATGGATACATAATAGTAAGTTTAGTAAATATGATTAAGATTTCCCTGATGGAGCAAAGTGCTTCCTAGTAAAGAGACCATTTTAAATATCTAACCTCATTTCATGATAGTAATACAGGAACTTCCCTCTGTTAGAAGAAGAGGTTGCATTTGTATAGATGAAAGTACTGTACGATCACAGAATTTGGCTGTGGGTCTTTTCTGTGGGTTCAGTCAGTGTGGAGATTGGTGGGAGGTGGAGTCTGTGTTCTCGTTTTGGCTGTTTTTGTTCTGCTTCCTCACTTTTGAGTGGTTTGTGTATTCTTCTGTCTGTCTCTCCCATTCACTGCTTTTCTTCTATTTCTTCCTATTTGTTTGTCCTATTTTCTCTCTCTCTCTCTAGTTTCTTCTGGTGGGATGGTAGGTAAAAAACAAAAAGAAGACCCTCCCTGGCAATTTTGCTTTTTAGTTTGAATACTTACAGTTTTAACTTCTTAAAGACTTTGTGGCCGGGTGCGGTGTCTCCTGTCTGAAAACCCCAGCACTTTGGGAGGCAGAGGTGAGAGGATCACCTGAGCCCAGGAGTTCAAGACCAGCCTGGGCAACATGACAAGACCTCATCTTTACAATAAATCAGAAAATTAGCTGGGCATGGTGGTGTGTACCTGTGGGTCCAGCTACTTGGAAAGCTGAGGAGGAAGGCTTGCCTGAGCCACACGTCGAGGCTACACTCCAGTCTGGGCAAGAGAGACTCTGACTCAAAAAAAAAAATAAAAAAGTCTTTCTACTTCAGATGATACAATAATGTTAATACTAATTTTTATTAATAAACTTCATTTGCATTGAGAAACCTAATAGAATTGCTCCAATGTAGAAATCTTAAATTGCAAAATTGTGTTTTTGGTCATTAGGTAGAAATTTTTCTTCCTTTTAAAAAATTTTTCTTTATTAGAGATAGGGATTCCCTCTGTAACCCAGGCTGAAGTGCAGTGGCATGATCATGGTTCGCTGCAACCTCGAACTCCTAGGTTCAAGAAATCCTCCTTCCTTATCCTCCCCAGTAGCTGGGACTACAAGCAAATGCCACCAAGTTCTGCTAATTTTTATTTTATTTTTTATAGAGATAGGGGTCTTGCTATGTTGCCCAGGCTGGCCTTGAACTCGTGGGTTCTAGAGATCCTCCCATCTTGGCCTTCCAAAGTGCTAGGAAATTACAAGTGTGAGCCACTGAGCCTGGCCTAGGTAGAAGTTTTTCTGCTTTTCCAGTAGTTACTATTGTTTACAGGGTGTCCAAGGGATTAAACATTAATTGATTTTGAGTATTGCTGTGTTCATGTGAAGGTAATCTAGAGATTTTAAATATATATTATTATAAATTTATTCTAACTTGAAATAACAGGGAAAGGAATCTGGTGGCAAAATCAGAGGCTTGGGCATAAATATATTATTGGAAAATCATGGAAATATGGGTATCTATAAAAATATACCATCAGAAATGTGTTAGGTTATTTGTAGAGGAAATTTGTACTGAAGTTGAGTGCCAAGTCTCTATATTTCATAGCCTGGATGACTATCATAACTAAGCAGTTGCCTTTCATTCTTTTTGAAGATATGGTAGAATAAATGATAAAGAAATAATTGGGCATATGCAGTGATACTTCTTAGGCTAAGAGTGAGTGAACCAGCTAGCAGTACATTTTTTATACAAACTGTAGAAGTGGTTTTATTATGTTATAGTTGAAGAAAAATCTTTTTTACTAAGATTTAGTTGTATTTTTTCCTCTGTTAAATTTAAGTTCCTTGAGCCAGGGACATAATTTATTACAGGAGCTTTCAAAATCTTTTGACTTTAGTCTATATTTTAAAATGCATTTTAGATCAGGCGACCTGTAATCCTTTCACTTTGGCCACCTGCAATCCCATCACTGCGAGGGGCTGAAGTGGGAGGATTGCTGGAGCCCAAGAGTTCAAGACCAGCCTGGGCAACAAAGTGAAACCCATCTCTATACAAAAATAGAAAAATAAGCTGGGTGTGGTGGCATGCACCTATAGTCCCAGCTACTTGGGAGGCTGAGATGAAAGGATCACCTGGGCCCCAGAGGTTGAGGCTGCAGTGATCTGTGATCATGCCACTGCATTCCAGTATGGGACAGAGTGAGACTCCCACTCAAAAAAAAAAAAGAATCCTGGATTATATAATAATAATCCAGGACATGCACAAAATGAATAAT
Organism: Cephalopachus bancanus; assembly: GCA_027257055.1. Classification (NCBI taxonomy): domain Eukaryota; kingdom Metazoa; phylum Chordata; class Mammalia; order Primates; family Tarsiidae; genus Cephalopachus; species Cephalopachus bancanus. Next base: position 7,368,079 of record JAPVLO010000006.1, read on the forward strand.
ATTTCAGTACTAACCCTTATTATTTAATTTGCATACTGATATTTTTATTCTTTCAGTAAGACAAAGAAAAAATGCTAGATGTGCTCCTCTAGATGGATTTCATGATCACTGTTGTGACCCACTGTTTAGGAAACAGTGGTTTAGTGGGGCTTAAATTCCCAGTCCCTTTTAGAGTCCCTGAAAGATGTTAGGCCTTCTGTAAATGTTTATTCAATATATGAATGAATGATTGAAGTTGGGAGAGTAATAAGGAGCTGAGGTAAACTGGAGAATTTCTTTAGAGGTAGATTTTGCCTGTTTCTTTCTGCTACTTAGTATTCCTTGTATGTGGCAGTGCTCCCAGATTGAATCAATCCAAATCTCTTCCGGTAGAGCTCAGGCAAATAGGTAGGTGTGTTTATACATTTAATTTTAATTTAATTTTATTTTGGGGGGCCAGACTTTTGCTCTTTCTCCCAGACTGGAATGCAGTGAGCTCAAATTCCCAGGCTCAAGTGATCCTCCTGCTTCAGCCTCCTGAGTAGCTGGGACTAGAGGCACATGCTACTACACCCAGCTAACTCTTTTTTTGAGTTGAATTCTCACTCTGTCACCAAGCTGGAGTATAGTGGCATGCTCACGGCTACCCCAGTATCGACCTGCTGGGCTCCGGCGATCCTTCCACCTTCCAAGTAGCCGGAACTATAGGTACGTGCTACTGCGCCCAGCTAATTTTTGATTTATTGTAGAGATGGAGTCTCACCAAGTTGCCCGGGCTGGTCTTGAACCTGTGGGCTCAGGCAGTCCACTCACCTTGGCCTTCCAAGGTGCTGGGATTACAGGCGGAGCCACCAAGCCTGGCCCCAGCTAATTTTTAAATTTTATTTTTGTAGAGACAGGGTCTTGTTGTGTTGCCTGGGTTGTTCTCAAATCCTTAGCCTGAAGTGATCCTTTTGCCTCAGCCTCCCAAAGTGCTGGGATTACAGGCATGGTGTTTTTTGTTTTATAATACATTTTACATTTTAGAATAGTTTCAGATTTACAAAAAAGTTGCAAAGGTAGTACTAGATAGCCAGCATCCAGATTCCCCCAGTATTAACATCTTCCATTTCTGTGGCACATTTGTTATTATTAATGAGCAAATTAATGATACATTATTATTTACTAAACCCTATACTTTGGATTTCATTCATCTTCCCCTAATGTCCTTTTTCTATTCTGAGGTCCCATCCAGGACATTCCATTTCGTCATTATGTCTCCTTAGGGTCGAACCTCTTGGCTGTGACAGTCTCTCATAATTTTCCTTTTTTTTTTTTTTTTTTTTGGGTGAGCGTGACACTTTTCAAGAGTACTGATCAAGTATTTTGTAGAAAGTTCCTCAATTTAGGTTGGTGAAATATTTTTTCTCATGGATAGACTGGAATTTTGGGAAAGAAGACCGTGGAAGTAAAGGCAAAGGGTACTCGCTTTGAGTATGACTTATTGTTCTTGTGTTCACTTTGGTTTCCTGGCTGAGGTAGTGTTTGTCTGGTTTCTCCACTGCAAAGTTACCTTCCTTTTGTTGAGGAGTGATATGAGAAATAAAAATCTGAGTGCTGGGTGCGCTCATTACTAGGGTTTCATTGCACCGAGGTTTTCTCAGTAGACAGAGCTATGAAATATATGCATGTACACTAACCTGTACAGACACATGCACCTATAATTATTTATATATCCATATGTATCTTTCTCAAACTGAACATAAATTCATAATGATATCTGGTTCTAATCCAGTCCTACACGGCTTATTCCAGCCTTCCCCTCTTGCTTATTTATAACCTCCCTTTCTAACAATGAGAGGAAGCTGGCTCCCACTATCCACCATCTACTTGTTTATTTGGTCATTTCCAGGGTGCCTGGACAGTAGTGTTGGAACTGTTCATTTGTATCCTTATGGGAAATAACTTTACCAACTGAAACGCTGTGCTTATTATGTTCAGTATAGTTCCTTTTTGTCTTTAATCGTTTTCAGAGTTACTTAGGTCAGTACCTTTTTTTCTTTCTTTTAAAAAATATTTTATTATAAAGATGTGGGTAGGGTACACGTCAAGTTTAGGTACATAAGTAATGTATGTATTTGTGAGGTTTGGGCCCCCAACTGGTCCTCACTTCCCCTGGTTTAGGTTCAGGTACCCTCTGTGTTGTTACATGTACTACCCCTTTTCACTCTCCCCTGGCAGTGTCCCACAACTGCCGATCCCTCCCTTGTGCTATAGTCGAGGTCTCACTCTGTCACCCAGGCTGGTGTGCAGTGGCTTGATCTCGGCTCACTGCAGCCTTGACCCCCTGGACCCAAGTGATCCTCCCACTTCAGCCTCCCGAGTAGCCAGGACTACAGGCACAGGACTGTGTGTGTGTGTGTGTTTTGTGTGTGTGTGTGTGTGTGTGTGTGTTGTGTGTGTGTGTGTTTTGTGTGTGTGTGTGTGTGTGTTTGTGTGTGTGTGTGTGTGTGTGTGTGTGTGTGTGTGTGTGTGTTTTGTAGAGATGAACTCTCCCTCTGTTGCCCAGGCTCAGCACCTTTCTTCTCTGACTCCCTCCAGTGAGTTTATACTGTACATTAGTAATACAGTGAGATTCTTTTTGTCACAGTCTGCATTCCATCTTTGGATTCCCTGACCTCTTGGTTGATTTTTTTCTAGATTTGCATACATTAAGGTTTACCCTTTGTGCTTTAAAATTCTGTGAGTTTTGTCAAATGCATAATGTTACATATGCACCACTATGTTACCACACAGAATAGTTTCATCATGTTTACACTACTTCTCTCCACAAACTCCTGGTGATTTTGGTCTGTTTTTCATCTCTGTAGGCTTCCCTTTCCCAAAATATTGCACGAATGGAATCACGCATATGTAGTCTTTTCAAACTAGCTCCTTTTACTTAGCAATATGCCTTAAGGTTCTTCCATGTCATTGTATGAATTAGTAGCTCATTCCTTTTGATTGCTGAATAATATTTCACATTATGGATATATCAACCTTTTTACCCACTCGTTTATCGAGTGGTGGCTCCCAGTTTTTGGCTATTATGAGTAAAGCTGCTATAAACATTCATGTTCAGGTTTTTGTGTGGCCATGTTTTCAAATGTCTTTGGCATGTGGGTTTTAAAAATTTCTTTGGGAGTTGCGCATGGTGGCTCACTCCTGTAATCCCAGCACTTTGAGAGGTCAAAGCAAGAGGATTGCTTGAGCCCAGAAATTCAAGACCAGCCTGGGAAACATAGTGATACAAAAAATACAAAAATTAGCCAGGCATCATGTTGTATACCTGTTGTACCAGCTACCTGGAAGACTGAGGTAGAAGGATCACCTGAATCCAGTTGATTGAGGCTGCCTTGATCAATGGTTATGCCACTGCACTCCATCCTGGGTGACAGAGTGAGACCCTGGTGCAAAAAAAAAAAAAAGTTCTCTGGGTGACTCCAAACTTTTGGTTCAAAGCCCCAGACCCGCCTGAGATAGGGGAGTCGGATCACCTTTTCCTCAGCTACCCTTCCTTTCCTTTTCTATTTCATACTAGTCAGCCTCTTTGGGTCTTGATTGCCTCATCTATAAAATAGGACTATTAAGTTACCTGCCAGACAGCAAGTATCTTTCCGTTTGAAACCCCCCTGAAATGATACCAATTTATAGTTCAATCCCCTTACCTTTCTGATTGCTTTCACACAGGAAAAGAACTGTATGAGCCAGACACTGAGAGTCTTTAATTTCTTTGTGGAATTTTATTACTCCCACTGCCTAAAAGCTCAACTGTTACGATGGCATGCCAGAGTGAAATAAATCTGTCAGTGACTTTAAAATCACAATAGGACAAAAAAATCAAATGGCTTGTATCTCAGAGATACCGCTCACAGAAGTGACCTCTCTGTTTATCATGTATTACAGACTTTGCACATTTGTGGGCAGGTGAGGAAGCAATTTGACAGTGTAAAATTTCTCTATATCCTTCCTCTATGTAGTTATTCTGTTATTAAAGAGCAGACCCCATTTCCCATAAAAGTTGTTTTTCTCTCTGCAAAAATTTCCCCTGAAGGGGCAGAACAGGAAAGCTGCTACCAGATACTACTGGTAGCACAAAGCTAAGGGTAAAGTACCTTGAAGATTATCCTATAGATGGAATAGTTTTAGAAAAAACATTATAACAATAACAAAAAGTATTGTAATAATTGCTAACATTTCCTGACAAAGTAGAACTTGTAGAGACTCTTACCCCACCCTGTGATGTTATTAAATAAATCCAGAGCATGAAGTCCTTTCTCAAGTTCAATTAGTATAATGCATCGGGAGCTCATGCAAACCTCATCATCAGAATGACTTGTTGCCCGTTTAGTTTCTGTCCTCTACTGCTATATCCATGTTCTCTTAATGCTTTTGTGCAAGTAGCATGGTACAGGGTCTGGAATCATAAAGAGTTTTAGTTTTATTAGTTGAGAGATTTTCAGCACATTCCTCAACCTTTGTTTCCTCATGTGTGCCATGTATGTCTAAGTCAGCTCAGGCTGCTATAACAAATACATGGACTAGGTGGCTTTAGCAACAGACATGTATTTCTCACAGTCTGGAGTCTGGGAAGCAAGATCAAGGTGCTGCCAGATTTGGTGTCTGGTGAGGGCTCTTTTCCTGGTTTTCAGACAGTCGTCTTCTCAGTTCCTCACATGGTAGAAGAAGAAGAGAGAGAGAGAGAGAGAGAATTATTAAAATTAATGTTTTGTTTTTTCTGAGTTGGAGTCTCATTCTGTCTCCCAGACTGGAGTGCAGTGGCATACTCGTGACAACTGCAGCCTCAACCTACTTGTCTCAGGAATCCTGCCTCAGCTTTCCAAGTAGCTGGAACCACAGGCATGTGCCACCACTCCTGGCTAATTTTTTTGATTTATTGTAGAGATGAAGTCTTGCCATGTTGCCTAGACTAGTTTCAAATCGATGGGCTCAGGTAATCCTCTCGCTTTCGCCTCCCATAGTGCTGGGATTACAGGCATGAGTGCCCAACTAAAGTACACCTCATCACAACAAGGGTACCTGCATAATAAACATTTGCATACGTAACTCTGAATTGTACCCCACATATTTAAAATAAAAAATTTAAAAGATAAAAATTTAAAAAATTTTTTTAAGAAAATTTTCAAGATAAAGCTGGAGGAATAGTACAATGAGCTCTCCCCTACCCTTCATTTAGACTCAGTGATATGTATGTAATACCTCCTTGTTTTACTGAACTGATTGAGACTTAAAATTGCCTTAACTACTTCAGCATTTATCTCCTAGGAACAATTGACATTCTCCTACATAAAAACACAGGACAGTTTATCACACTCAGAAAATTGAGTATCGACACAACTTTATGATTCAGTGTATAGTCCATGTTCAAGTTTATCCATGTGTCACAATGTCTTCATAGCATTTCTTAAAAATTCAGGAATCATTTTAGGATAAAGCATGAAATTTAGTGTTTCAAATCTCATTTAACCTGGAATCTCAGCCTTTCTTTATAACACTGATATTTTTGCAGAATACAGTCTATCTCTTTTTTTTTTTTTTTTTTTTTGGTCTCTTGATTTTGATTTGTCTAATTATTTCATCATTTTAAGATCTAGGTTGTGTGCTTTTGGCAGGAAGGCCGCATGAGTGACTGTCTTGATCAATATATCGCATTAGATTTGTGCCATTATTAGTTGATTTGTGCCATTATTAGTGATACTTTTTTGTATGTTTGACTCTCACACCAGGGCGTAGTGCAGTGTCACATTCACAACCACTGCAGCCTCGACCTGCTGGGCTCAGGCAATCCTTCTGCCTCAGCCTTACAAGTATCTGGAACCACAGGCACTTGCCACCACGCCAGCTAATTTTTTCAATTTAATGTAGAGAAGAGATTTCACCAAGTTACCCAGGCTGATCTTGAATCCTTGGCCTCAGGCAATCCTCTTGCCTCTGCTTCCCAAAGTGCTGGGATTTCAGGTGTAAGCCACTGCGCCCAACCTGCAATGCTTTTTTTTTGAGTTGGAGCTGGAGTGCAGTGGCACACTCACAGCCACCCCAGCGTCGACCTGCTGGGCTCAAGTGATTCTTCCGCGTTAGCCTTACAAGTAGCTGGAACTACAGGCATGCGCTACCATGCCTGGCTTAGTTTTTATTTTATTTTATTTTATTTGGGTCAGAGTCTCACTTCCTTACCTAGGCCTGGAGTGCAGGGACACACTCATGGGGCCACTCCAGCGTTGACCTGCTGGGCTCCGGCGATCCTTCTGCTTCAGTCTTCCAAGTAGTCGGAACTACAGGCACATGCCGCCATGCCCAGCTAGTGTTTTGATTCATTGCAGAGAGGAGGTCTTACTATGTTGCCCAGGCTGGTCTCAAACCCTGGGGGCTCAGGCAATCCACACGCCTTGGCCTCCCAAAGTGCTGGGATTACAGGCTTGAGCCATCACACCTGGCTTAATTTTTTATTTACTGTAGAGATGAGGTCTCGCCAAGTTGCCTGGGCTGGTCTCGAACCCGTGGGCTCAGGCAATCCACTCACCTCTGCCTCTCAAAGTGCTGGGATTACATGCTGAGCCACGGAGCCCAACCACTTTGTTTTTTTTGTTTTTTAAGAAAAAGCTTACTGCTGAGGGAATTAAAATCAGTGTTAGAGTGAACATTGTTTTTAAACAGGTATTTATTTTTTAAGTTGACAACTAAAAATTTTATATATTTATGGTATACAATATTATGTTTTCATATATGTACTCGCATGTGGCTGAATCAAGCTATTTACTTATGCATACCTCACATACATACTTAAATGTTGAGAATACTTAGTATCTACTCTCTTAGCAATGTTCAAGTGTGCCATAAATTATTAACTGCAGTCACCATGATGTACAATTGATCTCTTGAACTTACTCTTCCTAGCTGAAATTTTGTGTCCTTTGACCAAAATCTCCTCAGTCCCCTCACCCAACCAACACCTGGCAACCACCATTCTTCTCTTTACTTCTGTGTGTTCAGCTTTTTTACACTCCACGTGTAAGTAAACTCATGCAGCACTTGTTTTTCTGTGCTTGGCTTATTTCACTTGACATAATATCCTCCAGGTTCATCCATGTTGTTGCAATTGACAGGATTTCCTTCCTTTTTTTTTTTTTTTTTAAGGCTGAATAGTCTTTCAGTCTGTATATATACCACATTTTCTTTATTCATTTATCTATGCATGTATACTTTGCTTGAACCCATATGTTGGCTATTGTGAATCATGCCACAATGAACATGGGAGTACAGATATCTCTTTCACATACTGATTATATATTCTTAAGCTATATACCCAGAAGTGGGTGGTGGTACTAACTTTGATCACTTAGTTTGAGGAAGTACTTGCTGGGCTTATTCACTGTAAAGTTGCTGTTTTCACCTTCTGAGTTAATAAGTAACTTGGGAAAAGATTGATACTTGTGACTATGTAGACTATGTAAATATCCCCTCCTCCCCTCCCTAGTAGTTTAGCATTCATTGATCATCTAGCATCCATTGATTCATCCCCACCAATAATTGTGATAACCACTTATCTGCTTTTTGTCACCCCAGATTTGTATTTCTAAAATTTCATATAATTGAGATCATGTACTATGTCTTCTTTTATGTATAGTTGCTTTGACTCAGCACAGTGTTTTCTTTCTTTTTTTCCCCCTTTTTAATTTTTATATTATAATACGGGGTACAATTCAGGGTTAGGTATATAAATGTTGATTATGCAAGTACCCTTGTTGATGAAGTATGCCCTTCCCCCCCCAGCAGTTTCCCTCAACTGCCACTCCCACACACCCCCGACAGTTTCCCACTACTGCCAATCCCTTTCTTATAGTATTATGATAATTGTTCAAGGTCCACTTATGAGTGAGAACATATGGTACTCTGTTCTTGGTTTCTGTGATAGATCACTGAGTATGATTGACTCTAAATCCATCCAAATTGCTGTAAAGTGCATATGTTTGTCCTTCTTTATGACTGAATAATATTCCATTGTGTATATGTACCACATTTTTTAATCAGTCCAGCTTTGAGGGGCAGCACTGTTGTCTCCATGTTTTTGCTATTGTGAATAGAGCTGCAACAAACATGCATGTGCAGGAATCTTTTTTGTAGAATGATTTGAGTTCCTCCGGATATATTCCCAATAGGGGATTTGCTGGGACATATGAAAGGTCAGTTTCTAGTTGTTTCAGAAATTGCCATACTCTCTTCCAAAGAGGTTGCACTAGTTTGCATTCCCACCAGCAGTGTAGAAGCATTACTTTTTCTCCGCATCCTCACCAACATCTGTTTTTGTTTGTTTTATTAATGATGGCCATTCTTACTGAGATTAGGTGGTATCTCAATGTGGTTTTGATTTGCATTTCTCTGATGATGAGTGAGACTGAACACTTTTTCATGTGTCTGTTGGCTGCCCATATATCTTCTTTTGAGAAGTATCTATTCATGTCTTTTGCCCACTTTTAAATGGGGCTGTTTGTTTTGTTCTTTTCAGCACATTTGACTTCTTTGTAGATTCTAGATGTTAGACCTTTGTCCGATACACAGTTGGTAAATATTTTTTCCCATTCTGTGGGCTGTTTCCCTGCTCTCTTGATGGTTTCTTTTGCTTTGAGAAGATTGTTAGTTTGATGAGGTCCCACATGTCTATCTTATTTCTTATGGTTTGAGCACTTAGAGTTCTAATCAGGAATTGGTTGCCAGTTTCAATTTTCATAAGGATTTCTCCTGCGTTTTCTAAGATTCTTATAGTGTGAGGTTTTACATTTAGGTCTTTGTTCCATTTATAGTTAATTTTTGTGTATGATGAGAGGCAGGGGTCCTGTTTCAATCTTCTGCATGTGGTCAGCCAGTTTTCCCAGCACCATTTACTGAATAGGTTCTCTTCTCCCCAGCGGTTGTTGTTGGAGGCTATGTCAAAGATGAGTTGGTTGAGAAATTGAGGCTTTGCTTCTGGAATCTCTATCCTATTCCATTGGTCCATATGCCTGTTCTTGTACCAATACCAGGCTGTTTTGATTACTGTAGACTTATAGTCAAGTGTGAAGTCTGGAACTGTGATATCTCCTGCTTTGTTTATTTTGCTAAGGATCGTTTTGGCTATTCGAGTTCGTTTATGTTTCCATATGAATTTCTGTATTGTCATTTCCAGGTCTGAGAAGAAGGATGTTGGTAATTTAATGGGTGTTGCGTTGAATCTGTAGATTGCCTTTGGTAGACTGGATATCTTAACAATGCTGATTCTTCCTATCCATGAGCATGGAATATTTTTCCATTTGTGTCTTCTTGGATTTCTTTGAGCAGTGGTTTGTAGTTCTCATTGTAAAGGTCTTTCACGTCTCTGGTTAGGAAGATGCTGAAGTATTTCTTTTTTTGTGTGTGACTATTGTGAATGGGATTGTGCTTTTAATTTGGGTCTCTGCCTGCTTGTTGTTGTTGTATAGGAATGTAGCTGTCACTTGCACATTTATTTTGTACCCTGAGATTTGCCTAGTCCTTTTTCAGTGCAGGCAGTGTTTTTGACAGATTCTCTTGGATTTTCAAGGTATAGGATCATATCATCAGCAAAGAGGATACCTTGGCTTCCTCTTTTCCTATTTGGATACCCCCGATTTCCTTTTCTTCTCTAATTGCCCTAGCTAGGACTTCCAACACAATGTTGAACAAGAGGGGTGAGAGTGGGCAGCCTTGTCTTGTTCCAGTTTTCAGGGGAAATGTTTCCAGTTTCTGTCCATTTAACAATATGTTAGCTGTGGGTTTATTGTAGATGGTACCCACTATTTTGAGGTATATTCCTTCTATACCTAGGAGTTTGAGGGTTTTTATTAAGAAGCGATGCTGGATTTTATTAAAAGCTTTTCTGCATCTAATGATATAATCATGCGGCTCTTGTTTTTACACCTGTTGATATATTCAATTACATTTATTGTCTTGCAAATGTTGAACCAGCACTGCATCCCAAGGATGAAGCCTACTTGGTCATGTGTATGATTTTTGAGATGTGTTTTTGGATTCAGTTTGCTAGAATCTTGTTGAGGATTTTTGCATTTATGCTCATAAGAGATATTGGCTTTTAGTTCTTTTTTTTGTTGGATCTTTACTGGTTTGGGTACAAGTGTTAGCTCTGTAAAATGATTTGGGGAGCCAGACTCGGTGACTCAGCCTGTAATCCCGCGCCTGGGAGGCTGAGGTGAGTGGCTTGCCTGAGCCCGTGGGTTCGAGACCCGCCTGGGCAACGAGATCTCATCCCTACAATAAATCAAAAAATCAGCCGGGCGTGGTAGCGCATGCCTGTAATTCCGGCTACTCAGAAGGCTGAGGTGGAAGGATCACCAGAGCCCAGCAGGTCGAGGCTGTGGTGGCCAGGAGCGGCCACTGCACTCCAGTCTGGGCAACCAAGTGAGACTCCAACTCAAAAAAAAAAAGATTTGGGGAGAATTTCATATTTCTTAATTGCTGGGAATGCTTTCAATAGGATTGGTATCAACTCCTCCTTGTACGTTTTGTAGAATTCTACTGGAAAGCCATCCGGTTCAGGGCTTTTTTTTTTTTAAGGTAATTTTCTTATGACAGAGCCAATTTCCTGAGTTGTTGGTCTATTTAGTGTCTCAATGTCTTCTTATTTCAACCTGGGGAGGTTGTATGATGTCAGAAAGTCCTCCATTTTATTTAGGTTATCAAGATTGTTCCCATATGGGTGTACATAGTAATCTCTGATAATCTTTTGTATTTCTTCAGGGTCAGTTGTAAATTTGATCTTTTGTATTTCTGACTGTGTTTATTTGGGGTTTTTACTCTTTTTCTTGGTCATTCTGGCTAGGGGTCCATCAATCTTTTTAACTCTTTCAAAGAACTAGCTTTTTATTTTGTTGATGTTTTCTATGACATTTTTGTCTTCTGTGTCCCATATTTTGGCCTTATTTTGGTGATTTGGATTCCTCTGCTGAAGTTGGGGTTCTGGTGGTCTTCTCTTTCCAGCTCTCAGGTGGTTTGTTAGGCTCTCCACTTAGGTGGAGAGTGATTTGTTAGGCTCTCCACTTAGGTGATTTGTTAGGCTCTCCACTTGTGATCTTTCCATTTTCTTTTCTTTTTTTTTTCTTTTTTATTTTTTTTGAGTTGGAGTCTCACTCTGTCATCCAGACTGCAGTGTAGTGGCTGCTCCTGGCCACCGCAGCCTCGACCTGCTGGGCTCCGCGATCCTTCCGCTCAGCCTTCCAAGTAGCTAGAACTACAGGCACGTGCTACCACGCCGGCTAATTTTATTTTTTTATTGTAGAGATGAGGTCTTGCCAAGTTGCCCAGGTGGGTCTCGAACCCACGGACTCAGGCAATCCACTCACCTCAGCCTCCCAAAGCGTGGGATTACAGGCTGAGCCACCGAGCGTGGCTCCATTTTCTTGATGTATGCTCGTGGAGGTATAAATTCCCCTCTTAGAACTGATTTTATGGCATTCCAGAGGTTTTGGTAAGATGTTTCTTCATTTTCATTTGTTTACAGGAGTCTTTTAATTTCTGCTTTGATTTCATTGTTGACTCAGTCGTTGTTCAGCATCATGTTGTTTAGCGTCCATGTCTATGTGGGCTTTGGGGAAGTTTTATTAGTATTAATATTTATTTTTATTCCACTGTGGTCTGAGAAGGTGCATGGCAATATTTTAACCTTATGGAATTTGTTTATGCTTGATTTATGGCCAAGGATGTGATCAATCTTGGAGTACATTCCATGTGGTGATGAGTAGAATGTATATTCTGTGGTTGTTGGTGCAATAGTCTGTAGGTATCCACTAAATCCATTTGGTTGAGTGACAAGTTTAGGTTCTGGATCTCCTTATTGACTTTTTTGCCTCAATGATTTATCTAGGGCTGTTAGTGGGGTACGCAAGTCCCCTGCTATAATAGTGTCAGAGTCATATCTTTTTTTAGTTTACTAGTAGTTGCTTTATAAATGCTGGTGCTTGTGTGTTGAGTGCATATATGTTTAGGATGGATATTTCTTGTTAACAGATTGAACCTTTTATCATATGTAGTGTCCTTTTGTACCTTTTTAAATTTTTGACAGTGTAAAGGTTGTTTTGTCTGATATTAAGATCACGACTCCTGCCTTCTTTTGTGATTCATTTGCCTGGAAACTTGTTTTCTATCCTTTAACGTTGAGTCTGTGTGCAACCCTTTTGTTGAGATGAGTCTCCTGGATGCAGCAAATAATTAGGTCATGGTTTCTTATCCAGTTTGTCATTCTGTGCCTTTTCAGTGGTGCATTTAGTCCCTTCACATTCAGACTGATTATTGAAATGTGATTGTTTATCCCTGTCACGAGGTTCTTGTTAAGTTTTTTCTGTTTGCTTGTTTTCTTTTGACTTTGGGGTTGATGTATGTGTGTGTTTTCTTTTTTTTAATCAATATTTTTTATTATGATGTTGTGGGGTGCAGTTAAGGGTTAGGTATACAATTACGTTTCATTCAGGCACCCTTGATAAGAGGTGTTTCCCGGTCCCCAGACAGATATTTGCTACTGTTAATCCCATCTCCCCCGCCCATAGTTTCCCAGTACTGTGAGTCATTTTCTTATAGTATTACATTGGATGTTCAAGGTCCATTATATGAGTGAGAACATGTGATACTTGGATCATTGTTTCTGTGAGAGGTCACTCAGTATTATAGACTCTAGTTCCACCTAGGTTGCTGTGAAATTCATGATTTTGTTCTTTTTTATGGCTGCATGGGATGCCATTGTGTATATGTACCACATTGTTTTTTTTAAATCCAGTCCTCTTTTGATGGGCAGCATGGTTGCTTCCAGGTTCTTGCTATTGTGAACAACACTGCAATAAACATACGTGTGCAGGTATCTTTTTTATAGAGTGATTTGAGTTCTTCAGGGTATATTCCCAGTAGGGGGATTGCGGGGTCACATGGGAGGTTGATATTTAGCACTTTTAGGAATCGCCACACTGCTTTCCACAGAGGTTGCACTAGTTTACATTCCCACCAACAGTGTAGAAGTGTTCCCTTTTTGCCACACCCTCTCCGGCAGCTGTTATTTTTTGAGTTGTTGATAATTGCCATTCTGACTGGAGTTAGGTGGTATCTCAGTGTGGTTTTGATTTGCATTTCCCTGATGATTAGTGAGGTTGAACATTTCTTCATGTGTCTGTTGGCTGCTTGGATGTCTTCCTTTGTGAAGTGTCTGTTCATATCTTTTGCCCATTTTATAATGGGGTTGTTTGTTTTTTTCTTTTCAGCATGTTTGAGTTCCTTGTAGATCCAGGATGTTAAGCCTTTGTCAGACCTAGTGTTGGCAAATACTTTTTCCCAGTCTGTAGGCTGTCTCCCTGCTCTCTTAATGGTTTCTTTGGCTTTGCAGAAGCTTGTCAGTTTAATAAGGTCTCACTTGTCTATCTTCTCTCTTATGACCTGTGGGTTTCGGGTTTTGTTCAGGAATTGGATGCCAGTTGCGACTTCCATGAGGGTATTTCCTTCATTTTCTAAGCTTCTTATGGTTTGATGTTTTACATTTAGGTCTCTGATCCATTTGGAGTTAACCTTTGTGCATGGGGATAGATAGGGGTCCTGTTTCAATCTTCTGCATGTGGTCAGCCAGTTTTCCCAGCACCATTTACTGAATAGGTTCTCCTCTCCCCAGTGGTAGGTGGTGGAGGCTTTGTCGAAGATGAGTTGGTTGAGAAATTGAGGTTTTGCTTCTGGAATCTCAATTCTATTCCATTGATCTATATGCCTGTTCCTATACCAATACCAAGCTGTTTTGATGATTGTAGCTTTATAGTACAGTTTGAAGTCTGGTAGTGTGATAACACCTGCTTTGTTGTTTTTTTTTTTTTTTGCTGAGGATTGTTCTGACTATTCTTGGACGTGTGTGTTTCCATATGAATTCCTCTGTTGTTTTTTCTAGGTCTGAGAAGAATGTTGCTGTTAATTTGATGTGTATTGCATTGAATCTGTAGATTGCCTTTGGTAAGATGGACATCTTCACAATGTTGATTCTTCCAATCCATGAGCATGGGATATTTTTATACTTGCTTGTATCATCTTTGATTTCTTTGAGCAGTGTTTTGTAGTTTTCATTGTAAAGGTCTTTCACGTCTCTGGTTAGGAAGATGCCAAGGTATATCATTTTTGTGTGTGTGGCTATTGTGAATGGAATTGTGTTTTTTATTTGGGTTTCTGTTTGTTTATTATTGGTGTAGAGAAATGTGATTGTTTTTTGTACATTTATTTTGTATCCTGAGACTTTGTCAAAGGCTTTATCAGTATAAGGAGGTTTTTGACAGATTCTCTTGGGTTTTCAAGGTACACAGTCATATCATCTGCAAAAAGAGATAATTTAACTTCCTCTTTTCCTATTTGGATACTCCTGATTGCCTCCTCTTCTCTGATTGCTCAAGCCAGGACTTCCAATACTATATTGAACAGGAGGGGTGAGAGTGGGCATCCTTGTCTTGTTCCAGTTTTCAGGGGAAATGGTTCCAATTTTTGTTCATTTAGGAGTATGCTGGCTGTGGGTTTCTTGTAGATGGCTTTTACTATTTTGAGGTATGTTCCCCATATACCTAGATGTTCAAGGGTTTTTATCAAGAAGGGGTGCTGGATTTTATCAAAAGCTTTTTCTGCATCTAATGATATAATCATGTGGTTTTTGTTTTGACATCTCTTGATGTATTTAATTACATTTATGGTTTTACGAATGTTGAACCAGCCTTGCATCCCAGGAATGAAGCCTACTTGGTCATGATGGATGAGTTTTGAGATGTATTGTTGAATCCGGTTTGCTAGGATCTTGTTGAGAATTTTAGCATCTATGTTCATCAAAGATATTGGCCTGTAGTTCTCTTTCTTTGTTGGATCTTTTCCTGGCTTGGGTATCAATGTGATGTTGGCTTCGTAAAATGATTTGGGGAGAGTTCCATCTTTTTCAATCGCCTGGAATACCTTCAGTAGGATTGGTATCAGCTCCTCCTTAAATGTCTTGTAAAATTCTGCTGGAAAGCCATCTGGACCAGGGCTTTTTTTTTGTAGGAAGTTTTCTTATTATGTAGTCAATTTCCTTGATTGTTATTGGTCTATTTAGGGTCTCAATTTCTTCTTGTTCCAACCTCAGTAGGTTGTGTGATGTCAGAAAGTCCTCCATTTTCTTAAGGTTTTCAAGTTTGTTTCCATGCAAGTGTATGTAGTAGTCTCTAATGATCTTTTGTGTTTCTTCAGGGTCAGATGTGACTTCATCTTTTGTGTTTCTGATTGTGCCTATTTGGTTTTTTTCTCATTTTTTCTTGGTCAGTCTTACTAGGGGATCATCGATCTTGTTTATCCTTTCAAAGAACCAGCTTTTTGTTTCATTGATTTTTTTGTATTATCTTTTTGTCTTCTATGTCCTGGATTTGGGCTTTTATTTTGGTGATCTGGATTCTTCTACTGAAATTAGGGTTTTTGTGGTCTTGCTTTTCCAGCTTCCTTAGGTGGCTTGTTAGGCTGTTAATTTGTGTTCCTTCCATTTTCTTCATGTGTGTTTGTAGGGATATAAATTCCCCCTCTTACTACAGATTTCAAGACGTCCCAGAGATCTTGGCAATATGTTTCTTCATTTTCATTTGTTTCCAGGTATCTTTTGATCTCTGTTTTGATTTCATCATTGACCCAGGAGTTGTTTAGCATCATGCTGTTTAGTGTCCATGTCTTTGTGGATTTTGGGGGGACCTTGTTGGTGTCAATGTTTATTTTTATTCCACTGTGGTCCGAGAAGGTGCATGGTAGAATTTCAGTCCTTTTAAATCTGCTTATGCTTGATTTATGGCCAATTATGTGGTCGATCTTAGAATATGTTCCACGCGGTGATGAGTAGAATGTGTATTCTGTGGTCTTTGGATGGAGTGTTCTGTAGGTATCAATTAAGTCTATTTGGTCCAGAGTCTCACTGAGGTTCCGGATCTCCTTGCTAATTTTTGTCCTGATGATCTGTCTAGGGTTGTGAGTGGGGTATTAAAGTCCCCAGTTATGATGGTGTTAGAGTCAATATCTTTCTTTAGTTTTTCTAGAAGTTGCTTTATGAAAGTTGGCGCACCTATGTTGGGTGCATATATGTTTAGGATAGATATTTCTTGTTGATGGATTGAACCTTTTATCATTATGTAGTGGCCCTCTGTATCTTTTTAAATTTTTGATAGCTTAAATGGTATTTTGTCTGAAATTAGGATCGCGACTCCTCCTTTCTTTTGTGTTCCATTTGCCAGAAAATTTGTTTCCCATCCTCTTACTTTGAGTCTGTGTATGTCCATTCTAGTGAGTTGGGTCTCTTGAAAGCAGTATATTGTTGCCTGGTGATATTTTATCCATTTTGCCATTCTATGTCTTTTCAGTGGTCCGTTTAGTCCATTCACATTCAGGCTAATTATTGAAATGAGAGAGTTCATCCCTATCATAGAGTTCTTATAGAGTTGTTGTTCTTCCACTTGTTTTTTTTTTTTTTTTTGGTCTTTCTTTTGGTTTTGGGGTTGGTTCATGTATATTTTATTCTTTTCCCTGTAGTCTTGTGAAGAACATTGTTCTTTTTTCCTTTTCTTCTGTGTTTAGTACTTTCTTAAGTGTTTCATGTAGAGATGGTTTGGTGGCAGCATAAGTTCTTAGGGATTGGATATCTGGGAAAGATTTTAATTCTCCCTCACTGATGAAGCTTAGCTTGGCCGGGTAGGTTATTCTTGGTTGAAATTGTTTATCTTTTAGGACTTTGAAGATAGGGCTCCAAGCTCTCCTAGCCTGCAGGGTTTCTGTAGATAAATCTGCTGCTATTCTGATTGGTCTTCCATGGTAAGTGATCTGGCCTTTTTCTCCTGCTGCCTTTAGGATTTTTTCTTTTATGCCTACTTTGTTTAGGTGAGTTATTATGTGTCTAGGGGTTGGTCTTCTCATTTGTTGTCTTGCAGGGGTTCTCTGAATCTCTTGTGTTTGAATTTTTGCATCACTGATTAGATAAGGGAAGTTTTCTTGAATGGTCTCATGGAAAGTTTGTTCCAGTGTGGTCTCTGTTTCTCTTTCTGCCCCAGAGAGTCCGATTACTCTTAGGTTAGGCCTCTTGAGGTAGTCACTCATCTCTTGAAGGTTTTGTTCTGTCTTTTTTAGCTTATTTTCTGTGTTTTTAAGAGTTTGGGTTATTTCTATATTTTGGTCCTCAAGCTCTGAGATTCTTCTGCTTGGGTAATTCTGCTTTCCATGCTTATCAGTTTGTTATTTATTTCATTCACAGTATTCTTTATTACTGTTATCTCAGATATCAGCTCCTTCCTAGTTTCTTCTTGTGTCTCCTCAATTCTTTTTAATCTCTCCTTTATTGTCTTGATATCTACGTTTGTAGTTTGAGACCCTTCATTCTGGGGGCTTTTCATTGTTTGCATTCCAAAGTCAGTTTTCTCAGTGTCTGTCCTCCCAGGGGTCTGGAAGAGACCCATACTCTTCTTTTGGTTTTTCTTCATTTGTGTAGATTTTTTTCTCTCTCTCTCCCTTTCCCTCCCCTTCTTTAATTCTGTTTTTGAGGGAAGGTGGGGTTGCTTTTATTTCTCTTCTGCAATATCCTGTTCTTCCTTATGAGGGTCTTCTGGCTTTGTTCACTTTTCAGGTTGGAGCATAGGCTGTAATCTGTACTTTTTACAGTTTTGAGGTTTAAATGAGAGGGAAGCTGTGGTTCAGAATGCTGATTCTAGCATCCACAAACAGGTGTATGAGCACACTGGAACCTATTTCCCTCTGCCTTACAATCTGTCCATTCAGCAGTATGTAGTCTTGGTCCCTAGATTAAAAAGGGGGGTATAAAAGAGGAAAATAATGGAGGAAGGGGGGATCAATAGGGAGTTAGAAAGAGAGAAGAGCGAGAGGGAAAACAGATATACATACCAACTATCAGGTGAGAAAGAGACACAAGGCCAGGAAGAAGTGAAGAAAGACATGTAAGAAGGATTCCTTAAAGAGTACTGATAGCTACACAGAGATAGGCCAATAAAATCAAGAAACAGTGTAAGTCAGAAGGCAAACAACAAATGTGATCAAAACCAACAGTTACAATGATAAAATCATAAGTCAAAATAAGTGATCAGACTGAAGTGATCTCTGATTCCGGCCTCTCCCCTTTGTTTTTCATTGCAGAGTAGGAGTGGGGCTTTGTCTTCTGTTTTGCGCCGTTGCCTTAGTAACTGAGGTAAAGTTTGTTGATAGGTGGGCAGGGCAATGGAAGACTCTGCCTGGAGAATGGCGAGGCAGTTTATGCAGATCTGTTTTCCTCCGCTTGTCTGGGTTCCCCAGCTTGGGGTCTCCTGCTGAGTGCCTCAGCCAGGGTGGGCCCGGAGTTCCAGAACTCAAAATCTCCAAAGGGCAGGTGAGCAGCGATAGTGGCCCTGGGCCCCCCACAGGGTACTTCAGCCAGGAATGGGACCGGTGTCTCTGAGGGGCAGTTACCCAGAGCCTCCCTGAGTGACCGATGGCTTGGTGCTGGGTGCCGGGCTGGAGACGATGTAGCCAGGGAGGGAGCTGGGAGGGGGCTGGGATCCGAGACTCCCACGTACACAGTGGAATAGCAGCAGCAGGGGGCTGCAATATCTGGCCCTGCATGGGACCAAAGGTCCCCGGGCCTTGCACCAGCATGGTGGGTGGTGGGCTGGGGGATGGGGGAAAAGATGTAAAAGTCTTTTTTGGGAATTCACGTTCAGAGAATCTCACAAGTTCACCTATGCTGTCACCATCTTGTTCCCGTCTCCATGTGTGTTTTCAAGTTTGTTGTTGCGCTGTATTCTCTGTTGATTCTGTGCTCTGTTCTCTTAGGAAGTATGTAGTCATTCTGTTTTTTCTTTCTTCTGGGCTTAATACCTTTTTAAGTGTCTCCTGTAGAACTGGTCTGGAAGCTACATAATCTCTTAGGGATTGGATGTCTGGGAAGGATTTTAATTCTCCATCACTGATGAAGCTGAGCTTAACTGGGTCAGAAATTCTTGGTTGAAATTGTTTATCTTTGAGGACTTTTAATAGTGGACTCCAGTCCCTTCTTGCTTGTAGTGTTTCTGCTGCTATTCTGATTGGTTTTTCTGGGTACGTAGTCTGACCTTTCTCTCTTGCTGCCTTTAGGATTTTTTTTCTTTTGTGCCTACTTTGTGTAGGCGAATTACTATGTATCTAGGGGTTGGTCTTCTTATTTGATGTCTTGTGGGGGTTCTCTGTATCTCTCGTGCTTAGCTGGTAGCATCTCTGGTGAGATGGGGAAAGTTTTCTTGGATTACCTCCTGGAGTACTTGCTCCAAGGTGTTCTCCATTTTGCTTTCTTCTTCTGGGATGCCAATCAGGTGTAGGTTCGACCTCTTCATATAGTCATGCATCTCTTGTAGGCTTTGTTCTTTCTTTCTGAGTTTTCTTTCTATGTTTTTTACAGATCAGGTTAATTCTGTGTTCTGGTCTTCAAGTTCTGAGAGTCTTTCTTCAGCTAGATTAATTCTGCTTTCCATGCTTGCCATCTTATTTATTTCCTGGATGAAAATTTTTATTGCCAAAATCTCTGTTACAAGTTCTTTCAGTGTTGCATCTTGTCTTTCTTGAGTCTTATTCACTCTTTCCATCTATTCCCTAATCCTTGTCATATTCTGGGGCCAATTGTTGGTGACTTCCATTGTTTGGACTCCAACGTCTGATTTTTCCAAAATTTTCTCTTTGCAATTGCCTATGGTCTTCCTTTGGTTTTTCCTCATTTGTGACAGATCTCTTGTTTTTTCTCTTTAGTTCTGTTATTCAGTGTCAGTGGGAGAGGCTTTCCCTTCTGATGTTTTCTCTGCCCTCTGTTCTTCCCTGATCCAGGCTTGGTATTTGTTCTACTTTGAAATAGGATGGTGGATAGGAAGCTTTGCTGTCTCTTATAGTGTTTGAAAGTAGAATAAAGTAGGCGATGATGTGCTAGGATTTGGAAGCTACTTGCAAATTACAGTGTTCACTGATTATGGTATGTGTTCCCTCAGACCCACTCTCCACCACCACTCTATATGACAATGCAATGCAGAAATCAGTGCAAAAAACAGTTGAACACACACACACACACACACACACACACACACACACACAAAACAAACTGGAATAACAACAAAGTGAAACAAAATGAACAACAACATAGAAAAACCAAGAAAACTGAGCACATACACATGCCTAGCACAAAGGAATGGAGAAGAAAGACAGAAAGACCAGGGGAGGAAAAAAAAGGAATTCAGATTGAATCCTCACACATATATTGGCACACACCTTAAACTATAAAAAAATAAAAATAAACACAAGAACAAAAGAGCAAAAATAAACCAACAACAACAAAATTGAAAGATGAACACTCAGTCATTCACATATACACATAAACAGAAAACAACAAACAAAAGAAGAAAGAAACAGAAAAGCAGAAAAAGAAAAGAAAAAAGAAAAAAATTGGGAGATGCAGATCAAACCCTCACATATGCATTCATGCACAAAGGAAAAATATTTTTTAAATAGATGAGCTAACAAACAAAAGGCAAAACTTTTTTAAAATTAAAAATAAAAAAAAAGCCAGGCTTGGTGGCTCAGCCTGTAATCCCGTGCCTTTGGGAGGCTGAGGTGAGTGGATTGCCTGAGCCCACGGGTTCAAGACCCACCTGGGCAGTGAGACCTCCTCTCTACAATCAATCAAAAAATCAGCCGGGCGTGGTAGTGCATGCCTATAATTCCAGCTACTCAGAAGGTTGAGGCAGAAGGATCACCGAAACCCAGCAGGTCGAGGCTGCGGTGGCCGGGAGCAGCCACTGCACTACAGTCTGGGCAACAGAGTGAGACTCCAACTCAAAAATAATAATAATAAATAAATAAATAATAAAAAATATTTTAAAAAACCCTGCCCTTTTCTGGCAGGCTCTGTATTTGTTTCTCTAATCTGGTCTCTTCTGCAGTGCTTCCACCTCTTTTACTCTCTCCCCAGTGTCCTGAGCAGGGAAGGAGGAGGGGCAGTGGAGGTGGGTGGGGCTGCAGTCCTCACCTCCCACTCTCATATGGTCAGGGAGATCTCCTCTGGTAGGGAGGTGCGGGATTCTCTCTTCCCCAGCTGTGTACTCCCGGCGGGGGGGAAGGGTTGGTGCCCCAGCCAGGCCTAACCTGGAATGGAGTTCTCCTACTGTGACTGATGTCTAGGCTCCACCTGAGTTTGTCCCTTTCAATCATGGTCCAGCTGTGTGGGTCTGATGTTGAGGATTGCTGGAGAGGAAGGGGTTTGGGTCAGCCCCTGACTCACCACTGATCGCTTTGGAGTCTTTCCTCATCCTTTTCTGGCCACACCCTTTGTCCCATGACTAGATCAGGGTAGGGGGTGGAGCGCCTAGGACTCAGCACTTGTCAGGTCCTCCAAAGTTTGTGTTTTCAGGATATTCCTTCTGGGTCATGAGCAACCCCTGAGTAGTTGATCCGCCAGTCACAGAGATTGGGTCTGTTGCTCTATGGTGAGCAAGTTGGAGCAGTTTCCTGATTCACCTTCAAGAGAGTGGAGGGAGGCCTCTCTTGTCCTCTTCCATGGGACTCTGCCTCTGGACCCCCTCTGTAGCCCTTGCTGCCAGATGCTGAAGTGGTGAGGCAAATCTTGGAGCCAGCAGTCTCTCCTGCTGCAGTGGTGAGGCAGAGCCTGGGGCAGTAGTCTCTCCCCGCCGTTTCTTCACAGGAAAACTTCTGTCCATTTAAAAAAATGGTGCTCAACTTCTGCAACCTGGGAAGAGCCAGGGACCAAGTAGAGAAGCTACAGCAGCAGCTGTTGCACCAGGGCCCTGGCCACTGACTCACAAGCCCCCACTTAGTCAGTCTCTCCTAGCATTTTCTTCCCAGGAAGGGTTTTGTTGATTTAAAAAAAAGATGGTGCTTGGCTTTTGTGTCCTGGGAATTGCTAGGGTCCTGCCCAGCAACTGTGATACCAGCTGCTGCACTAGGAGAGCCCTGGTTGTTAGCTCCCTAGCCCCCACTCAGTCAGCCATTCACATGCCCACTCACCAGCATGTACACAAAATATTCCATACACTTCCTCATTCACACCAAGACTTGCCTAGTCTGACTGACTTGGCTGCCATCTTCCCTGCCTCTCAGTTTTGTTTTGTTTGTTTTTCCACATTTATTTGTGTTGTTAGCTACAAAATGCAACTCTTTTAAATTATTTTTTCTGTGCTTATTAGTTGGCTGGGCTGGAGCTTTGGAATTTGATTTAGTGCATGGACAGAGTGTCAAGATCTGAAGACAGTGTTGAGAAAATGATTACAGTCAGAAGCCATGCAGACCAAGCTGGCTCAAGAAGGAACTGAGACAAGAAAGGAGTCAAGTAGACTGGAGGTCTCAGAGCAAATATCCTGTGAGTAAGAGAATGACCAACTAGGAAGGGTAGGACATGATGGTTAGAGGTAGGGATTTTGGAGTTTAAGATTTCCAGGGTAGAGGAGATCCTGGCTGTTGAAGTCTCTAGGCGGTTGCCATGGATTCAGGGAACTGTTTCAGTAGAGAAGTTTTCCATTAGGAGGAGGTAAAGGAATTCTAAGACCAGGATAAATCACCCACATAGATGTTGAACTGGCCCAGGATGATGGGGCAACTAGAAGATAAATTGAATGAGCCAAGTGCAAGGTCCCTTGTGAATCCATGGATAACAGGATAGTGACAACAGGATAGGTGGAGGAGCCAGAAATCATGGGCCGGAAAAGAAGTGCTTTTATAAGTAAGTGAAGGAGTAATGATTTAGAAGTGGGGATAGGGAATAAAAATAAGGTCATCTTTTTAACCTCCCCCAGTGTTGGTTGGGCACTGGGAGATGGTACTGTCCCCACCTGAGAGGCCCTCAGACATTGGGTGTCTTCTGAGCAGAGCTAGGATTTTGAGTTAAGGTGAAAAAGTGGAGAGAGAGTTGAAGAAGAGGGAGAAGCATGGTTTTGGTACTGTGGACAGGATCAGAGGGTATAAGGGCAAATCTTATATCTTAGTTAATTTGTACTGCTATAGAAAAATGCCTTAGTCTGAGTAATTTATAAACAACAGAAATTTATTTCTCCCAGTTCTGGAGGCTGAGCAGTCCAAGATCAAGGTGCTGGCATATTGGATGCCTGGTGAGGGCTGTCCTCTGCTTCCAAGTTGGCACCTCTTGCTGTGTCCTCACATGGTAGAAGAGCAGAAAAGAGCAACTCACTCCTTCAAACCCTCTTATAAGGGCCCTGATTCCTTCACTTTCTGAAGGCCCCACCTCTTAATGCTATCACGCTGTTGATCAATTTTCAACATGAATTTTGGGGAGGCTGCAAACATTCAAACCAGAATTGTTCTGCAAAATAAAGACCTTCAACTGATGCTCTCTGGAAAGTTCACACAGTAACTTCTTGCTCCTGGATACAGCTAAGAGTTGTGCTCCTAAGTCAACCACCAAGCCTCCATTTGTCATTCATAATTCCTCTTTCAGAGTCCACTGAACTCTGTCAAATGCTGTTCATGTCTCTCCTCTGATGCCCTTGTTTGGAAGAGAGAGATATATGGGGACAGTTAACCTGCCACAGCCTTGTGTTCTAAAATGAGTGGTTGGTACTACTAAGCCATGAAAAGCGTCTACCACCATTCCCTTTTTCTTTTATCATCTTGCTTATTGCTGTTGAGTTTGTGATGAAATTTTAATTATAGTAGGCAGAAAAATAGAATAAATATTAATATTGGGTGCCTGTAGACAACTTTTATTTTTCTTCACTCCAAAGGCTAACAATTGGTCAATCATTGTCAAACTGCTTTTTTTCCTTGCCATATGAAGCAGAAATGAAAATTGATGTTATTGATTCTATTTTAAATTACTTCTTACTGATTCTGGTTGTTTTTTAATAAAAGGTAAAGCTTTTTCATTTTTAATGCGGTACTTAAGTTTTAAGCTAGATACTGAATTCTCCTACTTAACCATTTAAAATTCATATCTGTACCTTGTCTAATTTGAGTCATTTTATTGCAAAAACAGAAAACACGTAGGTATTCAACTCAGTGGGCCATCCTTACTGACTTCTTTTGGAGGGAAACACAAGCTACCCTGGTTCTCTGTCCCATATACCATCTTGTGATTTTTGGTATATGGTATAACAATCATTTTTTGTTGTTGCACTTGCATGTAACATAGAAAAATTTTACCACATAGAGTAAGAAATTTCAGTAGAAGAACTACATATGCCAAACATTACCTTGTGAGCCTACTGTGTTCACCAAAGGTCGGTCAGTTGAAGATAGAAATGGACATTAGTCAGTTTTGCTTAGGGAAAATTTTAAAAATATTCTCATGGGAGGCCTGTTTGAGGAAGTGATACTTGGATGGAGAAGTCATTACAAATAGTGGTAAGAGTAAGGAAGGGGACAGGAGTCTGTGAACCAAGATTACAGCTTTAAAAGGAGCAGAAGAGACTTGGAGTTTGAGAGAGGCCATAGGGCCAGGGAGAGTGGTTGGCCAGAGGCCGTGAGCCTTAAAAAAATTGTGTGTTTATGTAAGTTCTCAATTATTACTTATATTTTCATTAGAGAAACTTAAATCTTATGGAATATTTGTTGTGTTGAGCACACTAAAAGATTCTTTCAAGTTGTTCTGGTGTAAAATCTGTTTAGCAGAGTGTAAACTCTATAATGTGATTGCTCTCTCCAGCTGCTTGCTGTTGGGAAGGAATACTGGATTACAAGTTGGAGGAAAGACTTGGGTTTCAGTTTCATCGGTAACACCCTCACAGGTGAGAAAAAGGACTGATAATACCTAAGAGTGTGCTAATGAAAAAGTTCACAGCAACAAAGCAGAAGGTAACTCTGATTCAGGTTGCTGTGGATGGGTCAGGTACAGTGGCTCACACCTGTAATCCCTGCACTTTGAGAAGTTGAGGCGAGAGAATTGAGCCCAAGAGTTTGAGACCAGCTTAAGCCACATAGCAAGACCTCATCTCTACAAAAAAATTTAAAAAATTGGCTGATCATGGTGGCACACATTTGTAGTCCCAGTTACTTGGGCGGCTGAGGCAGGAGGACAACTGAGCCCAGGTATTCGAGGCTGTAGTGGGCAGTGATGGTGCTGCTGACCTCTAGCCAAGATGACAGACTGAGACCTGACTTAAAAAAAAATTTGCTGTGGTTGAAGATTTTTAAAAATTGCTTATTATTTCTTTCTCCCCATTCTATTCAAATAAGTCTAGAGAAAAATTAATGAGCTTCACTGAAGTTTAACTTACATGTAATCACATATGTATGTATTTTAAGTGTATCATTCAGCATAGTATGGCAAATGTATATACCCAGGTAATCTTCTCACTGCTCAAGATGTGGAACATATCCATCCACCTGCAGGGTTTCCTAACATGTCCCCACCAGTCATTGTAGAGAACCACTTGTCTGCTTCTTGTCACTCCAGATTCGTCTTCCTAAAATTTCATGTAAGCGGAATCATATACTATGTCTTCTTTTATGTATGATTTCTTTGACTTGGCACAGTGGTTTAAAAAAATTTTTTTTATGTTGGGAGTGTCAGTGACTTGCTCATTTTGTTACTGACATTTGAATTGTTTTCAGTGTGGGGCTAATGTGAATATTTGCCTGTAAGTCTTTGTGAAGATATGTTATCGTTTCTCTTGGTTACATACCTAAGAGTGGGATAGCTGGGTCATATAACAAAGTCTTAACTTTATAAGAAACTTTCAAACTGTTTTCCAAAATGACCATATCATTTTCTATTCCCTCCAGCAATGTACGAGAGTCTGTTTCTCCATGTTGCTTTCAACCCTTGGTATTGTTGGTCTTTTTAACTTTAGCCATTCTAGCGCGTATATGGTGGCTGTAGTCTTAATCTGCATTAATCATTGGGGAAATGATACTGAGTGTCATTCATGGACATATGGGCCCTTTACATATCTTTTTTGATGAGTTATTGTCCAGTTTTATTGTTTATTTTATTTTATTGTTTATCATATATTGAGGTTTTATGAGTTCCTCAAATATTCTAATATAAGCCCTATGTAAGAGATATGTATTGTGAATATTTTCTCCCAGTAGGTGGCTTGAATTTTCTTCTCCTTAATGTTCACTACTAAAGAACAGAGTTTTATTTTTGGTGAAATCCAATTACTGATTTATTATTTCATGGTCGTTGCTTCTTGTGTCCTGCCTAGCCAATCTGCCTATGCCTAGGTTTTCTTCTGGAACATTGTTGTCAAACAGAAATATCACATGACTCACATATGTAATTTAAAGGTTTTTTGTAGCCACCTTAAAAAAGTAAAAAACTGGATTGCCTGAGCCCGCAGGTTCGAGACCTGCCTGGGCAACGAGACCTCATCTTTATAATAAATCAAAAAACTAGCCGGGCATGGTAGTGCACGCCTGTAGTTCCAGCTACTCGGAAGGCTGAGGCGGAAGGATTGCCGGAGCCCAGCAGGTTGAGGCTGCGGTGGCCGGGAGCGGCCACTGCACTCCAGTCTGGGCGACAGAGTGAGACTCCAACTCAAAAAAAAAAAAAAAAGTAAAAAACAGTTTAATTTAAATCATATATTTAATTTAAACCAATATATATAAAATGTTATCATTTCAATATGTAATCAATATAAAATTGTTAATAGGATATTTTACATTCTTTTTAAAAAATCTTAAGTCCTTGAATGCTAGAGTGTATTTTATACTTGTAGCACATTTCAGTTTGGACTAGCTACATTTTAAATACTCACTAGGCATATATGACTAATGGCTACTTATTGAACAGGGCAAGTCTAGAATTTTTGTAGTTCCTGCTTTGTATTTAGATCTGTGATCTAATTTGGTTTAATTTTTGTGAATGGTGTAAAATGCAGGTAGAAGGGGTTTTTTTTTTCTTCCCTGTATATAAGTTCCCGCACCATTTATCTCTTTCCAGTGGAATTATCTCGTACCTCTGTCAAAAACCAACAGATCATATGTGTGGGTCTATTTCAGGACTCAGTATACTGTTCTGTTTTTTTCTTATGTCAGTATCATACTGTCTTGAGTCATCAAGTTTTATAGTAGACCTTAAAAGTCAGGTAACGTAAGTCTTCTAACTTTCTCTTTTTCAAGTTTTCCTCTTCTAGATCCTTTTCATTTCCATATAAAGGTTAAAGTCAGCTTGTCAACTTCTACAACAAAGCTGACATGGATTTTGCCCATTGTAAAGGACTGAAAGATGGTCCTCAAAAATATACATTCATGTCCTAATCCCTGGAACCCGTGAATGTTACTTGATTTGACCAAAAAGGGTCTCTGCAGGTATAATTAAGGATCTTGAAACTAGATCACACTGAGTTACTCAGGTGGGTCCTAAATTAATGACAGATATTCCTATAAGATAGACACTTGTAGGATAAAACACATGTTATGCACAGAGAAGGCCATGTGGAGATGGAGGCAGAGATAGGAATGAAGTGGCCACAAGCCAAGGAAGCCTAGGAAGCCAAGGAATGCCAACAGCCTCCAACAGCTGGAAGAAGCAAGGGAAGGAGTCTCCTCTTGAGCCACTAGAGGGCGTATGTGGCCTTTGCTGACACCTTGATTTTGGACTTCAGTCCTGCAGGATTCAGAAAATATATCTTATTTTAAGCCACCAATTTGTGGTAATTTGTTATGGCAGATAGAGGCGACAAATAAATCCATTATCAGGCTGAGGAAGTTCCATTTTGTCCCCAGATTTTTTTTCATGAAAAGGTGTAACATTTTGTCAAATGCCCTTTCTGCATCAATTGAAAAAGATTTTCCTCCATTATTTCGTAAATGTGACCATAATCTGCATCAACTGTCTGTTCACATGGTATTAATTTTAGCTCCATTATAGCCGTTACCCCTAGTAACAGCTGTTCCTGAAAATGTCAGGTCCTGACACATTGTATGAAATTGTAGCTGTGTCAGCGTGACCTTTTTGCTCTGTATTTTCTAAAGAAATTTTAAGAAGCAAGAGAAGTGTCTGCAGAACAAAACTGCATCTTGAGAGAGAGTTCAGTTGGACTCTGTGGTGTTTCTGAAATCAGGAGATTTTATATTAGGATGTTAGAGATCATAATTCTCTTGAAGATCAAAGAGATTTGGCGACCCTGCCCTGAATTCCAACATGGCAGCTGTTGGCCTTAGCTGTATAGCAACGGTTCTTTACACAAAGTATTCTTTTCACTTTACCACAGCCCTATTATTCCTCACTGTTTTAAACTTTGTAGAGATTTGAGTTTGCATCTCCTGCTCTAGGACCTTTGTTGAGGCACATTATAATGCCAAGGCATGTGTCACTGGAGTAAAGCTGAGGGAAAAGGCAGGTGTCACAGCTACCAGGCCAACATATTCATGTCCAAAGGGACCCCTGTCAGCTGGGCACAGTGGCTCATGCCTATAATCCCAGTTTCTGGGGAGGCTGAAGCAGAAAGATCACTGAGTTCTGGAGTTCGATGCCTGCCTGTCTGTCTGTTTCTCTCTCATACACACACACATACACGAGAGAGACCTCTGTGGAAGTAACCTAAAGATATAAAAAAATTTTCATATAATTCATTATCCACGAGAAAGATTGATTGACTTCTGGCTAAGGATGGCACAAGGAAGCACTAAAAAAGAAATAAAAATAAATCCTGAACTACCCAAAGGATTTAATAAAGAAGCAAAAAACCTACCTGCTGCAACCAAAGAAGAAAAAAGTATAGGCTTATGGAATAAGATTCAAGGAGTGATGGCAAAGCAGAGACAAAAGATTCTCTGAAGTGTGATGTGTCTCTAAACGTGCCTGTGTTCACACCAACCCTCCAGCCACCCCTGCAAGATGATCAGACCGAATCCTGAGAATTTTCACAGATGTCCTACAATTTGGAAAGGAGTTAGCAGCATCCCTGTGAAACGTCATGGAACCTTTGCATACCACTGGATCTTGCCAGAGGCAGGAAAGTTTGCCACCTTCTGGGGTACTGTACAGAGATGAGCAAGTGAACCGAAAGCTCACAGCCGTGGGATATTTGCTGGCCCAGCCTGAGGCCCATCCAGTGGAGGACTTAAAGGCATCTCAGACATGATGGTTGAGTTCCCCCAGCAAGCTCCAGACTCAATCCAGCTGAGTTCCACACACCCATGTCCCCCCACCTCTCCTTGTCCTAAAACCCCCAGTTCACAAAGTCAGTAGAAACAACACTCAGTCCTGAAACTGAAGTATGCATTTAGATACATAATATGAATGAAATATTATACTGAGAAAAGAACAGAATCCATACATTGCAAGAACATACTACACGCTGGGGGAGTGGGGGACGGATGGGTATAGAATAATTGACACTGAGACACAGCCCAGATAAGTATATTAAAATCTACTTTAATAATAAAGAATTCTTCAGGCAACCAGCAGAAAAATCACATTACCTCCAAAAGGGAAATTGCATAGGAATCAGATCTCTCTCCACAGAAATCTTATGTCAAAAAGCAGTAAAGAGCCAGGCTCGGTGGCTCAGCCTGTAATCCCGCGCCTTTGGGAGGCTGAGGTGAGTGGATTGCCTGAGCCCGTGGGTTCGAGACCCGCCTGGGCAGCGAGACCTCATCTCTACAATAAATCAAAAAATCAGCTGGGCATGGCAGCGCATGCCTGTAATTCCGGCTACTCGGAAGGCTGAGGCGGAAGGATCGCCGGAGCCCAGCAGGTCGAGGCTGCGGTGGCGGGGAGCGGCCACTGCACTCCAGTCTGGGCGACAGAGTGAGACTTCAACTCAAAAAAAAAAAAAAAAAGCAGTAAAGTAAGTGCCGCCTTCTATTAGGTTTTGAAGGGAGATGTGAACGCGCATATTTACCCAACTCAGTTTTTACTGACGTATAGAGAAAAATAAAACACTCTTCTCAAGTGTTAGCAGCACTGTAAGCCCTCCTTAAGAAAATGGCTTGAAAAAAGAAGGTAGCCCATGAAGAACTAAGCATAAATCGAGAATTCCGGGATGGGTAAGTTACGATGAACTCTCAAAGTCATTTAAAGATAGAATTAAGACTGAACATCTGGGAAAAACAAGGTCACAGAGCACTTGTAAATGTTCTCATTGCCCGTAAGCAGAAAGCAATGGAAGCCATGGAAATTGAGAGACTGGGGGCGCGGGCGGGTGGAGGTGTAGGACGCTAACCCGCCGCCCCTTTCAGGGCCACGAGTCTGTCCGACGCTGGAACCGGCAGGGAGCCCCTCGTGCCTGCCTTAAGGTCTTTACTTAATGTTTACAGGCCTGTTTTAGGAACGCGCGTCTTGCAAGGGAGGTAGGCAGTGTCCCTGGAGATTGCCTTCGGTTTATTTTTCTTAAACGGCAGTAACCTTGAAAAATGGTAAACCACTTGCAGCAGATGTAGTGTGATCCCCTCACTGCGAGATCGCTGCCGTCTCATCTTTCGGCGCCTTCGCCTCCGGGGCGGCGCGGCGGGAGCCGGTGTTCCTCCCGGGGCCGGCGCGGGGATTAAGTGTATTTACCTGGGAAGTGCTTAGAACGGTGCCCGGCGCGCAGGCAGGGGCCACGCTTGGGCTGCCAGGACTCGGGCGCCGCACGCGCGGGAGGTGAGTCCGTTCGGCCTGCGGTGGCGTCCTCCCGGCATGTGCCGCCTTTCTCGCGGGCGAGCTGGCCCGGGGCGCCTCATCCCGCCGGCGCCCGCCCGCGCAGCCCGCCACGGGGCCCCGGCCAGCGCGGGCTACCTGCGCCAGCCCCGCACCTGGGCGACCTTGGCGTGGCCCGCGCGGATGACTCAGGCGACGGGCGTCTGGGGGCCGGCCCCCGCCCTCCGCCCGCGCCGCCGACCCCCCGGCTCCCCGGCGGGGCCTCCTCCTGCCACGTGACGCCCCCGCCGGGGGGCCCCGGCGCCCTCCTCGCGGACGCGCCGTTCCGGCTCCCGGGCTCCGCCTGCGCGCGGCCTCCTCGGCGCAGCCATCCTCTTGGCGGCCGCGGGCGGCAAAGCCCACGGCATCTGCCATTTGTCATTCAGCCCGTCGGCAACGCCCCGAGCCTTGATTTAGACGCGTCTGGGGCGTCCCCCCGCCTCACTCTCCCGGCGGGCGGGCGGACGGACGGACGGGGCCGCCGTGCTCGCGGCGCAGCGGAGCGCGGGCCTTGGCGCGCGGGGCGCTTCCCCGGGTCGCCGTCATGGCCGCGGAGGCGGCGCGCCCGAGCAGCCTCGCCTGAGTTCCGGGGGTCCCGGCGCCGCAGGGTAGGTGGCGGTGGGCGCCGGCGGCCGAGCGTCGCGGCCGCGGGCGCCCGGCGGGTGGGGGGCGGCGAAGGCGGTGGCAGCGGCCGCGGCTGCCGCGAGCGCGCCGTGCCGCGCGGGAGGGTGTGCCGGCGTCCGGCGCCGCGGACCGAGTGGGAAACTCCGACACATTGTCACCGGGCGCGCCGCGGCCCCCATCCCGCCGCCGGGCTGCGGGACGCCGCTCGCGGGAGCCTTGGCGTCTGCCTGGTTTGCGGTCAGTAGACCCGAAGTCCGAAACCTGGCCCTTGAACCTCGCGAAAGGCCAGGAAAGAAAGAAAAAGAGGGAGAGAGAAGGGAAAAGTCTCTCGAAAGTAAGAATGTGACCAGACGCTGAATGTTTGCATTCACGTCCGTGATGGAAAATATGATGGCTTTGGTGCTTTGAATATCCTGGGCTCCAGCAGATCGACTCTTGAAAGTCTTTAGAAATGTGGGCTCCTGAAAACGTCCTAGATTGGGATAACTGATAATGCAACTTTGGTTCTTTAGTCTTCGCGTCCAACTTTAAGGGCGGGCGTGGGGAGTTTTACTTTCTACTGAATATACTCTTGTCATTTAGATTTTTTTTTTTTTCCTAACAGATGTGTTACTTCTACGTTTTAAGAAACCAATAAAAATTAAAAAATAGAAAGACCCAGTTTAGATCCTCCTTCTTCCAGGAATCCTCCTCTAACCCCTCCCTCCCAGGCAGGATCAAGGGCCCTCCTGAGAGCTTTCTGGGGCCTCCGTGAGGTCCTGGTCCCCCGCAAACTCCTCTGCATATTAACCCATCAGCCTCGCTCGGCCCAGTGGTTGCTTACTTAGCACATGGTAAGTGGTTAATACTGTTTAATGACCGAATGCAGAGATAAAATGTTCTGATGTTTCACGTTTTTTGCTCCAAAATTAAATAGTAGTAGATATATATACGCTTAGATAAGAACATTTGTTTAACAGTTAAGGGTCTGGAAAAGTTGACGACGTCAGAGGTCTGCAATCCCTGATCCAGCAATCGCACGCCTAGGTATTCATTCTCTAGAGTGATGTTTTTTAGAAAATTGAAGCCCGTTTTAGTGGGTGGTGAAATCATTAAAGTGGATACTGACTGGAATTTGTAAAACACGAACAGAATAAAACCTATCAGAATGTGTCTCCCATCATGGGGAATTGGCTTTATGAAACTTACCCCCATCTCAGTTTTATATACACACAGATGTGTGTCATAATGTAAAACGTCATTCCTTAGTATGAGTCATGGTCAAAAAAGTTTGAAAGCCACTACCCTAGATAAATTTTCAAACATACACACAAGCAGACGTGGACAGGAAGGTTTACTATAATGCCAAAAATTTGGGAACAACCAAAAACTTGGGAACAACCTTCATGTCCCTCTGAAGGAGAAAGATAAATTATACACTAGTCATAAAAAGGAACATCGTACAGTGGCCAGTGAAGTAGCTTTGTGTTTCAATACAAATGTGGCTCAGGGTTGAGCCAAAACAAAAAAAGAAGTAAGTTGCTGAAGAATACTGTATGATATCATCTATGTAAAATTCAAAACCTGGCAAAGCAAAGCTATTGTTTAGGGATGCATACATAGGCACTAAAAGTAGTAAGGAAGGAAATGTAAAGAAATTAAAAAGGAGTTAAGCTAATGGTCATCTCCTGGGGTGGAGGGAAGGAGAGGGGAGTCCAGGGGTATACTGAGGGATCCTGGGATACTGGAAATGCTTTATCTCCTGACTTGGGCAATGGTTACGTGAGTGTTTGCTTTGCAACACTTTGTTAAATAATACATACTAGGTTTTGAGTGTTAAATTTCCCCTAAATATATTAAAATATGAATGTCATGCATGAACTGAATAACCCTGCAGCTGGGACTGTAAATCTGTTATTCGTATTTTCTGGCTTCTTTGCAGAAAAAAAAAAGTGCTCGGACAGAGTTGCCTAGGAAACTTATCGTCAGTTAATGTTTTATTTCATAAACTTTCTGGTGGACTCATCAGTATTCATTACATTATTCTTTAATATATTTTCATACCTTATATAATTTATAGTATGTTTAAAAGTTTAGAAGAAAATTAGTATCATTTGGTGTGTTAGTGTTTCCAGAAAAGCCACATTTACATATTTTGTATAAAATTGGGGGTCTTTTATGTGGTAATTTAAGCTGAAATCAAACTGTTATGAAAAATTAAATATTGAAAAGTATGTAAAAACATAACAGAACTTTACAGACCTTCACTCATGATTTAATCATGTCAATATGTCACATTTGCTTTGATAATTTCAGGTCCTCAGTTGCTCTAGGCCACATTTCTAGTGCCTCTAGTGACTTTTATATTTTATTGTGTTATGTATTTTATATTAAACTATATTACAGAACAGAGCATTTCCATCATTGCAGAAATGTATATTAGAAAATGTTCTAAATACAAATTTGTTGTCTATTAAACTGCAGACATTAATTTTTATACTTCTTGTGTTTTAGGATAGTCTTCTCTATATTATTAATAAAATGTATTCTGAATTTTTTAAAGGTCCTAAAGTTTGTGTCCACATTTAGTTCTTTAATTTACCTAAGACACACGCACACACACATATATGTAGATGTACGTGGTTTATGTTGTGAGATCAAAATCGATTCATTTTCTTTTTCCTATGTGGATAGGTAATTGTCCTGCCACCCGTGATTTGCAGTATCACTTCTGTCATATACAATACCCAGTTGTTCTCGGGCTTATTTCTGGGCTCTCAACCCTGGTTTGTTTATTTGCCATCTGATAATTCTACAGATTTTTATTTACTGTTGCTTTATATGTAGTATTGTTCAGTTCTAAGAATTTAAATTTTTTTCATTGTGATTTTATTTTCTTGCCCTATGAGATTTTTAGAAAGTATTTTCTAGTTCCAACATGGAAGGTTTTGTGCGTTATCCTTTTGTTACTGATTGCCAATTTGCACTGTAGTCAGCAAATGTGTCTATGCTACTAATTCTTTGAAATTTGAGAATTGTTTTATGGTCTTAACTGCTCCTTGTATGATCGAGAAGAATGTGGACTCAAACTTTTGGGACAAGGTATGTAAGTGTGTATACACAACATACACACACACACACACACACACACACACACACACATATACTTTCTCTGTATGTATAACCTCACTCTAGATTTTATACAAACATATTCTTCTGTCTCTAAGGTTTGTGTTTCACCAATTCAGGAATGTTTTATCCTTATGTCTCTCTTTCTACCCATTTTTTTCTATTCTTTAGGAATTATGACCAGACTTCTATAAGACTCTCTCCCTCTATCACCCATGTCTTTTAAGGTAGTTCTTCTATATTTTTTATCTATGTTGAATTCTAGGTAATTTTTTTCTGGTCTTTGTCTAATTTTTATTTTTTCTCCAAATGAGGTATAATT
The DNA here is from genome assembly GCA_027257055.1 of Cephalopachus bancanus. NCBI lineage: Eukaryota > Metazoa > Chordata > Mammalia > Primates > Tarsiidae > Cephalopachus > Cephalopachus bancanus. Next base: position 7,402,758 of record JAPVLO010000006.1, read on the forward strand.
TATATCCAACAAAGACATAGAAATAAAGTGTGCAGCTTGATGAAATTTACATATGTATGTACCTGTGTGATCACAACCCAGATAAAGATATAAAGCATTTTCATCCCTGCAAAAGCTCCCTCCTATTCCTTCCGTTCAGTAGACCTCCCATTCCTCTCTCCCAGTGAAGTACTATCCTGACATCTATGGCCATGGGTTATTTTCAGGTTTCTTACATTTCATATAAATGGAATCATCCAGTTTATAGATTCATGCATATTGCATGTATAAATATTTTTGTTTATCTTTTGTTTTTGCCTTATATCAAGATTTAGCAAACTATGGCCTATGGATCAATTCCAGTTCACGGTGTGTTTTATATATACAGTTTTATGGGACTGAGTGCATTGGTTTGCACTGTAATTCCAGCTACTTAGGAAGTTGAGGTGGGAGGATTACTTGATGCCAGGAGTTCGAGACCAGCCTGAACAACATAGCAAAACCCCTGCCTTTAAACAAATAAATAAAAAGAATTAGCAAGCCGGGCTCGGTGGCTCAGCCTGTAATCCCGCACCTTTGGGAGGCTGAGGTGAGTGGATTGCCTGAGCCCGCGGGTTCAAGACCCGCCTGGGCAGCGAGACCTCATCTCTACAATAAATCAAAAAATTAGCCGGGCGGTAGCGCATGCCTGTAATTCCGGCTACTCGGAAGGCTGAGGCGGAAGGATCGCCAGAGCCCAGCAGGTTGAGGCTGCGGTGGCCGGGAGCGGCCACTGCACTCCAGTCTGGGCGACAGAGTAAGACTCCAACTCAAAAAAAAAATAATAATAAAATAAAAATAAAAAGAATTAGCTAGATGAGGTGGTGTGTGCTTGTCATTCCCAGCTAGTTAGGAGGCTAAGACAAGAGGATCACTTGAGCCCAAGAATTCGAGATTGCGCTGAGATAAGATCGTGCCACTGCATTCCAGCCTGGGTGACAGAGCAAGATCCCATCTTTAAAAAAATTAGTGGAATATGGCCATGCCCATTTGACAGAAATCAAATGTCCCAAAAAGCCTAGACTATTTACTATCTGACCACTTACGGAAAAGTCTGGTGACCCTTCTTCTGTTGCATTGTGTGGATATGGTAACAGTTTATTTGTTTATTTGTTTATTCTCTTGTTGATTAACATTTGAGTTGTTTTCAGTGTTGGACCATTATAAATTAAATTGCTATGAATATTTTTGAAACTCCTATCGGTGGACATTATTTATATTTCTAGATTATATATTAAGAAGTTGAACTGATGGTCTTCGAGTAGGTTGTTTGCATTTCCATGAGCATTAATAATGTTGAACATTTTAAATGTCCATTCAGATTTGTGTGTGTGTGTGTGTGTGTGTGAAGACCCTATTGAGGTCTTTTGCCCATTAAAAAAAATTAGGCTATCTTTTTGTTAAGATTTTTAGTTCTTAATATAATCTGGATAGGAAACCTTTGCCAGATACACGTTTGCAAATATTTTCTACCCTGAAGTTTCTTAATTATTCTCTTAATGGTGCCTTTTGATGAGCATAATTATTTCTATGAAGTTTAGTTTATCGGGGTTTTTTGAAGGACAAGGGGTAAGGATGTGAGGAGTCAGGGTTAGTGCTTTTTTGCATCCTATCCACAACTTTCTTTTTCTGCCCTTATTTTTGCCCTCTCTTAGGGTCTTAAGGACAGTTGCCTATGGTTTCCTCAGCTTTACTGTTGGTTCTATGGTTATCTCCAGTTGATTTTTGTGTATGGTGTGAGGTGGAAATCAAGATTTATTTTCTATAGAGACAACTGTTTTACACATTTATTGAAAAAAACTTTTTTCCCCAACTAGTTGCAATGGGGAATTTGTTGAAAAATGAGTGATTGGATATTTGGGTCTGTTTATGGACTCCATTCCGTTCTTCTTGAAGTATTTATTAACTCTTGCATCAGTACCATACTTTCTTTGATTACTGTAATTTATAATAAGTCTTGGCACAGCATTGTAAACCCTCCAATTTTGTTCTTTTAAACAGTTGCTTTGGCTATTTAGGTGCTTTGCATTTATTTCCATATGTGTTTTAGAGTGAGCTTGTCAACATCTATTAAAAAGTCTACCAAACTTTTCCTTGGGATTGCATTGACTCTATAGAGCAGTTTTGGGGAAATGGACTTCTTAACAGTATTGAGTCTTTCAGTTTATGAACATAGTATATCTCTTCATTGAGTAAGTTTTCCACAGTTACTCTCAGCATTTTTGTTTTGTTTTGTTTTGTTTTTCAGAGTAGAGGACTTACACATTGGTCAGTTTATTTCTAGGAATTATTTTAATAACATTGTGAATGGTGTAAATTTGTCCCCAATTTTATTTTCCAAACATCAGACATCTTGCAAGTATATGGAAACACAGTTTATTTTTATATATGGATCTTGTATTTTGTGCCCTTGCTAAATTCACTTATAGTTTTGGTGGTCTGCAGATTTGGGGGTTGGGTGTGTGTTAAATGCATCTGTTTTAAAAAAAGATTTAAATATGCCTTTCCAATCTCAGTTCCTTTTTTCTTCTTCTTGCCTTATTGCACTGGCTGGGACCTCCAGAACAATATTTAACAGAAGTATTAAGAATGGACATGCTTGCTTTTTCCTCACTTTAAGGAGGAATCATCTCAATATTTCGCTCTTAAGGATGATGTGCACTATACTTTTTTTACAGCTGCCCTTTACCAGATTGAGAAAATTTTCTTCTATTCCTGGTTTGCTGAGATTTGTTTTCACAAATGGGCATTGAATTTTCAGAAACACTTTATTCTGAAATAACTTGAGATTTACAAGAATTGCAAAGACAATACAGAGTACTACTGTAAACCCTTCCCGTAGTTTCCTCTAATGTTAACATCTTACATAACCCTTGTAAAGTACCAGAGTAAGAAATTAGCATTGGCACAATACTATTAGCTAAACTATAGACTTTACTCAGATTATCACAGTTTTCCCCTAATTCTTTTTTTCTATTTCAGTATCCAATCCATATACCATGTTGAATTTTGCTTTCGTGTCTCCCTAAGTACTCTGATATGTAACAGCTTCTCAGTTCTTTGTGATTTTGCCACTTTTGAAGAGTATTGGTCATGTATTTTGTAGAATGTTCCTCAATTTGGATTTGTCTGATGTTTTCTCACAATTAGACTGAGGTTATAAATTTGTGGCAAAGAATATCACAGGGGTGTTTTACCCTTCCCATTGTATCATATCTGGGGCACATGATAACCGCCTCAACTAGTGATGTTAACCTTGATCACATACCTAAGTTTGGATCTGCCAAATTTCTCATTGTAATGTTACTTTTTCTCCCTTTCTGTATTCTGTTTATTAGAAGAAAGTCCACATTAAATGTCAGGGTAGAGTATCCAATAATTTGTGAATACATGTTAAAACCACCACAGTAATTAATAAATATTTTGAGGGAAATATTTTCAGGAATGACAAATATTCTATTTCTCCTTAAATTTTTGCCCACTAATTTTAGTGTTCGTTGAATCTTACCTGCAGCAATTATGATTGTGGTATTCTAATGATGATTTTCCATTTCCTTCATTCTTTCTATACTTATTAATTGGAATTCTTCTTTAAGACAGATTTGTTTAAAAAAAAATTCTTTCCTTTTTCCCATTTGTTTAATATTCAGTCAGTTATTTGTATCAATATGTATTCATTGATATTTATTTTAGTCCTTGGTGTATAATCTAATACTATTATTGTTATGTTGCTTAAGCTGTTCCAGCTCTGGCATTGGAACTTTTTCACATTGACTCTTTTGTCCCTTGAACATATTCCCATTAAAAAAAATTTTTTTTTCATAAGCACGTTTTTACTTTCTAGTACTGTGATATGCTCCAAGCTCATTTAGCAATTTTCCTACCCCAGCCTTAGAATCAATCACTTCTGCAAGAATTCCTGATTGCTTTTATTGGAGGATGGTATTTAGAAACCAAGATATGGTGCTGAGTATCCTTGCTGCTGAGCTGTCTTCTTTCTTGGCCCTCTCAGTGGACAGAGCTATGAATTTTATGTATGTACCGTGATCTTTAATTTTGTCCAGTGCTTTTTCTGCATCTATTGACATAAACACATGCTTTTTCTTAGTTTGATATGATGAATTACAAATATGTGACATTTTAAAGGGTGTTTATCTACTTCTAGGTGTTTTGCAAGGTTTTGTTTTGTTTTTTCAGAATATCTAGCTCTCTATATTGCCTGAAAAAAATCTTCTTAAGATAGCTTTAAAATGCATTTTGTTATGTTGTAGGGCATAAACCTTTTGTTTTTCTGCTGAATTGCCTTGATTCTTTGGCAACCTTTCAAAGAACCAGTGTATGAAGTTTCATGAACAATCTTTGGGATTTTTAGAGAAATGACTTCGAATATATAGATTAATGTGAGAAGAATGGACATATTTGCAGTATTTAACTTTTTCGTTTATCTCTGGAGCCAGATAGCTTGGGTTCAGTTCCCTGTTCTGCCCCTTTTTTGCCAGATAGTGTAATCTGGGGCAATTACTTAACTTCTCTGTACCTCAGTTTTCTCATCTATAAATTACAAGTAACAAGTGTCCACCATCTAAGGTTGTTGAGAGGATTAAATGAGTTAATACACACACACCAAAAAGGCTGAGAATTTTGCTTAGCCCCTAGGAAGTACTTATTTTTTTTTCTTTATTTTGTTAGTGTTGAGTATTTTAATAATTCTCTTATTTAGTAACTAAATCATCCTGCATTTGTAAGTAAACCTCACACATATTTATTTATATGATTTGGATTTAATTTACTGTCTTAATTTTTTTCATGTAATATTCATGAGTCATAAATCAACTGTTCTTTTTCCTGTAGCAAAGGACATAATGAATGATAGATTCCTAGAACAATATTGCACAAGAGCTTAGCAACTGGGGTGGCAACATTCCCAACTTTCTGGAACGATTTATATCTGAAGCTTTTGATAAGCTAGAGATGGAGCTACCTCTTGCGTGAGCATGTTTAAAACTAGGCATATATTGTTGAAAATGGCCACTCAACAAAAAGGAAAAGTGATTTTTGCTCTTCTACATGTTTCACATTGTATCATTAATATATTGTATTATTTGATTTTGTATGTGGAGGCTTAAATATTTGGAATAACTGGAGCGAGTCATTCACCAGTGATGCATTGAGCACTTTCTGTGTGTCAAGCAGCGTGTTTTGCTGGCTTGGGGCATACTTTGCTCTTGAGGAACTTACAGGGCAGTCAGGGTCATTTTGAGTTTGAAGGCAGGCCTACTTGTAGCATTCAGGGAAACTCAGTGTCTGTTCATCTTATAAAAAGTTAATAAAATTGAACCTTCCAACATCATTCCTATTTGGTTTTTTTGTTGGTTTGTTGGTTTGTTTTTTACCCCATCATCATCTTGGTATAGGCCCTTGTCAGCCTATGCCTTTTTCTGTCTGCATTTTCTGTCTGTCCTTCCCATTTGTCATGTTTAATGATCATTGCAGTCAGTTCCCCGAAAACTTTTCAGCACTTGAGAAGAAAGGTCCTTGGTTTCTTAGCCTGACGTTGGTCCTTTTTGATCTGGTCCCAACTTGCTTTACTGGCTTTCTAGTCTATTCTCAGAATTAATCTTGTGGTACAGGTGGTCCTAATTACTCATTGGTCCCTAAAGATTCATTCACTCTACAGCGTTTGCAGCTATGTTCTTATGCCATTTCCCCTGCCTTAAATGCATTCTACCCAATTAATTTTCAACAAAAAATTTCTAGGCCCTGTTCAAAGGATGCTCACTCTGTAATCCTACTAACTGGATAGGAACCCTATAATTTATAATCCATAGCCCTTGTTAAATTCTTACCTTTCATCACCAATCTTTATATCTAAATGTCATTTCCAGATGGTCAGGTTCTTAGATAGGGTTCGAGTGCCTGGCACGATACTTTGCATACGAAGATCTATTGCTAAATAGCTACCACTTTTAAGTACCTACTATAATTGTGCTACAATTTTGCAAAGTAAGTATTATTATCTCTGTTTTAAATTGTGAAGAAGCTCAGTATCAAAGAGATTAAGAAACTTGCCCAACACTATATAGTTAGTAAGTGGCAAAACTGGTTTGTCTGATTTAAAAGCTCTTACTCTTTCTTCTATGCCACACTGCCTTGGTGCTAAAAATAAAGAAATAGTTAAATAAATAGAATTACTGAACAGAAGTTTTTATGACAAACACACTGAAAAATGAAAAACACTGTGACAGCAAAGCCAGTATGCTACTTGGACTCTTTACTTTAGTGACCATGGTAGTTGCTGTGGACAAACTGGGAAACTTCTGCATTCCTTGGATTTTCCTTCTGTTTTTATCAGCACTAGTGGATGAGGTTTGAATATTCTAATTTTGGCCTATTTGAGAGCCAGACAGTAAAACTTAGCCACACTTTGCTTAGTGTTTGCTTTGTTTTTATATTTTAATTAATTAATCATCATCATAATTTTTTTTTGAGTCAAGGTCTGTTACCCAGGCTAGAGTGCAGTGGCAAGATCATGGTGATGGTTCATGACAGCCTTGACCGCCTAGGCTCAGAACATCCTTTCTCCCACCTCAACATCTGAGTAGCTAGGACTACAGACATGTGCCACCACGCCCGGCTGATTTTTTGAAATTTTTTTGTAGAGACAAAGTTTCACTGTGTTGCCCACACTGGTCTCAAACTCCTGGGCTCAAGCAGCCCACTTGCCTTGACCTTCCAGAGTGCTGGGATTATAGGTATGAGCCATTGTTCCCGGCTTTGTTTTATTTTTAAGTAGAGAATATTATATTTATCTAAAAACTTTTACTGGGTCAGTGGATAAAGTAAAAATATGCTGGGTGCAGTGGCTCACATCTGTAATCACAGCACTTTGGGAGGCCAAGGCTGGAGAAGTGCTCGAGCCCAGGAGTTTGAGACCAGCCTACACAATATAGCGAGACATAATCTCTACAAAAAAAAAAAAAAAATTAACCAAGTGTGATGGTGTGCGCCTATAGTCCCAGCTACTTGGGATGCTGAGATTGGAGGATTGCTTGAGCCCAGGTGGTCAAGGCTGCAGTAAGCCATGATCATGCATGATCATGCCACCACACTCCAGCCTGTGTGACAAAGTGAGAACCCTGCTCAAAAGATGGATAAAGTAAAAATAGTCTGCTTCTCTTTTACAGATCACTTTTTCTACTGAGGTATAAACTATATGAGGGGAAAGCATATGAAGTCTGCCGGTCTTAGGTATACAGCTTGATGAATTTTTCCGTATACATACCCAAGTGTAGCCACAGCCTAGATCAAAATAGACAGTAATATATCCATCCAGAAAGAGTAAATTGTTTCATATACTTCCTTGCCAGTATCTCCTCAGAGGTCATACTCTTCTGAGTTCTGTAACCATAGACTAGCTTTGTCTATTTTTGAACTTTAAGTGTAACCAAACAGTATGTATTTTTTGTGTGTCTGGCCTCGTTCAGCATACATTATTGAGGTTCATCTATGTTGATGCATGTATCAGTAATGTGTTCTTGGCCTGGTGTGTTGGCTCATGCCTGTAATCCCAGCACTTTGGGAGACTGAGACTGGAGAATTGCTTGAACCCAGGAGTTTGAGAGCAGCCTAGGCAACTAGTGAGACCTTGTCTCTACAAAAAAAAAAAAAATTTGTTTTAAATTCACAATAGCAAAAACACGGAACCAACCATACTTCCCATCAAAAGTGGACTGGACAAAAAAAAATGTGGTACCTATACATGATGGGATATTACACAACTATAAAGGAGGACAAAATTATGGACTTCATAGCAACTTGGATGAATTTAGAGTTCATCACACTCAGTGATCTATCACAGAAACAAAGAACTGGGTATCACATGTTCTCACTCGTAAGTGGGCCCTGAACATTTATCATAGTACTACATGAACGGGATTGGCAGTAGTGGGTCACTGCCCTGGGGGTGAGGGAAGCACATAACGCTAATAAGGGTACCTGATTCTAAACTGGTGAAGAGAGGACCAATGGGAGGCCCATACTTCACCTGTATATGACCTAACCCTGAATTGTACCTCACATCTTAAAAAGAAAAATAGTTGGCAGGAGGGGGGCTGTGGTGACATATGCCTGTAGTCCCAGCTTCTTGGGAGGCTGAGGTGAGAGAATTGCTTGAAGCCAGAAGGTTGACACTTCCGTGAACTGTGATTGTGCCACTACACTGCAGCCTGAGTGACAGAGTAAGACCCCGACTCAGGAAAAAAAAAGTTTTCTGGCATTCCATTGCATCTATATACCACAATTTGTTTATCTGTTGTGTTCCAGTTGGTAGTCTTACAAACATACCTGCTCTGAGTAGTCATACACAGGTCTTTTGGTGGACATTGGTGGTATTTCACTGGAGAACATATCTAAGACTAGAATTGCTAGGTCACAGAGTAGCCATACATTTAGTTTTAGTAAATTCTGCCAGTGTATCGAAAGTAAATGAATAAATGTACACTCCTCCTAGCAATGAGAGTGAGTTGTAATTGCACATTTTCATCTGCACTTGGTGTTGTGACTGTTTTTCACTTTAAGCACTCAAGCGGGCATGAAGTGATATCTCATGGTTTTCATGTGCATTTCCTTTGTGATTATGACTTTTCTATGTTTGAATGAAGTATTTTGAGGAACAGAAGTTTTTATTTAATGAAATCCAGGTGACCAGTTTTTTAGTTGTCTTATGTCCTGTTTAAGAAATCTTTGCCTGTTCCATGGTGAAGAAGTAATTTATTTTTCTTTCACATTTAAAACTGTGATTCATTCTGTCCTCTATCTCAAATTAATTTTTGTATGTTGTTTTAAGATAAGGATCAAGGTTAATTTTTTTCAGTACTATAGAAGTCCAGTTGCTCTAGAATCATTTTTTTAAAAGACTTTCTTTTCCTCCATTGAATGACGTGGTGCCCTGTTGAAATCAAGTACCTGTATGTTCTGTTCTGTAACACTGTTGTGATTGTCTGCCGCGTGGTTGAAGATGGCTAGTCAGGCTCTTAGCTATGATGTCTGTATTCTAGTCAGCAAGACGGAACAAATAAGAGGACACTCTTTCAAGGATGGTTCCTAGAATTTGCACATAACATGTCTGCCTACTTCTGGTTAGTCAGTAACATGACAATTTTTATCTTCAAGGGACATTGAAAAATGTCTTTATTCCGAGGGGTCATGTGCCCACTTAAAATTCAGAGATTATATTACAAAGGAAGAAGGGAAGAATGGTTGTCAGGGAAGATTGACAGTCTTTGCCATACCTTCTGTTTCTGAGCACTTTGTAGGTGCTTAATGAACATTTTGTTTGATTAAATTTTAGCTATTCATGGAAACCTTTTTGGTTAGCATTTGCTCATAATCGCATGTGCAGATATCGCAGCTCTGGGATGGAAGACTCGGATCCACTTAACAAGAAGTGCCAAGTAGAAATAGGGTCATCTGCTTCCTAGTGAGAGAAATGTCCAGACCTTGTTAAAGTTCCTCTCGAGTCACCCAGTGTTTCTTCATTATTTGTCACTGTTGTTATCATGGCAGTTGGGAGACAATGAAACTCTAAATCAAGAAAATTTAAAGAAATATTTGACTCCACAACTCTCAAAGTGGACCATGGTGGGAGGATGAGCAAGTGAAACAACTTTTGCTTTTGGTCAGTTCCTAAATATTCCTTATCCTTTATATTTTGGAGAAAAAAAGACTGAAGATCTCTATTTTAATAATTCTGTTTGTTTTAATTTTATGGCTGGCCACCATTAATTAATCTTTAGATATTAATCAGTGATTTAGATATTTCATGGAAATACTTAGTATTACTAGATCTTGAACAAAAGTTTGTGTTTTATAGTTAAGATTTGGACCTACCAAATACTAAATTTCCTCTTCTCTTTCATCCTTGGGAAAGATATTATGAAATATTCAGTAAGAGTTACCTTTTTTCCTTTATTCTTCAAGAAATAAAATTCTGATAAAATCTTTTCATTTCCGATTTGAAGCATTTTATATAAGCATTTGTGTATCATAATAGTTTTAAGATTTTAAATGGTATACTTTTTTTTTGAGTTGGGATTTCACTCTGTCCCCCAGGCTGGAGTACAGTGGCATGATGACAGCTCACCATAGCCTCGCTCTCCTGGGCTCAAGTGATCCTCCCACCTCAACCTCTTGAGTAGCTGGGACCACAGGTGCATGTTACCTTGCTCAGCTAAGTTTTTTATTTTTTGTATATAAAGGTTTTCATGAAGTCTTGCTATGTTGTCTAAGCTGGTCTTGAACTCCTGGGGTCAAGCAATCCTCTAGCCTCGGCCTGCCAAAGTGTTGAGATTACAGACGTGAGCCTCCACACCCAGCCTTAAGTGGTATAAATTTTTTATGTCAAAATATACTATCAAATAGCTTTTTAAGATATCTAGTTTAGAACACATTAACCAATTTATTCAATGAATATTCATTTATAGACATAAATGCAGTTTCATATTTTGACCAAAAATAGTACACATACAGAATGCAAAGCATAAAAAATTGATTAAATTCTGCATTTTGTGCTTGAACTGTAGTTATGGCTACTTGTGAGGCTGAGGTAGAAGGATTGCCTGAGCCCAGGAGGTTGAGGCTGTGGTGAGCTGTGATCATGCCACTATACTCCAGCCTGGGCAACAGAGTGAGACCCTGACTCAAACAGACAAAAAAAAATTGCATTGTAGAATCATGTGTTTTCTTAATGGTTTTAACTCACTCCTGATTAGTTTAGCATTTACCCTTTTGCCCAAAGTAAAGCAATCAAAAAATGCCATAATAACAAAAAAGCAAAAATCATAAATTATGTGTCATTTATTATAATGTTTGATATGAAAAAGGAAGTTTCAATATGTGCACATTTTTTATTAATTTTTAAGGGTAAATTTAAAAGAACCCTGCTTAAGAATATTTTATGTGTTGGCCACTTGTGTAAATTATTTTATTTGTCTCAACAACCTGAGAATAGGTGGTTTTATTTAAATAAGAAATAGGTGATTTGTACAAATAAGAATTTTTACTGAGAAAGAATAAAACCAGACTGTTAAAAAGAATCAAATAATAAAATCCAGCTAGTTAATAAGTAGTAAAGCAAGCATTTGACCTCTTGTCACCTGGATTCTGACCACCAGGCGGCCTGCCCTTAATGATAGTTATATCTCATTGTTTCTTAATTGTTCCCATTAGATGGTGACAAGATAGGGGTATCACTCAGAGAGATGTGACATAGTTCCATTACTTCCATGAGGCCAAAAACCTAGAATTGATGCAAATTTTCTATAAGCATGCATATCAGAAACTGACTCAATATAATGAGAATTTTAATTGGATTAGTGTCCTGCTCTTAAGATATCATTTAACCTTCATTACCTCCCTAATGATGTGGTCTCCAAATTCAGTCACGCTGGGGGTTGAGTTTTCAACATTTGAATTTTAGGGGACACAACTTTTAATGTGTAATAGTGGGTTTTCTAGATATGCATGCAGGAGTAAAATGTTGAGACCGAATATAAGCTGTTCTGGTGGTCACTGTCCCTCATTCTGTCATATATTTTATAAGAAAATTAGTAGAATTTATAATGCCATTAGTTTTAATTTCACTCCTGCTTGAGATTTTGAGAACTTGTGTGAAGTAGGGCTGTCTTGTTAAATCTGTCTGCACTTCTGTGAAGTGTAAAATCAGTGTCATACGCTTTAATGGTAATACCTTGTCACATTCAAAGAGATGTTTAAAACTGCAATCTAGAAAATTGCTTTTAAACAGCTGGGGAAAGATGTTCGTATTCTCCGAGGACACAATGTAGAACATACGGACATGCTATTCACTGCAAGGTTTTAAATCTGTAGTGTATAGGAAAATGGCTGATTCGTCTGACACCTCTCTGGGATTATTAAAATAATACAGATCCAAGCCTAGTCTTTGTAGTATTGTAGATTACATATTTCACTTTAGATAGTCACTGGTCTAACATACCACTTTTAAAATCCCTTACTAGATTCCAGGAAGCCCTGGGGGAGCAAAATTTTTCTTGCTTATACCCTGATTCTACCCTCTCGTTCATTGTTTTCAGAGATATTAACTCTGCCCTCTGGGAGAGTCTTCTTTTTTTCCTCCTTAGCCACATTTGAAGTGGGTATTAGAGAATTTGTTCTACTTGTAACTGAGCAACTCTGTCCACTTCCTACATATAGAGGGTTGGGGCCAAAGGGTCATTTTAAGATTTCAACTGATGGACTTATTCTTTTGGCAGCACAGTTCTCTCCATAATTTGGAAGGTGTCTTATCTACTTGGTTCCAGTCAGTTCTGTGTGCTAGTAAACACACCCTCATTTTTTTCTTTTGTTGTGAGTGCTGGTCCTCAGATCTGATACATCTGATACATTGATTTGCTTTCTCACTCTTATAGCCTTCTTTCTGGTCCTAAAGGAAGTTATCTTGGGACTGGTTGGCTTTCATTGGAAAGCTTGACCCTTCATCTGCTCTATTCTCTCAGTCATTTGATCCACATTAAACAAGCTAATGGATATATTATCTATCTTTATCCTGAGGTAATTTAATTTTTAAAAAAAGTTTTCTGAGGTTTATGACCTTCAAAGTCTTATCTTTTTTTTTTTTAAAGTTGGAGTCTCACTCTGTCCCCCAGGCTGGTGTGCAGTTGCCGCTCCCGGCCACTACAGCCTCGACCTGCTGGGCTCTGGCGATCCTGCTGCCTCAGCCTTTCGAGTGGCAGGAACTACAGGCGTGCACTACCACACCCGGCTAATTTTTGATTTATTGTAGAGATGAGGTCTCGCTAAGTTGCCCAGGCAGGTCTCGAACCCGCGGGCTCAGGCAATCCACTCACCTCAGCCTCCCAAAGGCGCGGGATTACAGGCTGAGCCACCAAGCCCGGCCAAAGTCTTATCTTTAACTGTTAGTGTGGGGGGTTGAGAAACAGTTCTTGTAATATTGCAAAATCTGAAATATCTGGAATCTCCTCATTCCCCTTCATTTCTTGAAAACTGGATCACTCTTTTCTGAACTCATCTCTTTTTTGAAATACCTTGTCAGATGAAACCAATAATAATCAATAAACCCTGCAAATGTTTAGTTTTCTTACCTCTTCCCCTAGAGCTACAAGTTCTTTGGGCAGGAGATCAGCCTCCCAAGGTATCAAGAGGCATATGTTTTACCTAATATGTGGCTGATGTATAAAATACATCTCCATCTTTCTGGCCCTTAAGATTGGTTTTCTCATTGCTTGCTGACCACTAAGCCAACGTCGTATATTTTAGATTTTTGCTAAAACAACATCCTACTTCTGGTAACAGTTTCTTTATATGACCAAGGTGGGCTAATGATAATGCTGTGCTAATAAGCCATCCCCAAACCTCAATGGCTTCATTCAAAAACAGTTTAATTTTTGTTCATACTAAATGTACATGTGGATGTGTGGGGGTGGGAGGGAGGCATAACTATAAGGGGGATAGAATTCAAACCAGAATATAAATAGACAGACTTTTACCATACATCTAAATATTTAAAAATTATGACTTAAGCTAACCAGTTAAGTCTAAAATATAACTTATGTTTCCTTACCAAGTTTACCTCCTATAACCTGGAAAACCGTGTTTGAATTTAGAGCTCTTGAGGTTTGGGCCTGTAGCACATGGCACTGTAGGGCAAGCTGGACCCAGACTCTGGCCCATCTTCTCTTCCCTTCCTGTTCCAGGTCTCGTTCTGCACCAGAAGGGGCACACATTGAGCTATGTTCACATCCCCTGCAAATAGCCACCCCTTGGCCACTCTGCATATAGCAGTGGCACAGTGTGCTCTCAAAAACATAAGTCTGGGAAAGAGCCTGTAAATTCTTGGCAGCAGACTTGAAAGCTGTTTGGATAAAGAATTCCGTGGTTCTGGGAACCTGGATCATAGTCTAGAAGAGGGAATCTGAACCTGAGTGGGCACATCCCCTTTAGACCTTTGGACTCCTCACTCTAGAGGAATGGGTGCCACTAGAGAAGAGCCATAACAGAGCATGAATCCTAAGGCAGGACCCCTCCCGCCATCCAGGTTTAAGGGCAGTACTAAGCCAGCTCATCGTCTGTGTGCTTAAAAAACTAGGAGGATCTGGGGTTAGCACCTAAGTCTATATTACCCCTCGTGCTTACTATTTGGTTTCCAAGGTAGAGCGAGGGATGGAAGATGCCCTGATCACCAAAATTGCATATTGTGTCTTGACAGTTAAAATTCTCGTTATAAAGTCCCATTAGGATATATGTCAGTCTCTGATGTTTTTGCTCATAGCAAATTTGCATCAGTTCTAGGTTTTCTAATCTCATGGAAGTGAAGGGACTATGTCACATCTCTCCAAGTGATGCCTGTATCTTGTCACCATCAAACAGGAAAAACTAAGAAACAATGAGATACAACTCTGATAAAGGGCAGACAGCCTGGTGCCCAGAGTTCAGGTGACCAGAAGTCAAATACTTGTTCTACTAGTTATTAACTGTCTGTTATTGGGAAAGGTTTTATTATTTTTCAGCCAAAATTTTCTTGTTTGTACAAAGGGAATAAAATCACCTGTTTTCAGGTTGTTGAGACAATTAAGAATTTATACCAAGTGGTCAACACAGAAAATATTCATAGGTAAAGTAAGATCCTTTTTTCTCAATTAAAAATAATGAAAATGAGATATTTCAAGGAGTAAGTCTGAGCTTTAATGCAGGAGGATGACATACAGGAGGAAGTAGGGTGGGGTCTGGGAATGATGAAGTCTTTAGTCTAATATCCTGAAAAGAGTGCTTTGGGGAGCCCTGGGCTCTTGCATGTCTTGAAGGGAAGGCATATGTTTTTACTATCTCAACCTGGTAATCTCTCTTGAGCCTCAGTGTCCTGATTTTTAAAATGAGGATAATAATTGTTTTGATGACCTTGATAAGGATCCTTTGATAGAGTGGTAGAGATAAGAGCCCAGGGAATGGGTTGGAAAGTGAGTAGGAAGGAGGTGAGAAAATGGGGATTATCTATGCTTCCAATTCTTTTCAGAAGTTTGAGAAAGGGTGGGAATATAGTGGGAGCTGGAAGTCAATGAAGGTTTTGTTTTTTGAAAGTTGGGAAATATCACAGCAGAGGTGTATGTTGACCACAAGATAATGTAGAGGAAATTTTGAATCAAGAGGTAGAATTGGCTTCTGGTTCTAGGAAAGATGCGTCCTCCAGTAGATATAGAGAAGTTTGTAGGTATAGATACAAACCAACAAACCTTTGAAAAGATAGGATGCCTGATCCAATCAATAGCTTTTATTTTCTCAGGGAAGCTTGAAGTGAGATGTTGACAGATGTATATGCAAGTATTGAGAGTGAGGAGGGGAACTGGAAGATAAGAGAGAAGTTGTGAAATGACCCAAGAGTAGGGAAATGTTGCAGAGTTGTTGGGCAGTCTCTAGGACTCAGTGAGTTTGAGTTGACAGACTTAGAATATGGATATGTTTTTATGTACATGCATGTGTATATGCATACATGTAAAGAGAGAGTGATTGATTTGAGGAATTGGCCCAGTTGATTGTGGATGCTGAGAAGTCCCACAATTTTCTGTCTGCAAACCAGAGACTCAGGAAAGCTGTTGGCATAATTCCAGTCAAAGTCCAAAGGCCTGAGAACCAAGGTAGCCAGTGGTATAAATCCCAGTCCAAGGGCAGGAGAAGACTAATGTCCCAGCTCAGGCAGGCAGGCAGGCAGGGAAAAAAGGAGACAAATTTTTCCTTCTTCTGCCTTTTTGTTCTATCCAGGCCCTCAATGGATTGGATGATGCCACTCATATTGGGAAGGGCCATCTCGTTTACTTTCCTGAGTCTACCAATTCGAATGCTGATTTCATCCAGACACACCTTCATGGACACACTCAGAAATAATGTTTACTCTGGGCACCTGTGGCACAGTCAAAGTGATACAAAGAATTAACCATCATGTCACACTCCTCAGCTGTGAGAATCCATCTCTGAATCCTCCTTCCATTTCTTCTACAATAGTTTTCCATTATAGTGTTTCTGTGCAAAAAAGGTTTCTCAATTTTTAGGTTATATGTATGGAAAAAACTTGACAGATAAAATAGAAAGCTTTTTCTAAATAAAGAGTATGCTTTTAGAGATTATGGGAAACAAGTCTTGTGAAATTGAAAGGGGACTTTGGATATGTGTCTCCCTGAGAGAAGGATCGGCGATAAACGCAGCTCATGAAGGAATTCTGGTTTTTCTTCATTCTTAGAGCCCTGAAATCCATTTTGTCCCATTTTTTTACAGATGGGACTTTCAAAGAAAATTTAGTTTGCCATCTGCCCTATATTTATTCAAGAAAGTCAGAGCACCGTGTTTTCTTCAAACAATAAGATTTATAAAATTCTTAACTCTGGGAACCATTGAAAGGGGAGCTGTGTCCAGTGTCCCCTGAGTCCATCCTACTGACCCAGCCCTGGATGGCTGGCTTCTTGGTGAGAAAGGGTGAGCATGCACCATGCAGTCGTGTCTGAAATGGAGAAGTTCTCCTGTATCCCCATCCTCCACTTTCCCACATTTAAGAAAGTGTGAGTCTTGAGTCCCTAGGGGAAGATTATAACGTTTAGTTAATACTGAATTCTAGAAATTGCATAAAATGTAAGCGTTTTAAAGTTTTTAATATGTTTAGAAGTTAATGAGGTAATGAATTTCCTTCCTCCAAAGTCAAGAAAAACAGTATGGGGCTTCACTGGAAGAGGAACTTCAGGGCTCCATTTCCCTAGTTCCTATGTATAACTCGGTTATATGCACATCAAACCATGCTAATAATGCATTCCTCTTCCCTGGCTGCCTGTTGAACTTAGATCATCCAGGAGACGTCTGTAAAATTAGCACTGTAAAGAAAGCCTAGCCAGAGTATTTGGGGCAGCATATCAATGGCTTTATTGAGTATTTGTGCCTTTTAAGCACTACTGTCACAGCTATGCAGAAATGTGCTATGTAGTTTCATAGAAAAAATAACTACAATCTTCAGTAATAATGCCATATTATTAAACTAATAAACCTACAGAAAGTTTGTCACAATAGGTGTCTACTAAATTGTTATAACCTGAACATTAACTTTGGAGTTTTAGATGTCTCTATTGGCTAAAAAGCCTAATTTTGAAGCTTTTATCTGTTCAGAAATTTCAGATCTCCCATCATCATCTTTGCTCAATTGCAGACATTTTTTTCAAGCACAATCATGGCTATGAATAACCTACTGCCTGACAATCATCAGTGAATGTTGAACATTAGCTGTTCAGGGCTGCCGAACAGTTTGTTGCTGGAATATGAAAAATTTCCTGTTCTCCCACCTTTGTTTTTGGCAATTTCTCATCATTAGTGTTCGAATAAAATACAACTTCCTTTTTACAAATCACTGTTTTGGACATTTTTCTTATTTAATTCCTATATATTAAGGTGACATTTGCTAATTATCGGATGATTTGTCGTAGCAATGAATGGTGACACAAAATGTCTTGATTTCATCATCTTAAGTGCTGAGTCAGGTTTTCGGGTCCAGGATCTGCCACTCACTGGTTGTGTGAACTTAGGCAACTTATTAAACTTCTTGGTTCCTCTCAGTTTCCTTATGAGCTGAACAGGAATAATAATGGCACAGATATCAGAGAGTTGTTGAGGATTAAATGAGATCATATGTATAAAATACCTAAACTGTCCCAGGGTAAGCATTCAAAAGTTATGGAATCTATGAGTTCAGACAACACCTTTAGCTATCTTACTTTTTACCTTCTGGTTTTTGAAGTGAGTGGTCTATGCTGTTCTAACAATGAGAAAAAAAACCTCTCTCCAATTTGTTCCTTAAACCAAAACTTACTCTTTGATGTAGAAAAAGAGACTTATTCAAGCTTTGACATATAACTAGGTGGTAGTCCCTTATGGACAGTGAGTAAAATACATACATTTTATAAATGGATATTGTTATTTTAGTGTTAAAAATAGATATGCAGGGGATTGCAGAAAGAAGGAGGTGGTATGTGTTTAATAAAAGCGCTGTGGACCGAGCACTGTGGCTCACGCCTGTCATCCCAACACTTTAGGGGGCCGAGGTGAGAGAATTGCTTGAGCCCAGCCTGGCCATATAACGAGACTTTCTCGCTACAAAAAAGTAGAAAAAATACTAGCCAGGCAGGAGGAACATATGAGCCCAGGAGGCCAAGGCTGCAGTGAGCCATAATTGTGCCACTGTACTCCAGCCTGGATGACAGAATGAGACCCTGACTGAAAAACAAAAATTTTTAAATGGCAGCATGAGAGATCCGTGTGATGATAAAACTGTTCGGTATCTTGACTTTGGAGCTGGATATGTGAGCCTGAATATGTGATAAAATTGTATAGACCTAGCAGCATATACACACACAAGTACAATTAAACTAGGGAAATCTCAATAGACTAGTGAATCGTATTAATATAAATATACTGGTTGTGATATTGCAGTGTTGCAATATCACTGTTGCACTGTTGCTTTGTGAAATGTTACTATTGTGGGAGACAGAGTAAAGGCTCTCTTAAAACTGAATGCACCTCCAGTGATCTCAAAATTATAGTTAAGAAATGAACATGCAACTATGATATAAAACTAATTAATAATTCTTCTTTTTCTTTCAGATTGTTCCTGTCTGGTTCATTAACATAGTGATTGGCTTTTGTAAGTTGATATTTCCATTCTGTTCCCCTCCTTCCCTCAATACTTTGTCTTCTCTAACAATATGAGAGTACTTTATTAGAGCTCTAAGAGAAAAGCTTTTTTGTTATTTGGTTCTTATATTATTTTAAAGTCTGTTTCACTTTTTCTGATACTACAGTTCTTTTGACAGTAGCTTGAAGTACACATCTTGGGCGGGGGCATCATTTCTTTGGAGTGACATCCTATCAGAGTTAGGATTTGTGAGAACAAAGGGCCATCTGCCAAATGGAGATTGTGTTTGCATGCATCCTGTTGGAATTATAGTCTTCATCCAAAGCATCTTTGTGGCATCTTTGCTTTTAAATCATATATATGGTATCATTTTGATGGAGAAGAATTGAAATATACCTAAACTAACTTTGAAGATATGTTTGAGAACTATCATTGTCTGAAGATGACTTTGTTTTTCATCTTGTTAGCAACTGAGAATATCGATACAAAGTAACATAATGGAGACTTGCGTTTTCTGACAGTCTCTAATTCAATATCTTGACTCTTGTTCTAGCAGGTTCTGTTTCACCTGTTTGAGACCACCAGGAAGACACACACCTCTACTACAGTCTTCCCCATAGTATTTGCCTTGGCATACTCATTTCTAGGGATGTTAACTGATATTATACGAACAAAGGGCCTCTTCTGGTTATGGGGGAGAAAACTGAGTCAAAGTTAAATTAGACCTGTTTATTTCCACAGACTTTAGTCTGTGGTGTTTTTCAAACCTATTTCACCTCGCAACCCCTATCCCATTAAATATCGCATGGAAGTATATATGGAACATTTTTAAAGGAAATACACATTGCTTTAAATTTTAGAAAATTGATAGTAATGACAAGGTCAGTTGTACATTTTTCAGAAAGATATCAAAAGAAAATAAGGACATTTGAACAGAACAGAAGTAATAGCATAAAAGGACTGCTGGACTAGCTTAAAAGAGCTGATGTAGACTTAAGCCTAAATAATTATTATAAATTAGTTTAAAAACAACATACAATTTTAAAATCTGGAAACTAAAAGCACAGTACTGTTCTTTATTCCTTGAAGATTCAGCTCCTGGCTTACCATCCTATCCAAGACTAATGTGTCCCGATTCTTGGTGATTTTGAAACTACACAGAGTCCTTCCAATATCCTGGCTTTTCAGTTCCTTGATGTCCTCTCCTTTGATGATCTTGTCCTCCAAATCCAAACTACTTCGACTGTTTCCTCCCTTGGTAATATTGTGGACCTGGTCCTTATTAGTAACTGTTTTTGCTCTGTGATCTTGAGTTCCAGCATCTCCACGAGTTGCCCCACTTTGACAAGTTTTAAACTCCACCTAGATGTACCACTTGTAAAAGTGCACCACCCTTCCCACATATCTCACATCTTCCTTACTCAACGTAAATAGCCTGCCCTGTCACTAAAATCTCTCTTATCCTTTCCTGTTGCTTTGTTGTACTTAGCTGTCTATATCCCAGTGCCTTGGAGTCTGCTGATACAATGCCTGCAGTAGTCCAGCTGTACAAAACTGGTGAGAAATACCCAGCCATGCTCACTTGTCTCACTTAAACTATTTGATTGCTATCCTGAATTTGGCTCCTAATGTTTTCTGGTAGTTAGGGCTATTAATTCCTAGGAAAATATTTGAAACATCTTTCTCTCTAACTTTCTAGATCCTCTTCCCCTATTCTCCCCCCTTTTTTTTTTAAGTTGGAGTTTCACTCATCACCCAGGCTGGATTGCAGTAGTATGCTCATTGCCACCCCAGCATTGATTTGCTGGGCTCAGGCGATCCTTCCGCCTCAGCCTTCCAAGGAGCTGGAACTACTGGGGCACGCTACCATGCCTGGCTAATTTTTTTTTTTTAATTGTAGAGATGAGATTTCGCTAAGTTGCCCAGGCTGTTCTCAAACCCGTGGGCTCAGGCAAGCCCCTCATGTCAGCCTCCCAATATTCTCCCTTTCAACTGGCTACTCTGTTTTCTTTTTCACAAAGAATGTAGAGCTACCTGAAAGAGAACTGCTGTGGGCTCCTATTACCACATGTGCCCATCCACCTGCCCCGTACCCGCATTCTACCTTATTTTCTTCCTTCTTGGACAAGCTGTCTATATCCATCCTGAAACTACCCTTGTGCTTGGATTCTTAGATCCCATCCCCTCTCCCCTGCCCAAGGATATGGCTTCCATAGTTATCCCTTCTCGCCTCTGCATTATGAATTCCTCCACTTTTGCTTAAAAAGTGGTTGGGGCCGGATTCGGTGGCTCAACCTGTAATCCCACGCTTTGGGAGGCCGAGGTGAGTGAATTCCTGAGTCCGCGGGTTCGAGACCTGCCTGGGCAACTTGGCGAGACCTCATCGCTACAATAAATGAAAAAAATTAGCCAGGCGTGGCAGTGCGCACCTGTAGTTCTGGGTACTTGGAAGGCTGAGGCGGAAGGGTCGCCAGAGCCCAGCAGGTTGAGGCTGCAGTGGCCAGGAGTGGCCACTGCATTCCTGTCTGGGTGACAGAGTGAGACTCCAACTCAAAAAAAAAAAAAAAAAGTGGTTGAGTGCCCATTCCCCTCTAGTTACCATTTCATGTAATTGTCTGGCTTCCTATTGTACAATTTCTCAGTTTTTCTCTCCATTCTGTCTTGATTCCATTTTAGTTAGACTTTGGTTCCCACTATCCAACCAAACTCACTGCTGTCGCCAGTGACCTCCATATTGCAAATCTAACAGTTCTTAGTCCTCATCATACTTGACCTGTCAGAAATACTGACCCCATTGATCATGCTGCTCCATGAAGCACTCTCTTCCCTCATCCTCCGAGTCTCTACAATTTCTAAGCTACCTCCCTGTTACCTGACCACTCTTTTTTTTTTTTGAGTTGGAGTCTCACTCTGTCACCGAGACTGGAGTGCAGTGGCATGCTTACAGCCACCGCAGCCTTAACCTGCTGGGCTCAGGTGATCCTTTCTCCTCAGCCTTCCAAGTAACTGGAACTACAGCCACCCGCCACCACGCCCGGCTAATTTTTGTGATTTATTGTAGAGACAAGGTCTCACCAAGTTGCCCAGGCTGGTCTCAAACCCCGAGGCTCAGGCAATCCTCTTGCCTCGGCCTCCCAAAGTGCTGGGATTACAGGTTGAGCCACTGCGCCCGGCCCCATGACCACTCTTAACTGTCTCTTGTAAATACCTCCTCATTGCTCTGACCCCAAACACTGAGCGTCCCAGGGCACAGTCTCTGCACTTTTCCTCTGTCTACACTCATCCCCTAGCTGCTGTCATTCATTTTCATGGCCTTAAATATATAGATATGCTTGCAGAAAACACAAATTATCTCCAGTGTGAACCTCCCATCTGAACTCTAGATTCAAACATCCAACTGCTAGATGTCTGACAGGCATATCCAACCTAACATGTCTGCAGCTAAACTCCTGAGCTCGCTATTCCCAACCAGACTTCCTTCTTCTTTAGTCTTCCGCATCTCAGTAAATAGCAACTGTTCTTCCAGTTGCTTGGGCCAGACGCCTTGGCACCATCCTCATCTCTGCTCTTTCACCCGCTACACATTCAGCTGTCAGGAGATACTGTCAGCTCTGCCTTACGTATATCTAAAAGGTGACAGGTTTTCCCCACCTCTTCTGCTACCACACTGGTGTAAGCCTTTGTCATCTTTTTATTGCAATAGCCTTCTAACTGGTCTCCCTGCTTTTATGCTTTCTCCCTTAGATTTCACTCTCTAAACAACAGTCACTTAAATTATTTAAAAACTTTAAGTCTGATCATGTTACTTTTCTGCTCCAGTGTCTCCAGTGCCTCTCATCTCACTTACAGAGGCTTATCAGCTCTATGTGATATGGGCCCTGCTACCTCTGGTCTAATCTTTTGACGTTCCCTTCACTCACTGCTTAACCATTCCAATTTTCTTGTTTCCACGTCAGGGTTTTGCAGTTACCATTCCCACAAATAGCCACATGACTTGCATTCTTACCTCCCTCAGAGCTTTGTTAAATTGTCATCTTCTCACCCATGCCTTCTCTGACAGCCTATTTTAAGTTGCACTGTTTTCCCCCACCTCACTCTCCTAGAACTTCCTGTCTCTTCATTACGTTGTTTTCCTAATCACCATCTGATATATATTTTACTTGTTTGTATCTATTTATTACAAAGATAAGCTCCACAAGGTTAGGAGTTTTTGTGTGTTTTGTTCACACTGGTGAATCCCCAGCACCTAGAACAATGCCAGGAAAACAGCCACTCAACAAAATGAAAAAGAAAAAAAAAGTTAAAGCGACAAATTTTATTACAGTATGGGTTCTGAATTCCAATGTATATTCCACAAAATGGGAAAGTGGGAGGGGGGAAAGAGATTGTGCAGTAGTTACTGACTTTTGCTTAATACACCCTTCTCTTGTTGCTACCTTATCATAGAAATGGGTCAGTGACTCTAACTGGGGAAATTTCTTTGTAAATATAAAGCACTAACGCAAATATAAAGGATTGGAATTTCATACTCAGAGGACTTCCACTTCTGGCCCTGCTGTAATAACCGGAATCTAATTTACTCTTCTGCCCGAAATAGGGGGAAAAAACACCCATAAAGTATATGAAACATAAGTGTTCAGACATCAGAAAACAAGACAATGAACCCTGATAGAAGGAAAACAAATTATTTGCCCCAGGCTACAGTACAAGATGGAAGCCAAACATAGCTCTTCCTGGGTTGAGATGATAGAGTCAAGAATTCTGAGGGACTGAGGCAGCTAGAATTTGAAGGACATCGTAGCAGACAAGAGAGAGTTATAAAGAGAGTGAACTCCAGAGCTCTTCACATCTTCAGAGGGTTCCCCTGGAGTCTTAATCTGAGCTTCACTCTAACCCTAACCCTAACCCCTAACCCCAACCCCAACCCCAACCCCAGCCCTAACCTATTAGTGCATGCATGTAAGAGAACTGAGGAAAGAGCTACAGGAAAGTACTCAGTAGTGAGGCTGTAAACCTGCCTAAAAACTCTTAAAAGTATACCATTAAAGATAGGTCATAAAACTTTTTTTTTTACAAAAATGGGCCAGATAGAAAATATTTTGTAATTTGTGGGTCATGTAGTGTCTGTTATAATTACTCAGTTCTGCCGTTATAGTGTGAACACAGCCATAGACAATATGTAAGTGAATATATTTACATATGTTGGAATGTATTCCAGTAAAATTTTATTTCTAGAAATAGTGTGAGGCTGAGTCCAGCAACTCACATCTGTAATCCCAGCATTTTGAAAGCCTGAGGTGGGAGGATTGCTTGAGCCTGGGAGTTTGAGACCAGTCTGGGCAACATAGCAAGACCTCATCTCCACAAAAAAATCAAAAAATTAGCTGGGCATGGTAGTGTGCACCTATAGTCCCAACTACTCAAGACACTGAGGCAGAATTATTGCTTGAGCCCAGGAGTTTGAGGCTGTGGTGAGCCATGATAATACTGTTGCATTCCAGCCTGGGTGAAAGAGTGAAACTGACACCCCCCAAAAAAAGAGGGGAGGGGAGCCAGATTTGGTCTGTGGGCTGTAGCTTGCAGACTCTTGATTTAAAGGACCAAATTGTTTCTGGTAGCTTAACTGCATCCCAGAACAAAGCTCAAGAATATTTAAAGAAAAAACAAATTATCAAGCTTCCAGTAAAGTAAAACATGCAATATCTAGCATTCAGTCAAAATTTACCAGATATGCAAAGAAGTAGGAAAATTCAATAGTGAAGAGAAAAATCATTCAGTAGAAACAGACCCAGAAGCGACACATTTAATAAATGGAGATACTAAAGTAAATTTAATAAAAAACAAACAGATTAAATAAGTATTTTAAACTCTTGTTATAATTATGTCCCTTATGCTGAAGGTGGTAGAGGAAAGTATAAACTTGTTAATAAATATGGAGCCTCAGCCATTACCTTGCTAAGCTGTGTGTTACCATGTGCTCTTTGAAATATGGCCGGGCCGTGTCTCCTGGCTTTAACCCCTTCCCCTACCTTGGGGAGGTGAGTTTCCTCTTTCTCTCTCTCTAATTTACTTTCTAATTTCTAATATTTTCTAATCTAAAAAAACATAGAGGCTCTAAAATGACCCAAGTTGAACTTCTAGACTGCTAGGGATGATACAAACATCTGAGATGAAAAATACACTGGAGGCCAGGCATGGTGGCACATGCCTATAATCCCAGCACTTCGGAAGGCCTAGATAAGAGCATTGCCTGAGCCCATGGATTTGAGACCAAACTAGGCAACTTGGCGAGACTTCATCTCTACAATAAATCAAAAAATTAGCTGGGCATGGTGGCACATGCCTATAATTTCAGCTACTTGAAAGGCTGAGGGGGTAGGAGTGCCTGAGCCCAGCAGGTCGAGGCTGTGGGTAGGATTAATGGAAGACTAGACATCGCAGAAAGAAACATTTTGTGAACTTCAGACATAACAATTAAAATTATACAAAATGAAACACAAAAAGGAAAAAAGCTAGAAAAAATGAATAGAGTATCAGTGAGTTGTGGGACAACTTCAGATAGCCAAATATGTATGTTATGGGAGTCTTCAAAGGAGAGAAGGGAAGAAAAAAATATTTGAAGAAATAATGTCAGAAAACTAGCCAAATTTGATGAAAACAATAAACCCACAAATCTAAGAAGTTCGATGAATACCAACTGAATACAAAACACAAAGAAAACTTTACAAAGACACACCATAATCAAATAATTTAAAACAAGTAATAAAGAGATTTTTAAGGCAGAGATAAAAGACACTATACATTTAAAGGAACAAAGATAAGAATGATAGCAGACTTCTCATCGGAAGGAATGTAAGACAGTAGAGTAACATCTTCAAAGTACTGAAAACTAAAACTGTTAACCTAGAAATTATAGTTGTGAAAATATATTTCAAAAAGGTGAAATAAAGACTTTTTTAGACATACAAAAACTGAAAGAATTCATCACCAGTAGACCCATAGTATAAGACATGTTAAAGAAGTCCTTAAGGAAGAAGGAAAATAATGCCAGATAGCAGTAAAAAGCACCAGAAATGACAACCACCTGGATAAATACATAATTTTCATCATTATTATAATTTAATCTTTCTGAAAAGATAGTTTATTACTGAAACAAAAATAATTAGTATGGGATTTATAATATGTAAAAGTAAAAGGTATAACAATAGTACAAGGGTCAGGAGAGGAAAAATAAAAATATAATATCATAAAGTTTTAGTATACTTGAAGTGATATCCCTCGAAAATACACCATGGTAAATTGAAGAAACAACTATAAACTCTAAAGCAACTACTAAGATATCAAAACAGTTATAAACCAAAAGAGATAAAATTTAATCAGAAAAAAAATTCAGTCAATTCAAAAGGCAGAAAAAGAAAAAAGAGAGAATAGTTGAGACAATTAGAAAACAAATAGCAAGGTGGTACATTTCACCCTAACCATTTCAGTAAACATTTTCAGTATATAGGGTCTAAATATTATAATTTGGCAAAGAACGTCAGGTTAGATTTAAAAAAACAAAACACAAAACCTCACAAGAACTAACTATATGCTGCCTCCAAAACTTCATATATTAAGACACAAACAGGTTACAAGCTAAAGGACGAAAAATAATATATCATTTTAGCACTAACTGAAAAAACTGCAAGAGTTATATTCATACTAGATAAAGTAGAAATTAGAACAAAGAATATTACCTGGGGTAAAGAGGTTTATTTTATGATAAAGTGGTAAGGGGGCATAATCTTTAATGTCTATGTACCTAGGAAAAGAACTTCAACATACACAAGACGATATGGACAAATTTACAATTAGGGTTAGATTTCAACACCCTTCTTTCAATACTTGATACATCAAGTACATAGAAAATAAAGATATGGAAGACTTGAACAGCACTATCATCACCTTGACTTAATTGACATTTATAGAACACTCTACCCAACAACAGCATACTGCACATTTTTTTCAAGTATACTCAGAACATTTTTCAAGATAGATCATAGTCTGGGTAAAAAGCTAAGTCAATTAAATTAAAAGGATTTAAATCTTACAAAGAATGTTTGCTGACCATAATGAAATTGAATGAGAAGAGTAAGGAATCTGGAAAAATATCTTGTAACTGAACATCATACCTCCAAATAACCAGAAACACATTCTGAGCCATTGAAAACTTCTTAACAAATTCAAAAGAACATAACTCATACAAAATACATTCTCAGTCAATAACAAAAAAAATGGCTGGAAATTTTCCCAATATTTTGAAACTAAACAACACACTTCTAAATAACTCATGGATCAAAGAAGAGTCTCAAGAAAAGTTATAATTTAAATTAACTGAAAACGAAAATTCACTTTATCGAAGTGTGTGGGATACAACTAAAACAGTGCTTAGAGGGAAATTTGTAGCATTAAGTGGATGTATTATAAAAGAAAAAGATCTAAAATCAATAACCTCAATTTTCACCTCAGGAAACTATAAAAAGAAGAAAAAACCTAAAGCAAGCAGAATAGAGTAAATAATGAAAATTAGAGTCAAAGTCAGCAAAACTGAAAACAGAAAAACAATGGAGAAAATCAAAATGAAAATCTGCTTCTTTAAAATGATAAACCTCTAGGCCAGCAAGCCAAGAAAAAGGGAATATACAAATTGCCATTATTAGGAATAAAAGAAGGGTTATCCTATGGATAATATAGGATTAATAAGAGAATACTACAAATAACCTTTTGCCTACAAATTGGATAAATTAGATGAAATGGACTGATTTCTTGAAATATACATACAAACTACCAAAACTCACTCAAGGAGAAATAGATAACCTGGATAGTCCTACAATCTATTAAAGAAATTGAATTGATAATAAAACACTTCCAGAAAAGAAAACAGCAGACCCAGATGGTTGTACTGGTGAATTCTACCAAATAACCAATGGGATAAAAAATCGGTCAACACTAAAAGGAAAGGAGCTATCAAGCCATGAAAAGACTTGAAAGAGACTTAAATGTAGATATTGCTAAGTGAAAGAAGCCAATCATACTATATGATTCCAATTATATGATATTCTAGAAATGGCAAAACTATTTAGGCAGTATAAAGATCTGTGGTTGGCCTGGGTTAGTGGGGAATGAGGGATGAACACAGAGAATTTGGGGGGCAGCAAAATTTCATTGTATGATACTGTAATGATGGATACCTGTTATTTTAAATTTGTCCATACCTATAGAATGTACAACACCAAGAATGATCCTAATGTTAACTGTGGACTCTGGGTGATCATGCTGTGTCAGTGTGGGTTCATTAATTGTAACAAATGTACCATTCTAGTGGGGATTGTTGATAATGGAGGAGGCTATGCATGTATGGGGACAGAGTGATATAGGAAATCCCTGTACTTGAGGCTCAATTGTGCTGTGAACCTAAAAGTTCTCTGAAAAGTAGTCTTGTTTGTTTGTTTTGAGTCAGAGTCTCACTCTGTCATCCAGACTGGAGTACAATGTCATGCTCACAGCCACTGCAGCCTCCACCTGCTGGGCTCAGGCGCTCTTTCCGCCTCAGCCTTCCAAGTAGCTGGAACTACAGGCACCTGCCACCACGCCCAGCTAATTTTTTTCATTTATTGTAGAGACGAGGTCTCACCAAGTTGCCTAGGCTGGTCTCGAAATCCCTGGGCTCAGTCAATCCTTTCACCTCGGCCTCCCAAAGTGCTGGGTTTACGGATTTGAGCCACTGCGCCCAACCTAAAAAGTAGTCTATTTTTAAAAATCAAAAGGGAAATTTGGAAGTATTTTGAACTGAATGAAAATTAAAACATGTTTTCAAATGACTAAGACACAAATAGTAGTGCTTAGAAGGAAATGTGTAACACTACATGACTACATTAGAACAGTCTTAAATTAATG
The DNA here is from genome assembly GCA_027257055.1 of Cephalopachus bancanus. NCBI lineage: Eukaryota > Metazoa > Chordata > Mammalia > Primates > Tarsiidae > Cephalopachus > Cephalopachus bancanus. The sequence continues at coordinate 7,431,427 of JAPVLO010000006.1, forward strand.
ATTAAGAAGGGGTTGTGACAGTTGTCTTCAAATATCTGTCTTTCATTAAACATGTTTATTTCGTGTTGTTAGAGAAGACAGAAGTAGAGATGATTTTTAAAAAGGCAACTGATCTCTTTATAGGGAAGATATACTTCACTGGCTGTGGGTTGAATTTTTTAAGTGAGATACATTCCCATAGATAATCTTAAGAGTTCTTTCCAACTATTAATTTCTGAGGTAAATGATAGTAAAGAAAAAATATTATTTGTTTGTTTGTTTATTTCTTCTTGAATCAGAGGCTCACTCTGTTGCCCAGGCTGGAGCACAGTGGCATGATCATAGCTCACCACATCCTCAACCTCCTGGGCTCAGATCCTTTCACTTCAGCCATCTGAAAAGCTGGGATACAGGTGTGCACTACTATGCCCAGCTGATTTTTGTGGAAATGAGGTCCCACTATGTTGCCCAGACTGGTCTTGAACTCCTGGGCTCCAGCAGTCCTCTCTCCTCAGCCTCCTTGTGCTGGGATTACAGTTGTGAAGCACTGCATGCAGGAAAACAAAAAAACAAAATATATATTAACAGGTTATAGATCAACATGCACATTTAAAAATGATGTGCTATTGAGTAGGTGATACAATATAAAAATAAGTAATTTTAAAAGTTACAGAACTGTGGAATTAGAAGGTGCCGTAAGTGTTAAGTCAAACAATAGTGGTTTTGACCTTCTGCCTCTTCAATATCAACCCCTTGGTTGAAATGTTTTAAAGGGGTGGGAGATTCATTTAAATTTGCAAATGAAAAAGCTGTGAAAGAGAACTAAAATCACTGATGGGTATGTTCAAAATTCACACAAAAAACTCAAACTCAAGGACGACCAGGAATAATCTAGAAGCACTTCTGTTCCAGATAAAAGATTAGATAAATGCCACCTTCTCTCCAAAGCCTTTTCTGGCTCGCCCAGACTTTAGTGGCCTCTGTCTTCCACGGTATTCTGTACACTCTGTACTATGGCATCTGTGTGCCACCGTCCAATAATAGGGTGTTATGAAAAATGAGACAAGAAGTGAAAAACAAGGTTTGCTGTTACCAGTGGCAGTCTTGTCTTATGCTAAAAAGTTAATCTATTCTCTCTTAGTAATGTGACGGTCAATGAAGTAAGATATGTGTTAGTTCTTTGAAAACATTAGAAGCACTACCTACAGATAACAAATAATCCTGTGTCTGTTTTTCTCTTCAACTCGTAACAGTCTGTGAATTTTTTCCTGTGACCCATGCATTTCTACTTGAAATGGTTAAATGGAAAGAAGTAAAGCTGAATTGTATAGAGAAACCACACTGCTACTTTATAGCAAGCAAGGATTTGCTTCAGTTAGCTTTTTTAAAAAGACACTTCAATTAGCGCTTCTATTTTGTAATGTAGCTTCTTTATCTTTTACAACAGTCTGATCTTGGTTCATTAGTTGGCCCTGTAAAACCCTAGATTTGAGGGGATTGTGTACTCTACAGATTGAAGGTTAAATTATATGTTTTTTTCCTTTTAACAAGTTTCACACTGATTTGATTTTTTTTTTGAGTTGGAATCTCACTCTGTTGCCCAGGCTGGAATGTAGTGGCACACTCACAGCCACCCCAGCGTCGACCTGCTGGGCTCCGGCAATCCTTCTACCTCAGCCTTCCAAGTAGCTAGAACTACAGGCGCGCACTACCATGCCTGGCTTATTTATTTATTTATTTATTTATTGTAGAGGCAAAGTCTCGCCAAGTTGCCCAGGCTGGTCTCAAACCAGGGGTTCAGGCAGTCCACTCGCCCCAGCCTCCCTAAGTGCTGGGATTACAGGCGATTTGATTTTCAGCATTGATGATGATAACTATTATTGAGCTTTTATTTTATGCCAATACGGTTATAGATGCTTTACACTAGTTATCTAAGTAGATCTTCCACAAACCCCGAAAGAAAGTATTATTGTTCCTCTTTTACAGATGGGGAAACTGAAGTTCTGAAAATATTGTTAATTGCTTAATTTACAGGCTCATGTTTGTAATCCCAGCACTTTGGGAGACCAAAGCAAGAAGATTGCTTGAGCTCAGGTTAGCCTGAGCAACATAGCAAGGTCTCGTACCTATAACAAAATATAAAAATTAGCCAGGCATGGTGGTATGCACCAGTAGTCCCAGCTACTCAGGAGGCTGAGTAGGTAGGTTTTCTTGAGCCCAGGAGGTCAAGGCTGTGATGAGCTGTGATAGTGCCACTGCACTCTAATCTGGGTAACAGAGTGAGACCAGATTAGAAAACAGAAAAGAAAAAAAAAATCATGAGATCTAAAATCTGACTCCAGAGTCCCTACTCTTAAGTACTGCCTCGTTGAATAGAAGTAGTACAATCCATGGGACTTAAAAATTGATTATGATTTAGTATAATCCTGGTAAGGGAACTTCAGTGAATAATTGTATCTACAATACATTGTAGCTAGGTATATTGGAAATAGCATGAGATTCAGAGACAGAATACTTGAATTTAACGTTGTAACTCTGCTAGTTATTAGTTCTGTAACTTTGGAAGTCAGTTTACCTCTTTTGAGCCTATTATCTCCTCATTCAAAAATAGATTAATGAAACCATGTCTCTTAGGTGGTTGTGACAAGCCAATAGTTTTTTCTAAGTGCTTGGTAAATGCTTTTGAAAGATACATAAATGAGTTGATACATGTATTTGGTCACTTACTATAGACTTTCTTTAACTGGTAAATTTTCTGAGTGATTTTAAAAAATGATTTGATGGCTCAGCCTGTAATCCTGCGCCTTTGGGAGGCTGAGGTGAGTGGATTGCATAAGCCCGCGGGTTCAAGACCCGCCTGGGCAACTTGGCGAGACGTCATCTCTACAATAAATCAAAAAATTAGCCGGGCATGGTAGTGCGCGCCTGTAGTTCCAGCCACTCGGAAGGCTGAGGCGGAAGGATCGCCGGAGCCCAGCAGGTCGAGGCTGCGGTGGCCGAGAGCATACACTGACCTCCAGACTGAGCAACAGAGTGAAACTCCAACTCAAAAAAAAAAAAAAAAAGATTTGATTTCTAGAAACTTAGTGAGTTTCCACAAAACCTCTGTTGAATTATAGAGTGATGATGACGTATGTGTGAGAAAGTTCAACTCCTAAAATTAGGTTTCTTCAACGAGATTCATCGTTTTCAAGAAATAGTTATTTCATAGTACCTGGTAAAGGTATTCTTGATAGATATTTCTGTCTCCATTTTGGAGGAGTAAGAAAACAGGTTGAATGTGTCCCATAGGCCCAAAGTTAGTCAATGCCAGAGTTAGTGTTAATGTTCCTAATTTACTTTTCACACTGCCTTTGTCACGAGCTACCTTTCCTGTGCTGTTTAGAGTACAGTATTTTCTAAGTTCGTTTCTGTCCCAATTTGAAAGTAAAGGATTGTGTTTTCTTTTTGAGGGTTGTTCAGCTCTCTATATGAAATAGTGTCTTTGGCAGTCAGAGGTGAAAGCGTGGTGAATGAATGATTCTCGAGATCTTTGGTGATCCCCCAGGTCAGTACTGAACCTTAAAAAATGGCACATGGGAAGGTTGTGTTCTGCACTAGGGAATGAGTTCTCCATACCTTTCATTCCAATACTGTTTATTTTCTTTTTGGTTTTGGGAATTTGGGAACTTAACCCATCCCATGTTGACTCAGGATTCATGACAGAATGGATTGGAGCACAATAAAGTGAACGCATTTTGTTATTGGCGGCACTCATGAAGGTTGTGTGAAAGGAGTAGTTCAGGATTCAGTGGTGAATTCGGAAACTTTTTCATTATATTTGTTCATGTAGGCAACCAACTAGGAGAACTCATTTTCTTTGATATTCCTTCTCTGTCTCCTCCTCGTCTAACCCTCCCAACACACACACACACACACGCACACACACACACACACACAACTTATTCACACACAGACTGTCATTTAGGAGGTGGAATTACCCAGTTTGGGGGATTACCTAGAATCAAAGAAAAAAACTGTTATGTTCACATTTTTGTTTCATGAACAGAATTCATGTGAACTCACTCACTCTTAAAGTTGTGTGACCTTCACTGGAGATCACCCATTAGGGAAACCCTGGAAATCAAGGCTCTTAGTTCTCCATGTATTCGTAGCTTACTGGATGTTGCCGATCAGCTTTAACAAAGCAGTGAGATAATAAAAGCTACACGGCCCTGTCCCCCTGGCTGTTAGCACTATTCGATGGAAAATAAAGTTTCCATATAGTTTGGTATGGTGACATGAAAGAAATTGCCGATTGTTAGTTACGTGAGACCATCACTTGCGGGGTGGTAGGATGGAGGAAGAAAGGGAGAGTGAGAGGGAGAAGTTTATTTATGGAATGTCAGGAGGCCATTGAGGCTCAGCAGGCCCTAGGAGTAGAGGACTTCCCTCAGTGCTTGTTTTCTCCCTCTGACCTTGGATGAACTAGCGAGCAGTATATTATGCCGGGTGATTGTGCTGGTTTGTCATGGTTAGCACTCTGGACTGTCAGTGGAATGTAGGAAACGGATAAATTTGAATTGAACCATGAGGTGGTCTGCTGGGCCCTCTCCTTGTCTCAAGGAAACCTGTCGCTGTTTGTCTGGGCTGGGCCTAATGAAAGCAATGGAGGGAAAGAGAGGTGGGCCTTTGATCTCTTTGTTGCAGCTGCTCCCTGGGAACTCACTGAAATCAATGCCCTGTTTTCCTGAAGGAATGAATGGCTCTGCCTAACTAGCTTTGTGAAGCCGTGGGGAATTCACTGCCTCTGTTTATTGACAGCTGAAAAGGAGCGCATGGGGTGGAATGGACCTTCTTGTGAAAACCAGGCACAGGGAAAATTAGACCTCAATTTAACACAGAGGAATTGGGAAATTCACCCCAAAGGAGACGGGAGTTTCTCATGCTTACATTAGAATTACTCAAGTTTGGGGCTAGTGTATAATGGACAATGGAGGTTTTGTCACAACTATGTTATAAGTAGGAATATGGTATGCATGATAAATGACGTTAAGTAGAAGTTGATTCAACATCCTCCTCCTTTTAAACACAGAAGTAGAGAAAGACAAATATTAGCCATGATATAATCAGGAGATTGTTTTATTTTTGCTTTGAGAAGAAAAGAGTGATCATTCAAATAAGCGTTATTAATATTATATATGCATTTCTAAAATGTGTCTTTCATTCATGTTTCAAGATACCTTTGAACTTGGGATCTAAGTTCCATTCATGCTAGTGATCCATGCCAATCTGGATTGTGTGTGTTGCCTGGGAATGTTATGATAATACATTTATTTTTTAAAATATACATTCTTGGGATGATGTAGCTGGAAATTTGTGTCAAATATGAATGAAACTGGCTAATGGAGTAAAATAGTGCCTGAAATTACAATAGTTCATACATGTTAAAATGACTCCCTTACTGTTTAGAACACGTTATGGAGAAAGCCCAGAGTTTGTCACAAGAAAACATCTCCATGCCTTCTTTCACATCTCCCCTCATTTACTTGATTTCCCAGGAAGAATTTACGGCTTCTCCCTTTGGTTCTGCAGCCCTTTGTGCACACCTCCATTATAGCACTTAGCACATGGCCCTGCAGCTCTTTATTTAGGTGTATTCTCTTAGCTGGAAGTAAAGCAGCTGTGCTGTGTTCATTTTTCTGTCTCCCAGCCTAGCACAGCTCTTGGCTCAGTAAATGGATGTGGAGTGAATGGTGGTTGACGGCTCACTGTATATTCCTTGGAAAGTAATTACTTATCCAGGTTTCAACTGCAAAGGCTAAATTTTAGGAGTACCTGATTGGTCTGTTGTTACCTGATAGGCGTGATTGCTTTTTAGAACCCTTCCTTTATGGAAAATTATTAAACACTTCTTTACTCTGGCAAGTTTGTCAGGCAGTCCACAGCCTCTAGAAGGCAACAGAAGAAGTACGTGGTATTTTCCTTTTTAGACCCAAACCATTCTCTGTTATTCTTTCCTAAAAATAAACCTCAACATAATGTTTAGATATTTTCATTAAGACGATGAGAAAGTGTTTAATTTAGAATTTCGTAGATTTAGTGGTTGAGATGGATGAGGCTTCCATTTTACTTGATTTAATTCTATGATACAATATTAAATAATAGCAGAACCCAAAATGTCCTTTGACAACTTATTTAACCAGATTTACCACCACAGTATATTATGAATCTCTTATCAAAGAAGTACACCTTCCCTTCTAAGTGAAGAGTAGAAGGAAAGTTTTGATTCTAAAACTGACTACTGTGATTTCATAGAGCCTTAGGACAAACCTAATTTCTGAGCCCTTCTCAAGTTACAACCTACTTCTTTTTTAAGCCAGAACTTTAAGTGGAGAATTGTTGTCAACATTCTTTGGGAAAATAACATCTTAAAATCATAATGGAATTTTTTAGAAAACGTGAGGAGTGGAAGTAAATAAGCACACAAGGACAGGAACTGGCTAATATTTTACTCTGTTATTTTGTCACCAATATTATTTTTAAATAAATCTATTTGGATTTCTGTTTTGATTAAAGGTAGAGACTGGCCAGGTGCAATGGCTCACATCTGTAATCCCACCACTTTGAGAGACTGAGGTGGGAGGATTGCTTGAGCCCAGGAGTTCGAGACCAACCTAGGCAACATGCCAAGACCTTGTCTCTACAGAATTCAAAGAAATTAGCCAGGAGTGCTGGTGTGCACCTGTAGTTCCAGCCACTCAACAAGCTGAGGTGGATCACTGGGCCCAGGAGGTTGAGGCTGCGGTAGCAGTCATTGTGCCACCTCACTGCAGCCTGGGCAACAGAGTGAGTCCCCAACTCAAAAAAAAAAGGTAGGGATGAAGTTGAAAATCAAGGTTGACAGATTTGTGAGTTGTGGAAGGAATCATGTTGAGGAATGGGCGTTGTGTGGGTTGTAGAAATGTGGTAGACTCAGCAGACTGCAATTTTGCTGAGATTTGAGATTCCTTATGAAACAGAAAAATCACCATGGCTTTGATCACTGGTAGAGTCTTACTGTCCTAAGTATTAACTTATAGATAAGGCATTAAGCATAGCACTTAGGTTTTATAGCTTGGCTGCTCAGTCCTCCCAGTTTCTGGAAGTAATTTCGTGTGACATAATACCAAAGTAGGGAGGGGTAGAAGGGTGGAGGGAAAAGTAGGGAATCAAACTGCATGTTCCATGGGATGCTTCAGATTTCAGTGGTGAGGCACATTTTTGTCTATACTGATTTTTTAAAAAAAGAACTACAGACAAGCCAAAGAAGTAACTGCAGTTAAAAATTGTGTTCTTGCTATGTTTATAAAATTATTTAACTTCAACTGTGTGATCCTCTGTAAAAGAGCTGTTTTCTTCAGGTTGGAAGACTTCTGTGATATCCAAGAAGAATAATTTCAGGGTAATGTAAGAGTCAAACCCTCTAAACAGACTTGGGGATCGAAATATATTAGATCTCTGTTTGCCTGTGTGTTAATCTACATAAGCAAACCTCCTAGTAGAAAAACACCAGATACTTCCCTCTTAGCTGCCCATCCACCCAGACTGACTAAATAAAGCAACCCTGATAAAGGCTTATCTAGTCATTAAAACAAGACAGCCTTCTTCCCCACTAGATTTAATTGCAAGAAAGGCTATTCTGAAATATGGAATTACTTAAAATTAAATAATATGTAAGTTGTGTGTAAGACCAGATGTTACTATTATAAAGATCATGCTTAAAACTAGATACCTAATCATCCATAATTAATCATTATTATATTAATGAGGCTGTTAAAGTACTTAGTGTGTTTTCAGGAGTATAAATGTTTACTTTGCAATATTAAATATTATCTCCTTTAGTGAGACATTTTCAGCAAGGAAAGACATCAACTCAAGAGGCAAAACCCCAGCTCAGCCCATGCCTAAGTGATTATACCTCTAACAGTAGGATTCAAATTAATAAGGTTTTACTATTTAAAAAAAAAACCACCACAATAACAGCCTTCTTCATCAGTGTATAAATGTGAGTGACCCAGAGAAAGGTATTAGTTAATGTTGGAGCTCAAGTATTCATCCAGTTGGGTTGGACTACTAGTCAGTATGAATTTATATCTGTGAAAGTGAGGGTTGATGGGTTTGAGTCATTGCTGATCTTTTTTCTATCTTCATTCTTTTCATGGAAAACTATATTTACATCTTTTTCAGTCTTTCAAAACGTCATCAGCCTGGGCGTGGTGTCTCACACCTGTAATTCCAGCACTTTGAGAGGCCAAGGTGGGAGGACTGCTTGAGCCCAGGAACTTGAGTCTAGCCTGGGCAACATAGTGAGACCTTGTCTCTACAAAAAATCAAAAAATTAGCTAGGCATGGTGGCTTGCCCCTGTAGTCCCAGCTACTCTGGAGGCTGAGGCAGAAAGATCACCTGAGCCTAGGAAGTCGAGGCTTCAGTGAGCCATGATGGCACCAATGTACTCCAGCCTGGGTGACAAGAGTGAGACCCCAACTAAAAAAAAAAAAAAAAAAGTTACTGCTTCCATTGCTCACAGTCTAGTCTCTGTTGTAAGCTCACCATCAACAAATGCTATCCTCCAGGCCTTCCTTGTTAGTAGTAGTCATGTCTTTGGGGGGAAAATAATGGAGTTAAACAAAGGTGGATTTTTTTTTTTTTTAAACATTTTGCCTTTTGTGGCCTTTCCTTGTTGTTTGGGTTCTCCTCCCCTCCCTCTCTTCACCCTCAGGCTTGCTCAGGTGCCTGTTGCCTTTTCCCAAAGGAGGGTCATCTTAGTTGACACTCTTAAAAGGTTCTGATTCTCTCCTAATTTTTGCCTGAGGCTGTGAGGCATTTTCACTTGGGTCTCTGAAAAATAATTACAAAAGCAGGAGTGCTCCCTGCTTACCAGGCACAGTATTAAGTATTTAACTCAAATTAGTCATTTAATCTTCAGAAGGGTCTTGTGCTGTGGGTGTGATTGTTATTTCCATTTTATAGGGAGGGAGCTGGTGGGGGGGGAGAGAGAGAGAGGAAAAAAAAAAAACCAAACAAACAGATTGCATGAGGTCTCTAAGTGGTTCCTGGTAGCCCCAGGACTTGAATCTCAGCTTTCTGGCACCCTACTGTGCTCTTATCCACATCACTGAAACTATTGCCTCTCTGAAACTAGAAGTCCGGTAGGAGCTTAAGACATGCCTCTGGAAGGATGGGAGGGTAATGTTGATTGTTGATGGCAGAGGTTTTTGACCCTGGTACCCTCAAACTCATGTTCTGCATAGCAAATGTCTGCTTACACAGTACCAATGTGGTTGTTCTTGATGCTCCCCCCTTTTTTATTTTAACATTTTGATTTTTTTTAAAGGATTGTGCTCACGTCTGATGTGACTTCTGTTTCGTGTCACATCTAAAACTCATCTGTACCTCACACGGAAAGGTAAATATGTCTTCTGCTAAATCTTTGCCTCTTGCGCAGCAGCGCTCCTGTGCTCAGCCATGAGTCTGCGTTCTCAATCTCTGCCTGCATGAGAACATACACTAGATCCTTCTGCTCCTCCACAGTAGAATTTGTCAGAGAATTTGCATTTGAGGAACTTCAGGGCTTGAGGGAAAACTAAGGTTGAGGGATTAAGGTTAAAACCTATAAAAGCCAATTTTTTGCTTTTTTTAAAAAAAGAGTACATGCTAAGAGCTATCACTACTATTTATTCCTATTAGAAATAATCAAATTATACAATAGATTTTTATTTGTCATGACTTGCTTTGAAGTCTGCCTCCCTTATGTTTTAAAAAGATGTTTTAAGAGTATTTTTCTCAAAAAATACTACCAAAAAACTTGGAGTGTTATCCTCTGTTTAGAATCAGGTATCTAGTATGTAACATATATTACAAATCAAGGGCTCTAAATCATGCTCCTAAAATCATAGATGATGTGATTCTCAGTTTGCGTATGTTCTTAGCTACATTTTCTAAGTTGTGAAATAGGTTATGTCACTAAATCCCAGTGTTTATTTGAGAGAACTCATAGTTGGCAGAGTCTTCATTATATATCAGAAGTTTTGATTTCTTCTTTTCCACAGTCATGCACAGATTATGATTTGTCCCAACCACCTACTTCAAGATAATAATTTCTGATTCCAGTCTTAAGTTTCCTATCCCACATTTCTTGCTGTTTTTCCCTATAACATGTGTTACTTTTCTGCACAAACCCATTTCATCCTAAAGCAACTCTGCCTTGTGCAGCTTTAGTGATAAATGTTGCTTAACCATAACTCTTGGCCTTTCTCCACATGTTTTGCAAAATGTCTTTGACTGGAATCATGTTATACTTTTAAAAAAGTTATTCCAATCTTCTTTGTAAGTTTTCTTACATTCCATTTTACATTTGAGCCCTTCCCCCAAACCTCTCACTAGATAAACCACTTCCCAATTTGTTCTATGACCTTCAGGCCAGTTTCTAGGAAGGCTGTCCACAGCTGCCTCAGGCGGGAGGCTAACTGAGGAGGTTAGGCGTACATTTAGATTCCTGTTCTCCATCTGATTCTAACAGAAACTCATCCACCTCCCCAGCAACACGTTCAGAAGGAAAAATGTAGCAAAATCCCAAAATGCCTGAATCACTTCAATATATCATTCGGGTAACTTTATGAAACCTGTAAGTCCAATGCAGGCCAGGCCCATTTGTAATTGTTTTGTCTAGTTAAACATGATATTATCATGAAAAGCACAGCAAATAGTATTACACAACTTAGGAATTCAGGAATCTTTCAAACACATGACAAACAAAATGTTAAAGCACACAAGTAATATTACAAATTCCTTTTATAATTACATGTTAGGAAATGGAATGTGTCATGATGATCCACATTGGAGACAGATGATGGAAGTGAATCAATCATTTATATTCTGACTTTGTTTTATGTCATGTATTCCAAAATGAGTTATTAATGTTTCCTGATTTTGAGCTTACCCACTGTGTAAAATCATTCTTGACACTTATTCAGGCCTTATCTACTTTGTACATATACTTTCAACTCTGTACCAGTCATTGCCTCTATATGTACATACACAATGCATAATCTCAAGAACAGCTATGCAGAATAGTTATTCCCATTTTATGGAGGAGGAAACTGAGGCTTGGAGAAGTTGTGTGACTTGCCTAAGGTTACACACATTCCAGGTACCAAAGCCAGCAGTCAAATCCAGACCCTCCTAACTTCAAAGCCAGAGCCCTTTACACTAGCTCACACCATCTTTCTGGTTGTATCTAGAAAAATAGTATCATTTGGTTAGTTTTAACTAACTGTAGGGACACAACTTAGTGTTAAGTAGACTGTGCTCTCCATATAGTGGACTGAGGTAGAGTGGAACCCACTACTGTGCCGCTTTTAGGTAAGAAAAGTTATTATCTCAGGAGTAGCATTAAAATGTCCTTAATCCCCTCTCTAGGATCAAGCAAACAAAGTTCAAATGAAGGGAGTTGGGGGATGAAGGGAGTTGGGGTCATAACATTGGATAATGTTAAGTATTATTGTTAAAATTAGAAAATAAAGCACATTTCTATCAGTGTTTAAAATAATGCTAGAAATTATGCATGTTTATACTACAACAAAGTGTGCTATATTCAGGGAATAACTTAATTGATCCATGATGTGTTTACCATGGTAATTTTTTTCCTTTCTGTTTCAGCAGCAGGAATTAAAAGGTATTCCTAAAATACACACACAATCACCATGTAAATTGGAACCACATTAAGATCATAGTCATTTTTGTTGTTTCCCTAAAATGATTTTCATTTGCCCCAGTATTCAACTCACGGTGTGTAAGAGTGTTGTTAGTTCTGATTCAGGGAAGATTGAGAGAGAGCTCTCTGTGAACAGTTTTATACAGAAACTTCAGAGTTCAGGTATTACATTTGTTCTGTTCGTGCAGTTGGTTGGTTGGTTTGGCTTTGGGAGTGACTATTTGCCCATTTTAATTTATATGCCTGCTAATCCAGGAAGATAATCTGTGTGTTGCACTCTGAGACCTCTTTCTATAACACAGGGTTGAATGTATTGCTTTCCTGATGAAAATCTTTCAGTGGTCCTGATTAGACAGGACTCTTGGTTGCAGTTGACAGAAACTAATGGGACCATTGACGACTTTCAAACAGGCAAGTGACAGGAACATATTTTCATGTTAGAAGAGTCATTCTGACAGCAGCATTGTGATGAGAGTGAAGGGGAGCCACTGTGGACCTCAGTGTCAGCATGTGGAAGCATTCCTCTACACTGACCTAGCTGACTCACCAGACGAGTGTGCATTTCAAGGAACCCACATGGATCCATGTCAGTAGAGTCTGGAGCAATAGAGTAGGCATTTCTTCATTCTCCAGTCCCCCAGCCCCCACCACTGCCAGTTTGGGGACACCACAGATTGCAGACTAGCCTCCTATTGCTGGCTGCCCATTTTAGGTGGCAGATTGGCGACAGGTCATGCGAGTGTTCACTGACTCTTCCCTTCTGGATCTCATGTCTGGTGTGACAAGGGAAGCAAGTGCCAGTGAGGCTAGACCCTTGTAGATCAGAGTGGCTCCATCTCTGGTTGCTCTGGTTCTCCAAACCTCTGCCTCTTGTCCAACATACCTAGCTTCCATGTTCTCCATCCATGAGTTCTTTTCTTGGGTACAGTTGAACACAATGGGCCCATTGTCTTTAAAAACAAAGCAAACGGAGTGGTGGCTTCAGCATCTAGGTGACCATCTTGGCAAACTCTGACTCTGCAATAGGGTACTTGCTCCCCAGGCAGCTCCTCCCCCAGGTCATCCTCATGAATGTACCCCATATGCCTAACAGAATCAGTGGCCTGTCTACTTGGCAAGGAAAATGGAGTCCCTTGGTTGCTGATTCTTATGAATCTGAGGTCCTTCCAGCCAGAGCTCTCTGCACTAAAAGTTCTAATTTCAGCAGGATGGCCGACATATCTTGGTTTATCTAAAATCCTCTTCAGGCTGGGCTCGGTGGCTCAGGCTGTAATCCCAGCACTTTGAGAGGCCGAGGCAAGAGGATCGCCTGAGCCCGCAGGTTCAAGACCTGCCTGGGCAACTTGGCAAGACCTCATCTCTACAATAAACCAAAACTAGCCAGGCATGGTAGCACGCGCCTGTAGTTCCGGCTACTTGGAAGGCTGAGGTGGAAGGATCACTGGAACCCAGCAGGTCGAGGCTGCAATGGCCGGGAGTGTGCCACTGCACTCTAGTCTGGGCGACAGAGTGAGACTCCAACTCAAAAAAAAAAAATTCTCTTCAGTTTCCGTCAGGGTCTTTATGAGCCTCTTTTGAAGGTCTCAGATGTTCAGCCACAGAACTGGAGTGGAATTTGTTTGGAGGACATGACTGACGTCACAGTCTGAATCCCCTTAGGCACATCATTTTGTGCTGCAAGTACCGGCCATTGTTACAACATCTTTCAGTCAACAGATTTGGCACATGAAGGATTTACATCCTCTCTCCCCAAAGCACCTCAGTTTCCAGCATGCCATCATATTCATTTTCATCTTATGGAAATCAGTGATCCCTCTCCCTATCCCAGCCTGCTGGCCTGGGAGGCACATCCAGACTTGGGAAACCGGTGTGTCCTGGGTCTCAAGACTTTTGCAGCTCTCCCTGCTTTCTTTCCTCTTCCAAGTAAACTTGTTTCCCCACCTCACCTTTTTTTTTTTAAAGCAATTCAGAGCTCAAGGTAAAGACCTTAAGATAACTTTGTATGCCTCTCCCTTTCTAGGTCTTTGCATAGGAATCAGAGGAGTTAATCTTGTGAGTATACTCTGACATCTGCCCTTGTTTCCTTCCTTCCTTCTCTATCTGCCCAGGGTTTTAAAGTACAGGACTCCATCACCCCCACCCCCACCCCAGGCCCCCATTGCCTTTGCAGAGTGTGTGTTCCTCTCTGCAATGAGTTGGTGGCCTTTTTTTAAGAACTCCGTCAGCTCTAGTTCCAGCAATCATTGCTTGTCTACAGCACAGAAAGGCACGATTGATTCCAAGTAAGATTTTTAACCCCTTACTGAGGCACCCACAAGTCTGAATCTCACTTCACACCGTCAAGTATGCCAGAAGTATTGCCTTGTTTATTCCTCATAACTTGAATTAGATCCCAGCCCCCATTCTGCCATCCCAGAGGGAGAGTTCATGTGAGTCATGCACAGGCGCCTCCCCTGCCCCCATGGAGTATGTCCTAGAACCTGGAGATTCCATGGCATCTGAACGTGAGGAACCCGCCTCTGACCTTCAGTATATCACATAGTGGTCTCTTGAAGCCTTGCAGCTGTCTGACTGAGGGCTGCCAATAGAAGCTGGAAACCTCTTGCCTAAGGTCCAGCCTCCAGAACACCCCACACAGCTGTCCCCTCAAGGATTCTACCCACTGCCTTAGGGAGCAGAGCAGTATAGCCCCCCTCCCCCCAGGGCTGACAGATTTCCTTTTCCTTTCTGGGCTCTGGAGTGGGGGATGGTGATGAGAGATGAAAGGGAGTAGTGTCTTTTTTGCACCTCCTCTCCCTCTCCTCTCCTGCCCCCTCCTCTCCCCCTTCCCCCCTCCCCCTCCCCCCTCCTCCCTCCTCCCCTCCCAAAAGTCCAGCAGAATTTCCTTATTGGGTTTAGATGTTGTTAACAAGGACAAACTTCTATAGGCTGCTTCTGTCTTTGGCTGAGCTAAAGTACAAGAGACTACAAGGCCTGCCACCTGTTTTAAATGAACTAGAAAGGAAAACCATTTGGAAGGATGAAGTAAAATTCCAGGCTTGTCCTGCCATGCTGATTTGGAGGCCATGATAAGGGCAAAACATCACCCAAGCAGCGGGCACTATGGGGATTAAGAGAAGTAAACAGATCTGAGAGACAGTAAGCTCACAGAATCGTAATACTTAATCAGAAAAATCTGGACTCCAGAGATTCTGACTTAGGGAAGGCTAGGAAGTGACATGGGAAGGAGTTGACTTTGGAATCACACACTCTGGATTTACATCCCCTCAGCTGCTTGCTGGTTGATCTGAGTGTAGCTTGTAAGTCTTATTTTCTCCATAAGTCAGATAGGGTTAATGCTACCTACCCATGGTTGTTGAGGGTGGTAAGTGCTGAAAACAATAACTATCACCTGGTGAGCATTTGAAACCTGATGACTTTTACATAGTGTGCCATTCGCCAAGACAGTCGTGCTGGAGGAAGATCTGGTTTGAGGGTTCTAGTGTGAGGGCTCAGCTTTAGAACAGGTGACCTTGAAAGGGTCATTATGAAGTATCTACTGTCCGCACTGAGAGGTGCAGGAGCTAATTAGATGTGTTAGTCTGGAATTTGAAAGAAAGTTCAGGATTGAAGTTATAAGTTTGAGAGGCTGCTGACCTCAGGGAGTAGTTGAAACCTTGGGTTGTGTGTGAGGTCCTCTAGGGAGAGTGTATATAATGTGAGCTGATAGGAGACCGGGTGCTGGGCCTACAGATCTGTTCCAATTGTGAGTGACCCTTTGTCAGTGTGCCTCTCTGTGTCATCTTTAATGTGATGTCATTGTCTGGAGGTGAATCTGAAAATCCCACTCAGGTCTTCATTTCAAATATATAATCTCATTGCTCACGATGATCCCTCTTCCTGAAATAAGTTAGTTGCCTGTAATCTAACACATCAGGTGAGATTTCCATCTGAAATTATGGTCTTTAGAAAATAAAGTAAAAGATATTTCAGAGACTTTTCAAAAACAAACTTTGTTCATCTTTATTCTGGAGGATTCTTTCACTAAAAACCAGGGCAGACTTCCCAGTGTTTGGGGGTTTCCCAGTTCTTTCCCACTCAAATAATTATAAATAAAAAAAGTCAGTCTGAAGACTTTGCTTGAGTAAAACCAGGAGTAGCTAAAAGTGAATGAGCTGAAACTGGAAGGAAATCCCTTTGTTCAATTGGGGTTTCAGTGAATACCCAGCAGGCGGCTAAACCAGTTCATTAACTGAGAAAAAGACACGTTCTTAAATGCTGTTCTCAGAAGCAAATGCCTAGAAAAACATATCATGGCAGAAAAAAATGCTTTCTGGAACTCATATGCTCTAGATTCGTGAAACATTAGTTTTTATCGTTAATGAGTAAACAAATTGTTTCCAAAAAACATTTTCCCCTTCATTTAGTTTAATTAACTAATCTGTTTCCCACATGCCAATCTTCCTTTCTAGAAAAATGTGATTTTCCTTGCTACTCTGGAACTCAGGAATATTTATCTTTAGGATTGTTTAATTTTGTAGGGTCCTTTTTTCCACGTACCTGAAAAAAAACAACTGACATATGAAAACCATTTTCCTCTGCTTTTGAAATGTACATTCTGACCTGAAAAGCAGTCTACAAGTAGCATCCTGTCAAACTGAGATGTGTTATTTTTCCTAACTGCCTCTTCTCTGCTTTATTAAATTGTCATATACTGCATATGATTTTTTCCCCCAGGCCGAGCCTGCCGTGGGTTCTCTGTTGCATTGTTAACTATTGAAGCATTAGACTGGGGCAGAAATGGCAGGTGGGAACGGCTGGGGGACTTGATCTCCTCCCTGCCAGAGTTCTCCTCTTTCACGAGTACTGCTTACATTGAACAGCTTAAGAATAAGCTCCTGTGTGAGCCCTCGGAGGCCAAGAAGTATTGTTGGATTCAGAAAGGAGTCGCTTTCTTTTTGTGATAATTTGAATATTTTGACAATGAAGCTAAGCTACTTCACTGCCTGGTTTGCGTACCTCACGTTGTGTGCACCCTTTTCTGGGAAGCAGAAGAGATCCCCTGCCTCTCTGAATACATAAATTGGCATTGTCCGTTTGTGAGATGGGTAGGCGCAAAGGAAGAATCATCCATAAGAATTTTACTCTTTTGCTTTCATGTTTTTTAAAGCTCTTAAAAAAATTGTTTTTAATACAAGCCTTTGGAGACCACCCAATTAAACCACCACAATAAATGTTGAGCATTCTGAGAAAAGATATGGCCCATGAAGATGATTTGTGAAGTGTTTAAACATGCAAAACCAGGAATACGTTGAAAACAAATTCTCTGAATGATTCAGACAAATAACCTGCTGACTTCCCGTGTTTCCTGAATTGTGATGGGTTATTTCAAAATTTTAGTTGTCTAAAAATGGCCTGTTTTTCCATTTTTAATTTAAAAGGATATTCTCATTACAAAACAAATGGACATAGTTTTTTTTTTTTATCAAATTAAGAGGAAAAAAACAGGCAACCAAGTGAGTAAATCACTTAGGTGAGATATAATTAATTGGCTTTGTTTTATCACAGATTTACCTTTGTACTGGTTAAGAAAATCCCAAAAAGCTTTCCCTGTGAGAGGATTGATTTGGTCGGAATTGTCTTAGTTGGAAGAAGCCAAGTTTTATAATGAATTAGTGAACAGAGATCCTGGTTTCCAAATGCACATCAGGGTTCAGTGTCACAAAGCTGGTTGTAGACTTTGCTTCTGAGGACTTGGTGGAAACACGTATCCTTGGGGTCCCTGTGGTGCGGTTTCTGTCTGCATTGGTTTGCCCTGTGATCTAGAAATCTGCATTTTAAAAATATTTCTGTGCTAATTCTAATGCATAACTAAGTTTAGTAACCATTTAATCGAATA
This sequence comes from Cephalopachus bancanus, assembly GCA_027257055.1. Classification (NCBI taxonomy): domain Eukaryota; kingdom Metazoa; phylum Chordata; class Mammalia; order Primates; family Tarsiidae; genus Cephalopachus; species Cephalopachus bancanus. The sequence goes on from JAPVLO010000006.1 coordinate 7,449,019, forward strand.
TTCCGTTTGAAGACTTCAACCTTTTTGCCCTGCAAATTTGATAAAACTATACGTTGACATGAAACTTTTGTTGAAAATGAGTACCGAGTGATGATTTCTGACTTTGCTTCAATTCACAGTTTGTTTCAGGTTCTGTTATTGCATAGATTTGCATACCTGTTTATGGTATTTTAATACTGTTGGTTTTAAAAAATACCATTTCCTCTGAGTACTGTTTTGAATATTTTATGTAAGCAATTTCATGTGTTCTTTTTTTCCACTTGCAGAAAGCAGGGGGAAACTTGAGAGTTTTTCTAATCCGGTTGCAAGTAGGACAAAGGATATAAAATAAGTACTTAAAGATCATCCATTAGAATGCATGGAAAAGCACTGGAAAGTCTCCCCGCACATCCACGGTTGTGTGTGTGTCTTGAAGGGAGGCTCTGGGTAGAGCACAATGGGGGGAATGTCTCTCTAGCTTCCTTCACTGAAGGTGTGCAAGGTCTCTTCTTGCAGGTTTGAATCTTCAGACAAGCTTCTGGGAGGACTCCATACCCGCCTTGCAGCAGATGTTTCCTGCCACCCAGTAGGTGCGCACATTTTAAAATTATTTTCTTTGGGGCATGTTTATTGATAATTGCCTAGAAACACATAGTAAACCTAGACAGGAATGTGCTGGATGTTCAGGGTACTTCAAAATGGTTCTAGTGGAGAATAAATGCATTTCCCCCCAAACTACAAAACACCTTAGAACAGTGTTCTTTTAGCTGTTCCTTTTAAAAAGCCATCAGTACACTCTACATTTCAGGAGATCTGATGATGCAGTTGGCACCTTTTTGTGTGCTTGTCCACAGCCCCATAATAACTGCAGCTCTGTGGAGTTTTCTGCTGACAACTCTTGTTAGTTCCAAAACATGAAAGCTGCCCCTGCCAACACTCCTAACCTGTGTATGTAAGAAGATGTGTAAAAGACTGTGATTGCTGTGCGGGAGATGTTGACTGACAGACCTGAGGAAGGTGCTGGTCACATGCCAGCAGCACGAGGCAGTCCAGCCACACTGCCTGGTGCTTTATTTGGAAATACCATAGTAAAAGCTGTTGCTCGCAGACGGCTTGGCTGAGGGGGGGTGGCAAGGTGGACACGGAAAGAGCCATTGGCTTAGCTCAGAATGCCTGGATGCAGCCTCTGTTCACCGTCTTTATCACCAATGATATAGTGGGGTGCTATAATTAACATTAATGTATAGTAGAATGATCTTAATTATAACAATACAATTGCTGGTTTTTGGACACTCACTAGGTGCTAAGTGCTTTGCTTAGTACAGCACATTATTTGCAGGATCTCATTAATCCATGTTTACGGCCAGTAAATTTACATCCTCTGAGCCTCAGTTTCCTAATTTGTCAAATGAGGACAATGATGCCTTTCTACCTAGCTCACAGGGCTGTGAGATAGAAATTATTAGGCAGCACAGGAGGGCTTGATGAGCTCTACTGAAATCTTTTTTTTTAACTTTTAAATTTTTTATTTTAAAGTTGTGGGGTACAATTCAGGGTTAGGTATACAAATATTCATTATGCAGTTACCCTTGTTGATGAGGTGAGGTGTGTCCCCTTTCCCCAGGCAGATTCTTACTACTGCCAATCCCACCTCCCGGCCCACTCACCGCCCCCCCCCCAAGTTTCCCGCTACTGTCAGTGAAATCTTTTATTAAATACTATTTTGATTCTAATTGAACCACGATATTTTTACAAAATACTATTTTGATTTATTGGCCGAGCAATTGAATGCATTCCAACAGAGCCAACATCTTGACTAGGACCTAAGAACGGCACTAGCGGTTCTCATTAGGGCTGGGAGGTGGGGGAGGGGGCCTTGCCCTGTGTCTTCTGTTTACAGTGTGCTTAACACGAGAAGACTGGGTGTGATAGCCAGTGAGATCCTGGAATGTGGCTGCCCAGTATTCAGTGGTGAGTCCATGGGCTGGAGACGGGCCAGGGAGACAAGCACACCAGGCTGTGTCTGTCTCAGGAGCTAAAACGGGGACAAGCCCAAGCAGGATGGACAGTAGAGTCGCTCAGCGAGCAGGGAAGGAAGAGCAACTTGAGACATTGCTATAGGCTACTGGGAAGGAGCAGCAAGCATGCAGCAGTGGGAAATTGGGGCTTATTGTGAGCAAGGTGCCGGGCCTCCAGGGCGACGAGGAGCCCAGAGCAGCACATGAAAGCCGCCTGCGATGGGCTGGGGGATGGACCACACATGTGGATTGCAAGGACAGCTACTTAGAGAGTTCACATTCCTCCCCCATTGAACTGGGTATGATTGTAATGGTTTGTTAAACAAACAAAGGGCCTAGAGCTGTGAATGGGGGAGAAAAAAGACTTAAGGTGAAAAGGAGAGGAGGCCCTGCTTGCTCGTGTTCCACTCTTTTTACGCTTTCTCTCCCGTGTCCTTCGCATTCCTTTCCCCCTTTCAGAGAAGCCAGTGGAGTAGCTTGGAAAACTTGCCTTGTCTCCTCAGTGCCCTCTCCTTTCAAAATGGAAACTGATGAAATGTGTATCCATTTACAAAGAAAAAAATTTAAAACCAGGACAATCTTAAAAGACCAGTGATAGCTATTTTCTGTGTTTTGAATTAAGTATTTCTGGATGAACAATTCGCTGTGCATCCTTTGAATTTATTGGACATGACACGAAAAGGTAAAAAGAAAATTCTCACTTGATGTTGGTGCAATAATTTTTTACCAAGCAATAGTAAAATAAGGCCTTATGGCCTGAGAGGCAGGTAGGCCTGCTTCTAGAGGAAGAGGAGGAGCTTGGGAACCAGACTTCACAATTTCACTTTTCTCACCTAACTCTGTAACATGCATGTACACAGTCTCTACTGTAATTTCTGAATATTCCTCCATTGAAAATGCTTGAAAATAAAGAGTGTACATTGTTATTTTTGACCAGCTCATCACCTTTGTGTCCAGGGTAATCTGATTTGGTCGTGGCCTTATCCTGTGTGAAAAGAACCAGTTAGCCTTTCAGAACAGCACCTTTACATTTGCTGTTCCCTCGGGTGACTAAGTTGCCCCTAGGGGAAGGATAAGTGACGACGTAACCTTTTCCTCTCTGTAAAGTGATCTGTTCAGGAGATGTCCTCACTTTCCTTGGCTCTCTGTTTCCTGTGGGAGAAACCCAGTTGCCCACACTGGGAGTGCTGACCTGTAGCTCATGTTTTGATGTGGCCACCTCTCCTGCTACTCGCCTTAGACACACGTGTCCTAGCCAGCCAGTCCTGCGTGTCCCATGGCGCCCTGTGCCGCTTCACGAAAAGGCACTTTTCTGTGTCCTTCCCTCTGCCTGCAATTTACCTCCTCCCTTTTGTCTACTTGGTATATACTCTTAGACTCAGCCTAAGTAGTCATCATCAAAAAAATTAAGAAGTCGGGCTCGGTGGCTCAGCCTGTAATCCCGCGCCTTTGGGAGGCTGAGGTGAGTGGATTGCCTGAGCCCGAGGGTTTGAGACCCACCTGGGCGGCGAGACCTCATCTCTACAATAAATCAAAAAATCAGCCGGGCGTGGTAGTGCACGCCTGTAATTCCAGCTACTCGGAAGGCTGAGGTGGAAGGATCGCCGGAGCCCAGCAGGTCAAGGCTGCAGTGGCCGTGAGCATGCTACTGCACTCTAGCCTGGGCAACAGAGTGAGACTCCAACTCAAAAAAAAGTCACACGCACAGCACGTATGATGGAGAGAGGGTAAGTGGCAAAGACTCAAGGGTCTGCAGAGATATCGCATTCCCTCCTTTTCCCCCCATGGGCCCTTTGCTGAATGACCCAGCTGGTAGAAGCCTCTGGCCCTGTCAAGAGAGTCCTATCTATACCTGCCCCTCGCTTCCACTCTTTGTGGATGAGGAAGGGCAGTGGCGGGGCTGTTCACAGACCTGTGAGGAACAGAGCACTTCTGTGGTGTTGGGTCCTGCCTCCCTGGTCACCAGTCTCCCCTCCCCTTGGTAGTCTGGCTTCCTTAAGTTCCAGTTGAGACAGTTTATTGTCACTCTCTACCTACTTCTTCCTCTTCTCTTCCCAGCTCCCTCACTCCACCTCTGGGTAGACATGGAGTCCACGGCTAGAGAATATCTTCAATCTATTAAACAAATTATAATAAAGAAAGAGTCCCCTTTTTAAGAAGCCCACCTTCTTCTAGTAGATTAGGCCACCAAAATGTTCTTTTTAAAAAAAAATTTAAGTTATTAGGGTCTTGCTTGTATTGTCACCATCTAGAAGTTATTTAGGAACATCTTACCCAGTTTTTGAACTCCAATTTAATTCTCATTGTGCCCATTTTAGTCATCATAAGCCTGTCACCATACCGCCTTACCCCAGAGGAGCTGGGAGAATTAAGAGACAGAAGACTGCTCTTCTCTGTCATCGGAGCTCTGAGAACTGCATGCCCCCACAAGCCCGCTTCCGCCCTTCTGGGCGCAGAGTCGACATCCTAAGGGAGCATCGCTCTAGCTGCAGCCTGCCTTAAAGCAAACAAACTCCTCCTCACCCCCAGGGGTAGCCCACTTGACCAAACTACTCTGGAGAGGAAACACGTTGGTGATCAAGGTTGATCATGTGAGCTGTCTCACAGGATGTGAGGCTACCCGTGGAGAATTCAGAGTAATTTATAAAATCACCTATCTAAGCCAGGCTCAAAATGGCATCCACTTACCGAAGCCAAAGAGTGTCATTCACCATTCTTTAGGAGAACACCTCAGCGACTCCATGCTGTGGACTCCTTGCTGGCTGGAGTGCCTATCAGGCATCGCTAAACTCAATGTGTCTAAAACTGGACTCCTATTTTTCTCTGGATCTTTCTTCTGGGACCTGTTCTTACTTTTCCTCTCTCACTGTTACCCCTTTCCTTTAACCTCAGTCCTAATCCATTTAGTCTGCTTACACAGCGTCACTTGACCTGCCTTCTCTTCTTTGCAGTGTTGTGTCTGAGATCTGGCAGAAGTCTACATGGTCTCATGATCCCAGCCCACCACTCTCCAATAGATCTTTTTTTTTTTTTTGGAGTTTGGAGTCTCACTCTGTTGAGCAGGCCGGAGTGCAGCGGCATGCTCACGACCACCCCAGCATCAACCTGCTGGGCTCCGGTGATCCTTCCGCCTCAGCCTTCCAAGTAGCCAGAACTACAGGTGTGCGCTATCACGCCCAGCTAATTTTTGATTTATTGTGGAGATGAGGTCTTGCCAAGTTGCCTGGGCTGGTCTCAAACCCATGGGCTTAGACAATCCAATTACTTCAGCCTCCCAAGTGCTGGGATTATAGACTGAGCCACTGAGCCTGGCCTTTCCAGGGGATCTTATACATCCCTGCTGCAGTTACCATCCAAAAGTGTGCTCTGATGACAAGTCCACTGCTTAGGATGGATTCCTATTGCCTGACCCCCTGGTCGTCAGTGCCTGGGTTGTCCTCTCCCCTTGTATTTTGGCTTCTCTCAGTCTTCTGTGGCTTTGTGAGCCTCTTGAGGCTCATGTTCAGGGGCTGATGCCTCTCCCCGTTCCTGACAGTGTTTCCGTGGCATCTCTACCTACTTTTACCTCTTCTCTCCCCACCCCTATCACTTCACCTCCACATAAACTCAGAGTTAGTGGCCAGCCTTGATTAAGCAGGGTAGTCAGTCAGTTAAAATATATATATATTTTTTTTAATCAGTATTTTTTATTATGGTTTTGTGGGGTACAGTTAAGGGTTAGGTGTACAATTACATTTCATTCAGGCACCCTGTTGATAATAGGTGTTTTTCCATCCCCCGATAGATATTTGCTACTGTTAATCCCATCCCCTTCCCCCCCCATAGTTTCCCAGTACCGTCAGTCATTTTCTTATAGTATTACATTGGATGTTCAAGGTCCATTATATGAGTGAGAACATGTGATATTCGGATCTTTGTTTCTGTGAGAGGTCACTCAGTATTATAGACTCTAGTTCCATCCAGGTTGCTGCGAAATTCATGATTTTGTTCTTTTTTATGGCTGCATAGTATTCCATCATGTATATGTACCACATTTTTTTAATCCAGTCCTCTTTTGATGGGCAGCATGGTTGCTTCCAGGTTCTTGCTATTGTGAACAACACTGCAATAAACATACGTGTGCAGGTATCTTTTTTATAGAGTGATTTGTGTTCTTCAGGGTATATTCCCAGTAAGGGGACTGCAGGGTCATATGGAAGGTCAATTTTTAGAGCTTTTAGGAATCGCCACACTGCTTTCCACAGAAGTTGCACTAGTTTACACTCCCACCAACAGTGTAGAAGTGTTCCCTTTTCGCCACACCCTCTCCAGCAGCTGTTATTTTTTGAGTTGTTGATAATTGCCATTCTGACTGGAGTTAGGTGGTATCTCAGTGTGGTTTTGATTTGCATCTCCCTGATGATTAGTGAGGATGAGCATTTCTTCATGTGTTTGTTGGCTGCTCGAATGTCTTCTTTTGTGAAGTGTCTGTTCATATCTTTTGCCCATTTTATAATGGGGTTGTTTGTTTTCTTCTTTTCAGTGCGTTTCAGTTCCTTGTAGATCCAGGATGTTAAGCCTTTGTCAGACCTAGAGTTGGCAAATACTTTTTCCCAGTCTGTAGGCTGTCTCCCTGCTCTCTTGATGGTTTCTTTGGCTTTGCAGAAGCTTGTCAGTTTGATAAGGTCCCATTTGTCTATCTTCTCTCTTAAGTCCTGTTGGTTTCGGGTTTTGTACAGGAATTGGATGCCAGTTCCGATTTCCATGAGAGTATTTCCTTCCTTTTCTAAGGTTCTTATGGTTTGAGGTTTTACATTTAGGTCTCTGATCCATTTGGAGTTAACCTTTGTGCCAGAAGCAAAACCTCAATTTCTCAACCAACTCATCTTCGACAAAGCCCCCACCACCTACCAATGGGGAGAGGAGAACCTATTCAGTAAATGGTGCTGGGAAAATTGGCTGACCACATGCAGAAGATTGAAACAGTTAAAATATTTACGGCAAAAAGCCCACCTTCTCCTAGTAGAACGGGCCTTCCATGATTTGGTCTCTGCCTGTCTCTCTCTAGCCTGTTTTCCCACCGTGCCCCGTATATACACCCACATCCCAGTCCTCTCAACCACTTATTTTCCAGATGCTCTCTGTTGATTCATTCCCTTGCCCTGAAATAGAACACCTCCCCCTTAACACCTGGCAAGCTTGCAGGCTCAGGTCATACTTTGACTTTTCCATGAAACCTTTCTTGATCTCCAAACAAGAGGTAATCACTAGACAACCATCATTTTGAGTTTTAATAATTATTTTCACTTTTATCTTATTTATGCATAAGTAATTATAGAGCAATTTAACTGTAGCTCTTAATTCCTGAGGAAAAGCATCACTGAACACACACATCACTGAACACACACATCATGTCCTATATGTCTTGTATATTGCCTCTTTCCCTTTTGCTGGGCATTAGTTGGATATCTTTGTTTTGTGGCTAATATACCAGGGGTACTAAAAAAAAAGTATACACATTTTAAGCGATGTTCACTATAATCAGAAGTATCTGGATGCTGATAGGAACCACTTTGAGCACCTCTTGTAATTGCAGAAGTCAAACATGTCTTGCATTCATCTTATTGAGTGTTACAATTTTAATATAGTTTTTTCCTTTCTTAAGATGTGTATACCTATCTTTAGCACCCTCTGTATATGGCATTTAAAATTACATTTCTGTTTGCTGATATTAGAAATGCAAGCTAGACGTGGTAGCTTTCTTTGGGAGGCCAAGGGTGGAGGATTGCTTGAGCCCAGAAGTTCAAGATAGCCTGGGCAGCATAGTGAAACCTCATCTCTACCAAAAAAAAAAAAATCAAAAAATTAGCTGAGGATGGTGGCACATGTCTGTAGTTCCAGGTACTCAGGAGGCTGAGGTGGAAGGATCACTCAAGTCCAGGAGGTCAAGGATGCAGTGAGCTGGCATCACACCGCTGCACTCCAGCCTGGGTGACAGAATGAGACCCTGACTCAAAAAAAAAAAAAAAAGATATGTCCCTGATTTTGTAATTTGATTTTTATAACTAACTTGCCAAACTTCCTAATTCTAATCTTTGGTGTATGAGTTCTTTGAGGTTTTCAATGTAGACATTCATCTGCAAATAATAAAAGATTTATTCCATTCCAGTTTTACATCTTTCATTTCTGTTTTTTTGTCCCATTGTTTGGTTCACAACTTTCACCACAATAATGAAACGTATCATTGAAGCAGTGATAATAGGCAACTTTGTCATGTGCTGTTTCTTGGTATAATGATACTTGTTTTTTTTTTTTGGAGTCAAGGTCTTACTCTGTCACCCAGGGTGGGGTGCAGTAGCACAATCACGGCTCACCACAGTTTAGACCTCCTGAGTTCAAGTCATCTTTCTGCCTCAGCCTCCCAAGTAGCTGGGGCCATAGGCACATGCCACCCCACCTGGCTAATAATTTTTTTTACTCTTTGTAGATACAGGGTCTCACTGTGTTGCCCAGGCTGGTCTCAAACTCTTGGGCTCAAGCAGTCCTTCCACCTTGGCCTTCTAAAATGCTGGGATTATAGGCATGAGCCACCATGCCTGGTCTTTAACCATTTAATCTTTGAATAATTTTACTGTTAACTAGTCTCTGGATTATATTAGCTGAGTTATTAGCTACCTTATGGTATTGATCTCTAGTGAGCATGAGGACTAGCTAACATGTAAAATTAGCAGGTACTTCAAAATAAGCCACACTGTCACACGTGAAGGTGCCCAAGAATCATCAGGGGAGTTTATTAAAACCATAGATTTTCGGATGTTCACTGGGTTCTCAGAGGCTCCCCTGGCAAGTCTGACCCAAATGCCTGTCCCAGCCCCCAGTGTCTTACACTTGCCACTGCCTTTTTTGTTTTGTTGTTCTCCTAAAGAAATAATACTCTGCTCTTCTTTTCCTGTCCTCTCTCCCCCATCTCAGGATATTAATGATAGCTAGTTTGGGAACTTTTTTTTATCTTCTAGCTGCTTTGCTTCTATTCTGTCTTTCCTGATAGATGCTTTCCTCTGCTTTCTGTTGACCCCTGGCTGCCTACTGGTTTATGAACAGAGTCACTGAAGAGCAGAAGGAAGCTTTGTACACTCGTGGCTTTTCAGCCAGCGCTTCGTGATCAGGTATTCAGCTCCGTGACTTCTTGAGGAACCCCCATGCGTTCTTGTTGTTAGCACTTTTCTCTTAAGGCTGGTCAGCTTCTCCAGGGAAGACGCCTCCATCCCACTGCCCCAGAGAGGACATTTACCCTGTTTCAGAGTAGTCCCCCCTGCCTTGCCCTCCAGAGAGAGCACTGGTCCTAGGGGAGGATGGGCAGGTGCCCCACTGCATAGGCCAGGAGGGACCAAGGGTGTGATGTTTCACCAGCAGGCTTTCCCTTGCTCTGTTTCTATGCCTTCATTCATCCTCACTTCCAGAGGCACCTGGTGCACCAAACTTCTGGACTGTTGGTGAATTCTGCTGGGTATATCAGGTGGTTTCCTTGCTCTCGTTACTGGCTTAGAATTCAGCTTTGTTAGTATCACAAAGCTAGTCGCTACGTGTTTATCTGCTTTTAAGTTTCCAGAACTTGTTGCAGTTTTCTCCCTCACTGTTATCTTAGGCTTCATTTTTAAAAACTCACTAATACTACTTCAGTAGAGTTTTTGGAGAGACTGGAGCAACGTGCTTTTATTCGGTTTGTCATCTTTGAGTAGATGTTACTCACACTAATTGTAAGCAGAAAGCAATGTGTTCTTTCTCATTCCAGCTAGGGTGGAGATGGATGCTCTGGACCGTGGTATAGTCAACTGGACAGCATTCTCAGCATCTCTCTCTCTGAATATCAGGTGTACAATTCATTTTGACTTTCTTATTTCGTGCCTCACTTCTAAGAAAATAAGTATCTCCAGGGGGCAGTTTAGAAGGATCTGTAGGCAGCAAATGATTGCTCGTCAGGCCATGGGCTGGCTTTCCCCAGAGCAGAATGAGGGGCAGGCAGCACTTCCCACCAGAGCATAACCTAGTGCAAAACGTTAAGGTGGAGATGTCCACTTGACTGCTGAGTACACACCTCACCGTGTGGAAGAGGAGCTCATCCCTCTGCCTGGGAGGGACAGAGAAAGGTAGGAGTCTGTCAGGTAGACAGGGGATCACAGGGCATCTTGGGAAGGGGAACACAGAAGCGTGAGAGAAGGAAGCACGGGGAGGAAACAGCAAGTAGACTAACCTTGGCCTTGATACCTTTGGGCCACCAAGGGAGAGAGGTCTGCAGACACAGCAGGGTGACAGGCCTTGTGGATCCAACTTACAGGCTCATTCCAGGCAAGCACCTTCTTCCAGGTGATGTGTCAGCTCGGTGCCAGTGGATTGTAATGCTAATATCTTAGTGCTTTATGGAGGATTATTTTTTTAATAAAGATTTTAAAGATGCTGACAAATGAACCCCTATGACTTTGAGGGCAACTTGCCCTCTAGTTGTAAGATTGACCTGTCTTACATGACCAAAACCTGTTAAACTGTCATCTATACTCACATTTGAGATTGAAATTTGCACAAGTTGTTTACCCCTTGAATTTCAGAAAAATACTACCTTTTTTTTTTTCTTTTTAACTTGGTTGCGAAATACGTGGCCCATGGATTAGGAGGTATCAATGACTCTGTGAAGAGCCAAACTGAATTGACAGCAACAAGAGGGATTTTCTCACATTACTTACCTCAGTGTCCTTTACCTAGTTTGAATCTGGGACCCCTTAGAAAATCTGAAGATACCTGTGGTCCCTCGCCCCATGAGAACTCCAATATACATGCTCCCCAGTTTTGCACAGGGCCCTGAAGCCCTACCATGGATCCCAGTTCTGAGCCCCTGCTCCAAGGTAAGACTGATAACCCAGCCACAGCCATCTTGTGAGATCAGGGCCTCTGGTCTGTAACTGTCAACAAATGAGGGCAGTGCCATGAGCACCTTTTTTTGCAGATTAGACATATAGCGAGCTCTGACTCTTCTGAAATTGCACCTGCTTCGACACAACACTGGCAGATCCTATGATGCAGGCACATAATTTCTGAAAGCAGTAACTTTGAGGTTCTGAGCATCATCTTCTTTCCCCTATTGACATTTCTGAATGTTTTTAAATTTGATGACAGAGACTCAATACCGAAGTCCTTCAAAGAACCTATATTGAGAAAAGCACCCATGTTGGAAGACCCACAGTGGAAATTAAGTTTCCTCTCAGATGGGGACAATGGAGATAGAAGCCAGAAGTCATAGTTTATTTTGAGAATGTTGTAAAACAGTTGTGCCCCGTTAGATGATTGTGTTATGCAGCACTGGGGAAATCCTGGAACTGCATTTGTACTCTGGCCTCCCCCTCACCAGCATATACCCCCAGTCCCCAGGGAGCACAGTCTTTCCTGGCTGTTGCCATATATATATGCTCTTATTCAGTCTGATCCTCTCTCGTCCCCAAAATAATCAGCATGAGCAGAACGAAGCAGATGGCACAAGCCTTCTTTGGCATACTAGCAGATCTGTATCACTCACTCAGTATTTTTAGAATCAAGGGTACTGAAAATTATGTCCCGAGATGTTTTGGGGTAAGACTTACTATCTTTCCAGTGACAGGTGTTGAAATAGTACCGTATTTAGTACTCAAATGCAATCTGTGTGTCAGTTCCAGAACAGACTGACTCTCATCAGGACCATCACTTTGTCAGTTCTCTGTTAAAACCATTGGTGGTTTACCAGATCATAGAAAGCAATCTAAAGTCTGTTTTAAGGATGTGGCCAGAAAGCACAGCAGGTTTCAACCAAAGATTGGAATCATCATCATATAGCCCGTACAATCAAGTGCAGGGTGATGAGAGGTGTTGTATATATCCACACAGTTGTTTTGGGTTTTTGGGTTTTTTTTGCTTTATTTTATTGTAGAGATGTGGGGTACATGTCGTATTAGGTACATAAGTCAGCCTACAATGCAGGTGAAGTTTGGGCCTCCAACAGTTGATTTTTTTTAATAGTTAAGATTTGACCCTCGCCACAAAGGGTTTATAATCTGTTGGAGACAATTTTTTATTTTTATGGAAGCTTGTGATTACATCATGAAAATATTACAGATATCTGTGTTGTAAGGTCCCTATTTAAGAAATACAGTTATAGTGATTGAAATGTTATAACTATTTATGAATTTGAGTTTATTATTATAAGACTTCCTGGAGAAATCAAAGAATGTTCACAGTCATATAATTAATAGCTCAACATTTGAGGACCAACTTTGCACCTAGCGTTATATGGGTTGTATTTAACACACAGATCTAAAACTCAACAAGATAAAAGTATTAGAAAGACATATTAATGACATGTTAAGTAAGTATAAAAATGTTTGAGAGACTTAACTCTTTTTGGTCTTTGAGAGACAGTTTAGGGAACTTGAAGTTGGAGAAAATGTGCCTCACCTTTAGATAAAACATGGGCATGTTCACAGCTCTCTGATTATCCCACCACCGTTAAGGGCTAAGGGAAATGCAGGTATGGATGGTCTCCATGACTGCTGGACTTTGAAATCTAGGGAAGAAGTGGCTGGAAAGTGGATCTGGAAACTTTATTTGGTGCCAAAGGGCATTTTCTGAAAGTTGAATAAATTGTATTTTTTCTTTGTACTCCTGATGAGTAAAGCAGTCAGTCAAGGTTTACATCTGCTGAGAAACACAGAAGGCAGACATTTTACTTGCTACCTTTCTTGTCCTTTCTGCGTGTGTGTTGTCCACACTGCCCATTCCTTCCAGTGTGAGTAATTGATATTGCACATACAGGGAAATATTGTATCTTTTCCCCATGATATCCATAGCTAAATGGCTAGAAATCATTAGCTGTACATTGACACAGGGATCTACTTTTGATCCCAGGTTTTATAAATGCTGTATATCTGTGTGATATTTTGAAGATGACAGCTTGCTTTCAGATCCATTTGTTTCCACTGATTGTCCCCAACAGCCTGTTCACATATATTAGGTGAATGTCGCAAATGAGGAAATTGAAACTCAGGACATAGCTAACATGGAATTTGAACTGGGGAGCTTTCCACTGTATTCATAGAACAAGTGACTGGATCTGCAGCCCCAGGGAAAACCCCTGAGGGTGAATCAGTAGCACAGTTGTGTCTAAGGAAAGCACAGCCTTGCCTTTGCCTCCTTTGACCAGGAAACTAGTAGTCTTCCTGTACTCTCCGGTACAGCAGTCACTAGCTATTTACACTTAAAGTTCAATTAAATAAAAATGTCCATTTCTCAGAGGCACATTTTGAGTGTTCAGGATATACAGATACCCATGTATCTGTGTGTGTATATAAAACATTTCTATCATCACCAAAAGTTCTATTGGACATACTGGTCAAGAGTGGGGGAGAATAAATTTACTGAGATAAATTGAAAATAGTGTAGATGCAGGGTAGTGGTATGTAGGTGAGAGAAATACAAAACTTTTCTCAAAAATCCAGCTCTTTTTTCAGAGGAACAAGTACTGTTTTGAGTTCAGCTATAAAGGGAAACATGCATTTCAAACGTCACAATCTGTGTGTGTGTTCTAATCTTCTTTAACAGACTTGGAAAGAGCAGAGCAGCTTCAAGTGAATGAGTGTATTTTATAGTTGGGCTGGTACTACAGCCAGACTTAGGCAGGATGAGCAATAGGACAGATCATGAGACCTGGCAGTACTAACTCAGCAGGCGGGATAGAATTCCTAGAAGGAATGATTTTGTTTGTGGCCAGGGCTATTGGGGATGCTTCAAGGTAGGGCCTCATGCATGAACTGGAATCCTAGAAGGGAACAAGGGATGAGGGAGAGGGGCTTGGGCAAAGCCAGGACAGGTGCCCAGTTGAAGTCACACACTTGGTCACAGAAGAATGAGGTCGTACATGCTACTAGAATCGGAATCGTCAGAAAGGCTTGGTACCAGGGTACTGCCTGAGGACGCCTGCGTCCTGCTTTGCATCGGTGCTGATCCTTTAGGCCAAAATGCCTAGTCAGCTCTAAAGGTTCCAAGTAGGTGGGGCAGGCCAGCGAGGGGTTTTTGCCTGGTGCTGTGAACTCTGTCCAGGCACTGAAAACATCTGAGACAGGGGACGAGGAACTTTACGAGTGTTCTGCAATTTTTGCCAACTAGAAAAGGAATGTGTGTCTGTGTCTGTAACTGTGCTATGTACTGGTGTATTTAAAAATGCTTGAACTGCTATTACAATAAGGGTTCATTTAGCTAGACTCCAGCTTTTCAATTTGAAAGTAACTGAAAAGGTAAGTAAAAATTAACTCTTAACAGTAAAGAGCAACTCTAGAGACGTGGCAATAAACGAGTGACTGCAGGGAACAGGGCTTTAGAGACTTGCTGGGACTGGTCAATTGAACACGAGTGCCCTGCTTACTTGACAGAGTTCAGCAAAGCCTGGCCTGTGTACAAAAGCTACTCAAGTGTATTTCATGGAAGCATGCAGTGCTCTTAACTTTCTTTAATATTGGCACTTGAAAGGTTAGCATCCACCCACCTGAGGAGGACTGTCTAGAAAAGCACAGGAGATTCTGGTGATGCAGGGTTTTACTGTATTGTCCATGACGTTGCCTCAGATACTGAAGATGGTCCATTGGTACAGAGAGAAGAGCCTGGTTTCAGGTGACTCTGGCTGGGCTGGAAGGGTGAGAAGGATTTGGGTTTGCAGTAAGTTGTGCTTGAGGAGGCAGCAGGCCTCCCTCCTAGAAGTGGCCTACCACCAGGGGGTTGGATCAGCCCTCAGGTGTGGCTGGGAATGAGGAAATGTCCCCATAAACAAAAACAAAAGCGGGGGAAGAGATTAGCAGAACAGTTTACTAGAGGACGGTGCCTGCACATTCCCATGGGGCCTGAGCCATCAGTTTTGTTCCAGGGTAGTATTTTCTCCCCTCTCCATGTCAGTGCAGCTACATGAGCTTTACTCACCTTTTGTTTAATCAGTCCTTCTGCATAGTAATCTGACAAACAAATTAATTTAGATGTATACAGATTATTTCATCTTATCCTCTGAAAGTTGAAACAGGTGTCATAAACAACTTACATCATCTAACAGTGAGTAAAGAGGAAAAGCCCATGGTTGAATAAGTGAGGGGATTTTTGTTTACATACCAGTAAACACTCGAACTCACTGAGGGAGTTTTTTCCTTTGAATTGGTCACTGAGCTTCACACTGTTGTGAAATGATGACTTGGCATAGATGGTACCGCATCTGTGGAAAGAGCTATCCTTATCTCAAGAGAAAGTGGGCTCCATGGGTCACCAGAACTGGCTGTGTGTGCAATTCCTCACCACTCTGAGGTGCACAGATTGGGGGGATTTATATGCAGGACTCTCACAGCACTCTAGGAGGGTGGGGATTGCCAGAGTCGTTTAAAGGGACATGTTGATTCCTGGTAGTTGATTCTGAAGTGGAAAGGGAGTAAAAGCATTGTTTCTAATTGGCTGATGCAAGAAAATTGTTCCTCTTCTCTCCACAGACAACCCGGTGACGCAGGACATGCCCCAGCTAGAGGAATGCAGATTCCTTTTCTGCTCCTGAATCTCATCTGTGCCTCAGACTTTCTCCCCCCAGCTTGAGACTGCATTTAAACTGGGATGTGGGAAAGCGGGAAGCAAAGTTCCTGGTAACTGAGAGGCCATGATGCAGGCTCTCCCCAGGCCGGGAGTTCAGCTGCAGTGATTCTGCAGATGTGCCCAGCACCATCTTTCTATTTGTGCTTAATGGCACAGCATTTGGTCGGTACATCTGAAAAGGAAGGTGTGAGAAGCAAAGCCCATGGCCACGTTCCCCTGCCAATTATGTGGCAAGACGTTCCTTACCCTGGAGAAGTTCACGATCCACAATTATTCCCACTCCAGGGAGCGGCCCTACAAGTGCTTGCAGCCTGACTGTGGCAAAGCCTTTGTTTCCAGATATAAACTGATGAGGTGAGAGGCTATAGAAAAGGTATGCACTTCTACGAACCTTTCGTGAGTTTTCTAACCCCCAGACCACACACTGCAAGGGGGAGGGGACACAAGATGTGAATGCACTTCAGCCTTTTAGGGATTCTTTAAAACTGTATCCAGTGGTCCCTGTGGCTTCATGTGACAGTTTTGCTGGGCACTGTCCGTTCATTCTTTCAGCAGATGTCTTATGTGTCTATGCTATACCAGGCCTAAGAACAGAGAGAAGAAAAGACCCACGGCTGGGAGGTAGGCAGACACAGTGAAAATCAACCTCAGAGCGCTGACAGAGCCACGCAGGTGGAAGACGCTGTTCTTCACTGCTTGATGAAAACTGAGGAGGATTCTCAGAAGGGGACAGTCTTTAGCTGTGGCACAAAGAATGAAAGAGGAGGTGGGCAGAGAGCAGCTTCTGGGAAAGTCACAGGCCTTGGCCTTAGAGTGCCCACGTACAGAGGGTGGCACTCGAGGAGGAGCAGGCACGCGAATGAGGCTGAAAGTTGGCAAGAAGGAAGCAGCACGTAGCAGGCCTCGCCCACCGTGGTCTGAGAGGGGTTGTTTCATTCCAGTGAGTCTGAGTAGTGAAGTCATGTGATTTGATTAGGGTGCTAGAAAGAGGACTCTGGTGGTGATTTGAAGAAGAGGGAGGTAGGCCGATTTGAAGCCTGTTGTGAGAGTCCAGGAATGAAATGCAGAGGGCTTGTCAGGTCCTGAGAGTGAAAACAGGAAGAGACAGCAGCTCTGAGTGGGAGCTTTTGGCGCCATTTCTCAGCCTTGGTTGAAAAGTCACCCTAGTAAGTGGAGTTCAGTTGGGCACACAGTTGCTGAGTATGTGCATTTAATTAGGTTTTTAAAGGCATCCATGATACAAGCAAGGATAAAAACCATTTTTTAGCAGACATTCTTTTTTTAAATATGTGTTTAATCTAAATTATTTCTTGAGTGCCTATTACTCACTTCCACGAGGGAAATGAGTACATGATATGTGTTTCTGCCTCCAAAGGATCTTGGTAATGTCATAGGAAAGACAAAATCTACCTGGAGTGGCTGGGCCGCATGACAGTCTGACTGTTGATGAACGCTGTGTGTGTTGTGTCTATACAGCCTCGGAGCCACACGTGCAGAACTCCCTTCCACAAGCACTGCTTTAGGTATTTGGTTAAAGGAGATGTGCTGTTGGCCTCTCATCTTCATGAAACAAACTTTAAAGTTTCAACTTTCAGGCTACTCACATGTAAATGCATAGAAGAGGGTCAGAATTCAGCGAGACTCTCCATCTGAGTGTATTAACATAGATCCCAGTATTAAATCTTGGCGTGCCCCTGGAGGAAGGCACTTGAAAGAGTTGAAAAGATGATATAAATGATGTTTCTGGTCCTTAGGAACACGATTGTTACAGCTAGTGTAATATAATACATTGGTTTTTTAAATATGCCATAAATGTGTAGGCATTTTAAAATTCAAATGCCTTCTGTACATAGGCCTCTCCCTAGTTATTATAAATTGGAGTACCGAGCGCCTGTCGTGTGCACCGACTTTGTTGCAAAGCTTCCCTGCTGACATCAAGCTTTCTACATGCACGCTGGTGCATCCTTACCTAAGTACTGAAAGCAGCATTGACTGCAGTTGAGCCTCAGTGAGGGTACTTAGAATGTGCATAAAGACTGAAGCACACATAGGATATAAATATTTGGGAAAGAAGAATTAGTTGGGATTACAGGTGACCCTTGAACACGTGGGTTTAAATTGTGCAGGTCCACTTATACCTGAAATTTTTTTCAACCAAATGCAGATGATAGAAAATACAGTATTCGCAGGATGCGAAACCCAAAATCTGCAATGGCTTTTTGTATATGTGAGTTCTGGAAGGCCAACTGCAGGACTTCAATATGCATATATTTGGTCATGAGAGGGGCATCCTGGAACCAGTCAATCCTCCTCATATATTGAGGGACAACTGTACTGTGATAAACTACACCATAGAAGGTGTCTTAAGCAATATAGGAGGTGATAGTTCTGAGCAAAGGAAGTGACTTGTTCAGTTAAGGGTGTGAAAGGAGACAAAAAGGGAAGCAGCGTATTTGATGCGAGAACTGCTTTCCCTGCCACAGCCCCCAACATTTCTTGCCTCTCTGGCCTGAAGCTGTGTTCCAGTCAAGAAATAAAAGCATGAAAGATGGCAGGATGCTTTAGACTTTGCTTTAAAAAAATTTGATAGGTCAGCATTTTGTTCAATTTCCCATGAGTTGCAACATAAGCTCCACTTTATAAGCAGAGGCCGAAGGAGAAAACAACTGACTCACTATTGCAGAAAGGAG
The DNA here is from genome assembly GCA_027257055.1 of Cephalopachus bancanus. Lineage (NCBI taxonomy): Eukaryota > Metazoa > Chordata > Mammalia > Primates > Tarsiidae > Cephalopachus > Cephalopachus bancanus. The sequence continues at coordinate 7,467,320 of JAPVLO010000006.1, forward strand.
AATGTGGGTCTCATTATGTACATCAAGTAATGAAACCACTTAGGTGGAGATGGCAAATGGTAGGAAAAGATGATCTGGCAGGGTTGGAAGTCCTAATATGGATAGTCACCCCTGAAGAATTCTGAGATCATTGACATGATCCAGATGACACCCAAAGATAGTAGTATTGGGTGCTAGCTCTAGGACATAATAAAACTAGTGGTTTCATGGGTTGTGAGGTAAGAATAGAATTAAAGGAAGGAAACGAGTTATCGAAATAATATCAGCTATGAAAATGTTCTAGACTGGGACTATTACATGAGTAATAAGTAAGGGATAAATTAAAAGGGGAAGAACTTGATGCCAGGTAAGAGAAAGGGTCAAATTTGAAAGCATGGAAGCTGGTGAAATTTGAAAGGTGGTCATCTTGTTCATGGTCTTGCTCAAGTCCTAGTGTGTCAACCTGTGCCCAACTCATAGGTAGTACAGGTGTAGGATAAGAAAGAGCAGGTAGGAATGCCAGGTGCAGAGTTATAACCTGGCATTGATCTACCCATGGGTGATAAATGACATTAAATCAGATTAAAATCCTCCACAAAGAAAAATAAGGGGGAGAGGCAAGAATAGAAGACCCAGAACAAAGCCTCAAGGTCCTGTTCGTCTGTACTGCACCGAAGAGAAAAATAGAAAAGTTTAAGGATAACAAACTCAGGGTTTCCTTATATCATTGAGTTTTTTTGTTTTTTTTACACAACAGCGTTTATTCTCATCAGTATTCACTTGGCATCCTCATGGTTCACATTATCACTGAGTTTTTAAAAACCGATATAGACTTTAGGCTTTAGGATGCAGTGGAATTACAGAAGAAATGGAATTGTGTTGTGATGGCTTTCCAGAACTAATCTGTGTTTTACACACACAAACATAAAATAGCTATTTTGAAATTCCAGATTGACTAGGATGAGTATGGTTTGTCTCTGAAGCTGCCATTGCAGAAAAACTTATCAATGTTGTTAGGAGTAGCTAGCAGCTTTTCTAGAGAAAAATACCTATGAATTTTGCCAATGAAGTTTCCAGTGACCTTCAGGAAGTGGGTTGAAGATGTCTAAGAAAGAAAACTTGAAGAGACGGAGACGAGATGGGGCCGCACATCTGAGATGATGCCAATAGGAGAGTGTTGAATGGAAGAAACCAAGCCTTGGTGTGAAGATCTCACAAGAGGCTCAAGGCTAAGGCTCAGAGCACAGGCAGGGCTGACATTGTGGGTCCAATTAGACACTTTTTTTGAGGTTAAAGATAGACTTTTTAGGAAGCTCTCAAGAATCATATATCTCAAATCAAAAGAAACCAGAAATTGTAATGGGAACAATAGCCAAAAACTGGGGCTCTATAATCTGTGTAGAAGGTAAACTGGGTCATTTTTGGAAATTCCCCCATTTAACCCCTTTCTGGAAAATATTTTTCATAATTACATATTTTTAAATACTTTTGTATACTTTGTTTAGAACTCTGTGTACATTAAGAAAATATGTTCTCTTGGCTGGGCACGGTGGCTCATGCCTATAATACCAGCACTTGAGGAAACCAAGGTGGGAGGATTGCTTGAGCCCGGGAATTTGAGACTAGCCTGAGCAACACAGTGACACCTTGTCTCTATAAAAAAAATTTAAAAATTAGCCAGGGATGGTGGTACATGCTGGTAAAGCCAGCTACTTGGGAGGCTAAGGTGGAAGGATCGCCTGAGCCCAGGAGGTAGAAGCTGTGGTGAGCTATGAGTGTGTCACTGCACTCCAAAACTTTTTATAGGTGTAAAAATTGCATTATCCCTTAGTAGTGCTTATTTTAATTATAAAATTTTATGTACTTAGAGAATACAGAAAAGTATTTTTAAAACAAAAACTATGCCAAAGCCTAGAGTAAACAGCTGTTAACATTTTGATATAATAATTGTTTCTATACCTTTCTCCAGCTCTTAAAACAACTCTCTATTGTGAAATGTATCCTTCTGCCCCTAGGCACATGGCTACCCATTCTCCCCAGAAATCTCACCAGTGTGCTCACTGTGAGAAGACATTCAACCGGAAAGACCATCTGAAGAACCACCTCCAGACCCACGACCCCAACAAAATGGCCTTTGGGTGTGAGGAGTGTGGGAAGAAATACAACACCATGCTGGGCTACAAGAGGCACCTGGCCCTCCATGCGGCCAGCAGTGGGGACCTCACCTGTGGGGTCTGTGCCCTGGAGCTAGGGAGCACCGAGGTGCTGCTGGACCACCTCAAAGCCCATGCAGAAGAAAAGCCGCCCAGTGGAACCAAGGAGAAGAAGCACCAGTGCGACCACTGTGAAAGATGCTTCTACACCCGGAAGGACGTGCGCCGCCACCTGGTGGTCCACACAGGATGCAAGGACTTCCTGTGCCAGTTCTGTGCTCAGAGATTCGGGCGCAAGGACCACCTCACTCGGCATACCAAGAAGACACACTCACAGGAGCTGATGAAGGAGAGTTTGCAGACCGGAGACCTTCTGAGCACTTTTCACACCATCTCGCCTTCGTTCCAACTGAAGGCCGCTGCCTTGTCTCCTTTCCCTTTAGGGGCTTCTGCCCAGACGGGGCTTGCAAGTAGCTTGCCAGCTGAGGTCCACAGCCTCGCCCTCAGCGCCCCAGAACAAGCCACCCAGCCTATACAGCCGCTGCCAGAGGCCCTCGCCTGCCTCCATCCCTCAGTGTCCCCTGGCTCCCCTCCTCCACCCTTCCCCAACCACAAGTACACCACTTCTACCTCATACTCCCCACTTGCAAGCCTGCCTCTCAAAGCAGATACTAAAGGTTTTTGCAATATCAGTTTGTTTGAGGACTTGCCTCTGCAAGAGCCTCAGTCACCTCACAAGCTCAACCCAGGTTTTGATCTGGCTAAGGGAAGCGCTGGTAAAGTAAACCTGCCCAAGGAGCTACCTGCAGATGCTGTGAACCTAACGATACCTGCCTCTCTGGACCTGTCCCCCCTGTTGGGCTTCTGGCAGCTGCCCCCTCCTGCTACCCAGAATGCCTTTGGGAATAGCACTCTCACCCTGGGGCCTGGGGAATCCTTGCCTCATAGGTTGAGCTGTCTGGGGCAGCAGCAGCAGGAACCCCCACTCGCCATGGGCACCATGAGCCTGGGCCAGCTCCCCCTGCCCCCCATCCCCCATGTTTTCACAGCTGGCACTGGCTCTGCTATCCTGCCTCATTTCCATCATGCATTCAGATAAATGGTTTTTAAAGCGTATTTTTCGTATGCTGGAAGATGTTTTAGAAGCATTTTAAACGTCAGTTATAATACAAGCAAAGATTTAGAAAACAGAACTGGGAATATGGCTTATTCAGTGATGGCTGGCTTGAGATAAGAGAATTCTTGAACTGCATGTATTGTGCCAATCTGTCCTGAGTGTTCATGCTTTGTACCAAATTTAATGAACGTGTGTTCTTTAATCAAACTGCAAATACTGTCATAACCAACATCCAAAATGACGGCTGCTATATATGTTTGTCATATGGAATTTAATTGTAAGCCATGATCATAATAACGTTAACTAAATAATTTTATGTGGCACTGCCTAGAAAGGGAACTATGGAAAGGTTTGGATTTCTCCAGATTGGGAGAATTTTTTAAATAAGAAAATAACCTTTATATGGTATGCTATAACTAGGCTGTGTATTTCTTTTCAGGGATTTTTCTACCTTCAGGGTTGGATGTAGTTTAGTTACTATTACCATAGCCAACCTATAGTTTTACATAAACAATTTCTTGTGGAGTAATAGATTTCTCCATTTTAAAAAAACATTTTAAATGTAGTTTGAATATTTTCCACAAGATGCTGCAATGTGAGTTATCACTTCATTTATCTTAAAGACTAAACTGGTTGTCAGTTACATCTGACAGAAAAAAAAAAATCACTGTGTAACCAGGTTAAGTGGTAAAATAATCCAGGCGTCAGTCAAAGACATTTTGCTGACTTTAATATTGATTATATTTTTAACAGGAATTTAAGAAAATATTACTGGAATTAAATATATATATATATTAAACAAGAATTTTCTTTGCTCTGTCTAGCTTAAACTACTACTCAAGCTGCTTAAGTTCCTAAGTATTGTTTTTAATCACCAGTAAATGCATTTGTAATTCATCAGTTTAAGTCATTAGCTTTTATTCAAAGAGGATTACATTTTACACTGTAACTATAATCTCTCTTGAATTTGGTGTCTTATTAATGAGTTTTAAAAATGTAAAACCTAACCTTTTTTTAAAGCTTCTTTGTCTTTTGTTTTTAGAGGCTTTCTTTTCCATAAACATATATCTTACATATAATAAAGTTTTCAAATCTTGCAGTACGGCTTGACTGATTTCTTGTATAGCTACACCTCCTTCGACATGAACTACATAAACTCAGATGAAGATAGAAAACATTTCTAGCTTCTTAGTCGGCTCCCTCCTGCCCCCTCCTGGCCATTACTTCCTCCACAGAAACTACCATTCTGACCTCTACTCAGCATCTTTTAGAAACTTTACCTTTTTTTCCCTGAGTAAAACAATTGTGATTTAAGGTAGAAGCTTATATGCTTCAGTTAAATTCACAGCGCTAAGATCTTCTAAAACTGTATAACATTCTAAATCCTTCTACAATGTGATGTAATTTATTTCTAATATACTAGCTACTTGAGTTTAGTCTGTCCTGAGCTACCATGATCTAGTTTTACAATGGTGTTTACCATTAATTTCTAATACAAATGAGAAATTTACATATTCCTTATTGAGATTTCTTCAGAAAGTATTATGCCCCTTAAGTCTGACAGGCTTATTTTTGTTTACCTCTAAATAGGGTGGAGGTAGCAGAGAAAGGGAAGCCTTGAATTCATTTGCCCATCCAAGAAGTGTATTGGCCAAATGTGAAACCCTGGCCCACGGTGCTTAATGACACTGATGACCATAAGAGACAAACAGCTTCCCAGGGCTGGCCTGTAGCATGTGGAACTGACATAGTGAAGCTTAAACTATGGGATCCAGCCATCAGACAGACTGGGGTCCTTAACTAAAACTGAACCAGTGGGGAGGACGAAGTGATACAGGTTACTCCATCAGTAGCAGTCCACTGCCCTGAGATGCCTCAGTCGGTTCCCATGCCTCCTTTTTCCCTGTCCCAGGGAAGGCAAGCTCCCAGGAAGAGGAAAGAAAGTAGTGTTCACCTCAGCTAAATCCTCCCAATATCTACTTACAGAAGCTTCCACAAACACTTCCGCGTGACTTAATATTGTCTCCCATCAATTCCAAAATACATACTTGACCTTCCTGAACACAAAACACAGCATTTGGCATTTGTCCCAAAATACAGATCATAAGAATTTCAGATGTGTGTGCTACACTACAAGCAAGGGTAAATTGGGATTCTCCTACTTAAATTTAGACAGGAAAAATTGGCATTATTTTCCTAATTAAAATTTTTGGTGTTTAAGAAAAAGTTCTTAGGTTAAAAAACAAGAGATAAGTTTAAATGCCCCTATTAAAAAAATGTATTGACCCAAAGAGAAGGAATAGTTGAATTACCTCACACCAGAGCTGAATAAACCAATGGTAAAGAAATGAACAAATGACTTCCCCTTCAGCCATCATAAATAAGTGGTTGGAGGAAACTTAGAGCATTCTTCCACAGGATAGAAGGACTTGCTAACCTTTTCCGTTCACTTCAGTGCCTCCCCCGAGTCTGTGTGACTGTTATATGTGAAACAGTTCTACGTGGTAATATAGACTAACATTTACAATAGGCATTGGAACTCATTACAGTTTAATATGCCAATATCAAAACTTGTCATTTCACAGCTATTATATAAAATGAAGTTAGTTAATTTTTTTTTTTTTTTGAGCTAGAGTCTCACTCTGTCACCCAGACTGGAGTGCAGTGGCCGCTCCTGGCCACCGCAGCCTCGATCTGCTGGGCTCTGGCGATCCTTCCGCCTCAGCCTTCCAAGTAGCTGGAACGACAGGTGCGCGCTACCAGCCCAGCTAATTTTTGATTTATTATGGAGATGAGGTCTCACCAAGTTGCCCAGGCGGGTCTTGAACCCGCGGGCTCAGGCAATCCACTCACCTCAGCCTCCCAAAGGCACGGGATTATAGGCTGAGCCACCGAGCCCAGCTTAGTTAATATTTTTAATGATTTTCTTTGCAATTAAATAGTGCTAGCACTCCAATGACTATTCTACTAAAAGGGACTAATACCAAAGCAACATTATCTTTCAAAATCTATTAAATGTCCAATTAAAAAAACCTCCAAGTAAATCTTTAAGTCATGTATTATCATACAGGTGGATATGTTTAATGGTTTTGAACATTTCAAAGGGAGTAAATAAAAATGTGACGCTTGAGAAGCATCGTGGGTGTTAAGCGGACATCATATCTACCGTTGCATCCCCTCATGTGGCCTTCCTGGATCTACAACCATCCAGGCTGATACATTCCAGGGAGCCTGTCTGAAAGCAGAAAGAAAACACATTTACTTTAGAACTTCATTGTTTCCACATTGAGAATGTTAAATAACATAGGTCTCTATATTTTGGATTGTTTTATAAACAATTCACCATCTTGGGGCTATCCTTTTTGGGGGAAATATGTTTAGAAAAAGGGATGAGGCTGGGTTTGGTGGCTCAGCCTATAATCCTAACACTTTGGGAGGCAGAGGCGAGTGGATTGCCTGAGCCTGCGAGTTTGAGACCAGCCCGGGAAACTTGGTGAGGCCTTGTCTCTACAATAAATCAAAAATCAACTGGGCATGGTAGTGTGTGCCTGTAGTTCCGGCTACTTGGAAGGCTGAGGCGGAAGGATCACTGGAGCCCAGCAAGTCAACGCTGGTGTGGCCATGAGCATGCCATGGCACTCCAGCCTGGGTGATGGAATGAGACTCCAACTCAAAAATTAAAAAAGAAAAAAAAAAGGGATGAGGCAGTAGCCTTCCAGGTCAAAAGTGAGGATCATTTTCTTTTCCTATTGAGTCGTTAATCAGAAACTTAATATCCTTTTCGAACTGTATGTTTAAAAGAAGAGTAAGTTTCAAGAACATATATTTTGTTAACCCAACTCAGAGTTCACCTGAGTTCTCTTTAGTTTTCAGCTATAGATCCATTCTCTTAAATGTCATTAACTGTATCTTGCAATTAGATGATCAGCAACAGCCGGATAAGATGTTTTTGTTTTTGTTTTTCTTACCTGGCCTCTTGGAGTTAATCTTTTTTAGAAGATTTACTAAATCGTTGTCTGAGTTTTGCTCCAGAAGCAGGGTCCACAGCTAATCCTTTGCAAACATAAAGAGATTTCTTACTATGACAAAACAGAACATTACCAAAAAGAAAAAAAAAAAGAAATGACAGGGAAATCCTCACATTGAATTCAAAAGTCTCCCTTCTTCCTTTCTGGGGTTGGGGGGCGTGGGGTAGACACTCTCTTAGGAGGAGCAAATAATAAGGAAACGAAGACTGTCTCAGGTGCCTTCTCCCGCCTGCCTCCAGCCCTCTGTTTACCCATGGACTTTGAACCAGCCCCTCAGATGACCCACCATGTATACTGTGACTCTCAACATCCCTCTCCACTACTACCCCAGCTTTCAAAATGTCCCCTGAAAGTTTTTATCTTACAATTCTTTACCAGCCATCATACAAGAAAGGGTTTGATAAGCCTTATTCAAGCATATGCTGCCTCCCTCCCAGGGTTTAGATACGTGGCAATGAACTCATTCCACAAACAGCATTCCTTTCCTTCTGCTCAGCAGCACCATTAGGTATGGAGATGAAGTGTATATGGACACAGGCATACCATCTCATAGTATGGTAATTTTGACCATGTAGTATATGACAGGATTCTCAGAGAAGTCATTTTTTGTAAAAAGGAACAAGTCCCCTCTGTCCTAGAGGTTTCATTTCTACTGTGTTTTATTAAGGGACGATATCAAGGAAAGTACGCATCAAACTCTCAAAGGATACAGGAATAGAGCTTTCAGTGTTAGTTTTGCCCAGAGATATAAAGGCTTTAATTCTGCCAAAGAATCATCAACCGACACCTTGATACTCATTAGAGTTGCTACCCAACTAAATTAGATAAAGGAGGGGATGCCAGTGTGGGTCAGATGTTTAATTGATAAAAACGCACTGACTCCAGAAGTAAAAGCAGAGCCCACAGCAACAAAGCTGTGTAAACGCAACTCACGACTAACCACATGAAGCAATGCAGGCAGAACCCAGAACTACATTTTCACAGTGACTTTAGTCTGTCGGAAGGTACTAAAACAGCTGCTTCTCAGCAATACTTTCCCAGTCAATTAGTCACCCTTATACCAAAGACCTCCAGAAAATAGCCACCAGTATGTAACTGCTGACTAGACCACAAACTCATTCCCACAAGAACACTAGAATCTCTGTAGAAATCCAAGAAGAATCACTACTTTCAAAAACAATTTCCTAATATATATCTATAGCTTACAACTTATTTTTTTTAGACCCAGTTGTCCCAAAGCAGACAAAGATTTTAAAAATAAAAATCTCTGCCATTTCCTATTAATTTGCTTTTTCTAGTTGCTTAACCTCTCTGTGCTTTCCTCATCTGTCAAACAAAGAAATGCACAGTACATTGACCTCCTAGTGCTATTTTGAGGATTACACGAGATTATTCACAAAGTGCTTAAAAGAGTCCTCAATGGGAGAAGTGGGGGCTACTGCCCATGCACAAGACTTAACTTAGTATAGAAAAAAAGTAGAAGAATCAACCTGCTCAGTAGCAGGAAGACAGCTAAATGATTTCAAACACATTCCTGCAATAGCAAACTATGTGTTCAAAGAAACTCTTCTGCCATAGGGAAATATTTAAAATGTGTTAGATGAAAAAAATCAGTATGCATAACACTTTTTTTTTTTTTGAGTTGGAGTCTCACTCTATTGCCCAGGCTGGAGTACAGTGGCACACATGCTCACAGTCACCCCAGCGTTGACCTCAGCCTTCCAAGTAGCAAGAACTACAGGCATGCGCTACCACGCCCAGCTATTTTTTGATTTATTGTAGAGACGAGGTCTTGCCAAGTTGCCCGGCTGGTCTCAAACCCGCGGGCTCAGGCAACCCACTCACCTCAGGCTCCCAAAGTGCTGGGATTACAGGCTGAGCCACCAAGCCCAGCCAAGGAAGAATTTTTTTTTAATTTAAATATAAATGTTAACAGTGGTCATGCTACTGTGTTAGGGTGGTAGAATTATGAATGATTTTTATTTTCTTTATACTTCTTCTTCTATTTTCTACAACAAGCATGAACTTCTTAAATGTTTTTGTTGTTGTTGCTGTTGTTGTTTTAAGTTGGAATGTCACACTGTCACCCGGGGCTAGAGTGCAGTGGTAGGATCACAGCTCACCACAACCTCGACTTCCTGGGCTCAGGCAATTCTTCCACCTCAGTCTGCTGAGTAGCTGGGACTACAGGCACATGCCACCATGTTCAGTTAATTTTTTATTTTTTGTAGAGACGAGGTCTCCCTATGTTGCCTAGGCTGGTCTCAATCTTTGGGGCTCAAGCAATTCTCCCAACTCTGCCTCCCAAAGAGCTGGGATTACAGGCATTAAGCCACCACATCTGGCCTTACGTAATTTTTTAAATGACATTTCGCAAAAGAAATTTTATGCAGGGTAAATTAAAGTGACTAGAAACAAAAAGTCCTTAGGCCACCATAACTGCATGAGGCATGCAAAAGCACAATTTACATGTGAGTGCCAAAGAAATGGCAAAGATTTGAGCACCAAAGGAAATGGCACCAGTATCAGCATAAATGACATGAAGTCTGCGTGTCTCACCTGGCATGTATAGCCCTCCAGGCTCTAGGACCAGCCTCCATATAGACATTAGGCCCGGTCTACACTCCAACTTGACCTACACTTTGCCCCAACATACCATTTGCTTTCAGAGTGTGTCCTCTGCATTCTTATTTTTATATCCATGCTCATTCCTTCTTGAACTTTTCTCTATTGGTCAAAATCTAGCTCATCTCAAATGCCTCCACCTCCATAAAACATTCCCCTCACTCAGAATGTCATCTCCTTCATAAAGCCTCCTGGGAAACATTGATCTATTTCTTGTATTCTGAGTACTATTATATCCCATGGTAAAATATTAGATATAATGATTAACTCTCATAGATTTGTAAGGATCCACAGGCATAAACAAATATGCACATTAATTATGTGCTGAATATGAATGAATGAATATGCGTGGGCATCCATGGCAGTTAACTGGCATAGCGACTTCATTTAATATCACATGCTCACTTGTGTTAAAAGTTTTCCCATGCCAAGTTTTCTCATAAGACTCTGAGATTGATAACTTACACACATGCATCGCCCCTGCTTTGAATTTAGAAAGTGTCATAATTGGGAGGCACTAAATGCTTATTTTACTCAAGAGAGTTAAGAAAGCCAGAATTTTAGGAGTTTAACTACTAGCTAGATGAAAGACAATAACTGGATTTATACAACATCAAAAATGAATAGAAATTTAAGGAGGAGAGCAACACCAATGGCCTAAACTACTGATTGTCAATCTGGAAAGAGCAAAATCCAATTTTTAAAAGTCCCTCATGAGTTGCCCCGCCTGTTGCCACAGGAGCCCTGCATAACCTTTATGGGCCTGAGGACAGGCCTTCCCAGCCTGCTGGTAGCTGCACACATTATCCAGAGCCGGGGCATTGAGTCGTTCTGACCACCACAGCCTATGCTCACATGCAACCTCAAGACAATGAGAACAGGCCTGCCCAACCTGGTGCCATGTCCACCAGTGCTCATGTGCATTATCAGAGCCTAGGGATCAACCTGTTTCACCTGCCACTACCTACATCCATGCATTTCTCCTGGGGTTCTAAGGACAAGCCTGCTCAGCCTGCCAGCACCTGCGCACTATCCATGAACCTGGGGACTGACCCACCCTATCCACCAACAATAGTGTCTGAAGATGGGCCCGCCCAGATTGCCGCTATCACCACTAGTATCTCTGACATACTCCCTGGGAGGTTGAGGGTTGGCCTGTCACTGCTATTGCCATTGTCAACCCCATGCATGCCTGAGGATCTGTCCAGCACATCATGGCCACTGCTAGCATCTGGACAAGCCACCTGGAGGCCCAAAGATCAGCCAGTCTGTACTTGCTAACACCAGTGCCTGCATATGCCCCCTGGGGGCCCAAGGACAGGCATACTTGGCCTGCTGCTGCCACCACTGGGGCCTGAGAACCAGCTTGGCTAGTATTCCCATGCCCAGCACAGCCTTATCACAGCCTCCACTAACAACCATAGTCTTAGCTACTGAGGAACTGAAACACCATTGAACTGATTATAGCCAAAGAAATCACATGGAGACAATTCTACTGCACACAACCAGAATCAAAGCTAAAAAGTGCCTGACCCAACCAACATCATAGATAGCTATACATAGAAACAAGCCTTTCACTATGAAAGCCTATTCAAAAATTGAAAGAAGCAACTGTTACGTCAGATGCACAGATATCAGCATAAGAATATAAGAAACATAAAAAAGAAAGACAACATGACACTTCCAAAGAAACAATAATTCTCCAGCAACAAATTCCAACAAAAAATAATCTGTGAAAAGCCTGAAAAAGAATTCAAAAACCATTATATTAAAGAAGCTCAGTAAGAGACAAAAGAACACAGATAAATAATACAAAATAATCAGAAAAACAATTCATGATCTGAATGAGAAATTCAACAAAGAAATAGATACCATAAAAAGTAGCCAAATATCATGGAACTGAAGAATACAATGAATGAAATTAAAAAATACAACTGGAGGCTTTAACAATAGCTAAGATAAAGCTGAAGAAAGAATTTCTGTACTTGAAATCAGGTCTTTTGAAATAACACAGTCAGAGGCTGGGTGAGGTGGCTTACTTGTAATCCCACCACTTTGGGAGGTTGAGGCGGGAGACTTGCTTGAGACCAGGAGCTCAAGACCAGTCTGGGCAACATAGCAAGACCCCATCCTACAAACAATTAAAAAATAAAAAACGAAGTCAGAAAATGATGAAAAAAAGAATGAAGAAAGCCTATGTGACATTTGGGACACAATAAAGCAAATTGTGGTATTCCAGCAGAAGAGATATACAAAGGGCACAGAAAATCCATTTAAAAAAAATAATAGCTGAAAATTTCCCAGGTCCAGTGAGAGACATTTATATACAGGAAGCTCAAAGATCCCCAGATAAATTTAATCCAAAATTGTCTTCTTCAAGGTACATTATGGTTAAACTGTCAAAAGTCAAATAAATTCTAAAAACAGCAAAAGAAAATCTTCAAGTCACATATAAGGAAACTCCCATCAGATGGCAGCAGATTTCTCAGCAGAAAACTTACAGGTCAGAGCTATTTGGATAATATATTCAAAGTGCTGACAGAGAAAACTGCAAGCAAAGGTATCCTTCAAAAATACAGAAGAGGCCGGATTTGGTGGCTCATACCTGTAATCCTACCACTTCAGAAGGCTGAAGTAGGAGGACTGTTTTAGCCCAGGAGTTTAAGACCAGCTGAGGTAGCATAGCAAGACTTCATCTCTACAAAAACTCAAAAAATTAACCAGGTGTGGTGGTGTATGCCCGTAGTCCAAGTTACTCAGGAGGCTTAGGCAGGAAGATCACTTGAGCCCTCGAGTTTGAGGCTGCTGTGAGCTGTGATTGTGCCACTGAACTCCTGCCTGGACAAAGAGTGAGACCCTGGCTCAAAAACAAATAAACAAACAAACAAACAAAAATGAGGGAGAAATACTCTTCAGACAAGAAAGAACTGAGGAAATTCATCATCACTAGACTGACTGTACAAGAAATGTTTAAGGGAGTCCCACATCTGGAAGTGAAAGGATTATATCTACCATCACAAAAACACACAAAAATATAAAACACACTGGTAGAGCAGACATACAAATAAGAAAAAGACTCAAATGTTTAGAACTGTTATGTCCTCTTGCTGAATGGATCCCTTTATCATTATATAATGACATTTTTGTCTCTTTTTACTGTTTTTTGACTTAAAGTCTGTTTTTATCTAAGTATAGTGACTCATTTTGGTTTTTGAAACTACTATAGAAAACCACCAAACCGCAGTAACAAACAATAAGAGAGAGAGAAAAAAGGAAAATACAAAATAACCATAAAACAATAAAATGACAGATATAAATTCTCTTATGTCAATAATAACTTTGAATATAAACAAATTAAATTTCCCACTTAAAAATTTAGGCTGACTAAATGGATTAAAGAAAACACACAAGACCCAACTACATGCTGCCTATAAGAGTCTCACTTGACCTATAAAGACACATACAAGTTGGAAAATGAAGGAATAGAAAAAGATACTCCATGCAAACAAAAATCAAAAGCAAGCAGGAGTAGCTATACTCCTTAGATAAAACAGACTATAAGTCAAAAACAGTAAAATGAGACACCCAAAAAGGTCATATATAACAATAAAGGAATCAATTCAGCAAAAGGACATAACAATTCTAAACATAAATGCACCCAACATCAGACACCCAGATATATAAAGCAAATATTACTAGATGTAAAGGGAGAGATAGACTCCAATATAATAGCTGGGGACTTCAGAACCCCACTTTTAATATTGAACAGATTATTAAAAACTGAAGAGTATACATTCTTCTTATCAACACATGAAACATTCTTCAGGAAAGACCATATGTTAGGCCACAAAGCAAGTCTCAACACACTTTTTACAAATAAAAAATCATATCAAGTATCTTATCAGACCATAATGAAATGATACTAGAAATCAATAATAGGAAGAACTTTGGAAACTATACAAATACATGACAATTAAGCAACATATTCCTGAACAGTAATTGGATCAATGAAGAAAAAAGGAAGGAAATTTTTAAAATTTCTTGAAACAAATGAAAATGGAAACACAACATACTAAAATCTATGAGATATTGCAAAAGCAATGCTAAGAGAAAATTTTATAGCACTAAATGTCTACATCAAAAAAGTAGAAAACTTTCAAATAAACAACCTAATGATGCACCTCAAAGAACTATGAAAGCAAGAATAAACCAAACTCAAAATTCATAGAAGAAAAAATTAAGAAAGATCAGAGCATAAGTAAATGAAACAGAGACTAAAAAGTAACAATACTAAAGATCAACAAAATGAAAAGCTGGTTTTCTGAATAGATAAAACCCAATCAATAAACCACTAGCTAAATTAAACAAGAAAAAGAGAGAAAAAACACATAAGCCAAATCAGAAACAAAAAGGGAAACATTACAACTGATATCACAGAAAGACAAAAGATCATCAGAGACTATTATGAAGAAATATATGCTAACAAATGGAAAACTTAGAAGGAATTGATAAATTCCTAATGACACACCAAGATTCAATCAAAAAGAAATAAAAAATCTGAACAAAACAATAATGAATAATGAGAGTGAATCAGTGATACAGTCTTCTAACAAAGAAAAGCCGAGGACTGATGGTTTCTATTGCTGAATTCTATCAAACTTACAAGGAAGAACTAACATCAATTCTTCTCAAACTATTCCAGAAAATTGAAAGGAAGGAATTCTTCCTAACTCATTCTATGAGATGAGCATTACTCTGATGCTAAAACCAAACAAGGACACACACACAAAATAAACTACAAGCCAATATCTGAAAAGATAGATAGATGCAAAATTCTCAGCAAAATAATAACAAATCAAATCCAAGAAAACAAACAAAAAATAAATACACCATGATCAAGAGGGATTTATCTCAGGAATACAAGGATGGCTCAACATATGCAAGTCAATATATGTGATACATCATATCAACAGAATGAAGGACAAAAACCATATGATCATCTCAATAGACAGATAAAAAGCATTTGATAAAATTCAAAATCCCTTCATGATAAAAACTCTCAAAAAATTAGGCACAGAAAAAACATACCTCAACATAATAAAGGTCATATATGATAAACCCACAGCTAACATCATCCTAAATGTGGAAAAGCTGTAACAAGACAAAGATGCCCATTTTTACCACTTAATTTTTAAAATTTATTTTTATAGAGATGGGGTCACCACTTTAATTCAACATAGTACTATAAATCCTAGCCAGAGAAATAAGGCAAGAAGAAGAAATTTTAAAAAATACAAATTGGAAAAGAGGAAGTAAAACTGTCCCTCCTTGTAGGTGACATGATCTTATACATTAAAAAAGCAATGACTCCACAAAAAAACTCTTAGAACTAATAAATGAATTCAGTAAAGTTGCAGGATATGGTATGAACTCAGAAATAAAGCCACATATTTACAGTCAACTGATTTTTGACAAAGGTATCAAAGAACATGTATTAGGGAAAGGATACCCTCCTTCAACAAATGGTGCTGAGAAAACTGGATATCCAAATGCAGAAAAATGAAACTAGACCCCTATTCCTCAATAAACACCAAAATCAACCAAAAGTAGATTAAAGACTTAAATGTCAGACCCAAAATTATAAACTACTAGAAGAAAACATAGGAAAATGCTCAAAGACATTGATCTAGGCAAAGATTTTATGGCTAAGACTTAAAAAACACAGGCAACCAAAAGAAAAATAGACAAATGGAACTATATCAAACTAAAAATCTTCTGCATAGCAAAGGAAACAATCAACAGAATGAAGAGACAACCTGATGAATGGGAGAAAATATTTACAAACTACTCATCTGACAAGAGACTAATACTCAGAATATACAAGGAACTCTGGCCAGGTGCAGTGGCTCATGCCTGTCGTCCCAGCACTTTGGGAGGCTGAGGTGGGGGGATTGCTTAAGATCAGGAGTTTAAGACCAGCCTGGACAACATAGCAAGATTCCATCTCTACAAAAAATAAAAAATACTTTTAAAAAAATCCCCAAACAAGAAACTCAAACAACTCAATAGCAAAAAATAAAATAAAATAATTTCATTTAAAAATGGGGAAATAATCTGTGTAGACACTTCCCCAAAAATATACATCTCTCTCACCCTTGGTTACAGGAAAAAAAAGACAAATGACCAACAGGCATATGAAAAATGATCAATACCACTAATCATGAGGGAAATGCAAATCAAAGCCACAATGAGATATTATCTTAATTACAATGCCTATTATCAAAAAGATTTTTAAAATAACAAATGCTGGCAAAGACGCAGAAAAAAGAGAACATTTATACACTGTTGTTGAGAAAGTAAATTAGTATAGCCACTATGGAAAACAGTACAGAGGTTACTCAAAAATTAAAAAGAGAACTACTGTACAATCCAGAAATCTCACTACTGGGTATTTATTCAAAGGAAAGGAAATCAGTTTATCAAAGGGATACCTGCACACCCATGTTTATTGCAGCACTACTCATAATTACCAAGACATGGCATCAACCTAAGTGACCATCCACAGATGAAGAAAATGTGGTATATATACTCAATGGAATACTACCCATCCATAAAAAAGAATGAAATTCTGTTATTTGCAGCAACATGGATGAAACTAGAGTCCATTATGTTTAGTGAATTAAGTCAGACACATGTTAAGACAAATATCAAGTGTTCTCATTCATACTTGGGAGCTATAAAAGTTGATCTCATAGAGGTAGCGAGTAGAATGATAGTTACCAAAAGCCAGAAAGGTGTGGAGGGCAGAGCAGTGGTGGAGAGAGCTTGGTTAATGAGTACAAACATACAGTTAGATAGAAAGAGTAAATTCTAGTGCTCGATAGCATAGTAGGGTGACTACAGTTAACAATAATATATTTTAAAGATGTAGAACAGAATATTTGAAATGTTCCCAACTTAAATAAACCATAAATGTTTGTGGTGATAGACATCCTAAATACCCTGATTTGATCATTACACATTATATGCATGTAACATAATGCCATATATACCCCATACATATATACAAATATTATGTACCAGTGAAAATAGTATCATGTTACAAATAGACTAATACCAACCAGAACAAAGAAATGGACACAAGGTGAGATTCTCTTTAATGTATGGGCCTATTTGCATCAGTAAAAGGCATCCAGCAATTTTTTCCCATGTCTTAAACATTTTAGAGGTTCATCTTCCCTCAGTATACTTCTGTTTCCTCCCCAGAATGGTTCCAAATGACATGAGACTAATTTAAAGGCACACTAACCCTAGCAATTTTATTTTTAAATGTAATCAAATAAGATCACAGAAAAGAACAAGAAATTAATTTTTAAAGTGTCTTAGACCAGCCTGAGCAACATGGTCAGACCTCATCTCTACAATAAATCAAAAAATTAGCTGGGTGTGGTAGCACATGCCTGTAGTTCTGGCTACTTGGAAGGCTGAGGCAGAAGGATTGCTGGAGCCTAGTAGGTGGATGCTGGGGTGGTCATGAGTGTGCTACAGCACTCCAGCCTGCGTGATGGAGAGAGACTCCAACTCCAAAAACAAAAGCATCTTAAGTATGAAATAAAAAGCTATCTCCTAAAGCTAATTAATCACAATTCCACTCATATGCTAGTAATTTAAGTGAGAAATTATGGAATCAAGATTTTCAAGCTAAGTACAATGACACATGCCTGTAATTCCAGCACTTTGGTAGGCTGATGTAGGATTGCTTGAGCCTTGAAGTTCGAGACCAGACTCAGCAAGAGAGAGAAGTGAGACTTCATCTCTTCAAAAATAAAAATAAAAAAATTCACCGGGAGTGGTAGTGCATACCTGTAGTCCCAGCTACTTGGGAGACTGAGGCAGAAGGATCATCTGAGTCCAAGAGGTCAAGGCTGTAGTGACTCATGATTGTGCCACTGCACTACAGCCTGGATGACAGAATGAGAGCCCAACTCCCCCCCAAAATTTTTTTTAACTTTCCCCCCTATATTTTATTCAACAATACTTATTGATGCATCATACATGCCACAAATAATCCCCAAAAAACTGGGAATATTGCAGTACAATGAGCAAAGATATATTAGACAATTCCCTACCTTCTTGAAACTTACATTTCATTTTTGAGGAATGGGGAGATAAAATGAGTTAAATATGTATAATTAGATGGCAAAAATGCTGTGGGAAAAAAGGTACAAATAAATTATGGAAGGCATGCTTAATTTTAAGTACAGAGGTGGGTGAAGACTCACTGAGAAAATGACACTTCAGAAAAGAACTGAAGGAAGTGAATGAGTGAGCTGTGAAGATTAGTAAAAGAATGTTTTTGGTGTCAGCAGGGAAGTAGCCAGTGTAAAGGCCCTGAGGCAAGAAAGTGTATGTATGTTATGGTCCAGGAACACAGAGGCCACTGTAACTGGGCAGTGTTGAGAAGAAATAGTAGAAAGTGAGCTCAGATGGTATTACAGAGCCTAGTGTGGGCCATTTTAAGAACTCTACCTTTTACTTAGTGACATCACAGAGTGGCTATAAAATACCAATAACTAGTCAAGAAAAAGCCTAGTCAATCTGCATCTTCCCAGCCATGAATGAGCTGTCCATCCCACACCAGAGGAGCTTTGATCAGGACACAGGAGGGGACAACTGAAGCCCAAGTGAAATGGGGAACGGGACCCACCCCCCAGCAGCCAGAGTGGTGGCCTTTTTCTAGGTAGAAAGAGAATCTCCAGCAGAGTGAATGTGGTTGGCATGCCCACTACAGGCAGCTAGTGGAGAAGCAGACTGGTACCTCTCAAGCTGAGCAGGGCAGAGAGTAGGGACCCAGCCACCAATATACCTTGCACCCAGTTGGAGTCCCTTTGTACACACAGAGACCAGAATGCAATGGCAGGTGCAGGATTCTAGGTGTTCCACCACCCATCCTATTCCAGGCCAGAGGTTCGGCTCAGTGATGGGGAGGGGTGAGAGATTCTAAGACAAGTCAGTTCACCCTCTCCCATTACTTCAGGGGCTGGAAGCTGATTCAACTAGTTTAGCAGAGGGAGAAAGAACCTGCAATTATGGTATCCTGTCACAGGGTAGAGCAAGCAGCAGAAGTGAATGCTTCTCCCTCATTGAGTAATGGAATTATACAGGAGGGACCTTTCACAAATGAGAAAAAATCAACAGAAAAACACAGAAAACCCCCAGAGTCCTAAAGAAACAGTGTTCCAAAAAACAGCCACCAAAGCAAAAACAATGGAAACCTCCCAGAACGACCTGCCCCAGATGACAGCCACAGAAAGCAGAGATTAGATGGCAAAAATAAACAGGAACCAAGAGAAACAAGAAGCAAAACTCAATGAAATCATAGCAGAATTGGTCAGTTTCAGAAAAAGTCTATTCTGAAATAATGGAAATTAAAAAATCCATCCTCAAAATAAACAACAAACAAACAAGCATGGGGAACAGAATCAATCAAGCAGAGGAAGGAATCTCAGAGCCTGAAGACCAAAATGTGGAATTAACTCAATCTGTTAAAAACACAAGAAAAAAAGGAGCAAAGCCTCCAAGAGATGAGTGACTATGTGAAGAAGTCAAACCTGCACTTGATTGGTATCCCTGTAGCAGAAAAGGAAGTGGAGAACACCTTGGAACAAACATTCCATGTGGTCACCCAATAAACCTTTCCTCATCTTGTCAGAGATGTGACTAGTCAAGCACAAGAGATTCAAAGGACCCCTGCAAGGCATCACATGAGAATACCAAACCCTAGACACAGAGTAATCCACCTCCACAAAGTATGTATGAAAGAAAAAATCCTAAAGGCAACAAGAGAGAAAAGTCAGACTACCTATGGGAGAAAACTAGTCAGAATCACTCCAGACTTATCTGCAGAAACAACACAAGCCAGAAGAGAATGGAGTCCAGTTTTTTTTGTTTTTGTTTTAGTTGGAATCTCACTTTGCCACCCAGGCTGGAGTGCAGTGGCACATGCATGGCCACCCCAGCATTGACCCAGGGGGCTCAGGCAATCCTTCCACCTCAGTCTTCCAAGTAGCCAGAACTACAGGTGCCCACTATCACGCTTGGCTTTTTTTTAGTTATTATAGAGACGAGCTCTCGCTGAGTTGCCCAGGCTGTTCTCAAACCCATGGGCTCAGGCAATCCTCTCACCTCAGCTTTCCAAAGTGCTGGATGGGATTACAGGCTTGAGTCACCATGCCCAGCCTGGAGTCCAGTGTTTAACATTCTTAAAGATAAGCAATTCCAACCAATAATTTCCTACCCTGCCAAGCTAAGTTTCACCAGTGATGAGGGATTAAAAACCTTCACAGACATCCAACCCATAAAAGAATATGCCACCTCCAGATCAGCCCAGCAGGAGATGCTTAAGAAGGTCTTGAGCACAGAAAAGAACAAAAGAACAGTCATGTCCATCACAAAAGTCAGGCAAGTACAGAGTTAACAGAGCATGCAGGACACTCACAAAAATGAAAACACACACATATATAAATACAATGTTAAAAGGAAGCAAAGCAAACCCCTGGGAGTTACAAGACAGGGATAAATGCTCATATTTCAATAATTAACCTGAACATGAATGGACTAAATGCACCACTGAAAAGACATAGAGAGGCAAATTGGATAAAAAAGTATGATCCAAAAATCTGCTGCCTCCAGGAAACTCATCTCACTGCAAAGTAAATCCACAGACTCAGAGTTAGAGGCTGGAAAATGAACTTTCAGGCAAACAGAAAACAGATGAAGGCAAGAGTGGCTATTCTAATATCAGACAAAATAGCCTTCAAGTAATCAAAAGTTTTAAAAGGATACAAAAGGACTGTATATAATGATAAAAGGCTCAAGTCACCAGCAAAAAATATCCATCCTAAAAATATATGCACCCAACACAGGAGCAGCAGATTTTATAAATAAACTACTAAGTAAATTAAGAGAGGACAATGACTCTCACATAATCATAGCTGAAGACCTAAATACCCCACTTATAGCTCTAGATAGATGATCGAGGCGAAAAATTAATAAAGAGATATGGAACCTCAACTCAATGCTCAACAAATGGACTTAATAGACCTCTATAGAACACTTAACCCAACAACTATAGAGTATACATTCTACTCATCAGCACATGGAATATACTCCAAACGATTGAAATGATACCATGCACCTTCTCAGATCACTGTGGAATAAAAATGAACATCACTACCAACAAGAAACCCTCAAAACACACAAAGACATTGACATGAAACAACGTGCTGCTGAACAACTTTTGGGTCAACATAGAAATCAAGACAGAAAGAACAAGTTTCCTGGAAACAAATGAAAACAAAGACACATCTTATCAGAATCTCTAGGAAGTCACGAAATCAGTGCTAAGAGGAAAATTATAGCATTGCAAACATACATCAAGAAAACAGAAAGAGCACAAGTAAATAGCCTAATGTCATACCTAAGAGAGATGGAAAGGCAAGACCACCAAAATCCTAACTTCAGCAGAAGAATCTAGATCACCAAGACAAAGTCACAACTGCAGGGCACAGAAGACAAAAATATCATAGAAAATATCAACAAGATAAAAAGTTGGTTCTTTGAAAGGATAAGATTGATGGACCACTGACCAAATTGACTTAAAGAGAGAGAAAGTACAAATAAATACAATTAGAAACACAAAAGATGAAGTCACAACTGACCCTGAAGAAATTTAAAAGATTATCAGAAATTACTGTGCACACTGTTATGTAAATATACTTGAAAACCTAAAGGAAATGGAGGACTTTCTGACATCACACAAGCTCCCAAGGTTAAGTCAAGAAGAAACTGAAATTCTAAACAGATCAATAACAATCCAGAAAATCAACTCCATCTAAGAAATCTACCAACCAAAAGAAGCCCCAGACCCGATGGCTTTCCAGTTGAATTTTACAAGACATACAAGAAGAAGCTGATACCCAGTCTTACCAAAAGTATTCCAGGCAATCGAGAAACATGTAATTCTTTCCAATTTATTTTATAAAGCTAACCTCACATTGGTACTCAAACCCAGCAAAGACCCAACAGGGAAAGAAAATTACAGGTCAATCTCCTTGATGAATATAGATACAAAGATTCTCAACAAGCTTCTAGCAAATAGGATCCAACAACACATCTCAAGGATCATCCACTATGACCAAGTAGGTTTCAATCCTAAGATGCAGGGCCGATTTAACATTCACAAGACCATAATTCAATACATTAACAGCTGTAAAAAAAAAAAAAAAAAAACTCCACTTGATTATGTCATTAGATGCAGAAAAGCATTCGACAAAATCCAGCATCCCTTCTTGATAAAAACCCTTCAACACCTAGGCATAGAAGAAACATTCCTCAAAACAGTAAGAGCCACCTATGATAAACAGCCAATGTTTTGCTCAATGGGCAGAAGTTGGAAGCATTCCCCCTGAGAACAGGAACAACACAAGGATGCCATTCTCACCCCTCCTGTTCAACATAGTGCTGGAAGTCCTTGCCAGCATAGTTAGGCAAGAGAAGGAAGTCAGAGGTATCCAAATGGAAAAGAGTAAATTAAGCTAGCTGGGCTCGGTGGCTCAGCCTGTAATCCCGCGCCTTTGGGAGGCTGAGGTGAGTGGATTGCTTGAGCCCGCAGGTTCGAGACCCGCCTGGGCAGCGAGACCTCATCTCTACAATAAGTAAAAAAATCAGCCGGGCGTGGTAGCGCGTGCCTGTAGTTCCGGCTACTCAGAAGGCTGATGCGGAAGGATCGCCGGAGCCCAGCAGGTTGAGGCTGCAGTGGCCGGGAGCGGCCACTGCACTTCAGCCTGGGCGACAGAGTGAGACTCTAACTCAAAAAAAAAAAGAAAAAAAAAGAGTAAGTTAAGCTATCTCTCTTTGCAGATGATATGATTCTATACCTTGAAAACCCCAGGGACTCCAGCAAAAACCTCCTTCACTGACAAACGACTTTGGTAAGTTTTGGGGTACAAAATCAACGTGCAAAAGACAGTTGGGTTTCTATACATCAGCAACAAACAGGCAGAGAACCAAATAAAAAGCTCTATCCCATTCACAATAGCCACACACACAAAAGAAATACCTTGGCAACCACCTAATCAAACAAGTGAAAGACTTTTACAGTGAAAATTACAAAACATTGCTCAAAGAAATAAAAAATGACACAAAGAAATGGAAAAACATTTCTTGCTCATGGATTGGAAGAATCAGTATTGTCAAGATATCCATCCTACCCAAGGCAATCTATAGATTCAATGCAATATCCATCAACCTACTAACATTTTTCTCAGACATGGAAATGACAATACAGAAATTCATATGCAAACAGAAAAGAACATTGATTAGCTAAAACAATCCTCAGCAAAAGGAACAGAGTAGAAGAGAAAGTACAAATAAACACAATTAGAAATACAAAAGACGAAGTCACAACTGACCCTGAAGAAATTTAAAAGATTACCAGAAATTACTATGCACACTAGTATGCAAATACAAAGAAACTTTTTTTTTCTGTCTTGATTTCTGTGTTGACCCAAAAGTTCTGTAGCATGTTGCTTAATGTCACACTTCCAGACTTTAAACTTTATTACAAGGCTATAGTAACCAAAACAGTCTGGTATCGGTACAAGAATAGGTACATAGGCCAATGGAACAGGACAGAGATTCTTGAGGCAAAAATATGATCTCTCAACCAACTCATCTTTGACAAAGCCACCAATAACAATCACTGGGGAAAGGAGATCATATTTAGCAAATGGTGCTGGGAAAACTGGCTGACCACATGCAGAAGAATGAAACTGGACCCCTACCTATCACCATATACTAAAATCAACTCAAAATGGATCAAAGACCTAATTGTAAAACCTCAAACTGTAAGAATCATAGAAGAAGACATAGGAAACACCCGTATCACATTGACGTAGGCAATGAATTATTGACTAAGTTCCCAAAAGAGAATGCCATGAAAGCTAAGATAGACAAGCAGGATCTCATCAAACAAAAAGCCTTTTTGCACAGCAAAAGAAACCATCAAGAGAGTGGAGAGACAACTTACAGAATGGGAAAAAATATTTGCTGTGTATCTGACAAAGGCCTAACATCCAAGACCTACAAGAAACTCAAACAAGCTGAAAGAAAAAACAAACAACCCTATTAAAAAGTGGGCAAAGGGCATGAATAGATACTTTTTTAAAGACAATATACAAGCAGCCAACAGATATATGAAAAAGCTCAGTCTCACTAATCATCAGAGAAATGTAAATCAAAATTATAATGAGGTACCACCTAATTCCAGTAAGGATGGCTATCATTAATAAATCAGAAAACAACAGTTACTAGCCCAGGTACAGAGAAAAGGAATACTTCTAACTGTTGGTGAAAGTGCAAGCTAGTTCAGCTTCTATGGAAAGCAATGTGGCGATTCCTAAAAGAACTAAAAATTGACCTTCCATATGATCCAGTAATCCCTCTCCTTGGAATATACCCAGAGGTATACAAATCATTCTACAAAACAAACAAACCAAAAAAACACCTGCACATGTATGTTTATAGCTATACTATTTACAATAGCAAAAATATGGAACCAATCCTATTGCCTATCAAAAGTGGACCAGTTAAAGAAAATATGGTACATAAACATAATGGAGTATTAAGCATCTATAAAGAAGAACAAAATTAGGAGCTTCACAGCAAATTGGATGGAGTCAGAGACCATCATACTTAGTGATCTATCACAGAAACAAACAACTGAATACAGCACGTTCTCACTCATAAGTGATTAATTACATTAGCCCAAGGGAGGGATCAACAGTCACTGGGCACTTCCAGGGCATGGAGGGAGGGGTGGGGGGGGAGTTTAGAGGGAGGGGTAACACTAACAAAACGAAGGGTACCTGGTCCCAAACCAGGGGAAGTGAAGGCCAGTTGGGGGCCCAAACTTCACCTGCATGTAGCCTACCTGTGTCGTTAATCCTTACTTGTACCCAACATCTCTACAATAAAATAAAATTTTAAAACAAAAACAGAAAACAAAAATGAAAGAGAAGAGAAGATGGGCACAGTGACATGTGCCTGCAGTCTCTGCTACTTAGTAGGCTGAGGTGGGAGGACTGCTTGAGCTCAAGAGTTTGAGTCCAGCCTGGGCAACATAATAAGACCCTATCTCTTAAAAAAAAAGTGAGGGGAAAATTAAGACATTACCAGGGAAACAAAAGCTGAGGGAGTTCATTACCATGAGACCTGCCCTGCAAGAAATACTCAAGGGAGTCCTGCAGGGTGAAATGAGAAAATACTACATAGTAACTTGAAGCTGTAAAATGAAATAAAGATCTCAATAAAGGTAAACAGATAATTATAAAAACTAATATTATTGTAACAATGGTTTGTAACTCTACTCTTTGTTTCTACATGATTTAAGTGGCCAATACATTAAAAAATCAATTATTAGTCTAAAAGCTAGTAACCTTGGCTTGAAACTCCACATTTTGTTTTATACATAATTTAAGTAACTTAGAATAATTATTAATTTATGTTTTTGGGCACACAATGTCCAGGGTGAATATCTCTTATATGAAATGCTTAAGACCAGAGGGCTTCAGATTTCTGATGTTTTTTGAATTTTGGAATGTTTACATTATACTTATGGTTGAACATCCCTAATTTACAAAGCTAAAATCTGAAATGCTCCAATGAATATCTCTTTGAACATCATGTCAGCATTTAAAAAGTTTCAGATTTTGGAGCATTTCAGATTTCAGATTTTCAGAGTAGGGATATCAACCTGTATAAAGATGTAATTTTGAGACATCAACAACCAAAAGAAGTGGAAATAAAGCTGTTGAAGGAGCAGAGTTTTTCTGTGTTATTTAAGATAAGTTGGTATAAATTCAAATTAGAGTGTTGTAACATTAGGATGCTAAATGTAATCCTGATAGTAACCACAAGGGAAACAGCTATAGACTATATATTCCCAAAAATTAGCAAGTAATTTAAATGTTTCACTGCAAAAAAAAAAAAAAAGTAAAAACAAAAGAAGACAGTAATGTAGAAAATGAGAAAAAAAAAAAACTATACAAATAACAAATGCCAGATGTCCTTCCTTATCTGTAATCACTTTAAATGTAAATGGATTAAAGTCTCCAATTAAAAGACAGAGATTGGCAGAATGGATAAAACATGTCTAATTATATGCTATATATAAGAGATTCACTTTAAATCCAAAGGCACAAATAGATTGAAAGTGAAAGGGTGGAAAAATAACTAACATGCAAAAATAACCAAAAAGAGTAGGAGTGGCTACACTAACACCAGACAAAATAAACTTTAGACCAAAAAAGATTATAAGAAGCAAAGACGAACCTAATGACAGGCCATCAAAATAGATGAAGCAAAATCCAACAGAACTGAAGGGAGAAATAGACAGTTCTCCAATAGTAATTGGATACTTCAATGTCCCATTCTCAATAACAACCAGATGGAGATAAGTAAAGAAACAGAGAACTTAAACAACACAATAAACCAATTAGATCTAACAGACTGTACAGAGCACTCTACCCAACAACAGCATACACATTCTTCATAAGTGTATGTGGGACATTTTCCAAAATGAACTACATGTTAGACCACAAAATAACTCTCAATAAATTTCAAAAGATACATGTCATACAAAGTGTCTTCTCCAAATCACAACGAGATAAAGCAGAAGTAAAACTGGAAAATTAAAAAATTTGTGCAAATTAAGCAACATACTCTTAAACATCCAGTGGATCAAAGAAAAAATCACAAGATAAATTTAAAAACACTTGGAGACAAGTGAAACTCAAAACATGACACACCAAAACTGATGGGACTCAGCAAAAACAGTGCTAAGGGACGAATTTACAACTATAAATGCTTATATTTAAAAAAACAATGCTGGGCTGGTGGCTTATGCCTGTAATCCCAGCACTTTGGGAGGCCAAGGTAGGAGGACTGCTTGAGCCCTGGAGTTCAAGGCCAGCCTAGGAAACATTGGAAGACCTTATCTCTACAAAATAAAATAAAATAATCAGCCTGGTGTGATGGTGCACACCAGTAATCCCAGCTACTCTGGAGGCTGAGGTAGAAGAATTGCCTAAGCCCAGAAGGTTGAGACTGTAGTGAGCTGTGATTATGCCACTGAACTCTGGCCTTGGGTGACAGAGACAGACCCCAACTCAAAACAAACAAACAAACAAAGAAAAAAGACCTTTCAAAAATCTAACTTTGCAAGTTAAGAAATTAGGAAACTATACCAAAAAGCTAGCAGAAGTTTCAACTTTGGGTTGGAGTTGGAAAAGAAAAAAAAAGCTAACTTAAGAAAGTGAATATTAAAGATTAGAGCAGAGATAAAGAAAAGTGAGAATGGAAAAATGACAGAAAAATCAATGAAACCAAAAGTTGATTCTTTGAAAAGATTGACAAATTGACAAACCATTAGCTAGATGAACTAAGAAAAACAGAGAGAACACTCAAATGGTAAAAATCATAAATGAAAGTGAAAGCATTACTATCAATGCTACAAAAATAAAAAGGATTTTATGAGAGTACAACGAACACTATATGCCAAATTGGATAACTTAAATAAAACATAAAACCTACCAAGACTAAACCACAAAGAAACAGAAAGTCTGAATAAACTTATAACTAGTAAAATGATTGAATCTGTAATAGAAAATCTCATGAAAAATAAAAAAAGTTCTGGACCTAATAGTTTCACTGGGGAAGATTTCCAAACATTTAAAGAGAACACCAATTTTTCCTCAAACTTTTCCCAAAAATATTGAAGGGAGGGAAAATTTTCTAATTCATTCTATGAGGCCAGCATCATCCCAGTCCCTTAAAAACACCGATGCAAAAATTCTCAACAAAGTACCAGGAAACCAAAGTTGGCAGCATATTAAAAGTCTTATATACCATTATACTCCAGGACCAAGTGGGATTTATTCCTGGAATGCAAGGATGTTTCAACACACAAAAGCCAATCAATGTAATACACCATATTAACACAGTGAAGAACAAAAATAACACCATCATTTCAATTGATAAAGAAAAAGTATTTGACAAAATTCAACGCCCTTGCGTGATAAAGACATTAAATACACTAAGAATAGAAAGTACCTCAAACCATATATGAAAAACACACAGAGTACATCACAATCAATGTTTAAAGACTGAAAACCTTCCCTATAAGATCAGGAACAAGGCAAGGATACCCATTTTTACCATTTCTATTCAATACAGTACTAGAAGTTGTTGCCAGAGCAATTGGACCAGAAAAAGAAATAAAAGACATCCAAATTGGAAAGGAAGACATAAAATTATCTGTTCACAGGCACTATGATTTTTTAAAAATTTGAAGATATCACACACAAAAAAACTGTTAGAACACACAAATAAATTCAGCAAAGTAGCAGAATACAAAGTTAACACATGAAAGTTAGTTGTGTTTCTATACATTAACAATGAACTACCTGAAAAGGAAATTATGAAAGCAATTTCATTTACAGTAGCATCAAAAATAATAAAACACTTAGGAATTAATGTGGTGAAAGAGTTGTACACTGAAAACTACAAAACATTGATGAAAGAAATTAAAGAAAACATAAGTAGACATATATTCCATGTTCATGGATTTGATTACTTACTAATGTTAAGACACCCACAAAGCAATCTACAGATTCAGTGTAATCCCTATCAAAATTTCAATGAAGCTTT
The DNA here is from genome assembly GCA_027257055.1 of Cephalopachus bancanus. Lineage (NCBI taxonomy): Eukaryota > Metazoa > Chordata > Mammalia > Primates > Tarsiidae > Cephalopachus > Cephalopachus bancanus. Next base: position 7,495,990 of record JAPVLO010000006.1, read on the forward strand.
TTGCAGAAATAGAAATACTCATCTTGAAATTCATATGAAATCTCAAACGACCCCAAAATAGCCAAGGAGGACTCACAGTTCCTGATGTCAAAACTTACTACAAGTCTACAGTAATCAAAACAATACTAGCATAAGGAAAGACATATAGTTCAATTAAATAGAGTCCAGAAACAAATGCTTGTATACATGGTCAAACCTTTTGACAAGGGTGCCAAGACCACCAAATTGGGAAATGGCTGTCTTCAATAAATTGTATTGGGAAAACTAGATATCCATGTGAAAATAATCAAATCAGGCCCTTATCTAACACCATATATAAAAATGAACTCACAATGGATCATATACAAAAACATAAGATCCAAAACTACAAAACTCCCAGGAGAAAACATAGGAGTAAATTTCTGGGACCTTGAATTAGGCAATGATTTCTCGCATATAACACCAAAGGCATGGTCAACCAAAGAAAAAGCAAACAAACATGACCATGAAAGTTTTTTAAATGTGTGAATCAAAAGACAATATTAACAGGGTAAAAATGCAACTCATGGAATGGGAGGGAATATTTGTAAATCATATGTCTGATAAAGGATTAATATGCAGACTAAAAGTCAACAACAACAAAACAATTTTTCTATCACACTGGAACTAAGTAAAAAAAGACTTTCAAAAATGGGCAAAAGACTTGAATAGACACATCTCCAAAGAAGATACACAAATAACCAATAAGCATCTGAAAAGATGATTAACATCTCACTAATTGTTAGAAATATGCAAATCAAAATTACAAATGAGATACCACCTAACACCCATTAGGGTGGCTACTATCATCCAGAACTATAATGGTAGTTATGCCTTGCTACTACTTTGAAGAAACTGCAGACAGCCCTCCCTATCTATGAGGTCTCCACCTGCAGATTCAACAAACCAAAGACCAAAAATATTAACGCATAAAAAAAATACAATAAAAAAATACAAGTTAAAATATACAGTATAATAGCTACTTATATAGAACTTACATTAGTTGTTAGGTAGTATAGGTATTATAAGTAATATTAATTATTACAAGTAGTCTACAGATGATTTAAAGTATACAGGAAGATGTGCAAAGGATATATGCAAATACTACACCTCAGAGATCCTGAAACCAATCCCCATGGATACCATGGGATGAGTACAGATGGTCCCCTATTTACAATGGTTGACTTACAATTTTTCAGCTTAAGGAAGGTTTATTGGGGGTGTTAAATGCATTTTTAACTTATGATATTTCAGTTATAATGAGTTTGTCAGGACATAATCCCATTATAAATCAAGAAGCATCTGTGTTTATTTCTAGAAAGGAAACTCTCCCTTTGTTTTCAATACAACACATGGCATGTGGTCTTCCCTTACTCTTGATCTCCTTTCAATTTTACTAGACAGGAGAACAATAGGTCTAGACTCCTGCTGCTGTAATCGGATTTGATTTTGTATGCTGTCAAAGTCATATAATCTTGATAAATTAAGAAATATTCCCTCTTGGCAAATATGTTTTAATCTAAAACAAATCCACATACCCTTGTATCCAAAAGCAACAGTGAATGTCATGATAGCTTTTGCTGACCACTGATAAATCCCAAAACCAACAGTGGCCACCTCTGACCTCCATCATTAGAGAGCTGAAATACATGCTCTGACTCACCTGACTTGGTTGGGCCTCCATTCATGGCCTCCGTGGCCCTGTTCTGCAGCAAAGCTCCCACAGCACTGGTAACAGTTGGTTCTTTTTTTGGACTTGTCTGAGCCCTACCCTACAGAAGGAAAGAGAAGGAGAGACACAGGGAGCACACTTCTGTAATCTCAAGTACTACACAGGAGATAAAGCTGTTTCCATTTAATCAGCAGCAGATTAGCATCATCTTCAGGGACTCTCTGTACCCAGGGGAAGAGGAGACACACACACACTGCACCTCACTTTGTCTGGTTCCTGGCCTCCCTGCTGACACTCAAAGCCATATCTGGGTTTGGAGCTTTCATTCCATAATTAAGCCCTTGGGGTTGTTGGCAGTATGTTTATCCTATAAAATTAGTTGTAGGGATACATAAGAAATCACTTAGTGTCAATAAGGATATATTTATAGAACATTTTATTTTTTCATTACACTTGAAGATGATTTTGTTTTTTAACATGAACAGAGAAGAAAAACAGATTGGCAGGCAGCATATGTTTTGAGCATGAAATTCCAATATCCCTATGCCATCCCCCTCTCTACAGAGTAGCAGCAGCAGAATGGTTACACTAAAACAAAATAAGGACCAACAGGTTTTTCACAAGCTCCTTTGACCTCACCACTGATTCCACTTCCAGTGCCATAGAAACTGTTGTGTGAAGATAACCTGTTACTTGGAGTGTGAATTCTCACTTGGGCAAGGATGGCTGTGAGACAAAAGCAGGCAGCTCAACTCCATCCAAACAAAGAGAGCTATTTTTAGAGACCCATATTGGTCTCTTTTGGTTAAGGGTATGACACATTTTTAAAGTCGATTATGTTTAAAATAGAAACACATTTCGACTGTGCCATTAACAGCCTTTAGAACTGAAACAATCCCTACCCTCTTGTTCCATTTCTGCAAAAGCTTCACCATTAGGCAAGGCCCCAAAGTGGTGAAGCTGGCACAAGGCAAACAAACACTGCTGTTCAGATATACTCTACAGTGAGGGAAGGAATTCAGAAAGCAAGCAATTTTTCTTCTGTGTTCCCAATCACCACTTAGTTCTGGAAAACAAGGAGGGGAACGGGGCCAAGTCACTGGTTACACACAGGACAGCCAGCTGGCCTTCTTCAAGAATAAAAAAACACTTCCGTTTGCTGCTTCCCTGTGCTCTCTTTGGCCCCACTAATGCCGACTTACTTCATGGACTGGTTAGAAGAAACATTTGTAGGAAAATAACTTGCCCTCTACTGCTTTACAAAGTGTAGGTGGAGTTATACTTAAAAACGTTTCCAAATTAGGCTGAATCCAAGCGCAAAGCAGTCATATCCCTTCAAAATTGTGGTGCCAACCCTACCAACAGGAAAAGGCTACATGAGAGGGGAAGGGTGGGGTAAAGTGGAGAGAGGAAGGATAGAGAAATCCCTATACACAAGACGCTGGAGCTGGATAATCTACTTACCTATAATCTTTCTAACAACTCAGCAAGGCACATGTGATTAACCGTATTTTACAGATTAAAGTGAGCTTCAATGACTTTAAGTAAATTGGGCAAGTTTACCTACAGATAAATTATAGAACTGAAATTCAAACACTGGCTACTGATTGCAGAATCCCAGCTCTTTCTACATTACATTGCTTCCATGCTATCTCAGATGTAAAGACTGAATCTCTAAAACTATTATCATAACCACTGCCCCTCAACACTTATCTCCTCCCTCTTGTGTTCCTTTATCAAGAGATATAGTATTTCTATCTGTTCAGGCTATGGAGCTGAATACTTCATTTTCTCAGTCTCATCAATTATTTCTGAAATTCTCCCTCCCACATACCCCCATTAATCCTCATACTCCAGGTCCTCATTCTTTCCTACCAATCCATCCTAAACAATAATTGTAAAGGTAACCTTTCTAAAAAGCCAATTCCATGTCACTCCAGTCTCCACTGATCAATCTATACTACCTAGTGATGGCACCTGAGGCCAATAATAGACAACTAGACAGAAAAGCCGAGAAAGCCAGTATTCAGGGAGGAGAAAAGGCAGGAGGAAAAAACTGGTTGGCAAGATGGAAAGGAGGACTGCCTGGCTGCCTGGGGACTTCCCAGTTCCTGCTTCCAGACTCTCAGACCTGGCTGTTGTCAGATTCTGGTCATCTATCCAATCAATTCCTCTTTGCCTCCTCTCTGAACTGAATTGAGTTAAAGTCCTTCTAGATCTGGCTGCCCACCTTGTCTTCCACAGGAACTCTATGCTTTAGCCTCACAGGTAGGTGCTTCAAAGGGTGGATGCTTTATACATAAAATCCTTTCCAATTCCAACTCTAGGCTGGTGAGCCCATTTTTATATTTAAGGGGAAGACGTTTGCTTGCCTTTGAAGACTTCCAGGAATCACAGTGGCTTCTTCTTCCACAGCCCTCATATATACATTAACTGCACAAACTCCATGCTTTATTGATTCCAAGTCCTTCTCCTCCTTTCTTTCTTTTTTTTTTTTTTGAGTTGGTGTCTCACTCTGTTGCCCAGACTGGAGTGCAGTGGCCGCTTCCGGCCACCGCAGCCTCGACCTGCTGGGCTCCGGCGATCCTTCCGCCTCAGCCTTCCAAGTAGCCGGAATTACAGGCATGCGCTACCACGCCCGGCTGATTTTTTGATTTATTGTAGAGATGAGGTCTCGCCTGCCCAGGCAGGTCTCGAACCCGCGGGCTCAGGCAATCCACTCACCTCAGCCTCCCAAAGGCGCGGGATTACAGGCTGAGCCACCGAGCCTGGCTCCTTCTCCTCCTTTCAACTACAGTGTCTTGATTAACCAGTACCTAGCATAGTGTCTGGTACACAGCAGATGGTCACTAATTCTCTAATGAATATGGGGATAGAGTTCAGAATCCACAGTCTGTGAGAGATGCTACTGTTTGAAAGAGTTCCATCCCTTTAATGGAAAGCTTTCTAAACATGTTGTATTCTCTTAAAAAGTATTCAGACCAACTTAATCTCTTCTTGGTGTCCTAGCCATGAAACTCAGTTTTTATGCTATATTGTGAGTTATGTCCCTGGGACCTTTGATGTGTACAAAGTTGTTTGCTGGCTCTAGTTCTGCATTTTATAAATTTGTGGTATTTTACCTCAAGTTGTTATTTTACCTTTTTGAATACACTTATAGCAGTTGCTTCCATTCATCCACATAACCCTTTAACTTGCTGATTCTGTGGCTTTAAATAAAAGACTGAAGAGCCTCCTTTATAAAACAAGACACACGAACTGATAGGGCAGTTTCCTTGTGACAGCCACCCAAACTCAGGCAGTTTCACTTAAGAATCAGAATTCTTTCCTCAGTGGTTAAGGATGATAACCAATGTTGGATAAACAGTTCCTATAATGCTATAGAAACAGTATTTATATACTCAAGTCTTCATCCAAAAAAGCTTTCAAAATATTTTTCTAAAACACACAAAGGTGCTATTAGATGGAAAGCATTGCCCTGCCAAAAGAAACTGACTCCCATGGGGATGAGTGATGGTGATCAGTTCTCTTGACGCTTACATGTCTTAGAATGAGTAACTGACATTCTCTAGTAAGGTTTTCCTGCTTGCCCCAGGCATGCAAGGGCACAAGTTCCAACACCTGGGAAGAGACAGTTACCTGAGCTCTGGATGCCAATTTGGCTGCTGTCTGGGCTGGGTCAAAGACTCGGCGAGAAGATTGATCCTTGCAGAAATTAATATGCCTCTTGGCTGCAGTTTCATTAAACCTCCTCATGCAGTATGGGCATTGAATATAATCTGAATTTTAAAAATAACAACAAATGACAATATTTCAAAAATAACTATGGAATGAACTACATAAAATGAAATAAATAGGATATGAACTCTGCTTCAACATGAAAGAACAAGGTCCCAACTCTGGTTTGAGACTGCCTATTCCAGGTGGAAGACATATAAGGGTGCAAATCAAGGAAGTGGTAGGGGAAATTTTTACTACCTATGTACTTATTTCAATTAAAAGTGTGCCCTTAAAATATTTACATAATTCAGGCTCGGTGGCTCAATCTGTAATCCCACACATTGGGAGGCTGAGGTGAGTGGATTGCCTGAGCCCGCGGGTTTGAGACCCGCCTGGGCAACTTGGTGAGACCTCATCTCTACAATAAATCAAAACATGAGCCGGGCGTGGTAGCGCGCGCCTGTAGTTCCAGCTACTTGGAAGGCTGAGGCGGAAGGATCGCCGGACCCCAGCAGTCGAGGCTGCGGTGGCTGGGAGCAGCCACTGCACTCCAGTCTGGGCGACAGAGTGAGACTCCAACTCAAAAAAAAAAAAAAAAAAAATTTACATAATACTTTAAGAAAATGGCTGTAATTGTATTTTAGAACTTCCCAATTAAGTGAATAATTAGGAATCCCTGTATAAAGAAAGTAGTCCCAGAATCACAGAACATTAGTATCAATGGTACGGAACGACTAGAAGATTCAAAAGCCCACGTAGTGATACAGGGTGAGACAGAAGATCTTACAGAAGTTACAGAGGGCGATCAGGCTTGGGGATGGAATTAGAAGCCAATGTCACTGTGTTACTGGCAGAAAGAAAACTGCTTTTACAGCAGCTAGATTTGTCTCATTTAACTACTCAGTGTACCACCCTGTACCACTAAGCGGGCTTTTGAATCTTCTAGTCCTTCTGTACCATTGATACTAATGTTCTGTGATTCTGGGACTACTTTCTTTATACAGGGATTCCTAATTATTCGCTTAATTGGGAAGTTCTAAAATACAATATATTCAGGAAGGAGACAGTAAAAGGATAAAAGGTAGGAAGTCAAAAAATAAAAAAGGGAAAGAAGGAGGGGTTGACAACAAAGTGGCTCAAGAAGCAGCTTTAACCTCCAGTGATGCAACATTCCAGGCAGCTCCTGATGGCCCTAGGTCCTCTGTGGTTCTGTATAATACCTCTGTTTACATTATTCTTTATTTGAAATTATTAGACCTAATTGGCTAATGAGAGAAATGGGAAGTGGACAAGATCCAAGATCTTGGAATGCAAAGCTATGCACATTTTAGGTATAACAGAGTGGATATGAGCAACATAAAAGAATAACATTCCCCTAGAGAAGGGTCTGAGACTGCATCAACCCTAAACTCAGTGTGGAAGTTTGAGTTAATATATACTCAACATTCTTACATGTGTGGATGAATATTTAATATAGTGGTGTTAAGAGTTTCTGCAAGCCATTTTTAAAGGAGTTTTCCATTTGAACAAATTATTTCCTAAAATGAATACTCATAAAATGTAAGGATTGTAAGCACTTAGATATTACCTAGTAACCTTATCTTTTATTTTCCACTCTGGAAGGGCGTATTTCATCAATTTAATACTCAATGAACACCTACTTGGTGCCAGGTGCTGTTTTACACCTAGGAATGCCATTCTCTGCAATCAAGGAGTAAGCCTTCTAGTACAGAAACAAACAAAAATTTCACACAGTGATAAATGGCTTGGAAAAAAACCAAAACAGGAATAGCATTGGGAAATGATAAAGAGCTCAGTCCTGGAGCTTGCCTGACTGGTTTTGAGCCCAAATTCTTCACTTGCTGTGTCTATGAACAGGTTACTCAACCTCCTTATGCTTCCATGTCCTCAGCACCTGCAAATCACCTATTTCAACAGGCTGCTGTGAAAGTTAACTACGATAATCCACACAAGGATTTGGCAGAGTGGGCGTCACTGAATGTTTTATAAATGCTAGCGACTGCCATAAGAAAACAGGTCTAGCAAGGTTCTGTTTCCAACTACCAAACAGGAGTGAAACTGCTTAGAAACAAGTAAAACAGAAAGTGCCATTATTATTCAGAACTCACAATGGCATGAAAAAACACTCTAGAACGTGGCTCTTACCTTGGTGGTGATTTCTTCAATTTTACCAGCTGGAAAGTCAAGTCTTACATCAGAAATGCTACTGCCATGAACCCTACTACTCATATCAGGCAGAGACAATGGTCATGGTAACTGACTCGCTTCCTTAATCCCACTTGTTCATCCATTCACTGACACCCTTCTACGTGTTTGGTACTATGTGCCACCATAGAGATAATAAAGCTGAAGTACATTTCCCTGCCAACAAAAACTTCAGAGATGACTAGGCAAACAGAAAATGACCACTTGGTGAGATAAATCGTGAGACAAGAAAGCACCAGGACATCTGGGAGCCCATAGCAGGGCCATGAAGCCTCACTAGAGGGGCAAGGCACAGGCAGGAGAGGGTCCTGTGTCTGAGCATTCATTTTGCTGGCTGTAGTTATGTGGAACTTCAATTATTATGAAAATGGGAAAAATATTTTTCTGCAACAATAATCTGAGTACAGCATGACTGAGCTACATGTTCTACCTTTATCTCAATTTGAGTCACTTCTCTTCTTCTATCAATAATGCTTTCATAAAATCACTATGTCCTGTTTATTTCAATAGGTAATGATTTTAAAAATTGGAGCATGAATGGATTCTTAGGAGAAATACAGTGGCCAGATCTCTTTAAAAATCAATGTGGAAGAACACGCATCATTTAAAAATGCAGACATTGTGGTGAGTATCCATGTCTATGTAGCCATATAAAATGGTAACAGAATGTCCCAGGTTGCACAGAATAATCAGAACTATAAACATTCTACATCATTGTCCCCATAAATTGTCACAACATCCTGGAAATTTGAATCATCAGCAGGCTTAGTTAGTCACTAAGAAGTAGAATAAATATATGCATGTCACAAAACTGAGTCATGAAAATGGGGAATAAAGTTGAGAACAAATAGAAATTACCTGCAAATTCATGCATGTTGGGCCATATTATATGGCCTAATAGCTCTAGTTATGTGTTAATAAATTTTCTAGTACTTAAGCCTGAGAATACTAGGCTAAAAAAAATCTCTGCAAAATCAAAATAATCAAATCATGATAAAAATGTGCTATTCCAGGCCGGACCCAGTGGCTCAGCCTGTAATTCCATGCTTTGGGAGGCCAAGGTGAGTGGACTGCCTGAGCCCGTGGGTTCCAGACCCACCTGGACAACTTGGCGAGACCTCATCTCTACAATAAAAATCAAAAAATTAGCCGGGCATGGTAGCGTGCACCTGTAGTTCCAGTTACTTGGAAGGCTGAGGCGGAAGGATCGCAGGAGCCCAGCAGTTGGAGGCTGCGGTAGCCGGGAGCGGCCATTGCACTACAGTCTGGGTGACAGAGTGAGACTCCAACTCAAAAAAAAAAAAGTGCTATTCCATATAATAATTTTATTTGTTGCATACAATTATAGTCAAGGGGCACAAGAAAGAATTTAATTATAAAACCATATTTTAGCCTAAAAATGTAAAGGGAAGAAAAATAAATTGTACATTTGGTGAGGCCTTGCAAAAGGACTTATTTTTTTAGAGAAATAATAATCCCCATAGTTTAGATCCAAGTCACATTTAGATCCAACATTTTGAATCCAAGTTGGATCTAAAATGTGAGAGAAATTCACACAACAGGACATTTGACATGGTTTCACTTATTCAATTAAAGAACCATAATGTAACCCTGTAGCTTCTGATCTTAAAATGAAGATATTTCTCATAAAATATTTTTTTGTTGTAAGAAGTTTGTTGCCAAAATACATATTAATAAAATTGCAGCACAGATCTTTCTACTAAACATCTCAAGACAACATATCATTTCAAACTACATTTTCATCAGCACCCAGCAAAAGTGATGCAGTTATGAAGGTTATTTTCTGGTACAGAAGTCCAGATTATTTATTTTTCAGATAATTTTTATAGTATGATTACATGATGACTTTTTGTTTTTGTAATTTTTAAAATAAGTTTTTTCAAGAAATGATTTATACAAATAAAATGCAATTATTTTACATGTACAGTTCAATGAGTTTTGACAAATGTATACATTTGTGTATCCACCTCAATTAAAACATAGAACAGTTTCATTGCCCCCAAAAAAGTTTCCTCATGTCGTTTTTCAGTCAATATTTCCCTGATGCCCAGTCTCAGACAACCAGTGATCCATTTTCCTGTCACTATTGATAAGTTTTTCCTGTCCTATAATTTCATATAATGGAACATCCATGTTGCTGCATGTATCTATACTATTAGTTCTTCTTATGGTGAGTGCTATTCCAATTTGTAAATATCCTACAATTTGTTTATCCATTCACTTGCTGATGAACATTTTCAGTTGCTTTCAGTTTATGCCAGAAGAGTAAACCTATAAACATTTATGTGTAAGCCTTTTTTATGGACATGTTTTCCTTTTCTCCATAAATACCTAGAAATGTAACTGCTGTATAGGCGAAGTGTATGTTTAACTTATTAAGAAAATATCATTGCAAAGTGGTTGTACTCTTTTATACTTTTATCAGCAGTGTATAAGATTTCCAGTGGCTCCAAATCCTAGAAAGCACTTGTATTCTCAGTCTTTAATTTTAGTCATTCAAGTAGGTATGTAGTGGTATCTTGTTGTGGTTTTAATTTGTATTTCTCTAATGAAAAATGTTTCGTATCTTTTCATGAGCTTATTATTATTTTTTGATGTCTGTTCAAACACATATCTTGCCCCTTTCTGATAGTGTTATCTCCTCTTTATTGAGTTTATTTATTTATTTTTTTTTGAGTTGGAGTCTCACTCTGTCACCCAGACTGGAGTGCAGTGGCCGCTCCCGGCCACCGCAGCCTCGACCTGCTGGGCTCCGGCGATCCTTCCGCCTCAGCCTTCCGAGTAGCCGGAATTACAGACATGTGCTACCATGCCCGGCTGATTTTTTGATTTATTGTAGAGATGAGGTCTCGCTGCCCAGGCGGGTCTCGAACCCGCGGGCTCAGGCAATCCACTCACCTCAGCCTCCCAAAGGCGCGGGATTACAGGCTAAGCCACCGAGCCCGGCTTTATTGAGTTTTAAAAGTGCTTTATATGCTCTTGATATGAATCCTTTGTTGGATATATATATTATGAATTTTTTCTCCCAGCTTCTATCTTGCCTCTCCGTTTTTTAAAAAAACGTTCAGGAGTACATGTGCCAGTCTGTTACATGGGTATATACACGATGGTGAGGTTTACTCTTCTATTGAAACCTATCACCCAAATAGTGAGCATGGTACCCAATAGGTAGTTTTTCAACTCTTGACCCCTTCGCTCATTCTTTTCCTATTTGACTTCCTCTTGTTTTTGTTTTTTTTTTTTTGAGTTGAAGTCTCACTCTGTCACCTAGACCGGAGTGCAGTGGCCGCTCCCAGCCACCGCAGCCTCGACCTGCTGGGCTCCCGCAATCTTTCCGCCACAGCCTTCCAAGCAACTGGAACTACAGGCACGCGCTACCACACCTGGCTAATTTTTGATTTATTGTAGAGATGAGGTCTCGCCAAGTTGCCCAGGCAGGTCTCGAACCCGCGGGCTCAGGCAATCCACTAACCTCAGCCTCCCAAAGTACTAGGATTACAGGCTGAGCCACCGAGCCCGGCCAACTTCCTCTTTTCTTATTTGGATACCTTTTATTTATTTCTCTTGCCTGATTGTTCTGTCTAGGATTTCCAGTACTATGTTACATAAGAATAGTAAGAGTAGATATCCTTGTCTTGTTCCAGTGCTTAGGGAGAATGCATCCAACTTTTTCCCACTCAGTATGTTGGCTGTGGGTTTGTCATAGATGACTCTTATTTTTTTGAAGTATGGTCCTTCAATGCCTAAATGGTTGAAGGTTTTTATCATGAAGGAATGTTGGATTTTATCAAATTTTTTTGCATCTATTGAGATGTAGATCATGTGGTTCTTGTTTTTAATTCTGTTTATTTGGTAGATCACATTTATTGATTTGCATATATTGATTTGTAGTCTACAAATTAAGTCCACTTGATCATGGCGAATGATCTTTTTGATGCCTGGTGGATGTGGTTTACTAGTATTTTGTTGAGAATTTTTGCGCCTATGTTCATCAGGGATGTTGTCCTGTAGTTTGCTTTTTTTTTGCTTTTTGTCAGATTTTGATATCAGGATGATATTTACCTCACAGAATGAGTTAGGGGAGTCCCTCCTCCTCAGTTTTTTGGAATAGTTTCACTAGAATTGGTACCAGCTCCTCCTTGTATGTCAGATAGAATTCGGCTGTAAATCCATTTGGCACAGGGCTTTTTTTAGTTGATAGGTTTTTCTGATTACTAATTCAATTTCATGACTTCTTACTGGTCTGTTCATGGTATCAATTTCTTCCTGTTTTAATCTTGAGAGGTTGTGTTTTTCCAGAAATTTATCCATTTCCTCTACATTTTCTAACTTATATGCATATAGAAGCTCATAGTAATCTTTGAAAATCTATTGTATTTCTGTGGGTTTGGTTATAAAGTCACATTTTTCATTTCTGATTGTACTTATTTGGATTTTCTTTTTAAAAAAAATCTGACCAGCAGTTTATCAATTTTGTTTATCCTTTCTTTTTTTTTTTTTTTTTTTTTTTTGAGTTGGAGTTTCACTCTGTCGCCCAGACTGGAGTGCAGTGGCCGCTACCAGCCACCGCAGCCTCAACCTGCTGGGCTCCGGCAATCCTTCCGCCTCAGCCTTCCGAGTAGCCAGAATTACAGGTGCACGCTACCATGCCCGGCTAATTTCTTATTTATTGTAGAGATGAGGTCTCGCCAAGTTGCCCAGGTGGGTCTTGAACCTGCGGGCTCAGGCAATCCACTCACCTCAGCCTCCCAAAGCGCTGGCATTACAGGCTGAGCCACCGAGCCCAGCTTGTTTATCCTTTCAAAGAGCCAGCTTTTCATTTAGATAATTCTTTGTATGGTTTTTTGTTTGTTTGTTTGTTTCAATCGCATTTAGTTCTGCTCTGATTTTGTTATTTTTTTTCTTCTGTTAGTTTTGGGTTTAGTTTGTTCTTGTTCTTCTAGTTCCCTTAGGTGAGATATTAGGTTGTTTATTTGAGATCTATCTTCTTGATAGTGTTTAATGAATTTTTTTTTTTTAGTTGGAGTCTCACTCTGTTGCCCATACTGGAGTGCAGTGGCCGCTCCCAGTCACCACAGCCTCGACCTGCTGGGCTCCGGCGATCCTTCCGCCTCAGCCTTCCGAGTAGCCGGAATTACAGGCATGCACTACCACGCCCGGCTGATTTTTTGATTTATTGTAGAGATGAGGTCTCGCCAAGTTGCCCAGGCGGGTCTCAAACCCACGGCTCAGGCAATCCACTCACTTCAGCCTCCCAAAGGCGTGGGATTACAGGCTGAGCCACCAAGCCCGGCAGATAGTGTTTAATGTTATAAACTTTCCTCTTAGTACCAATTTTGCAGCATCTCAGAGGTCTTGGTATGTTGTGTCTCTATTTTCATTTGTTCAAAGACTTTATTTTTGTCTTGATTTTGTTGTTTTCTCACAAGTCATTCAGGAGCAAATTTAGTTTCCATGTATTTGTGTAGTTTGGGGAGTTCCTCTTGGTGTTGATTTCTATTTTTATTCTGCCATGGTCAGAGAAGATACTTAGTATGATTTTGATTTTTTTTTTTTTTTTTGAGAAAGCAGGATTTATTGAGAGGACAGAGAAGCTCCCACGGTGGGAGGGGACCCGACAGGGCTGTCCCGATTTTGATTTTTTAAAAATTTACTAAGATCTGCTTTATGACTGAGCATGTGCTCGATCTTAAAATATGCTCCATGTGCGGATAAGAAGAATGTATATTTTGTGGTTGTTGGGATGAATATTGATGTCTATTGGCCCAATTGGCAAATGTCAAATTTAAGCCTGAAATTTCTTTGTTAGTTCTCTGCCTTGATGATCTGTCTAAATCTATTAGTGTGAAATTAAATTTCCCCCACTATTATTGTGTGGCTATCTAATTCTTCTCTTAGGGCTAGCAGTAATTGGGTAAAGTAAATCTGGGTGCCCCATAAATGTTTAAGATAGTCAAAACTTTTTGTTGGATTGAACTCTTTTGTCATTAGGTAATGTCCTTCATTGTCCTCTTTTACTGTTGTTGTTTTAAAGTCTGTTATATCTAATATATAAATAACCATCCCTGCTCTTTTTTGTTTTCCATTTGCATGATAGATCTTTCTTCATCCCTTTATCTTGAGTCTATGGGTGTCATAAGAAGTGAGATGGGTCTCCAGAAAACAGCAGAAGGATGAGTCTTATTTTTAAAAATTCAATTCGACAGTCTATGTCTTTTAAATGAGGCATGCAGGTCATTGACATTCAAAGTTACTATTGATGTGTGGGACTTTGTTTCCATTACAATGTTGTTAGCTGATGGCTTTGTGGTTTTGGTTTTAGGGTTGCTTTATAGGGTCTGTGGACGATGTACTTATATGTACTGTTGTGGTAGGAGGTATTGTTCTTTCTTTTCCATATTTAGAACTCCCTTAATTATAGCTTATAGAGCCAATCTGGTGGTGATGAATCCTTTAGTGATTGCTTGTGTGAGGAAAACATTATTTTTTCTTAGTTTATGAAGCTTAGTTTGGCAGTATAAGAGATTCTCAGCTGGAGTTTCTTTTCCTTAAGCGCGTTAAAAATGGTCCCCCAATCTTTTCTTGCTTATGAGTTTTCTGCTAAGAGGTCCATTCCTTGGTAGATGGTCTAGCCTTTCTCCCTAGCTGCCTTTAAGTTTTTTTTTTTTCACATTGACCTTTGACAGTCTAATGAACTATGTGCATTGAGGATGGTTGTCTTGCATAAAATCTCACAGAAGTTCTCTGAATTTCTTGTTTCTGCATGTCAACCTCTCTAGAAAGTTTGGGGAAATGTTCTTGGATTATATCCTCAAATCTTTTTTCAGTTTGTTTCCATTCTCTTTTTCTCTCTCAGCAATGCTAATCAGTTGTAGGTTTGGTCTCTTTACAAAAATCCCATATTTCTCAAAAGCTTTGTTCATTTTTTTATTATTTTTTCTTCAGCCGGGTTGATTGTCTTCAGGCTCAGAAATTCTTTCCTCTGCTTGGTCTAGTCTATTGGTAAGGCTTTTAACAGTATTTTGAGATTCCTGAACTGAATTCTTCAATTTCAGAAGGTCAGTTTGATTCTTTCTTAGAATGGCCATGCCTTCTTTCAATTATTCATCATTTTTATGGTTTCTTTCTTTAAGATGTCTACTTCCTCTTGGATCTTCATTGAGTTCTTTGCCATCCATATTCCAAGTTCTATGTCTACCATTTTAGACATTTCATTCTGGTTAGGATCCATTAATGGTGAGCTGGTACAATCCTTTGTAGGTGTAAAACTCTCTGGTCTTCGGTATTGCTAGAGTTCTTCTGCTGGTTCCTTTTCATTTGGGGGAGTTGACTCTTTTTTTTATATTTGAATTTGCTATCATTGGGATGAGGATTTTTGAGATTTTCTTCGTTTTTCCCTTTTTGGCACAGCCACGGTGTCTGTTGTATACGGTCAACTGGCTCTGTTATTGCCCCACTTCTGCATTCTCTCCCTGACCCACCAGTGGCATGGATGAAGGCAGCAGCGGTGGCAACTGGGAAGGGCAGAAAAGTGACCTCTGGGAATTGAGCTGTTAGAGGAGGGCTGAGTCACAGCTACAGTGTTCAGGCATGGGTGGGGCAGGGGACAGCTGCCGGGGGGCCTATTGTGGAAGCAGGTAAGCTCCAACTGGCAGGAATTTGTGGGGGGCAGGGGTCTGTGACATTCATCCTGGGTATGTATGGAAGTGCCTTGTCTCTCCACTCCCTTCTTGACCCACAGGCAGCAGAGGCAGAGGCAGCGGAGACAGCAGCTGGAAAGGGCACAACAACTACCTCTGAGAATTGGGCCCTCAGAGAAGTGCTGAGTCATCATTACAGTATTCAGGTGGGCACAGGGTGGCTTAGCTATAGCTACTCCTATTGGGGCCTGCCATAGAAGCAGAGAAGCCTCACCTGGCCAGGAGCTGTGGAGGTGTCCTGCCTCTCTTCTCTCACCTGCATATGGCAGAGACAATGGCAGTGGTGGCAAAGGCTATGAGAGACCTTTCAGTGCCTCTAGAAGCTGGTAGTCTCCAGGAGTCAAGTCATGATTGAAATATTCAGACAGTAGGGGCCTATCTTCAAAGCAGATAAGCCTTCCTTGGCAGGGAGCAGCAGAGGAAGTAGGGGCATGAAACACATGGTCTGATGTTTCTGTCCTTCTGTGGCAATGGTACACATACTGGGGGTGAGCAAAAGTATGCAGTCTTCCTCCTTGGCAAGGTGGCAGCAGCTAGTGACTGACAGCTCAAGGAATAAAAGCTCATTGGGTTCCACATGAGATTGAGCAGTGCCTCTGTCCAGACTCCAGGTGACTTCCTGAGTCTGGCTGGAGAACAGGCATGTTGAAAAAGTTCTGTTATGACTAGGGTTGGAAAGGTCCATGGGAAAGGTGTGGAACCCCAGGGATTCTCTCACTCACTCACCCCTTCCCCATGTTAGGAATCCTCTCCTGGTTCTGCATTGGAGTTAGTTCTGCGGGTTGCCTGGCATCACTCTCTCCAGCTCTTCATGGTTCCCATCGCTTCTCTGGTGAACTTCACTGTGCTCTCCCAGACAATACACTTGAAGAGCTGGTGTCTATTCATTATTACAGTCTCTCTACACTAGAGAGTTGCCCACTAGCTGCTTCTAATGAGCAATCTTGAACCAGAAACCCCCTTTCCATTCTTTTAATGTTGTCTTTCAAAACTGAAATTTTTAATTTTAATAAAGCACAGTTTACTAATTTCCTTTCTTTAAAAACAATTTTTTTGAGTCAGTGTTTCACTATGTTGCCCAAGCTGAAGTGCAGTGTCATGATCACAACTCATCACAGCCTCAACTTCCTGAGCTCAAGTGATTCTCCTGCCTTAACCTCCCAAGTAACAACTGCATTCCATTTTGGGCAACAGAGTGAGATCCTGTCTCAAAAAACAAAAGAAAAACCATGTGGATACATACAAGAGAATGAAGTTAGAACCTTCCTAACATCACACACAAAAATAAACTCAAGCCGGGCTCGGTGGCTCAGCCTGTAATCCCGCGCCTTTGGGAGGCTGAGGTGAGTGGATTGCCTGAGCCCGCGGGTTCGAGACCCGCCTGGGCAGCGAGACCTCATCTCTACAATAAATCAAAAAATCAGCCGGGCGTGGTAGCGCATGCCTGTAATTCCGGCTACTCGGAAGGCTGAGGCGGAAGGATCACCGGAGCCCAGCAGGTCGAGGCTGCGATGGCCGGGAGCGGCCACTGCACTCCAGTCTGGGTGACAGAGTGAGACTCCAACTCAAAAAATAAATAAATAAATAAATAAACTCAAAACATGTCAAAGACCTAAACGTAAGAGCTAAAATTAAAACAAACAAAACATAGGGACAAGCTTCATGACACTGGATTTGGTGATGAATTTTACATATGATATCAAAAGCACAGGCGACAAAGGAAAAATCAAATACACTGGACTTCACCAAAATTTAAAACTCTTATGCGTTATTAATATGACCAAACAAGTAGGCAAATACAGAATATGAGACATTCCAAAAGATAAATGTAGGGGTGCTATATAAGATTAAAAAAGACTAAAGAGACAACAAAAGGCAGTATGTAAAGTCTGATTGGATCCTGGATTGTGGCTTCGGTGGGGATGAGGGGAGAACTTTAATAGACATTCTTAAGGTAATTGGGAAAATATGAGTCTATTTAAGTGTGATAATAGTATTGTGATTATGCAGAAAAATGAACTTTTGCTTAAGAGATGCATACGAAATAGTGAAGAGTAAAGTGTTAATAATGTTTGGAGCATTTAAGTGGTTCTGCCAAAAAATTTTAGAAAGAGAGGGAAAGAAAATATGGTAACAGGCTGGGCTCGGTGGTTCAGCCAGTAATCCCAGCACTTTGGGAGGCCGAGGTGAGTGGACTGCCTGAGTCTGTGGGTTCGAGACCAGCCCAGGCAACTTGGCAAGACCTCATCTCTATGACAAATAAAAAATTAGCCAGGTGTGGTAGCATGCACCTGTAGTTCCGGCTACTTGGAAGGCTGAGGCAGAAGGATCACCAGAGCCCAGTAGGTTGATGCTGAGGTGGCTGTGACGGAGTGAGACTCCAACTCAAAAAAAAAAAAAAAAATATATATATATATATATATATAGCAACATAAACAATTGTCAAGTTTCAGTGGAGGGCATATGGATGATCATTGTACTACCCCTTCCTCTGTTTTATAAGTTTAAAATTTTTCAAAGTAAAAAGTTTGCAGTCAAAAAGCTGTGGACCGCCGGGCTCGGTGGCTCAGCCTGTAATCCCACGCCTTTGGGAGGCTGAGGTGAGTGGATTGCCTGAGCCCGCGGGTTCGAGACCCGCCTGGGCAGCGAGATCTCATCTCTACAATAAATCAAAAAATCAGCTGGGCTATGGTAGCGCCTCCCTGTAATTCCAGCTACTTGGAAGGCTGAGGCAGAAGGATCGCCGGAGCCTAGCAGGTCGAGGCTGCGGTGGCCGGGAGCGGCCACTGCACTCCAGTCTGGGCGACAGAGTGAGACTCCAACTCAAAAAAAAAAAAAAAAAAAAAAAGCTGTGGACCATTACATGTGCAACTATAGATGGATAAAATAGTGCATTTTATGCTTTGGGAAATCTACCTAAAGGAAAAAGAGAGAGTTGAGAGTATTTAACACTATGGAGCTAATGTAGAATTGCTTGGACTGCTCTGCTGTTCCATGCTCATCTGCCATGACGTAAATGGTATTCCCTGGAGTCGCATAATGCTGTGGCATGGGTACAGTGGTGTTGTCTTGTTGAGACAGAGTTAGAAGAAATCATAGAATCTTCATGCAGAATTGAAAAGAAAATAGAATATGATAAATGTACTTTTGTATAACTGATAAAATTACTTCTATATTTCATTTATGTATTCTATATTTTTTAATTTAATATTTTATTTATATTTTAATTTATTTACTTTTTATTTATTTATTTATATTTATTTTTAATATTTTATTTATTCTATATTTATTGTCAATTTTAGAGTGCACAGAAGGCATGATGAATTGGTCAAAAGTCAAAAGCCTCAAAAGCAACCCAAAATGTCCGCACACCTGGATTCAAAGATGGAGGCGGTGGAGGTGGGAGAGGTCGGCCTTCTTTGATGGCTAGTGTACACTGCTTTGCTGATCTAATAGCATTAATAAAATCTTCATGTTGTTGTCTCCAGTTAGACTTCCTCACAGATTGAGACTGTAAAAAAATAAAACCAACAAACACTGCTCTTGACTATATACCTCTCCATTACAACGTTTTTAAAGCTGGGATTTAAATATACAGAGAACAGGACTGTGAAATTTGTGGAAAAGGATAATTTGTTTTTCAAAAGAACTACTTAAGGCGTTTTGGAAAATACAGTAATAAAATTTGCAAGTCACAATAGTGACAGAAAACGCAAAATAAAAATCAGAAAACCTAACTTCAAAACTTTAAAGGAAGATAAATGTAAAATTAAAAATGACTCTCTTCTCAAGTTAATTGCTATATTTAAAGCCATTCTAATGAAAATATAAACAAGATTCTTTTTTGTCACATCTGGAAAGTATCTGAAATATATTTGGAAATCTAAGTAAGACTAGAAAACAGCAAAGGTAAATAATACATACACTGTACTGTCAGGCAAAAATGAAACCAGAAAGCCCAGAAATAGGCTTTAATATACTTAAGAATGTAGTAAAGAACAATAAAGAAGATATCAATAGTACCTTGGAGTGAGGAGTCTTCCTCACAGTTGGAATGTCAGTGCCTTGTAATCGTTGCTTCAAAGAATTGAAAGGTTTACGCTTTTTGTTGAAGAGCTTTTTACATATAGGTCCATGCCTTTCCTGGAAAAAGGTAGGGATTAGAATTTTTAAAATTCATTATCACAAAGTTTTGAATGTCTAGGTATACTTAGCCCCACCACAGTGGCTAGGTTGCACCTCAGAGTTTAGTTCATACTATAACAGATTGCAGCAGAGCAAATCCATCTGGCTCTCTTCACCCATGTTACACATAAGTAGCCCTCTGTCCTCAGAGGGGACATCATAAATCTAGCAAACCACTCTAATGTCCCCTCTCAGGAAACATTAAACTTAAATTAAACATTACAATTAAAAAGATTGCTGGTGCTTACACAGGACAACTTTATGCAAGTGCTAATTTTTCAAAAATGTATGTTTCCTTGAAGTTTTCCATTCAAAAACAATGAAAAACCTATGTCCCATTTGAAATTTTTCAAGCTCTGATCGATCAGTCGAGAAGTGGTTTTCGGGAATCATGACTGCATCCTTCCACATCACCTTCAAACAACAGACTGGACAGTAAATTGCATATTATTAATGTGGGAAGAAGAAAATGAGACTGTGTTGTCTGCTTCAATAGAAAAAAACCAGATGGAAGATGTCAAACAAATTACTATTGCACAACGTATATCAGTGAACCTGCAATGCATGTCGGTGTCTGTTTCACACATTACCACATGTAAGAAAAATATAAAAAATTTTGATTTTTTGTTTCATAAATAAGTTCCCCAATTGTAAAATTCCATTATAAGCCAAATATAACAATAAAATAATAGGTTCCAATGCCATACTATTTAATATGAAGTGATTTGTTTTTCACTGTTTTGTAAAAAAGTACAAAAAGGTCAGTGATCTGCGAGATGTCTCTGAGTACAAAGGGCTAGATGTCATGTTTGGACAAAGACAAGAGAAGGCCTTTACAGCCATAGAAACTTACTTCAAATTTGGATTCATAAATTTAACTCAAACATGGGTAGTATGTTCTTTGCTTCACCACTAGTCCTTTAGTACTCAATACGTCTGGTAAAAAAACTGAGGAACCAACACACAGAGCTTTCCCTGTGCAGCAACTTTATACTCTTACTGCACCATGATGGTATCTTTGGCCTCTCCTTGGTATATGTGTAACACATAATAGCTATCATTTATTTACACAGTTGTTTTGTCTAGATCCAACAAAATACAAGCTCCATGAAAATCACTGTACTTAGCTAAGAACAAGTCATCCCATTTTAAACTAAAGTGTAGAGAGGTATTATATCACTCGATCAAATGCTCTTGCTAGCCTATAAACAGGCTTAGGAAGTGAAACTCAAGGGTACTCAAGACATGTTTGACATTTAGAGATCTGTCTTCTCACGGTATCTCCTAGGTCTCAAATCGATTCTCAGGGGATGCACTCTGGGTTGGCAAAAGCAACAGCAGTAGACTGGTAGATTACAGGACCACAAGAGGCTCTATGAGCTCCCCTTTTAGTTTTTAAAATTTTAAAAAAATAAAACCTACAATTCATTTTGCAGCCCTTTGCCCCAAATGTAGTCAGGCTTATAGTCCAAATCCTTTAAGTTCTATAAGTCTCCTTGATCTAAAATGTCAAGTAATAACTGCATTATCATCTTAGATTGTTTTTAAAAATCATTTTTCTTGGGAATCTCTTTATAACATTAGAACATACTATTTGGTTCCCTCATTTTGAAATAACTTTATTCAACTTTATAGCCATCAGTCAGGACACTTGACAAGCAGTTAGCTTGAATCAGGATAGCAATTTGATCTTGGAACAGGCCTTACATCCATGTATTATTTCATTCAAATGGCATAAAACCCCTGAAATCAGAAGGTTCTGTATACGTGGCAAAGCAGAAAACAGGAAGGTTAAAGGACTTGTCAGAATTAGTGACAAATTTACGGCTACAAGCCAAGTTTCCAGATGTCTGAAATTCAATGCTCATTCCTCTTGACTAGCTAATTTCCCTGGTGCTTTGGCCTTGAAATTTGAATTTTTGATGCTTAAAGAAAAGGCGGAAGAGCCAAAACCTCTCAAGGGATCATTGACTGTGCCAAGACACTTCCATTTGGCACCCTTTTAAGAGGACCACGTTTAATAGGGTCATTTTTGAATGAGGCAACATCAATCTGGCTCAGAGTCCTCTGGGCCCACCAGCCATAGGTTATGTACTTCTCCTCTTCCCTTGTTTTCCCTCCACATCTGTCTTTAATCTTCGGACTGTCGCCTCCTCTCTGACTTGACAGTTCATTTAACGCCAATGAAACACATCTACAAAATGTCTTTATGTTTACCAGAACATCTGCTGCAAAGCGCCTTCCACAGACTTCACAGGGAAATAACTCCTGATTGCCATCTGCATAAGATTCAAGAGCACATTATGTTAGTTTCGTGAAATTGCTTGGCCAAGAATAAATGACAGACTGGAGGTGACCTCAATAGCCTGATAGCCTCACTCTCTTTTTCCTCCCCACCAACTGTTTCCTCCCCTTAGGAAGATCCTGAGTAAACTCACCTGTGTTTTTCTTTCCTAAAATAAACTTCTCACTTCACTAAATAAGTAAATCCCATAGCCTTCAGGCAACCAGGGTAAAATTATTTGATTTTATATTTATAGTTTTTTTGGTTTTTTTTGAGTCAGGGTCTCACTCTGTTGCCCAGCTGGAGTGCAGCGGCATGGTCATGACTTACCTGAGCCTTGACCTCCCGGGCTTAGGTGATCCTTCTGCCTCAGACTTCCAAGTAGCTGGGACTACAGGCATGTACCACTATGCCCACTATTAATAATTTTTTTAAAAATTTGTGTAAAGATGAGGTCTGGCTGTGTTGCCTAGGCAGTTTTTGTATTCCTGGGCTCAAGCAATCCTCTTGCCTCGGCCCCCCAAAATGCTGAGATTACAGGTATGAGCCACCACATCTAGCAGTATTTAATATTTTCTTAAATGAAGCGCCTGATAGTTTTGCTTCAGACATAGTACAATGTTAATACCTGAATATACATTCAGCCATAAACAACCCAATGGAAACATCTTCAGGAGTCCTACTAGAACATAAGTTCTACACAAGCCAAGACTGTCTGTTATATTTCCAAATCCCTTTAAGTACTTGACCCATAGTAAGGTGCTCAATAAATACTAGTTGAATTTATGAGTCAAACAAGAATTGGGTTTCTACTGTAGGATCAATCATTCATTCAATAAATAATTAGAGAAATATGTGAGAAACCATACATGGGTCCAACATAGAAAGAGAGAAAGTATGCAAGATAAATTATTTTAAGTCAGTGGTCTCCAGTCTTTTTGGCATCAGGGACTGGTTTCGTGGAAGACAATTTTTCCACAGATGGAGTATAGGGTGGATGGGCTCATTAGGCATTAGATTCTCACAAGGAAAGTGGAACCTAGATCTGTTGCATGTGCTGCTGTTCACAGTAGGATTTGCGCTCCTATGAGCATCTAATGCTGCCACTGATCTGCCAGCAAAAGGAACTCCACTCACCACCACTCATCTCCCGCGGCGCAGTTGGTTCTTAGCAGGCTGCGGATCTGATACCAGCCCACTGCCTGAGGGTTGACCCCTTTTCTGAGTGATAGAAAAGTATCATGAGAAAAGCAAAACATTATAGAAAAATGTTTCACTGCATACTACTTTCTTTTGGTTCCTCAGGAGTTGAGTATGTAATGATTAAAAAAGCAGTTTAAGATCTGAGCATGGAGATTTTATATTACACCAATAATCTGGGCTTTATTATACAAAAAGACTAATCAGGGACACCAAGTTGGAAGAACCTAAACAGAGCTGTGGAAGATTCTTGTGACAAAGGTGAGGAGGGATGAATGGGTTGGGGGTGGAAGGAGAGAAGACAGTTTAGTTGAAAAGCTGAAGGTGGAAGTCTGATACGAAAAAAGGAAATGGGAGATGCTATTTCAAAAACTCTACAAAGTGACTAGATGTGTGTGTATGTGGGGGGAGGATGGGGGATGGCAGAGAGAACAATGCCAGAGGACTATGTTAAATTTAGAGGCCAAAAGACTGAGAAGATGGTAGGGTTGTGGATAGAAGATAGACAAATGGAACCTCATCAAACTGAAAAACTTCTGCAAAGCAAAAGAAACCATCAAGAGAGCAGGGAGACAGCCCACAGACAGCCCAGGAAAAAATATTTCCCGATTGCATATGTGACAAAGGCCTAACATCCAGGATTTACAATGAACTCAAACATGCCAAAAGTAAAAAAACAAACAGCCATATTAAAAAGTGGGCAAGAAATATGAATAGATACTTCTCAAAAGAAGACATACGAGCAGCCAACAGACCCATGAAAAAAGCTCAGCCTAACTAATCATCAAAGAAATGAAAATCAAAACCACACTGAGATATCATCTAACTCCAGTCAGGATGGCCATCATTAATAACTCAAAACAACAGATGCTGGAGAGGACATGGAGAAAAGGGAACACTTCTACACTGTTGGTGGGAATATAAATTAGTACAACCTCTATGGAAAACAATGTGGAGATTTCTAAAAGATCTAAAAATCAACCTTCCATATGATTCAGCAATCCCCCTTCTGGGATTGTACCTGGAGGAATTCAAATCATTCTATAAAAAGATACCTGTGCATGCATATTTATTGTAGCACTATCCACAATAGCACAAACATGGAACCAACTATGCTGCCCACTGAAAGTGGACTGGAATAAAAAAATGTGGTACATATACACAATGGAATATTATGCAGTCATAAAGAAGGACAAAATTATGGACTTTGCAGCAACTTGGATGGATTTAGATTCTATCACTCAGTGATCTATCACAGAAACAAAGAACTGAGTACCACATGTTCTCACTCTTAAGTGGATCCTGAACATTTATCATAATACTACGTCAAAGAGATTGGCAGTAGCAGTACACTGCCTGGGGGAGGAAGGGGGCATATAACATCAATAAGGGTACCTGATGCCAAAGTGAGGATCAGTGGGAGGCTCAAACTTCACCTGTATGATGACTACTTATGTACCTAATCCTGAATTGTACCCCACATCTGTAAAAAAAAAAAAGAATGGCAGGATTGATGTAATTTGAGCATCAGTTTGTCACGGTAACTGTTTAGGGTCCAAACACTCATTAATAAAGAAACTGGGCTGGGTGGCTCACATCTATAATCCCAGCACTTTGGGAGACCAAGGTGAGAGGATTGCCTGAGCCCAGGGGTTCAAGACCAGCCTGGGCAACTTGGCGAGCCCTCATCTCTACAATAAATAAAAAAAATTAACTGGGCTTGGTGACATTGCCTGTAGTTCTAAGGTGGAAGGCTCACCTGAGCCCAGCTGTAGTGGCCGTAAGTGTGCCACTGCACTCCAGCCTGAGCAACAGAGCAAGACTCCAACTCAAAAAGGAAAGAAAGAAACCGAATAATGGTCACAAGACATATAGTCATTATTAATCAATAGCTGAGATAAGATAATGCCTGCTTTACTATAAATACTATATGAAAACTTTGTTTAAAGAAATGGGTTTTTGGTAGATATGCAGCCTGTTCCCTGATCCCATGGTATTAGAATAAAACTCCTTACCTCCCCCCGGCCCCAAAACAGAAAACTTGAAAAGAGCCATCTTAGGAAGAAAAATGATCTCAGCTTTGGAAATACTGAGTTGAAATAGAGTCATCCAGCCAGCAGGATGGAAACAAGGGAGATCAGGGTTAGAGACACAGATGCAGGCTTTGAGGAATGAAGTAAAGGCATGATATTGCCAGGGAAAAAGTCATGGAAAGAGAAGTACAGAGATGATCCTTAGGGAAACATATATAAGGGCCAAGAAAATGATGATGATAAGCCAGAAGGAGAAGCAGGAGAGAACAAGGTCATGGAAACCAAGGGAAGACAATTTGAAAAAGGAAGGCCTGGTTAACAGGAAGCAGATGGTAACTTGTTGAAGACATTGTTGATTTAAATGGTTTCTTCTCACGCCTGCTAATTGGTATTGTATTTTCAACACAGGTCATCCATCATAGCAGAAATGCCTCTCTCTTTCCCTTTTCTTTTGGCCTTCTAACTCTGTAAAATCGGCTCTTCTTCTTATTTTTTTCCAGCAAGGATACCCCAACCTGAAACTACACATCTTGATTATAAAACTGTTGATTTTTTCTAAAACACTAGTGAAGGATAATCTATTTTTATGAATATTTACAGCAACATTTGTATGATGCTTTCCTATGTCCTCTTATGTGCTCCTCACAGTAACTCTGTGAGAAAGGACAGATACTATTTTAATTTTACAAATGAGAAAATGAAGGGTCGAGGTTAAGTGACTTCTCTAAGACCACCAGTGGTAAGTAGTAACGTTAAGACTTGAATTTGAGTCTCTAACTCTGCAAGTATTAAGACTACTAATTCAATCATCACCATAACTAGAGATATGTCAGTGCTAACCTGCAAAGTAACTGGTCCCTAAAGGATCGACAGCCTTTGGTTTAAATCAGTGAGTTTTAAGGAGTTCAATGAAGTTAAAGTAGTGAAAGATATAATGTGATAGTGTAGTTCAACACTTGGATATAGATGGACCACATTCTGAATCATGTTAACTTGGGAGCTTTGAAGGAAGGAAACAACTACCTAGCTAAAAGAATCAAATATAGAGGTAAATGAGGTGTACAGTGCTTGTTACTGTGTGCTGAATCACATGGTGTGTGTGATTGCCAGAACCTTAAAAGAATCCTTTGAAACAATCAAAATGCCTTTCAATAGGTTAATGGTTAAACAAACTGTGGTATATTCATACCCTGTAATACTATCCAAAAATAAAGAACACTATTGATACATGCTACAACCTGGATGAATCTCAATGCTGAGTGAAAAAAGCCAATCTTAAAAGATCACATACTAGCCGGGCTCGGTAGCTCAGCCTGTAATGCCATGCCTTTGGGAGGCTGAGGTGAGTGGATTGCCTGAGCCCGCGGGTTCGAGACCCGCCTGGGTGGCGAGACCTCATCTCTACAATAAATCAAAAAATCAGCCGGGCGTGGTAGCGCATGCCTGTAATTCCGGCTACTTGGAAGGCTGAGGTGGAAGGATCGCTGGAGCCCAGCAGGTCGAGGCTGTGGTGGCCGGGAGCGGCCACTGCACTCCAGTCTGAGCGACAGAGTGAGACTCCAACTCAAAAAAAAAAAATCACATACTGTATGATTTCATTTATACAACATTTTCAAAATGACAAAATTGTAAAGGTGGAAAACAGATCAGAGATTGTCAAGGGGTAGGGATAACTGGGCCTGGGGAGGAAGGTGGTTGCAACTGTACAGGGGTAAAATGAGGGAGATTTTTGTGTGATAGAATAGTTCTGTAGTTTCATTGTGGTGGTGGGTTACACATATTATAAAATGGTACAGACTATGAACACACATTGTACTAATGTCAGTTTCCTGGTTTTGATAGTGTACTAGCTATTTAAGATGTAACTTGTGGAAAACTGGGTAAAGGGCATACAGCATCACTTTGTGCTATTTTGCAAAACTATAATTATGTCAAAAGAAAAAGTTTTAGAATAATATTGAGTGGTTGGCAAACTGCAGTTGGTGGGCCAAATCTTGGACTTCATAATTTTGTAAAAAAAAAAAAATTTTATGGAACACAGTCATGCTCACTTGTGTATAAAATATCTATTGCTGTTTTCACACTATAACAGCAGAGTAGTTGTAACAGGGACCACATGACCTGCAAAGGCAAAAATCAGGATTTGGCCCTTAACAGAAAGTTTGCCAACTGGTAAATGAGAATACAGTAATTAAAAATAATTCGTGGGAAGGAGAATAACATGGAAAAATGTTAATGATATATTTTATTTGTATAATTTATATATTTACAAATAAGGACTGGAAAGACACACAAAGAATAATTACCTTTCAGTGATATGAATAAAGATATTATTCTTTATTTTCCTGAATTTTCAACTTAATGAAGATTATACATTACTATCGTAAAAGTCAGAATAAACAAGTGACTTTCGAAAAATAAAAAATAATCTCTTTGATAGAAAATGTTCTAGAACTTTTTTCTTCAAAGAGGATTTAAGGGAAAAAAATGTTCTAAAACAGAGTATCAACTTAGCTATTTCTATCCTTCCCCTCTCTACTTGGAGTCATACTTAGTAAACTATTATAGTGGCCACTATTTTTAAACATTGGATTATAATCTTTGAAAATATTAAAATTAGCTGGCTGCAGAGGCTCATGCATATAATTTCAGCACTTCGGAAGTCTGAGGCAAGAGAACTGCCTGAGCCCAGGGGCTCAGGTCCAGCCTGGGCAACTTGGCAAGACCTTGTCTCTACAATCAATTAAAAAAAAATCAGTCGGGCATGGTGGCATATGCCTGTGGTTCCAGCTACTTGGAAGGCTGAGGGGGAAGGGCTGCCTGAGCCCAGCAGATCGAGGCTGCAGTGGCCATGAGTGTGCCACTGCACTCCAGCCTGGGTGAGAGTGAGACCCTGACTCAAAAAAAATAAACAAAATAAAAACGAGAAGAAGGAAGGGATCTGGGGGTAATAATGTATTTGGTTTAGCACATCACAAGTAAAAATATAAGCACTATAAAGATCTCAATCCTTACACAAAACGTGGAGATTAGGTTTAGAATGAGATTGAAAACAAAGTTCTACTTGTTTTTTTTTGGAGTCGCACTCCATCACCCAGGCTGGAGTGCAGTAGCTACCACACCCGGCTAATTTTTGATTTATTGTAAAGACAAGGTTTCGTCAAGTTGCCTGGGCTGGTCTCGAACTCGCGGCTTGGGCAATCCACTCATCTTAGCCTCCCAAAGTGCAGGGATTACAGGCTAACCACAAAGCCTGGCCACAAAGTTCTACTTTTGACCAGACATTCTCTTTCTGGGTTGGAAGTTAATAATGCTTTGTAGAACACTTACTAATCTACATTCTCTTATGCACAGTAGAGAAGAAAAAAGGAAGACATTTTCTCATCTAGATGTCAGCGAGTCAAAGAACTCAAGTTCTCTGCAGTCCAAAACATGCAAATACTTGACAGTATCAACATCTTCCAAGACCCTATGCCAAGGGGATGGCATAGTGACCTCAACTTAACAATTTATCTCAGAACACGAGTCATGAAACAAGAAAATGGCTTTCCTCCCAAATTGTAATACAGCCACAGTAAAGGGACATATAAACATGACAGGGAGAAAACAAAACAAACAAAAAAACCTAAAATCTGGAAAGCTGACAGATATGGTAATTGACTTGGAGGACTTAAAGATACATCAAAATCCACTTCCCAAGCTGACAGTAGGGGAGAACTGACATGTATACTATAGAACCTTAAAAGTCATAGGAACCTCTGGAGCGACATGTACCTCAGTAACTGGGGCAGGGTGAATGAGTAGGAAGAGACTGCCAAGATATGAAGGGTCAAAGGGAAAGTTGTTTGCAAGGAAGTTAAGATTCTTAGATCATTCCCACACCCCCAATTTGGATGTCTGTCCTTCCCCCTTTCTAGCAGATTCTATTTTCTGGAAAGGATAAAAGAGGTCTGTGTATTAATCAATGAGGCACAGCTGAAGGCATGAGTACTACAGCCAAGAGAGACAGGAAAGTAGATATAGATAGATACACATATACAGTTGATTTCCATTATTTGTGGTAACCATGTTCTATGAAGTCACTAAAACCACTGACTTAGCAAATGCTGAATGACTGCTCCTAGAGGAAATACTGGATTAGGTTCCTGTGTGTTTCTGGTCACAAATTTTGTCAATGGATCAATACGAAACCTTATTTTATGTGCGTTTTTGTTTAAAGACATCTTATCTAATATATATGGTTGACTTAATAACATTGAACTCATGTACTAGAATGCATGCCTGAATGCTTACATAACCCACATGTTTTATCCTTAGGGCACATCACACAGCCTTGTGCTTAGAAACACTAGATGGCACTTAAGCACTATGCTTGGTGGCCATTTTCAACAATGAAGTCATCAAAGAAAAAGCACAAAAATGCAAAAAATGTGAACTAGTCTGTGAAAAAAATACTTGTTTACAGTATGAGCACTGAAATAAGAAGGTAGAGCATCACCGGTCCAACATCAGCTGAGAAAATGGGCTGGGCGACTCAACTTTTTTACCATTATGTGCATGTCTGCAAATGACTGTAAAAGTGCTATGACTATTGACGCTGAGGTTGTAAGTAAATTTTAGTGAGTAGGTGAATTTGCAAAAAGAAAATTCATGAATAATGAGGATCAATTATATATCCATGCATGTCTATACATACATGTGTACATATATATAAACTAATGATTAATTTTATGACTAGTAATACTAAAAGCAGAAAATAACCCTATGCCCACCATCAACTTCTTGGCTTACAGAACTCTGCCTGCCAGGCCCTTACCCTCAAGGCAGACTGAAAACTTCCCCAGGAACCTAACCATTACATTAGGAAATACCTAAAGATATTAATATTGAAAGATTCCCCAAACAGCTCACCCAGCCCCCATACAATAAAGCTGTTATCAAATGCTACCCACTCATTCAGAATTCCTGTTCGGTTTTTTTCCCTCTAATCTTAATCATGACCAGGAATTTCATGAGCAGGAAAAGAAAGGAATTTCCAAAGATCTGAGGAAAGTTTCTATCATATAAATCCAAAACAGACCAAAAATAACTAACTAACTAACTAACTAACTAACTAACTAAATAAAAGCAACTTAAAGAAAAAACAAAGCTCGGGGGGGTGAGGGGGAGCCTTAGAGGCAAAATGAAAACTCAATAGGTTAGAAGATAAAATTAGGGAAATCTCCCAGAAAGTAAAATGCCATAGAAATGGAAAAGAAACATCAGAAAATTAGAGTACTAGTCCAGAGTTCTACTCCAAATAAAAGTTCAAGAGAGAAAGAGGAGAAAACACAAGGAAGGAAATAAAAATAATTTTTTAACAACTTCCATACTCCAGCTCTCTTGGGGGGAAAAAAAATCCTGAAATAAAAGACATAAGCCTCCCGACTGAAAGGACTCAATGCAATGGATGAAAATAGATCTATAACAAACACCATTATGCAGTTTCAGGACACTGAAGACAGATTCTACAGACTTCCAAAAAAAAAAAAAAAAGACCAGTTATATACAAACTATCAGCAATCAGAATGGCATTCCCAAACAGCAAAATTGGAAATGGAAATAAATGGAAAAAAAACCCTTTAACTTCTGAAGTAAAATAATCTACAACTTAGAATTCTATACCCAGTGAAGCTATCAATCCAATATGAGTAGAATACATTTCCAGACATCCAAGTTCTCAAAATTTACATCTTACACCCCATCTCATGAATTACTGGAGGATGTGATCCACAAATATGTGAATAAAAGATACAGGAAAGGGCAATTTAACATTGGATGGAGAGAAGGGAATTACCAGGACGATAGCTGGGCACCAGAACCAGAGAGCAACCAGGCCAGGTTGGAGTTGTGTGCGATTAAAGACACAGGCACGTTGAAGGCTATCACAACCTACTCACTTTCTTTCGAATCTTGGGGTATTATATCCAAGGAAGTCTGGCTCCCATTCTCTTGTATACTTGGTGTGTTTAGCCATGTTCCAATAACGTGCCTGCTCTCCCCTGCCTGGACGTTTCGGTTGAGGACATTCATTTTATACCACAAGAAGTTTCTGCATTGATCTTGAGATACAGAGGTAGGTCAAGGTGAGCTTAAAAGCAGAAAATATAAAACAAGCATGCAATCCTCTAAACATATTTTTCTGCAGATCCAGGATGCCTCAACTGTGGTGACTTGTGTTTGCTAAAACTTACTTATCACCTTGCTCACTGACATCTACACATGAGTCTCTTGTAAACCTAGAAGTGTTAGTCAGACCCAGGGACTGTTCACAGTTTGTCTTCTCTAGAATTCTTTCAAGTAATGGTGTCAATTATTGCCCTCAAAAAGTTAGGTTTGTGCTTGTTCCTCAGTTGTTCAAAACTAAACAAGACATTGTATTTATGGCTACCATACAGGTAATTAAAAAAAAATTTGTTTTATATACCACCTTACGTACAGAGTTTTAAGGTAATTTTTTTTTCTATAAAGCTTTTGTAGAGACAGGGACTCACTGTGTTGTCCAGGCTCTCAAATTTCCAGTCTCAAGTGATTCTCCTTTGTCTCCCAAAATGCTGGGATTGCCTGGTTGGCAATTTTATACAATATTTTAAACAATTTTGTGCATGAAACAAAGCCTGTGCTAAGAACTTATGTGTGGAATTTTCTTCTTGTGATGTCACACTGGCACTCAAAATATTCTGAATTTTGGAGCATCTCAAATTTCAGAATAGGGAAACTCAATCTGTATGACAGCAAGGATAGTACCTAAGAATTACCTGAAAGAGTGGAACAAAATTGAAGATGGGCCCACAGGTAATTTCTATGTTTTATTCCTTAGTTTGAATAGTAAATGTTAGCTTTATTATGTATTTTCCCATAAACCTCATAATTAAAATATAAGGCCATTAGAATTTTTAGCTTTTCCTACCCTTTAACTGGAACAAACTTGATAAAGCACACCAATGTCAACACACATGAAGAAACAATACTGAAGTCTTGAAAATGTAACAGTAAAGTTATAAGATGGTTAGAGTTCTGTCCTTTACCTGAGGGGATCTGATGACATCACAAAGAAGGTGTGGATACAGGGCATCACAGCTAACACACACCAATGGTAATAGTATTTGAGATACTTAATCTTACAAAATAACAGTACAGATGGCTCCCAACTTACAATGGCTCAGTTTACAACTTTTCAACTTTGCAATGGTGCAAAAAGTGATACACATTCAGTAGGAGGTGTTACAATACTCTCCTGATGCTGGACAGCAACAGTGACCTTCCCTACCCAGTCATTCAAGTGATCATGAGGGCGAACAACAGATATTCTACATTGTACTGTATTGCCAGATTGATTTTGTCCAACTGTGGGTACATTTAAGTGTTCTGAGCACGTTTAAGGTAGGACAGGCTAAACTATGATCATTTGTTAGGCTACGTGTATTAATCACATTTTTGACTTACCGTATTTTCAACTTATGTGGATGCAAACCCATTATAAGTGGAGGAGCACCTACGGCACTAAAATATGTGACAGTGATTTTAAACAACCATAGACCCTCTTTTCTGTGGTGCCTCGGGGGAGATCAGCTACTTCACGATGAAGGTGAACATCTCCTTCCCAGCCACTGGTTGCCAGAAGCTCATTAAAGTGGATGACAAATGCAAACTTCATACTTTTTATAATAAATGCAGGGCCACAGAACTTGTTGCTGACACTCTAGGTGAAGAATGGAAGGGTTGTGGTCCAAATCAGTGGTGGGAACAATAAACAAGTTTTCCCCATGTAGAAGGTTGTCTTGACCCATGGCCATGTCCATCTGCTGCTGAGTAAGGGGCATTCCTGTTATAGACCAAGGAGCACTGGAGAAAGAAAGCACAAATGTGTTCCGTGTTGCACCATGGATGCCAATCTGAGCATTCTCCACTTGGTTATTGCAAAAAAAAAGAAAAGAGAGGATGGATATTCCTAGGATGACTGATAACGACTATGCCTCGTCAACTGGGGCCCAAAGAGCTAACACAATCTGCAAACTTTTCAGTCTCTCTAATTAAAGAAGATGATGTCTACCAATATGTTGTAAGAACACCCTAGGACCAAAGCACTCAAGATTCAGTATTTCATTACTCCATGTGTCCTGCAAAACAAATGCTGACATATTGCTCTGAAGAAATAGCATACTAAGAAAAACAAGGAAGAAGCTGCAGGTTACACTAAACTTTTGGTCAGGAGATTGAAGGGGGACAAAGAAAAATGCCAGGAACAGATCATCATCTTGGAGACACAGGCTGTCCTCTTTGTGAGCTGCTACTCCTAAGTCTGAGTCTAGTCAAAAATATTTTTTGAGTAACAAATTAGATCAGACACCCCCACCCTACCTAAAAATCAATCATGGACAGTGCTTAAACAAAATAGTTGTTTTAAAATACAAGAGACAGGCTGGGCGTGGTGGCTTACGCCTATAATCCTAGCACTTTGGGAGGTGAGAGGATTGCCCAGGTCCAAGGGTTTGAGACCAGCCTGGGCAACTTGGAAAGCCCTTGTCTCTACAGTAAAATAAAAAAAGAATTAGCTGGGCATGGTGGCATATGGCTGTAGTTCCAGCTACTCGGAAGACTGAGGTGGAAGGATCACCTGAGCCCAGAAGGTTGAAGCTGTGGTGGCTGTGAAAGTATGACTGCACTCCAGCCTGGGTGACAGACTAAGACCCTGACTCAAAAAAGAAAAAAAAAATACAAGAGAAAAACTCATGATTTTGCTCATCTGTGATCTCTTAGGCCTTTCTTTCTTCTCACTAGCCCCAGTAAGTCTGTCTACTGCTCTCTCTGCATTTAAGTAATTCTCTTCTGAAATGTCTTTCCCATCTATCCATTCATTCATACACTACTTAGTGACTGTATCCTGAATGCTAGGCACTGTTCTAGACTCTGGGGATAAAGCAATAAACAAAACCTTGGGGTTTGTTCTAGCGAAAGGAGACTGAGAAAGTCGCCTGTGTTAATGGGTGCTATGGAAAATAAAATGCAGGAGGACCAAGGATACGGGGGGGGGATGTATGTACTAGTTTAAAATACATACTCAGGGAAAAGCCTATAAGAAAGGTGACAACTGAACACCAACCTTGAGGAAGGTTTGTCTGCACTAAAAGCCTTTCAGGGGGAACAGCAAGCACCAAGATACTGGTTACAAGTGGCAGCATCATGAGTTACATTTTGCTGTGTCTACCCTGCCTCCTCAGATGATGTGGTGCCTATACACAAAAACCCTCCAATCTCTTTGGACTCCAATATTTAGCATGGATCTTTCACATTCAGTTCCCAACTTTTTTTTTTTGAGTCAGGGTCTCACTCTGCTGCCCTGATTGGAGTGTAGTGGTACGTACGCAGCCTTGACCTCCTGGTCTCTGGTGATCCTTCCACCCGTCTCCCGAGCAGGTGGGATACAGGCGCACACCAACACATCTAGCTAATTTTTAAATTTTTTGTAGATATAGTTTTGAGAACCTTTAATTGAGATAGCTACCAAAACAAATGGTCAATTCTTTTAGTATTTATATTCCCCATACTAACATAAACCATCATCTGACCCTTTGCTTCACAGGCTGGCATTTAAATACTGTACACTCTCTCCAGTATCCTACTTTTGCAATGACAAACTCTTCAGACAAGGTCTTTCTAATCATGTTGGTATAATAACTAACACTATCAGTTTTTACAACTTTTTAAAGAATCCTACAATAATTTACTTAGATCTAAATGGATCACATATGGTAAAACAAACTAATACCTCCCAGCTTTGGAAAAGCCATCATCAAATGATTGCAGATGAAGACACCTTCTAGTAATTTAGATGTAAATGTAGCTTACCTGCCAGAAATGGTTCTGCCCCAGCCATTCTGTTCCTAACTCAGACCAACAGTGTCCACAGATTTTTCAGCCCAGTCCAGATAACAACACAATAGTCAGGGACACATAAACCAGGACCACTAATCCATTACAAGAAGCCACAGTTTACCAAATAATTAACAATTGTGATGGTGTCATTGCCCAAACCTTGCAAAAGTTTAAAGAAGTTAAAACAAAAAACAACTCATCAAAAACAGGAAAAGTTTTCAATTATGTATTTTAACCAAATGTGAATGGTGCCAAGCATTAAATAATGTTGAGAAGACAAACTTAAACTGAAGTAAATATTTCTGATTTTGAGAAAGGGACTCACTGAAGACAAATACATTTCCTTGTCTATTTCTTCTACTATTCTGTTTCCTGCCTCTATTCCTAAATCCCAAAAGCAAGTCATACAGTAATATAACAAGAAATATGAGTTCAAACAACTTAATATTGTTTTATCATCCTTTTGAAATAGTCCTTTGTATATATAGCAAGGGAAAAATTCACTTCCTAACAGTGAAAAGTTCTCAGGAAAACTCATCTTGCCCCTGAACAGAATAAATTCACCATTTCAAAACTGAGTTTAAC
Source organism: Cephalopachus bancanus (assembly GCA_027257055.1). Lineage (NCBI taxonomy): Eukaryota > Metazoa > Chordata > Mammalia > Primates > Tarsiidae > Cephalopachus > Cephalopachus bancanus. The sequence goes on from JAPVLO010000006.1 coordinate 7,531,549, forward strand.
CAGACCACTTTTCTACTTACAGCAAATTAAACCATGTAATTCCTGAAAAGGCATGGAGAGGTTTCAAAGAAATATTTGAGAACATCTGCAAAAAACAACTATGACAACCATACAAATAAATGAATGTACCAATTCCATTCAAGTTATGAAGATATTTTTCCTTTAATTTATCCAAACATTTCACATTCATGAAGTCATTTATTTCAGAGCAAATCTAAGCTTTAATATTAACCTTTAAAATATTACAATATTTACAAGATGGTTGGTAGGGGTAAGTAACTAGCTGGTATAAAAAGAATACAAATATTGTATTTTTCTCTTTAATATCTGCCAGTAAAAATGGCAAACAGTTTTGCCTCTCTGGAGAGTCTAGTTAATTACTGCATATAATGAGAAACCCCTAACAGGAATGGCACTTTACTCTAAATGTTCCACTGTCTACAGCTTTAGACCCTCAACATTTTTCTTCAAGTTCAGCAGCTCTTTTTCCTGTCTCTTTTTCTCCAGTTTAAATGCTAATTTGTTAGCTTTCTTCTCCACTCTTCGTTCCTGTGCAAGAAAATACTAATATTATTCAAATCTTTAAACTAACAGGCAGTTTTTATGAAAGAAAATTCCCATAAATTTCCCTCCACCAGTTCTTTGTAAGTCTCATATTTGAAAAATATATTTTACCTTGCGCTCTTCTTTTATAGCTTGCTTTCTTGCTTTTTTATCTTCTTTGCTTTCATTTTTAGATCGCGGTTGGGTTGATACCTTAGGCAGATCACTGTCATTAATCATCTGCATTCGCTCAGCTTGTTTTGCTGTGAGTCCTTTCTTAGGTAAGACATTGAGAGGTATTCCTGTTTTAGAAGATATCTGAATTTGTTTGGGCTGAAAAAAAGATAAAATGGCATTCATGTTTCTTATTCCTATTAAAAAATAGCTCATTAATGACATACAACATATTGGTGCTTTTCCTAATATCACTGCTAGTCACAAAAGGACAGACTTACTGTGAAAATTTGCTATTTTCTGCAAATAGCTCAGCACATTAGGACTTACCTTTGGCTGATACTTGATAAGCTGTGGATGGTTGTATAAATTAGAGTATGTGCCTAAAAAAAAAAAAAAATTACTGACTTCCTACTAGATTTGTAATCTTGGTGTTTTCTCAGTACAAAACAACACTGAAGTCTCTCTCTCTCTCTCTTTTTTTTGAGTTGGAGTCTCACTCTGTTACTCAGGCTGGAGTGCAGCAGCATGCTCATGGCCACAGCTGCCTTGAACTGCTGGGCTCAGGTAATTCTTCCACCTCAGCCTACCAAGTAGCTGGAACTATAGGCACACACCACCACACCCAGCTAATTTTTTGATTTATTCTAGAGATGAGGTCTCAACAAGTTGTTCAGGCTGGTCTCGAACCTATGGACTCAGGCAATCCTCTCACCTCAGCCTCCCAAAGTGCTGGGATTATAGGCATGAGCCACCATGCTGGGCCAGAGTCTCTCTTATAAACTGCTTACAACTCAGTAATATGAGTATTACTCTTTTCAAATCATTTTCACAAATTCCCTAAAAGTCTAACTTCTACTCTGTGTACCTTTTCAAAGTTGATGTACTTAATTCTTTAAATTGCTATTATACCTTTAACAGTAAAATGAACACGAATATACTTACTACAAATGGATTCACAATCCCACTTCTCTTTGGCTTCTTCAAGAACTACAGTAATGATTTCTTCTTCCTCAGACTCATCAATCTCATTCATTGGCAGGTCTTGATCCTCAAAGGGTTCAAGGGTATTCAATTTTACACAACTTTTGATTGCATTTTAAAAATGAAGACAGAAGAGGAAAAAAAAACATCATTATGCTTTATGTCACTAAAACTGTACTTTAAGGCCAGTGGAAAAAAAACAGCAATTTTTAAAAATCCACATATTCCTGTGCCCCTGTCACTTCCTATCAAACTTCTTTCTACCTAGCTCTGTCTCTTCCCCTCATTGCGTTCTGGACACTCATTCTGCTTGCTGATAAGTAGGGAAGATCTAGCTGAGTTTTGCAAGATTATAATACATTAAACAAGACAGCAGCTTTCCTAAGAAAACAGCCTTCTTCAAAGCCTAGAAAAGCTTAAGCCCATCTGTCTCTCCAAAACATTCAAACATTCAGTAAAAGTATATACCTCTTTGTCCTGCTGTGGGATCAACATATTAGTGATCGTGAACATCAGACCTTTTTAGCAGATTTAAGCACCATATCAAGTTCTCTCAGAGAAGAGCCACCTTGATGTGGATGCTGATTAGCCAAGTAACTGACTTGCTTGTTTTGCTAATCCCACTGGAGAGACAAATGCTTCTTATCTTTCCATAAGCCATAAACATCTACTTCTCAGAACACCTGGCGTTTCAGAAAGATGAAATAAACAGTATAATTTGACTGTATAAGTCAAAATAATTCTTCAGTCAAAAAGGCTAGAAGCACCATCTTATTTTCTAACCCTCAGTTACCTTATCATGACTCTTAAGTTAAAAATACAGAGACAGTGTTTCCCTGTGTGCTCCATCGTCACATTGCACTTTAGAATTCTTAATACCAAAATGTAGGCAAAACAGATGAGCTACAATGTGAGTCCAAGTTTATCAGAAAACATACCATTTTTTAAACCTCCCATCTTTTTTTTCTTTTTCTGTTTCTTTCATTTTCTTAATATGGATTCTGACTAGGTAGATCTTTTCTTCAATTCAGTTATACAACTATAGACCTTATCTGGAGATTTTTAGAAAAAAAAGCAAAACAGCATTAAACAAGAAAAAGAAAAGTCACCATACTTCTCTGCCTTTTCTTTATAGTAGTCATTTACAACTTCTTGTAAGCGATTGCTGTCTACTTGAATGGAACCCTCCAATTCAGCATTATCCAGAGCTCCAATTTCATCATCATCATATTGCTCATAAAACTTGAATATAAATGGAAAAGTGAAAAACAAATGTACTCATTAAGGCTACAGCATTTAAATATTATTTTCTTAGGTCAATTTTATCCCTACACAGTAGTTAAGCACTATCATAAGATCACAACTACCACTAAAATATTAGCAGGGATTTAACACCATAATAGGATGGGGTAGATATTTCTGCCCAGTAATTTGCGATTTACATTTACACTGAAAATAGGCTTCCACTTCACATATAAATGAAAGGTAGTTAAGTCACTCAGCTTGAAGAATAAAATGCTAGGCAGAGACCTTTATTGCAAACATTTTTGAAGACACTTTCAAATTTCTTGGTTATACAAACAGTTGTTGTAACTGAACAGTCTCCTACCAATATATAACTTCCATTCTTGTTTAGACAACATTTACTGTATTATTCAAATGCTGTTATCACTGGTAGCCTTTGTCAAAGAGTAAGCAGGGGGTGATTTAACTCCTGAAGCGTGAGATTATGCGTATTAACAGTTTACCTCTCCAGAGAGACGAGAGAAACTAATATTTTGTGAGAAGGTAGCTAAGTTAGAAACTTTATCTTAGATTCACCTTAAAAGAAACCATTTCTTCATAAGTGATGAAGAAAGAGTCTGAACTACCATACGCTAGACACCACTCTAGAGCAAAATACAACAAAAATCTCTGCCCATGGGGAATGCCTTCTAATCAGAGATAAATTTATATACATAATAAAGCATGTTAGAGATGATGTGGGGGGGGTGTTAAGTGCTACAGGACAGGATAGGTGGGGCAGAGAACCTGTACAGACTGGCTACAGGATGGGCTCACAAACGCTGGAGCTAATACGTCACAACAGCATCAAATCCAGTACAATACAATTCAAGCTTTTATAGCATCCTATACTCTAATTCCATTCTGTTCCTCAGTGTTAGTTATGTCTGAAAACTCCAAATGAGAAACTAAAAGAAATGAAAATGCTTACGTTCAGACCAAAGCGTTAGGAAAACAGCAACTTATGGATTAGTTGAAGAACTTCAGAATCAAGATGTCAGAACTCAAAAAAATCTGATAAGTCCTTTTGATCTATACACATTCTTTCTCGAATCAAAACTAAGGGGGTTTTAAGCTCTGTTTTAATACTAAAAATTTTAGCTTTTGTCCCAATCTCTCTTTCAATAAAATTTACCAGGAGACAACATTAAAATGTCCCTTATTTTGGGACCTTACCTTCTCAAACCTCTCATCATGTAGGGTCAGCTGTTCGTTTCTCCTCATGACTGAGGAAGTCATAGAATACTCTGTGAAGCGACTTTTCGTTTCCTCACCCCAGAACAAGTGATTTTCGATAGCTCCATGACGTTTTCCATGAGCAGACATATCATCTTCATTGGATAAGGGGCCTGCAGAGTCACAGTCATCATCTTCACTACCTTTTCCCTTCTCATCATCCACATCTTCCCACTCATTATCTTCTTCATTCTCAGATTTCCTAAAGTCAAGGAGTCATACATAAATTACCTGTCAAAATAACTTTTAAAATAACAGAACAAAACAACTTTACAGAAGTAAAACTGGAGGGCATTTCAGGAGAGGTACTTGTCTAGGTAGGAAGACCAATGCTGCTTGACCAATCTGGTATAGTAGGAAAAGCAATTAGGGATAATCAAGACCCAAGGACCTTAGCCCCATCTATTGATAGCTTGTAAAGACCACATGTTGCACACTTTCTGCTTTAAGTACAGAAATCTCAGATTAAACACCCAAACTTCTCTTCCAACTGTAAAGTCCTATGGTCACCATCCCACCGGAGAAGCAAAAGTCAGGTCATCCTGCTTTGAAACAAACCATACACACTGTATATCCATTCCTTCTTCCTCTCCCGTTGGCTTATTGGCCTGAAGAATAAAGTCATCTTCCAGCAGATTATCTGGATTATCAAAGTCAAAATCATCATCAAGAGCTGCAACAATGTCAGGATCAAAATCCAATCGAGGTCCTAGAAGGAAAACAAAAATTGTGCAATAAATCCCAAGAAAGCACAATTCATTCACTTAACTAATACAACCTGAATGTCTATAATACACCAGATTTTATTTGTATACTGAGTGTAAAAGAAGGATGAAGAACTTTAGGTTCAGTTTAGTGAAGAACAGACATAAAGACGAATAATTTCAAGACAAATTTTATAAAAAGGAAAAAAATCCCTCTCCTTTCCTTATCTATTGGTAAAAACACTCTTCCATTACAGATCTATAAAATTAAACTTTGTCTATTTAGCAGAATTCAAAGCTTTCACCTACATGAAGAAATGGGCTTTAGACTCACCCGTCAGAAGTAACTCACATTAACTATTTATAGACGTTACACATTCAGTCTTTTCAGACTATGAGATTTTAATAAATCAATGCCTGTTTCTTCAGCGAATTCTTCCATCTATAAAATTACTAAAGTTCAAGAAAAACCTTCAAGTTCAAACTTAAAAATCTGACACAGCCTGTGACACCCTCTGCCATATGGCCATTGCTTAACTCTGGCCTCATTTCTTTCTAACCCATACCCTTCCTTCTAGGCATGCTAAAATGTATGCAGTTACCTACATTCATGTCTTCTTGCTTTTGCATGTACACTTCTCTGCCTGGAATGACCTCTCTTCCCCACTGCTCTCTCCTTCTACCACCTGCCTAACTTCTATTTAAGAAACCAACTCAGATATTGCTTCCTTTAGGAAGCCTTGTTCAGCTCCCTGAGGCTGCGTTTGGTGCCCCAGCCTCAATATTCATCCATCTATAACTGAAATATTTTGTTTACTATCTTTCCCAACTGAGTAAGTTACTTGAGATCAAGGACTCTGCTTTATCTGGTTTAATCCAAGACTCTACCACACAGCAGTAACTAAAAAATCTAGAATAAACTAATAAAATAAATGAATGCCACAGGGCATGTGAAAGTCAGTAATTAAGAAAACTTATAAGAAAATACCAAACATCACTTCTGTGGAGCTTGTGTTTGTTTTAAAATATAATGTTGCTACTAAAAAAATTTTTTAAATTTCTTTTTCAACATGTCTGGTGTCAATGGCAAAATGAACTTCTATAAAAATACTTGCGTGCTCTTGAGAGAAATTTTGAAAAACAGATTATTTTTCAAAATTACACCGTAAGTAACGAATGATGAATAAAATTGTTATTTTTGTAAGAGGTCAGGTAAGGTAAAAAGTCCTCTATTCGATCACCAAGAACAGGAACTCTATTTTTGAGTTAAAGAGGATCTCCAAATCGGAACTCTAAAGATGTAATAACCTAATGACAGTAATACAAAAGGACATGGGTCACACTCATCCCTTCCTAATAATCTCTATTCTCAATTCCAGACACAATTCAATTGTTTCAACACCTCATTAGAGATTTTTTAAAAATCCTACAACATTATGCTACATTTCTTTATGCAAAACACAGGTTTAACCACATGAAGTTAAATTAAACACACCTGAAACTGGAGCTGCTTTATTTAATAATCCAATATCTTCCTCAAACTCCGATGCAAACACTGATGACGGCAACTTAATTCCAGTGCTCTTGAAAAGGAAATTACACAATGGTTAGATGTGGAAGTACGTCTAAACTGGACTGAAATGTGTCCCTGCAAAATTCATGTCCACCCAGAACCTCAGACTGTGACCATGGATGACAGAGTCATTGCAATTATAATTAGTTAAGATAAGGTCATACTAGATTAGGGTGTGCCCATATAAGAAGGTCTGGTGAAGACACAAAGACACACAGGGAAGAATGTCATGAGATGAAGGCAGATTGGAATGAAGCATCTAGAAGCCAAGAAACTCCACAGACTGATTGCTGGAAACCTCCAAAAGCTAGGAGTGAGGCATGCTAGATTCTCTCTCTGATCCCCCAAGTAAAAAACCAATACTGCTAGTACCTTAATTTCAGACTTCTAGTCTCCAAAACAGTGAAAGAACACATTTCTTTGTATTCAGAATGGTTGTATTCAGCCATCTAGTTTGTGGTCATTTGTTACTGCAGTCCTATGAAACTGTTAGAACTACATTCTGTATTCTCTCACCTGTGTCCCAAGGTTATTTTTTTAATCATATATACTCCATCACCACCCCAAAAGCAACCTTCCTACAATACTTCATGTTTTCTCTAGTACGTTATCCCATTTAAGCCTCAAGTCCCATGAGATATCAGTATGTTTCAATGAAAGAACTAAAGCTAAAGGTTAAATGACATGCCTGCCTGTGACTGTAAAGTTCTGGGATTCATATCTGAGTCTTATCTGAAATTTCAAAACAAAAACTATTTTTCCTCTTAAACTATTATTAATGGCACAGCCTCCGGATTGGCTATCTTAAATCCTAGAGCGGTTATAAATCATCCTCCTGTATAGTGATTTCACTCTGCTCCTTTGAGTACTTTCTTATTTATGGTAAACCAAGCCAAAAACTTCTGCAATTGCTCAGTCTATACTTAATATAACCTACAAACCCACTGCCAGATTAAACTCCCTAATATTTTTATCATGTGACTTTTCTGAACTTATAACCGGTCTTAAATTTTCATTCTACAGTGTTAAAGCACCTTGTTTTCAAGGTCCTATAAAATCAAGGCCTATTCTGTGTACCCAAATCTCCCAATGTTATTCAACATGGTCACGCAAATCAAGTCCAGTTCCTAACTGTCATGTAATAAGTCATGTGCCAGACCCCACAATGATAGCTTATGTCTCTCTTCTTGGCCGAAACCTTCCTTCTTCTCCTTTAATAGTACCCACACTTTGGTGGTCAGCTCAGTTCCTACCTCAAGCATGAAGCCCTTCCTGACTACTATCCTAGAACTCTCCTTTGTGCGAACTCCCTACATTCATCACATGCTGCAATCTACTTAAATAAATCTATTAGTGTGTATTCTCTGACTGATCCTTACTAAGCTTTAGTTTCCTCTCCTCAGCCAACTAGTCAGTCACGTGAGGGTAACCACCGTCTTATCTGTCTCTATGTTCCTCATCACCCATGCTGTTCTCAGTCCAATAGCAGGCACACACCTGGAATGCATGTCTTTACTGTCTCATTGAGGGCACTCTGAATTGGAAGCCTCTGAAGGGCATGAGTAAAGGCTACATGTGGCAGTACACACACAGTAGGATGGCATGGCTTCCAAAATAAGCTTCTCAGTAGCATAAACACAGGCAAAAATCCATTTTTTTGTGCTTTTTTAAAAAACAAACAGCTTTACTAGGTATAAGTCACAGTAAACAATTCACCTATTTGATTGTACAATTTAGTATTTTTAAAAACACATTACAATATTAATTCTTTATAACTGTAGTAAGATCTATGTAGTTTTTCGGTTTTTTAAAGGTACTCTTTGTGATTATCTAACCTTAGAATAGATAATCACAAAGACAACCTAATAGATATAACCCCTTAGAATTTACAGTTTAAAAAGGGGGGAGAAGGTCAGCTTGTGTTTAATGACTGTACCTTTGGGAGACATTTCAAATCTTGAAAAGCAGTCAAAAAAATCCCACCCAGGATGAGAGTTTAGACAATGATTGCTTTTCTTTTTGGAGGAGTGGCAGTAGTTCTCATCCATGTTGAGTTTGTCAAGCTACTTTCTACCATGGAGCACCCTCTTCCCTTCATGTGCAAATCAGGGCCTGCTCAAGTATTATCCATTTCTATGCTGCCTTGCACTCTGTTTCTAGGAATTAGTCAATATTTCTAGTCTTTTCCAATTTGGTGGTTTGTTACAAAGTAAAATAAAACAAAAAGTATATGGAGCTAATTCATATTTTTGTACAGTACAGTAACAGAAGTGTCCATTTAAGAGCCTTATTCTGTTAAAAAGCCAATTAGCAATTACTTTTACTCATAATGAATTAAGGATTAAAAGCTAGTCTTTTACTAGTCAATATAATTCAGCCAAGTAAGACTTTATTAAAACTTTTCTTCGTTAGATAAAGAAGTTGAGCCACTACTGGACCCCTCCTCTCCCTCAATGGGTTATAGAAGCCAGTGAGTCAGTAAGGTAAGTACTCTATTACTGACGGAATAGCCTTAGGGAAGAAGGATTAGAGAAGTTGCTTCTATTATGATACAGATGTGACAGTGGAATCTGGGGCTTTACCAAAGAGCCACAATCTACTTAGTGAATGAAAGCAACAGTTATTACCTCTTTCTTTGGGATGATACCCTGAAATCTAACCCTTCTGCCTCTCCTCAAGCAACAATCTATGAACTCAAAGAGCTACAGTCACATCTTCCCAGTGGAAAGGAATACTCAGACAATGACAGGATTGGAGAACGAAGAGCAGGGAAAACTGGTGCCCTTTTAATCTCTTCCCTTTTGTTTATAAACCTGATGAATGTCTCCTTTTTTTTTTTTAAGTTTCCATTAGGGAAATCCACTCTGTACTAATTAAAAATAAGATAACAGGGGCATACAACACGGGCACCCTTAATATAAACAGGGGAAAAACAGAACTCAAATTAGTAGCACTAATTTCATATAAATAGGTGCTCTCATTTGTACTTAAGACAAAGTGTTGACATAAACTGCACTTTTGTTTACTAGCACGACAGGAATTTCATTAGTCTCTTAATGCTTTCCCTTAATGGTTAGCCTGCAGCTTTTACAAAAGTGTTAAAGATCTGAACTTTCCACAAAAGTTAAGTTCAATTTTAGAACAGAGTTTACTATCCTGAAACAGTTGTTAACATGCAGAACGTCAGCTGCTTTTCTTCTACAAAAAAGTGCCGCTTAATAAGGCCATGTCTATCAATCAAAAGTTCTAAACCTGACAAAAGGCTGTTACTGTTGACACCCGCCACCATAAAAGAGGTGGCCTACTCTCTCCTGATGTATACATGTACACACAAACATACAATTTTTAAGTGGAGGCATAGTCATCTTTGTGCTCGTTACATTGACACCACCTCTCACCCCAAACTGTTATATTGTTCTGAAAATGGTTTCACCTCACTCCCACACTGACTCCCTCCCACTTAAATTGCTAAAAAGTCTTACTGGAATTACTAAAGTTTCTTCTTTCTCATCTCTGCTGTTATGTGCACTGAAAGTACTAGAGGGAATAAGCTCTGAAGGCCCAGATGGTTCCCTCAGGTGCTGCAGATAGTCATAGTCATCATCAAAGAACACTCCATACTTCCTTTGTTCTGCTCGCCTTTCTTCATCATTTACCTTGGATAATAAACAAAATGGAATTAGTACTCCTTTTGAGGATAAGACATAAGAACCTTATAATAAGCACAACTTTCCAAACAGGAGATGGCACATAAACATTTTGGCTGAAAGAAATAAGAAAAAAAAAATCTTGACAAATTCAGGAAACACAGAGCTTCTAAACCAGAGTACTACATAAAACTAAAATGGAATTATATCAATTCCTCCTTTCACTAGACATTTCTGTTCAATAATTTGAGTCAAGAAACAACACATGGCCAGGTGTGGTGGCTCAAGCCTGTAATCCAAGCACTTTGGGAGGCTGAGGCGAGAGGACTGCCTGAGCCCAGGGTTTAAGACCAGCCCGGGCAACTTGGTGAGACCTTGTCTCTATAATATATCAAAAAGTTAGCCAGGCGTGGTATTGCATGCCTGTAGTTCCAGCTACTTGGAAGGCTGAAGTGGAAGGATCACCTGAGCCCAGTGGGTCGACACTGGGGTAGCCATGAATGTGTCACTGCACTCCAGCCTGGGCGAAAGAGTGAGACTCTGACCGCCCCCTCCAAAAAAGAAAGAACAACACACACACACACATTTTATCATTATAAGACTTGGAGGCCCTAAAAGGTAAGTACAGTTTTTTTTATATGCACATTCTTTTTTTTTTTGAGTTGGAGTCTCACCCTGTCGCCCAGACTGGAGTGCAATGGTCACTCCCGCCCACCGCAGCCTCGACCTGCTGGGCTCTGGCGATCCTTCCGCTTCAGCCTTCCAAGTAGCTGGAACTACAGGCGCGCGCTACCACGCTCGGCTAATTTTTGATTTTTGTAGAGATGAGGTCTTGCCAAGTTGCCCAGGCATTCTTTTATATGTACATTTATATGCAGAGAAGCTTCTCAGTGTACTACAAAACTGGCTTTACTGAAAAGCTAAGCATAGCCAAAGTTCCCCAACACTCCCTTTCTTGTTAACAAGTCTAACGGTAAAATAATCAACCTTTTCAAGGCTCCCTTGAAGTTTCCAAAACTAACCCAAAAGTTTAGATGTTTTACATTTCATAAGCAACAAGGAGGCAAAATATAGTTTGTAGTTATGAAATGGCTGAATCTTAGGGAAAGCAGACATTGAGCATATGCTTGTGACCTAAAAATAATATCATGCAGCACTGCTGGTGGCTCAGTAAATATTTACCATTACTCCAAAAGATTTGTTAACTAAAACATCTCAAAGATGCTTTATCCTACCAATCAAAATAAAATGCATGTAAAAATCAGCACATATATAAAAATTAAGTCAGATTATTTCACAGAAGATGTTATGTGAGAATAACAGTTGGCTAACAATTAAAAACTACTAACAGTCCACCTACAAACGCACTGACTAAAGAACAGGACCTACTTTTTGTGTGGGCAACAGAACCCTTTGGGGTGCAGTCTCATCAGCTGCTAAAGGATCTCGTTGGCTCCGATGAACCAAGTGAAAAGACACAGCTTTCTTCTTCTCTATAAAGGGCTTTTTCTTCCTGTGAGGCTTCAAAGGAACAGAATCAGAACAAGTTATTAACAGAACAAAAAAACCCCATAATAATCCCATAGTGCACACATGCATTGTCTATAAATCATGTGAAAGATCAACAGATTTTCTTAAATCTACACGTCCAGCGCAGGCAATACCAGCTGTGTTCTGTAGAAACCATACTTAACCTTCACTTAACAAGCATTTGTTGAGCACCTACTCTGTGCCACACCTTGCTAATGGAAATGTAATACAGCAGTAGGAAAGATTAAGTCCCTATTATTAGGAAGAAAATAAGCAACATAATGATTTCAGGTGAAGAAATTATAACACGCGATGTGAAAATGACTTGAGTTACTTTAGATTGGGTGCTCTGGGGAGGTCTCAGGCAGGATGAACCAGTGTGTCAAGCAGCCTGCATCAAGGAAAAATTAGACTGACAGTTCCAAATAGGGCAAATACTTCATCTCCCAACTAGTAAATAAAATCACAACACAAACAGCTGAAGTTTAATAAGATCCATGGTTCCTTTCCACATTCGTATTTCACTATTCAATCCTGGTTCTCTAAACGGAGGAACTACCTGAGTATATAGCCTTACTTTGGGCCCAACCTTAGACTCTCCCACAAGTTCCTTTACCCTAAGCAAGCAGACAGGTAGACACACCTGCCACTCCAGCGCCTGGAAGATAAGCAACTCCCTCTGCCTGACCCCAAGAAGCACAGGGTGGCACGTTTCTGTCTGGTGTCCCAGATTTTTAGTCAACCGAACGCACGCAGAGCTGCAGGTCCCCAGGGAAGTAAGGGGAGCCCTTCTCTCCCAGCCACTCCCCAGAGAGGCTCAGTCGTGGGAAACTGTAACTTGCAAAGTCGGCCCAGGGTGACGAGGGGGACTCGTTCCGGGTACCGTTCCGCGAGCACCCTCTGGCATTACCCAGACGCAGGCCGCCGTAGCCTCCGGCATTACCGGAACCAGCCCGGCCCCTGTGAAACAGCGCCCCGCCTCCGAGGCAACATTTGCTCACCATGCTGCAGTCCCGCGGCGCTCACCCCCCAAAAGAGTGGTGCCCACAACCTCAAAGCCGAGGGGGCGACTAAGTCTCAGCTCACAACCGCGACTTCAGGCCTCGACACACGTGCAACCCAGGGCTCAGCCGGCTCTGGAAACGGACCAATCGCTGAGTGAGCGCGTGGGTCGAGACAGGAAGTGACGTCACTGACTCCACCTCCCCCAACGATCGCGAGAGGTTATTGGGGGTGGGACTAACTCGGTTGCCACTCCTGAGCGGGCGGCGCTTTTCCGGTTAGACATCACCCACCGGTTGAGAGGAATTCTCGGGCCCCTTTGCGTCGAAGTGCAAACAAAAGGGTTGCTGCTTATAGACGAACCTCCTTTTATAGCGCCCTCTGTCGAGAGCAGACGGCACCCAGTCTAGCACTCTCATTGTGTCCCTTACCTATTTCCAACCTAAAAAAAAAAACTATACATGAGAGTGGCGGCCACCTTCCTGGGTCACCAAGGTTTCAGGTTCCCTCTCTTCTGGTCGGGGGCGGAGTCTGTTGCCTTGGCAACGCAGGACCGGGGCCTCGATGTTGCTGTTTGTACCAGACATCTGTCCCGTGAATAAAACCCCCGAGACTGTTGACTGTGGAGTCATTTGCACTAATAAAACATATCCAGAATGTCTGGTGTCTGCATGTCTTGTTATAAGGTGGTGACGAATATACATTCTCTCCCACGACTTAAACAGGCTATTCTTTCTCAGGAAGATTTCAGGCCCGAGCCGGAGCAATCACATAGTTTTCCTCGAACAAACGAGTGCGGTAAATGCATTCAAAGTCTTACCAGACCTTTTCTCAAATTTGTTTCCCCTTCCTGATTTCTGATGTTGCCCCAATGTCTGAGTTACCTTGGATTGTGTTTTTATTATCACCATATGTGGAGTATTATTCTTTTATTACCATAAAATTTATAGAAACAATGTAAGTTAGGACCACAAAACTTGTCTTGGGATATTGTTTTGTAACATAGAGATAATACATATCACTCCTATGTACTAGGCATTTGTTGTTACTTTTTGTGATATAGAATCAAGATCCATTAGGGCAGGTTTTGCATCTTTTTAATCGGTTTTGTTTACTATTGTCTCTGTCTTCAGGGGCTAGCGTAGTGCCTGGCATGTATATTCAGTAAATATTTGTGTAAATGAATGAATATTCTGGCACTTTACCTGAATTATCTCCTTTCTTCCTTACCACAACACTGTGAAAGAAATGCCATTATCTTTATTACCTTACCAATACTAAAAGATGAAGCATAGGAAAGTTAAGTAACTTCTTTAAGGTGACACAATTAGTAAATGGCAGAGAAAGGATTTGAACCTAAGGAGTCTGATTAGCCACCTAACCACCTTGCTTGCTTTTTTTTGTTTTGCTTATTTTATGTATTTATTATTTTAAACTCTAAACACACTTTGCATTCATTATGTCATTTAATCCCATCAACAAGCCTGTTAATTACGATGAGAAAACACTAAGCCAGTCTCTCAGATGTGGAGTCTGAGGTTCAGAGAATTGAAGTTACTTACCCAAAGTCACACAGTAAATAGTAAAGACTGAAAGCGTAGCCCATCACATACCCTTATTCATATGCTATATTGCTTCCCTAAGGCAGTCAATCAGAAAATTCTGTCCATTCCACCTTCTAAATATCCAAATGTATCATTCACTACCCATTTTATCAAATTTATCATTTTAGCACTCCAATCAAGTAACTTCCCTGTATAACATCCTTTGATACCTACCCTCTGGTCTCAGAATAAACTCTTTGGCTCATCTGGTCCCCAGCCATCAATTTAATATCATTTCCCCTTATTCTCCGACATTCCACTCATAACTCTGCCTTAACAGCTTGTAGTTCCCAAATGTACCTGAAAGATATTGACTCTCCTGCCCACCTAAAGGCTTCTTCCTCTGCCCTCCTTGGTCTTCTTAGTTTAGCCAGCTGTTCCTTCTGGCCATACCCAAGGCTGTCCCAAAAGGAGTGGTGGGGGGATTCCTGCAAGGGACTTCCACAAACCACCCTGAGATGGAGCCAGTTGGAAATTCAAAGAAAAGCACTAACATCACGGTGATCAGTCCAAGGGATTTATTAGAGAACTTACATACAGGGAACTTCAGTGGACAGCAAGAAGAGACGTACCAGGTACGTCTGCAACTAGGGGGTCTAGCTATGGAGTTTATATGTGAGTTTAGAGAATGTGGCTCAGCGCTGGGGCTAGTTTCTTTGTATTTGGCAACATATTTTGATCTTTCAGTGTTTGAAGCAATAACCTACACAACTTTATCAGTGCCTGGAAATGTTCAAGGCCCCGGCTTAAGTTCAAGCCTGCAGGGGAAAAAAACAAAAACAAGAACCCATGCAGCTGGCCAGGTCATAGAGCGGTCAAGGCAATCTGTTTTTCAGTCAGGATACAGAAAGAAAGTGGGGGAACCGAAGGACCTTACACTGTCTCTGCCTGTAGGAAACTTTCTCGTATTTTTCAAAACTAGGGCCAATGCTGAATGTTCTCATTGTATCCTGTGATTATACTACTCAGTGAATTGAATTGTAAATCCTAATTTTCTGCTGAGCACGGTGGTTCATGCCTGTAATCCTAGCATTTTGGGAGGCCAAGGCAAGAAGATTGGTTGAGCCCAGGAGTTCGAAGCCAGCCTGGGCAACATAGCAAGACCTTATCTCTCTCTTTTTTTAAATTTGTATTTTCATCTGACTCTAGAACTAGACTGTAGTCACCTACTTGAAAGCAAGGATCTTTGTCTCACTTATTGTACTTCTTCAGGGCCATGTATAGTGAAGGCCCAATAATTGCAAAAACGGCTCAAAGCACTTTATATATATTTACTCATTAAATACAATGTGCTGGGCGCAGTGGCTCACACCTGTAATCCCAGCACTTTGGGAGGCTGAGGTGAGAGGATTGCCTGAGCTCAGGGTTTGAGACCAGCCTGGGCAACTTAGTGAGACCTTGTCTCTACAATAAATCAAAAAACTAGTTGGGCATGGTGGTGTACGCCTGTAGTTCCAACAACTTGAAAGGTTGAGGCAGAAGGATCGCCTGAGCCCAGCAGGTCGAGACTATGGCGGCCGTGAGTGTGCCAGCCTGGGTGACAGAGTGAGACTTTCACTCAAAAAAAAAATCCTGACAACAGGATTTAAGTAGGTATACTATTATCCTTTTTTTTCTAAGTAGAGATTGAAGAACATAAATTTAAGTTACTTTTGTCCCAGGGTTGAAAGACAGTAAGTGTTGAAGGGACAAAGTAAACTCAGTTGTAGCTTGAGAGTCATACCCTTAACTATTACAATACTATATATTCCATTTATTCCATTTCAAAAAGATATCTCAACATATAAGGTAAGCTTACATGTGTCAGAGACTAAGTGCTGTCTTAATGCTGCAAAATATTATTTGTTACCATTAAAAGCATAAAAAAGCTGAACATAGTGTTTCACACCTATAATCCCAGCACTTTGGAAGGCCAAGGTGGGAGAATTGCTTGAGCCCAGGAGTTTAAGACCAGCCTGGGCAACATAGCAAGACCTCGTCTCTACAAAAAATAAATTAGCCGGGCATAGTGGCGCATGTCTGGAGTCCCAGCTACTTGTAAGGCTGAGGTGTTAGGAGCACCTGAGTCCAAAAGGTCAAGGCTGTGGTGAGCTGTCATTGTGCCACTGCACTTCAGCCTGGGTGACAGTGAGACTCACACACACACACACACACACACACACACACACACAGCACAAATAATTGAAATATTGCAGTAATAATAATAAATCCAAACCAAATTTCTCCTACTCTTTTAGTGGTATCCATTTAAAAGTTGTTGAACAGGATTCTGGTTCATTCTAGGCTTTGAAAATGTTCTTTACATTTCTATGAAACTAACTCACTCAATGAAATTGTGTTTACCATTTCCGCCCCATTTATATCACATTTAGTGCTTCTCCAACTTAGCGAACTACTTTCCATCAGCATCACTCAAGGATTCCCAAGCACCAGGAAACCAATGTACACAAAAGTGGAGGGAAAAAACTACACGTTGAAGCAGTAACTTCAGGAGCTATAAACTACATGCTTGACAATACTAGTAAAGCTTATGGAGGCACTTAATTTATAAAAAGAAAAAGTGTATCAAGACAAATGTACCAGGATATTCATGGTAGCACTGCTTGTAAAAAAGAAAAGTGAAACAATTAAAATTCCATTAGTGAGCTGGTTGCAGAGCCCAGAGTTTGAGTCCAGCCTGGGCAACAGTGAGACCTTGTGTCTTAAAAAAAGGAAAATTCCATTAGTAAGGAATTAATTGATAAAACAAACAAACTATTCATACATTAAGCTATGGTGAAGTTGGTTTTGTTTTGTTTTAGATGGGGCCTCACTATGTTGCCCAGACTGGTCTTGAACTCCTGGGCTCAAGTGATCCTCATATTTCAGCCTCCTGAGTAGCTGAGACAATAGGCATTTGCAACCAGCTTCTGTTTAAAGAATTATTTTAAAAAAGGAAAACATTTTACACAGAAATATAGTGCAAGCACTACGAAAAAAATATCTGCAGCCGGGCACAGTGACTCATGCTTGTAATCCCAGTGCTCTGAAATCAAAAAACTGGCGGATGTGGTAGCAGGTGCCTGTAGTCCCAGATACTCAGAAGACGGAGGAGGGAGGATTGTCCGAGCCCTGGAAGTTGAGTCTGTGGTAAGCTGTTATTGTGCCACTACACTCCAACCTGGGTGGTAACCGAGTGAGGCCCGTGATTAAAAAAGAAACCAGCCGGGCTCGGTGGCACAGCCTGTAATCCCGCACCTTTGGGAGGTTGAGGTGAGTGGATTGCCTGAGCCCCGGGGATTCGAGACCCGCCTGGGCAACTTGGCGAAACCTCATCTCTACAATAAATCAAAAAAAAAAAAAATTAACTGGGCATAGTAGCGCGCGCCTGTAGTTCCGACTACTTGGAAGGCTGAGGCGGAAGGATCGCCAGAGCCCCAGCAGGTGGAGGCTGTGGTGGCCAGGAGCGGCCACTGCACTCCAGTCTGGATGACAGAGTGAGACTCCAACTCAAAAAAATAAAAATAAAAACAAAAGCAAAGAGGGAGCAAACTTGATACTAATATAACCTAGTTCAGTAGGTATTTTTAAAATGTTAAAATCATGACTATTATTTATAAAGTGAGTTAAAGATTTTATTTTACACATTACAGGTTGGGCGTGGTAGCTGATGCCTTAATCCCAGCACTTTGGGAGGTGAAGGGAGGATTGCTTGAACCCAGGAGTTTGAAAACAGCCTGGGCAACACAGCGAGACCTGATCTCTACAAAAATTAATTAGCTGGGTGTGGTGGCTCATGTCTGCAGTCCCAGCTACTTGGGAGGCTGATACAAGAGCATGGCTTAAGCTCAAGAGTTGGAGGCTGTAGTGAGTCATGATTGTGCCTCTGCCCTCTAGCCTGGGCAACAGAGTGAGACCTTCACTTAAAAAAAAAAAAAAAAAAAGGCTGGGCTCAATGGCTCAGCCTGTAATCCAACCATTTTGGGAGGCCGAGGTAAGTGGATTGCCTGAGTCTGCAGGTTCAAGACCAGCCCAGGCAGCATGGTGAGATGCCTCTACAATAAATAAAAAATTAGTGACCATAGTTCCAGCTACTTGGAAGGCTGAGGTGGAAGATAGTCAGAACCCAGCAGGTCGATGCTGGGGTGGCCATGAGTATGCCACTGCACTCCAGCCTGGGCAACGAGGGAGACTCCAACTTAAAAAAAAAAAGGTATTACTTTATGCATTATCAATGAAGGAACTAGTAAGATGTTACATTTATTTCAAAAGGTAATCCTCCTGGGCTCAGGCAATCCTTCCTCCTATCTCCCAAAGAGCTGGAACTATAGGCACATGCCCGGATACTTTTTTGATTTTTTTTTTGAAGAGATAAAATCTTGCTAATGATGCCCAGTCTTGTCTTGAATTCTTGTACTCAAGCAATTCTTCCACCTCAGCCTCCCAAAGTGCTGGGACTATAAGCCTGAACCACCACATCTGGTCCTAAAATCTGCCTTTCTTAGTGTCTAAGTATACAAGCCCGGGGAGTTTTATAATTAAATATGGATATTATATCAAAGCCAAAAGTAATGCATTTGTATTACATTAAATTGTATTTAATAATTATTGGGACAATCTGTATGCACTTGGTGTTAAAGCACTTGTAATTTTTAAAAATACTGAAATGTGGAATCTGGCCTATTAGCCATGCAATTCCAATTTAAACTATGTAACTAACTTTATATTTGTAAGGCTTAAGAACATTTACATTTGTAAATAACACTGAAATGTCTAAAACAACTTGAATTACTGCATTTATAAAAATAATGCATTAGATTGACAAGTGTGGATAAATGCCACATTTGGGCATTTGAAGTGCTTACAGACAAAATCAAATCTGGTAAATGTATATATGTTGTTTTAAGAAACTTTTTTTCAAGTAGCTGGGACTACAGGTGTGTGCCACCATGCCTGGCTTATTTTTTGATTTATTGTAGAGACAAGGTCTCGCCAAATTTCCCAGGCTGGTCTTAAACTCCTGAGCTCAGTCAATAATCCTCATGCCTCTACCTCCCAAAATGCTGGAATTACAGACGTGAGCCACCGCACCGGGTTCAAGAAACATTTTTTTCTTTTTGAGTTGGGATCTCACTGTCGCCCAGACTGGAGTGCAGTGGCCGCTCCTGGCCACCGAAGCCTCGACCTGCTGGGCTCCGGTGATCCTTCCACCTCAGCCTTCCAAGTAGCCGGAACTACACGCTCACGCTACCACGCCTGGCTAATTTTTTTGATTTATTGTAGAGATGAGGTCTCGCCTGCCCAGGCGGGTCTCGAACCCGCGGGCTCAGGCAATCCACTCACCTCAGCCTCCCAAAGACGCGGGATTACAGGCTGAGCCACTGAGACCGGCGTCAAGAAACATTTAAAGAAACTATAATGCTACAGCTGAAGAAGACATTCCGATTATTCCCAGAAAGATGGGTAGCATATTAACACATAAAGAACTCCAGTTGGAGGCAATGGCTTGAACAAAGTTATGATGTTCAAAGAGTGTATCACATACTTGGGGAGCAATGAATTTATTTGATTTGGCCTAAGTGTGAAATAAAGGGAGCATAAACTGGAACTGTGGTCACTGGTTGGACTATAGAAGCTCCTGAGGACCAGAATAAAGCGCCTGGGGGTTGTTCAGCAGGCAGAGGAGACCCACTGGCCAATTGAGAGCAGGAGGGGTGTAAGAGGGACCTTTAGAAAGGCAAATGCGTTCGCAGGATTCAGAATGGTTTGGAGCACTCAAAGGGGTAATGACAGAGATTTCCCAGGTCATCAGGGACTGAACTAAGGAGGTAACAAACTGACAGTGGGAAAAAAATGATTTGTAGCTTCAGTTTGTTGAGTATTGATACAGGAACCATTAGAGGCAAGTTCTTGTCCATACTGGGTGCCCTCTACTCTGGTTTGCCTGACCTGGGCCAACCAAGGTCAAAAGTCCATCCAGAAACAAATCCTTGGGCAGACAAGCACTGGAAATGTTAGTTCTCTACTCCCTGGGATATTTACCAAATTACCAAACACTAGAATCTGCAGCTTTCTTTGGTTAAAATCCTAAGAAATGGGCTTTTAAAAATTTATTTATTTGTATTGGGTCACACACTCTGTTGCCCAGGCTAGAGTGCAGTGGTATGATCACAATGATAATGACTCGTGGTGGCCTTCATCTCCTGGGCTCAGGGGCTCCTTCCACTTCAGCCTCCTGAGTAGCTGGGACTATACTACCGCATCTGGCTAATTTTTTTATATTGTTTGTTTTTATACTACCACATCTGGCTAATTTTTTGTTTGTAGAGATGAGCTATGTTGCTCAGGCTGATCTCAAACTCCTGGGCTAAAGTAATCCACCTACCTTGGCATCCCAGAATGCTGGGATTACAGGTATGAGCTACTGCGCCTGGTAGTGCCAGTTTTTAACAAAAATAGCAACAACAAACCATCACACAAAATTAGGTTCTTAGCTTTTCTCTACAATTGTTCTTTGTTTGTTAGTTTCAAAGTGGGTTATCACTCTGTTTCCCAGGCTGGAGTGCAGTGGTACAATCATGGCTCACTGTAGCCTCGATCTCTTGGATTCAAGTAATCCTTCCACCTCAGCCTCCCAAGTAGCTGAGACTACAGGTGTGCACCATGATGGCTAATTTTGGGATTTTTTTTTTGTAGAGATGAGGTCTCATTATATTGCCCAGGCAAGTCTCAAACTCCTGGGCTCAAGCAATCCATCCACCTTGGCCTCCCAAAGTGCTGAGATTATAGGCGTGAGCCACAGTGCTAGGTCTTCTCTAGAGTTTTACGTGTTCTAATATTAGCAATCACCCTTTAAAAGGTAAAGAGTTCAAAACTCACAAACTGAGTGAGGGTTTGGGTTGTCTGTGGAAAGCAGTGCTAGAAGCAGTAACTCCATGCAGAAGTATGAGTGGAAGCCCACGAAGAGTTAAATCACAAATCAGATGACAAAACAGCCCTGCATAAGATGAAAATTGTCCATTTCTTATCTCATTGGGTTTTAGAAAGTAATGTTACAATGTGGAACCTGGTTTTGTCTGAGAGAGGAATGGAAAGGCAAGTTACTACACTTGCCTTGACCATATACCAATCACTTTCAATAGCATATTTGGGGCCCATTTTTCAAATCTACTGCTAAATTTTTTGGTTCCAGTCTTCCTCTGTTATATATCTGTCCTCTGTCTAGGATAACGGCACCCACATTGCTTTCAACTTTCCACTCCTATCTTTGACTGTGTCCTGGAACTGGGGAAGGTATAAAGCTACTATTTGTAACCACTGTTTGAGAAACACAGAAAGTATATTCCAACTGTTTCTGGTCAAAATATGCAGCCAACCTCTCTTCTTGCTTGTAATCATTCAATAGTAAGCATGATGAGGAAGTCTGCTTATTTTCTACATTATAAATTCTGAAGGAACTATCTTTAATATGTATACATTATAATGGTAAAAAAATATCAATACCAAATATCCTCAGATATAAAACAACAGCAAGTTTTTCAAAATATATGGTAAGAGGTTAAAGGCGGTAATTCTTCAGACAGATATTTTAAATGAAAAGTACAAATCACAAGACCTTACATATAAAGAAATGTAAAAAATGTAGGTGGAGTTCAAATAGGCAATTTGGGATGCTGTCTTACACTTGCTTCACAAGTTAGGAGACTGAGCTTTTCATTTAAGAAGACTAAATGATATCTGAATATAACAGAAATTGGAACACACTAAAACTGAGGATTTCCCAATGATTTTATTGAGGTAACTTTTCCCAATTTTATATATTTATATGCATTTATATATACTTAGGAAAGCTAAACAATGTTCTAAGGCACTTGGAATTGTGCACAGCAAAGTATCCTATAATATTATACAACTAAATAGAGCATAGTTTTGCTTTTTAAATAACACAAACACCAGTACAGAATAAAAAAGAGAATACATAGTCTTTCTTTCGAGATACAATAGTGGAATACATATACATATGTGTGTATATTGTAGATATTTATACCCACATACTATAATACAGTACAGATAAGAACAACAACAAAAGAGAAACTGTCATGGTAATCAGTGTACAGTTCCAGTTATTTACACTCACAGATATTATACCTGTGTAATATGCAGGACTAGATCACTCACTGGAAATCAGGAATCAGTCAGTCTGATAATGATCACAGCTTACTGTTCTTATCACTTTAATCGAAGCATGAAATAACAAAAGAACACATATAACCCATTGTTTAAAAAAAATCACTGTTACACAGAAAAAGAAATGACTTGTTTGAATTTTTAGCAGGTACTAAATCTGGTGAAATCGGTACAGAATGTTTTGAACATGCTGGCAACATTTTTAAGCCACAGAAGAAATATTTAAAGGAGAAAAATGAAAATTAGTGCTACATTTAAAGGGATGAAAGTGGTTTGACCCTTGATTCATTCTGATTATTTCTGAATGCTAGTTAGCATCGCAGTGGCAACTTCTCAAGGCAGAGGCTCTTGAAGCAATGCAATGATACAGTCAAATTATAGCTAAAACATCTGATAAGGAAAAGCCCCCTGAATTGGCAAGTGGCACGAATATTATTGGCATTTTCATACACCATAAAACTGACCTGAGGGTAGAGTGGCATTCTGCCTCATTTACTCCTTACAATTTATTCTTTAAAAAAAAATACTGCTGTTTAAAAAGATTAAGAATTCTTAAGCACCAATCTAAAAGTTTACAATAGAACCACCTTTGTTGACTCTGAGTTGCTCTAAAAAAAATTTAGAAATGTTCATGTTGTAAAAAAATTATAGTGACTAAATGAATGCCATTCTACTAGCCAGAGTTCATCTAAATAACTTCAAGACATATTTACCATTCAGTTTTGGTGATAAAAAGTGACCAAGGGAATATATTTCTGTATTATTAGTACAGTTTAATAATGTTTCACCAAGGTAAAACTCATCTTGTGTGACCATCAACGAAGTAAGAACAATATGAATGCAATCTACAGTTAATCCACATTTCCGTCGGAATGCAGTATTCACAAATCTTATTAGAAAAGTTGAACCCCATGACTACATTTACACAAGGGGAATTCAAGCCTTTCCATGTGGATTAAATGCTTCATTAATAGGATAAGTAGGCGAGTCATTCAGAATTCATGGACTGTACCATGACCAGGTGAAATCTAATGGTGATTTATTAATATTGCAAAGACCGCCAGTTTTGTTAATGTGGATTGTTAGTCACTGTGTTTGTGCTTAACCCATTCAATAATCCTCATGACATCGACAAGGAATATGACCAATAATGTAGTTCTAACATAAAATTGTGAGGCAAACAAAAACAAAAACAAAACAAGAAAAAGCCTTGCTTCGTGTAAAAATCTCTCCATTATAAATAGGGACCAGGCAAAGTCCCTAGGTCCCCTGAATGGCCAAGGCTGCCTGATAACCTCCTCTCTGAAGACCATCCAAGTTAGAGCTGCACTGAAGGAGAGACTTGAAAAATGAAGGGGGGAACCTGTTCAGGGCCCAAAGAAATACAAAGCAGCAGAGACGATGTGTGGAGACAGGCACTTTTCCCCATGTGTCCTCAGATTGCTGTAGACAGTGGCATTCAGGCGAGGTTGTACTTCCCTAGGAGGGAAGGCATCTGGACATGGGGGAAGGCTTTTTACTTTTGGTGTTTATAATGACTGGGAACGCTACTGGCATGTAGTCAGCAGAAGCCTGGGATGTTAAATATCTGGCAATATGTGGGGCATTCTGTACAACAAATAATTGCCCAGTTCCAAATGTCAAGGGCACCACCACTACCACCACCGAGAAACATTGACCAACAGTGCTTTGCTCACAGGTACAGTCATGCTAGCAATGTGACAGGCTAAATGACATTTTTTGTGCAGTAAATCTTAGCATAGTTAAAATGACCTTTTCTTATAAGGTTGGCTTTAGGGTCTTTGTGGAATAGCTGCCACAAAACTTTAGACTTTTTTTTTTTGAGTTAGGGTCTCACTCTGTCCCCCACTCTGTCATGATTGCAGTGGTACAATCATGGCTCACTGCAGGCAGCCTCCACTTCCTGGGCTCATATGATTCTTCCATCTCAGACTCCCAAGTAGCTGGGACTACAGGGGCATGCCACCACGTCTGGCTAATTTTTTTATTTTTTGCAGAGACAGGGTCTCACTATGCTGCCCAGGCTGGTCTTGAACTCCTGGGCTCAAGCAATTCTCCTGCCTTGGCCTCCCAAAGTTCTGGGATTACAGGTGTGAGACCCTGTGCCCAGCTTAATCATGTATCTTGTCCTAGCTTAATTCCATCCCACCTACTCTGAGGAAGGTTTCTTATGCTGTGTGAAATTTGCAGCTAGGGTCACTTAAAAATAATAACAGACTGAAGACATTTTTGAATGAAAAGAAAAAATGACGGAGTGAGAACTTGTCTCTAATTTTTTTTAAAGGAAGAAAATTTTCCCTGTTTATATGTGGACATACTACTCTGTGGTAGACAAGACCGCCTTTTTCCTATTGCAAATACAGTCTAATGTTTGAAAGTTGTGTCTGTCTGACTTTATAAAAGTATAAATAAAATGTTATGTGTTAATTTGGTATAGTGTTGATTCAAATTTTTTTCTCTTTCAAGTGTAAGCTACTATTATATATATATATAAACATATATATATATTTTTTTTTTTTTTTGGTAAGTGCCAATACAGTACTGAATTAATTGCAGGGTGTAAAACCAGACCTTTGTGGTTGACCTGGGTTTTAAGGACTCATTTCTCATTTTCAATATTTGATAATTTTTGAAGGATGTAATTCAATTCTTCTATTTCCTTAAATATATTTTCCCTTCAATTTCAGAGCTTTCTACTAACAGAATATTTTCACTAACATTAGAGAAAAATAAGGAACTCTGCTCATTACACTACTAAAGGATATGAAAATAAAATCAGAAAGTTAGTTTTTCTGGGTAAATCAAAGAGACAGATGTGTTTACTTTTTCTTTCATGTAAAATAGTTGTTCAAATATCCAAAATGGTTTTCTGACTATTACAGATTTCAGTTAAATAACTTAAGAAACTATAGCTAACATTAAAAAAAAAGTAAGACAATTTACATACACAGGAAATAATCAGGAAAGCTGCCTTAAATTAATGCTGACCACCAGAGCACTAATTTTGTCAGATCGATTGGTAAAGACCATGAAGATTCTGATAAAACCCAGAGTATATTCTTACTATCTTAATACTAACACTTTTTTCCTCCATTACAGAAAAAGATGGAAATGGGTCACTTTAATTTTTACAGTCTGTCTAGTTCTTTCCTGACTGGTACTTTCTTGGAGATGGGTTTGTTTTCTTCCTTGATCATATTTTGGGAACTCAGGAAAACCCACTCACTTCCTGTGTGTCAGCCTAATGTCACGCTTTAAATAGCAAAAGATTTGGAATTGTGTTACAACAACAAGAGCAAAGTATTCAATTTCCACACACATTTATCTTCCTTATAGAACATATACTTACTGGGTGGACTGCCGAAATGCTGGCAGTGGGCAGAAGTCTGATTATATGGAGGATGGTCCAGACCTCTGCATCCCTTTTTTGGGCAGCTAGGCAAGAGCAATCTGGCTAGGCTGCTGGTGGGGATATGCAGTGTCTCTGCCTTTTAAAGTGAGCTATTACAATTGAGCCCTATTCTGTAATAGACAGCTTACCTCAGAATCCTTTAAAATTCTTTCTATAGCTTTTTATTAAATGAATCATTCTAATGAAATAAGTGGTAGTTCTAATTACTTAAATCGTAGAGAAGCAGTGGTTAATTTTTTTCAACTTATAAGATTTTATCTAAACGTCTCAATCAGTATGAAGAAAAAGTGTGGGTAGTTCATAAATCTGACATATTATACAAGGAAAACAATATATTGAAGAACGAGATTTTCATTTTTGTATGGGGTGTGTCTCGTAGGAAATAAAAAAACTGTATCATATGCACCATTAGTGAGAACACATTGTTCCTTTTATCAACCAAATAGAAATTTCCTATGACATGTACCTTGAATGATAAAATGATGATCATGCCTTATATTTACCATGATAGAGATGCCATGTGGTTAGAAATGTAAAAAATGTTCAGAAATGATTAACCCTAGAAAATTAAAAGAAACATAATATTTCTTTGTATTCTTCCCAAGACACTAAAATGATAAAACAAAATATCATAAGGTAAAGGATGACTTGGGGGAAAAAAATTAGAACAAAGCAATTTTTATGGCTGGATTGAATACTATAAGATAGACAAAACCTCAGTCAGACGAGATATTTGGGTCTGCAGAAAAATTTTTTCAAGGCAAAAATGTCTTATCCTGTTAGTGAAATAACAACAGACTCCAAGTTTATTTTATTAATGCACACAGTTGAGTGCAACAAGAGGTATAATAATGCTGGTTACTTTTCTTAGCTGTAAAACGGTCCTGGCTTTTTATGATAGGCTAAATGGTGGTAACATTTTAAATTAAATCATCCAATTTCAAATAGTTCTTCAAGATACCAGTGAATGGCAGAATCTAATACATCCACCAGGTTAAATGCTTACTTTGGGCTGAAACAGAAAATTAGTCTTTCATATTATGAACCGGAAACATTTCAGAAAATTCTAGTCCAAGCTATGACAATAAAATAAACTGTATTTAGGTCTTGTCTTGGTATGCATTTCATATGTTTTTAATGAAAAGGGCACAAAACAATTGTGACATAACAATTAAATGCAAGGTAGTATTTACATATGTTCTACGTATTTGGGAGTAGAAGTCATACTGTGCCTGTGACTCCATGGAAGATAGCAGTACAACAATAGAGGGTTTCTTAATGTAAACAATACTGACTGTAGGCTCATAGGGAAACCTGCCATGACTTTAATTTCACCAATTCTTTTGCAATGAATGTAAATATTGTACTAAAATTATGGATGCAATTTGCAGATTCTTTAAATACAAGATAAGGTTTTCTTCACACAACTTGGCAGAAATTCTCTGTGTTCTTTTAAGCCTTTGGGTAAGTATCCATGTGCTTTATTTTTTTTTAATTGCAGCAACCCAACTTTTTAAAATGCAGCACTAAGAAGTAACTGGTCCTTAGCATTCCTATTCAGAACTAACTTCAGGCAGCACATTTGCATCTCGCATAAGTTTTAATTTTGGATGATTCAGGTGTTTCAAACAAGTGTCATGAATGTTGATACTATCTTCTTTTTTTTTTTGAGTTGGAGTCTCACTCTATCACCCAGGCTGGAGTGCAGTGGCCTGCTCACAGCCACTGCAGCCTCAACCTGCTGGGTTCAGGCGATCCTTCCACCTCAGCCTTCCAAATAGCTGGAACTACAGGCGTGCACTACCACGCCTGGCTAAATTTTTGATTTATTGAAGAGACGAGGTTTTGCCAAGTTGCCCAGGCTGGTCTCGAAGCCCTGAGCTCATGCAATCCTCTCGCCTTGGCCTCCCAAAGTGCTGGGATTGCAGGCTTGAGCCACCGTGCCCGGCCCCTGATACTATCTTTTTTAGATCAAGTTTGGTTGCTCTGACTTTGGAGATAACCAAGATAGGGAAAGATCGAAATAATTATTTCTGAAGCTTGCTACAGTTTTATAGGGTCACATTACATCTAACTTAATTCCCAATCCTGTTATCTTTGTGAAAGGTTGAAACACTAGGAAAGGAGTATTTTTAAAATGTCAAGTGCGTATAGCTGTGGTAGTTAAAGCATGCAACAAAATTTGGGTAAGCATGCTTGTTAAGAGAAGCCTCTTGCGTTTAAGAAAAAGATGCATGAAAACACATTCAGACTTATTTCTGGCAACTGGACTCACTGGCACAACATAAAGTAATAGTACTATACTGTACCAACATAATGGTGAAACAAGAATATTCTCCTAGGATCAAGTCTTTAAGGAATCCACATTGTGTGATCAGAGTCCTAAATCCCTTAATAAGTTTTCAACTACCAAAGGCCTACTTCAAAAATACATTTACGCTTCAATTTTCTCTTTTCTTCATTAACATAATGAAATATTCATCTTTCTTTCTGATGTTCAACTCCCATCCCTTTCCAGTGCCCAGTAATTCCAGCAATCTCTATTTTTCTTTAACCTGCATTATAAAATTTGGCTTTCTGGTAATAGGGAGCCAGTAATTGTCTTCTGCTCTTCCTTGATTAAAACTCCTGATGAAGAATAACTGATGTAACCACTGTGCCCCTTACCATCAGTGCACATTCTGGGCAGGAAGCGTCACTGCATCCTTCCCTTTGCTTGTTGGCCCCATCTAGGTTGCACAAGTGAGGAGCACGTCCTGACCAAGCGAAGTCACACACTTCCTTCACCACAAGTTAAACGGAAATGCACACATTCAAATCCCAGTGCAATATCAGGTTTTCAGGAAGCAGGGCTTCCCCAAAGATGTTCAGTCTCGGTTTTCAAATACTCTCACACTTCATTATGGACGATGAAACCTGGAATCAGAAACAGAAACTGTGAGTCTGTGGCACACTCCACATCCAGTGAACTAAGGCACAGTAATGCTTACAGTGAAAGGCAGCTGTAGATGGCTCCCAACTGAATTACTGTTTATAAACTGCTGTCATAACACAATACTGTTACAAATGTTAAGTTGGAAAGCAGAGACAACCCTTATATAAAAGATGCCGGCTATTGCATTCAAGTAACAGAACAAAACACAAAACATCACTGAGGGCCACAGTCTTACTCTTTTTAAGCAGAGTGAGATGTTTCACAAAGGGATGTACACCTGGTTTGTAGTTTTACAAAGAAAAATGGCCGGGTGTAGTGGCTCATGCTTGTAATCCCAGCACTTTGGGAAGCCAAGGTAGGAGGACTGCTTGAGCACAGGAGTTCAAGACCAGCCTAGGCAACATGGTAAGACCTTGTTGTTGTCCACAAAAAAATAAAAAATTAGGCAGGCGTAGGGGTGTCCGCTTGTAGTTCCAGCTACTCAGGAGGCTGAAGTCAAAAGATCACCTGAGCCCAGGAGGTTGAGGGTGTGGTAAGCTGGAATCACACAACGGTACTCCAGTCTGGGCAACATAGTGAGACCCTCCCGATAAAACAAAAACAACCAAGTAGTCATTATTTCATTAGCTTCAGCTTCCTGTCATCTCCTGTTGATGACTTCAGATCTACTTTTTACACCTGCATTTCCAAACATTTCCTGGGCATTTCCACCCAGATGTCCCACAGGTAACATACTAAGCATGTCCACAACTATACAATGTTTTCCTTGTTAAACTGCCTTTGTACTTTCTAACTGGTTTAATGTCCTACCTTTTAAAACGTCTTTCCGTAGAAATCTTAGATTTGGAATTCATTTATCTCCTTCATCCTCTATTTCTTATTACTCACCAAATCTTGCCTTGATTGCCCATTTTTGAGTCATTAAAGCCCTCACCATCTTTTGATGGCACTACTTTCTTGTCCGCTTGCTTAGTCAGCTAGCTGGCTTCTTTTCCCTCCGTGAGAGTTCCAGGACATTCCTTACATTTTTGTAGCCTGGTGCTTTTGAACATGCGTTCCCTAATAGTGCAATCCCCTCCCTTCATCTCCTATTTGTTTTCATTTTCAAGAGCAAGGTCAAAAGCCATCTTCTCCATAAAGCCCCAACTGATCCAGCACTTCAACTTCAGCCTATTTTTGTGATTACACATTTATGCAGCTCTACTTAGCATTTCACTCAGTCTTCTATGATCTAATTTTCGTTTACCCTGGTAAACCAGTCTCCTAATTGGTTTTCCTATCCCTTGCTCTCTCCATTAGAACTATGCTCCACACTGTTGTTCACCTTATCCTTATACAATATTGATCCTCCTATCATTCCAGTTCTTTCTTAAATTTTTTTAAAAAATTTATTTTTGTCAAGACGAGGCTCTCCCTCTGTTGCCGAGGTTAGTCTTGAACTCCTGAACTCAAGCTATCCTCCCCTCAGTCTCCTGAGTAGCTAGGATTACAGGTGCACAACACCACACCCAACTAATTCCTTCCTCCCTCCCTTCCTCCTTCCTTCCTTCCTTTTTTGGTAGGCAAGGACTCACTAGTTGCCCAGGCTGATCTTGAACTCCTGAGCTCAAGCAACCCTTTTGCCTCAGCCTCCCAAAGCACTGGGATTACAAGAGTGAGCCACTATACCCAGCCTCTACTTCTTTCTTAAAAGCACTGTATTGTTTCCCATTTCCTACAAAATAACATTTACATTTCCTACAGTGTTGATTCAGGCTCTTCAGTATGTGGCCCAACCCATGTTTTGTGGGTTTTTTTTTTTTTTTGGTTTTGGTTTTTTGAGTTGGAGTCTTACTGGGTCGCCCAGACTCGAGTGCAGTGGCTGCTCCCGGCCACCGCAGCCTCGCCTGCTGGGCTCCGGCGATCCTTCCGCCTCAGCCGGAATTACAGGCGCGTGCTACCACGCCCAGCTGATTTTTTTATTTATTGTAGATATGAGGTCTTGCTGCCCAGGCAGGTCTTGAACCCACGGCTCAGGTAATCCACTCACCTCAGCCTCCCAAAGGCGCGGGATTACAGGCTGAGCCACCGAGCCCGGCTCCAGCCCATGTTTTTAGATATATCTCCATCACTACCCCCACAGCCCCCAAGTTCTGATCACTTGCTCCCAAAATGCCTCTTGTGTTCATGTTCTTTCCTCTACCTTATCTCTTCCCATCTTCTCTCTGTACAACGTCACTCCACGAATTCCCCAAATCCCTATTCTCTACTTCTCAGGGAGCCACTAATAATTCTCTCTTCATGTTCCCAAAACCTTTGGTTTATGCCAGTCATCACTCACATTATATAATCTTTGTATAGGTGTGCCACTGCCATTAGCTCATGAAAAACTGAGAAAAAATCTGGTCTTATTCACCTTCACGTACTCATAGAATACGCTCTCTGCCATATGGTATACTTAACACAAGTTGCCGTGTTGAGTCTAAGCTTTACAAAATGAAAAATTAGACATAAGAACAAATGAGACAACACTGGACATGAGTTGATAACCAGAGAAGCTGTCAAATGTGTACATGGAACTTATATTACTTCTGTATGTTTGATTTCCAAAAGGCAAAATAAAAATAAGATATACCAAGCTTTCTAAAACTGGCAAACAAGTTGTGCCTAAGCAGTAATGTGTCCACTTTGAGTTCAGTTCTTAATCTACCATTGACCATAAACCTTGGGTAGATGTGTGGACTCCAAGCCTTCACTTGTTAAACAGAGGCAATACGACTCTTTCAATCACCTAGGACTTCTCTCCGCCCTCTGAGCAGGCAAAATCAGGCTCCCAGCACTGGTTCTTTTTCTACCATAGCTTACCCCCTTCGGGGGCGAAATGTATTTCTCCTCCCTCAATAATGTACTGATGGCTCCCTCTTATCACTGAAATCACAGAACAAGTTTTATTTCAAGAGATTCCGTGATGGTTAATTTTAGGTGTCAACTTGACTAGATTAAGGAATACCTAGAAACATGGTCAAGTATTAATTTTGGGTGTGTCTGTGAGCATGTTTCCAGAGGAGATTAGTATATGAGTCGGAGTGGACTAGGTGGAGGAAGATCTGCCCTCAATGTGCACAATGTGGGTGGCCATCATTGGATCTGCTGAGGGCTCAGAAAGAATGAAAACAGAGAAAAGGTCAGTATGTTGATCTATCTGCTGGAGCTGGAATATATTCTCTCTTTTCTATTCTTGGACAACAACTCCAGACTCAGACTCCTGGCTGTCCCAAGATCTCTTGCAGACAGCCTGTCATGGCATTTTTTGGCCTCCATAACTGTGTGAGCCCATTCTCCCAATAGATCCCCTCGCATCTCTCTCTGTCTCTATCAGTCTCTCTCGCCCATGTGTTTTTCCTTCCTTCCTTCCTTCTTTTCTTCCTTCCTTCCTTCCATCCGTCCAATTGGTTCTATTTCCAGAGAACCCTAGCACTGACCTCATTCCTAGCCAGCCAATCTATACCCACCAATGTCCATTCTACAGCATCCTGTTATATTTCTTCATCCTTAGCACTATCTGAAATTCTCACGTATATGTATTTGTTTACTTGCTAATGGTTAGCCTCCCTCACTAGAACATGCCCACATGCGATTGAAGATCTTATCAGACATATCCTAAACTTCCAAGGTCCAGTCTGGCTCACTATTTATGCTCAATAACTATTTGTTGAACACATAAGTGACACATATATAGGGACATCTAGGAAGTTGATAACTCCATAAATAATTTAATGTAACCGAAGAGTCAAAACATAAAACCCATAAACTTGATTATAAATAAATGTGTACTAATATAAGATAACCCATCTGATAGGACATTCCAAAATACATTTTAGGAAGAGTCAACCACAGTCTGAAGAAAAATATAGAAGTACTATAAAAATATTTCAAAAGAGTAACTGAACACCTCTTAAGTAAAATTTTTAATATAAAATATGAGAAAGGCAGATAATAGTATTAACTAATATTTACAAGTCCAAGTGCTATACAAATATTAGCTCATTTAACCCTCAAAACCAAACTATGAAGTAAATGCTCCTGTATACCCTTTGTACGAATGTGGAAACTGAGGTACAGAGATGCTAAGTCACTTGTCCAAGGTAGAAAGCTGGTAAGTGAAAGTAGTAGGCTCCAGACTCTGTATTTTTTCTTTTAATTTTTAGGTAGGGTCTCATTCTGTCTCCCAGGCTGGAATGGTGCAGTGGCACGATCAAGGCTCATTGCAGCCTTGACCTCCTGGGCTCAGGTGATCCATCTGCCTCAGCCTTCTGAGTAGCTGTGACTATGCATTACCATGCCCAGTTAAATTTTTTAACATATATTGTATAAATGAGGTTTCACTGTGTTGCTCAAGTTGGTCTCAAACTCCTGGACTCAAACGATTCTCCACCTCGGTCTCCCAGAGTGCTGGGATTACAGTCATGAACTGCCACACCCGGCCCAGACTCTATAGTCCTTAATGCACATTAAAGTGTGAGATCAAAACATGCCCTTATCTGTACTTTCATTCATAAGGGTGATTTTGGTGCCCTTTAGGTAGAACAGAATAGAAAATATAACCAGTTGGATTTCTACCTCTCACTTGTTTTGATCAATTTTTTTATGTTGAAATTTTATTCTTTTATTATGATTGTTAACATAGTGACTATACAGATTTATGAGCTACAGTGATATTTTGATATTTGTATACAATGTATAATGATCAAATCAGGGTAATTAGCACATCCATCATCTCAAATATTTATTATTCTTTGTGATGGGAACATTTCAAAATCCTCTCTACTAGCTTTTTGAATATATACAATAGATTATGATTAACCTCAGTCACCCTACAGGGCTATAGAACACAAGAACTTATTTCTCCTATCTAGCTGGAATTTTGTATCCACCAACCTCTTCCTCTCCTCCCCTTTCCCTTACCCTCCCTAGAGTCTAGTAACCACTATTCTACTCTACTTCAATGAGATCAACTTTTATAGCTTCCACATATGAATGAGAACATGTGGTATAATCTGCACCTGATTTTGACAAGAGAAAAACTCTGTTTCACATTCCCAGGCTATACTTTGTTATAGTCTATCCTCAAACTTTCACAATGACTAGAAAAGTCCATCCAGCAATATCTTCAAAGGTGGAACTAGCATCATCACCTCCCTCTGAGCAGGACACGTCAGCATTGTCCACACACCTGCAATGTCCACACACTGCACAGAGGAGTAGGAGTTCAGGGAGTCCTGACAACACAAAGACAAGCACATTGCACCTTTAGGATTCTCATACCAAGAGCTCCCAAAGGTCTCTCTTTCTCAGGTTTAGCTTTTCTAGGAATTAAAACTTGGGTTATGCAATACAAGGAGTAGTCAGAGGACCAGTGTTTTTCTGGAAAGTATCCTTATTTTAATTATCAAAAATGACTGAGGATATTATAAGAAACAATGAGTTCCACCATGTGGATTTTGTTGGAAACCATGAGCCACCAGCGTAGTTTCAAAGGCTAGCCAAAAGAAGAAGGTGACCAACCAGTACTATGAATGCAATATGTTGACAAAGCCTGTGGCCAGAACTGTAACCTCTCTTTAACGGACTACCCAGATTTGGTTAAAACAACAACAACAACAACAACAAAAACAATCCCATATATTTTCCTGCTCTATCCATTCAGAAAAGGACATATATATCCTGTTTAAATTAAGCATCTTCAATTCAGTTCTAAACTTTTATGTTAAGAGGTACTGAAAATGCAAATAATTCTTCAGTTTGTTATTGCTTCATGGTTTGCACTCATTTTAAAATATGAGAAGTTCAGCTTTGCTTCTTGAAAAGTTTGTCTATGTGACAGAATGACAGTTGTGGCTTTAGGCTTCAAGTTGGTGGAGCAATAAATAGATTTACTGTGCCCTGAGGACACTTAAGCTTTCGTCCACCCTCTTTTCAGAACTTTACAGAGACTCAAATTTGAAGTTATCTGTATTTTCTTTTTCTTTTAAAAACTGAAATACATTTTTAATATTTTCAAAATGTTGAGAGGGAGTGAGTAGGTGAAAAACTATTTTTGGGTAATGGAATTCAGGTAAGGATAACTATTTCCATAAAGATGGTTTCTCCACAATTTAATTTTTCAAGAATTTACTCATCTTGCTGTAAATTTATTCAGAGAATACAAAATATATAATCACTCACAAAAGTAAAATATTACATTCCTGTACTTCTCTATCCCTGTTTGATAGATTAGAAATCCTAAATAATTCATCCCCCCCACCCCTTTGAGTCAGGGTCTCACTCTGTCACCCAGGTACAATGGCATGATCATGGCTCACCACAGCCTTGACTCTGGGGCTCAGGTGATCCTTCTGCCTTAGCCTTCCAAGTAGCCAGAACTTCAAGTGCGTGTCACCATATTGGACTAATTGTTTTATTTTTTGTAGTGATGAGATCACACTATGTTGCCTAGGCTGGTCTCGAACTCCCTGAACTCAAGCAGTCCTCCTGCCTTGGCTTCCCAAAGTGCTGGGATTATAGCCATAAGCCACTGCACCCAGCCCATTTCCTTTTCTTTAAGAGTTTCACTGTCATGCTGTATACATTTATGTTAAACAAAGAGGCTCTCTTAAATTACAGGTCCTCTTTCCACCTGAGAGGCCAGACCACATGCTGGCCGGGCTCTTATTATTCCCAATACTGAGTGGCACTTTCAACTCTGGTAGCTAAAGCAGCATCTTGCATCTCTTTTAAGTTTCTGTCCAAGAACCAAGTAAATGGAGCGTCCATGAAAGACAGCACCACTACAAAAGCAGCCTTCCCATTTCTTTGTGGAAGACCACTTAATTTTTATTGCAGTCCCAAATAGAGTTCCTGCTATGTCACACTTTGATAAGCATATCTAGAAGATAAAAGAGGAACTAGTTTTAGCTGTAGACACTCATATGACAGTAATACAAGAAGGTTAGAATGAGATCATTACTTTAAAAAATATATTATATATGCATATACAATTGACCCTTGAGTAACATGGGTTTGAACTGCGTGAGTCCACTTATAAACGACTTCTCTTCTGCCTCTGTGACACTTGAGACAGCAAGACCAATCCTTCCTCTTCCTCTTCTTCCTCAGTCTATCAGAAGATGAGAATGAAGACCTTTATGATTCATTTCCACTTAATAAATAAGAAATATGCTTTTTCTTCCTTATGATTTTCTTAATAACATTTTCTTTCCTTTAGCTTTCTTTATTGTAAGTAT
Source organism: Cephalopachus bancanus (assembly GCA_027257055.1). Classification (NCBI taxonomy): domain Eukaryota; kingdom Metazoa; phylum Chordata; class Mammalia; order Primates; family Tarsiidae; genus Cephalopachus; species Cephalopachus bancanus. The sequence goes on from JAPVLO010000006.1 coordinate 7,567,626, forward strand.
ATAGTATATAATACATATAGCACACAAGCTATTTGTTCATAGACCATGTTATTGGTAAGACTTCTGGTCAACAGTAGGCTATTAGTAGTTAAGTTTTTGAGAAGTCAAAAGGCATACACATTTTCAGCTGTGAGGAGGGCTAGCACCCCAACCCCCATGTTGTTCAAGGGTCAACTGTGTGTGTATACGTGTGTGTGTGTGTGTGTGTGTGTGTGTGTGTATGTATGCATGTGTGTATATATGTACATATCTATATATGTCTACTGCTCTCAAGTCAAAATAATTACATCAAGAAAATTTGAAAAGTAGAGAAGAGAAAAAAATAGCTATCACTCTATAATGAGCATTAAGCATTTCTGATATTATTTTCTAATCTTTATTTCCATACATCTGAATTTTAAATAAAATATATGATGGCTACATTTATTCAATATCTTGATTCTTCCACTGATCTTTTCCCTCACTGGTGATCTCTTGAGGCTCATTTTTGACTCTAAAAGTTTAACCCAATGATTCTATGAGTCTTTGAAAATATCTCTTAATATAAAAAGCAAATAAGTTATAAGCTATTTAAAAGTATGAAAGTACTTTGCATATTCTAAAAATATTATTATTTACAAAATTAAAAGTTTATTTAAAAAAATGATATTCTCTCTTTATTTCAAATCTGATACATGTTACCACTAAAAGATTGGAAAACAGAGACTATCCAGAAAAAAATTAAAATTACTCATAATCTTACCATTCAGCTACAACCATTTAAAAATTTAGTATTTAAGTAAAATTTGACCTTTCATGCAATTTGCCTTTAGAATTTTGTATTATAGAAATTTCATTTACTATGGAAAGGGAAGTGACTTTTGCTTGACACAGTAGTCTCCTTTAAGAACACACTAACCCTATCTAATCACATATCACCCTTCAAATGGATCTGAGGGTTTAGACAGTTGGCTGAGTAGGCTACTGCTGGGTGGGAGAAAATGCAAGATATACCCATACAAGCAGCAAGTGTTCCAAGGAACCGAGGTTAGAGCCTGGAACCCATCAGGTTGCAGGAAAAATTCTTGTGCAGACCACTTGTTGCCATACTTGTTGTAAGGCCCTAGAATCCATTCCAATTTCAGAAAGCTACCTGGAAAATACTGGGAAAAACTTGGGAACTAGATAAAAGAGTGGATCACCACGATTCTTCATGTCACAGAATGTATTCCATGATGGAAGTATTAGCGGTGTCTTCTCGGTGCACAAAAAGCGAGTGTCACAATATTAGTACCAGCACGTTATTCAAGAAAATCCACTCTGATGAAATCCTCATTGACAGAAACAAGGACTTAGGGAATGGGTCCTTTAGCTTTTCTTTTAAATATTTGCTTTTGAATGGGTAATACAGTCTTGATTTCAAAATTTAAAAGGTTCAAAGGGTGAATAGTGAGAAGTCTCCCTCCTGTGCCTGCCTCTAGCCATCAGCTTGTGTATCTCTCAGAGACAGAGAAGCAAAGGAAGCTATATATGGGAATGTATCCTTCCAGTACTCACTGATACATCACTGTGTGGGAGATGGCCTCTGGATAAAGAGGTGACTGAGCAGATGAGGCACGGCTGTCTCAGCCCATTTATTATCTACTCCAAATCTTCAGGGAGTTACTAGATTTAGGTTTGGAAGGAGGAGATACAATCTGATGCTAATAATAAGGAAAGAGAGCTGTGTGTATATCTAAGTTGCATTTCAAGGGCTTGGTATTGATTCATAGGGTGTTTCTGCTCCCAAGAGAGGTTGGTGCTAAAAGTACCACTATCTTTTACATGAATAATTCTCTAAATCTAAAACATTACCACCATTTAAAAAATTATTTTGATTAGATACAGTAGTGCTTACCAGAACTTTTTTCCTCTTAAAAGAAATACTGAAAACAACTTGAAAATTATAAGCATGATTTTTATGTCTCAGAGCCAAACTATTTCCCTACTGGAATGCAACTCTAATGATGTCATATAAATTAATGGAAAAGTAGCAGTAACATTTGCTTTACTGCCAAGTTTCAAGAATACTTAAGCAAGGCATATTTATTTTAGTGATATGAATATTTAATTTTTCATGATCTGGAAAGAGGTTTAATCAATATATTTTTTGGAAAATTTAAAATGTTTATCCTTGATATCAGCTCTAAGCCACCCAAGACTTATCTGTTTGCATCTATTAATATTTTATTTAAACAATGATGATATCAATAGACTATTTTATGAAACAAGAAGCATATTCTAAATTTTTCCAGATGAGTAAATATTAAAAAATACAGCCAACAGAATTTTAAAGGTGAAAAAAATACATCAGATATAAAAGCATACTACAAATCTGTTCTAATTAAACAGTAAGACACAGGCTGGGTGTGGTGGTACATGCCTGTAATCCCAGCACTTTAGGAGGTTGAGACAGGAGGATTGCTTGAGCCCAGAAGTTTGAGAACAGCCTGGGCAACACAGTGAAATCCTGTCTTTGTTTTAAAAGAATAAAAATAAAATAAGTAAAATAAATACAAACAAACAAACAAAAAACCCAGGAGGACACAGGCAGAGAGAGAAAAATAGCTCATTAGAACAAATTAAAGAATCTACAAACTGACCTATGTGTATATTAAAAGAGAATTTCACACATCCAGAGGTAAATAAATGGCACTGAGACAACCAATTACTGATTCAGAAAAAAGTAAAGTTAGTTTACTCTCTTGAATCACACACACAAATAAATGCCCCCCACAAAGCATATATAAAAGTTGGAAAATAACAGTTTTATAATCTTGGCCTCCTTCCATAAGACACGAAACAAGCAAAACCTAACAATATAGACAGATCTAAATATGGAAACATTTAAGCAAAATATCATTTAAGAAGTTAAAAGGTTAACAACAGATTGGAGAAAAATATTGTGACGTATGTAATAAAGAGTTGATATCCACAGTATCTAGGGAGTTTTTACTAACCCATAAAAAAAAAGACAAACAACCTTTCAAAAAACTGGTCAAACATTGTGAGTAGACACCTCAAATAATAAAAAAAAGGTCAATAAAATATGTAAAGATGCCCAACCACACAGAAAATCAATGAAATAGGATATTATTGTTCTAAAGGATAGAAACCTCACAACCATGCCCCCTACTCCTGAATACCAGTGAAGGTGAGAGATGAAAGCATGTATGCTCCTAAACTGAAGTATCTAAATCAAGTGCCCATTTTGGAAGATAATAGAAAACCTACCTACCTTCCTTCCTTCCTTCCTTCCTTCCTTCCCTTCCTCCTCCTCCCTCCCTCCCTCCCTCCCTCCTTCCCTCCCTCCCTCCCTCTCTCCCTCCCGTTGGAGTCTCACTGTGTCGCCCAAGCTGGAGTGCAGTGGCACACTCACGGCTACCCCAGTGTCAACCTGCTGGGCTCAGCGATGCTTCCACCTCAGTCTTCCAAGGAGCTGGAACTATGATGCGCGTTATGATGCCTGGCTAATTTTTTCATTTATTGTAGAGACGAGGGCTCACCAAGTTGCCCGGGCTGTTCTAAAACCCACGCACAGGCTCAGGGAATCCACTCGCCTCGGCCTCCCAAAGTGTTGGGACTACAGGCTGACTCACCGAGCCCAGTCGAAAGAGAATAAATGCTTTCTTGGCCTATTTTTTACATCAAAATGCTACATTATAGAATAGAGAGGCCAGGCACATGGCTCAAGTCTGTAATCCCAGTACTTTGGAGGTCATGGCAGGGAGGATTGCTTGCACTGCACTCCAGCCTGTGCAACAACGTGAGACTCCAACTCAACAACAAAAACAAAAACAAAAAAGAGAGCCTGAAAACTACATAAATGTCCATTAACAGTATAATTGTTCAGTAAATTTTTGATATATTATCTAAGAAATGCCAGAGCCGTTCAAAGGAATGAGATATAGACTAATACGGAAAGATTTTCTAGATGCTGGGTATGTCAGTGAGAGAGTATATATAAATGCATATGTGTACATACAAATATATTGTGTGTGCGTGTGTGTGTGTGTGTGTGTGTGTGTGTGTGTGTGTGTGTGTGTTTGTAAAAGCGCAGAAAAATGTCTAGAAGTATCTACATCAAACTTTTACTGGGTGGCTATCCGTGAGAATAAAAATGAGATTAGGGAGGGTGTGAAGGAGGTTTCATTTTTATTTGATAGAATTTTGTACTGTTTGAATGCTTAATCAGAATATATTATTTTTGTATATGAAATACATATATAAAAACAAAATGACCCTTACTTCTCCCTGGACCCTAATTTCATTGTACTTGTTCATAGAGTGCAATAGAGGAAAAGAACCTCCTTTAGGATAAATACTTTTTATAAAATGTGACTGTCCATAAATATGTGCTTTTTAATTCAATTATTTTCTCCTGTAATTTATTCTCCATATCATACTATCAAATGAAGATGAGGTTATGAGAAGTTACAACTTCTAGAAAAACTCTGCAGAAGTGAAACTATGCTGAATGATGAGAAGTTGGTTGAGTGTATTCACAGATGTTCGGGGGACAGGACTCAACTGCACAAACAAATGCCCTTTTTCCCATTACACAGATGCCTGAACCAGCTCGATGTGCTAACCAGCCTTTTTATGATCAACTTTACTGGAGGACAACCACAGGCTGTCCCATTTAATATCAACTTATCTTAATCTCAGAAGTAGAAGGGAGAAAACTGGGGGACAAGCAATTCAGGCTTGATATGGGCATGGCATCGACTCAAGGGTAGATTATGCTAGAATAAAGCTCTCAAACAGACAGCAATCTTATACATTCAAGATGTTGGAACGTCTTACCTGCATATACAAACAAACATTATGGAGGAGGAAACAAACATACAATAATGCAGTATTTGCCTAGAACTAAAACACATCTATATACCTTAAATCCTCTCTACATTATTGTAATACCTAATAACAGTGTGAATGCTATGTAAATAGCTGTTACACTGCATTGTTTTTGATAGATATCATTTTTATTGTTATTTTTTATTTATTAAAAAAAATTTTGGCCGGGCTTGGTGGCTCAGCCTGTAATCCCAGCACTTTGGGAGGCCGAAGCAAGTGGATTGAGCCTGCAGGTTTGACAGCAGCCCGGACAACTTGGCAAGACCTCATCTCTATGATTAAAAAATAAAAAATAGCTGGGCATGGTAATGCACACCCGTAGTTTCAGCTACTTTGAAGGTTGAGGCGGAAGGATCACCGGAGTCCAGCAGGTTGACGCTGGGGGGCCTGAGTGTGTCACTGCACTCCAGCCTGGGCAATGGAGTGAGACTCCAACTCAAAAAAAAAAAATTTTTGGAGTGTGGTTGATGCTGTTAGATCAAGTGTGAGCCCACAGTGGCACATTATGTGTCACACTCTCTCACAAGCATCTATCCTGGGCATCCAACTTCAGCTACGTCCCAATTACACAGAGGGTTCAGCCAGCCCGATGTGACCAAAAATATCCAGCCTTTGTATGATCAACTTTACTGGAGAAGGGAAACTACAGGTGTTATACTATAGCGTTAATTTTCCCTAATCCCTTTCAAGGGATCTTCCTTTCTTTTTTCTTTTTTTTTTTGAGTTGGAGTCTCACTCCGTCGCCCAGACTGGAGTGCAGGGGCCGCTCCCGGCCACTGCAGCCTCAACCTGCTGGGCTCTGGCAATCCTTCCACCTCAGCCTTCCGAGGAGCCAGAATTACAGGCATGCGTTACCATGCCGGCTGATTTTTTGATTTATTGTAGAGATGAGGGCTCGCCAAGTTGCCCAGGCGGGTCTCAAACCCGCGGGCTCAGGCAATCCACTCACCTCAGCCTCCCAAAGCGCGGGATTACAGGCTGAGCCACCAAGCCCAACTGGGATCTTCCTTTCAAAAGCAGAATAAATGATGTTGATGTGGAACCCATGGATACGGAGGACCGAGTGTCTCCCTAAAATAAAGAGAAGGTTCTTCTGCATCAGACATTAACATAGGAGGAGAGGTTGTGGAGCAAGTCTGTGATAACACAGGCCCAGCCCCCCTGAATTTCAAGGAAGGGGTTTGCTGTTCAATTACAAGGTTATAGTGCTGCTTCCTTTACCCTGTTACATGCTCCCAGCAAAGAGCAACGTCATCATCTGGACTGCAAGAACAGTAGCACCAGAGGTATGACTACCCTACAGAGACTAGCTTAGGGGACTAGTATTTGTTTTCCAGAAGGACCTACCATGATCTTCTTCATGTAATTATCTTTCCTAGTAATTTTTTTCTTGGTTCAATGTTTGAAGATTTAATTTGTGTGCAAATTTTTAGAAACACACCTGTTATATAGAGCAAAGCACATATACTAATTAAGATAGAAATAAACAGAATGCCTGTAAAGTGCAGGGGTCAGACTGTGTGCTCACTTAGGGCCAGTCTGGTGTTGACAGCCTGTGGAAAAAACTAAAGGGTGCTGGAAGGAAAAATGATAGGATGATGGCGACCTCCTGTGAGACCAGTAAAAACTGAATTCCCATTTTAAGTTATATCTTCTGAAAAGTCAGCTTCTATCCTATTATGTCTACTATGAGCCCAAAGTGGCATATATGTGCCCACATTCTCTCGCCAGCATCTATTCTGGGCATACAACTTCAGCTGAGTCTGTTCAAGAGCAGAATAAATGATGCTGTACTTGTCTTCCAGCCCAGAAAATAAAACTAAGAAAGGAACCAAAATCTAGCCCTTTAAAATGATTCAGAGTTCTCTGAAAAAAAGACTTAGAAATGCCTGCTGGGTACGATGGCTCACATCTACAAACTCAGCAATTTGGGAGGCCAAGGTGGGAGAATTGTTTGAGGCCAGGAGTTCAAGACCTGGACAACATAGTGAGACCTCGTCTCTATTAAAAAAAAAAAAAAAAATGCCAGGAGTGGTGGCACATGCTTGTAGGCCCAGCTACTTAGGAGGCTGAGGTTGAAGGATCGCCTGAGCCCAGGATGTTGAGGTTGCTGTGAGGTGTCATGATTGTGCCACTGTACTCCAGCCTGGGTGACAGAGTGAGACTCTGACTCAAAAAAAAAAAAGAAAAAAGAAATTCTTATACAGCATGATTAATCATAGTGCTTTTAAAAGAGACAGTTGAGGTTATTTTTAAATTCTAGAAATGTATAATCTTATCTAGTCATATCTTCAAAACTGTCACATTAACTGTTAGGTTATCAGTAAAACAAAGATGAATGGGGGGAGGCAGAAATGTTCCTAAGATGGTTTTGTCCTAAACTGTATTTAAAACTTTTTTCAATTGTGATAAAATACACCTAAACAAAATTTAAACACACCTAAATAAAATTTACCACCTGAAGCATTTTCAACATGCTGAAACTGCATTTTGTCGACATACCTTGTAAACTGTCGACTCTCTTCATGAACTTCCATTTCTGTGCTTTTAAATTCATTGAGTTCTTTCCTTATTGCTGCCTAAAGAGAAAAAATAGATAAATAGAATTGTTATTTAGGTCACATATTTCCCCAGTATACACAGCACCAATAAAGCAGAATTTTTTTGTTGTTTTTGTTTTTTTTTTTTAGAGAAATGGAGAGAGAAAAGGATCCCTAATTTCTACCAGGGAAAGGGATAATAAATAAAACAAATATGTCATACTCCAGCCAAACTAAAACCAGGATAGAAGAAAGACTCTTCAAGTGCCCTTGACAAGGGAGAGAGGAAGGGGAACTTTGCTAAATTCATCCTTGGACCTGGTCTATGGGTCACACAGGATATCTCTCACCCTCGATGAGCACAAGGAAAGAGCGGGTCATAAGATTTTCTGAGAAACAATATAATTTTCCTATGAAAGTTCTGCATTTAATACCACCCACAATAACACCACTTTGACAAGCTGCTAAATATCATGGCTCGCTGCAGCCTCAATCTCCTGGGCTCAAGTGATTCGTCCATGTCAGCCTCCAGAGTAGCTGGGATTACAGGGGTGCACCACCATGTCTGACTAATTTTTGTATTTTTTGTAGAGATGAGGTCATATTATGTTGGTGAGGCTGGTCCTGAACCCCTGGGCTCCAGCGATCTTCTCATTTTGGCCTCCCAAAGTGTAGGGATTATTGGCGTGAGCCACTGCAGACAGCCATTACATATTTTAAATATTTACAGTTTAGATAAGTAGAACTTGAAATTTCAGCACAGTGCTTAAAGTTACTCAAAGAAAATATCAAATAGAAGCATTACCACTTAAAGAACACATAATCCATGCTATGTAAGTTCTGGCATTCAAAGAGTTGCTTATGCCACTAGACTGAAAAGCCAAGATGAACAAGTTAACACTAGTTATCTGCTAACAAATAATGGCAGAATGGTTTTTGGTTTTAATTTTTTTGCTTATTTTTATTTCCTGACTTTTCTACAAAGAATGTTTTACTCGTGTTTTTAAAAATGGTGCTAATAAAAAAAGACACACCCTTGTAACTTGTAGGCAAAATGGACTCTTCAGCCAAAACACAGAATGACAGTACAAACAACAGAGAGTGAATTCACTGGGAGATGAAATCTACATTGTGGTTGGAAAATAATAAATTTTAGAAAAGGGAGAGGCCGAAGAAAGCCCTGAGGCTTCTCTCATCACTAATCATCACTCTGCAACACACAAGCTTTTACTCCAAAACCTGAAAGGTGTTAGATCTAAGTTCTATTGTCACAATTTGTCTCTTTTCTCAAATACATTCCTCAGCCCCTGTAGTTTGTATGGGAAACCAGTGACTGGGAACGTGGCAATAATTCTTGATACTGACTTCTGGAAGAGAAGGAGCAAGGAGAGAAATGTTTGGGATCTGGGATCCCAGGGACATGGCTGTCCAGCCTGTCTCGCAAGTCAGTTCAACAGTGAGGACACTTGCTGACTGTAGAAGTTGATAACTAGAACCAGCAGGTGAGACAATGAAGATGTTCTTTACCATTCACTAATGAACATCGATAAAAAATTCTTCTTTAAAAAGAGGTATTTTGGCTGGGCTCGGTGGCTCAGCCTGTAATCCCAGCACTTTGGGAGGCCAAGGCGAGTGGATTGCCTGAGGCCACGGGTTGGAGACCAGCCTGGGCAACTTGGTGAGACCTTGTCTCTACAATACATAAAATAAAATTAGCCAGGCATGGTAGCACACAGCCTGTAATTCTGGCTACTTGGAAGGCTGAGGCAGAAGGATTGCCGGAGCTCAGAAGGTCGACGCTGGGGTGGCCGTGAGTGTGCCACTGCATTCCAGCCTGGGCAACAGAGTGAGACTCTGACTCAAAAAACAAACAAACAAACAAAAAAAGGAGATATTTTAATTTGAATAGTAGTAGAGAATCTTGCTTGCATGTTCGCTTAAAATTTCTTCTCCAAATGTAGTTTCTGCAGAGGAAGTGAAAAGCAGTATGCTTGAAGTCAGAAGACATGGGGTCTAATCTTGGCTATGTCCTCAACTGCAATATGACCCTCAGTGAGTCACTGTGCTCCAAATCTCAGTTTTCCCATCTGGAAAATGGGTAGGAGACTCTTCATAATGTCATGAGATTCAATCAAGAGTGTATATGAAAGTTCTTATACACTGTAAAATCATCGATAAAATGTCATTATTATGAGGCTTTTGCAAAACAAATATTTTTAGTTTGTGATTGTGACTAACAATTCTTTCATGTTTATATATGGCAAGTTTACTGGAATGAAAAAAGATAGTATCTCTGAAGGTGACCCAAACATAAATAAGAAAGTCCTTATTTGCTACTGATCCAAGTGTATGAAAAAAATCAATGAAAGCATTCTGTGAGAACCAATTGAGATGAAATTTATAAAACAATACAATTTGTAGATTGTGTGCTGTATTTCATTTGCTTGTTTGTTTGGTTTTTTTTTTTTTTGAGTCGAGGTCTCACTCTGTTGCTCAGGTTGGAGTGCAGTGGCACAATCATGGCTTATCACAGCCTTGACCTTCTGGGCTCAGGCGATCCTTTCACCTCAACTTCCTGAGTAGCTGGGACTATAGGCATATGCCACCACACCTGGCTCATTTTTTTATTTTTTGTAGAGATGAGGTCTCACTACGTTGCCCAGGCTGGTCTCAAATCCTGGGCTCAAGCAATCTTCCTGGTGTGGCCTCCTAAAGTGCTGGTATTATAGGCGTGAGCCACTGTGCCCAGTCATGGACATCTTTTACATTAATAAAAAGTATAATTCACTAATGACCATATACATTTGTATGCACTATTTTCCCCAGAGAGCCAGTTCACCATTTATGAGCACATCCCACATGCTCATCTGCAACATGACTTTGCCATTCCCTCACAGGAGGTGGATTCTGTCTCTCCAGCTTTGACTAGGGTATAGCCCTTAACTGGCCCAGAATCTTTTGCTTCTTGGAAGATAGCTACCACACTAAAAAGGGGAAAAAAAAAAAAAATATATATATATATATATATACACACACACACACACATATACACACACACATATGTATGTCTGTTTGTGTGTGTGTATACACACTTCTCTTTTTGTTTGTGTTATTTTTCCGAGTCAAAGTCTCACCCAGGCTGCAGCACACTTATCTCAGGAAACCATAATGTGAGAAACTGAAGGTACAAAGAAAGGAGGTAGAGAGAGAGGCGCCAAAGAGCAACAAGGCACAGACAGTGAAGAAGCCATCTTGAAAGTGGATTCTCAAATCTCAGTACCTCACCTGATGCCATGTGGATCAGAAAAAAAAAAAACAAACACCTCTGGGTTGAACCCTTCCCAAGTTCCTAACTCACAAAATTGTGAGTGAAATAAATAATTTGGGGGTGAATTGCAGTAGAACAGTTGATTACCTGAACACTATTCCAAGGTTTTATTCTTGCAGATAATAAAACAGAGGCCTGGAGAGGTCATGTAACTTGCCAGATATCAAATAAGCATTCAGTAACAAACATGGGCCCATACATAGACCTTCCTAACTCAAGCCCTACAGGTACTTCAGGGCCTACATCATTGGGATAATTGCCTCAGATCTCCATGGTGTATATGTTGGTTTGTAGTTCGATAATGAGTCAGTTATATGAAATATTCGGCAGTAAGTGTGATATGAAATTATAGGGGTTGGCTGAAAAAATATATCAGGCCAGGTACAGTGGCTCACATCTATAACCCCGGTATTTTGGGAGACCAAGATGGGAGGATTGCTTGAGTCCAGGATTTTGATACCAGCCTAGGCAACATAATGAGACCTTGACTCTACAAAAAATTTTAAAAAATAGCTGGGTATGGTGGTGTATGCCTGTAGGGCCAGCTACTTGGGAGGCTGAGGTGGAAGGGTCACCTGAGCCCAAGGGGTTGAGACTGTGGTGAGCTGTGACTATGCCAATGCACTCCAGCCTGGGCAACTTAATTTTATGAGATTCCCACATCAAAAAAAAAAAAAAAGAAAAAACATATCACAAAGATATGACTACTGACAATTTAAAAAATGCGATATATTCATTAAGAAAAATTCACTGAAGATTGACATCGTTTTATTCCAAGATTAAGTAACTCTTGGAATAAAGAGATTTCCTGAGTGTGTTTAAAAAAGGGAAAGAAGTGCCAGGAGCAGTGGCTCATGCCTGTAATCCCAGCACTTTGGTAGGCCAAGTTGAGAGAATTACCTGAGCCCAAGGTTCAAGACCAGTCTGGGCAACTTGGCAAGATCTTGTCTCTACAATAAATCAAAAAGTTTGCTGGGTGTGGTGGCATATACCTGCAGTCCCAGCTGCTTGGAGGCTAAGACAGAAGGATTGTCTGAGCCCAGCAGGTTGAGGCTGCGGTAGCCGTGAGCATGTGGTAGCTGTGAGCATGCCACTACATTCCAGCCTAGGCAACAGAGTGAAACTCCAACTCAAAAACAAGTTAGGGGGGGATAATTAAAACCCTTGATGTTAGTGAAATCCATATAAAATGATCTTAAGTCTTTTTTGTACAGAAGATAAGAGTTTAGGCCTAAACATTCTTCACATATGTGTAAACGGGACTGATTTTGTTGAAAGATATGGGATAGAAAAAGGTGGGCTGAGGTTGTAGAAAGTCCAAGGGGTGCTAGGGTGGACTGATGAGAAACCATCAAGTCAAAACCAGGTATTTCTAGGGTAGAAACAACAACAAAACTCCAGGAAATACCACTGTTTAAATATGTAGTATTTTTAGTCTCATCCAAAAATTACAGAGAGGAAAGAGGAAACAAAAATGACTAAAATTAAATTTAAAATTGGCTAATGGTGAGTGGTAACTGGTCTTAATCAGTCCTCAGTCAGCTCAATGATTATCCTGGAAAGAAGCAACAAGTGATTTGTTGAAACTATGGACCCTGCTACCTTCTTAAATAGCATGAGTTGTAAGGTCAGAACTAAGTCGAATTTTCATTTTAATATTCTTTGTTTATTTCATTAATAAAACTTTTTTTTTTGAGTTGGAGTCTCACTCTGTCATCGAGGCTGGAGTGCAGTGGCTCACTGCAACCTTGACCTCCAGGCTCAGGCGATCCTTCTATCTCAGTCTTCCAAGTAGCTGGGACTACAGGTGTGTACCACCATGCCTTGCTATTTTTTTTTTTTTAAACATTTTTTGTAGTTAAGGTCATGCCATGTTGCCTAAGATGATCTTGAACTCCTGGTCTGAAGCCATCCTCCCGCCTTGACCTCCGTGCTAGGATTACAGGTGTGAGCTACTGCATCCGGCCTTATTTCTTTGATAACATTCTGATATGAAACATGGAGAGGATTTCTTGACTACTCAAGTTCAATGCCACAGGGAGAAAAGTATACTTCCTTCTGCTGCCAGGGCAACCATGAGCAGGCCAAAGAATAGCCTACAGAGAATCAAAACCTCAGGCTTCCCTAGGACCTGTTTGGACAGTGTGTTGCTGGAAAGATCGTATGTTTTATTCATCTTTATATCCCCAGTATCCAGGACAATACTTAATGTATTGTAAGGGTTTTAATAAATAACGAATGACTTGTTGGACAAATCCATGCATCATCTGGAAAAAATTGCATTCTCTTTCACTGAACGCTTTCAGACTAAATTATAAGCTGAGGCTTCAATAAATACTGAAAATGTCACCAACTGGGAGTAAAACTTGGAACTGCAAGACTGACTATGAGTGTAATACTGGTAAGAGCAATAATTTATTGATGAGCTGGAGCTCTACAGATATTCGACCCAATTCTCAAGATAGATATGGCTGAATCTACTTTGCTAGTGAGAAAACTCAGGTTAAATGATCAATTCAGGAATTAATCTCAGAAGTGCCCAGCTCAAAAGTCTGTCCAGCCTCTCTGCCACGGAGCTTCCAAGCTCTACCCCAGGGTGAAGGTAACTGCCATGCAAACCTAGGTCTTCGGGCCAATTCGATGTCTTTCTGCAGTATCACCTGTCTGTCACTGAAGGGCTTGAAGGACTAACTCATGTACCTACCTCAGTACTGGAAAGTAAGCCCTGAATATCTTATTGTACCTGTATCTGCTTCTGGTGCTGTAACCAAGCACATACAGTCTAAAATTGAAATTATTTATTTATTTATTTAGTCAGGGTGTCACTCTGTCACCCAGGCTGGTGTGCAGTGGCATGCTCATGGCTCACCACATACTCAGATTCTTGGGCTAAAGGTATCCACCTTCCTCAGCCTCTGGGTAGGTGGGACTATAGTCATGTGCCACCACATCCAGTCACTTTTTTTTTCTTTTTAATAGAGATGAGGTCTCACTTCCTGGGCTCAAGTGATCCTCCCACCTCAGCTTCTTGAGTAGCTGAGACTACAGGTCACTATACCTGGCCTTTTTTTTAAATTTTTGGCGGAGATATGGTCTTGCTACACTGCCCAGGCTGGTCTCCAACTCCTGGGCTCAAGCAATCCTCCCGCCTCAGCCTTCCAAAGTGATGAGATTACAGGTGCGAGCCACTGTGCCTGTGCTGGTGAAAATTTTATTTTAAAGGTAAATTAAGACCAATCAAGTTCCTAATTAATAAGATATTTCTCACACCACTTCTCTTTTCTAATTTGAGCAGATTAACAAGACTACCAGGTTTGTAAGATTTCCCAGAGTATCCTGCAAGGTCCTTTTATAGAAAAGGCATTAATTGTTTATTGACGAATTGACTACTGTTCTTTAAAATGCAAGGTGGTATCTTAATGGGACTAAGAGAGAGAAAAGATAACTCCTTTAGGCTGGCAGAAAGTTCAGTGCTTATTTTTAGAGCAGAGGTGGAAATATTTACTTTGAATAGTTTAGATTTTTTTAAAAATGGAATATAGAATTCAAAGTTAAAAAATAAAACTCATTTTTGGACATGATAGTTAAATTACAAATTTTTATCCTAATTAACTTGCTGAATAAAATATATTATTTTGAATTTGATCAATATATATTATGAACTGTTTTAGTTTAAAGTAAAAAGCAACACCAATCTAGAAATGCTTATAATAATGATAATTAGCATATGCTATTTTTCATTCTAAAATAAAATATACCCAAAGACCATAATAGTATCTCTGGGTAATAAGTAATATTTAATCATACTCATCTTTTTTTTTTTTTTTGAGTTGGAGTCTCACTCGGTCGCCCAGAGTGGAGTGCAGTGGCCGCTCTCGGCCACCGCAGCCTTGACCTGCTGGGCTCCGGCGATCCTTCCACCTCAGCCTTCCAAGTAGCTGGAATTACAGGCATGCGCTACCACGCCCGGCTGATTTTTTTTGATTTATTGTAGAGATGAGGTCTCGCTGTCTAGGCGGGTCTTGAACCCGCGGGCTCAGGCAATCCACTCACCTCAGCCTCCCAAAGGCGCGGGATTACAGGCTGAGCCACCGAGCCCGGCTCATACTCATCTTTTAACAACTAGAGGAAATAATTTTTTCAGTGTTAGGTAGAAAATCAGATTTTAAGAAATTCTTAAACATATTGTGCATTGATGTGTGTTATAATTGTTATTTTCTTATTTTTGAATATTCAGATTTTGCTAATGAGCATGTGTCACTTGTGTATACACAATATACTATACAAAAACAGCATCTTAAATTGTTGCATTTTCTATTTTCTATCTTTAAAAACAAAATATTTTAAGGTAAATATATTATTTTTTCAATCTAGAAGACATTCTTCCTCAAGCACACACACACTAAAAACCAGTTCTAAAAATGCTGTCCTCTAGATCTTAAAAGTCTCAGGAGAAACATGACAGATGTTGTCAGAGGAGAAAATGAGCCTTATCTGAGAGTAGGAAGGGGCTTTGGCTGTGCTCTGGGGCTCAGGGTTTGATCTGCATGTGAATGTCATGTGCTTTCAAAGTACTCAAAAGAGAAACAAAGCCTGCAGGAGAAAACTTGACCATGCACCTCTTCCCTGCAGCCTAGAAGTCTAGCACAAAAACCTATTTTTGTTTCAACATAAAATTTTAAAAAAAATCCTCTCTGTTACAGCTAGAGATGAACGAGTTTTATCTTCCAACAATAGAATAAGAATTACAAAGAACTATTTCTAGGGTATGGAAAATTTAGTTTCCATATGAAGGTGGTTAATCTTTTAGACTCTGGCTGCATTCATGCTTTGCACCTGCTGTGATTTTTACTCATTTATCTGACTCCGCCTGCCTTCTGAAGCTGAGTATTTGAATAATAAGATAGCTGGGAATGTTGAGTGTGGAAAATTGTCTTTTCCAAATTTGGCCACAATAATACCTCCAGCCCACATGTTCTTCTGTGTATGACCTTGCCACTCCCGTCAAGAAGTGGAGATAATTCCCCTTCCCTTGAATCTTGAGCTGGTATTTATGACTTGCCTGTAACTAAGAGAACGTAGTGGAGGTGAGACTGGGTGCCTTACAAAGCAGGATTAGGAAAGGCCATGTAGTTTTCACCTGGTTCTCTTAGGACACTTGCCTTGGTGGAAAGCCAGTCACCGTGTAAGAAGCCTGATAACTCTGGGACCACCATGCTGAAGAGGCCATATACAGGCATATGTAGGTAGTCTAGCGGACAGCCCAAGTTGAGCTCAACCCCTGAGCCATCCCTACCAAGACACCAGACATGTTAGTGCAGCTATCAGGGACCCTCCAGAGTAGCCTATTTGTCAGCTGAATAACACCGAGTGACCCTAGTCAACCTCAAGAAGAGCAGAAGAATCGCCCAAATGCGCCCTAAAGTCTCCAACCTATAAAGTCTGTAAGATATAATTAAAAAGTTGCTGTTTTCAACCACTAGGTTTTGGAGAAGTCACAGGAACAGTGACTAGAGCATAATCAACTAGGAGCTACTAAAGGAGAGGTGAGGGACCAAAAATCCATAGCTGAAAGGAAAAGACAGAAGAAAGCTTGAACAAGGTACAGACTAAATGTTACGAAATGTCATGCCAGGTGCCTTAACTAATAAGCCCTCTATAGAAAAACAATTAAAATGCTAAACACAGCACTTAAAAATTGTCTTAAATGTACTAAACAGCTGAAAAAAGAATATGAAGATAGCTTGATTAAAAAAATGTAAATGAAAATATTGCCCAGAGAAGTCAGGTTAGTATGAAAACTGGCTTCGATCTTGAGGGCACTTGTATTAAATCTGGTGAATTTGAGCGGCCATGGTCATAGCCTGGTACGATAAAAGAAACACACAAAACCTCGTCAAGTTTTATAAATAATCCTCCTTCCATAAAGGAGATACCAAATGGCAAGCCCTCCGTGTAAAGGTGAACTAGAATATCTGACCCCCCAGAGGACAGCAAAGAAAATTGCATGTTGGTACTTAATGAGTAAGGGAGGAGGCAAGAAATGTACCTTGAGAATTTCAATCCATGAGTCAGACAACACAGGGGATTACTGCCTGAATTCATAGTGGACCAACAAAGCTAAAAGCTTTTAACTTTCAAAAAAAAATTCACTCCAGGTAAATAAAGAACTTAAATATGAAAAGCAAAACTATAAACATTTTAGAAGACAGTACAGGAGAATATACTTATGATTCTGGTATGGGAAGAATTTTCTTTTTTGAGTTGTAGTCTCATTCTACTGCCCAGGCCGGAGTGCAGTGGCATACTCATGGCCACCCCAGCATCGACCTGCTGGGCGCCGGCAATCCTTCTGCCTCAGCCTTCCAAGTAGCTGGAATTACAGGCATGTGCTACCATGGCCACCTAATTTTTTGATTTATTGTAGAGACGAGGTCTCACCCTGTTGCCCAGGTTGGTCTCGAATCTGCCGGCTCAGACAATCCTCTTATCTTGGCCTCCCAAAGTGCTGGGATTGCAAGCTTGAGCCACAGCACCCAGTTGGAAAGAATTTTCTTAAAAGGAACAAAATCATAAACGATAAAGAAAAAGGCTGCCAAATTCAACTGTATTAAATTTAAGAATCTTTTCATAAAAAGGTACCATAGAGAGAGTGAGATGTCATCAATTGGGAGACTATCTATCCATCTACTTATCTATGAATATTTGCAACATATATAACTGGCAAATATTCATAGATAGGTAGATGGATAGATAGTATATATATGAAGTATATATATGAAGAACTCCTTCATATATATATGAAGAAGTATATATATGAAGTATATATATGAAGAACTCCTTCATATATATATGAAGAAGTATATATATGAAGTATATATATGAAGAATCAACAAGAAGTTGACAGCCCAAAAGAAAAAGGGCAAAGGCCAGGCACCCCACAGAAGTGGGATCCAAATATTCGAAAGGTATTTGAAAATATGCTCAACTCACTAAGAATTAACGAGAGACAAAGTAAAAGCACAGTAAGATACTACTTCATAGCTTTCTCCTTTAGGGCACATTTCTCAGTCTGGCTCTCCTCTCCATCTTCAAGGGTCTCCTCTTCGCCTTTTCCACATAAGTGTTGACTTGCGGTTCCAATAACTGTGTCCATTCTGTCAGTTACCGACTTTTTCTCCTGTATATTCAAACTTTCCCTTTCTTTTGGCTTCTTCATAGCATAAATATTTCTCAAATATTTCCCATAAATTTTTTTAAAAAATCACTCCCTTGATACCCTATCTTACTTTCCAAATTTACCCACCCAAGTTTACAGCCTTCACAGTCCCAATCACACCTCAAGCGACTATGTCATCATACTGTTTCCCTTCAGAACCCAGATTCTTGGGAAAGTGCTGTCTCCACCTTAGTCAGGCTTCCACCTGCCAGTCCACTAAAATGCTCCCTCTGCACACATATGGCCGGCCTCCGTGACCTTGTCCTTCTAGGCTGCTATGCTACCCATCTTCTCCTCTTTCCCTACCTCAGAGACGTTTCTTCTCAATATTCCTCTGTTGTTTCTTCCTAAATGTTGGGTTCCTGGGGTGCTATTTTTGGCCTCCTTCTGTTCTTGTTGTGAACATTCTTCTTTTGTGATCTTATTCCTTCCAACTCTTCATTTCCACGTATGAGGTAATAATTTCTGAATAAAAATCTCCAGTATGTGCTTGACACACAGTAGATGCTTTACAGAATGAGACTTCCCAGGAAAAAGCATCAGCACAGAATGTCACTAAATGCCTAGTTCTAGTATTAAGAACTCATGCAGATGGCATGAGTTTATTCAATATCAGATTTTGCTTAGAGAAAAAAATTAAGAACCCATTACCGGGAATATTTTAAAAATCTTGAAGTTAGAAATTTAGAAGCAAATAGCTAGCATAAATCTTTGGCTATGTGGCCATGATACTCATAAAATAACAGCTTTCTATATTGACAGAAACATCTATATATTTAATTTTTTCTGAACTGTGTGCAATGATATAGGTTTGGGATTGGCAAGTCATGACCTGCAGGCCAAATTTGGCCCACCATCTGTTTTTATAAATAAAGTTGTATTGGAACACATGCACACCCATTCAATTACACATTATCTGTGGTTGGTTCCATGCTACACTGGCAGAGCTGAGCAGTTACAACAAAGATTATATGGCCCACAAAGCCTAAAGTATTTATTGTCTGGTCATTTATATAAAAAGCCTCGACAGAGATAAAACCTTTCCCACTGCCGGGCTCAGTGGCTCAGCCTGTAATCCCACGCCTTTGGGAGGCTGAGGTGAGTGGATTGCCTGAGCCCGCGGGTTTGAGACCCACCTGGGCAGCGAGACCTCATCTCTACAATAAATCAAAAAATCAGCCGGTCATGGTAGTGCATGCCTGTAATTCCGGCTACTTGGAAGGCTGAGGCGGAAGGATCGCCAGAGCCCAGCAGATCGAGGCTGCGGTGGCCGGAAGCGGCCACTGCACTCCAGTCTGGGCGACAGAGTGAGACTCCAACTCAAAAAAAAAAAAGAAAAAAAAAAAAGCCTTTCCCACTGTTAACATATCCCTTTAAAATGATAAGTTGTAAAAGTTATATTTTCTAAGAGTTTGGATAAATCCTGGTTGTGGGAAAGCCCTCTCCTTCCAGGTTAAAATGCAGGCAGATTACACGGTAGCTAAGAACTAGTATTCTTTTGAGACTTAGTTGAAAGAACTACATTGACATCACTAAATATACCACTGACGGGGCTTAAATAATCAGAGGCAGAAAACTGTTGGAATGTTTGGTAAGATCTAGAACCCCAGGATGACTAAGTGAAAGGTAAATGGGTACCGGAGCATTTAGAAAAGCAATACAAACAGCAGGAAAGCCTTTGGGATTCTTGCCTTGTCTGCAGGTGTTAACCTGGCCCAGGGCTTGTCTGCCCGGCGGTCATAGTCAGGAGAATCAGTGACTTCTACATACTCATTAAAACGCAGGATCCTTCGAGCTTGTAGCTCTGCCACTGTGGGTCTCAGACTAAGCTGCAGGAGGAAAGGAGAAAAAGGCAGAGTTTAGTAAACCACTTACAGCCTCATGGTGGCAAGTTTTCTATAGAGAGCACTTCAAAATTATGGTTAAATAAGGTCACTTTCAGGTATCAGAAAAGAAAAAAAAGGCAGTAGCATCTTGGGAATTCCTAATGAGAACTAGAAAGCAGTGTGCCCTAATTTTTGAGACTATAAAAATCATCATTGTTAGATAGGTCACAGTCTTTGGCAACCACCTGCGTTATGCTATTTTCCCCAATGTGCTTGGCACTATGATAAAGACCTGTCATCCCTGACATAAGGAACATGCAAAGCACAGAAAAAATAGTAACCCAGTTATGGGATGGCTGGTTTGGTGACCGAATTATCAAGACAAAAGCCATGACATTTTGAGAAATGAGCATAAAAATCTCTGTTCCTGTTATATTAAACCTATATATCCAGAAACACAAAGTTACCACACAGAAATGGTCCAATAAACGGTGTCCCTACAGCACAGCTGTCCTTGAGAGAATAAGGACCAAGGCCCCAATCTTTTAGTTGGCCATAAAAACTGATGTGCAGGAATAAGGAAGGGAGAGTTGCTGGAGAAATGTAATTCCATGGGGCCATAAATATTCAAACCAGCTGCAACCTTTAAAACACTTCTAATAACTTGGATTCCTCCTTGTGGTCTTTGTCAAGTTCACATTTACAATTATATTTAAACTACCCAGCCCTTTGAGTATTTGCTTTCCTTTCTTGGTTCTTTCTCAAACCCAAGAATAAGACTGAAACAGTTCTGACAGATGAAAGAAACCTGCCCTTCTGGTTGACAGGCACCATCTACTCTCTGTTCATGAGGTTGACCCCCTTTCCTGGCCCTTCTCAGTTAAGAGGTATTGCAGAACGAGGGGGGACCCAAAAAAACCGATAACTCTTTTTTTGGAGGGTGGGCCACTTGTAGTACAGGCTTCCCCCACTAGGTGTTCTAGGATCCCATCAGCATCAGTGTACCAGCTACTGTTGTTGTAAGAGGCTGCGTTCAGCTTCAGTGTGTTTTGTTGTTGTTTTTTTTTTTGAGATTCTTTCAATGTATATGTCCATTTCATGATGGGTGAATTATGAACACACCTGCCCACACCCCACTGAGTGTTCAGCAGTTTTTGACCAAAGATGGCATGGCCCTGTGCCCTATCCTCCCTATTCACTTGATCTCACCCCGAGCAACTTTTTCTTGTTTCCCCAGATGAAAAAAGTCCTCAACCAGAAACGTTTTGCCATTGTGGAAGAGGTGAAACAAAAAACAGCAGAAGCACTCAAAAGGCATCAAAATTGACAAGTTCAAAAATTGTTTTGAGCAGCGGAAAAAGCATCTTGATAGATGTATTACACCAAAAGGAGAGTACTTTGAAGGTGACTGAAGTTTAAATATGTAAGAATAAATACACAATTTTTTATAAACAAATTCCATTTTTTCGGGTCCCCTCTTGTATTTTCAGACAGGTAAACCCAGGCCTCTATTTGCCTAATGGGTCCATTTTCACTATTTTTTTTCCTCTTTTATATATACTCTGTATATAGATTACCCATGGTCTAAGTGGTCCTCTTTGGAGATAGTCCTTATTTGCGTGATCTCAAGGATGATACACTGATCATATACTCTGGAGTCAAAAACAATCCCTTTTCTAGGCCTCAGTTTCCTTCTGAGTAAAACCAAAGGTTGAACTAAGCCAGTGCTCAAGGATTAAGTCAAAGCATTCTAGGACTCTTAGAAGGCCTAGGCCCATTCCTGAGCTCACTTGAGATGAGATGTGCCAACTACAGCTCCTTCTATCTTCATACCGTAGGCAGTGGACAAGGGAAGGAATAATATAGGTGGTCTGTTATACAGCAGCTAAGGCTGCTGCCCAATCTATATTGCTAGCTTCTGGCTGCAGGTGGCATAAGGAGGTGGAGAAACCCTTGCTTCTGAGGATCAGCCAGAAGAAAAGTGATCAGTGGCCACACAGGTCAGAAATTCTCCACACAGCCTGGATCTCAAAACTGTGCCAGTCATGGGGTAGCTACCAGTGCTACAGGCTGACCTGAGCCTGTGACAGGGAACTCTGTAGAGAGGAGGCAAGTAGGGGCAGATGGGAGGGGCAGAGAGTAAGGGCAGGCACTGTTGCCTCATGGAGAGGCCCAATTGGATTGAACAAAGACTGTATGTATCATAGGAGTGAGCCGGGAGAAAGGAGGAGGGGCAATTGCAATTACTTGTCTGCAGCTGGTAACTTAAGAGCTACTGAATGCTAGAAGAGCCAGCCCTAGAAATTGAGTTTACAGAGTCTGTCAGTTTGATCATTATTTGATATTGAGGAGCACTGAGGAAAAAAAAGAAATAAATTAAGGCTCCTCTTCCATGAAAAACAAAAACAAAACCTTTCAAGATATAGCGCCTACGGCTTTTCCATGGGAATGGAGTGTGTCCTTCAGCTGCCCTGGAATGCTTTTGCTGTGGACTCCCCAGCCAGCCCTTGAAAATGTGGGCCAGCATGGTTCGAGACCAGCCTGAACAACATGGTGAAACCTCATCTTTACAATAAAATTTTAAAAAGTAGCCGTGTGTGGTAGTGCATGCCTGTAGTACCTGCTACTTGGAAGGCTGAGACAAAAGGATTGCCTGAGCCCAGCAGGTCAACGCTGGGGTGGCCATGAGCATGTCACTGCACTCCAGCCTGGGCGATGGAGTGAAACTCTGACTCAAAAAAAAAAAAAAAAAAGAAAGAAAATGTGGGCCAGGTCACACATTTCATTAAAATGTCATATTTTAGTCACTGCTCTTCTCTAGGTGTGAAAAGTGTATCTGAAGAATTATTGCAAGGATTTAGAATTAAATACAAATTCTGACGAGGCTCAAATTTTCCAAAGAATATTATCATTTTAACATAGAAAAAAGTGACAGCTCTGACATCAGCTCTACATTTTCATAAATAAGGGGAAACGATGGTCTGAGTTTGGGAGGTAAGCCATTTGTCAACTTGGGTACATACTAGCAGGCAGGCTGATAATCAAATTCACTTAGTAAATTACCCAGCTCTGACATGAAATAGTGGCAAATCTTCAGGAGCAACAAAACATTTACTTATTTACTATTTCCAAGATGAAATGAAAAGTGTGAGCATTTTTTAAAACTTTTTTTTTTTTTTTGAGTAGGAGTCTCACTCCTTTGACCAGATTGGAGTGTAGTGGCATGCATGTTCGTGGCCACCCCAGCGTCAACCTGCTGGATCTGGTGATCCTTCTGCCTCAGTCTTCGAAGTAGCCAGAACTACAGACATGTGCTACCACGCCCGGCTATTTTTTATTTTATTGTAGAGACGAAGTCTCGCCAAATTGACCAGGCTGGCTCAAACCCGCGGGATCCGGCACTCCACTCGCCTCGGCCTCCTTTGGCTGGGATTACAGGCTGAGCCACTGAGCCCAGCCAGAACAATTAAAAAAAAAAAAATATATATATATATAGAAATGTTAATAAGGCTATTTCTGAATGGAAGACTTTTGTGGATTTTATTTTCTTTTTTGTTTCTTTTGTAATTTTCACACAGGCTATATATCTTCATAATTTGTTAATGCAATCTAGAACCTTCATTAGCTTTTCAAAAGTAACACAACATGCAATTATAAACATAATTCATATTGGGTGCATTATACTGATTTTGATGTCTATGATTATAGACTTATAGGAATTCCTAAACATCAGACTTACAAGTAGAGAAGAGGGGTTTGTTGGTTTGTTTATTTTTTGAGTCAGGGTCTCACTGTCACCCAGGTTGGAGTGTAGTGGCACCATCACAGCTCACTGCAGCCTTGACCTCCTGGGCTCAGGTGATCCTTCGGCCTTAGCCCCACAAGTAGCTAGGACTACAAGTGTGCCACATGCCTGACTAATTTTTTGATTTTTTTGTAGAGACAGGTTTCTCTATATTTCCCAGACTGGTTGCAAACACCTGGGCTCAAGCAATCCTCCCACTTCAACCCACAAAGTGCTGGGATTACACATGTGAACCACCATGCCAGGGCAGAATTTTCATTTGAAAAAAAAAAGTCTATCTCAAAACAAACGTACTCATTAACAGTCATGATTTAATCACCTTTCTGCTGAGTCTGCGTTTAAGTTCCATTTTTGCTTCTTGTTCCTCTTCTTCATTCTTTTCTGTTGATTAAGGGGGGAAAGACATGATGACTTAGTTATTATAGATAATTTTATAATCAGAAAAGAATATCAGGTCACAATTATTTGAATCTAACAGATACTGACAAAATATTCCACCAACAGCTTTTAAAAGCTGTCAAAAAATTTTGCATTTATATACAATTTTTTTCCCTTGTAGGACTGATTTATTTACTTTGCTAATTTTAAAACTTTTGCTTCCTGGCTTCCTGTTCTGTTCTGAAAAAAAAGTAAGAGTGCCCATACTCTGGTGAAACCCTTCTATTGCTGATTATCTCATGAGCTTATAAGCACAATTTATCAGAATTCAGATTAAAATTTACTTCTGGATCTGGCCTTCATGTGAAAATCTGAGACATATTAAAAGAGCAAATTAGAACCATCCGATGCACGTCTGAGCTGCTGATTTTCATTCAAATTCAACCAAAATATTTGATTTGTCTTCCTTCGTTCCCATGGAAGCAGAATGTAAGCATTTCTTTGGACTTTGCTTTCAAACCAGAATGTTCTAAATGGGGTTATGGTGTACTGTGGGTGGAAATTATTTATTTTCTTGTGACTTTGACTTTCCAAAGTCTCCTTTTTCTCCAGTGCTTCACCGAGTAGTACAATTTTATGGTGTCCAACAGATGGGATTTAAAGAAAAATGTCTGAATTTTTAAAGAAATAAGCACCCCTTCAGGTTTCACTGGTTGTTGTTTATTTGAGGAACTTTTCTCTGTTGCTTCCCCTGTGGCTCATCACAGTGAGCATAGATCCGACTTCTTGGAAACCAATGCTTATGAAAGATTACTTGCTAGAAAGTGCTGCAAATGCTTTTGAAGGAAAATTATGTTGTATAAAGGCTCAACCAAAAGGTTGAAAAAAAAATTTCTATGTAAAGATAATTATATTTATTTTAAAATTTCAAACAGATATCTTACTACTAAGCTTATTTTTATTTCAAACAAAATATGAGTATTCAATATTTACAACATTGTAATTATTCATTGAGCAGGTTAAATTCTCTATCAATTTTCTTCTCTGGATAGGGAATAGTTTCTACAATTTTTCTGAAATACTATCTTCAATTCATAAGAAAGAGAATGATTAGTCTGGTTATTCAGACCAAGAGTGCACATAAACTGAAATCACCCATAAGGCAAGAAGCAACTAGTTAATATTCTTTCACTAAGTGCCTATGAGTGTCAAATGAATTAGTTATAATTCAAATTTCTTCCAATTTAAGTACTGTAGGATTTCCTAATTGCCTCACAAAATATATATCCTTACATAGCCTTAAAATGCACACTTAGATTCAAAAATTTCCTTATAAGAGTTGGATAAAGTGCGTGGATTGTTTATTATACACAATAAACCACACTGTGGTTCACGATATTCAAATCAGAGATTTAAAAAGTGAGGGCTTTAGCCAGGTGCAGTGGCTCATGCCTGTAATCCCAGCACTTTGGGAGGCAGAGGCAAGAGGATTGCCTGAGTCCATAGTTTCAAGATCAGCCTGGGTAACTTGGTGAGACCTCGTTGCTAGAGTAAATAAAAAAAAAATTAGTCATGGATGGTGGCATGTATGCCTGTGGTTCCAGCTGCTTGGAAGACTGAGGCAAAAGGATCATCTGAGCCCAGCAGGAGGAGGCTGTGGTGGCCATAAGTGTGCCACTGCACTCCAGTCTGGGTGACAGAGTGAGACTCCTACTCAAAAAAAAAAAAAGTGAGGGCTTTGACGGGATTATCAATAAAAATAAAATAAAATCCTTACCATATTTTGTTCAATCCTTCCTATACAGTGATTCTGCTTTTATTTTATTTTATTTATTTATTTGAGTCAGAGTCTCACTCTGTTGCCCAGGCTGGAGGATGTGGTATGATCACGGCTCAGTGCAGGCAGCCTTGACCTCCTGGGCTCAGATAATTCTTCTGCCTGAGCCTCCCAAGTAGCTGGGAATATATGCCACCACACTCGGCTAACTTTTTGTAGAGATAAGGTTTCCCCATGTTGCCCAGTCTTGTCTCTAACTCCTGGGCTCAAGCAATCCTTCTGCATTGGCCTCCAAAAGTGCTGGGATTACAGGCCTGGATCAATGCCACAGTTTTTTTTTTTTTGAGTTGGAGTTGCACTCTGTCCTCAGACTGCAGTAAATGCTACATTTTTAATGGTACTTTTCAAAGATAAAACAATTAGGCATTTAATACAACCCAAATCTAAAAAATGGTCTAGTTTTCATTAAATATGCAAAATATCATTTTCTTGAAGGAAATATTAGATAGTTTTGCCTTATCAAACACATTGTATAATTAGGTAATAGCCAATGATACCTAAAAAAAAAAAGGCCAACAGCACTTGGGAGAATATTTTAAATAAACAGGATTTTACCACCTGAAAATTCTTTTTTGACATCAGGAACTTGCATCCTCTCATTTCCCATGTTCAAAATTGGACTTTTAAAGACATTAGAGGGGGAGGGCAAGAGGTGAAGGCAAGCCAACATGACCGTGCCTCTGAATGTTTAAAAAAAATTATTTTAGAGACAGAGTCCCACTATATTGCCTGAGCTGTTCTTGAACTCTTAGCCTCAAGAAATCCTCCCACGTCAGCCTCCCAAGTTGCTGGGACTACAGGTGCACTTCTCTGAATGTTATTAAATAGTCATTGTAAAATCTCTTATAAAGAGAGTCGAGGTTACACACCTTAAACTCAGTATTTAAAAATTCAGCATGTTTTTGGCATGCTCCCTTCATTTTTTTGATTGACTAGAGGACTACTTATAAAGCAGGATATAAACCTTTCTGGGCCACTTTAAACAGACTGGAGAGATATTCATGAAGGGAGTGACATAGCTCATTGACAAATCTTGATGTCAGTGACTGTCATCAGAGCATAAAGGGGCGAACTTTTCAGACAAGCCACAGGAAGCATTTCCCATAAATACAGGAATAATGCATGTGATTAAACAGCAGTAGGCACTATTGGAAACCTGCTTGGCTAGCAGTGTTACCCAGAGTATTGTGTGATGAGCTAAAAGAAAAAGAAAGAAAAGTACACAAATACCAGCAACAAGAATATTATATTCTTGAGTCATTAACTCAGATAAAATGGGTTTTAAAAATCCAAACATTTTTTTGTGGGTTTATTTCTCTTTTTGCTGTTTTACATGAATCCATGTGAGTGTTTTTAACAAATAAAAATACATGTGTAAACTTACTTTAAAATGCAGCAAAAAGTTAAGCTGGATCGATAGATGCATAGATATGAGATAAAGCAAGATGTGAATGACAGAATATTAGGTAGTAGATATATGGATGTTTACTGCAATGGTCATTCAACTTGTCCATGTTTATTTGTTTATTTATTTTTAGATATATGGGTAGATACATGGGTGTCTGCTGCAATAATCCTCCAACCTTTCTGTATGTTTAAAAAACTTCATAATAAAATGTTAGGGGGAAACACATGCAGAACTCAATGTTCTAAAACGCTTTTCCCTATAGAAGTTATAGTTGGACTCACATTCACTGATGAATATTATAAGAGAATCCGTATATTTTTAAAAATCTCTACCTTGTAAAAAGTGTTCCATATACATCCCTTTTCCTAATTAGCAAAAGTTTGGCCATTTAAGCACCTAAAGTTGCTTTCTGTATCATCAGTTTTAAGGAACTGCCTCTAAAATGCACAATTTACATGTCTTTTAAAAAAACAAAACAAAACTCTACTGTTACCAGAATAATAAGGAAAGAAATCAAGTAAGGAGTAAGATGGGGATTGATACCCAGCAATATAATGTGCCCTGTGGGTGCCAATGAAAGCTATCAGCATTTATTGTCATCTGATTGAGTTTATTAAATTAGTGACGGGCTTTGATTTGAGAACTGTTGAATGCCTTATGCTGTGAATTGGTTTTCTAGTCTCTCAAGAAAAGATGACCTAGATAGGCCAAGTGCAGTGGCTCATGCCTGTAATCCCCAGCATTTTGAAAGGCCAAGGTGGGAGTGCTTGAGCCCAGGATGTAGAGACCAGCCTAGGCAACAAAAAAAGAAAAAAAAAATCAAAAAATTAGCCAGGCGTGGTAGGGCTAGCCTGTAGTTCCAGCTACTCAGGAAGCAGAGGTGGAAGGATTTCTTGAGCCTAGGAGGTCAAGGCTGTATTGAGCCATGATAGTGTCACTGCAACCCAGACTGGTTGACACCCCAACTCAAAAAAATAAAAAATAATACAAAAAGATGACCAAGTTAAAAAAGTGTCCTTAAGTTGGGTGTGGTAGCTCACGCCTGTAATTCCAGCACTTTAGGAGGCCGAGGCAGGAGGATTGCTTGAGCCTAGGAGTTCGAAACTGCCTAGGCAACATATCAAGACCTGTCTCCACAAGGATGGGGAAAAAATAGCCGGGCATGGTAGAGCATGCCTGTAGTCCTAGCTACCTGAGAGGCTGAAGTAGAAGGACTGCCTGAGGCCAGAAGGTCGAGGCTGTGATGAGCCATGATTATGCCCAATGCACTCCAGCCTCGGTGACACAGTGAGACTCTGGCTCAAAAAGAAAAAAGAAAGTGTCCTTAAAAACCACACCGTACCACTCACAGACCTTTCCTCGAATAGACAATTGTAACAAGAGCAATCTATATAGAAGAAACTGGAGGCAAACAGGGTCTCAGTAAAGTATAAGCCAGGTTCTCTGTGACTGTTCAGGGGAAGATTGGGATGACTGCCTGTTTTCTTCTGCTTCCCTTGGCTGTACAGTACTGGGTCAGGAGATCATAAACCAGTTATCAGCCTCTCCGGGTTGGAAACATGCCTTTTGTTTCCAGAATTAACAAGCTTAGATGAACCTGGAAGGAAGTAAGGGCTGTAGTCACATCTGAAGTTGACTTTGGTGTTTCACTCTTTCCCCAAACCTCCAGGAAATCAGGGGCTATAGAAATCAACATGGCACTTAAGATCAATATGTGATAAATTTCTGGATCCATGAAACAGCTCCTCCAATAACCAAACTTCAGTGTGGTTTGGCATTATTTGTCTCATAAGATCAAGAAAGAACAACCCCAAAATTTGCTTTTCCTTTTTTTTTTTTTTAGGTATTGCATGAGGCATCCAATAAGACATAATTTCTGTGTTTTAGGACCTTCTGTTCTGCATTTCAGCAAACTTAAAACTTAATCCAACAAATATTTCCCAGGAACGTATTATGGAAAGCAATGCACCTTTTTGGTTTGGTTTTGTTGTCAAAATTAAATGTTACTTTCACTCTTCCTCAAAAAAGCTAAAACACAAATTCTTCCTTCTTTTTTAGCCATGATCTTTTCCTCCTTCCAACTAGGTCTTCCATATGTTGGTAGTCACTTAAGTCCTTCCATATGTTGATAGTCACTTAAGTCCTTCCTTGGGTTCTATTCCAGTTATGCTCAAAAACAGACAGCAGAAAAACATTCCAAGGAAAAAGATCCCATAGGGTAGACAGTAGTTCCTCTCATGGTAAATGTTCATTGTTGAGTTGTCTTAGTCCTAGCAACTGTAGTATCATATGCTACTAAAATCTTTCTTTCAGAAATGAAAATAAGTCAGATTGGAGAGCAGAGGCGATCCGGTAGTCTAGGATAACTCTAAAAACCTGGCTGAAAGGATTTTCCCCACACCAGTGTCTCTTTACTATGGTGGTACTATCTGGAGTTCTGCTCATCCTGTTCTTTGATATTTCATACAGTAAGAAGCTCTTGTGAAACTGCAGCTTGGCTCAATTTAAAATATTAATTTCTGATTTCACTGCAGTTAGTGACCACATTGATACATAATAGCGTGACAAACTATGTTTCTATTAGTTTTATAGCTTTTACATGCTAACTCCAATAAATATTACTGTAGTGGGGAGTGAAAAATAAAGTAAAAGAGAAGGAAAAGCAGAATAAGAAAATAAATTAAAATGAATGAAGAGCTCTTTAAGTGCTAAGAAATTATAAACAACTCAAGAAGAAGCAGAGTTATCACAACAAAGAAAAATGAAATAGATTGAAAAATTCCCCTTACCACAACTTTGTTTTAAATGGAGTCACTTCTTAAATCTAGCAACAAACTGTATTATTAATAATAATATAGAAATGTTTGATTTATTTTCTCATTAATCCTTTGGTCTTTTCTTTGACATTTATCTATAAGTAGAGTAGAGCATTTTTTCTATTTAATATTTGGGTAAAAGAATACATGGAACATATCTCATCTTTCTTAAAACATAATTGTCATGACCGTGACTCTCCTCTGGGGGATAGCAGGTTCAAAGCCATAAAATGACTTAGGAAATTCAATAAATTCTTTCTTAAAATATATGAAAAATAACAGAAAAATGTGATATAAATGGGCCATTTCAGTCACTTGTGAGTAAACCAATATATTATGGCTTTTTACTGACAAATGGATCATCTGTAGAGGCAGCTTGGGAACAGTTACACAAGAAGTCATCATACACACAGGATACTCACGTTTTAGTATATTTCTTTGCTCTAATTCTTCAGTTGTGGGCCTCTGGCTCAGTCTCCTATGATGACAAAAATGATATACTGCAGATTACAAACAAGGTCCCTTTAGTGGGAGATCCAAAATAAAACAACAAGCAAACAAAGCTCTACTTTTTCATGTTTTGAGAAGGAAAAATCCATTTTTAAACCTACAAAATAAAAGTTTTCTTCCCATTAGTTTGGAGACTACAGATTGTGGCCGAGATTGCAAACCATTTGCCATTTCCCAGTTTATCCTCCTCCTTCCAGAAAAAGGTCTGCCTGCATTTTAGCTAGTACCTGACTACAGACTTCTGCCTCCCTAGAAGCCAGATATAGTTATGTGTCAGAGTTTCTGCAATGGGATGTGAGCAGAATGACATTTATAACTTCCATGTTTTACCCTTAAAATGGCTGGGTGTGTATTCATTCCCTTCTTTCTCTTTCTTTGTTCCACAGGCCAGAACTTCAACAAAGTGGTGTTAGCCACCTTTTATCATGCGGATGAGACCACTCAAGGGGATGGAACAGCAGCAAGACAGGAGCTGTGCTGCCCACCTAACTCTGGACTGTTATTAACATGAAAAGGAAATAAACATACCTTCTTTGAAGCACTGTATTTTTTGGTCTCTGTTATAGCAGCTTAGCCCATAGACGAATTAATTCATAGATCATTGGAGTCTAAAATAGGTGGCTGTTTATGAGTTCATGGGGACTTAGGAGATGACAAACATTGACAAAATAGTGAAAAATGGCTTTCAAGACCTCAAATGAATATGTAATATATAAAGTTATAGGCCCTTCCCATCTGTCTTCAAGGAAACCCAGACTTATTTGTGATTATGAAAAATTCCCTCTCTTTCATTAGACATGGAGTTCCCTTAGGCTGGAATGGTGGGTGATTTATCTTGCCTTTTTTTTTTTTCTTTTTTTTGAGTTGGAGTCTCACTCTGTCACCCAGACTGGAGTGCAGTGGCCGCTCCCGGCCACCGCAGCCTCGACCTGCTGGGCTCCGGCGATCCTTCATCCTCAGCCTTCCAAGTAGCCGGAATTACAGGCATGTGCTACCACGCCCAGCTGATTTTTTGATTTATTGTAGAGATGAGATCTTGCTGCCCAGGCGGGTCTCGAACCCGCGGGCTCAGGCAATCCACTCACTTCAGCCTCTCAAAGGCGCGGGATTACAGACTGAGCCACTGAGCCCGGCTATCTTGCCTTTTTAAAAATGTTATGTAGAGATGAGGTTTCGGTACATTGTTTAGGCTGGTCTCGAACTTCTGGGCTCAAGCAATCCTCTAGCCTTGGCCTCCCAAAGTTCCAGGATTACAGACATGGGCTACTGTGCCCAGTTGACTTCTTTTTTTTTTTTTTTGAGTCAGAGACTCACTTTGTTGCCCAGACTGGAGCATAGTAGTACTATCATGGTTACTTCCAGCCTTGACCTGGTGGGCTCATGCGATCCTTCCAACTCAGTCTTCCAGGTAGCTGGGATTACAGGCGTATGCCACCATGCCCGGCTAATTTTTTGATTTTATTGTAGAGATGAGGTCTCGCTATGTTGCCCAGGCTGGTCTCGAACTCCTGGGCTTAGACAATCCTCTCACCTTGGACTCCCAAAGTGCTGGGATTACAGGGGAGAGCCACCATGCCTGGCTGATTTATCCTTCATTGATAGTGCTTAGATGTGCTGTGTTTGTGTAAAAGTAATTCTACAAAATTTACTCATAAATAACTGTAAAAACCCTGGCTGTATTAAAGTTTTGATAAATAGTTTATAATACTAAGGCTTACAAACTCTTGGGGCTTGTGGCGGAATCCTAATTTATACGAGAGACAAGTTTTCTCAGTCAGATCGTTAGAACTGGGATGGAGAAGTCTCCTCCCATATCTGCCCACACACATGCCTACACTTTCCCGTCTCTCCTGGTAGATGTCCATGTATCATCTCCAAGAAGTCCTTGAGGGCACAGCTAGAAAACCGATATTGAATGATTCCATGGGTCAGCTTCTCACAGTGTCCTTCATCAGGCCCCGATTTTTGAGCATTTAGTTTTAGATTGTTATTGTTATTGTTTGTCATTGCTATTTAATTTACAATAAACATCTTTGTAAAACGTGTTTGCTTCTTTCCCTTTTGAATAATTTCCTTCTTATATAGTCCCCAAATGGAATTACCATCCAAAGAAACAGACTGCTTCATCAACCTTTTACCATATTGTCAAACTATTCTCCATAAGTACTGAACAAGAGCAATGTATATGTGTCCCGTGTCCCCAAACACTTGCCAACTTGGGCTTAATTTTAATATGTGCTTTACAGCTGGGCTCGGTGACTGGCTCAGCCTATAATCCCAGCATTTTGGGAGGCTGAGGTGAGTGAATTGCCTGAGCCTGTGGGTTCAAGACCAACCCGGGCAACTTGGCGAGACCTTGTCTCTATAATAAATCAAAAATTAACCAGGCATGCTGGTGCACACCTGTAGTTCTAGCTACTTGGGAGGCAGAGGTGGAAGGATCTCCTGAGCCCAGTTGGTTGACGCCAGGGTGGCTGTGAGTGTGCCACTGCACTCCAGCCTGGGCTACTGAGTGAGACTCCAACTAAAAAGAATAAAAAATATAAATGTGTTTTACTAGTTTAATCAGTGGATAGTAATTTAAATTAATAGGAAGAAACAATTATTTTGTGTGCTTGCCGTGATCCAGGAACTGCAGTGCCTTAAGTGTACCGTCTCCTTTAATCCTCTCAAGCTCTTGGGTTAGCCAGTTCTGTTTTACACAAGGCGCCAAGCCGGGGCTCTGTTCTGCCTTGTTCTCTAGTCTGCCAGTTCTGGATCAGTCAACGCTCTGATACTGAACAGCCATCTCCCACGATGGCTCTGAGGCTGATTTTCCCTAAGTGATCACAGTCTTAAACTTCCCATTCTGTGCCCATAGGCCCCTCAGCCTATCTTAGCGAAGATTTTCTTTTGGCCCACCTGGAAACAGTGAACTTTATTCATATCTTATTTCATTTTATAATTTTTAAAATAATATAGAAATGGGGGTCTTACTATGTTGCCCAGGCTGGTCTCAAACTCCTGGACTCAAGTGATCCTCCTGCGTGCTGGGATTCAAGGCATCAGTCACCATGCCCAGTCTACATTTTATAGAATTGATCCATAATTTATGCTCTGATTCTATAAAATACATCTATGATCCTTCAAACTTTATACCACTCACACATCTGATAAACTCATCTGTTGAATTTTCCTCATTGACAAAAATGTTTACTCTCTCTCTGTTTACTTATATATTCCTTTATTCCTTCCATCAAGATTTTCTGGAAATAGGTTTCATGGGCCTCAAGTTAAATTAATAGTTGATTATTTAAAATGTGTCTGTAGCTACTAATGAAATGCAATCTCCCCTTTTCATTTTCTTGCTAAGTATCAATGTTATAGAAATATGATGTTGATTTTTATGGATTAATCTTACAACGAGTGAGCCTGCTGAAATTATTATATGTAGCAATTTGTGGTCAGTTTTTCTGTTTTCTAGGTTTATGACTATGTATAATAACAGTATCCCTTTCTTATAATTTATGTATTTTCTTCACTACAAATAATTGTGATTAGACTTTTAATACAGTAAGAGCGGGGAATTTTTGTTTGCTTTGATTTTTAAAGAAAATTAATTTAGAGTTTCTCCGTATACTAAGGTATTTGGCATTATTTTTAAAAAAACCCTTTCCTTCCCATATGTTTAGGATTTTAACAAAGATACACAAAATTTCCCTTAATGCCACCTTGACACTTATTGAGATGGGTATATCATACTCCATTCTTTTACCCCTTACTATGATAAACTATTATGACAGTCTTTGTTTTTAAGAAATGCACCTTATTTGGCATTATTATTTTGTTCAAATGTTATTCAATGATTTAAATGCTTCACAGCAAAATATAAACAAGGGCAATAAAACATCAAACAATTTTTTAAAACCCTAGAAGCTTATACTCTCTTACGTGGTATAAAAAGTACAAAATGGGAGACAGTATAAAAAAGAAAATTGGGAAGAGAGCCCAGGAACTGAAATTCTAATCCTGGGTCTGCTTCTAAGTAACTGCATGTCCTTGAGAAATTTCCTTAATCTCTTCTGGGCCTCAGGGAGGCCTCTTGTTTTTACTTGGTAAGATGACAAGTTTAGACCTGTAGGTTTTTCCAGTTTGAAACTGTTAATCACTTTAGTTCCTTTTACTTCTGCTGGTTCTCTCTTGAAGCCATCAATGGTCAAAGTTTAGGGTTGAAGTGAGAAGACTAGAGTGAGAGAGACCATTGGTAAACTCTTCCCAAGCTTCTTCCAGAGTTGAGGTGGGGGGGAGATTCCAGAGTAAAGAGAACCTCTAATCCTCTCCCTAGATTCCTTCTCAAGCTGGGCTTTCCTTTAGATGGATGCCACTGCTGTCTCTGATATCTTTCTCAACGTTTCAGCCATAAGAAGGTCTCTTAGGGGGTTATTCTCCCTCTGCAGAAACAGTCAATAGCTTCTAAAACTCCTCCTTGCCAATTCTACCTTTAGTTACCGCTTCCAAGGAAGGAAAGCAATTTCCTCTCAACTCCAAACCCTGCTCAGGGATTCCAGACTGTTCCCTTCTCCCAGTTATGTTCCCTGTTGTATATGGAGAGTGAGAAAAGTCAGCAGAATTATTATTTCTTAAATGTTGCTAAAACCGATCATCAAAATTAAGGGCTTCGGTATGACAGAAGGAATACCCACTTCTATTAAAACTATCAGTTAGGCTGGGTATGGTGGCTCATGCCTGCAATCTCAGCACTTTGGAAGGCAAAAGAGAGAGAATTGCCCGAACACAGGGGTTCGAGACCAGCCCAGGCAACTTGGTGGAGAGCCTCATCTCTACAATAAATAAACAAATTACCGGCCAGGTGCGGTGGCTCAAGTCTGTAAGCCCAGCACTTTGGGAGGCCAAGGTGAGGGGACTGCCTGAGCCCATGGTTTCAAGGACAGCCTGAACAACTTGGCGAGAGCTCATCTCTACAATAAATCAAAAAATTAGCTGGGCGTGGTAGTGTGTGCCTGTAGTTCTGGATATTTGGAAGCCTGAGGTGGCAGGATCGCCTGAACCCAGTGGGTCGACGCTGGGGTGATTATGAATGTGCCACTGTACCCCAGCCTGGGTGACTCAAAAAATAAAAACAGCCGGGCTCAGTGGCTCAGCCTGTAATCTCACGCTTTGGGAGGCCGAGGTGAGTGAACTGCCAGAACCCGCGGGTTTGAGACCCCCTCGGCAACTTGACGAGACTGCATCTCTACAATAAATAAAAAATTAGCCGGGCTTGGTAGCGCGCGCCTATAGTTCCAGCTACTTGGAAGGCTGAGGCGGAAGGATCTCCGGAGCCCAGCAGGTCGAGGCTGCGGTGGCCGGGAGCGGCCACTGCACTCCAGTCTGGGCAGACAGAGTGAGACTCCGACTCAAAAAAATAAAAAGCAATTTAAAAAAAAACCCCAAAAAACCACCAACAATAAATTAACCAGGTGTCATGGTGCATGCCTGTAGTTCCAGCTACTCGGGAGGCTGAGGCAGAAGGATCGCCTGAGCCCAGCAGGTCAAGGCTGCAGTGTCCGTGAGTGTGCCACTGTACTCCAGCCTCGGCAACAGAGTGAGACTCTGAGTCAAAATAAAACCAACAAAAAAATGTCAGTTACATGAATTTCCAAAGGCACTAGTGGCAAATGCAGAAATTCTGCACAATGGTGGGAGGCAGAAAGAGATGTCAGATGAAGGTAAACGGGGAAGTAAAGATCGGGAAGCCATGTTCACCTGACTTGGCTGGAGCCAGGCCACTGAAGCTAACTAATATATATGCAGTCTCACAGTCCACAGGGCAGAACCTCATCCTCAGGAATGATAGTGAGTTCATATATTAGGCCAGGAGTTGGACAAGCTATGGTCTGCAGGCAA
Source organism: Cephalopachus bancanus (assembly GCA_027257055.1). Lineage (NCBI taxonomy): Eukaryota > Metazoa > Chordata > Mammalia > Primates > Tarsiidae > Cephalopachus > Cephalopachus bancanus. Next base: position 7,604,054 of record JAPVLO010000006.1, read on the forward strand.
AATCCAGCCTGCCACATTTTTTGGTAAATAAAATTATTGGAACACAGCCACACTCATTTGTTTATATATTATGTCTGTTTTCATGCTACAACAGCACAGTGGAGTAGCTGCAATGGGGGCTGTCTGGCCAGCAAAGCCTAAAATATTTACTAACCAGTCCTTACAGAAAACGTTTGTTGATCTCTGGTATAGACTTTGGTTACCTCAAAGTCACTGGCTAGTTGTGCCAAAGAACAGGTTCTTTGAGTCATACCATCCAAGACAAATTTTAAAAGATTAGATAGTTCAGATGCATCTGTACACAAGGGATTTACAATGTTCTCAGTTAGGTAGGGAGAAAAAAATTAGTACTGTCCTAAAATTTCTGCAATTACCTGACTAACTTGGTTCCAATTTGCTGTCGGATTTCCTGCCTCTCTTCTTCAGATGTACGCTGCAGGATGTTTTTGTCCTCTAATTCTTTCTTCGATGGTCTGTTGCCAAGTTTGATAGCAAGAGTATCCCTTCGTCGTATTTTACTTGCCAAAGCACCTGAAGATTGAAAAAGGGCAGACATGCAGAGAAAGTGGCTTTTAGCCAGTGGCACTCAGGTTACACGTGGCAGGGACTTTACACAGAGCCCAGACCAAATTCTTTATACCCATGCAAGAGGAGAGTCTTAATGAACCTAAGGAAAAAAAAGACTTTTAAGTTAGATGTAGTTCATCGTGAAAAGACTGAGAAACTAGTTTTTAAAATGTTCTCAAAAATATTGGAACATCAGGAAAAAACTTGGAAGTATCACTTCATTTGGAAAGTGATAGCTGAAGTTTATTTTGCTGAGATGGTGGATCCCAGAAACCACAGATTGCCCAATCCTTTCTCTCTTTCATATTTTTAAAAACTCTCCCCCCTTTACTCATAGTGTACAGTTAATCTGTGTCTCTTCCTTTCTTCCACTCAGACACTATGCTGGCAGAGTCTACTGTGTATATACCAATGTTTTAACCCTCAATGACCTAAGAATCCTTAAAATCAAGTCAGATGATACCAGATGGAGAGTAATGATTTTTTTTTTTTTTTTTGCTTCATACAAATTGGAAGGCATTTAGCAAACTTCTGTTCAACCATTAAGATACTAATAACTTGGCTGGGGTCGGTAGCTCAACCTGTAATCCCAGCACTTTGGGAGGTCAAGGTGACTGGAATGCCTGAGCCCACGGGTTCGAGACCAGCCTGGACAACTTGTTGAGATCTTGCCTCTACAATAAATCAAAAATTAGGCTGGGCTCGGTGGCTCAACCTGTAATCCCAGCACTTTGGGAGGCCGAGGGAGTGGATTGCCTGAGCCCACTGGTTTGATAAGAGCCAGGCAACTTGGTGAGACCTCATCTCTACAATTAAAAAAAAAAATTAGCCGGGCATGGTAGCAAGCACCTGTAGTTCTGGCTACTTAGAAGGCTGAGGCAGAAGGATCACCGAAGCCCAGCAGGTCAACGCTGGAGAGGCCATGAGCCTGCCACTGCACTCAAGCCTGGCGACAGAGTGAGATTCTAACTCAAAAAAAAAAATATATATACTAATAACATGTCATAATCTATAAATTCAGTCCCACAGTGAATCCTTCCCAAGTCATCTTGCTCAAAAGTTAAAAAAGAAGCACTTTCCAGTTCCCTAAGTTACACATAAATTACCCACATTAGTATCATTCTTCCTTAGAAGGCATACTGCATTACTTATTGTGGGTGAATGATTATTTTTAATTCTAAAGAGACATTTGGTATTCTTGATCCATTTCTTCCTCCCCGTCTTTAAATCCCAGTATAAAAGTGAGTGAAAATCTCAAACATCTCCAACGAGTAAGTCAATGAATCCAGCGCTGACATTCTTTTTTCAAGAATGATCCCAGAGTCTAGGCCCTATGGCTCATCCCTATAATCTCAGCACTTTGGGAGGCTGAAGCAGGAGGACTGCTTGGCCAGGAATTTGAGACCAGCCTGGGCAACATAGCAAGATCTCATCTCTACAAAAAATTAAAAAATTAGCCAGGTGTGGTGGCAGCATCTGTAGTTCCAGCTACTTGGGAGGCTGAGGCAGAAGGATCACCTAAGCCCAGGAGGCTGAGGCTGCAGTGCCATGATCATGCCACTGCACCCCAGTCTGGGTGACAGAATGAGACATGAGACTCTGACTAAAAAGACAACAAACAAACAAAAACAAAAAAACCCCAATGGTCCCAGGGTGGACAGGTCATCTTTGATCACACTGAAAAAGGTCCCTGCCATGAGAAAGCTCTGACTCTTTGTGAAAACACAAATATGCACAAAGGACAGACCCACTCTTGTAGCAACATCTTCTGGAAAGGCCTGTTAACAAAAGCCAAACTTTAGAATAGACACACTTTTAACTTGAGACAGAAAGATGAAGGGCACGAAAACAACACGTCTGGTTCTTTTTTTTTTTTTTTTGAGTTGGAGTCTCACTCTGTCGCCCAGACTGGAGTGCAGCGGCCGCTCCCGGCCACCGCAGCCTCGACCTGCTGGGCTCCGGCGATCCTTCCGCCTCAGCCTTCCGAGTAGCCGGAACTACAGGCGCATGCTACCACGCCCAGCTAATTTTTTGATTTTATTGTAGAGATGAAGTCTCGCTGCCCAGGCAGGTCTCGAACCCACGGGCTCAGGCAATCCACTCACCTCAGCCTACCAAAGGCGCGGGATTACAGGCTGAGCCACCGAGCCCAGCGACATCTGGTTCTTACACAAAACTCAGCTGCTTTGTCTGTCACCCACTCTCCTCCCTACCTCTTGGGAATAGTCTTACTTTCTCCACTGCCATCCTCATCTTCATCCTCATCCTCATCATCGTCAGTGTACAAGATAGGCCCATCCGAGTCGGAGTCATTGGCCTGGTATTCCCTGGGGCCTTCATCTTCTGAGGCACTGAAGGATTCTGAAGATTCTCCCATCAGTCCAGGAGTCAGTAGCCCAGGTGCTGCCTTCCCCAGCTCGTCTTTGGTTGTGAAACTGTTAAAGGCACAGAAGCACAGGGGTGGTGAGAAGCTCAGAGTAACTCTTGGGGACACCAGCACCATGAAGAGGAGCTCTAGTTTCACGGGCTTCCTTCAGGCTCAGGAAAGGAGACACCAGACACAGATCGGGCTAAAGTCACTGAAATGGAACTGTGTTACTTAATTCTCAAGGTTTTACATTCTTCAGCTGCCAAATGAAAAGGCTTGACCACATGCTGTCTAAGACATTTAGTAAACGAATATGGTAACATTACACTTTGAAAATTAATGTTTCCAGGGCCTGGTGCAGTGGCTCACGCCTGTAATCCCAGCATTTTGGGAGACTGAGGCAGGAGGATTGCTTGAGCCCAGGAGTTTGAGACCAGCCTGGGCAACATAGTGAGATCTTGTCTCTACAAAACACTTTTTTTTTAAAAAGTGAAAACTAATTTTTCCATAGCAATGAATGTTCAGTGGAAAGAGGAGTGAACTAGAAGCTCCTGGAATTTGACTTTGCCCTTTTTCTTTTTTCTTTTTTTTTTTTTTTTTGAGTTGGAGTCTCACTCTGTCGCCCAGACTGGAGTGCAGTGGCCACTCCCGGCCACCGCAGCCTCGACCTGCTGGGCTCCGGCGATCCTTCCGCCTCAACCTTCCGAGTAGCCGGAATTACAGGCATGCACTACCACGCCCAGGTGATTTTTTTGATTTATTGTAGAGATGAGGTCTCGCTGCCCAGGCGGGTCTCGAACCCGCGGGCTCAGGCAATCCACTCACCTCAGCCTCCCAAAGGCGCGGGATTACAGGCTGAGCCACCGAGCCCGGCTTGCCCTTTTTGAGTGTATTAACTCCTACTTATCCTTCAAGTCTCAGCTAAAGCCTCAGTTCCTTTAGAAATCTTTTGTGGGCCTTCCTTGGCCCACTTATCTGGTCCCATAGCGACTTGAAGACAACACCATTGGAATGCTCAGTACACTACTACACTTTGACCTTGTCTGTCTTCTCATTACTTGTCTGCCTTCTCAACCCTACAAGCTCCTTGACAAGTGAGACTCATTGTTTTGCATCCCAGCACCCAGAAGACAGTGGCAGAGAAGTATATCTTCTCTCACTAATACATGAATTAATCCTATTTTCATCTCAGTATATAAACAGTTAAAAATCATTTATTCTCTCTGTGCTTTCATTTCTTCATTTTGTTTTTTTTTGTTTGTTTGTTTGTTTTTGAATTGGAGTCCTCTCTGTCGCCCAGGCTGGAGTGCAGTGGCACACTCACGACTCAGCGTTGACCTTCTGGGCTCCGACAATCCTTCTGCCTCAGCCTTCCAAGTAGCCGGAACTACAGGTGTGCACAACCACGCCCAGCTAATTTTTGACTTATTATAGAGACAAAGTCTCGCCAAGTTGCTCAGGCTAGTCTCAAACTTGCGGGCTAGGGCAATTCACTCTCCTTGGCCTCCCAAAGTGCTGGGATTACAGGCTGAGCCACAGAGCCCGGCCTCATTTCTTCATTTGTAAAGCTGTGTCTTGTAGGACTATAGTAACAATATGAAACAGAAAGTGTGAGCGTTAAATGAACTATTTATAAGAAAGATAATTTGCAAGAATGCAATAATTTTCCATTATTTAGTTTAGTAACTAGTAAGTCTCTAGTTAAAGAGTTACTATAAATATACAAAGTTTGCCAATTTTCAAAAACTAGAATAAAAAATATCCACTAGTTTACACCAAAAACTTATCATACCAATTGAACACAGTGGCTCAAGCCTGTAACCCCAGCAATTTGGGAAGTTGAGATGGGACGACTGCTTGATCCCAGGAGTTTGAGACCAGTGTGGGCAACATAGTGAGACCCTGTCTCTGCAAAAACATTTAAAAAATTAGTTGGGCATGGTGCCACATACCCGTAGTAGTTCCAGCTACTTGGAAGGCTGGGGCAGAAGGATCACTTGAGTCCAGATGGTTGAGGCTGCAGTGAGCCATGATTGTGCCTTTGTACTCTAGTCTGGGCAACAGAGTGAGATCCCAACTCAAAAAATATATATATCATACCAAAAACAATTTAATCTTCATTTTAAGATGCAGAAGATAAAAAGTTCTTTGAATAATGAGCACAGGTAAATTTTAACAGAATATGAGCTATTTAAAATTCTACTTTGTAGTTATAAGCCTAAGCACTCATAAAATTGTCTATTTTTTGCTTATTAGAAAAACGCAACAAACTAAATTCTTGTTTTCAAAGAGAAACATGACATCTCCTTTTTCATTGTATAAAAATATACATACCACAAAATTTGCCTTTTTAACCATTTTTAAGTGTACAGCTCAGTAGCATTAGGTACATTCACATTATTGTGTAACCGTCACCACTATCCATCTCCAGAACTTTTCATCTTCCCAAACTGAAACTCTGTACCCTTTAAATAACTCTCCATAACCCCTTCCCACAGTCCTTGACTACCACCATTCTACTTTCTGTCTCTATGAATTTGACTATTCTAAATACACCTCATATAAGTGAAATTATACAATGTTTGTCCTTTTGTACTTGACTTACTTCACTTACCATAATGTCTTCAAGGTTCACCCATGTTGGATAGCATGTGTGAGAACTGGCTTCCTTTTTTAATGCTGAATGATATTCTGCTGTATGTGTATGTCATATTTTGTTCATCCATTCATCAGTCAATGGACATCTGGGTTATTTCTACCTTTTGATTATTGTGAATAATGCTGCCATGAGCACTGATGTGCAAACTTCAATCTCTGCTTTTAATTATTTTGGCTATATACACAGAAATGGAATTGCAAGTCATTCTGTGTTTAATTTTTTGTGAAAGCACCAAAAGTTTATCTTAAATAAGAGAAGATCTATTTTAATAAAAAAAACTTTCTCACAGTTTGGATTTTTAGTCAGCTGCCACTGAAAGCCACTCTTGTTTGAATAGTCTGTCATTATGGATACTGCAGCTTGTTTAAAAGATATGCCAATTAATAATACATTCTGGGTAACAGAACAAAAGCTAATTGAGAAATGAGCCCTTTATTTGTTTGTGTCATTGTTCACTAATTTATTATCTTTTTTTTTGAGTCAGGGTCTCACTGTTGTCCAGGCTGGAGTGCAGTGGCATGCTCGTGGCTCACTGCAGCCTCTACCTCCTGGGCTCAGGTAATCCTTCTGCCTCAGCCTCCTGAGTAGCTGGGACCACAGGCGGGCAACAGCATACTTGGCTTATTTTTTTATTTTTATTTTTTGTAGAGATGAGGTTTCGCTATTATTTTTTGTAGAGATGAGGTTTACCCAGACTGATCTTGAATCCCTGAGCTCAAGCAATCCTCCTGCCTCAGCCTCCCAAAGCCCTGGGATTATAGGTGTAAGCCACCATGCCTGGCCTTTATTTTAATACTGATTATAATTTAAACCTCATCATTTGTATTTTACAATGCTTTGCAGTTTTCGAAGAGGTCAATGTACATTTACAACTTACAAGCTCTATAGCACAAGGAGGGCAGATAGTTTGTGGTTCATGGAACCAAAGAAGGCCATGAGTGAGTTGTACAACTAAGGCAGCATTCCAATCCAGGACACAGAGCGAAGACTCTTACTCTACCTATTAAATGGCATATTAGATTATATTTTATACTTAATATGAGGAGGTACATTCATATAAGTTATATTTAATATTACATACACTCCAAATTTATAATCAACCAATTCATGACTTAGCTCTCAGCTGCTTCCCTAGGATTTTTGAGCATATTGGACAATATAGTGCATTCTGTTAATATTTGTGGAAATAAACTGAACAGAGACACCTTTGGATATGGCCTCCAACTGGGCTTATTAGTTTCTGCCCTACATTATACCAGACGTACATATTATTGATGAAGCTGCCAATGAATGGAAGCCTGCCAGATCGTTAGAACTTTGCAATATGGAAATAGAGGTAGGTATTTTTATACATAGCCACTTGCCTTCTTTAAAGTTTTGGTATTTGTATTCCAAACAGAAGTCTCTTCATAAAATGACAAGATTTTCACACATTAGTTGACTAAACATAACTCTGTGAGAGTTCTAAGTAAAGCAAGTGACTAAGAGCCAGAAATTCTAATTAAAATATCTACCTGAAAAACAAATAATTTGGAAGGAAATTTGACAGACAACTTACTCTAGGTTCATTAACTCAAGAGCAAACAGAAACTATCCCTGAAGGATGATCTTTAATTGAAATTTTAAGTTCTGAAGAATATACAGAGAAGAGAATCTCTATGACCTCTTCTGGGAGAGCATTCTAACTACCCTGATTGACAGGAAAATCTTTTATAAGTATCCTCAGTGTCCAATGATGTTCTAAGTTCATTCCTTCTGATTACAGTTCCAGGAGAAATGGAGAACAGATACTTACCTATTTTGTCTGACAATTCTTTACATACTCAGGTTAAAGACTGATATTAAACCTCCAGCATACAGTGTGGAGCTTAGCACAATAAAATGTGCTCCCTAAATGTTTGTGGAAATGAATTAGACAAAGTCAAATTACCTTTAAATGTGAGTTATCTGAATGCTTAAGATTATCTATTTAAGCATTTCGTATGATGCACCTTGTTCTTTCATATATGGAACAATAAACTCATATATTCAACTTATTTCTCAAAATCCAGGTGTTATAAGATGTTATTAACATGTATGGGCATGTCAGACAACATTTTGGTAAAAACTACTCTTAACTAGCCTGTCTTGCTCACTCTTCTATCTTTGGTGCTTAGTACATTGCCCAGCACTGAAAAGGCAAGCAAAAAATATATGCTACAAATTAAATGTTCAGTTCTAAAGGCAGGAAGTGACTGCAATGCTGGAAAATACTATACTTAAAAGAAGGCATTTGCTGTATGGTGGAAGTATTAATGACACTACTGTGGCTTGAATGCGTCCCCCATAATTCATGTGTTGAAAACTTAATCCCCAATGGGACAGTGTTGAGAGATGGGGTCTAATGGAAGGAGTTTAATATGTTTTATAAAGAGTTCATAGAAGTGGGTTCACTCTTTTTAGGCTCTTTGCCCTTGGGCCTTCTGCTACATGATGAGAAGGCAAGGATGTTCTTGTCAAACGCCGATGCCTTGATCTTGGACTTCCCAGTCCCCAGAACTGTAAACCAATAAATTTGTTATGGATTACACAGTCTCAGGAAATCTGTTATAGCAACACAAAATGGATTAATGCAAACACCATAACCATTCACTCCAATATCTTTCTTTTTCATATCTTTTATTAAAATGCCAAACAAATAAATTAACTTGTAATTTGGCATTTATCTTTCCTTGACTTTCCTTCAAATAATGGTGCTAAAAATGATATAAGGAGAAACAAAGAAACATGAAACTAACAGAAAAGAAAAAGCAGTGGAAGTACAAGCAATTGCTCTGGAAGACATAAAATTATTCAGAGCATATAATTTAGTTGCATTCTGGCTGCCACTGCTAACAAGGCAGTCTTGGCAAACCATTTAACCTCTATCAGTGGCAATTCTCTTATCTATAAAACAGGTATATTTGGGGAAGATGTCTGTAAATTAAATGATAACACACGTGCAGTGCTTAGTTTCTGACATTAAATAAGTATTCAATAAATGAAGGTTATTATTATTAGCAATTAAATAACTAAAGTAGATATTTTAGTCTCTTGATAAAAACCAACCTAATTAGTGTAATAATTTTTTTTAAGTCTAGCATGACAGATTTTTTTGGGAAAGAGAACCTTTTAAATGATCTGAAGAGTGAATACAGGTTTTATTCTCAGACACAGGTGAAAAGAAACTGGATTCAAGAACTCCAAGACTTCCCTAGACAGAATTCATAATTGTGTCTACTATATACTCTGGCAGCCCTCCCTTCATACCTGTGTGACAGGAGGGCTACCATGTTTTATTTACCTATGTATTTATTTATAAGACTCCGTGAGTAATAAGATGCAAAGGATGAAGGAGAATGTGGACCCTAGGATGAACCTCAGGTCTCTCTGGCTTGGGCAACTGGGTATTGATAGGGCAGCTAGCTTACGAGCTAGATAATGGTCACATCAAGTTCCTTGGCCCATTTTATTTAGTTACTTTCCCAAATGAAACTAAGACTATCTGACAACTATCTTTGATCTTCCATCATACTCTATTTATAAAATCTAACATCAGGGTCATCTTATCTTTAACACTGCTTCTATTATGTTGAAGTAAACTGACTTTTCCTATAGCCATCACAACTCACATTTCGTTTTCATTCAACAATTCAATGAGCATCTCTTGGGTGCCCACAGCAAACCAGATTCTAAGTTGGTTGCTGGGGACATGGAAAAAATAAGACACGTTGGCTGGTTCTGTCCCACAAGCAGGAAAAAAAAGAGTTGTCCAAGTATAGCAGACACAATACCAAATCTATTTAGAAGTACTGGGAGGAAGCTGGGCTCGGTGGCTCAGCCTGTAATCCCGTGCCTTGGGAGGCTGAGGTGAGTGGATTGCCTGAGCCCGCGGGTTCGAGACCCGCCTGGGCAACTTGGCGAGACGTCATCTCTACAATAAATCAAAAAATCAGCCGGGCGTGGTAGCGCGCGCCTGTAGTTCCAGCTACTTGGAAGGCTGAGGCGGAAGGATCGCCGGAGCCCAGCAGGTCGAGGCTGCGGTGGCCAGAAGCAGCCACTGCACTCCAGTCTGGGCGACAGAGTGAGACTCCAACTCAAAAAAAAAAAAAAAAAAGTACTGGGAGGCTTCACAGAAGAGGTAATATTTGAGCTATGTGGGGAATTAAAGGAACAAGAAAGGAGGCCACTCTATGGCTGGAGAAATAGGAGTTGAAATTTAATGGTCTTTACATTCTTGGAGAAGGAGAAGACAAAGTAACTTGCTACCATGAGGGTGGGCAGGAGTGGGTGAAAAGTCTGGACCCAAGTAGTAAAGATTTAAAATAAGCACTGTAAGGAAAGGGAAAGGGGACTGTGGACTGCTGAGCAGTGCTCAAGCAGGTCTTAAATGTCCTTGAAAAACCACAGGTCTCAGGTGGTATCTATCAGCAGCACTAAAGTATTTCTTCCAGCCCCCTAGGCTTTTCCAGGTCAGAGCTCTGAAAAACCAATGGCAGGATTGCATGTATGCTTACCTAACAGTCAGTAGATTAAAAAATTAAAAAAAAGCAAACTAGGTTCCTTCATTTCCAACAGAATATGCCAGTAATCTTTAGTTCTCGGATAAAATACGGAGTTTGCACTCCAACTCACCATTTTGCGTTTTCTCTGCTAACACTTAAGCCATTGCCTGAGGGGAGAGTGGTTCTGTTCGTAGGCTCTTCAGTCCAAAGAAGCTGACTTGGGTCTAAGGCAGAGACGGGTGGGTCAGCTCCAATGCTGACCAGGACAACTGGAGTGTCTGAGGCGATAATGCACTGATCCTCAAGAGGGTGAGGAGGGGTGGGGGGAGAAGGTGGTGGAGCCACAGGGGGTGGAGGGATTACACACTTGGATTTGCCTGTGTTCTGCTCCTCAGCCCCAGGGACAGTCTGCTCAGGTTTGAGACTCTCCACTCTGGTCTCCGAAGGCTCTCCTTTAAGGTCGGGTGTGCCAGAAGTGGTTGTGTCCGAGGACAGGCGAGAAGTTGTTGGCTGCTTGCCAGCTTTTTTCTTGCCCTTTGTGGTCCCCACTGTCCCCATTTTGCTAGAAACTGTCTCCTTTGAAGCTTTGGGACGAGATGAGGTGGATGAAGTAGACGGGGAGGCTGATGCTTTGGAGCCAGTTGGTTTTTTTGAATGAGAGGAACCAGCTACAATAGAGAGATTTTGCATTAAAAAATCAAAGAATACAATGCTTTTTAAAAATAAAGTAAACAAGTTGTAATTGTCGATGATATTTAAAATGTAACTTTTAAAATGTGTTGAATAAATGAATGAAAGAAAATGGGCTAACAATCATAATGATCATTTTCTGCTCCCTCCCTTCCTTCAATCTAGGAGTGAGAAAGTGATGCTTATGGCAGAACTCTAAGGGACAAGAGCCCCCCGTCTTCTGCCTTTCCTGGTCCCGTGGGCCAGCCAACAGGAAAAATCCTCAGTTCCTTGTCCTATAGGTAAGCTGAAGAATCCTTGTATGCTCTGAAGAAGGAAAGTCCTGGTGTGAAAGGACAGACACCAGCAGCTAACTGGGTGTAGTACACAGCTTGGTTCATCACATATTTTACATGTTCTAGGATGTCTTTCTGGGAATGGAGTGGTGGACCACATTCAAAAGAGGCTGGGGTATATACTCAGTTCCTTTCTGGGTCAAAAGCAAAATCACTCATTCTACTGCTCAGAGCATAGAGTCCAACCCAGCTGTTCCCAAAGCTGTAGAGAGGGAAGCTCGCCATACTGGCCTGCACTTCCATCTGTAGCAGAGATGGTGTGGAGGGAAAACACACGGCCACACAGGAAGGACACGCTCCCTTCAACACATCAAAAGGCAGAAAAAACTTATTTTTTTTACAAAAAATATTTACATGGGTAGCACTTAAATCATGTGAAGGGTAAGAATATCATTCTCAGGTCTTCTGATCCCACCTTCACAAATGTAATCTTCCTTAATGCTTATTTTCTAAGAAATAAAAGGATCGCCAGTGCTGGGGCTCAATCCTGTAGCCCCAGCAATTCAGGAGGCCAAGGCGAAAGGATTGCCTGAGCCCGTGGGTTCGAGACCAGTCCAGGCAACTTGGCGAGACCTCATCTCTACAAATATGTCAAAAAATTAGCACACACCGATAGTTCCAGCTACTTGGAAGGCTGAGCGGGTTGACACTGGGGTGACTGTGAGTATGCCACTGTACTCCAGCCTGGGCAATGAAGTCAGACTCTGACTGGAAAAAAAAAAAAAAAAAAAGAAAGAAAAAAAGAAGAAACAAAAGGATTACCATGGAATATATTTGCCTACTTCTGGAAGGGCTGTCTTTAACCAAACTAGTTTCAGAAAAAAAAAAATGTTAACAATTTTTTTCTTTATGTCATCTTAGGAAATAAATTTAAACTCCTATGCAAATACTCTTTGTTTCATGACTTTTATTATCTATACATTTCTCCTAATTGTTTCTTCTGTTGTATTGCTGCATGTTCCTCTTTTTCATGAGGGTTTGTTAAACTCTGTTCACAGAACTATTCGAAACTATCTTGTTGGTATTGTGAAGCCAATCCATATTGCATACAGATGTTATTGCAACTTACCTCCCGCTATAATTTGTTGAAGTCAGTTGAGAGGGTTAAGAGATGAAGAACAATTACTTTCGTAGGGAAGTGAAGCAGAATCCCTTCCACATATCAATTCTAACAATTTTTTAAAGAAAATTATTTCTTCTCTAACAGAAAAGTTAATTTTAGCCTGGCTTAAGGCAAAAGATAATTTTGTCAATGCCCAGAGTGCAAATTCAAGCCATGTTATATTTTTTTCAAGAATCTTCTAAAATGACAGGCCTTTGCAGAAATCAACCATGTTGCTTAAGTTACCTTGAATAAAGGCCATGATTTAAAAAAAAAAAAAAGAAAGGCCACCTCTCCTCAGTTAAGTGCTTTTGTTGTTAATAGTGTGTAACAATGAGAAAGAAAAAAATAAGAGACATGTAACCTCAATTCCTTGGCAAAGCAGTTAAATATTTTAAACCGATATCTGGTACGATGGCGGTCTCTACTAACAACAACAGAGGAAGAATCTTAACTGACCACTGTTTTAAGAACTTAAAACTTTGGACTGAACATAAAGAGCTGCATTTGAACTAACTTTTCCAGAAGTTTTACATTACTCAAATAAAAACCATGCAGAAAGTTCTAAATGGTTACATACAGTAGGATTCTGGAGGAGTATTATTAATATTTGATAAAAAAGGATCCCTGCCCAATGGGCTTGTTGGTGTATTTCAATGCAACCCTGTTTCTTGGTGACAGCCCCTGAAAAATCCAATTCTTATTTTCACTAAGGGCCTGCTGGGCCCCTTCAAATACAATGAATAAAATGACTGTACTATTCTCTTAGGAACATCACGAGAGTATACATAAATCTTCAAGTACAATATCTAGAAGCAACTAAAAATCTCTCATGATAGCTGTCCCTTGTCTTTGCATTAATCATCTGTTTTCTTCCGAAAGAAACAGACAGCCCAAGTCTATTTCAGAGGGCGATGTTACCGTGTGGGGAATGAGGAAGTGGGGGAGTATGTGCAGGACAGAATCTTAATTCTTAATGACAGAGTCATAGTTTGGGGCTGTTCTTTAAGAAGTAGATCAGTGCCTGCCTCACTTCAAGCACTGCTCCCAGTTTGCTAGGTAGTCTGGGAACACACAGATCCCAACAAGAACAGAGGCTGATGGGTGAGGACAGCTGGTCTCAGGAAATGGCCCTGAGGCACTGCTGACAGATCATTCTGAGATAGTTCATTTTAAAGCTTATTAGAAGCGACCCAGTCGCTAAAGGTCAAAGGCAGGAAGAGAGGAACACAGGGAGAGAGACATCTATTTGCATTCACAGATCTGTTATACTGACAACAAAACCACTCTCTGAATGTGAGCATTATGGGTATAGATTATAAGGGGGAAGAGATCAACACCAAGGCAAACCCTGATAGTTGCTAGAAATTTACTGCTGATTTCAAGGAAAATAAGACTTGTTATGGCACGGAATTTTTATGCACATGTTCATGGGAAAAGCCACTGAGCACTTAGACTTTTAAAAGCTAGACCACATAGTAGGCATCTATATTCCACTTCAGTTTCACTTAGCACTAAGCATATCTAATTGGAAGGGAAAAGCTGGATACACATGGCATGAAGTTATCGTGGGTCACTCAAACACCCACTGGTGATTTGTGATAGCAACTTGTAACCACACCACACCAGGATGGTTTGCCTTATGACATGCTGAAGTCTACAGGGAAGGGATGTAGTACTGAGTGGTAACACTAAATTCGGCTGAAATAGTTCTGACGATAGTAGAAAATGATTGGGTGGAGGTGAACCAAATGATATGAACCTTTTGACATTTATCAGAAGGAAAATGACCATGAATGCTGAAGATTTAACACATTAACTTTCAGAAAACATGGCAAAGATGTATCACATTTTTATATGTAAACCTACGACATTTTGAAAGAAAGCACAAGTCAGAAAGCTACCATAAATTCACATAGGCAAATAGTCAATCTCTAAATAATGTTGTCATTAGCTCACTGTCATTCATCATGAGACCTTGAACTGGGTGTCATGGGCAGATAATGGATATCAAGACGAAAGAGGTATAGACACCCAAAAACTAATGAGGTGAGCCAGTCAGCTAGTTGACGTTCCTCCTTTGGTAGCTAGCAACAAAGGATGTTCTTTGCATTCAAGCTGAATCTTCTAGTGTGACGTTCTATGACACCAAAAGACAACCACGCCTAGAAGAAACAATTAGCCCCAACCCAGAGCCAAGCACCCTAGATGCAATCCCACAGGGCACTGGGGGCATACTCACCAGCCTCTCGGGTCGTGTTTCGGCCTGTTGGTTTAGGTGGAGGGATGGGGGCCTGCTTACCAGGAGCCTTGATAGTATTTTTTTTAACGTGAGGCACTTCGTCACCTTTGTGGCTGGCCCCAGCAGTGGCCCCTTTTGGAGGCACAGGTGATTTTTGGGGTTTAAGTTTGGGTTTAGGCTTAGGAGGAGGTGAAGGAAGTAGAGCAGGAGTTGCCGGTGTTTCAGAGTGGTTTTCAGTGTTCTCTATAAATGAGAAAGTGAACAGAAGCAGACAGATACAGACAAACACCATGTAAATACGAGGAGTAAGACACATAACAACAGTGACACAAAACTTGTGCTGCTTGACCCTTGGGAACCAGCATGGAGTTCTTCACCCGGACAGCAAAGTTTGGGGTAACAGCCAAGGCTGAGAGACAAACCAGGGTGCGTTGTCCAGATACATCAATCCCTCCTTTGATAAGATGGGGTTGCATAATACCCCTTTGACGAAGTTATATTGAGGATGAATGTGAATGTCTACAGGTCAGGGGCCTCGGTTCCAGCCTCAAATCTGCGGTTGCTGGATGATGACTTGGGCATTAAGTGCTAAATTTAAATTGAACAAATGTAACAACTGAACAAAGTTGAAGGTCCCTGGAGAGTGGCAGATGGCAGATGAGCATGTAACAACTACTGCCATGGGAGTGAGGACTGAACTGCATCAACCACTGGGCTCACAGTTACCTTTGAGAACTCAAGCCCAAACAACCTGAAAGGGATTTGGGTTCAGTTATTTTTGGTCAAAAAGCAATTATTTTTTAAGCTAAAGGAGACTGGAGAATCTTCTACCTGAGACACAATGTGCTGAATAATGAACAATTCCCTACTAGTAAAATTTTCTCAAGCTCTCCCCAGAACGTTGGCAGCTTGTAGTTCCACAACTTTTTCTGTCCTTTTCAGACAGCATCATAATTATAGTTACAGAGGGTACAGAACAAAAAAAAAATATTTAGTTTTGTTTCCTAATGTAAACACAAATCATGGTTTCAGGAAGACAAAGTTTAAAATTCACACAAAAAACTCATATATGAGGACAGACGTCTCTTACAAGCTTTTTGCATGACTGGAGGAGAAATATTATTAGTCTCTCATGAGAGAAAGAAAGTGGAGATGCTGACGGTTCATTCATATATTTACATCCATATTCTTTCTAATAGTGGCTGATTGAAATGAAAATAAACTAGAATACGGGTTCTGGTCCAAAGAACTAAGCAGCATTTCTTTAAAAACAGGGCACAGTAAAAAACAAAAGACAGTGTTAAGACAAGACCAAGCCTTAATTGAGTATGTTCTCCCATTATCAAATGACCAAGAAAAGGTTTCAATATTGAAATAGATCACATTTTGTTGTTATTTTTATTATTTTGCTTCTTATTCTAGTGAGCGTGAAGTGTGGGCTTCTCTTTTTTTTACCACATTCTCCATCAATTCATATTCATATATATATAACTAGATATATATATTTACCGTAAGAGTGACTAAAGTTACAATAGGTAATCAATAAAACTTTATTTATTTTTATTTATTTAAACAGAGATGGAGTCTCTTGTCGCCCAGGCTGGTTTTGAACTACAGGGCTTACATAACCTCCTATCTCGGCCTCCAAAGTGCTGGGATTACAGGCATGAGACACAGCACCTGGCTAATAAAACCTTTCTTTTAAAGTTCACCTTTGATCCTGCCTTAGCTGTGAAAACCCTTCCATTCACTGCAGCCCAGACTGACCTCTCCTGCCTCTGAACTTACTAGGTCTTATTGTATGAGCCACTTACTCAAAATTTCTTGGAGGCTACATTGTATTTTTGTCTTTCTGTTTATGCATCTTGTCTCCTCAATGCAGCTGCTTATCATTTTTAATAGAGTAGTAGCCTTCCTAACCCAGTTGGTCTGAATTAGGTCAGCTAATCAAAAAAGTCAGTCAGGGTTGAGAATGACACAAGTTGATATACATATATATATATACACACACTGACTTGTCAGATTTTTGACATAGGTTAGAGGTCTACTGTTTAATAACATCTTTGTCGCTTTAGCCCCTAGCATAATACTGTAATGTATGGAGATGACAACCAATAATATCCATGGTAAGAGCCACACTGAAGTGCAGCACTTGGTACCTTTATTCTCTTTCATAATACATGACTTACACTCTCCCTTCATGGCATATCACTGAGGGATCTTTTTTCTTTCTGCCTAAGGTTTTAAATTCTAAAATTATACTCCCAAGAATCCAGTCTCTGGGTTTGGGAAAGAGAAGACGGTTCATTCAATGACAATCCCTACTGGGAGAAAATGAATGCACTGCACACCAACTTCTTCCTGGTTTTCTGGAGAGCATGGCCCTGGTAGAGTTAGAAAATTCCTTCTGACTCTTTGAACTCTACCAACTATCTGTGAGTGTCTGCTACTTTGGTGATTCCTAAGTTGTGTGTGCGCGCACACACGAGTGTGCAAATAGCATGTTTTTCTAAGTTATAAGCTCCTTTTGTCTAAAATTTTGTATCTGATCGAATACAATGTTCTAAACATCACGTCTATTCAATGAATGTGACTAATTGGCTAATAGTCACTGATACACAAATTAGAAAAAGGCTCTCTACTTGCATCTGGGAGTAAGGGACTGGATCAAGTTGTATTTCTTACTATTACCATGTGATCTAAAGACATGCTATAAACTGACAGCATGTAGGAGTGTTATCTTTTCAAGAGGAGGTTAAGACAGGGCTGCCTAGTCATTCTGCCTTGATAAGGATGTTATGTTTCTCAGCATCACAGGCTGGAAGACAAGCTGTTTCTCCTACTGCCAGGCTTAGCTCCTTCTGCCACTTGAAGGGCTGAGTTCAACAATACTTAGAGTAATACCGGGAGTTGCACATGTTCTTCGCCTTACTAGAACGCACTTCTGCTCCAACATCTTTTCTTCATTTGACTACCTCCTTCTTGTCTCCTTCAGTTTTTAAAATACTTCCTCTGAGAGCCAATGCTGGTCCCCACTGCAGGCTCCCCTGGCTTGCTGTACACAAGCCTTCCACAGTACTTTGCATCTTGCATTGCAATTGCCTGGCTGCATTCTGGTCTCACCCTGTGACCTGCTTAGGGCAGAGACTATTTTTCATGTGCCACTCTTCTACTGGCCCCCAGTGGAGTCTTTGCCATGATAGACCTTCATTATTATTTGTGGAACAAATAAGTGTTCAACACTCGTGACCTCACTGAAAACCCTTTACAATAACTCAAGACAAATTACATCGATTTTCAGATTTCTTATATTTAATATCAAGCTATATTAAACAGACAGCAGGCCAGTTTTATCTTATACACTTAAGGGCACATACTGGGAAAGAGTAATGGGAGGGTAGGAGCTCTGAAGACCTGAAGGAAGAAGGCTCCAGTACTAGGTAGATGAGGCCCGAGACTACTGCACTAACTACAGAATCAAGTGCCTTCAGGAGTCTCCAAAACACTCACGTGGCCTGGTGGGTCCTACCCACAGAGTGAGTGCAAAGGACACCACTTGCTATTTGTTTTGCTTTCTCTGACAACAATGT
This sequence comes from Cephalopachus bancanus, assembly GCA_027257055.1. Taxonomy (NCBI): domain Eukaryota; kingdom Metazoa; phylum Chordata; class Mammalia; order Primates; family Tarsiidae; genus Cephalopachus; species Cephalopachus bancanus. The sequence goes on from JAPVLO010000006.1 coordinate 7,622,130, forward strand.
TTCAAATATTAAAGTTATTGAGGTACTGTCTTATAAAGAGATATACCACGTATCTAGAACCTTAAAGGCACATGATGTGGTTTTGCACATATAACCAGTTAATAGATGAAACAATGGTTTTGAATATGGTGGCTTAATACAGAAGGAAGCACTGCATTCCAACATAAAGGGTAAATTAAGATCATGGGATGGTGGGTTTGCATGGCAGTGACCTCACACAAGGAGTGAGACCAGAAGAGAAGCAGAGGCAAAAGTGAATCTTGGGTTGCTTTTCAGAACTTAGATGTGTCTTCTTTCCAGAGAAATAAGTTGTTATCTTGGTTCATAAGGCATTCTCTATTTAACAGAATACACAGTAATATTAGTCATGAGTGACATTCCTTTTAGTCTCAGTAAGTGGCTTCTATATCTACTGTTTCTCCTTGTTATCCATGAAGCTTGTGAGGAGACGGCAAACCCGCGTGGCTCCTGTGTGTGTACCATGCACATGGCAGGAGGGAGCTACATTGCCCTGTTAGCAGCATGCCAGCCCTTCTTGTACTGCCATTTCCTCAGATACCCACTAGCCAAGCAAAAGGCTCTCTAGGACCTTATCTGACCAGTGAGAACTGAATGTACTAACTCCGAGTGAATAAGACAAGAAAAACACCTCTCAACTCTCCACGGACCTAGAAGCTTTGCTATCTTCTTTTTAGAACATCAAGGCCTGTTGGCTAATTCACATAAAGCTGTCAGCAACTTTTTATTAGGGTGATAAGGGAAATACTTCCTTTGAAGTCTGGCCAGTTTAGTGATGGACACCCCAAACTGACCAGGCACTAGAGATGGGAGATGGCACTGTTACACAATGAAGGATGCAATTCATGAATGTGGAAAGGCTGTCCCAGGGATGAACCACAGATGGGCTTGAAATTTTACAGTTTGGTGAGACAGGACAGCAAGACTTAAGAACAAACAAAAAACATCATGACTTGCATCAATACTTTCAACTGAATCCCTCTAAAATTTATTCAAGTCTACTTTCTCTTCGTGTTCCAGAAACAATATCACTAAAAGTATTAGTTAATTTCTCATAATCAGTGTTCATAAGCTTAACCAGAGTCCCTCAATGGAACAAGGTTAAGTAAAGCCCCTGAAATAAAGCAAAATAATAAATTTCCAACAGATTATTAACATAGGTTTCTAAACAGTTTTTTCTTGTTGTAAAGTTGGAGTCTCAATCTGCTGCCCAGGTTGGAGTGCAGTGGCATGATCACAGCTTAGCACTGCCTTGAATGCTTGGGCTCAGGTAATTCTTCCACCACAGCTTCCTTAGGAGCTGGGATTACAGGTGCGTGCAAGCTAATTTTTTTAAAATTTATTTTTTATTTTGTAGAGGTGAGAACTCACTATACTGCCCAGGCTGGTCTTGAGCTCCTGAGCTGAAAGGATCCTCCCACTTCAGCCTCCCGAAGGATTACAGGTGTGAACCCCTGTGCCTTAAACTTTTAAAAGCTAATTCATATACAAACAGTAAATGGTTCTGGACTTCCAGAGAAGATTTTAAGAAACAATGGCGTGTTTAATAGGGCCATCAAGGATAACTCTTCTGATCCCTTTGTCTTTAGAGGATGTGGGTCAAAAGAGGAAGAGAAGTTCACTTTCATCAGTTTCTAAGGATTTTCAAAATGCTTATAGAACACAAGTTAGGTTTGACAAAATTTTGCCAACCGATTCAGAGCAGACATTATAAAATAGGAAATAGTCTATTTCATAAGGATTCCTTACTATGCTGCATGGAGTCATCTAGAATTTCTCAACAAAACCTTTCCTTATGGGAGTTTTAGTTCAGGTTTGCATATTATTTGAGGCTTGAAGGTCCCTGCACATAAAAGCAGTGGTATGGAGATGTAACTGAATGTGACCAGGAATTAGTGAATGTTCTGGGGGTCTCTGACAGACATTTGAGTAGGTATGTCAATCTGCCAAAGCATATTCACTCTGGAAACCAAGGTCTCTAACGGAGCCTTTAGGAAACCTCGTAACTGCCTGTGGCACATTTTGAAATCTCTAATTGCACAGGCAAATCACAGAGCAGAGGATCTCACAAAGCAGCCAAAGTCCCTAGCATCTCTGGGAACTATTCATGGGTCTCTCTCAGAATTGTCTAGGACCTATGATATTGGGAGTGTAGATGCCACCAGCCAAGTTCCCAGAGGGAGAGAAAGTACGGGGTTCAAAGAGCCATGTGGATTTTGAGATTTCTCCATGCTGAGCCATGCAGAAGTGCTGGTCGAACCCAGCAGAGAAAGATGTTGGAATTTCTTGTTTTTTATAAGGTCCTGAGAAAAAGCTCCAGAGAAAAGGATAGTATTCCCAGACACTGCTAATAAAGAGGACACTCCCTCTGTTTATTCCCTTTATTTAGCCCTCATTAATAATAAAAAAGCAAATACCATGCTTATATAATATAAACAGATGCATCTACCTGAGAAAACCATCCTATTTCTCTTCACTAGTTACCGTTTCTCTCTTCTTTGTATTTGTAAAGCTCTTCTCTATAGGTTCTGCTGGTTTTAGAGTCACTATTTAGAGCCTAAGACCTGGTTCTGAGCTGTACTAAAGTAAATAATATGGGGTTCTCTTTATGTTACCTTTCTGATCTTCTGCCTTTTCCTCCAGAGGTGGTGTTTTTTCAGATACAGAGCCATTACCTTCTTCAGACTTTACTACATTTTCCTCTCGGGTAGATTCCTCTCCGATGGGTATCATGTGCCCGTTTGAATTTTCAAAGTTAACTGTTACATCTCCATCTAAAATGGGAAAGAAACACCTAGATGTCTAACTTGATGGCTTTCTTAAAAACACATTTTCCAGTTACTAGGATCATAGGATCTGGGTTCATATTTCAGTCCCTGGGAATCAAATACATCCTGCACTGATTCACCAAATAGTTTATTCAAAACAAATGAGCTAGAGAATCCTTAGTCTTGGGAGAAAGCCATTATAGCGGGAATATCCATGTGCCACTGCAAGACTGTAGGAATGATTATCCTAATTATACAATATCCCAGGGCAGCAGAGTCCCTCTGCTCCAGTGCTTAGGTTTGGTTGAAGTCGATACTTAGGTATTTCTTTGTCATTCAGAAACAGAATGGTGAGAGGAATAATCTGAAAAATGGCATAAACGTTTTTAACAAGCACCAAAAACACAAGGAGAATGCAAATACACAAATAATGAGAAATGTAATTACACATATGAACATTAGTGGGAGAATATGAAAATTTCCAAGTACCACTGTTCCAGAGTATGTTAAATATATGATGTGAAACTTCACACAATAACCGTTACTCTATATTCAGGGAAAAGATGGTAGCGAGGCTAATTTTCTTTTCTTTTCTTTTCTTTTTTTTTGAGTTGGAGTCTCATTCTGTCGCCCAGACTGGAGTGCAGTGGCCGCTCCTGGCCACCGCAGCCTCGACCTGCTGGGCTCTGGCGATCCGTCCACCTCAGCCTTCCAAGTAGCCGGAATTACAGGCATGCGCTACCACGCCCAGCTGATTTTTTGATTTACTGTAGAGATGAGGTCTCGCTGCCCAGGCGGTCTTGAACTCGCGGGCTCAGGCAATCCACTCACCTCAGCCTCCCAAAGGCGCGGGATTACAGGCTGAGCCACCGAGCCCGGCTAATTTTATTTTCATTTCTTTATTTATGAAAAGAGTAAAATGTACCCAGGTTATTATTATATATAACTGACCCAAAAGTCCTTAAGTTGTCCTAATAATAACTTAAAAACAGTAGAGAAAAAAACACATTAAAAATAATCACAAAAGAATTTTTTAAAATCACAGTTGAAAAAAGAATTTTGAACATAATCTCTAAATCATAAGTAACTAGTTTTTAACCCTTGAATTTTCATAATTCCTGGAGGTTTCTAAAGTGAATGAGATTTTGCAGAAACTTTTAATACAGTGATACTTAAAAAGATTAACCCTACTTCATATTTGGAAAAATTCAGGAGGCTTTGCTACTGCTGTAAAAGAAAAGTTAATGAATTGGAGTTCTGACTTAGCAAGCTTGAGGAAATGCATGCTTAGAGCTGTTTCTATGGAATTTTTGGTTAATCTTACGCTGGCAATCAAAAAACAGAGAGCATTTCCCAAATTTTATTTTTTCGAGCTGGTATTTCTCTCTGTCACCCAGGCTGGAGTGCAGTGGCACAATCACAGCTCACTGCAGCCTCAAATTCCTAGGCTCATGTGATTCTCTAGCCTCAGCTTCCTGAGTAGCCAGGACTATAGGTGTGTGCCACTATACCTGGCTAATTTTTGATTTTTTTGTAGAGACAAGCTCTCGCTCTGTTTCCCAGGCTAGTCTTAAACTCCTGGCCTCAAGCAATCCTCCTGCCCTGGCCTCCCAAAGTTCTGGGATTACAGGCATGATCCACCACGCCCAGCCCCATGTCACAAATTTTCATTAAATGTGATTGAATTGCTTTGAATCAACAATAAATAAAGTCCATTTGGCTTCTCAACAACAACAAAAAAAGGCATGCCATTTTAATAAGTAAAACCCATATTATGAAATTATGTCGCGCTCAGAATGAAAAAGCAATTGTTGCTTAGTCATATAACTTGCAAGAGCCCATAATCAAGCTCCACAGAAAACTAAAATAGACAAAAACTGAAGGCAACACATTGCAAATAAACCTTGACTATTTCAATAAAATTAAGTTAAGAGTTTTCAAAAAACTGTAGGACAAACCAAAAAGAACTCAAAAGATTCCCAAGAAATTAGCTGGAAAAAAAAGGAGGGGAATAACATACATTCAGATAAAACAAAAATGAAGAATAAAAAATTCTAAACAATATAGAAAATCACTTCTTTATATAAAAATCCTCAGAGTTTAGGTAATTAAAATATAAATTTCTTTTTTTTACTTTAATTGGTAATAAAAATATGTTGAAGTCATGTTAATATCAATTTAATTCTATTTGAAGAATTATTATACTAAAATTATTTAGTCTGTCAAATAACTGATTTTTAAAAATTAGAAAAAGCTACAGAATAAATTAAATAGTTGTGGCACAAAAAGAGACTGGATCATCATCTGATAGAAAGAGTCAGCAATGTGGAAGGATACTTACTTTGAGGCATGAAATAAAACAGTGAATATGAAAATAACTGTAGGAAAAAGAGATATGTTTGTGATAAATATAAAATTCAAGAACAAAACAGAGGAGAGCTGACATTATTAATTGGTGTGTGTACTGAAAAGGTTTTCTAGTACTATGTGTTAAGAAAGTTGCTGCGGAATAAATCCTTGATATATTCTATGTATATAAGCAAAATAGATGCACAGCAAAGGATGGCAAGAGAAGATGTGGAGCTACGTGGCAGGTGACAGAAGGAGACCCAGACCAACAAGTCTCATGGCATCATCTGTATGCAAAGGAAAAAGAAAACTCAGAACATAGGTAAGCTTCAAGCAAAACGAGAGAGAAAGAGCAAACAAGCAACTAGTTAAGTCAGGAGTATGAGAGTATTTTTAAAGAGTTTACCTCTTTCTGGTAAACAGGTGTATTGGAAAAATAATTAAAGGAAGAAGAGAGACAAAAAGAAAAAAATCTTATGTGGCTAAAAAGGTGAAGGTTAAAAGCACAGGATGAGAGAAAAAGAAAGCAAGATGTCAGACAGGCAAAAACACTTCCATGCCCTCCTGTTTTCAAAAGTGAAGGGAAAAGCAAAGGGAAAGAAGCAGAGGCAAGAAGCAAACTTGGTCAAGACCATGGACTTCTCAGAAGAGAAGACAGATCACCAAACTTTTAGATTAAAGATGTGTCTTGGTGTAAAAAAGATAATCTAAAAGGAAAAATAATAATAGCTAGGACTGAGGGTATGGGACAAGATGGGATGAGGTCAAACCCAGGGTAGCTGGAGGGACTTAAAAAGTCTACCTGGTTCACTGAGTAAAGAGCTTGATTGACAGGAACTGACAGAGCTGAGGTAAGGTCAAGAAGGTCAAGGTAAAGAATGACTCTTTATTGGCAGCAGAGAGGAGGTTGCTACCAAGAAAAGCAGTTTCCAATCTCTTAGACCAAAATTCTCAAGATAATGTTTTTGGAAAATTGACAGAAAACTATTTTCTCCGGCTCTCAGCTGCAAAGGGGAAGGACTCCATTTACAATAACCATGCTCAGGAACTTTCACTATTAAGGTAATTTCTGATGTTCTGTATAGGGTCTGCACAAAAGGTGGAAAGTAAAATTCAGTAGTTAACATCCAACCTATTATATTTTAAAAATTGTTTTATTCTTTTATGTTTAAAACTTTTAATGTTCAGTCATAAAGGACAAATAAAAAGAGTCAGATTTCTGGGAAGTAAATTGGCCCAAGAAATTGTAATCTATGATGTAACTAGTTAAAAAAATTAGGCAGAACAAAAACCAAGCAATAGTAAGCATTTCTTTAAATTGTCCACTACTACTTGTTTTTAGAAAAAGGAAACTCTTTTTGTATCTGTAATTTTTTTAATTTTATTATTATTATTTTTTTGCGCGTTGGAGTCTTACTCTGTCACCTAGGCTGGAGGGCAGTAGCACACTCCAGGTCGCTGCAGCCTCGACCTGTTGGGCTCAGGCGATCCTTCCGCCTCAGCTTTCCAAGTAGCTGCAACTACAGGCATGCCCGGCTAATTATTTGATTTATTGTAGAGATGAGGTCTTGCCAAGTTGCCCAGGCTGGTCTTGAACCTGCGGGCTAAGGCAATTCTCTCACCTCAGCCTCCCAAAGTGCTGGGATTACAGGCGTGAGCCACTGTGCCCGTCTCCTATAATTTTTAATGAGAAAAAACGGGCCTTTAACCTCTACCTCAAAACTCATTCACAGTTTGAAAAATAGATTTTTCTCTTTCTTTTTTAAAAGTATTTCCAAATAAAGGATACCAAACAAATGCATTGGCCCACTCCATAGAACTGATGGCTCAGTGTTAAGCTTTCAGTACACATAAAATTTCTCTACTGTCTCTACAGAGATTGAACAGGAGATGAGTTTTGATACTGCAAGCCTGCCTTAAGTTAAAAAAGGTAGAAATGCATATTTTTTATTTTAGGAAGTCCCAAACAGAAAATAAATAGCTTCAGGGTAATAGAAAAAATAGGGACGATATAAAATTTATTCATAAAGTAGAGTGAAAAGAGTTTGACAGGCCAGACATTGAAGTAAAATATCTAAAATTGTAAGGGCTCAATTTCTCAGTTTAACTCTAACTCTGGAGTTAGATGCTGAAAAAGTATGTCCTTTTGATTTATAAATAGTGAATGCCAAAAAATGTTTAGCTCTTTGCAAGGAACACACATATCAGGAAAAGAGAGGCATTATTATTTCAGTTCCAAATTAACAGATTTTATTTGTTCCTATAAAAGTACAATAACAATACTTTATCCCAGTAAATGTTTAGGGGACGGAGGCATGAGATAAATCAACAAAATAAATTTTGTTGCAACAAAATATCCTTTAGTTTTAATAGTAGTGGGAGTGATGAAAATCAACTGGCATTATTTACTTGAAGAAAAACCAATGTCGGTGTCTTCTTTTGAGGATCAATCTCAGTTTCTATCTGATCCTTGCCTTTTCTTAGCAAGATTCCTCCTTGGGAGGATAGAGGAAAAAGAGAAAAAGATCAGAGGTAGGAAATAAAAACTCAGAAATAATCATTATTAGTGAAAAGGTGAGAGGCAACTAGATGCAGAGAAAGAAAAAAAGAACCATAATGGAAAAATCTTGAGAGAATGTAGAAAGTAGATTAATTTCATTGGCCCCTTCATGCTTCACTGATTGTATATTGGAGTATATCATAGATAATGAAGGACAAGAGGTATGTTTGTCATTTCTCTGCTCTCTTTTCTTTTACTGGTAGCCTTAGGAAACAGATAAGGCATGAATCAAGCTAAAACTCTGCATTTCCTCAAACCATTAAGTTTAATATGAATAGAAAGAGGGAAGCTCAAGAACAGAGAAGAGAAGTCACATAAGCATTGATGTCTCACCTGTATCAATAGCCTTGGATGTACCTTTGTAGAGCTTTGGGTTTACAGTGACATAGGGTGACAGATTCACCAAAAAAATCACTAGATTTCTTTTTTATAATACTTCAGATTCTCTGTAACCCACAAAGGCATTATGAAAGGAAGTAAGGTTTTGGAGTACATTACTCACTGCTTTATCTGACAAAGACCATGATCGTTTTAAATTTCAAAAGACAATGAAAGTAAGACCCAAGAATGAAGGATCAAATTATTTTACATGTATGATTAATTTCCTCACCTTGATCAGGCAATTCCTTAAGAACTCCCCTTCTTATCAGCTCCTCTCTACTTTGTCGTGTAGATATCTTCCTTTCTAATACTTTTAAAAAGAACAAGCACAAGTAAGAATCAAGTCATCACTTAAAATAATTATGAAAAACATTCCAAGTAGAATTGAGCACATTCATTCCGTTCACATGAGGGCTCAAACCTGTTTTTTCAGTTACCTAGCAAAACATGTGATTGGAGTCGAACCAACACAGATAGGACAAGGACAAATGACCAGCCCCTGATACGAAGCCCAGCCACTACTATCCTTGGTCTTTTCATGATAAACTCTGGTCTGGCATCCAGACATATGAGTCCACATCAACCATAGAACATAACGGCCAAATCTCATTTTGAAATAGTCCTTTCTTTAGAAATGACACATTCTAAAACATATGCTTCTATGGGTATGCAGTGTATATAGAAAATATGTGTGCTTACATTTAAAACACACACACACATAAATGTTTAGTAAATATCCAGGCAACTCATCTGAATCCCAGAAGAGACTACTTTTCCACTGTTTCCTCTCTCAAAGCATCTATTACAAAAGTCTTACACATCATATTTCTGTAATTCTTTTCCCTGCCATAATCACACACTCTAGGGGGTTCTGACTTATCTCCTGACAAATCCCTAGTATTAAGAGGATTGAGAAAGGAGTTAAGAACGAACAACTTTTGCAGAAACATAAAGGGATGGGACTCTCAAGACTGATTCTTCCTTTTCCTGGAAGATATCTAAATTCTTGGTACAATTTCAGACTGGGGAGCTTAGGAAGGGGATCTCAGTGGTATTCATCTTGTATATGTATAATATTAGTGCCTGACCTCTACACATCTGAGCATGTCTAGTTTCACTCCTCACTTTCAGGGGCCAAGAGAGTGAGTAAAATTAACAGATGGTCATGCCATCTACTAATCCTTTGAGTCAACATTTCCCAGTGTGGTGTTGTGCAGAACTCTATTCCCTGTGGATTCTCTGTTCAAAAAAGTACTTTGACATAGCAGAGAAGGGCCAGATAAAGAGCCTAGGGCACTTTGAATCACTGCTTAAAATAATTATGAAAAACATTCCAAGTAGAATTGAGTACATTCATTCTGTTTTCTACAGTGGGCTCCAGGTGGCCTGAAGCAAGCACAGTGAGCAACCAGCTTTGTATTAAGAGCATGGAAGTCTTCATTACGTGTTTACAAATGGCACTAAACTCAAATCACAATGCTTAGTCTCTTGAAGAAACTGGGTGTTTTTTTCTTTTCTCATAACAAAAAATTGTGTATTCCTTTTTTAATTGTGACTGCTAGGAAGGTCAGAGTAATACTTAATATTTAACACTGACTTCATACAACAACTTATGGATTAAAAATCTCTGTTTCCTCTTTCTCCACAACCTGACTTGATTGTATTTTATGTCAATATATAAACACTTTGTTGTAAGTTCTGTCAAACGTTCTTTGGACAGAATCAGAAAATAAACAAACAAGAAAATGAATGAATACATTGAATGGATGGCCAAAAAGAATGACAACAAACATCTTATGGGTTTAAATGAAGACATACAGAAGTCTCCACTCCTTTCCACTTATTTTTTTGAGCTGGGGTCTCACTCTGTTGCCCAAGCTGGAGTGCGAGTGCAGTGGCATGATCGCTTAGGTGATCCTTCAGCCTCAGCCTCCTGAGTAGCTGGGACTACAAACGCATGCCATGACGCCTGGTTAATTTTTTTATTTGATTTTTTAAAAATTTTTTTATAGAGACGAAGTCTTGCTATGTTGCCTAGGCTTGTCTCAAACTCCTGGGCTCAAGTAATCCTCCCACCTTGGCCTCCTAAAGTGCTGGAATTATAGGCGAGAGCTACCTTCCCCACTTCCTTCAGATTACTCACTCACCCCAATCTCCTTGCCCATTCCAGAAGCAAGTAACAACTGCTCATTTAAAGGTTAGCAATTTCAATGGACAAAGTTAACTGGGTGTGGGGGCAAGGAGTTCTTCTATGGAAGTTCTTTTATGTAAAAGAGTGCTGGTTTTTAAATACAGTTTCAGTTTGTTCAGGCTCTTGTCAAAGAGGAGAGAACCCTTATCAGCACAGGAAGCCAAATAATAGCACCCACCAGGACAGGTGGAATGCTGTGAGATGCTGCAGGTCATTAAGAAGGACCCTGATCACTGTTTGTCTCCTGAGGCTTGTACAACCCATTCGTGCTTGACTGAGCTCTGAGAGTTGGCAGGCCTCCATAGGCCTCCTGCAACAGTTGTCTTGGCCTCCATTTCTGGGGACAGGCCTAGAGATTCACGGCTGTTCTGCCCTAAGCTTGAGAACAGAGGTAGCAACTGCAAGGACAAGTGTCGCTGGTTCTGGGGATCAGGCCACATTCTGGCAAACCAGATGCTCTGCCAGTTCAGAATACAGTCACTGTGGCTGTCCTTCTTAACATCACTTTCACTTTGCTCACATGAAATAGAACTTTTACTTGTTTGCTGTTTCTGTGACGTTGCCTACAATACAAAATGGTTGTCAGGAGTCCTGTATTCTTGTCCCAGAACTCCTACAACTAGTTGGGTAACCCTGGGCAGTCACTTCAAGTTCTTGAGCCTCTAATTTATTATCTATAAAATAAGAGGCACGATTCAGTGGTCACTAAGCACAATTTATCCAGTTCAAATGCTGTGGAATCCTGTATCATCAATCAAGACCATTCTGTAATCTCTGCTTCAGGCACCTTTAAAAATTTTCTTTCTTGCCCTGAAAAATCATCTGAGAGCCTGGAACATACCCATTTTTGTTTCTGCCTTTCCATTAATCCCAGAGGATTCTTTAATTTTGTTTTGAGTTTTCTGTTGCTTTAGTTCTAACTTAATCTCAGCTGAAAGTTCCTCCTCTTTCTTCCTTGTAAACTAAAAATTTCTCCTCTTCCTTGTAAACTCCGGAGCTTTGAAGCAGCAGTGTTGGCTTCCTGCCAAGAATCAAATCCAACAGCTTTGTTCTTCTGCTCTCCCTCCTATAAACAGGCCCTGATAGGAAAATGTCGTTGGCTATTTGTTTGGTCTCTGGCTGAGAGTGTTTTCAACACATAATGTGGATACCTGTGCACGGGGCCAATGAGAACAAACTGCAGGCGACTAAGCATGGAAGGCATGCTGCTAGGGCACAACATTCCAACCACTGCTCTTACTCAAGTACAAGAATCTCATTCTTCACCTTTTAAAATATTTGCCTCATGTTTATATAGTGTCTGTATGTTTGCAGAGCATACTCACTGGACACTTTGTCACGGGTTCGGAGGGGTTTTGCATGGCAATGAATCTGAGAGGTTATTTTAGTCCAACACACTGAGCCAAGCAGAAGTCAGCTTAGAACATTCCTGAGATGTGCTCACCTGCTTCAAAACATCCAGAGGCAGGATGTTCACCTCGGCACAGCCCACGTCGGTATCCAACACCCTCATTTTGAGGACGGTATTCCCCAGAAGGAGTCCCAAAGCACCCTCTCTGTAACTTCTGCACATTAATAGACCCAAGTGCTCTGTGGCTCTAGACCAGAGTAAGCCGTTTGTGAGTAGAAAACAGCATGAATCGCCTCTCTGTATTCACTGAGAGCAAAGCAGGCTACTGATGCCTCCTAGAGTCTGATCCCAAGTATCCCACCAGCTGCTCTTTGACTTTGAAGCGCACACCAATCTGTGCAACACTGTTAAGAATGTTGGGGGTTGGGTCTCTCCACAGCTGTAGAGTAACCAAAATATGGACAGGGAAGAGACTGGTAGGGCAGATCACTGGGTGTGGCAGCTCAATGGAGTAGCCAGGTCGCTCCATGAAAAGTACTGTCATCAGTTGAGTAAACAAATGGCTCCTGGTTACCCACCTTCATCCCAATTGGAAAAGCATGTGTGACTTTTATACCAAAATCAAGCAAACCCATCATTTCTATTTCACTCTCTGCGCTGGGTGAGTTAATGTTTCGATAACTCAATTCCGATTCTAACAGCACACATTCTAATTCTAGGAAGTGAAGGATGCACTGTCCCCCATTTTCCTGACTTCATACATCCACTGGCAATCTTCGAAGAACTTCAGAGGCTGCCCATTTCACTTCAGACAGCATTTCAACTCCTCAGTGCGGTCCCTTCGGCTGTCCATCCTCCCACCTGCCTGTCTCCTAACTATTCCCTCCGACTTTGCAGCTCCAGTTCCTCAGGGCACTGCTTCTCATCTGAGGCATGGCCCCACATGGCAGCCTTTGTTCTCCCCAGAAGGTCATTTCCCCAGATATCCACTAGGATTGCTCCATCATGTCCTATAGGTCTCTTTTCAAAGGTCACCAATAGGAGAAATCCCTTCCCTGAACACCTGATGTAGAATGGCTATTCCCCTTCCTCTCTCCATCCCCTTTCCCTACGTAACATGTCATCATCTCTTGACACATGTAAGTATAATCTTGATGAGAACCAAAATTCTGTTTTGCTTACTGCTGAGTCCCCAACGATGACCTGCAGGCTGTTTGCACTTGGAAAAATGTGTGTATTTGTTGACTAAAATAGGATAATAATGATAATTGTCTTGTTTTCTGCCCTTTCCTGGCCTCCAATTTAGAAGAAAGTAAGTTAGGCTTGTGGCAAAATCCTCAGAGACAAGAGTCTCCTGTCTTCTCCCTCTTTAACTCTTGGCTGATCTTGACAAAGGGAAAATTCTCAGCTTTCTGTCCTATTGATCATCTGAAAAAGTCTCTGTATGCACCAAAAAAGGCAGGTCATAGTGTGCACAGGACAAACACCAGCAACTAGCAGGGTGTAGTGCACGAATGGGCTCCTCATAAATCAGAAATGATTTATAAAGTCCTTCTGGGCACAGAGAAGGAGCTGTGGAGCTGCATTCAGGAACAGAGCCTGGAGCATATGCCACTAGCTTTTTTCTGTGGATACTTGGCCCGGATTTCATATTACTTTGGAAGTATCTGTGAGAGTAAATCTTGCAGTCAACAAGTCACTTGTGTTTTCATTTGGCGAGGAGAGTCCTACTTCTCAATTCTAATACCGTTTAATGACTGAACAAAACAGAAGAGCAAATAGAAGACTATTAAATAAGCGTGCCATGCTATCTTCTTGGTTTTGAGTACTGAATGGCCTCACTGTAAAACTGTGACAGAGACACAGAAAACCACTTGTCTTGTGTTGAAAGTGTTCTATAAGAGCCTGGCTTGGCTTGCCCCCTCTTCAATAGCAGTCACAGAAAACAGAATGTCAGAAAATGGTCTCCTTTTAAAAAGACCTTCACTAAGGCAGAGCTAAGTCATTTAAAGAAATAACCACCCCGATGCCACCCAACAGGACATTTGAGAAAACTTCCAAAACATCTCAAGAATGTATGGCAGAGACAGAAAGCTAACATCCCCACCTAAAAACACTCAGGGGTCTGGTCAATGTCTTGTTTATCTGATAACACCACTCCCCTACTCAAAAATCTTACAGACTACAGAACAAGTTGAACTTGGAACAGCAGCCGAACTTTACAACCGGTCCCAAAGAACTGTTCTTCCCATCACTTTTTTTTTCCACCTCTTTATTTGCCGCCCAATCTTAGAGTCAAACTTTACTTCTTGCCATTTCCTAAACATCTCCTGTACCTCTTCAGCACCAGGGCCTAATTTATTTATTTATTTATTTTTATTTTTTTGAATCAGAGTCTCATTCTGTCACCTAGGCTGGAGTGCAGTGGTACCACCATGGCTCACTGCAGGATGGAGTGCAGTGGTACCACCACGGCTCACCTCCCAGGCTCAGGCAGTTCTTTTGCCTCAGTCTCTGAGTAGCTGAGACTACAGGCATGCACCACCACACCCAGCTAATTTTTTAATTTTTTATAGAGACCAAGTCTCACTATACTGCCCGGGCTAGTCTCAAACTCCTGGCTTCAGGTGAACCTCCTTTCTTGGCCTCCCAAAGTGCTGGGATTACAGGCGTGAGCTACCATGCCTGGCCATTCTTTCATTTATTGCTTCTTCTTCCTAGAATTAAACTGTTTCCCTATTGCTGTCTGATGAAATCCAACCCAGAATTTTAAGTCCTCTTCAAACAGTGCCCCCTACATAGAGATCTCACTATCCCAACTGGCTAGAACTTTCCCTGTGCTTCAAAAGCAATTTTAAGTAACTTCCCTGTGCCTCAGCTTCCTCAGCTACTACCTTTCTGGTTCTTTTGGAGATTACATGAGTTAAATCAAGCCTCAGACAAATGCTTGTACTAATACCTAGAATTTATAAAGTAGTAAACCGATATCAGCTATTACTATTATTTCTGTTAGAGCACTTACTATGTTGTTCATTAGTAAATTCACATGCAGAGTCCGGACAATGAAGTTCACGCACTTGCCATCGTGCGCTTATGTTGCCAGCACCGTACAAACAACTTGGAAAGGTTTCACAGCCTTAGCGTATCAGTATCTCACAGCTGTGTTCGTGACAACATGTGGTGGTGTCTTGCTGAGTGGAGTTCATTATCGTTGTTGCATGTTTTTTGTTTTTGTTTTTTAAGTTGGAGTCTTACTCTGTCACCCAGATTGGAGTTCAGTGGCCGCTCCCGGCCACCACAGCCTCGACCTGCTGGGCTCTGGCGACCCTTCTGCCTCAGCCTTCTTAGTAGCTGGAATTACAGGCATGCGCTACCACACCCGGCTGATTTTTTGATTTATTGTACAGAGGAGGTCTTGCTGCCCAGGCGGGTCTCGAACCCGCGGGCTCAGGCAATCCACTCACCTCAGCCTCCCAAAGGCGCGGAATTACAGGCTGAGCCACAGAGCCCGGCTTGTTGCATGTTTTTGTGTGCCATTGTGAGAATGCTGGACCTTGAATTAGAGTAACAAAACAAACATTAAATTTCTTTTAAAACTTGACAAGAGTGAAAGTGAAATCAGGGACATGTTAGTCCAAGCTTATGGGGATAATGCCATGAAGAAAATGATAGTATACAAAAGGATTAAACGTTTTTCTGAAGAGAGAGAAAGCGGCACTGATGAAGAGAGATCAGGACAGCCAGTAACAAGCAGATCTGATAAAAGCACTACAAAAATTCATCAAATTGTATGTCAAAATTGCCGGTTGACTGTGAGAAGCATAGCTAACCAAATAGACATCAATAGAGAAACAGGAAAATCTTAACTGAAAATCTTGGCATGAGAAAGGAGTATCAAAAAATGGTCCTGAAGGAGTTCTTGTATCACAACAATGTACCAGCTCACACAGCACTGTCTATGAGGGAGTTTTTAGCCAGTAAATAAGTAACTGTATTGGAATACCCTTCCTACTCACCTGATCTGGCCCCCATTTACTTTTTTCTTTACCTGAAGATACAGGAAATATTGAAAGGAAGACATTTTGATGGCATTCAGCACATCACAGGTAATATGACAACAGTTCTGGTGGCCACTCCAGGCAAAGAGTTCCAAAATTGTTTTGACAGGTGAACTAGGCACTGGCATTAGTGCATAGCTTCCCAAGGGGAGTACTTTGAAGGTGACCATAGTGATATTCAGCAATGAGGTATGTAACACTTTTTCTAAGATGAGTTTGCAAACTTAATTGTCAGACCTCATATGTGGGTTGTATATTCACATGACTCTAGTCTAATCCCTCTCGGGGATGTCTTGTTTATAATTTCATCCCCATAATGCCAAAAATAACATATTGCATAGAATAGATATTGGAGACTGCCTTTTTTGGAGAGGGTGTGAGGAAAGGTATATCTAGTGTCCTTTTCTATTTCTTTTAGAAATGGCTCTACTGAGTCAGGTCCAGTAGCTCACACCTGTAATCTTAACACTCTGGCAGGCTCAGGAGGGAATACTGCTTGAGCCCAGGGGTTCAAGATCAGCCTAGGCAACATAGCAAGACCTCATCTCTACAAAAAAAAAAAAATCAAAGAATTAGCCAGGCATGGTTGCAAGGTGGTGTGCACCTGCAGTCCCGGCTACTTGGGAGGCTGAAACAGAAAGACTGCCTGGGCCAGTGAGCTGTGATAGTGTCACTACACTCCAGGTTCCAGTGTGACAGAGTGAGACTCCGTCTCAAAAAAAAAAAAAAGAAAGAAAGAAAGAAAGAAAGAAATGGTCCTACTGATTATTTTTCCTTTGGGAAACCATCTTCCTCCTCTCTTAGTCCATGTCATTTCTACGAGGCTAGCCATATCCCTGGGCACTCTTGGGCTCCCAGGCTTATTCAATCAGTCTAGTACCTCTCTAGCACTGGGGGCTGGTTCAGAGAAGCACACCAATAAGATTCAAGCTCAAGAGTTTTGCTAAACCAATAGGAAATCAAAGTTTTCTCTTTCTTCTGGACCTGTTAAAACTAGATGAATAGAAGCCTACAGTTGCTAATGACCACCTTGCAGCCACAAGAGAGAGCTTAAGTTAATCAACCAGCCAATCAAACAAAAGCCAATATACTGAGGAACAAAGACTCAAAAGAGTGTGAGAGTCAGATTCCTAATCAGAGCTTTTAAGCACTTGGATCCAACCATGCCTGAAGGTTGCATGCCCCTGGACTTTTCAGTGACATAAGTCAATAAATTCTCTAGTTGATCAAGCCTGTTATGACTCATCAGCAGAGAAGAACCCTGACTAATAAAAAAATACTTAAATTGAATTTTCTTCCAGCAGACACCTAAGAGTCTCTAGTTTTTAGGGCAGAAATCTGAAAGGAGAACTTTATAGACTCTCTTTTTCTCCCCTCAAGAGTTTGAAACTTGGCCAGGACTTAAGAAAGAGGAAGATGAAGAGATCTATGTTCCTTCCTCCTCTTGAGAAATTAGTGTCAGAACTTTCCTCAGAAATCAGATAGCAATCAGCTATTTATTTGGTGCTTAGAGAACATTTTCCATTTTTTTCTCATCAGTCCAATTCCCCAGTATCCCTGAAAGATAGGCGTAGCAATTATTTTTATTTCCTTCTTACAGATAAGGATATTGAGACTTAGAGAGACTAAATACATTTTCCAGTCACACAGTTAGAATCTGGTTGAACCTAGATGTGCCTAGCCAAAAGACAACAGCTTTGTGAGTTTTGTATTCTCCGATCTGAGTTGATAATTCCAAAGATTTAAACTTCCGCACGAGAAGTACAGTTGCTTTCTAATTTTCCTTGACATCAGAAAGAAGAACAAAACTTTTAAAAGTTAACTTTAAATGGGTAATTTTTAGATGGCCATGCATTTTCAAAGGTCAAATTATAAAAAGATTCATTCCACATTCTCCTTTTTGCCCCGACCCACCTATTCAGATTCAACCCCAGTGTTACTCCACAAGCAATTAACCACTTATATTAGTGTCTTATGTTTCCTTCCAGATATTCTTGGGCAAATGCAAATATTCTTTTTAATTTTTCTATGTTTTTACATAAAAGGTAGGATGTTTTCTACACTATTCAGCCCCATTCTTTTTCCTTGAACAACTATATGTAATTCTCTTAAAATTCCAGGTGATGCGGTGATAGAAAAGGCTGAGATGGGAGGAGATGATTGTCTTTGACCTGTGCAAACAGCAGAAGCCAAAATCATTGCTGTTTCCAGAAGAGACAAGCTGGGAACGGCCATGGTAGATCAACCCAATGGGATCTGTGGTTCTTATACCCAAGGGAGAATGGTTCAGGACTAGAACAATGAGCAAGTCCTGGATCCCAGATGGGCCAGGAAGTACAAGCAATCTCAGGAGAGTAATCAGAAGCCAGGATCTGTGTGCTACGTGAAACACTGCCTGTCCTTCCTCCTCCTCTCTGACTCTTGCAAACTCATGAGAAACACTAATGCTGAAGACAGGTGATTTTGGATTCATCTAGTTCAATGAAAAGCTTGTGTGTCTCCATTTCCTGTTTCTTTACAGTAAAAGATAATAAACTTAAGACATGTTGAGACCACAGAAGGGACCAATGTTTGAAATAAGGACCAATGTTTGAAATACTCATTCCTAGAGTAATTACATTCTAAGTTTCTATTTTTGCATAATGCTTTCTTTCAATATCCCCCCACTCTATATTTCAAATTTTCTGATTATTAGAGTGATATCAGGGTCTTATCATTTCTTGAAAATTAAAAGGCTAGAAAAAAATAAGGACGTATACATTTCTCCTACTATATACTATATATAATAATATATTCTACAAAATAGAACAGAATAAATTGCTATATATTATACAGACATATATTATATATATAATTCTTAAGAGGGTTAGACTACATTTTGTGTAGAAGTATTCTATATATAAAAGACTGTTATATTGTATATCTTCTATTTAATATTTATATAGAAATATAGAATATTATTTCTTTATAATATGTATATAGTTATCATATAGTATACTATATTAGGTACTACACTATATAATAAACTTCTATTCAGAAGTATAAACCCAGTACATATAGTATACTATGTTATATATAATAAGCTTCTATATAACAGAAAACTTTTATACGGGATATATGCTCACTCTTCAAAATACACCTTTGTGGCTGGGCTCGGTGGCTCAGCCTGTAATCCCAGCGCTTTGGGAGGCTGAGGTGAGTGGACTGCCTGAGCCTGTGGGTTCAAGACCAGTTCGGGCAACTTGGCAAGACCTCGTCTCTACAATAAATCAAAAATTAGCCAGGCGTGGTAGTGAGTGCCTATAGTTCCAGCTACTTGGAAGGCTGAGACAGAAGGATGGCTTGAGTCCAGCAGGTTGAGGCTGCTGTGGCCGGGAGCATGCCATTGCACTTGAGCCTGGGCAACAGAGTGAGACTCTAACTAAAAAAAAAAAAACAAAAGCAAAACCAAAATGTACCTCTGTGTTCAAATTCAGACCCTGCAGCTTCTTAGCAGGTGATCATAGGCATGCTCCTAAACCTCTCCAAGCCTTTGTTTCCAGTAACAGAGGTATTAAAACTTGACTTGACTAGACATTAGGATGATTAAAACATCTTGTAAAATACTTGGGATAAAGTATAGACCAAATAAATATTATACTTGTTCTCCCCTACTTTCCATTTTTCCCATATACATTTGTATATTCCTTTGAAAATATTCCGCTGATATTTTTACTTTGATATGCTTAATGACCTAGAAGGCAGTAGAATATACAGGTTAAGAAGGAAACTCACTGGGCACAGTGGCTCATACCTACAATCTCAGCACTCTGGGAGGTGGAGGTGAGGGGACTGGGTTTGAGACAGCCTAGGCAACTTGGTGAGGCCTCGTCTCTACAATCAATCAAAAAATTAGTAGGTGTGGTGGTGCGTGCCTACAGGTCTAGCTACTTGGAAGGATAAGATGGATAGAATCTCCTCAGTCCAGGAGGCTGAAGCTGCAGTAGCTGTGATCAGGCCACTACATTCCAGCCTGGACAATAGAGTGAGATTCCAAAAAGAAAAAAAAAAGTGAATGAAACCCAAGGCAGGCTTTTGAGGTGCAAATACTGACTATGCTATGCACAAGCCCGGGGACTTAGGGCAAATTATTTAACTTTCCCGTGCCTCACAAGTTTATGCATTAGTAAAATGGGATTATAGTAGTAAACTAACTCACAGAGTAACTAGGAAGATTACAAGTATTTATTTATTTATTTTCTTTTTTTGAGTTGGGAGTCTCACTCCATCGCCCAGGCTGGAGTGCAGTGGCACACTCACGGCGACAGCATCATCGACCTGCTGGGCTCCAGCAATCCTTCCAAGTAGCCGAAACTACAGGTGCATGCTACCACACCTGTCTAATTTTTTATTTACTGTAGAGATGAGGTCTTGCCAAGTTGCCGGGGCTGGTCTTGAACTCATGGGCTCAGGCAATCCACTCGCCTCGGCCTCCCAAAGTGCTGGGATGACAGGCTGAGCCGCCAGGCTCCACTGATCATAAGTATTTAAAACAGTGTCTGACACACAGTAAAAACTCAATGAGTGTTAGTTATCATCATTATTAATATCTACAAGTCTTTTTCCTCTATTAAGTTTAATTCCAAATAAACTTTCAAATGAGTAAAATAAACAAATGAGATTTTTTAACCTTTTATTTGAAAAAAAAACCCACACATTTCATTTTTCAAACCTCATGGGGTGATAACTAATTTGAACTTTTTAGCATTGCATTTTATTGAAAAACTCAGCAAAACGAAAGGATTATATAATGCCAGCAATATGTCAATGTCTGGCTTAAAACAAGTTATTAAATTTTAGTTGGTGTCACAAATGCTTTGCACTTGATTCATCTAAGATTTTCTTTACAAACAAATTACAGGGGCTGTCTGAAGGGGAAAATGGAAGTTGTTTAATGGGTATGGAATTTTCATTTTGCAAGATGAAAAAGTTCTGTTTTGTTCTGTCACACAACAATGTGAATACACTTAACAGTAGTGAACTGTACACTTAAAAATGGTTAGGATGGGACAACCCCCTCAGGTTGTTAGGATGGGGCAACCCCCTCAGGTTCACTTCCACTGTGAGAGCTTTTCTGTCCTCTCCAAAAATCCTGCTTTCTAAAAAAAAAAAAAAAAAAAAAAAAAAAAGGTTAGGATGGTAAATTTTATGTTATGAATTTTTGTACCACAATGTAAAGAACCAAATTAAATTGTAGAATATTTTTGGACTATAAAATTCTACTTTTATACCCTGAGACTTTGCCAAAGTCCTTCAGCAGTACAAGGAAAAAAAAATTCTACATAAATGCTGAAGCGAAAAATAAATGGGAAGGAATTTTCACCACAATGATGCACAGTGAGTTTTCTATTTTTCAGTAGTCAGAAATACTAACTTTTTTTATTCTCTTATATTTCTTTTATAGCTTCTTATGCCCTTTCTTCTAATAGGTACTAAGTAAAAACACTTATCATACTCTGGAATAAAGAAAACTTGATGAGTACCAGTTCAAAACCTAGAGAGTCTAGGTTTGAACACCTAACATTTAAGAAGTAAGATTGCTACTTATATTCCAAGTGGGAAACAAATCAGGAAAATCTGTAAGGCAAAAAACAGTCACTTTCCAGGACTCAGCCCCCAATGATAAGGGCCGGATTCGTATCACAGGATGAAAAAAACAAAACAAAACCACAAAGGAAAATAATAGGCAAAGGAAGTAAAAATAATGGACTTTCCTGACATGAATTCTCTGATCCAGGCCAGAAGGACTCTGTAGTACCTTTAAAAGTGTTTAAAGTGGCATTGCTCCAAAGAAAAATGAAATTAGGAAATTATCCACCCAAGTAAGGGATATAAACAATCAGATCTTCTCTTAAAGTCATACAATCTCACTTTGTCTCAACCCAATGGAAGCCTTGTTTAGTTAAGAGATCGATGGGAACATTGCTCCTTTTCTTCCACATCTCCCTTAGGAATCAAATGTGATAGAGCAAAAAGTGAAAGAAAGTTAACAATTCTACATTTCATTCTAATGGATGCATTTTTTAAAATGTCAGTTATAATCAGAAATCAGCAAGATCAATACCATCCAAGGCTCATTTGAGAATGTTTTCACAAAATGCTCAGTGAAAATGCTCTGCTTATTTGAGTTCACCTGTCCTAGAAGAACCTAACTCCCCCTGAACAAGACTAGAAACTTGAGATACTAGTCATTTCTATGGTGCAACACATTTCAATCCAAAGCTCAGTTTAGACTAAATCAAATATCCTGTTTTCCAGAATGTACAAGAAGGAAGGGAGACTCTTCAACTCCATTAAGAATCAAGATTTCATGGTTCGATTTATATGTAAAAGGTAAGCCCTGATGGTCTTAGCAATTTATTGTACAGCTGGCTATTTTAAACCCATGATGGAAGGATCCCATATTTATAAAACAACTAATTTCAATTATGACAAATGCACAAAAAGTTAACACTGATAATATATTCTCTTTCCCATAAATGGGTTTTGTCCCTAGAATAGACCTATGATGAATAATAAATGCTCCATAAATAACAAGATGGGGGCCATAATGATTCCTTCCATCCACTTATGTATAGAAAGATTGAACCAAGAAAAAAATTAATTCTACTAGGAGAAAAAAATGAAGAGGAACATTTAGACCCCTTTATATTTAATACTTATGCAGGAAATCTGTTTTAACACCATCATATATCTTTGGGAAAACATCGAAAAATTTCAAAAAAGTATGTATGGTAAAATTATTATATAATACCACTCTAGCCCACAGAATATCTAATACTCATTTGCTCTAATTAGATTTAGCTATAAAAATACACGGGTACACAAATGGTTGGACTCAAGCACAATGATGTTTTGACAATGATGTCTCCACACTGATCTCTAAAATGTTACCACACAGAGCAGTCACAGTTACTTAAGTTCATTATCCATTCATGAGAGAATAGCTCCCCACCCTACCCACTAAATTGGTGAAACATTCATTGTGTCTATTATGCCTTTTCAAGGTTCCTTAAAGGCTCTTTTAGGTGACTCTCAGTGACTAAAGATTGACTAAAAACATGCAGTCATTTTGTCTTCTCTCCCAAAATCCAGTATTTTCCAAATTACCAAGATTAACTTGAAAATGCTCCGTATATGGGATGGAATACAGCCATCAAAGGGAGGGATCAGCAGTTGTGATCCCTTAACATTTTGGGGAATTGCCAGACTTCTTTTCAGTGTGACTGCGCCATTTTAAATTCCTACCAGCAGTATATGAGCATTACAATTTCTCCACACTCTGAAATGCAAATCAAAACCACACTGAGATACCACCTTACCCCAGTAAGGATGGTCATTCAACAAACATTTATTGAATGATTATCATAAACTAGGCACTATACAAGTTGCTTCGGTATCTTACCAAAGAAGAAAACAAAAATCTCTGTTCTTATGGATTTATAATCTACTAGAAAGTGAAGCCAGATAATAAACAATAGGAATAATTTACAAATGTTAGAAGGTAAAATGTGCTATGGAAAACAAAAAAAGTAAGGTAGAAAAAAGAATCATGACAGGTATGGTGGCTGTTTAATCCTAGCACTTTGGGAGGCTGAGGTAAGAGGCTGGGTTGAGACCAGCTTGAGGGACATAGTGAGACCCTTGCCTCTACAAAAATTTTATTTAAAACATTAGCTAGGCATGGTGGCATGCACCTGTAGTCGCAGACCCTTGGGAGGCTGAGGCAAGAGGATCACGTGAGCCCAGGCGTTCAAGGCTGCAGTAAGCTGTGATCGTGCCACTGTACTCCAGCCTAGGTGACAGAGTGAGACTCTGTCTCTGAAAAAAACAAACAAACAAAAAAAAGAGAAATCAAGAGTGCTGGGGGCTTCTTCATGCCCATCAGGATAGCAGTAATAAAAAAGACAGATAACAAATGTTTGCCAGAGTGTGGAGAATTTTTTTTAACTTTATTTTATTATAAGATGTTGGGTACAAGTCAAGATTAGGTACATAAGTAACGTATGTGCAGGTGAAGTTTGGGCCTCCAACTGGTCCTCACTTCCCCTGGTTTAGGACCACGTACCCTTTGTGTTGTTACATGCACCCCTCCCGCATCCTCCTCTCCCATGGCTGTGTCCCACACCTGCTGATCCATCACTTGTGCTATTGTGATCAATGCTCCGATCCTACTTATGAGTGAGAACATGTGATACTAGGTTCTTTGTTCCTGTGATAGATCACTAAGAATGATTGTCTCTAATACCATCAATTTGCTGTGATGCCCATGATTTTGTCCTTCTTTATGGCTGCATAATATTCCATTGTGTATATGTACCACATTTTCTTTATCCAGGCTACTTTCGATGGGCAGTAGGGTTGGTTCCATGTTTTTGCCATTGTGACTAGCGAGGCAGTAAAGCATGCATGTTTAGGTGTCTTTTGTGTAGAATGATTTGTGTTCCTCTGGTTATATTCCCAGGAGGGGGACTGCTGAATCATATGGAAGGTCAAGTTCTAGTTCCCATAGGTATAGACAAACTATTTTTCATAGAGGTTGGACAAGTTTGCACTTCCACCAACAGTGGAGAAGCATCCCCTTTTCTCCACACCTGTGCCAGCATCTATTGTTTCTTGATTTATTAATGATGACCATCCTTACTGGGGTAAGGTGGTATCTCAGTGTGGTTTTGATTTGCATTTCAGAGTGTGGAGAAATTGTAATGCTCATATGCCGCTGGTGGGAATTTAAAATGGCGCAGTCACACTGAAAAGAAGTCTGGCAATTCCCCAAAATGTTAAACATTGAATTACCATATGACTTAGCAATTCCATATTTAGCTATATAACCAAGAGAAGTGAAAACATATATCCACAGAAAAACTTATACACAAATGCTCATAGACACATTATTTATATTGGCTGAAAGCAGAAAGAAATCAAATATCCATCAACTGATGAACATCACTTCTATTTACTAGTGCAGCAAAAATTCTAAATAGTGCAAAAAGGCAAGAAAAGAAATAAAAAGCATACAGATTAGAAAGGAGGAAAGAAAATGATTCTTATCCATAGAAGACACAATTGCCCATGCAAAAAATTTTAAGGTATTTTCACACCAGGCATGGTGGCTCACAACTGTAAAATTGGTACTTTGGGAGGCAGAGGTGAGAGGACTGCCTGAGTCCAGGGTTTTAAGACCAGCCTGGGCAACTTGGCGAGACCTCATCTCTACAATAAATCAAAAAATTAGCCAGGTGTGGTAGCGCGCACCTGTGGTTCCAGCTACTTGGAAGGCTGAGGCAGAAGGATCACCGAGGCTGCAGTGGCCATGAGCACTGCACTCTAGCCTGGGCAACAGAGTGAGACTTCGACTCAGGGAAAAAACAAGGTATCTTCAATGGAAACACTAGAACCAGTAAACATGTTTAGGAAGGTAGTATGATACAATTGTATTTATATAAATTAGCAATAAACAATTGGAAATTTAAATCTAAAACATATATATCATTTGCAATAGCCAAAACACACACACACAAATACTTAAGTATAACATTGTTTTAAAACTTTACAACACTGAAGAGAGAAATAGAAGAGCTAGTTAAATAGATCGGTATACCAGTTCATAAATTAGAAGGTTCAACATGGTAAAGGTATCAATTCTATTCACTCTGCAATATAGATTTAACATCTTTTCAATAAAAAGTCCAGGAGTAACTCTGAGTGACTATAAACAAAATTCTAACATTTATATGAAAAGTCAAACAAACTAGAGTAGTTAAAACAATTTTTTTTTTTTTTTTTGAAGTTGGAGTCTCACTCAGTCGCCCAGACTGGAGTGCAGTGGCTGCTCCTGGCCACCGCAGCCTCAACCTGCTGGGCTCCAGCGATCCTTCCTCCTCAGCCTTCCGAGTAGCCGGAATTACAGGCATGCGCTACCACACCCGGCTGATTTTTTTATTTATTGTAGAGATGAGGTCTCGCTGCCCAGGCGGGTCTTGAACTCGCGGGCTCAGGCAATTCACTCACCTCAGCCTCCCAAAGGCACGGGATTACAGGCTGAGCCACCGAGCCCGGTTTAGTTAAAACAATTTTGAAGTGAAGAATAAAGTTGGAGAAATCACACTACCTAATTTTCAGACTTATAAAGCTACAATAATGAAAGTGTGATATTGGTGAAGCAACAGACATACAGATTAAGAGAACAGAATAGTGACTCCAGAAATAGACCACACACATGTTGCCAATTAATTTTTGACAAAGGTGCAAAGGCAATTCAATGGGAAAGAATAGTCTTTTGAACAAATGCTGTTGAATTTTCTTACACATGACAGAAAAAACATGATCTAAAAAGAAAAAAAATGATAAATTGCACTTCATGAAAATTTAAAAATTTTGTTCTTAAAAGACACTGCTGCTGGCCACGGTAGCTCATACCTGTAATCCCAGCACATTGGGAGGTGGAGGCAAGAGGATTGCCTGAGTCCAGGGTTTCGAGACCAGTCTGGGCAACTTGGCAAGACCTGGTCTTTACAATAAATCAAAAAAATTAGCCAGGCATGGTAGCGTGCACCTGTAGTCCCAGCTACTTGGAAGGCTGAGATGGAAGGATCACCTGAGCACAGCAGGTCAAGGCTGCAGTGGCCATGAGTGTGCCACTGTACTCCAGCCTGGGTGACAGAGTAGAACTCCAGCTCAAAAAAACAAACAGACAAACAAAAAACGTAAAGAATGAAAGACAAATTACAATCTGGCAGAAAATGCCTCCAAATAACGTATCTGACAAAGACGTTGTACCTAGAAGACATAAAGTACTTTCAAAACACATCATTAAGAAAACTACCCAACAAAAAGAAAGGATATATGTAAGAAAATATATGCTTGGCCGGGTGCGGTGGCTGTGCACCTGTAGTTCCAGTTACTTGGAAGGCTGAGGTGGAAAGATCGCCTAAATCCAGCGGTCAAGGCTGCAGTGGCTGTGAGTGAGCCACTGCACTCCAGCCCGGGTGATAGGGTGAGACTCCAACTCAAAAAAACCAAAACAAAAACAACCAAATATATATATATATATATTTTAAAGATAGTGTAATGGCAACTTATTAGAAAAAGAATGGCCTTTTCAACAAATGCTATTGAAACAACTGGACATTTACGTGCAAAAAATGAGCCTTGATTTAAATCTCACCCATTATATAAAAATAATTCTACAAATTTTCAAACATCTAAATGTAAAGCATAAAACTATAAAACATTTAGAAGGGCATTCTATAACAACTGTTTTCCCCATGGCAATTAATAGTTATGAACTGTCTTTTTTCTCTTTTGCCAAATTGCTAAATTAAAACTAATATGTTAGGAGAACTTCAAAAAAAAATCATTTAGAAGGAAACAGAATAAAAATCTTTGTGATCTGGAGATAGGCAAGACATGACACTAAACGCATGATCTGTTTAAAAAAAAATGGATAAAGTGGGCATCTTCAAAATTGTTAATTTTTCATTTGCAAAAGACATTGTTAAGAAAATGAAGGCCGGGCTTGTTGGCTCAGCCTGTAATCCTGCACCTTTGGGAGGCTGAGATGAGTGGATTGCCTGAGCTGCGGTTTTGAGACTCGCCTGGGCAGCGAGACCTCATCTCTACAATAAATAAAAAAAAATCGGCCGGGCGTGGTAGCGCATGCCTGTAATTCTGGCTACTCGGAAGGCTGAGGCGGAAGGATCGCTGGAGCCCAGCAGGTCCAGGCTGCGGTGGCCGGGAGCGGTCACTGCACTCCAGTCTGGGCGACTGAGTGAGACTCCAACTCAAAAAAAAAAAAAAAGAAAAAAAAGAAAAAGAAAATGAAAAGGCAATCTACAGAGTGGGTTAAATATTTGCAAATCACATGTGCAACTAAGAACTTATATCTAGATTATATAAAGAACTCAGAATTCAGTAATAAGAAAACAAATCATAGCCGGGCTCGGTGGCTCAGCCTGTAATCCCGCGCCTTTGGGAGGCTGCGGTGAATGGATTGCCTGAGCCCCCGGGTTCGAGACCAGCCTGGGCAGTGAGACCTCGTCTCTATAATAAATCAAAAAATCAGCCGGGCGTGGTAGCGCACGCCTGTAGTTCCGGCTACTTGGAAGACTGAGGCAGAAGGATCGCCGGAGCCCAGCAGGTCGAGGCTGCGGTGGCCGAGAGCGGCCACTGCACTCCAGTCTGGGCGACAGAGTGAGACTCCAACTCAAAAAAAAAAAAAAAGAAAGCAAATCATGAGTTAAAAGAAAGACAAAAGACTAGCACAGAGAAGAATAGAAACTTTACCAAAGATGATATATGAATGACAAATAAGAACATGAAAATAAGTTCACTGTTGGATGAATATTTTGTAAATATTTTCTCCCATTCAATAGGCTGTCTCTTCACTTTGTTTCCTTTGCTGCACAGAATGTTTTTAGTTTAATATAGTTCCATTTGCCTATTTTTGTTTTTGTTGCCTGTGCTTTTGAGATCTTAGTCATAAAATCTTTGCTAAGACCAATATCCTGGAGTGTTTCTCCTGTTTTCTTTCAGTACTTTGATAGTTTTGCGGTCTTACATTCAAGTCTTTAATTCATGTTGAGTTGATATTTTTATATGGTGAGACATAACGGTCTACTTTCATTCTTATGCATGTGGATATGCAGTTTTCCCAGTACCATTTATTGAAGAGGATGCTCTTTCCCTAATATATGTTCTTGGTGCTTTTGTACAAGATCAGCTGGCTGTAAATATGTTGATTTATGTCTGGGTTCTCTATTCTATTCCACTGGCTATATGTTTGTTTTTATACCAATAACATGCTGTTTTGGTGACTATAGCTTTGAAAAATATTTTGAATTAGGTAGTGGGATGCCTCCAACTTTGTTCTTTTTGCTCAGGATTGTTTTGGTTATTTGGGTTCTTTTGTGGTTCCATACAAATTTTAGAATTTTTTTTCTATTTCTGTGAAAAATGTCATTGGTATCTTGGTAGGAAGTGTATTGAATCTGCAGATTGCTTTGGGTAGTATAGCCATTTTAACAATATTAATTATTTGACTCTATGACCGTGGAATGTCTTTCCATTTGTGTGTATCCTCTTCAATTTCTTTCACCCGCGTTTTGTAGTTTTCCTTGTTGAGGTCTTTTACCACATTGATTAAATTTTCCTAGGTATATTATTTTTTGTAGCTGTTGTAAATGAGATTGCTTCTTTTTCAGCAAGTTTGCTATTGGTGTATAGAAGCACTATAATTTTTTAATGCTGATTTTGTATCTTGTAACTTTATTGAAGTTATTTATCAGATCTAAGAGTTTTTGGATGGAGTCTTTAGTTTTTCTAGGTATAAGAGCATGTTATCTACAAAGAGGGACAACTTGACTCCCTCTTTTCCAATTTGCTTTTATTTCTTTCTCTTGCCTGATTGCTCTGGCTAGGACTTCCATTTGAACAGGAGTGGTGAAAGTGGGCATCTTTTTATTGTTCCAGTTCTTAGAGAAAAAGCTTTTAGCTCTTCTTTATTCAGCATGAATTAGCTGTGGGTTTGTCATATATGTCCTTTATTATGTTGAGGTATATACAGAGAACAAAAAAAAAAAAACCCTCAACAACAACAAAAATATAATATTTGTCCACAAATAAGAAGTGGACAAAGGATCTGCACAGACATTTCTCAAAAGAAAACATACACATGGCCAACAGGTATATGGAAACACGTTCAATATCACTATCATCAGAGAAATACAAATCAAAACCACAATGAGATATCATCTCCTGTTAAAATGGTTATTATCAAAAAGACAAAAATAACAGATGTTGGCAGGATGTGGAGAAAGGGAACTCATACACTATTGGTAGGGATGTAAATTAGTATCGCCATTATGAAAACAGTATGGAGATTTTTCAAAAAACTAAAACTAGAACTACCACTACAGAGTATTTAAAAAAGAAAGAAAGAAAATCAATTTATCAAGGGGATACCTGCATACTCATGTTTACTGCAGTATTATTCGCAATAGCCAAGTTACGGAATCAACCATCAACAGAAGAATGGATAAATAAAATGTGACATATACACAACGCAATGCTATTTTGCCGTAAGAGAATAAGAAAAACCTGTCATTTGCGGCAACAAGGACAGAACTGGAGGACACTATGTTAAGTGAAATAAGACAGGTACAGAAAGACAAACATCATATGTTGTCACTATGTGGAAACTAAAAAGCTGACCTCATGTAGATAGAGAGTAGAATGATAGTTACCAGAGGTTAGGAAAGGTGTAGGGGGAAGGCGGGGATGTATCTCAATGAGTACAAACATACAATTAGATAGAAGAAATAAGTTCTACTATTTAATAGCACGGTAGGGTGACTATAGTTCCAACAACATACTAGTATATTTCAAAATAGCTAGAAGGGAGGATTTAAAGTGTTCTTAACAATAGAAATTATAAAAGCTTGAGGTAATACACTAAAAAACCCTGACTTTATTATTATACGTCACACGCATGTAATAAAATATCACATAAACATGTACTTTTAAAATCATGTATCAATAATATTAGCTCATTAGGGAAATGCATATTAAAGCCATGACAAAATACCATTACATACCTACTAGAATGACTAACATACAACTAATGCCGGTATACCTGTGTTCAGTAGCACTATCCACTAGCCAAAAGGTGAATGTAACTCAAACGTCCATTGACAGATGAATGGATAAAAAAGTAATACACTATACAGTCTTCAAAAAAAAGGAAATTCTATCATATGCTACAAAAGGGATGAACCTCGAGAACATTATGCTAAGCAAAATAAGCTAGTCACAAAGAGACAAATACTATAGGACTCGTCCAATATGAGGGATCTGAAGTCATCAAATTCATTAATATGGAAAGTGGGATGGTGGTTACCAGGGGGCAAAAAGGAAGGTGTCTAAAGAGTATTAAGTTTCAGTTCTGTAAGATGAAAAAGTTCCAGATCTATTTACGGAACAATGCAAATATACTTCACACAACTGTATTGCACATTTAAAAATGGTTAAGCTAATAAATTTAATGATGTGCGTTTTTTACCAAAATAAGAAAAGTAATAATGATAAGTATGGACAAAGACACAGAGCAACTGGAACTTGCCTACACTGCTGGTAGGAAGGTAAAACTCCAGAGAACAGTCTGGCAGTTGCTTATAAAGTTACACATGCATTTAACATATGACCCAACCATCCCATTCCTTACCATCCCTTTTCCCTGAAGAAATGGAAACTTTTGCTAGCACAAAAACGTATACCAGAGTGTTTATAGCAGCTTTACTCATATTTGCACCAAACTAAAGACAACGCATATGTCCTTCGTGGAGGAATAAACAAATTATAGTACAGCTATACCATGGAATACTACTCACCCATAGAACAGAATGACAGGTACATGCAACAACGTGGATAGATCGCGCATGAATCCCTCTGCTTTCCTGAGTGAAATAAGCCAGTCTCAAAAGATCTCACACTGCATGTTTCCATTTATATGACATTTTTGAAACTACAAAATCATAGTGAAGAAGAACAGACCAGTAATTGCCCGAAGTTAGGAGTAGGGGTGTGGAATAACGTGTGACTATAAAAGGACAGCACAACAGAGATTTGAAGAGTGACAGGATTTGGCTATATCCTGATTGTGGCAGTGGTTATACAAAACTATACGGACACTACAATTCTCAGAACTGTAAGCATAACACACACACACACACACACACACGAAAAACAGAGGAAAACACTCAAGTAATGAATGACCAAGAGAATGACTTCTTTTGAGGAGGTCATGATCACATATGCAACGACAGAGCGTGAACTCATTCATGGTGTCTTTTGTATATCTGCCTCCCCCATAAGCCACTCTACAGCTACTTCTAAGAAAATGCCAGGAATCAGCACGGGAGTTGTCAAAACGACTAAATATATTCTCCTGTGGGCTATAGGCTCATTATGGTCATAGCCAAAGAAAGAGACAAAGCAGGAAAAACTTTTGGGAAAGTGAGGCTATTTGTGTTTTCAGAAAGGGCAAGAGTTTGACACAGCTGGCATAAACCAGTGCTCAGCAAAAAAGTCCCATTTTTAGGGGCTTGGTTTGCTGGGGGGCAGTTTATAAACAATATTTCCAAGAGAGGCTGCCAAAAACAACCAAAGGTAACCTTAAGACCCTGTAGTCTGAACTGCGCAGAAACCACTTTAGCGATCTCTCTCTCTCAGCTGTGCCCTCCCTTTTCTTCCTCGGAGAGGTGCCAAAGAGGCAAGCTATAAATATAGACCAGTTTTTCCACTAAAAGGGAAGGTGAAAAGAGTTGGGGAACATCACTCTTTGCTCTGGTCTGGAAAAGATGAAAGGTATCTAGAAAGATGTGGAAAAATAATAAAGTTAAGGAAGTCACAAAGAGAAATGTTTTGAGGAAGAAAAGAGGCACCAAAACCACATTTAAGAGGTTGATGGGAGGAGGGACCAGGCACATGGTTCACACCTGTGATCCTAGTACTTTGGGAGGCCAAGGTGGAAGGACTGCTTGAATCCAGGAGTTTGAGACCAGCCTAGTAAACGTAGCAAGACCTCAACTCTACAAAATAAAAAAAAATTAGCTGGTGTGGTAGAATGCAATTGTAATCCCAGCTATTCGAAAGGCTGAGGTGGAAGTATTGCCTGAACCCAGGAGGTAGAGGATGTGGTGAGCTGTGATCATGCTACTGCACTCCAGCCTGGGCAACAGAGTGAGACTTGACTTAAAAAAAAAAAAAAAAGATTGACAGGAGGAGAAAAGGTAACACTGATGCGTTGTGTAGATCTGGCATGGGACAGCAGAAAAGAGAGACAGAGGAGAAGAGTGATGCGTAGAGACACCAAGCCAAGAGCAAGGGCTACAGGCCCCTTCTTGCATGAAACCAGTGTTTTTCATCTCCATACATGTCCTGATATTTC
This sequence comes from Cephalopachus bancanus, assembly GCA_027257055.1. NCBI lineage: Eukaryota > Metazoa > Chordata > Mammalia > Primates > Tarsiidae > Cephalopachus > Cephalopachus bancanus. The sequence goes on from JAPVLO010000006.1 coordinate 7,654,790, forward strand.
CCACAGTACTCCTCCCTGGAATGCCAGCTTCATGGGATGACTCTAAATAGTGAAGATGTGGTTGGTGAACTGCAAGTAATAAGAATTTTTGGAAAAGTCACCATGTAAGCTTAGGATTAAAAATAGCTTAAAAAGGACATGTGAAGTATGGCTAGACACACGGGCTGCCCTGTGGGCTCTGTGAGAACAGGGCACTGGTCAGGCTGCTTATCACGGTGTCCCCAGCACATACTGCCTCGGACCTGGAACTCCATAAAATCTGAGTAATCTAGACAATGTATATGTTCCCACGGTAAGAAACTCTGGAATTGAAAACAGATAAAGGAGGGAAGCCACAGTGGTTCACGCTGTAATCCCAGCATTTCGAGAGACCAAGGCGGGAGGACTGCTGAGTCCAGGATTCCAAGACCAGCCCAGGCATCATAGCGAGACCCTGTCTCTACAAAAAAAAATTTAGCTGGGTGTGGTGACACACGAGTTTACTCGGGAGGCTGAGGTAGAAGGATAGCCTGAGCTCAGGAGGTCAAGGTTTTAGTGAGTCATGGTAATGTCCTAGTACTCTAGCCTGAGCAACAAAGCAAGACCAACTGACTCAAAAAAAGAAAAGAAAATAGACAAAGGGATGAATAAACTTTAAGAAAAGATGGAGGAATCCTCATGTAACAATGTGAGTAGGAGGGAGATACACACACACACACACACACACACACACACACACACACAACACAAAGCATAGTTGGAAAAACAGGAGATAATTTGTTTCAGACCGTTACAAAAGGAAATCTCTCCAGCAATTAGAGCTAGGAATTAAGAGTTCAGGAAGAGGCTCAACAACTCTATGCCATCGGGGTTGCTGGAGATGGAGGCTAATTCCAGCCCTAGAGACAGAACTAGATGGCTGGTAAGGCCCTTTACAACCCTAAAACTCAGAAAGTGTTTTATTATGGCAACAATAAATAGTGTCTGGCTGTATTTGAACAAGTATTAATAGTGCCAGCCTTCACGTGTATTGCGGATTAAGCTGAATTTTTTAAATTAGTTTGGGAACATACCCATCAATCCAAGGAATCTAAAAATGCAGGATTGGGCACCCTACTCTGTAAATTAGGTATTGTTTACAGACAGAGGCAATAATGCGTTGTTATTTCAATTTATAAAGGCAGTCTCAGTAGGACTTCAAACTTGGATCTACCAAAAAACACCAACATATGAGGGAATCTAAACTTGAACTCCAAGAGGCTGGCTTTCTGACTTTTGGTTTGATGGTCTGTCAGAATCTGCCTCTTGGATTTGATTAGAAGAAAGGAAGCCATGACAAAATATTTATATTACAGAGTTAAATCCCTTTCGCAGTTTCCTGCTTCTCTTCTGTAGAACTGTATGGAATGAAATCACATGATTTGTTAGGAGCCATGAAACTGGCAATAGCTATCAAGATTAACAACCATGAAGTTCATGAATGTGAGCCATTGTCATTGTTAAATCACTGGGCAGAGTCAAATTTGTAAAGGATTAGAAGCACAATGTATTCACACAATTATTGCAGAAGGAAGTGCGTGCTCTCTCCAACTCATGTGCTTACTTACCAGGATTTCTCTGAGTGCTTTTCCTTCCCTCCTCCCTGCCTTTGCTCAAATATTGCCTTCCCAGTAAAGTTTCCCTGTTTCAAACTACAACCTTCCTCCTATATTCCCCATTCCGATTTCTTGCTTTAATTGTTTCTTCTCACTTCCTAATATGCCATCTAACTTATTTGGGTTGACCTTCTGCATCCTTCCCCTACTAGAATGTAAGTAAGGTCCATGAGAGAAAAAAAGATGTGTCTCTTCTGTATCACTAAAATCTATAACTATCGTTAGAGTCTGTAACAGTGCCTGAGATAAACAGAAGAAGATGATCAGTAAACATCTGCTGAGAGGACAAATGTATTGTCTAACATGCAAGCCCTATATGGATAGGATGTACTGTGTGGCCTTTGGCTAGTTATGTAATTTCCCTCTGCTTTATTAAATTAGGAAAAGGGAGATTCCCTCCCCTTCCTCCAATATGATGTGAGAGCGAATAATAAATAAAAGTACATCCCACTTCTGTGCAATAAGATAGGTGAAATAAAAATGCTGTCACTTATGAATGCAACCAGAACAGTCCTTAATAAATATCACCTTAAGCAAATCCTTTAACTTTGTCCTACTCTCTAGATATGGAAAATAATCCCAAGTAGCAACATGATGTCTCTGTGGTTACAGAGAATATTATTCTTTCACAGGATCAAACATAATTTTGATCCTTTTCAATGATTTTTCTATATGAGCATTGCAGAAATGAGGTCAAACAAGTAGAAACAAATGAGTTCTTCAGACCAAATCCTACAGTGGAGACTAGTGTATGAAGCAAAGTCCTGTATTAGTCACCTTTCAATGATCAATCCCTATTGATCTAGGTAGGAAGTTACCTTTTAGAGATACAACATAGTGTAGGGGCCAAAAGTATTGGCTAAGGTACTTTACTGCTTAGGTGCAAATACTGGCTTTGCCTCCCATCAGGTGAGTTTTCTTGGGCAAGTCATCTGAATGTCCTAGTCCCAGTTTCCTCATCAGTAGAACTGGAGTAACAGCAGCACTTAAAGGCTGCACTTTATAAGGTTGTTTTGATGATTCAATGAGTTAATATGAATACATTCTTGAAGCAAAATCTGGTACATAATATTCAATAGAGTCATTATTATGAATAGAAAGTACAAAGTATCCTCTGTAAATTAAAGTTTTTACCAGATGACTCTCTACAAGTTAGTCTGATTCCTAGAATGCTGAAACCTACAACGATGTTACTTAAAAATCTAGATGGGCATTCCTTTTCTGTTACTAACAGCACAAATGAAAGTCTCAATCTTAATGAAGATAAGTTGTCTTCACTTTATTTAGGAATATAACTTACTTTTAAAGAAGGGCAAAAGATGGCTGGACACAGTGACTCATGCCTATAATCCCAGCACTTTGGGAGGCTGAGGCAGGAGGACAGCTTGAGCCCAGGAGTTTGAGCCTAGACAACATAGCAAGACCCTGTCTCCACAAGAAAAATTACTTAAGTATGGTGATGCATGCTTGTGGTCCTGGATACTTGGAAGGATGAGGCTGGAGTAATCTAGACAATGTAGTATGCTCCCATAGTGAGAAGCTCTGAAATTGAAATTAGACAAAGAAGGCCAGGTGTGGTGGCTCATGCTCTAATCTCAGGATGCCAAGGTGGGAGGCCAAGATAGGAGGATTGCTTGAGCCTGGGCATCATAGTGAGACCTTGTCCCTATAAAAAAATTTTTAAAAAAATTAGTCGGCAGTGGTGGTGTACAACTGTAGTCCTAGCTACTTAGAAGGCTGAGGTGGAAGGATCGCCTGAGCCAAGGAAGTTGAAGCTGTGGTGAGCCTTGATTGTGTCATAAATAAATAAATAAGGGCAAATGATAGAAAAAAGAAATGTCCTCTAATTACTGGGATCTTAATAGTGGTACATGGTTGCAATTGTGAAGTACTTGGTTTGGGTTGATATTTTATTTATTTATTTTTCTTTTCCATTATGCTTTCTTAATCTTCAGTTTCTCTTATAAAGTCCTAAAACACTCAGTGCTGTTGGGGTTTTTTTTGGGGGGGGGTCTTTTTTGTTTGTTTGTTTTGAGTTGAGGTCTCTCTCTGTTGTCCAGGCTGGAGTGCAGTGACAAGATCACATCTCACCACAGCCTCGACCTCCTGGACTCAAGCAATCCTCCAGCCTCAGGCTTTCAAACAGCTGGGACTACAGGCACATGTCACCATGCCTGGCTAATTTTTTTTTTTTACATTTTTTTTGAGAGATGAGGTTTTTCTATATTGCCTAGGCTGAAGCAGTCCTCCTGCCTCGGCCTCCTAAAGCGCAGGGATTTTGGTGTAAGCCCTGGCACCTGGCCTGCATTTTTTAGGTCTAGTGGATATTCAATAAATAAGCAATTTAAGGCACATTTTTTGAGTACATCCCAGGTTACAAGTTATTACATAAAGAACCTATGTGAAGGGAGCAAAGGTGAGTGAATAAGTCTCTGCCCTTAAGTACTTTACATAGTAAATTAGGAGCATAAGACAGACACTTACACTAGAAAATAAGTCCAAATATCTATGTCCTAACAGGAGTACAATCAAAAGAGGGGAGGCTCCCATTCAGCTAGTGCAAAACCAAAGTCAAGGCTATCTTCAGGAGGAAGAGACATGTTGTTAAACCTTGAATGACTGGTAGTATTTCACCAGGTGCAGCCAAGGGAAGGAGGTGCTCAGAGGGAAAGGGAAGAGCAAGAAGAAAAGCCAGGGCACCAAGAAGGCTCGGGGTATGCTAAGTGGGTGGCCCAGGGTGACTGAAGTCCAAGGAACGTGGGCAGATAGAAAAAGATAGGGCAGGAGAGGTTGGTTTGGGGTAAATCAAAGACAACCATGGAGTCAGTGTGGGTCAGTCACACTTTTTGGGCAAAATGTGATAAGATCAAAGTTCCACCTGAGGGATTATTTCCTGATGATGGAATCCAGGAAAATCTGGAGGAGTAGGGGGGAGATGGGTTCTCTGCCCACCTATGCTCCCAGATCTACACATCTGCGGCTGCCATTGCCAATCGGAGCAAGCCTCCTCCTACCTCCTCCCAGCTCTGGGACTGTGCCATTTTGGCAACAGCAGCTTCAGCACTACAGGTTTGGGGTCCCAGGAGACCCCTCCCCTAAATCCAACTTTTGTGCTCCATGTTATACAGTTTATCTCCTAAATCCTTTGGTAAACTCCTGTCCTAGTCATCAGCTCTATTTCCATGCTTTTTTTTTTTTTTTGTCAGAGTCTCACTCAGCTACCCAAGCCTGAGTGCAGTGGCATGCTCACAGCCACCTCAGAGATCCTTTGACCTCAGCCTTCCAAATAGCTGGAACTATAGGCACATGTTACCACGCCCAGCTCTTTAAAATTTTTTTGATTTATTGTAGAGACGAGGTCTCACCAAGTTACCATGGGCTCAGGCAATCCTCTCGCCTCAGTCTCCCAAAATGCTGGGATTACGCACTTGGCCATATTCCCTTGCTCTTTAAAAAAGGATGGGTTCTCTTGATGGCTTCTTTGGCTTTGCAGAAGCTTGTCAGTTTAATGAGGTCCCACTTGTCTATCTTATCTCTTATGGCCTGTGGGTTTCGGGTTTTGTTCAGGAATCGGAAGCCAGTTCCAATTTCCATGAGGGTATGTCCTTCATTTTCTAAGGTTCTTATGGTTTGAGGTCTTACATTTAGGTCTCTGATCCATTTGGAGTTAATTTTTGTGTATGGGGATAGATAGGGGTCTTGTTTGAGTCTTCTGCATGTGCTCAGTCAGTTTTCCCAGCACCATTTACTGAATAGATTCTCTTCTCCCCAGTGGTAGGTGGTGGAGGCTTTGTCAAAGATGAGTTGGTTGAGAAATTGAGGTTTTGCTTCTGGAATCTCAATTCTATTCCATTGGTCTATTTGCCTGTTTCTGTACTAATACCAAGCTGTTTCAATTATTGTAGCCTTATAGTAAAGTTTGAAGTCTGGTAATGTGATACCACCTGCTTTGTGTGTTTTTTTTTTTTCCTGAGGATTGTTCTGGCTATTCTTGGTCGTTTGTGTTTCCATATGAATTCCTGTGTTGTTTTTTCCAGGTCTGAGAAGAATGTTGCTGGTAATTTGATGGGTATTGCATTGAATCTGTAGATTGCCTTAGATAAGATGAACATCTTCACAATGTTGATTCTTCCAACCCATGAGCATGGGATATTTTTCCTCTTGTTTGTGTCATCTTTGATTTCTTTGAGCAGAGTTTTGTAGTTTCCATTGTAAAGGTCTTTCACGTCTCTGGTTAGGAAGATGCCAAGGCATTTCATTTTTTTTGTGGCTGTTGTGAATGGAATTGTGGTTTTTATTTGGGTTTCTGTTTGTTTATTATTGGTGTAAAAAAATGCGATTGTCTTTTGCACATTTATTTTATATCCTGAGACTTTGCCAAAGGCCTTTATCAGTGTAAGGAGGTTTTTGATAGATTCTCTTGGGTTTTCAAGGTACACAATCATGCAAAGAGAGATAACTTGACTTCCTCTTTTCCTATTTGGATACCCCTGATTGCCTTTTCTTCTCTGATTGCTCTAGCCAGGACTTCCAATACTATATTGAACAGGAGGGGTGAGAGTGGGCATCCTTGTCTTGTTCCAGTTTTCAGGGGAAATGGTTCCAATTTTTGTCCATTTAGGAGTATGCTGGCTGTGGGTTTCTCATAGATGGCTTTTACTATTTTGAGGGATGTTCCCCGTATGCCTAGATGTTCCAGAGTTTTTATCAAGAAGAGGTGCTGGATTTTATCAAAAGCTTTTTCTGCATCTAATGGTATAATCATGTGGTTATATAAAATGTGAAAAAGATATGCACAGACACTTCACAAAGGAAGACATCCAAGCAGCCAACAGACACATGAAAGAAATAACAGTTGCTGGAGAGGGTGTGGCGAAAGAGGGAACACTTCTACACTGTTGGTGGGAGTGTAAACTAGTGCAACTTCTGTGGAAAGCAGTGTGGCGATTCCTAAAAGCTCTAAATATCGACCTCTCATATGACCCTGAAATCCCCCTACTGGGAATATACCCTGAAGAACTCAAATCACTCTATCAAAAAGATACCTGCACACGAATGTTTATCGCAGCATTGTTCACAATAGCAAGAACCTGGAACCAACCATGCTGTCCATCAAAAGAGGACTGGATTAAAAAAATGTGGTACATATACATGATGGAATATTATGCAGCCATAAAAAAGAACAAAATCATGAATTTCGCAGCAACCTGGATGGAACTAGAGTCTATAATACTGAGTGACCTCTCACAGAAACAAAGATCTGAGTATCACATGTTCTCACTCATGTAGTGGACCTTGATCATCCAACGTATTACCATTAGAAAATGACTGATAGTGGTGGGAAACTATGGGGGGGGAGGGAGATGGGATTAATGGTAGTAAACATCTGTCTGGGGACGGGGAGACACCTCTTATCAACAAGGGTGCCTGAACGAAGCATATTTGTATACCTAACCTTTAACTGTACCCCACAATATCATAATAAAAAATATTGATTATATATATTAAAAAAAAAGGATGACTCTGTTTGAGTCATTCTGACCACCTGAATACAACTGCCTGAGTAAAGAATGCCAGGGAAGGTTTGTATGGTTGTTACTATGGTTCCTGACAGCCTGGGCAATTTTGAACCTCCCCTGTCAGCCTCACCAGCTAGGTATGGTTCCCCTCACTGGTAAGCCTGTTCTGCCTTATAGGCAGTCTCTCTCTGTGTTCACTAGACTTCTGCAGCTTTCTATAGCTAGCTGCAAATACCTAAGTATTGTAAAGGCCTACACTGCAATAGTTGAGACATTTGTTGAGGGGATCAGAGAATAGGGATTGAGAGGACAAGTTGATTTAAAAACCTTGCTCAAGGATCAAAAGTCAATAAATTGGTTGGGGGCGGAGACTCACACCTGTAATCCCTGCACTTTGAGAAGCAGAGGTGAGAGAAATGGCCTCAGTTCGAGACCAGCCTGGGCAACTTGGCAAGATCTCATCTCTACAATAAATCAAAAAATTTGTCAGGTGTGGTGGTGCGTGCCTGTGGTTTCAGCTACTTAGAAGACTGAGGCAGTAACAAGGCTGCGGTAACTTTGAGTGTGCCACTGCACTCCAGCCTGGGCTACAGAGTGAGATGCCAACTCAAAAAAAAAAAAAAAAAAGAAAAGAAAGAAAGAAAGAAAAAGCAATAAATCAAAAAATTTAGAAACTGATAGAATAAAGAAGATAGTAAAAAAGAAGGAAAAGTCAAAGAACTCCACGGTTCAAAGTCTGGATGCCAAAGGAAACCACATCTACAACAATAAGGCCAGCTGGGTTGGCAGGTGATATGTTTGGGTTGGAACGTATCTGTACAGAGTACGTTTCCACTCTTCCTTCACTCCCTGCATCCATTCCCAGCACTAAGCAGCACCTCACCTGTCTAGAATGAGAGCTCCATGAAGGCTAGCACCTTGCTAGCTTATCTGCTGCAGAATACCAGGCTTCCAGGAGAGGGTCTGCAGCTAGCATGCTTTCATGGAAATACAAGTAGGACAGGTAGGACGTACGAAAGGTCTTTGAGCTAACATGCCTCCCAACAAGGGCTTGGGCAGGTGTGCCTGGGCATCGGGTGGAGCCTGGACCTGTTTGAGAGATGCTAAGGTATTGAAGAGAGGGGCGCATTCAAAGGAAGGGAAGGAAAGGCACACAGCGACCTTCCCTCAGGGGGTTGGGGGCAATGAGAAGGGGAAGGGAGAAAGAAAAGTCAAAGACAACCAAGGTCACGGCAGCATTTGTAAATTGAGGAAGAAATATTCAGTAATGATGAATGTTTTAGAGGTTGAAATTGATGAAAATGAAAGAATGACATTAAATGTATGGATCAGGAAGCTTGGAGTAGCCTCAGAAGTGCGGGATGCAGAGAGAGACTCTGGGGGAAGACGAAAGAGCATGGGGGAAAGTTGAAGCAGAAGAGATAGGTTGGATTTTCTTGTTTTGAGTCGGGGTCTCACTTTGTTGCCCAGGTTGGAGTGCGGTGGCACAATCATGGCTCACCGCAGCATCGACTTTTTAGGCTCAGGCAATCCTTCCACCTCAGTTTCCTGAGTAGCTGGCACTAGAGGCACACGTCACCACAACCAGCTAATTTTGTTTTATTTTTTGTAGAGTTGGGAGTTTCGCTGTGTTATCCAGACGGGTCTCAAACTCCTGGGCTCAAGCAGTCCTCCTGCCTCAGTCTCCCAAAGTGCGGGATTACAGGAATGAGTCACGGCGCCTGGCCTGGTTGAAGTTTCATTACGTGTGGTATTAATGGCAACACACTATGAAGAAGTTAGGGGAATAACTGTGTCTAGATAGGGTGTTTGTTTTTACTCATAGTTCTGGGGAGATTGCAACCATATATAAAGGTCCAGGACAGAACTTTACTCCCTGAAAACAAAATCAAAACAATCAACGACAACAAAACAGTAAGAAATGATTATGCAGGAAAAAAACATATAAATGCCATTTTGAGTTCTAAAGTTAAGGAAGGGATAGAACTTAGAGTTTGGGGCGGGGGGTGGAATAAGGTCCCTCTCACTCAGGAGATGAAAAGCAACGAAGAGGGGCACCTAGGGAGAGTAGAGAGAGAAGAGGGACATTCACCTGCCCTGAAACCTAACAACCAGACACTGAACAGCCTAAACAAGAGTCAAAGACACAGGTAACTTTCTACTTTAAAACAAGGCCAGAGAACTGGACAGGGCACAAGCCTAGTTTGTCTTAAAGAACAAGACATCCTTTGGGCTTAGAAGGAACATTCCAAAATATAGTTGACTCAAAGACCACAAAAATGGGCCAAGGATGAGACCCTTGTAACTTTCTATCACAATACAGTAAACGTGTTATTACAATGCATTAATAAAGCAGTGTTACGTCCTATCTACGACCAATTAAAAATTCCTACAACAGAAATCCAGACTAGCAAAAGTATTAATCACTGTATAGCAGAACACAGTAAGATTCATGTCCAGGTGAATATCATGCCAGGAGTATAAGAACTTAACAACCAGACACTGAACAGCCTAAACCAGAGTCGAAGAAAACAAGGTCAAAGAACTTCTTAGAAGTCAGGGCATAAGCCAAAACTGCTTTAAAAAACAAGAAAAGAAAAAGCACAATCCCATTCACAATTGCCACCAAAAAAAATCAAATACTTTGGCATCTTCCTAACCAAAGACATGAAAAACCTTTACAATGAAAACTACAAAACACTGCTCAAAGAAATCAAAGATGACACAAACAAATGGAAAAATATTCCATATTGATGGATCAGAAGAATTAACATTGTTAAGATGTCCATCCTACCCAAGGCAATCTACAGATTTAACACAATACTCATTAAATGACCAGCAGCAGCCGGGCTCGGTGGCTCAGCCTGTAATCCCATGCCTTTGGGAGGCTGAGGTGAGCGGATTGCCTGAGCCCGCGGGTTCGAGACCCGCCTGGGCAACGAGACCTCATCTCTACAATAAATCAAAAAATCAGCCGGGCGTGGTAGTGTGTGCCTGTAATTTCGGCTACTCGGAAGGCTGAGGCGGAAGGATCACCGGAGCCCAGCAGGTCGAGGCTGCGGTGGCCGGGAGCGGCCACTGCACTCCAGTCTGGGCGACAGAGTGAGACTCCAACTCAAAAAAAAAAAAAAAAAAAAATTACCAGCAGCATTTTTCTCAGTCTTGGAAACGACAATACAGGAATCCATATGGAAACATAAACAACCACAAATGGTCAGAATAATCCTCAGCAAAATAAACAAAGTGGGAGGAATCACACTCCCAGACTTTAAACTTTATTATAAAGCTACAACATCAAAACAGCCTGGTATTGGTACAAGAACAGGCATATAGACCAATGGAACAGGACAGAGATTCCAGAAGCAAAACCTCAATTTCTCAACCAACTCATCTTCAACAAAGCCACCATCACCAACCACTGGAGAGAGGAGAACCTATTCAGTAAATGGTGCTGGGAAAACTGACTGACCACATGCAGAAGATTAAAACAAGACCCCCACCAATCACCATACACAAAAATCAACTCTAAATGGATCAAAGACCTAAACGTAAAACTTCAAACTATAAGAACTTCAGAAAATGCAGGAGACACCCTTATGGAAATTGGAACTGGCAACCAATTTCTGATCAAAACCCCAAGTGCCCAGGCTATAAGAGATGAAATAGACAAATGAGACCTCATCAAACTGAAAAGCTTCTGCAAAGCCAAAGAAACCATCAAGAGAGCAAGGAGACAGCCCATGGAGTGGGAAAAAATACTTGCCAACTATATGTCTGACAAAGGCCTAACATCTAGGATCTACAAGGAACTCAAGCGTGCTGAAAAGAAAAAAACATACAGCCCCATTAAAAAGTGGGCAGCAGATATGAATAGACACTTCTCAAAAAAAGACATACAAACAGCCAAGAGACACATGAAAAAACGCTCAGCCTCATTAGTCATCAAAGACGTGCAAATTAAAACAATACTGAGATACCACCTAACTTCGGTCAGGATGGCCATCATCAATAACTCAAAAAACAACAGATGCTGGAGAGGATGCGGGGAAAAGGGAACACTTCTATAATGTTGATGGGAATATAAACTAGTTCAGCCTCTGTGGAAAACAGTGTGGCAATTCCTAAAAGATCTAAAAATCGGCCTTCCATATGACCCTGCAATCCCCCTACTGGGAATATACCCAGAAGAACTCTAATCACTCTATGTAAAAGATACCTGCATAAGTATGTTTATCGCAGCATTGTTCACAGTAGCAAGAACATGGAACCAACCGGCCTGCCCATCAAAAGAGGACTGAATAAAAAAAAGGTGGTACATATACACAATGGAATATTATGCAGTCATAAAGAAGGACAAAATCATGACCTTCACGGTAACTTGGATGGACTTAAAGTGTATAATACTGAGTGATGTATCACAGAAACAAAGAACTGAGTATCACATGTTCTCACTCATAAGTGGACCTTGAACAATTATCATAATACTATAAGAAAAGGATTGGCAGTGGTGGGAAACTGCCGGGGGATGGGGGATATGGAGGGAGGTGGACCTGGCAGTAGTGGGAATCTGCCAGGGGAGGGGGGGGGGACACACCTCATCAACAAGGGTACCTGCATAATGAACATTTGTATACCTAACCCTGAACTGTACCCCACACCTTTAACTTAAGAGAGAAAACAAACAAACAAGAAAAGGACATGCATAGAAGAGTTACTTGTCTTGGAAGAAATGCACCTTTCTTCATACCCCAAGACAGTGTGGTTCTTGCCTAAGGTGTACTTCACTGATTGCTAGAGTGCACATGGCCTCGGTCACATCCAAATAGTTTGATTTCGCCGCTTGAGATAATATTTTAAGGAAGAAAACATCTTTCTCTTAATTATTTTGAAATACATCAATTTTCCTGCAGATATGACATCTTCCCTCAGTATGAAAAAACTAACGTATGATACACCATCTTGTACCTTTGTTTTAAGCTTTACTGATACATTCTACACATCTTAGCAGAAATTTAAGCCTTAAAATAAAAATGAAAATAAAGTAGTAATAAAATACTTTATAATGGGAACTCTGTATAACATCTTATGAAATTCAAGTAAAATATGAATTTAGCAAGATGAATTTAGAACAAAAGATTACAAGTGAATGCAGCAGATTCACAAAAGATTGTTAATATACCTACTTGGTTTGTTTCTATTCTATTTGTTGTTGTTGTTGTTTTGAGTTGTAGTCTCACTCTGTCGCCCAGGATAGAGTGCAGTGGCATAATCATGGCTCATAGCAGCTGCAACCTTCTGGGCTCAGGTGATCTCCTTCTGCCTGAGCCTCCTGACCCTCTGGGCTCAGGTGATCCTTCTACCTCAGCCTCCTTCTGCCTCAGTTAGGGCTATAGGCACGAGCCACCATGCCTGGCTAATTTATTTTATTTTATTTTTCTGTAGAGATGAGGTCTTGCTATGTTGCCCAGGCTGGTCTCGAACTCCTGGGTGCAAGCAATCCTCCTGCCATGGCCTCCAAAGTGCTGGGATTACAGGCTTGTGCCATGTGCCTGGCCTCTCTATTCTATAATGTAGCATTTTGGTGTATAAAAAATAAAACAAAATAGGCCAAGGAAGCATTTAATCTCTTTCTGCTGGGCTCGGTGGCTCAGTCTGTAATCCCAGCACTTTGGGAGGCCAAGGTGAATGAATTGCCTAAGCCTGTGAGTTTGAGAGCAGCCCAGGCAACTTGTCAAGACCTCATCTCTACAATAAATAAAAAGTTAGCTGGGTGTGGTAGCATGCGCCTGTAGTTCTGGCTACTTGGAAGGCTGAGGTGGAAGGATTGCCAGAACCCAGCAGGTCGGCACTGGGGTGGCCGTGAGTGTGCCACTGCACTCAGCCTGGGTGAGAGAGTGAGACTTCAACTCAAAAAAAAAAAAACAAAAAAAACCTTTTTAGGTTTTTAATGTAGTTTGGTTGTCCTTAGAATTACAGATATAGTATTCACAAATAACCTCTTAGAGCTAAACGTATACAAAATCCTGGATGAGTTTGAAAAGGAAAGAGAATACAAAGAAGGAAGGCTAGGCTATTCTTAATCTGAATAAACATGGGATAACACTAAATAACACTTAACAAAAAGATTGTTAAAATAATATTAACAATCTTTTCTGAAGTGCTGTTCAAAAGGACATTTCTTAGATATTCAGGGTTGATGGAAATATTTTATAACTTCCCTTCTGTTAAAATAATTCAAACAAGGTGACAAGCAAAGAGGACAGGGAAGTTCTTTGTAGATGTCTTCTCTATTTTAAGGAGGGAAAAGATAATAGATCAGATTTAGGTAAAAAGCAAGAAAGACAACTGAAGAGACCTCCATAATCTCTTCTCATTCTCTTCTTTACGCTACCGTCCAGAACCCTACTTCCATCATGGGTATCCATGGTAACTTGAGGAGCCAGATTTTCCCAATGCTTAAGGAAACATAAGTGACAGGCTCTTATGAAGGCCAGCGTGGTTCCATGCACAACTGACTGAAGAACAAGATGCCCAGCCAGGGTTGGAAGGGATCAGGGACCTATCTGAGGTACAGCAGAATCTGGAACTGAAGTACCCCAAAATGCAGCTCATTCAACTCCCCAATCTTGTGGGTGAGGAAACAGAAGACCAGAGGCTGACCTGATTTGCTCAAGGTCATCCACCACCTTGGTGGCAAGGTGACACCCCAGGTGTCCTCAATAGAAGAGCACTCCATCCTTCACTTCCCACTGTCTCCTAACCTAGGAAGCCACTTAGCCAATAACCAAACTGTCATTATTTTCCCCTAAGCCAAGTCTTCTTTTTCCATCTTTTTATTATAGAAAATTTCCAATGTCTACAAGAGATGAGAATAATAAACCCCATGTACCCATCGCCCAGCTTAAACAATCATCAACTCACTGCCAGTCTTCTTTCATCTATACTCTAACCTACCTCACCCCTCCTCCAGCATTATTTTGAAACAAATCACAGATAGTGTATCATTATTTCCTGGTAAATATAAAGTGCTCCAAAAAATTACAAATTGTCTCTGCAAATGCATCAGAGACAATTTTCTTCAAGGAGGTTTGATGTCCCTATTCCATATTCTTGTGTGTAGTATTTTCTATTTCATTTCACAGTTCTAGAACCAAAGGCCAAGTCTTATCATAGCACATATCAATAAGATACCTTCTGGGATACATCCTGTACATACGCTGACATTAGACCGTGGTGCACGAACAATTTTCATAAACAAACTGTTTTCGACAGTAAGCACAGAGAACATTGAACTTAATAAGGGGATAAACACTTTTCTATCTTAAAATACCATGACACTGGCACTTGTGTAAACTGGGCTTAATTCTGGCCAGAGATTTAAAGCCAACATCCTCCATAAGTCCCTATGAAAGGTACTAAACAAAGTACTTCTTCTTCTTCTTCTTTTTTTTTAGTCAGTCTTCCTCTGTCGCCCAGGCTGGAGTACAGTGGCAAACTCATGGTTACTACAGCCTCGACCTGCTGGACTCAGATGATCCTTCCGTCTCAGTCTTCCAAGTAGCTGGAACTACAGGCACAGGCCACCAGGCTACTTTTTTTATTACAGTAAAGACGAGGTCATAACAAGTTACCCAGGCTGGTCTGAAACCCCTCAGGCAATCCTCTCGCCTTGGCCTCCCAAAGTGCTGGGATTATAGGCGTAAGCCACCATGCCCGACCTAAACAATGTAATTCTTAAGGTTTAATAACTCTACAAATTAACAATAAAAAATGTTCACACCAATAGGCTATGGCTATCTTAGGACAGAGACTATTTATTTGGGACACAATAAAAATTTAAAATTAAACAAATATGACAAACTTTAGTTTCACACAGCCATTTAAATTTTACCCAAAGAGCAAATGTAACAAAAAAGATAGTTTTTAAATGTTTTAATAAACAAGACGGTGCTATTAGAATAGGTATATATACATATATGTACCAATGTGTATATATTAAAACGGATACTTGCCGTCACAATATTGATGAATAACATTTTTGTTTATAATTTTCTATTTTGCCTCTCCCTCCTCACACATCAGTTTTTATATAAATTTACACATATCTATTTAAAAATGAAAATACACTAGAAAGCTGAAGTCAGTAGAAACAGGAGAGCAAATCAGAACTCTATGTTGTTTCATCCTTAAAACAAAGAATGTCATTTCAAATGTGAATTAATTTTTTTCTGAAAAAATACCCTGAAAAACAATTTTCAGCCTTTTGAAAAATATACCAATGTATTCCATCTTCTCACAAAATCATGACATTCATACCTGCTGAGGTTTCTCTAAATTTGTCACTGGTCTTCTTTTTCCTCCATTTCCAAGGCTTAAAGATTTTACCGATGGTGGACAGTTTCCCCTTTCTCTTGAACGGAGGTGTCTGGGAGCCTGCAGGGGGGCCATCTGAGTTTGCTATAGAAGCTTTGTCCAGTCCGTCAACTGTATAAAGAAAAATAATGTTAGAGAAAGATTGTCGTAAAGTTTGGAACAACATCATCTATTTCTTCTTGGACTGGTAACAAGAGAGTATGCCCACTCGAATTGGAATCTCACAAAAAGTTTATTTTGTCCCATTTGGCAACTGGTAGGACTTCTCTGATATCAACCAGTACATCAATCAATCAGAAATTATAGTCCCCTTAGGAAATCATTTTGGATTAGAAATAGAAAAGAAGCAAGGGACTTACATAATAGGTGGGGCCAGACAAATATGAGTCTGGGAAACACAGCTGAATCCATCTGCAACAACCACATCAATATTTTGTGCAGAAATAG
The DNA here is from genome assembly GCA_027257055.1 of Cephalopachus bancanus. Lineage (NCBI taxonomy): Eukaryota > Metazoa > Chordata > Mammalia > Primates > Tarsiidae > Cephalopachus > Cephalopachus bancanus. The sequence continues at coordinate 7,670,763 of JAPVLO010000006.1, forward strand.
AGTATTCTAAGTATTCTTGAAATAGGATGTTCCTCCAGAGGCTAGTTTGGCATTCTCAGTAATGAATACTACAGTCATGATGTAGTGAAAACCATGGTTTCTCCTTCAAAAAATAAAATTTGGTGCCAGGAAGCTAAATTCTGTTTTCACAATGCTAAAACTATCTTTTGCTTTTATTACAAAAGTTTTCAGCTTCAAATAAACTGACAGCTATCACTAACAATAGGAAAATATGTGGAAAATGTGGATATTGTGTATGACAGAAACATACTTTTTTATGCCTTCGCCATACTATGAATCAGAAGAAAGGTACAAAATCTTTAATTGTTTTGCACTTTTACTGGGTGAAGGGGGCAGGATCTCACTCTGTCACCCAAGGTGGAGTGCAGTGGCACAATCACAGTTCAACACAGCCTCTGACTCCCAGGCTCAAGTGATCTGCCTGTGTCAGTCTCCCAATTAGCTGGACTAAGTCATGTGCCACCATGCCTAGCTAAGTCTTTTCTCTTTCTCTTTCTTTTCTTTTTTTTTTTTTTACATGAATATAAGGTTTTACCATGTTGCTCAGGCTGGTCTCAAACTCCTGAGCTCAAGTGATTCTCCCTCCTCGGCCTCCCAAAGTGTTGGGATTACAGGCATGAGCCACACTACGCCTGGCTATGTTCTACGTTGAAGGGAGATACTACCCTAACAGATTGTAATGGCAATGAATTGGAAGCAGGCCAGAATGGATAAACTATGGTATTATTTATTCAGTGAAATAGCACTTAGCAATTAAAATTAAAAAAAAAAACTAAGACTAAATCAAAAACCACTGATATGTACAACAACATGAAGGAACCTCAAAAACATTATGCTGAAAAGTCACACAGAAAAGAGTACATATTGTGTGGCTCCTTTTATATGAAGTTCTAAAACAGGTAAAATGAATTTATGACAAAAAAAAAAGAAGAGGAAGAAGAAATCAAAAAATCAAAACAGTAGTTTTTTCTTAGAGTGAGAAAGAAGTTAAAATAAATTAAGAAGGGGATTGAGAATTCATAGGAGGATGATAGAAATGATCTCAATAATGGTTGGATTATACAAAACATATTAAATGATATTTATAACTTTACATATTTCACTTTACATAAAATTTACCTTAGGAAAACTATTAAAAAAACGAAGTCTAATTAATGATATGTATTCTGAAGTGTACTAATGAACATCAAAAATAACAAATGGATGGATGGATAAAATATGCAATAAAGTAAAATATAGCAAAATGTTAAGCATTGAATCCAGGGGTATACATATGTGGGGTACAATTCTCTTCTCTGTATTTTTAAAAACTTTCATAATATAATATTGAGAAAAATAAAAGCAAATATTGAATAGCAAGGACTTCTGCTTTCAGGAAGATGGAGTAGACTTACTTTTTCCGATTCCCCTTGCTAAATACAACTTAAAGAAAAAAAAAACCTGGATGTTATATAAAAATAAACGTAAGACTCTGTAAGGTGAAGAAAATGCAGACCAGCCTAGGACCACAAGATCCAAGAAACAACATGGTGGTGAGATCCCGGACTTTCTTTCTGCCTCAAATATCCCAGAATTGTAGCTGAAGAAGTCATCAACCTGGTTTCCACCAAGCATGGAAACCAGCAACCCAGAAATGTCAATGGTGCCCAGAAAAGCCTCAACAAAAGCCCGCTCTCTCTAGCCCTAGGACTAGGAAAGCATCAGAGCAGCAAGAGAGAAAACATTTAGTTTACTCCAGCCAAACACCACAGAAGAAACCGTGACAATCCATGCCCGCAAAAGCTGAATGCAGACACTAAACTTCCACTCTCATGAGGCCGTAACAGGGAGCTCTAACACTCCCACCAGAGTGATATAACAGAAGTCCAGGTAGGGCACCAAGACCTTCATGCCTGGCAGCAGATAATGAAGCATCTTCCACAGCATCAGTGGGGACCAAGTGGAAAGCCTGAACCTCCACTCTACCCAGCAATAACTGGGTGTCTCTTCTCCCCACAATGCAGGAGTGGTGTCAAACCACTGCCCACTGGGAATAAGGGAACCTCCACTATGGTGTCAGAGGAGAGCATGTGAGTATCTGGAAGTTTTACAATGCCCAACAGTAAAAAAGACATGGCACCACCCCGCTGTGTGTCAACAGAGGTCAAGTTCAGAGCCAGGATTTCTACATCCATGTGGGAGTGACAGTGTGACACCCACTCCTTTCCTTGCTGTAAAGGTGTCAGACAAAGCCAAATAATACAGAAGTTTTCAGTAAGGTCTAAAGTCACATACCATAATACAAAAATGTCCAAGTTTCCACTGAAAATCACTTGACACACCGAGAACCAGGAAAATCTCAAACTGAATAAAAAAGACAATCAATAGATGCCAACTTCTAAATCTTTACAGGTTCTCCTTCCAAACAAGTATAGATAAATCCCATTTCTCTCACTATTGAAGTCTATTCTAATTTCAGATGCTACCTGGGCAGAGATACACAGAGGCTGGTCATTACTAGGAAAACTTGGAACTGCAAATCTTATACTGACTAATTCTTCTGTAAGTGGTTTGTAACCCTACTTTTAGCCATAGCACAACAGACAGAGATATAGGAGATAGACTAATTTTGAAGCTAAGTCAAAGTAAAGAAGCAAAATCTTCATTATCTCACTTCTACTCCTATGCAACTGCCCTCTTTGATTTAGAGAGATGATCCAGGGAGAAACTGAGTATATAGTTCTTCTTCTTCATAGAGACTTTAAGTCAAACTCTCATGGAAGGGCTTAATTTTGAACAATCTACATGTAAAATATAAGGGGCTGACTGTTACAAACATAAGAACTAAAGTTTCCATCTCTGTGGCTGCAGACACACATCTAGCTCTCATGTTCTTACAATGGAGTGGGATCTTTATCTTCCAACCCACATATCTATTTCCCTGACACCCCATAAAAATTCTGCTTTCCATCGAACCAAAGAAGCGCAGTCTATTTTTCTCCTGTCATAAACCACACTTGCAATTAGAAACCATATGTTGGCACAGTTGGCTGAAGCGCCATTATACTTCTCTTAAATTATGAATATGAAAAGAATTGTCACCTGCTTTTGAGTAGTATGAGCAAAATATTAACCTTCTTTTCTCTAGACACCAAGGATACTGGCAGTGCCACTGATATTTGTATAATTTTTCTTTTGAACAATTTTGGCATTAAAATCCATTTGAAACTTTCTACAATTCTTTCACAATAAGTCTAGTGAGCTTTTCATTTACATGCAGATAAGAACAAATTGCTAGGTATTTAAATTCCAGGTGAAAGCTGAAATTTCAGTGTTAAACGTGATCTAATTTCATGGTATTTAGAGTAACCTGTCATTCATTAAAACTTTTCTTTTCGCACTTGAGATCTACATTTAAAAATGTAGCATATTTTGAAATACAGTCTATCTTCCCATTAAAACAAACCCACACCCAACAGGGCTTCCCCACACCACCAACTAGTAAGAAATTAGAGAATACAAGCAGGTTTTATTTTTCATTTAAACAGAAATTTATCAATTAGGCAGGCCCAACGCAAATGTGATCATATAAGCCAAAAATAAATGAAACTAGATAAATGCCACACAAAATACATGATAGGTTTGACTAGTCTTCCCTTTGAAATCTGAGAACTGAATGACAGGGATTCTTTGAAAAATTACACCTACTTAATAGGATGGTTTATAGTATTTTTAATAATATTTAATAGCTACATGATAATTTAGAGACCCAGTTTTCTCCACACATAATTATTTCAGTCACTGAGAAAATGAGACAAATGTGGCATAGTCTTGTAACTCACAAAATTTGAAGCTGAAAGATCATTTAGAAAATTACCTCGGTAAAAGCCTGGTACTGATTCTGAACAAACTGAAAGCCACCCCTAGGAAAAAAGTAAGTGGCAAAGATGGTCTTAAATTCCCTCCAAATATTCTTAAATATTTGAATGCCAATATGAATACATTTTTGAAGCCAAATAATAACAAAAACAAGTAAAGAGAAATCATGTGTGATAAATAATGCCTTGATAACACTGCTGAGCATGTTTTAAGGAAGTAAAAAACCAAACATACCAATCTTCATTGCCTTAAAATATGATTTCTGTGCTGTTTTCTTTGTAATTTATTATGCTTATGCAATATTATTATCACCATATATTTTTATTTCTATTACAGTTTTTATATTTCCATGATAATTCTGCTGCTTCCCCTTTAAAGGCCACAGAACATATGGCAAAGAAACATTAGAACGGTGCTTAAGGAGGATTTAACTTTACTCCTACATTTACATGAGGTCTGTCTCTCAACTGAAACAATGTCAGGATACGTGTTATTATACACAAGAGCACATAAACAATTTCTGGGCACAGAAGCAAGTAGACAGAGTGAACTGATAGTATAAGCCATCACAGATGATATTGGATCACGATTTCTAAGGCAGCCAAATGGCTATCTTTGCCTTGAATTACAAAAGGGAACTCCTTACTCTCTTGCTAATCAGAGTTCACACTGGGTTGGGTCAAATCTCTTCCTTTAGGGGATAAGATGAGTGGGCAATGGAGAGAAAGAGAAAAAGAACTGAAGTATCAAAATATGTAGCATTTTACAGGGTATATATAGGCTAAAAATCTGAACTGCTGAACATTTATTCTAGAACCAAACAGTAAGTACATGGGTGGCAGATGGGGGGAGCCAGGTTTCTTACTTGTAGAGAGAGGTTACGAATAAGCAATGGGGTAACAACAGGATGGTCCATGTGTCACCAATTAGAGTTGGAGACGTCTGTATGAACCCACATTTGGCCAAGTAGCTAGGCAAATTATAGATGTGTATATACATGGCTACACATATGTGGCCCGGCGTGGCGCCTCAAACCTGTAAACCCAGCATTTTGGGAGGCCGAGGCGAGAGAATTGCCTGAGCCCACGAGTGCGTGACCAGCCCAGGCAACTTGGCGAGGTCTCGTCTCTACAAAAAATCAAAAACTTAACTGGGCGTGGTAGCATGCACCTGTAGTTCCAGCTACTTGGTAGGCTGAGGTGGAAGGACCGCCAGAGCCCAGCAGGTCAATGCTAGGGTGGCCGTGATGCACTCCAGCCTAGGCAACAGAGTGAGACTCCAACTCAAAACAAAAATGAAGAAAAAAAAAAGGATACACTATGTATTTCCTAGCTCTGTGCTCCCAGAGATTCTAGAAGCAATAACTACCCAGTAGCAGCACACACATCCAACACTCAGATCTTGGTTTCTTTCTTTTCCCTCCCTTCCTTTCTTTTTCTTTTTCCCCTGAGTTGGGGTCTGCCTCACTCTGTCATCCTGGTGTTGGGGTCTCACTCTGTCACCAGAGTGCAGTGGCACAATCACAGCTCACCACAGCGTCAACGTCCTAGCTCAGGTCCTTCCACTTCAGCCTCCCAAGTAGCTGGGACTACAGGTGCACACCATCATGCCCAGCTAATTTTTTTGATTTTTAATAGAGACTAAGTCTCACTATGTTGCCTAGACTAGTCTTGAACTCCTTGGCTGAAGCAATCTTCCCACTTCAACCTTCCTAAATGCTGGGATTATAGGCGTTAGCCACCACACCTGGCCCAGATTTTGGTTTTTAACAGCATTCTCCAATAAATTACACCAAATCTCTTCACAGAAATGGCTGCTTCCAGGGCTGGGGCAGTGAAAACACTAGATGAGCCTTGCAGCATCTTACAGTGCCAGTAAGTGCTCAAAAAAGACAAAAACAAAAACAAAAAACCCAAACCAATGGGAGTAGACTCCCCTCTCAAGGAAGTGAAGCTCATCTCTACCTTGCTTAAAAATAAGATATAAAGAGCCAACTCAAAAAGTCTCCAAAGCCAAAGCTGGAACAATCTCAGCAACGAAATAAAGAACGCAGTATGAGATTATAACCCAAAGTAGAAAATAAATATCCATGAGTCTATACTCAGGTAGATAAATATTAAATAAACAAATAAGTGTAGGAGAAAAAAGCTAAATCTGTACAGAATCCCACATAGTTTATATAAATACTCCCTCTCAAGGAGGTGAAGCTTAACTCCCCCTGCTTAAAAGTGAGCTACATATAAGGAATTCCTTCCAAAGAGTACTGTGTGGACAGGGGAGAAAGGAGTGACTTTACAGTGACATATGTTGACAAATCCAACCCCAGACCGGTGATCAAGGTTAACATAATCTGTGATAAGCTTGGTTGACGGTATATACCCTTGACATGATATAATGAAAATGGTACTTGAAAACCCCAGTCCTTTGTAACCATGAGAAAAACATCAGGCAAAACCAAACTGAGGGACATTTCTCAAATATCTTATCAGTACACTTCAAAACTGTCAGGTTCTTTTAGAAACAAGGAAAGTCTGAGAAGTTGTTAGACCAGGAGGCTAAATGTAACATGGTACCCTGAATAGAATCCTGAAACAACAACAAAAAAGACATGATGGGAAAACATGATGGGAAAACCATGAAGTTCAGTTGATAGCAATTTACCAGTGCTTGTTCCTTGAATGTAACAAATGTATCACACTGATATAAAATATTCACAATAAGAGAAACTAAGTTGGGAGTATATGGGGACTCTCTGTACTATCTTTTTAACATTTCAGCAAATCTAAAACCATTTTAAAATGATAAAGTTTATCTTTTAAAATGTGGTATTAGCTAGCATGGAGCTAATATAAGGATAAAGCTTTAGGAAATTCCTTGGGGTGAAAATACAATCTCTAAGAGACTTTGGGGGATACTGTCTTCTACTGATAGTAAAGATTTCTGCTCAGAGGAGTTTTGGAAAGCGATATGCTTCAGAGTTGCCCATCTTTCTCTCCAATATCTCCCTTTATTACTTTTAAATCCCAGTATTTTATCACTAAGAGAATATAGATCATCTAATTACTATTTTCAACACTCTATATCATATAGTGGACCTAAATAAGATAAGTACATTTAACAGCTTGCCAAACAAGAGACAATAGGCTCAGTGGCACTGTGGTACCAGAAAGTGTTCATCCACAGTTATTGTGGAAGACCATACAAAGAAAAAAGATTCCGAACACAAACCCCCAACACACACACACACACACACACACACACACACACACACACACACACGCACACCCATGCTGGGGCTTAATATCACAGATTAAACAAATGAAGGACGGTTGACCTTTTAAAGTAATGCCAAGAAAAACTTTCTCCTTATCCGTCATAGACACATGATAGATATTTATGGAAAAAAATTAAAAGAAATTTATAAAGTCATGTCCATGAACATGTTAAGTGGCTACATGTGAAAAAATATTAAAGGAACTAGAGTATTTTTAAACTTTCTGTATATAAACGTATGCCACCACTTTAACATCTGAGGATAATAGAATTTGAGAGAAAACACTTTAGTTGGCTCAGAAGAAAACTGCTTTTTTTCTTTAGCCATGATTATTACCTTAGCATTAACGTAATAATCGTGGCTAAACATATCTAGATGTATATATATTTTGTGTTGGGGTCTCACTCTATCACCCAGATTGGAGTGCCGTGGCATGATCATGACTCACCGAAGCCTTGACCTTTTGGGCTCAGGTAATCCTTACACCTCAGCCTTCCGAGTAGCTAGGACTACAGGCATGCATCACCATGCCCAGTTAATATTTTGCTTTTTTGTAGAGACAAGGTCTCACCATGTTGCCTAGTCTGGTCTCTAACTCCTGGGCTCAAACAATCCTCCTGCCTCAGACTCTCAAAGTGCTAGGATTAAGCAGCCTGGCCAGAGGCTAAAATATTTTAAAAATAATTTAGCCATCACCTTTTTAAGTCCTCAAGAGTAAGAGAACAGAATACAAATAAGAAATCAAATTAAATACAAAGAAAAAGAAGAAAACATGAAAACATTACTATAATAGACTATAAGGAAAGAATTGTAGACTCTCTGGAAGAAGACTGCTCTTGTAACACTACTGTGCATGCTTGCCTCCCAGCTTGTCAATCTCCAATCCTCTGTCACTTGAAAGAAACTATGAAGTTACCTAAAGGTACCTGGAATAAGATCAGTACTTCCCATTGTCATTCAAATTAACATTATAGAGTATTTCCAAAAAGACTTTTGACGCATACATACAGAATGTAAATGACTTTGTACATGCAGCAACCATCCAGACCAAGATACAGATCATTTCTGGGCCCCAGAAAGCTTCCTTGGGCTACTTTCCAATCATTACCCACCTCTCACCTCCATCACCCCAGATAACCACTATTTTGACTTCCATCACCACTGATTTGTTTTACCTGTTCTTGAACTTCAACTTAATGGAGTCATACAACATACTCTTCAGCATCTTTCCTTCACTGAATGTCTGTGAGATTTGTCTATGGAGCTTATTTTTAGTACATTAGCATTTCAAAGCAAAGCCACTTAGTTACGAAATCGAAACAGGCTATCATAACAAGATCTCAGATGATAGAGTACTTGGAAATTATGAGCTTTATGCATACCTCTTCTTTTGAAAAAGAATATCATTACTTCCACCAGGAAAATGTAAATAATTTCTCCTTTCCCTTACTGGTATCTTGGAAAGATAATCTACCTTTCTACCTTCTTTTGAGGTTATCCTGAAGCCACGCTGAATTAGAAGTTTACCTAAGTAAGATTAAAGATGGAGAGGGAGTTGTTTTCTTTTAAAAATGACATATACATTTCTTACTTTACATATTAAAGCACTCAGCATTTCTGAGAAATGTAATTTACAAAAAGCACTAGGTTATGGTGTTATCCACTATGGGACAACAATCATGCTTAACACGTCCATGTTATCCTGATATATAAGGAAACTGAGCCACAACAAGGCTATGTGGCTGCCCAGACTGTTAACTAGTGGTAGAGACAAGAATCTAGGTCATCTGATTCCTGATCAGGGTTTATTTCCCCTCTACTGGGTGCTGTCTTCATTGAAATATGATAATTAAATTCATGATGAACCAGCAACACCTCCTAATAGCTCTAAAATAGAAGTAAGACACTGTAAAACAAAAAGCAAAGAAGACATTGCACAATCAGGACAGGCAATAAATCTATGCTATTGTTCTGGGTTTTGACCACCCAACTGAGATGGTGAACTGTAAGCTAGGAATAAAGCCAGATCCTAAATCCAACTCTGCTACTTAACCAGCCCTGTGACCTTGAGCAAGGACCCTAATTTTTCATTTGCTGGAATTAGAAGACTAGGTTAAATGACCACTAGGCTTCTTTCCAACTTTAAAAATTCTATGATTCTTCACAACGCTTTGTGCTGAGTGAATCAATCTTATAATAGGTCACATCAGGACCTGCTCTGAGTGTTTTATGAAAATTGCTTCATTAATCATCAACACAACCCTGTAAATTAGGTGCTATTAGTATTCCCATTGTATAGATGAGGAAGTTGAAGTCCAGAGAGACCAAGCAACTAGGAAGATCTCACAACTGGTAAGCAGATTTAAACTCAGATACTTTGGCTCCAGAATATTCCTTGTATAAAAATGAGGAGAGTAGTGGGTGGGAGTGGATCTCCATTTACTGAGAAGGCAAGCCATAAACCCTAATGAATAATAACTCAATTCTACCTCCAACCACTTACTCGAGCTAATCCAAAGAGCCAGGGCAGTACTGTTTTGCTCTCTAAAGCAAGGCCCAGTGTCATCACAGTTAATTTCATCCTGGCTGCAGGCAGACTGTACTCTTCACTTTATATTAACGATGGTCCTTTGATTGCACAGAATCTTTATTTACCATAATATCTATTTTAGAAGTTTGATACTATCAATTTTTAAGCTTGTTTTTCTAACGGAGGCAGCCATTACTTTTAAACTCCCAAAGGGAAATGCAACTAAAGACTTCCATCTGCCTGCAAGCACTGACAGAGAATTCCAGAGTTTAAACTGTGGCCAACAGGCCTGCAGAATAAGTATGTTTGTGCAGCTGTATGACATCCTGATTCACTGACATGAACAACATCCCCTAGACTTGCTACAGGATATTTAACAGATTAAATAAAGTCACTCATATTTGGGGCTTAGAGAAATTCTGATTAAGTAGTAAAAAGGTCACTTTGCAAATGAAAAATCAATTTTAATGTAAACAAAATCATTTTACTTTTTGAATATTATTATCGCTATAAGGGAAGGAAGGGTTCTCTCTGAACAGATATAATGGCTTGGCTCAGGAATAGCAAGAAATCTGCTACAGAGATGAAAAAGAAGACAGGAGCTAACCAACTTCCTGCCTTGCTCCCCTTCGATGCCAGCCATCTCCTACAAGAACTCCCAGGGTCTGGAGAGGGAGCAGGTTGTGGTGTGTGGATCATGTGCTACTTGTGAAAACAAAGAAAAAGTCGGTATATCCCCAATGGACAATCTGCCAAGTGAGAGAGTATTCACTTCCTCCATGTTAGACTAGTGATCATGCTGTTTATGCTGGGAATGTGCATGGGGATGGAACTTTAGGAGAGAAGCTGGCAAACCTTACACATAAGTTGTAAAATAAAATCCAATGATGGCTGGATGTGGAGACTCATGCCTGTAATTCTAGCACTTTGGGAAGCTGAGCGAGAAGATTGCTTGAGCCCAGGAGTTTGAGAATAGCCTGGGCAACATGAGGAGATCTTGTCTCTACAAATTAAAAAAAATTTTTTTTGCCAACGTGGTGGTGCACACTGGTAGTCTCAGACACTCAGGAGGCTGAGGCAGAAGGACTGCTTGATCCCAGGTGGGAGAGCTGTGGTGAGCCATAATCATGCCACTGTACTCCAACCTAGCCAACACAGTGAGACCCCCCCAACTCAAAAAATAATAGTAACAACAATAAAAACACAAAACAAACCAAAAAACACATTAAATCTAAATCAACATCTTTAAGTCAAAAGCCTGGTGGATAAATAAGAGTCCTGAGAATCTACAAATAATATGACTAACCCTGTCTGTACATCCAAGAGTCTCCTGGCAGTCATACTAAATCCCCAAGGCTGGTCATCTGTGGAGAGACTGTGGCCACACGTAGCATTCTGGATATCTCCCTACGGCAGATATGAAACCCACGGGCATATTCAATGGAAACAGGATGCTGAGAGATATATCCAGCAAAGGAGAATGTATGTCAGTTAGTCATACAGAATCCCCAAGGTGCCCAGATTTATTGTAGTTCAGTTAAGAGATGACTGCAACAACCCAGGCATCTGAACTTGGAAAGGAGGAGTGAAAAGAAACTAGAAATGACAAATGGATCATCTGAGGGACATTGAGGAGGAAGAAGAGAAGAGTTTGAGAAACTGCCTGGAGAAGTCACAGAGAACTCCATGGGCTGAACCTCGACAAGGGTGTGGTGGAATGTAAAGAGGAGCAAAAGGCTCAGAGGAAAGACCTTTCGCTTGTGTTCAGACACCATGAACTTCAGCTGTTGGCAGGACATTCAGGGGGAAGATGTCCAACACACAGTCAGAAATACATTACCGGCACACAAGCCAGGAGCTGGAGCTGAAGTTACTTGGTGGAATCTTCCAAACAAAAGCAGCTGTTGAGGAGCAGGGGTAAGCTCTGAGAATGATGACATGTAAGAATAAGTGGGCTTTGCGCAATTAAGAACCGTGAACTTTCTTGGCATGGAGAATGATCAAGTACAGAAAAAGGTTTTGTTTGCTGTTTGTTTTAAATTCATAAAGTGTGAAGGACACTCAAGCATGCTTGTGGGCTGAGGAGATGGAGTATGAGGTGAGGCAGGGCAGGGGGATGGTGGTGAAGACGCAGGAGAGAAGGGTTACAGAACTGCACAGCCAGGATGTCAGACCAGCTGCATGGGGACCCAATTCCTTTGGGTAACAGCAAACCTTGGGGTGGAGAGAGAGAGTCTGAACCTCATCCAGTGAATATGAGGAAATGACCAGGAAGTCAAGAGATGACAGCAGCAAAGGAACAGCAGGATGGCATGTAGTTCAAATGACGATGTACACAATGGGTGGGAAACAGCCCCAGGAGCTGATGGAATGTCGGTGCAGCCTGTGGTGTGAGAGGTAGAAGACAACAGAACCTCCACTGAAGGGAACTACCAGAGAAGTGGTGCTGCCAAGCAGACCTAGGGCTCAGACAACCCAAGGAAGAGGAGGAGGGAGAAGTACCCAAAAAAGATGAGGCTGTAGAAAAATGGGGGCTTTAGTTTACAATTTATTGAGCAACCATTAAAGAGAAGGGACTATAATGGGGAGCAAAAATGGACCCGATCTCAGCCCTTAAGAGGCTAACTAACAGTCTATAAGGGAATATGACATTTGTCAAACAACCACCCATCCAAATAGATATATACAGCGTGTGATGTGGGTGGACCCCAGGGACTCACACAGTGGCACTGTAGCATTAGTTCTCATGACAGGCAGGGTACAAAATGGTCTCCAAATTGCAGGCTAAAATTCAGGGTAAGATTGCATGAGGGCTACAGAGGTCTAGTCTAGTTTCATAACATCACCTAAAATGTGGAAATATCCTGTCCAGATTAAACAGAAAACCATCAAAAAGCCACTGAAAAGCTAAGGATTAACATTCTTTAGTTTGAACAATTAATTCTCTTGAGAGAGATACAGAAACAACCCTACTAGTTCCTTTTAAAAAATAATTTTATAATAATTATGCCATTAGTGTTGACTTAATACATTTTTCTCTCCAACAGAATCATTGAGGATGTATGTCCCACTTGCAAGATGTTCTATTTTGGTTTCTTTCTTTAAAATGACATGTGTGTTAAGCAATCATTCCAGAAAACAAGTTGTACCAGCAGGATTTGAGTATAATACCACATGGAAAGCTTCTGAATCCAATTAGGGTACCATCAAGCCAACCAGCTTATTCCAAAATTCTTTTCTGATAAATTTTTTATTAAGATTTTTTAAGACTGATCTAAAGAAAATCTAAATATGTTCTAGAATGATAGAAAATAGACCTTAACTGAACTTTAGAAGTAGCTAGTTGCAATTCACTGATTTTTTGCCAAAGCAATAAAAGTAATTTTTAATTGTTGTTATTAGGTGAGTAGGCCAAAAAAGACAATGTAAAGGAGCAAGTGTGCGAAGAAAAAATAATCCCACTAGACAAGGAGTCCCATGAGGACAGGGGCCAAATTGCTTTTTATTCCTGGTGGGGTCCCCACACATAAGGTCCCTTAATCAATATTTATAAAATAATAACTAAGTCATATATAAATGTGTGGCAATAATTTACAAGGCCTGGCCTAACTAGGCTATGATTTATTTTAGCAGGTCTTTAGATTTTTTTCCACATAGAGGAAATTGTTTCCAACAGTGCCTTCCTGTAGAATTCCAAATATTTTGAAAGATAATATAACAAACACAAATGTTTGAAATTGGAAAAATATCAAAGCCAGCAGGAAGGAAGATGACCACTCATAAGAATGGTACCGACATTGCTGACACATATTTCAGGTGAGTAAACACTTACTTGCTCCTTATAAAGACAATTCATCAAAGACAAAAAAATTGAAAAACAGTTGGAAAAATTTATATGTGAAATTATCTTTTAAGGCGTTTCTATTTTCACACAGTGATGAGTGGTGAAAATTAATTCTTCAAGAGCCACTTGAGATCCACTATGTTAACATTTATTTATGTCTCATTTCAGCTATTTCTTCAGTCTTAAAACTTCTTTCTCCTAACTGGGAAAGTCAGAAAGGCAATTAGTTCCATGGCAGAGCAACAAGGAAAGGCAAATTATCTAACTAAACTGGAACTAAATCCAAATTGCTTTTGTTTATTCCACTATTTTTGGCATCACATGTGAGAATTTGAATCTCTTAGAAAACTATGAAACCATATAGAAAACTATAAAATCATTTTGACCTGAAATTAAAGTATTTGATAATATAACATTGTTTATATGTTTAGCTATGTATCAACACTTTAGGTTTTCATTCACTAAATAGATCAGACCCTGGTAGAAATACTTTGGGTTGTGGTGGCAAATATCTGATTATCCAACGTAATATGTTCCATTATCAGGAATCATTCATTAAGACTGGCAACGAGCAACAAGTTTTTTTTCTAATCTTAACAGAACAAGATACCTCTCCTATCTCACCCTTTGACTGAGAAGCAACTGCTTCTTGCAGTATCCTAAGGCAAGTGAATCCAAGTGAAAGATGGCTGATACTTACGTGTTTCTACACTATAACTTCCAGAGAAGAAAATGGTTTCTTTTGTTTAATCCTTTAGCTATTTGGCACCCCAGTATAACTTAGTGTATGCTTTAAAAAAGGAAATAGCTCTTTTAAATATAAACACAGACCTGTGAGCACTGCAGAGGAAAAACATGGGTTTCCAGACCCAGAAAGATTTGAATTTAATAATCTACTCCTCCACTTCCTAGTTAGTAACTATAGGCAAGTAATTCAACCTTTCAGAGGCTCTTCCTTATCCCTAGAATGGGGAAATACAACTCACCATTTGGGTTCTGGCCAGAGTTAATAGAGCGAATACAATTGGCAAAGGGCCTGATAAAAGGTTTTGAGGGGAATAAAAATAGAGAGCAGATTATTTAGGAAGGATCTGGAGCACCTTGGGTAGCAAAGTTTCTTTGAAAAATATTTTCATGGTCTTCTAGAGGTCTCCAGGAAAACAAAAACACCACTCAAAATGGATACCTACATTCCCTTTTGGTCTCAAGACAATTGCTGGGAGTTGCTGAGACAAACTAGCACTCAAGGGAAATAACCATCATTCTATAGCACAAACGTCCTGGATTAGGGAAAGGAACAAAGTAAGAAGGTCGATGTCACATACAAGAATGAGAGAGAGCAGCTAGGAGTTCGACTTGGCTCTATTTCCCACCAGCTGGGAAGTTGCTGAATTTATTTCTATGCTTGCACCTGCACAAAATAATAAATGAAAAAAACAAAACAAACAAAAAGCAATTTTATTCAAAAGACTGGTTGCTTCCTCAATTAATCCAACACTTAGTGAATCATGTTGAAAATCTAACTAGGCACAGTCGACATCTCATCAGATACAAGTTGTCATTTCATTTGGCTTTCAGAAAGCCTGCACTGTGTAAGATGTATTGCTATGGCAGTCAAACACAGGAAGTTGCATTTTACTCTTGTTTCCAAATATACAATGTCAAAATCTCAAGAGAGAAAAGGAATAAAAAGGTCCACGTTTTGATTCCATTTACCCCAGACACTTTAAGCCACCTTTAAGTTCAATGGAGATGACCAAGTCCTGGGGGACTCCTGATTATAAGAATCATTATACACTGGGCTGGCTAAGAAGTCATTATCAAAGGAGACTGTTTATTCTGTCCTTCCCTTTTTAAGATCTAACAGGAAACTTGTGCTCTTTCTCTTTGCCTCTAGGACTGCACTACCTAGCGATAAAAATAAGGCTAGATGCACTGCAAAACCTCAAGTAATTATTAATCAAATCCTTATTGGTTCATTGCACTGTATATAGTAAGACTTCACTTTTAGGCCTTAGGTTATTGAATTCTGAATCTGAAAGAGGGCCTTGGATCCAAGAGTAGTGTTCTCACTTGGAAGAACACCAATGTTCTATGACTTTTAACCTTCCTTAAACTGAGTGTTCAGCGTATTTTAATCTGCAAGATGCCTTAAAGTCTAAAATGACAAAGTCACAACGAACGGGTGTGGAGATTTGGCTAAGAGCTTCTGCACACCCTGACCCCCACACCCACCCCATGATGATCTGGATTCAGACCAGGGCCTAAAAGAATTGGGTCTTGCTTGCAGCCTTTTGGGAATGCTTTGAATCTCATCTGTCAAGGTCTAACTTATTTCTAGGAGATTTCTGGTCCAAGAGATGCCTATAACATTAAATAATTTCTGAGGTCACTGGAGGGTTTTTAATCTTTTCAGAAGAGGATCTAGGATTGCTAGATTCTGGTGCACCCAAATCTTACTTGTGTATTTAAACAGCTTGAGGGGATCTGCTTCATTTTATTTATTTATTTAATATATTTTTTGAGTTGGGGTCTCAATCCGTCACCCAGCCTGGAGTGCAGCCACACACTCACGGCCATCCCAGTGTCAACCTGCTGGGCTCCAGCAATCCTTCCACTTCCCCAGAACTACAAGCGTGTGCTACCACGCTGACTAATTTTTGATTTGTCATAGTGACAAGGTCTCACCAAGTTGCCCGGGCTGGTCTCAAACCTGTGGGCTCAGCCAATCTACTCACATCGACCTCCCAAAGTGCTGGGATTACAGCCTGAGCCACCAAGCCTAGGTTATTAATTAATTAATTAATTAAAAAATTTTTGAGTTGGAGTCTCACTCTGTCATCCAGGCTGCAGTGCAGTGTCATGTTCACAGTCACTGCAGCCTTGACCAGCTGGGTTCAGGCAATCCTTCTGCTTCAATCTTCCAAGTAGCTGGAAATACAGGTGTGTGCCACCACGTCCGCCTAATTAGTAATCTTCTAATTCCAGTTACTGTCCACACTTGGATTAGAATATTGATAAGCAGTTTGAGTTTTCTTTTTCCTCTGTTTGATTTATTGCAGAGAAGAGGTCTCACCAAGTTGCCCAGGTCTCGAACCCCTGGACTCAGGCAATCCTCTTGCCTTGGCCTCCCAAAGTTCTGGGATTACAGGCTTAAGCCACTGTGCCTGGCTGCTTCATTTTAAATAAGGAAATCTGAACCCAGAGGAAGTGGGTCTGCTTTTGAAGCACTACCTTCATGACTTGTGACAAGGTGAGCAGTCTAACCAGACTGACCGTGCCAGTTAAGAATTTCCCGTGAAATTTAAGAAGCGATAGGAAGCCATCAGTGGAAGGTGCTAGTTGGTTTACAACGTGTATGGGCTAGAACACAAATGTGGTTAGTCACAATGAATCTCCCTTTGGGTTACCAACCCATCTCAGTGGGACTGCTACACTTTCTGGCATGACCATCCCTGTTCTGGCTTTACTCTGACAGGTATTTAAACACTGTCTTTTTTCAGCATCCCTATTCATTTTCTTTCTTATCCCAGCTTCTCTCTGTGAAGAGACATGTCACTCTGCTGGATTTCAAACACATCTAAGACAATGAAACATACAGAGCCAGAATAACCAAACACAGAAAAGGAAAAATATATATGTAGTGACATTTGAGAACAAAACACTTTTCCAAATAGAGTGCTTTACATTCAGGGACCTCAAAGATGATAAAATCAGTTAGGTGGCACGCATGTAGTTACTGACCACCCCTGGGATTAGAATATCGACAAGCAGTTTGGGTTTTCTTTTTCCTCAGCATTATTCAATCAATTTGGAGCTCCAATCACAAGATACTGGTAATTATTCCATACACAATGATGGCAGAAATATAATGCTCCCATATTCGATTTTCTAATTTTATCCCATATACTCTTTACATCCTCTTTTTCAAAAACTTCCTAAATGGTACTGTCTAGTGACCCAGTTAATTACCAATGCTGAAAATCACCTTCAATATATCCTTTTACTCAACTCATATCTAGTAATGATATGGCATTGTTGGGGTGAGCAGAGTAGAGGTCTTAATCTGCTAAGGAGTGAAACTGAAGAAATAAGAAAAAAAAGACAACGGATGCAATGTGCTTATGTGACACTGCTAATGGATCTTGGTTTGATCTTGGTTTTAAGAACATGGTGATGAGCTGAATTATGTTCCCCCAAATTCATATGTTTAAGTCCTAACCTGCAGTACCTTATAAAGTGACTACTTTTTAGACACAGGGTCTTCAAAAAGGTAATTAAGGTAAAATAAGTTCATATACAGGGTGGGCCCTAATCCAATGTGACTGGGGTCTTTATAAGAAAGGAAAATTTGTTTGGGCATAGTAGTTCACACCTGTAATCCCAATGCTTTGAGAGGGGGAGGCAGGAGGATTGCTTGAGCCCAGGAATTCGAGGCCAGCCCGGGCAACATAGCGCAACCTCGTGTCTATTAAAAAAAAAAAAAATCGAACCCAGACATGTGTATGCACAGGGGATAAACCATGTGAGAACACAGAGAGAAGGTGCCATCTGTAAGCCAAAGAGAGAGGCCCTGAAGCAGAGACTAACTCTACTGACACCTTGATCTTGGACTCCTACCCTCCAGAACTGTGAGAAAATAAATTTCTGTTGTTGAAGACACTCAGTCTGTGGAACTTTGTTTCGGGAGCCCTGGCATACTAGTACTGTACAGACATTTACTACTGTCTGTAGAGTTATTTATTAATTTTTTGAAGGCAGAGAGAAAATGTCACACAGCTTTCAACCTCACCTCCACCTCAGCCCACTTAAAAGAGGAAAAAAGAAATGCTCTTTAAAGGTCTCTGCTATGATTACTTTCTAATGGCTTTCTAAATTAAAACATTCTTGTTTGGAAAATGAGGTATACGTGTGTTCTGACATTCTGTGGTTGGATGACTGAGAGGATTCAGTTTTTAAAAAGTGTTCAGTTCTAAATTCTGTTTTAAATCTCATGTTTGATTTTAGTCTTTTCATGTTTTCTTTTAAAAATTGGCAGTCAAGTACTTTCCAAGCGACAGAACATTAGTTGTGCACATATGTATACAATTCCGCCTTAGAAGCCTTTAGGAAAATGAAACACAGCTCCATCAGGCCAACAGGAACACACGGCATGAGCTCAGTTAACTTGTTCTGGTTTATTCCAAGTTTCCATCCTCACCCGGCTCTTTCATAAACAGGTTGGCAGGTCAGTACAAGTTAACTTTACAGATGCAGAAGAATTTTTGAAAAAACACAAAATCCCTTTATAATACATGAAGTTGATCATAGCAATCCTGAATCATCCTGTTGGACAGCCCCTGTGTCCCGTGAGCTACCCAGCTGTTGTTAGAAACATTTTTATAGAAGGAAGTCCAAGGCGATGTTCAGCATACCTTCAAAACATCTCAGACAATGAACAGTGGCCATCCATGGGGAGGCTAAAAAACTCTTCAGAAAAAGCTTTTAAGAGACCCCAATTATGGCGGAATGGAATTTATTTCACACTGGGCAAGGTACTGCAAATAAGCACAAAATTGAAAGGAAAGACCCCTGAAGTACAAACAGAGGCAAAAATAAAAAGGCAAACATTATCCAAAAAGGAACACATGAAAAGAAATGTTAAATAAATGATTGCTTTCTTTTGGGAGTTTTTAGAATGTGCTGCCCACGTTTCCAAAAGGGGAAAAGGGCTCAGCCTTCTCTTTAGAAATGTATTTTACTAAAATCTTTCTCACAGTTTCTCCCACACGTTATTAAACACCTGTTTCCATCTAGTGCCCTGTTCTTTGACTTTGGTTCCTGGGTTAAGTAATTAGCATGCAGCAACCAAGATGACGGCACAAGGATCTTCATGAAAAGGCAACAAGTTAAATTCTGTGGCCTTTCCTTAAACAGTAATTGCCATTCTGCTGATAACTTCATTGCCTTTGAATGCAACTGTATATTTAGTTCAAACCTAGTTATTGTGGGAAATGTATTATTTTGCTGCTTATAACATTAACAAAAGGTATATAAAAGAAAAAAAGGTTTCCGGCAATGACATTCTGTCCGAATATCAATATTCTACTTGACAATAAGAATATTTGTTCATGAACAGTAAATATTAATAATCCAATTCATCAAGGCATTTGGGTACAGAACATCAAAGTCTCTGAACTGTATACTCTAACATTTGACTCAAGTAAAGAGAAAGATACACATGAAGACAAATTTTCATTTGAAACCCCTTTCAAATACAGATAGTCCCCAATATATGAAGGTTTGACCCAAAATCTTTTGACTTTATGATAGGGTTATCAGGACCCAACCCACTCATAAACTGAGGAACACCTATAGTACTACCAAACTATAATTTATTTTCCAGATGAATTCTCGCCTTAAGAATCTTATGGAATGCTTGTTGAAACAGAATCCTGAGACCCCGCACCAAAAGATTCTGATTTTGCTGATTAGAATATGGAACCCAGAAATCAGTAATTTTACCAAGCACATTGAGACTTACAACTGAACAAGTTGGTAAAATATCAACCTTTAATTTGTAACATCCTATCAGCACCAGCATCCCATAAAGATGATGTACCCTTAAAATAAAAGCACACAAAAATACAGACTATAATTATCCTATGTGGATATTAAATGTGAATATTTTTTAAGTCAGCACATTATTATCTCAGTAAACATATTTTTTAAATCATCTACTTACCCATAAAACTTTTAAACTTTCATAAAATGCTTTTTAGACCATCGCAACAAGCAAGGTCAAAGCTGAGATCTTACATGACAATCATCCAAGAGAGTTTTTTGAAACGAGTTAAAAACTATTTGCTAAAGAGAAAAAGATACATCTTCTACTTAAAGGGAAAATATTAATCATGATAAATTGTAAGTGACAGCGGGTGTTTGTGCAAATTACAGCAAGTTTGCTTTGCTACCCTATGGCCCAGTCAGGCTATCAACCAAGCATGAAGCCAAAATAAAGGCACTTTCTAATACAAGAACTCAAAAAATATATGCCCCATGAGCTTTTCTCAAGAAGCGCTCTGTGTGCTCTGCCAAAATAAGGAAACAGACCCAGAAGGGGGGAAAAAAAAGGCGTGGGATCCAGCAATCTGGAGATTCAACACAAGAGGAAAGTAGAAGGAATCCCCAGAGCGTGGTAAAGAGAGACCCCAAGGCAACAATAGCTAGGCAGCAGTTCAGAGAAAATCCATCAAAACGGGGAGATGGCAAAGATGAAGTTCCTTTTTTTTTTTTTTTTTTTTTTGAGTTGAGGTCTCACTCTGTCGCCCAGGCTAGAGTGCAATGGCATGATCACGATGATCATGGCTCACGGCTCAACCTCCTGGGCTCAGGCAGCCTCAACCTTGTGGGCTCAGGCAATTCCTCCACCACAATCTCCTGAGTAGCTGGGACTACAGACACGCGCCATCATGCCTGGCTAATTTTTTTATTTTTTGTAGAGATGAAGTTTCGCTTCATCATGTTGCCTAGGCTGGTCTCCTGACCTCAAGCAATCAGCCTGCCTTAGCCTCCCAAAGTGCTGGGATTACAGGCATGAGCCACTGTGCCCGGCCTGTGAAGTTCTTAAAGATAAACCTGAAAGGATAACTCAAGTGTTTGAAAATGTTGAGAAGAGATTTACCTAACAGGAGAAAGGTCCATATGAGCATATGGGACACTTAGGAAGCCAACAAAAACACCGGTAGGGAAAACAAAGGCTATGCAGGAAAGAAAAAAGTAATCATGGCTTACCACAAGACTTAGCTGTCACTGGCATTCATGTAGTTACATGACTACCGGTGTAACCAAAATTACAATATAAGAACTTGGGGCCGGGCTCGGTGGCTCAGCCTGTAATCCCGTGCCTTTGGGAGGCTGAGGTGAGTGGATTGCCTGACCCACGGGTTCGAGACGCGCCTGGGCGGCGAGACCTCATCTCTACAATAAATCAAAAAATCAACCGGGTGTGGTAGCGCATGCCTGTAATTCCAACTACTCGGAAGGCTGAGGTGGAAGGATCGCCGGAGCCCAGCAGGCAAGGCTGCAGTGGCCAGGAGTGGTCCAGTCTGGGCAACCGAGTGAGACTCCAACTCAAAAAAAAAAAAACTTGGGGAAGAGGAGAAAATGTAAGGACGAGACCTGTGTGATTGGGGAGAAGAGAATGGATCAGAAGCGGGCTAAAAAAAGACATCTATGACTTTGGTTTCTATACTGTGAGGTCAGTAGACATGTGTCAAGTTGAACAATCAATTAGTAGCAATATAAGCAAGTTATTTAGAGACTGGAGGATTAAAGACTAAATAATCTGTTTAAACAATTCCATGTCTTGGATGCTACCTAATTTTCTACTCCGTGCCTACTACTCTACTAATATATGATCCAGCTAAAAAGAGCCATTCATTTATTTGACAAATAGTTTTGGTGTCAGACATGTATCTAGGAATAAGAAGAGACATTGGTGAACAAGACAGATAATGGCTGCTAGCCTGTGGCGCATTTGCCTTCTAGTGAAGGGAGACAATGGACAAACACAAACGAACGAGATCCTCTGAGTGCGAAATGTTATCAAGGAACAGAGCTGTGACTAAGGCCTGGGCAGGCGATTCTGGAGAGGGGTGGGCAGGGAAGGTCTCTACGAAGGACAAGGCTGCAGAGGAAGCGATGTTTCAGCGTTGTAAAGAGCCAGGGGAGGAGTGTTTAAAACAGGAAGCAGCACTGGCAAAGTCCACAGGTAGGAGTGAGCAAGGCTTGCATGAGGACTGAAAAAGGCAGAGAGACTGCAGCACCGGTGAGGGGGACTGGAGACAAAGTGGTGGGAGTTGAGGTCAGAGAGGCAGATGCGCAGGGACCATGCAGGCTGACATATAGTCTTGAGGGCCACACTGTGAAATCTGGATTTCATTCCAAGTGCACTGGGAAGAGAGAAAGGTTTTGAGTCTGGGAGTGATGTGATTTATGCTTTTAAAAGTTACTTTAGCTGTTATGTGTAAAATGAGTTGCAGAAGGAGAACAGAAGCAGAGAGCAGCTGGAATGTATTGCAGTTGTCCATGGATGCAGTGGATGGCCAGGGTTCTGATGGTGGTGGGAGAGGCAGACAAAAGAGAGTGCACTTGAGATAGAGTTTGGAAAAATAAAATAAAAAGAACAACATTCTTATGGATCATTGTGCAAGAGAAAGGAAACCCCATAGGATGACTCTTAGATCTTTGGGTAGAATAAGTGAGTGATTGGGAACACCATTTGGAGAAATGTAGAAAGTCAAGGGAGGAACTGGTATGAAGGACAAAACCAAGTCTTCTGTTTAGAGATGTCACCTCTGAGATGCCCAGGGAGTATTCAATCAGAACTGTCAAACAGGGAGTCGTATGTTTGAGACTAGACAGCAGAAAGAGGTAAGAATTGCAAATACAAATTTGGGTGGTACCCTACTCTCATTTCTCCAGTCAACCACTCTCCAGATCAGGCGAGCACTTCACCTTGTTGGATTATTGCAGCCGACCTCTTGTTCCTACCTTCAGTGAGATCTACATTGCATGCAGTAGGCAGATTCATCCCTTTGAAGCAAAGCAGTAACTGTTTCTCTGATTTGATTTTTTTTTTTAAAGATCCTCAGTGTTTCCCACTGTCTGTGGCTTTTAGTCTAGCCTTCTATCTCTCTCCTTCTCGGAGCCTAAATTCTTGGTTTTGTCCTTCAGACCAGTTCTTCCCTTGACTTTCTACATTTCTCCAAATGACGCCCCCCAACCACTCACTTATTCTAACCACTTATTTTCTGCCTCTCTGATTTTGGCCCCACAGTTCTCTAGATGTCCCTTCCTTTCCACCCTTATGTCTGTATCTCTTCATTAAGCATCTTCTAGGCTCGGACCCTTGTGGTAGGGTCTGTGTGTGATTTATCTTTGAACCTTCCGCATGTGGCTTAGCAAAACGCCTTACACATAATTTTAATTTAAGAACTGTTTCTTGGATGAAGGTGCCACTCTTCTCCTTCTTAATAGCCCCTCATAAAACAAGCAGATTTGCAGTAGTATACCTGCCAAGCACATACCAGCACAGCATTCCAGGATATTCTTAAGCAAAACAGCACTTCAGTCCTTCCTTGACAACCAAAATTTCCCTGGTATTAAGGGCTGCAGTGTTATACTTGCCAGAAAGTTGATATGAATAAAAACATCCAGCCACTCGAAATAAAAATAAATGGAGGGGTAGTTTATAAATACAAATGATAATGGTTAGACCAACCTTTTAGTAAGTAGTGTTATTCCTTTCTGGATTTCTGGAGTTTTTGGTTTTTTTCCTCTACCTCAAGGGGGTAGGGGTGGGATAAGAAATGTTTATTCTCTTAAGGCTATTTCGACCTCAATATCATTTTTACATCAGTTGATTTTTCACTAAATATTAATCTTTTATCCTAAGAATAGAGACTAGCAGTTAGTCTGCTATACTGAAGTCCCCCAAGATAACATGTTGGAATTTTTCCTCGACTCAAATTTAAGAGGCTTAATTATATGACCAATAATCCAGGTTTCTTATCTCCTTCTCTACTGCACCAAGTAGGTAAAAGATGAAGTCTGACTTGCACGTTGGCGTTTGTTTTCAGTCTGCTGAAGATAAAATAAACTGAAGCTAAAATTAGTTGAGATATTACTCACTGACCAAACCTGATGACCTATGGGCCAAAGAAGAGTAGGTGACATTCAAATTTTTGCTCATTTTCTTTCTCTCAAAGTAAGTGACACTTGCATTATTATCAAATAGACTAAAAAGAACTTTATACCTAAAGACAATATGGCTGCATTAGGAATTGTGTTTTAGTTTTCATCATTGACTTTTTAAAAAGAGTGGTTGAAAAACAGTCATTACTGTCTGGGGAAGGGGAAACACCTCTTTTCAACAGGGTGCCTGAATGAAACGTAATTGTACACCTAAAGCTTAACTGTACCCCACAAAACCATAATAAAAAAATATTGATGTAACAAAAAAAAAAGAAAAGAAAAATAGTCATTAAACGTAAAGCTAAAGGTTGGGCACAGTGGCTCACACCTGTAATCCCAGCACTTTGGGAAACGGAGGCAAAAAAATTGTCTGAGCCCACGGGTTCAAGACCAGCCTGGGCAACATGGCGAGACCTCGTCTCTATAATGAATTTAAAAAAATTTAGTCAGGTGTGGTGACACACACCTGTAGTTCCAGCTACTTGGAAGGCTGAAGTGGAAGGATCGCCTGAGCCCAGCAGGTTGAGGCTGCGGTGACTGCGAGCATGCCACCGCACTATAGCCTGGGTGACAGAGTGAAACTCAGACTTAAAAAAACAGAAAGTAAAGCTTAGAATACATGCAATTGTAGAAAAGTTAGTACAGATGCATGTCAGTTCATGGCTCTAATTCCACTCGAGGTTCAGGTAAACACTGGGTATGGAAACCTTGGCTTTGCTCATATATGAAGCAGGAGAAAGTCATGCCTGTCTCATTATGTCCTTATGAATGAAGTTAATCTCTTTCTCTTTTTCTCTTTCCATATAGATTTTTCCTTATGTACATATATGTATATTTTGAGTGGGAGTCTCACTCTGTCACCCAGGTTGGAGTACCGTGGCATACTCACGGCCACCCCAGCGTTGATCCGCTGGGCTCCAGCTATCCTTCCGCCTCAGCCTTCCAAGTAGCGAGAACTACAGGCACATGTTACCATGCCTGGTTCATTTTTTTTTATTTATTGTAGAGACGAGGCCTTGCCAAGTTGCCCAGGCTGGTCTTGAACCCATGGGCTCAGGCAGTCCACTCACCTCGGCCTCCCAAAGTACTGGGATTACAGACTGAGTCATCGAGTCCAGCCTATGCACATATTTTAAATATGAAATCATATTACTTTTTTTTTTTTTTTTGAGTTGGAGTCTCACTCTGTCGCCCAGACTGGAGTGCAGTGCCCGCTCCCGGCCACCGCAGCCTCAACCTGCTGGGCTCTGGCGATCCTTCCACCTCAGCCTTCCGAGTAGCCGGAATTACAGGCGTGCGCTACCACGCCCGGCTGATTTTTTGATTTTATTGTAGAGATGAGGTCTCGCTGCTCAGGCGGGTCTCGAACCCGCAGGCTCAGGCAATCCACTCACCTCAGCCTCCCAAAGGCGCGGGATTACAGGCTGAGCCACTGAGCCCGGCTCATATTACTTTATAACCTGACTTTTCACACACTGAGGTTATTTATCATGAAAGGCCATTTAAAATATTTTTACATCATTTTGTAAATGACTTGCCCTGTCACATGACTATATCTCAATTAATTCAACAAATTTCTTGATGTTTGCTTACGAGGTTGTTTCCAACTTTTGGCTGTGATAAAGATTGTGCCTGTGGGCAAGTAATTATTTCCTTCACAATATGCTTCTAGAAGTAGAACTGCCGAGTCTGAGTATATGCACTTTTTTTTTGTATACGCACATTTTAAGGTTTTTAGTATATATTGCCAAACCGCTTTCCTGATAAGTGGTACCAATTTAATTTACCACAAGACAATCATTTCCTGAGAATCATTCATGTTAATTTTTGCTAAATTCAGAAGTGATCAACAGCATCCTTATTTTTCTCATTTAAAAATTGTTTAAATTGCCGGGCTTGGTGGCTCAGCCTGTAATCCCGCGCCTTTGGGAGGCTGAGGTGAGTGGATTGCCTGAGCCCGCGGGTTCGAGACCCGCCTGGGCAACTTGGCGAGACCTCATCTCTACAATAAATCAAAAAAAATTAGCCGGGCGTGGTGGCATGCGCCTGTAGTTCCGGCTACTTGGAAGGCTGAGGCGGAAGGATCGCCGGAGCCCAGCAGGTCGAGGCTGCGGTGGCTGGGAGCGGCCACTGCACTCTAATCTGGGTGACAGAGTGAGACTCCAACTCAAAAAAAAAAGAATTGTTTAAATTGTATTTTTAATCCACCAGTTGGTCACTTACATTTCTTCTTTGGTCAAGTAATGTGTGAAAGTTACTTAACGCTTGTGTTTCAGTTTTCCTTATCTATTAAAATGGGGGTATTAATACTAGATACCCCAAATGGATGTTCTGAGGATTGAAAAGTTAATTCAAGTAAAGCATTGAGAACAGTTTCTAGCCCACAGTGAGTTCAAGGATAGCCATATGACATTCGAAAAAATACCTGTTTGTGGTCTTTACTTGTTTTTCCATTTGAGTGTTTTACCATTTTCTTATTGATTAAAGGTCTTACTACATTAAGGATATTAATAGATGTTTTCCATACATAAGGCAAATATTTATTTCTACCTTACAATTTCTGTTTTCAATTGCTGATGATTGTTGGTTGTTGGTGTTGGTTTCTTTTTTTGACCATGCAGCAGTTTAAAATTTTTATATCATCAAACCTATTTATCATAAGCCAGAATAAATTTAATATATCAAATATTCAACTATGAGAAAAACAGCAGAGGAAAGCATATCTTTAATGACCTTAGTATGTAAGAAAGGGCTAATCAATTTGACTTCACAAAAATGCAAAATTTTTATATAAATATACTATAAACAAACTGAAAGTGCAAGAAAAATAGAAAAAAGTTTACAATATAAAAAAATGTTTACAATATACAGATCTGGAGGAAACCATAAAAATAGGGGAAGGCTATAATTAGGCAATTCATAGAAAAAGAATACAAATGTCCTACTTTACTCATAATCTAAATGAGAAGTCACTTTTTCATATAGATCTACACAGATTCTAAGAAATTATTTATACACTGCATTGTGGTCATGTACAGTTGTGCAGTGTTCACTGTAGAAGGACACCTAGGTGAGGAAATGAGTAGAACTAATTTCCTGCTAATGCGACATGTCTGTGCCGTGGATCTGGCTTACCCAAGAAGAGTGACTTCTATTTATCATACAGCACGTGGGCTAAGTATGACCCTGATGTTGGTGAGAGGGTGCAAAAACATACATTTTCACACAGTGACCAGACACACTGAGATAGCCTCTTTGAGAGTCATTTGGCAAAGTCTATCAAAAGAAAACACAAGTCTTTTGACCTAACAACCCCAGTGCTAGGATTTTACGAGTATGTGTACTTCAAGATGTTTAGATAAAGATGTTCATTTCAGCATTGTTCACAATAGCACACATATGAAAAGAACCCAGAAACAATATACAAATACAGTAGGATTCTTTCAAAGAAAATTTTGATATATCCATATACTATAACATTGTTCGTTCATAGGATTAAAGAGATCAAGATGAGAGGCTGGGTACAGTGGCTCACACCTATGATCCCAGCACTTTGGGAGGCGGAGGTGAGAGGACTGCCTGAGCCCAAGTGTTCGAGAACAGCCTGGGCAACATGGCAAGACCTCATCTCTACAATAATTTTTTTAAAAAAAAATTAGCCAGACATAGTGTAGCATGCCTGTAGTTCCAGCTACTTGGAAGGCTGAGGCAGAAGGATCAACTGAGCCCAGGAGGTTGAGGCTGTAGTGGCCATGAGCATGCCACTGCACTCCAGACTAGGTGACAGAATGAGACTCTGACTCCCCCCTAAAAAAAGAGAGATCAAGATGGAAATAATTTCATGTGATGTTACATGAAAAATTGAAAGCAAAGAGCAGTAAGTATAATATGCCTTGCTTGCATTTTGATAAAGATATATGTATGAATGAAAACTGTGCAGAATGTTAAAAAAAAACTGTCCATGCTGTGTTAGAACTGTAAAGGGGGATTGGGGGATCTGGAAGGGAGATAAACTCACCTTTATCCCAAACCATTTTGCAATGTCTGACTTCTGACCATGCATGTATTATTTTTATTAAATAAAACAAACTCTATCAATTTTTGCATTTATGATTTCTTCCTATGCCTGGTTTATAAGGAAATGGATTAATATTCTGGGCAAAACAAATATAGGGCCCTGAATAAAACTTGGAAACCCAGAAACACAGTTAGATATAGGCTCTATCACAACCTAGGTGTGATCCCGCACACTTTATTCATTTGTTCTACTGTCTCCTGCAAATGGAGACAGTGGTATTGTCTGCCCCTTCAACCTAAGGGTTAAGGCATAGTAGCCAAGTGCTAGTCTGTGGCACAGTGTGGATGGGGTAGAGCTGGAAAAGACTAGAAGAAATAGTTACTAGATTCAGACACCACCCTCCAGACACCAGAACTAGAGTAATATGTAAATCTTTAAGTAAAAAAAATGAATAAAAATAACACATATCTCTCATTAATATAATTATTGGCTTAAAGTAGTCAGGCTGTTCATTGAGATTATTTGTTGACTCATTCATATAGTCAACAAAAGTTTATTGTGTTCAATCTATTAATATCATGCTCTATACTTGACAATGGGAATATCAGAAGTCTCACTCCACCTGGAGCATGACACCAGAGTGTACTGGAGCCATCCTATTTGTGGGTGTATTTTTTTAGCCTATGCTTAGAAATAACAGATCCAATCCTCAATAAAATGCTAGCAAACCTAATCCAGCAACATATAAAAATAATTAGACATCATTCCTAAGTAGGACTTATCCCAGGAATGCAAAGTTGGTTTAACATCCAAAAGTCAATTAATGTCACATACCAAATTAATAGAATGAAAACCAAAAACCAAGTAATCATCTCAACAGATGAAGAAAAAGTCTTTGACAAAATCTAACACTCTTTCAAAACACACACAAACTAGAAACACAAACTGGATATAGAACTTTTTCATAAAGAACACCTACAAAAAACCCACAGCTAATATCACGCTTAATGGTAAAAGATAACTGCTCTTCCCCTTAAATCAGGAGCAAGACAAAAATGTTTACTCCCGCCACTTCTATTTAACATTGGGCTGGAGGTTCTAGTCAGGGCTATTAGATAAGGAATAAAATAAAAGGCATCTGAATTGAAAAGGAAGAAGCAAAATTTTCTTTCTTTGTACATGACATTGTATATAGAGCTTGTATACACTATGATCTTATATATAGAAAATCCCAAGGAATCCACTGAAAAATTATTAGGACTAAAAAAATTAGTTCAGTAAGGTTGCAGGGTACATGATCAAAATACCTAAAAAATCAATTTTTGTATTTCTATACACGAGCAATGGATGTTCTGAAGATAAAATAAGAATATAATTTCACTCATGATAGCATAAAAATAATAGACTT
The DNA here is from genome assembly GCA_027257055.1 of Cephalopachus bancanus. Lineage (NCBI taxonomy): Eukaryota > Metazoa > Chordata > Mammalia > Primates > Tarsiidae > Cephalopachus > Cephalopachus bancanus. The sequence goes on from JAPVLO010000006.1 coordinate 7,700,453, forward strand.
CTTAGGAATAAATTTAATAAATGAAGACTAGACTTATACACTAAAAACTACAAAACATTGTGTAAAGAAACATCTAACTAAAAGGAAAGGCATCCATGTTCATGTATTGAAAGACTTCAATGGCAACGTGACCCAAATTGAACTAGAGGTTCAATACAATTCCTATCAAAATCCCAACTTTTTTTTTTTTCTTGCAGAAATTGACAAGGTGATTGTAAAATTTATATGGAAATGCAAGGGAACCAGAATAGTCAAAAGAATCTTTAAAAAGAAGAATAAAATAGGAAGGCTCGTACTTCCCAGTTTCAAAACTGACTACAAAGCTACAGTAATCTAGGCAGTGTGAAACTGGCGTAAGAAGAGACGATGGGTTAGAATTGACAGTACAGAAATAAGCCCTTACACTTACAGTCAATTGATTTTTGACAATGGTGGCAACACCATTCAACACGGAAAGGATCACCTTTTCAACAAACAGTGTAAGATAACTAGACAGTCAGATGTGAAAGAATGAAGTTGAAATTCCACCTCACTATATACATAGAAGTTAACTAAAAATATATCAACTGACTAGATGTAAATGTTAAAACTATAAAACTTTTATAAGTATATTTATCTTTGTGACCTTAACTAGGCAATGGTTGCTTAGATGTGACACCAAAAATACAAACAAGAAAACAAAAAATAAACTGGGCATCACGAAAATTTAAAAATTCTGAGCTGAAAATTATATTAGAAGATGAAAAGACAACCCAAAGAATAGTAGAAAATATCTGCAAATCATGTGTTTGCATTTGGTATTTAAAGAACTCTTAAAACTCCGCAGAAGTTCAAGTCAGCCAACTAAAATTAGGCAAAGGATCTGAATAGATATTTTTCCAGAAAAGATATACAAATGGTCAATAAGTACATGAAAGGATGCTCGGTATCATTTGTAATTAGGGAAAAGAAAATCAAAACAAGATAAATCTTCACATGTACAAGGATGGTCATTATAAAAAAAAATACAAATGTTGGCAAGGATGTGAAGAAAGTGGAACTCTTATACACTGTTGGTGGAAATATAAAATGGTGTAGCTGCTTTGGAAAACTATCAACTTTTAAAAACGTTAAACATAGCATTACCTACCATATGGCCTAGCAATGAAAACATACATTCACCAACAACTTGTATGTAAAATTCAGAGCATCATTATTCATAATAGCCAAAAGTAGAAACAACCCAAATGTCCATTAATAGGGATAAATGGATAAATAAGATGTGTTATTCCAAATAGTAGAATATTATTTGGCAATAAAACGAAATGAAGTACTGACACGTGGTACAACATGGATGACCCTTGAAAACGCGCTAAGTGAAAGAAAGCAGTTACAAAAATGACACGTTATATGATTCCCTTGATATAAAATGCTTCAAATAAGCAAACCTATAGGGACAGAAAGCATATTTGTGTTTAATTGGGGTAGAAGGGGCAGGATCAATAGGGTGGGAATAGGAAATGATGGTTGTACAGCACTGTGAATATACTAAACAACAATGAATTGTATATTTTCAATGGGTGAATTTTAGGGTATGTGAATTATATGCCTATAAGGTTGTTTTTAAGAATAGAAATAATAGATCTAACTGCATATTTTCAGACATAATTATTAATAGCCCTCCTGGAATCCAAAGAAATGGTGCAGCCTCAGTTGAAAGGCTCAAGAGAGCCTGAAGTCAAGAGAGAGAAGCAAGCTAACATCTGGCCTGCAATGAAAATTTTTACAAAAGCCCAAATTGAGCGAACTGTATGAATTATTAAACTCTGGGCTATTGATTCCTTCGGCTCAAACAGATTTCCCCCCCATTAAGCATTTAAGACAAGAATCATCTTTAATACTGTAATCCCTAGCAGCTGCTTCAGACTTAAACAACTAGTGGATGGCTAAGATCAAACAGAACAAGGATCTTCACACCCTAAAGCCAGAGTTAAACAGCTAACAAGGAGTGAACAAAATACTTGGAATAGTAGAAGGTTTGGCATTCTCAGACTCAGAAGATTACAGACATGAAGGTAAAACTCACCTAAAGTTGCTTTTTTGTTTTAAAATCTGATAGCAGGCTGGGTGCAGTGGCTCAAGCCTGTAATCCCAGCACTTTGGGAAGCAGAGGCCAGAGGCTTGCCTGAGCCCAGAGTTCAAGACCAGCCTGGGCAACTTGGCGAGACCTTGTCACTACAACAAATCCAAAAAACATTAGCCGGCCTTGTGGCATGTGCCTGTAGTTCCAGCTACTTGGAAGGCTGAGGCAGAAAAATCGCCCAAGCCCAGCAGGTTGAGGTTGTGGTGGTGGTGAACGTGCCACTACACGCCAGCCTGGGCAACAGTGAGAATCTGACTCAAAAATAGAAAAGTGGGAGATAGAGTAACTCTAATAGACTTAGAGATCTCAGATGCCATAGAAAACTTAAGTCATAACCACAATCATCCTTTAACTGATAGAGCAAAACATGTATGGATTGGTCTACTCTACTCACGTATGGATTGGTCATTTCAGTTCATACAAATTCTAATCCACAAGACTGAGTACCTGCAATTTAAGTAAAACACCATTCCATGAGCTATCTCTCTGAAATATCTTTTATGATCAAGCATAACTTTTTGCTTAAATCACTTTTGAGTTAAAAGACTACACAATCTCTCATATCATTATCCATTTTATTCGGGTAATCTTTTTACTGAGTAAGAGACAGGGCAGTCACATTTTAGGATCTACTTGCTTCTTAGACACCATCCATATATAATTATCCATTTTATTCGGGTAATCTGGGTATCTTTTTACTGAGTAAGAGACAGGGCAGTCACATTTTAAGATCTACTTGCTTCTTAGACACCATCTATATGATAGTCCTTAATTTCTCTAAAGATAAAATTTGCTTTCCTAATATTCACTCAGGTGATATTTTGTGACAAATAATTAATTCAGGACAGTACTTTCTGTATACCTGTTGTATTGGAGTACTGATTTAAGTCTACCTTTGTCCGTGCAGAAATGTACAAAGAGAACTCTTCCTTCAAATGAAAAGTCACACTGCTTTAAGGTAAAACCCAAAAAAAGTCTTATTTGCACAAAATAATTTACTAAATGTAAGATCTTAATCAACACTCCCCAAATCTCTCTCAGAAGACATTAATTAGCATGCCTTACTGATGTTCAGAGAACTGGGACCATGTCACAGACTGTCATCATTTTACATTCAGATTTCTCTCCTTTGCGGAGGGGTCATTCTGTGGCATGAACACGAGCCCCGGCGAAGCTGGTGATAGCTCAGGCCGTGAAGCCCTGCTACATACACAGACCCACTTGGGGTGAGGTAGGGGAGATGGAATGACAGAAGACTACTGGGACAGACATCCTGGGGTAGATTGAAAAACCTTCCTCTGTGTTGTCATTTCCTTTCAGCAAGAACCTGTTGTTGTTTGCACTATTTAAAAAGTGTATCAGCTATCTGCATGAACAACATAAGTGGTCCCTTTGGGATTTATTTTTTAACCGCTGATGGAAAAATATCAAACTAGTACTTTTCACATGTATTTCGTCATCCAATCACCAGCAATGCCACCACACAGTTGTTTATCTCTACACAGCTGGGGAAATGCCAAACGCACCTTCCTTCCCTTTTCTTGTTTAAGAAAATGGGAAAAAAAGAAACATAAAACAGGGGCATTACAACTCAGACACAGTATATACTTTCCATAAAACGAACTTCAGCCTTCAGAAACCAAGTTTGTGAGACACGTTTCCCTGAATTTTATAGCTTCTGAGTCTAACAGAAACACAGCAAGTCTCATTTGAAACAATCAGGCATTCTGGGGATAGTTCTTAAATATTCAGCCTTCTGCCAGGATACGAGAAGGCAACCAGCACTACTCCTACTCCGAATAACAAACCATAAATCAGTTGACAAGCTCGAAAGAATTCAGCTCTAGTCTGTTTGGAAGCCAAGCGTAAACACAGAAAAACCTGTTGGCGCGTTTCTCCTGCTCTCTAAGTTTCGCGTTTTTAAAAGTACAGTCGTACGCAAATGGCGTTTCCCGTAAGTTTCTGGCTCCCAAGTGATTTGGATTAAAAAAAAAAAAAAGAAAAAAACCCACAGCGAGGCATCTCGCACCGAAAATGGAGCCTGCGCCTTTAAGGTAAAGCCGGCCGGATCCAAAAGACATTCCACTTCCACGACAAAGAGTTTGGCGAGGCCACCTCTGGGGTTTCTCCGAGGGACTTGGCGGGTCCGAGCGGAACCGCCCGGCCGCCCGGCCTCGCCTGTCCCGGGGGCCGCCGCCTGCCCCGCGCCCGCGCGGCGGGAGCGCACCGCGCGCCCCGGACTCACCGCTGCCGGGCTGCGGGGACAGCGCGGACACCGAGGTCTGGCCCATGGCGGGGGTCGCAGGGCCAGGTCCGGCGATCACGCGGCTCTTGGCGTCCTCCGGTCAGGGGTGCGCTCCCGGCCAGGCTTCCGAGCGTCCATCTCCCGGCCTGCGCCGGGCCGCCCGCCCGGTCCCCTCACCTTCTCCCCCGCGCGGGTCTCCCAGCCCGGCCGGCCGTAGCCGGCGCGGCGGATCCTGCCCAGCGGATGCCTGTCATTCCTCTATGCAGATTAGCTGGGGTCAGGGGTCACAGGGAGGAAGGAGGGGGGCGAGGGCGATAGGGCGGGAGGAGGGGGGTGGGGAAAGGGCGAAAAAGCGGGGGGATGGGGGAAGCCCCGGCTGGGCGCGCGCGCCGCCGCGGTTAGGAGACCCGACCCCTTCGGGGTGGGCGCGAGCTCAGGCCTTCAGGCGACTCCTCTTTAACTTGAAAGGTTCAATGTCAAAGGATCCTCTAGGGCTGGAAGAAAAGGAATTAAAGTACTTAGTCACGGTACTTAATTTAAGAAAATTTATTTCTTTAGTTACTTTACTCTGCAGGATTGCAGCACTGTGAGATGTGCGCGTTTGGGGATTCCCCCCCACACACACACATTTAAAAATTGTCTTCCTTTTAACAGATAAAAAAACAAACAGTATTAATGCTCTCAGTCAGGCTGGACAACACATCTAAATGATGGACCTATGAGTGAGATCAACAAAGTATACACTTTGCTGTCTTCCACCTCAAGCTCTGGGGTGGTCACCCCTTATATTTCAAAAGAATCGCTGTGAAGTAAGGTGTGTAAAAGATACAACAGGCGAAAACAACAAGAAAGCCCTGAAAGTTGAATCAAACCCTATAATATTCTATCAACTCTCAGTCTTCTTAAAAATATAAATACAGGTCGGACTCGGTGGCGCAGCCTGTAATCCCAGCACTTTGGGAGGTCGAGGCGAGTAGATTGCCTGAGCGCGCGGGTTCAAGACCGGCCCGGGCAACTTGGCGAGACCTAGTCTCCATAATAAATCAAAATATTAGTGGGGCCCACGCGCGCCTGTAGTTCCCGCTACTTGGAAGGCTGAGGCCGAAGGATCGCGGGAGCCTAGTAGGTCGACGCTGGGGTGGCCATGAGTGTGCCACTGGGCGACAAGAGTGAGACTCCAACTCAAAAAATAAAAAATTAAATATATATATAAATACAAGTAAATACTCTTGGTATTTACTATCAATGATTAGTATGATGAGTAATCTAGACACACACACACACACACACACACACACACACACAAATGCAATATATACATATGGTGCCTTAGGTGGATGGTGGTTACCAGATGTGTTCATGCCATCATGAAAATTCATGAAGCTGTATACAATGATTTGTGCATTTTTCTGAATGTATATATTTCATTAAAAAGTTTTTTTAAAAGTACAATATTTTTTTAGTGTATTCTAGACAGTGCTGAACTAACATAAAAATCATTTTTTTTATAACGTATATTATTAAGACCATGAAGGGCCTTGCTTTTTTTTTTTTTTTTTTAAAGACCCTGCTTGCCTGTTTCTCATAGTTAAGTAAGTTGCCCTATTTTTTCACACCCAAATAGCCTTTATTGTGGGGAAGATCTTTCCCATGATCGATTATCTACTTCCTTTTGCCTAATTCATTCTCAAGAAATATTGATTTTAAATTATATATATTAGTGGTAGTAGTAGTAGTATTACTATTATTATGTCAATGTCTGTCACCCAGGCTGGAGTCAGTGGTGCAATCACAGATCCCTCTAGTCTCGAATTCCTGAGTTCAAGGGAGTCCCCGGCCCTGGTTTCCCCACCCAACTAAATTTTTTTAAAAATACAAAAAATGTTGTGTTTCAGGAACACATTCCACCTGGGGAGCTAACAGTGCAAGTAAGCAGTTATTACAGCTGGCTCTTCCATTTCTTTGTTTTAAATTGCCTCAAGAAACAAAAATGGTTACACGTAAGTGGACTGGGGAGAATGTCTCACTCCTAACTGATAAAGCAGGTCATTGATTAGAGGAAATATACAGTAGATTTTGTACATTATAAACATGTAAATATAGGCTGGGTGCAGAGGCTCTTGCCTGTTGTCCCAGCACTTTGGCAAGCCAAGGCAGAAGGACCGCCTGAGCCTAGGGGTTTGAGGCTGCGGTAAGTCATGATTGAGCCACTGCATTACAGCCTGGGCGACAGTGAGACCTCAACTCAAATATATATGTGTGTGTGTATATATATATGTATATATATACATATAGATACACACATATATATGTGTGTGAATATATTTATGTAGTATGTGTAAATATAATCTTTTAAAATAGATAAAAGTTAAACTTTGAGGTTCCTATCATTACTCCTTTTCCTTGAGAAACAATAGTGTGTTAATTTTTATTTCTTCTACAAACTCTTATTTCAAACATCAAAGGGATGCTCTATAGTTCCAGTTTTTAGGATTTGCTTAATATATCCATATTTACCTTACTCAAGACCTTTCATGATCTGCTAGTTAATATTATCTTAAACCTCATCTGGGATTCCTATAATCCCTCGATCAGGTTACACAATTTTCTCTGAAACTCTTCCAGTTCCATTACATTATCCTTGAAGCATGTCAACCAAAACTGCAGGAAGTGTGCACTAAGGTTTCTTTCTAAGGGTGGGAGAGTTATTCTACTCTGTTTCCAGAGCTTCTGATGGGGCTTGGCATTAAGTAGCCATTTAACCATACCTCACAAGTTATGCTAATGAACACAGAAAAAGTCTACAGAAATCCTTAAATTTCATTTGTAGGTCATAACATAAAGGTTAGAAATGATCATTTAACAAGGGCATTTAAAGATAATTCCTCCCTGCCCCCAAAACTGCCTTCCTTCTGCCTTATTAGAACTCACACAGCTTTACTAAGAATTCTGGGCGCTAATCCTGTGGGCTTACAGTTTAACTCTGGAAGTGTTTAATGTCATCTGAAAAATATGGCCATTTCCTTTATTGCCAATAACCAACTCTGAGAAAGCCAACAATTTGTAATTCTTCAGTATTTATCCCATTGGTTCCACTCTTTGTTCTGCCTTTCTAAACCAATCTCTTCTCCAATGATATCCTGGTAAATGCTTAACAAGTGCTTTGGGTTGGGGATGGGAAGGCAGGAAGGGGCCTCAAACTGATTTGAGATTTGTACTGTTTGCCAGTTTCTGTGATTTAAGTACTCCGACAATGGCCGATTCTCCAAGCTACCGACCAACTAGCAAAATTGATGTCAACTAGCTTGCAATTTAACAACTTGGCCCACAAGCCTGTATGAGCTGCCTTCAGCATACCACTACTTTTATCTGTTGTAATACGCGGTCATTAAATCATACCATGACAATTTGAGAAATAGCTTATATTTAACCTTCCTAAAAATACAGACTAATGGCATCTACTGATTTTTCCACTGAGCAACCTAAATATTTTAAACTCCTGAAAGATTTATTCATTTACTTCCAGAAGGAAATTATATTAAGTGGATTAGTTAGATAGAATTTTCCCGTCTGGAACTAGTGTGCCTTTATGACAAAGAGGATGTACTTAGGAGGTTTTCAAGCAATCCACCCTCTGACACAGACTTCACTGGCCTCTCTGATGTGGAAGTTTTTAAGCACACCCATCTGGGGCGGCCAAAGTGACACCTGCACCCACCATGGATGGGAGCCACCATAAATATTAGATAAAAGTTAAAGCAGACATAAGCTGAACGTTAGTGATCTGGACTATTTGTGAAAAAGGACTTTACCACTAGATCAAAGTCCAAATTGCAGACATACGTTTGTTTATTTGCAGACAAAATTTGGTAGGTAGAGAAGATGGTTTACAATTACTATAGTCACCACTATCAAATCCTGTAACTTAGGTAACTGACAGACTTTTCTAGGCAGCCAGATCTAAGCCTGGAATGGCAAGAAGAGAGAAACTTCCACCCTCAGAACACAAAAGTCATGAGTATTAATCCTGGATCTCTGTCTGTTCAGAGGACCCATTTTTGAGACACTAGCAGTTGGGGGAGGGGAGATCATGGTAGGAGGGAAGAGATAGGCAGAGTTCCATGAGAGGAGATGGTTGATTAGAAGAGCTGTGACCCAGGAAGTAACAGCAGTTGATGGTGCCCATGCATAAGTAGATGAAGATTATGTTAACTGACACCCTTATTTCTGGATTTGGTCATGAAGATGCTGTGAATCAGTGACATTTCCTTGGGTAATGGGAACTGTAGCCAGAGAAAAACCCTTTCTTAATAGGAAGGAAATGAATTAAAACTTAGTAAACCTTCCAAATTGGATACTAAAAGCTGATATGCAAACATTTAAAAATACTCAGATTGTTTTTTACTAGACAACTCTGAATTTCTTCAAAACATGGCTACATTTTGTAAGAGGCAGCTTACTTAGAAAAGTAAACAACTAAAAGTCAAATCATAGTTTTACTGGATATTATACTTTCAATTGAAACTCTGGATATGTAACTAGTATTTACTTTTTAAGATGTTACTTGATAGCAATTGAAACTGAGTGGTTATTTTGTATTTTGACAATTCTGAGAGATACTAGTTTTAACATGAAAACGTTAACAAAGAAGAACTTTGTTAAGAAAAGAATTACACCTTGGGATGTTCTGGTTATATTAAACATCAGTAGAAGAGAAGACCACATTCCACAAGTATTAGACAGAACAGGAAACAAACCTGTAAGGCAGGATTTTCTTTCCTATTGTTTTCATATTTTTGTATGATTTATTTCCTGAGTTTTCCTTCTTCTGCTCACTCAAGCTAAAAGGATTAACAAAATACCTTGCCTCTGCCTCACCCTGCCTGAGTATCTGCAGAGGGCAGGATGTGGCTCCCGTATGCTTGCTTAGTGATTGAGCTCTGCAGTCAGAAGATTTACACTGGAAAATAGAGACCTTAAGGGGTGGTGCTGGAATTTCCTTTTCCAAAGACACTGTCCTCACCCTAGGAAGAAAAGTGTCTGTCATATTATGTACTTTGTTTCATAAGTAAAACAGATTACTCGCCCATACTACTTGAAACTCTAATAACTGCTATACAATTAATAATCTTTAATTTATTGAACATTCTTTAAAGATATTTCTAGGCCCGGCATAGTGGCTCACACCTATAGTACCAGCACTTTGGGAGGTCAAGGCAAGGGGACTGCTTGAGCCCAGGAGTTCAAGACCAGCCTAGACCTTGTCTCTACAAAAAAAATTTAAAAATTAGCCGGGCATGGTGGCATGTGCTTATGGCTAGTTCCAGTTACTCAGGAGACTGAGATGGAAGGAATGCCTGAGCCCAGAAGGGAGGGAGTGAGACCCCCACTCAAAAAAAAAATCTAATAATTACTGCCCAATTTACACAAAATAATTGCTTAAAGTAAGGTCCAAATCATTGTTTTGTTGACCATCATATCCATCCCTAGAAATTAACAAAATGTCTGGCACACAGGGGGAATAAATTCATACATGATACAAAAACATATAAGCATTTATATTATCTCCTTAATGATAGCGGTTTCGAGTAAGGACAAAAAATAAAACAACCTCATCTAGCAATACATGTATGGTTTTGGTGAAAATATGTTGACTCCATAGCAAAAGAATCTGAAGTCTGTCCGGGACTGTAGACCTTTTTTAGATGCCACTCTATCAAATAATCATCTAGTCATTCAACTGGAATTGACTGAGGACCTCCCTGGGTGAGACACCTCTAGTCCACCGGCATGAGGATCAGTGAGTTAGAGAGCCTACTCCGTGGAGTTCACAGAATGTGTACGGTGGAGGGTGGGCGTTGCAGCTTACAGATAACGGGTCCCAACAGTGGAGGAACAGAGGCTTGTTCCAAGTACTAAGGACACACATAGGCCGGTACAGGGAAGGCTCTGACCTTTATTAATTACTAAATCTGTACCCACCACCCGCACAGAGTTGGTCATTCCTTCTGAAGGCACGTCAAGTGGGTGAAGGGCTTCCTACATGCAAGATTATATTCTGATAGTATTCAGTCAGGATTAACCGTGTTTGTTAACCGCTTGTAGCTTTTTGAGGAATAAAGTTATAAATCCTAAAATGTACCCATTTCAAACAAACAGTCGGATGAGTTTTGATAAAAATGGAGTGCAGCCACCACCACAATCAAGTTTCAGGAAACCGCGAGAACCCGTAAGGCATGCCCTTGCATCTTCCAGCGGTTCATACCTGTCCCACTCCCAGCATCAGGCAACTGCTGATCTGCCTTCCAACTCTATAGTTTTGACTTTTCTAAAATTTCATGTAAATGGAATAATACTATGTACAGCTTTTTGTATCTGGCTTCTTTCACTGAATGTTTCTGATATTCATCCATGTTACTCTGTGTGTCAGTAATTTGCTCTGGAAATTCTTCCATTGTATGGCCATACCAAAGTTTGATGATCTATTTACCTGTTAATGGGCATTTGGGTTGTAACTGTATATCACTGTATTCCTGTACTAGGAAAATATGTTGGATCTTTATATTAATTATATGAGAGTTCCACATGAATAAGAATTCATTTATTGATTCGTCATTCATTCAACAAGTATTTATTGTGTATCTCCTTTGTGCCAGTTTCTGTTCTAAGTACCTGGAAGACGGAATTACACAAAAAGCAAAAACACCTGCACTCATAGAGCTTACATTCTAATGAAAGGACAGAGAGTAAACAATATGCATAATAAATCAGTAAATTTTACAGCAGCTTGGGAGATAGAAAATACTATGAAATAAACAGAGAAGGATGAGAGAGACTGGATGGGCGTGTGGTGGTCACAGTTGTCCTCACTGAGAAGAACAGTGTTTAAGCAAAAACTCAAAGGAGGTAATGGAGTCAATCATGTGACTATCTGGGGAAAGTGTTTCAAGCAGAAAGACCAGTTGACATAAAGAAAGGAGCACAGTGTGTGTGTGAGGTCCTGAAGGGGGCCAGTGTGGTTGGAGTACATAGCTTAAGGTAGGTAGAGTTGAGGAGAAGGCGGTTGCTACCATGTAGGGTTTTGTGGTTGACCATACAGACTTTGGCTTTTACTACAAATGAGATGGAGAAGCAATGAGTTTTAAGCAAAATAGTGACATGATCTGACTTACATTTTACAATCACTATGGTTTTTGAATAAAGGATAGCGAAGACAAAGTTGGAAAGACCTAGAGAGACTACAGGAATAATCCAGGCTAGAAATGATGGTGGCCTAGCCCAGGTTAGCAGCAGTGAGAAAGATGGAATACACCTGGGTTCTGGATACATTTTGAAGGCAGAGCCAAATTCTTTTTGGATTGAATGTGGGGTGTGGGAGAAAAAAAAATATATGAAGCAAGGAGAACTTCAAGATCTTTCCTGAGAAATTGGAAGGATCAAATTGCCATCAATTAAAACTGGGACAGATTTGGAGTAGAAAATTAGAAGTTCAGTTTTGAAATGTCCATTAGACATCCACATAGAGAATGAAAACGGTCCCCTGTGTCACCAAGGGGAAAACCAAAATCAGTCTCTACCTAAACGCATCCTAGTGGAATTGAGTATCAGGAGTAAAAACAACATTTTAAAAATAGTAGGCAGAAAAGGCAAATGCCACTTTAAGGAACAAGAAATCCAAGAAGTCAATAGAATTACTTTGCTTTGGTGTTATAGAGAAGTAACAGCCAGCCTATAATTCCATATCCAGGTAAACAATCATTCACTAAATCAATCATTCGCTAAAAACTTCCATAGGAAATTCCTCATCAAGAAAGAAAATGAACCCAGAGGTAAGGGTGGCATGCAAGAAAAAACAATAAACACAGGAAGTGATGAAATGATACTCAATTTAGTAAGTTATTGGCTGTGCAAATGCAGAGATAGTGAAGTTTTAACATATGCTAGGGTCTTGATTTTGATCAGGAGGAAGATAGACATACTAAATAATTTTAGACTTTGTTAGAAAAATTTATTGTTTTATATAATAATAACTAAATTCAACAATAATGTCAACATCAGTAAATCAGAGGGGATTAGACAAAGCTTCACTTATTCAAATAATGAAAAAAAAAGAAAGAAAAAAAATTGAAGAAAAGCATGCTGAAAAAGTTGACACAGATTAAGATAGTCAATGTAAATCCAAATCAGTAATCTTAATAAATGCAAAAGAATAACTTTTCTTACCTAATGACAGAGACTAAAAGATTGGAGGAAGCAGAAATACATCTCTCTATCTGCATATTTAGGAAACACACCCAAAACTGCAAAAGCTGAAAATAAAAGCATGAAAAATATATACCAAATAAATTCTTACCAAAAGAAGATGGGTAATATCAGGATTAATGATAGATAGGTGAATTAAAACTGAAAGCAAAATAATAAAACCATAGAGGGACCTATTATATACTGTGATGATAAAAGAACAATCTAACAAGATGTTAAAATTATCATCTAGCATGTCTCTGACATCAGAACCTTGAAATATATAAAACAAAAACTAACAAAATTACAGAGATAAAGAGACAGAGCCACAATAATATGGAGAGATTTTTAACATACCATCAAAAAGTAATAGATCAAGAAAACAAAACATTATCAAGCTTGTGTATTTTCGCAATCCAACTGACAAACTTGATGTAAAAGATATGTAGAGACCTATACTTAAGAAATAGCAACTCTATACATTGAGTAAATTCTGTACCACAAGAGAAATAATAACTTTTTTTTTTTTTTGAGTCAGAGTCTCACTCTGTTACCCATGTTGGAATGCAGTGGCATGCTCACGGCTGCCGCAGCCTTGACCTGCTGGGCTCAGGTGATCCTTCCTCCTCAGTCTTCCAAGTAGCTGGGACTACAGGCGCATGCTACCAACACAGCTTATTTTTTTATTTAGAGATGATGTCTCATCAAGTTGCCCAGGCTGGTCTCAAGCCTCTGAGCTCAAGCAGTCCTCTCGCGTTGGTCTCCCAAAGTGCTGGGATAACAGGCTTCAGTCACCATGCCCAGCAAAATTATTAATTTTAAACAACTCATCTTAAACAATCCCCTGATCATAATGTAATTGAAATTAAATAGCAGCAAGAAAACATAGTTGAAAACAGAAACAAAAACCCCTCCCACACATTTTTGGAAACTAAAAGACCACACTCTTACTTAACACAGAAAATCAAATTGTAACTTAGAAGATATTTAGAACTAAAAACAATGAAAGTACTATAAAACGTGGGTTGAAGCTATGTAGTAATTAGAGATACATTTAAAGCTTAATTGCATTTATTAAAAACCAAGAACGATTTATTCAGGGAGAAATAATATAATCACACAAAAGAATTGAGTCAATGTTAAACTGTTGAAGCTAAAAAGGGAAAGGAAGGAAAAAAGAAAAAAACAAGTAAAAAAGGGAATAGTAAAAATAAGAACAACCAATGAAATAGGATCTAAAATCAAGAGTGGTGATTCAGTGCTTTGATGGATTCAGTACCTTCATTCATCCATGTGAACAGCAAGGGTTGACTCAGCATATTAAGAGAATGCTCTACGTCTTTGAATGAAAATTGTAATTGGAGGCCAGATGCAGTGGCTCACAACTGTAATCCCAGCACTTTGGGAGGCTGAGGCAGGAGGATTACTCGAGCACAGGAGTTCAGGACCAGCCTGGGCAGCACAGCAAGACCTAGTCTCTACAAAGTCAAAAAAATTAGCTGGGCATGGTGACGCTCATCTGTAGTCCCAGCTACTAAGGAGTCTGAGGTGGAAGGTTCAAGGAGTTGGAGGCTGAGGTGAGCTGTGATTACGCCACTGCACTCTAGCTTGGGAGACAGAGACCCTGACTCAAGGAGAGAGAGAGAGAAAAAAAAAGTAACTGGAACACAGCTGAAGACAATTCAAAAAGAAAAACAGAACTACTTGGTAGTCATAAGAAATGAAACATCACTAATAGAAAGGCGAATTTAAAACATATTATTTTGTAGCTGGGCATGGTAGTGCATGCCTGTAGTTCCAGTTACTTGGAAGGCTGAGATGGAAGGAGTGCCTGAGCCTAGCAGGTCAAGGCTGTGGTGGCTGTGAGTGTGCCACTGCACTCCAACCTGGGCAACAGAGTGAGACTCCAACTCAAAAATAAAATTAAAATTAAATGTATTATTATGCATTCAGGGAAAAATACAAATGCATTTTTATTCTTATTTATGCCACTTTCATTATTCAATAGCTCAGCTATGACTAAAAACAGACAAAGAACTCCTACCTACTGTTTATTTTTATTTTCTGTAGAGTAAATATCTCTCTGCAACATTTTTTATTTGCAGTACAATAGTCTCTTTAAAACTCCAAATGACATCTTAAGGGAATCACAAACAAAATAGGTATTTAACAGGCTTAACTTCAGCTGTTCTTTTATGTTCCTGGCATTTTAAAATAGAAGTAAAAAAAAAAAACTATAACGTTAGTTCCTAAAAACATACTTAGTTTTATTAGAATTTAAATCTAAACTGAAGAAATGCCTCCAAGTAAAACAACTCTCTAGAGGAAGTTGTGTATATTGAAGAGGTTTTTAAAAATAGAAAATGGATTTCAGTAACTGCAAATTTCTTCTCAATTAGGGAAAATTGATGCATTCTCCACACAGGTGATAAAGACAGGACCTGAGAAAGGGGGTGGAGCCACACAGTTTCCTGGTGTTCTGACCTGTTCTTTCATCAAAACAAGATTTATTCAGGGAGAAATTTTATAATCACAATTATGCAGTAGACATACAACATGCGCTTGGAACACTGCCATTCTAAATCTCCACACCACCCTCCAAGGCCGTGAGGCTCCTTTACTGAAGGGTTTTCAATGCCTAAACTTCTCCAAGGGAGGGCATTCCATTTTGAAAACATACAAGGGAAATTTTTACAAGTCAGAAAAAAGGTCCAATGTACAATAAGAAACAACCGTTTAGCCGGGCTCGGTGGCTCAGCCCGTAATCCCGTGCCTTTGGGAGGCTGAGGTGAGTGGATTGCCTGAGCCCGCGGGTTCGAGACCCGCCTGGGCAGCGAGACGGTCCCTAACTTACGATGGTTCAATATATGACTTTTCCACTTTACGATGAGTTTATCAGGGTATTAAATGCATTTTTGACTTACAATGAGTTTATTGGGATGTGACTGACCCTATCTCATATTAAGTAAACATTTTAATTTAACCTGAACATCCTTTGTAATTTTGGAGGCATACTTCTACATCCAAGTTTATATTTATTTATTTTTAAGTCAGGGTTTCACTCAGTGGCACAATCGTGGTTCACTGCAATCTTGGCCTCCTGGGCTCTGGCCATCCTTTCACCATAATCTCCAGAGTACCTGGAACTGCAGGCATGTGCCACTATAACCGGCTAATTTTTAATTTGTGTGTGTGTGTGGAGATGACTTCTCACTACATTGTCCAGGCTGGTCTTGAACTCCTGGGCTCATACAATCCTCCTGCCTCAGTCTCCCAAAGTGTTGGGATTACAGGTGTGGGCCACCACATCCGGCCCCAGATTTATTTTAAATTCTTGAAGTTCGGTTAGTCTAGCAGTTTCTATAAAGTTAAACATACCTATGGCTCAGGAATTCTATCTATTGTCATTGATCCAAAAGAAATAAAACATATATCCATAAAAAGACCTGTTCAGGAATGTTCATAGTAGCTTTGTTCATAATAGCTTAAAGCTGGAACGGGTCAAATGTCACCAAACAGGAGAATGGCTAAATAAATGGAAGTGCATCCACTAATGGAATATTAGCAGCAAAACACCATGACATGCTGCCCACAACCCCCCCAAAATTAAAGGGTCTATTTCCCCTGACTGCTAGGGCTGTTGTTGGAAGACAGCTTCCAGCTGTCAGTCCTTTCAGGGAGGACTTCCCTGCCTGAAACAAGCAGCCTGGCCCAAGATACCACCTGCTTCCTGGAAAAGCAGCTTACATCCAGGACTGATCAACACGAGTTGGGCATCAAGGCTCCAGTGCCAGAATTTGAGATTACTCTGACGGGGCATCTGGTGCCAGGGATCAGCTGGGGCTGGTTCTGAGGCTGCCTCACAGCTCTGCTTCCCTCCTGCTCAATCCAGATTCGTTCTCCTGCCTTTCAAAGCTGTGGTTTCCCAGAGTACTCCTTCATGAATGCTCTGCAAGCTCATCTTTGTCTCTTCCCAGGGAATCCAATCTGTGAGAAACTACTGATAAACCCCCACAAAATGGATGACACTCAAAACCATTTCACGGAATGAAAGAAACTAGACACAAAAGGGTACATATTCTGTGATTCCATTTATGAATCTCTAGCCCAGGGAAAACTAATTCATGGTAAAATAAATCAGACCAGTATTTGCCTCTGGAGTGGGAACAGACTGGGAGGGGCATGAAGGATCTTTTTGGGGGTGTGGATTGCATGGATGCATGCAATTGACAAAACTCTGGATTGTTCACTGTGTGCAAATTGTACCACAATTTTAAAAAAGGAAAAACACAAAAAGTAGCCACACCGATCTTGGTTCAGATTGAATTTATGGTCATCCAGCATTCAGGATACTTAAATCTTCACTGTGGTCAGTCAAGCCTCTGTTCACTTGGAACCTGGCAGTTAGTTTTTTGAACCCAAGTTGGGGAATTAACATGTCTGTTGTGCTCATCTTTTTGTGGACTGCAAAACTAACAGAAATGTTTTTTCTGTTCAAGTCACTAATTAAAATGCTGTGCTAATCAGCTATCGCTCCAGAGACCTGTGAAAAGTTGTGAAATTGCTGCTTCTACAATGACATTTATTCATTAATCAACACACTGGGTGCAATCTCCATTCAACTACAATATTCATTCACTTACTGTATCCTCATTTAGCACTGATGTCCCAGAGCACTCTAGATCAGATTTAAAAATCATAAAATCATAGACTGTTATACCCAGGAAAGACTTGAGATCCCTCTGTTTGCAAATGAGAAAGTTTAGATTCACAGGAAGTAACTGAATTGTCAAGGTTAGGGGAAGTCCCTGGTCTGGACAGCAGTAGATTGACCCCATATACCAGGGCACATCCCACCAGACGACTCTGCAGGAGATTCTGTGCCTGTTCTTTCCTCTGCAGTTTGACTTGGGGAAGGAGGCAAATCAACATGGCCTAGGAGAAAACAGTGTATCTGCTACCTCTCTGCTTTCTTCTACCTTCATGTGGCAATTTGTAGGAAGCACCTACGGTGATAACTATATTTGATTCTCAGTAGACAGGTTTGGCCCAGAAACTGAGAATATTTTGCTAAAAATTCCAAATAACTTCCATCTCTATGAAGTGTTAATAGCTAGTATGCGGTAATAGATGCAAAGTAAAGAACTAAATCTGAAACAGCAAAAAGTAAATCATGCATGTAAACACTATAATATAATCATCTTTTTCTTTCTAGTCTTTTCTTGCAAAATCTGTAACATCCATACAAAGAGCTACATGCATATATTTGCTTCAGGTGTTTTCTAAGAAATTTCTGGGAAAGCAATGAAAGCAAAAAAAGGAATAAAAAATACTGAGAAAATCTGTAATCAATGACATTCCATATTCTCTACTCAACTATTTATGTGACTTTTAAGTATTTTCTTTATTGAGATATAATTCGTATAGCATACATTTAAAGTATACAATTTAAAGTATACAATTGAATGCTTTTTAGTATGTTCATAGAGTTATGTGACCATCACTATAATCAATTTTATAATATTTTCATTACCCATAAGTAAACCCTGTACCCATTAGCATGACTCCCCATTTCCCCACAACCCCCCCCAGTCCTAGATAATCACTAATGTACCTTCTTTCTCTAGGAATTTGCTATTCTGAATATTTCATGTAAATGGAATCATCCAACATTTATTCCTTTGTGACTGGTTTCTTTCACTTAGTACAATGTTTTCAAGAGTCATTCATGTTGGGGCATGTATCAGTACTTCATTTGCTTTTACTGCCAAATAATATTCCATTGTATGGATATACTATATTTTATTCATCCATTCATAAGTTTGGTGAACATTTGGGTTGTTTCCATTTTTTGACTATTATGAATAATATTGCTATAAACTTCATGGACATGGACAAGTTTTTGGTGAACACATGCTTTCATTTCTTTTGGGTATGTACCTAGGAGTGGAATTGCTGGTCATATGGTAACTGTATAATAAGTTGCTTGATGAACTGCCAGACTATCTTCCAAAGTGGCTGTACATTTTACATTCCCACCAGCAGTGTGTGAGGGTTTCCAGTTTCTCCACATCCTTGACAACATGTGTTATTGTTGTCTTTATAATTATAGCCATTCCAGTGGTTATGCAGTGGTATCTTGTTGTTTTGATTTGCATTTCCCAGTGATTAATGATGATGAACATCTTTCCATGTGCTCATTAGCAATCTGAATGTTTTCTTTGGAGTAATGTCTGTTCAAATCCTTTGCCCATTTTAAAATGGAATTATTTGTCTTTTTGTTATTCATCTGCAATTTGATTGTATATAACTGTTCTTTATATAGATACAAGTCTCTTATCAGATATAAAATTTTTAAAGATGTTCTCCATCTCTGGGTTGTCTTTTCACTTTATTAATGGTATCCTTTAAAGCACAAAGATTTTTAGTTTTATGATGTCCAAATTATCTATTTTTTCTTTTTCTTTTTATGCCTTCAGGTGTCACATTTAAGAAGCCATTGCCAATCCAAGATCATGAAGATTTACACCTGTTTTCTTCTAAGTGTGTTATAGTTTTAGCTCTTTTTTTGTTTGTTTGTTTTTGAGTTGAAGTTTCACTCTTTCCCCCAGGCTGGAGTACAGGGGCATGCTCATGGCCACTGCAGCCTCAAACCGCTGGGCTCAGGCTATCCTTCCACCTCAGCCTTCCAAGTAGTTGGAACTATAGGAGCATGCTACCACGCCCAGCTAATTTTTTTATTTATTGTAGAGAGGAGGTCTCGCCAAGTTGCCCAAGCTGGTCTTGAACCCCCGAACTCAAGCAATCCTCTCGCCTCAGCCTCCCAAAGTGCTGGATTACAGGCTTGAGCCACCGCGCCCAGCTGTAGTTTTAGCTTTTACATTTAGGTCTTTGATCAATCTTGGATTAATTTTTTTTTTTTTTTTTTGCAGGGTATGAGGTAGAGTTCCCACTCTATTTTCTATACATAAGTAGTTGCTCTAGCACCATTTGGGCTAAGGCAGTTCTTCCCCCATTTGAATTGTCTTGGCACCCTTATTTAAAATCAATTTTCTGTAAATGTGAAGGTTTATTTCTTGACTCTCAATTCTATTCCATTTCATTCCAATTCTATTTCATATTTAAGCTACTCCTCCAAAATAAACTTTGCGTGTGGGAAGCTGCATGGATTCTTTCAGGCCATCAGTAAACTATGTCTTCAAAGCACTATGTCAAAAAGCCTGGAGATTTTTCTTTTCCTTATCTACAGAGTCTACTAAGGTAAGGGGTTAGCAATAGCAATGGGATGCATCAAAGGCAAGAAGATGGAGTTTGCAGATGGACGTTAGAGCAGCAGTCATTATACAAGAGCGGAAAGACCAAGTCACTTAACTTTGCAACAGTTTTATGATCCAGAGGAAAACCTCAAAGCAGCCCGAGTTGTTAAGCATAAGTCAACTCCCTGATGTTTCCTGTGACTGGCCTTGTTTCCAGAGGGCCAAAGTTCAATTATAATGGCTACCTCTGAGACAGCTGGGTCCAGAGACATCCAGGACAAATGCTCCTGCAGTGAGGCAACAATCACACTGTGTGCCACCAAGTGCAGCTCTCCTGCTTCAGGAAACGTTCCAGTCATAACTTGCAAGGGCGAAGGAGACTGCTGCTGGCAACACCTGGTGCTTTTCTACTGCCTGCCAGGGAGCTTCGGGCCTTAATCTGGCTGGAAAGAACGTGACTGTTCCTGAGACAGTGCTGGATGCCTTGGCTGCCCAGGGGCCATGAATCATCCTAGTTAGAGTAACTGCTAAAAACTGATTGAGTGTCATGATGCTGTAACCCTATTATAGATCACATACACACACACTCACATATTAACCACAGTAAACAGCACGGGTGTGTCAGCCAAGGCTTATCTCTTGGTTGGCATTCAGTCTTATTTCAGCTCCTGGGTGTGAAACCACCTCTCAGCTCTTCTTACCTCACAGGTTACTTAAAAATAATGCAGGCTGCTCATCATCATCAGCAGGAATTAGCAGAATTTCAAAAAAAGGAACACATCGTGTAGTGGATTTTAATCCTTTGTGACCAAGTAAACTGAGGTTCTCTGGTAAGCACATCCCCGCTCCGCACCACACCATCTTCAGTACAAAAGAGAAATGACAACATTCATCAACCTATTAAAACCAAGGCAAAAACATCATCCCTGCTTCTCTTAAAATGTCTCTGATTTAGGCCCATTTCACACCCTCCCTGTCCACTCCATCACTACCACTTGTACTTGAATGCCACTGTTTACAAACAGATGCAACAGAGAAAAGGGTAGAATCCCTTTGAAAGGAAAGCCATGGACTTTTGAATGGTGGTTGGTCCAGCATAGGCCATTTGGAAACCACAAGGAAAGGCAAGACAAATTGACTTCATTCTGCAGAAGCATTCAAGAACCACACATACAGACACACACACAGAGACACACAAAAACACATGCTATGCATAGACACGCATGCACACCTTCTGGGGAAAGGTGGTTATGGGAATGCAGAGACAGTGGTCTGCCTGTTTGAATGACACCTTCCATGGTAAGAGCACGCCACACTTAGAACATCAGTGCTTCAGAGCACTTGAAAAAACCAACCAGCTCCTCCTTCCTTTCCACCTCAGATGGCTGTCATGGTAAGCAACTTGGGATTCCTTTCTTCCCTTATTTATCCCACCGATCAAAGCCTTCTCTCCACATCTGCCCCACTTTGCTTTTTCTGTTCCTTACCTTCCTCCCCACCCACTGATTCCCAATAAAGAGACAATGAGACCCATTTACTATCACTTTGTTCTTTGGATTTAATTCTTTGGAGGAATCTATCTAGACTTATGATGAACTCTTATTAATTAATAAGGCAAACTGATGACTAAATGAGCTCCCAGGGAAATGCAAATGAGGCTCCAACAGCCCTCTCGTTATCTCAAAACACCCATCATCACTGGGCCTTGCTTTTCCTCAGATAATTTGCAGTAGACATGGAAGAAGTTGCAGCAAACACTGCAGTTCTTAACAGAATGACGTCTGTACTGTTCCACGATTCTGTTATGAGTTTTGATTCTGTCACCAATTAGATAATCAATTCTCCCAGTTCTCAAAATAGACCTACCAGGGCCCCACTCCTGCTGCTGTCTTAGCCACCCCATCTCTCTCTGAGCCTGGTAGCATCCTTCATTGGTTTCCCACTCCAGATATTAAGGGGAGAAAAAAAACTCTCACTCTTTACCATGGCCTATAATGCCTCCCTAAGTCGGCCCTGGCTGGCTCTCTTTCCCTCACCCTTTTCAGTCACACTGGCTTGCTCTGTGATCCTCAACACAAGCATATTCTCAGCTCGGTGTCCTTGCATGTGCCGTTCCTTCTGCCCACAATGCCCTTCTTCCCAGATCCAGCATGGCTTCCTTCTCCCTCACTTCATCCAAGGTCTCCTTTCAGCTAACAAATCCTCAGGGAGGCCTTCCTTGACCCCAACATAAAGTTGAAATTCCCATGACTCTCTCTCTATTTTCCTTTATTTTTTCTCTCATATCACTTTACTAAATCAAGCATTGAGAAATTTATCTGCCTCAATCGAATTCAAGCCCATGAGGGCAGGGACCTACCTTGTCCTTTTCACCATTATAGCCCTAGACTAGACTGGGGCAGAGCATACTGTAGTTGTGAATGAATAAACACATGTTGAATTGTTTCCATGTATGGCAGGAATTCTGAGAGGGGAAAAGGTCACTATTTAATAGTAGGGTTTTGGAGGCAGGTTGGGTTGGTTTGGAATCTTGCTGTGACCCGCTGTATGATCTTAGCAAGATTTTCAACTTTTCTGAATCTCAATTTTCTCAGTTTCTGCAAACTGGAGCTAACATTATGTCTTAGAAAAGAATGTAAAATGCATATTAAAATAGATAATAATTAGTGCCTTTACAATAAGTTGTACTATTTCCAATTATCAGTATAGGTCACCAACAACCAGTTACCACAGAATGTTCTGTATCTTAATGGGGACCTAGAAAAATTCTGTGTTTTGTGCTTTTTACCCCGTAGTAAGAATGTAGCCACTGAAAGCAAGGTGAAGGATTTAATCTTTAAAGCTTTGCTAAAAACACATTTTAAAATTCTTTAGAAGCAATCCTTACCCCATGGTGGCACTTAAGAAATGTTGGCTATAGAGAATAATATACTAATCACAAGACTGTTATTGTAGAACAAACATAACAAAGAACAGGAAAACGCTGTTCTTTGCTGTTCAAAAACTAAGCTCTAGCATTATAGTTAACATGCTGAGCATAACTTCATGTCAAGAGAGAATAAGGCTTTTCTTGCATATTTTTTCAGGAGCTCCAGATAGTAAGTGCTTGGGGGAAATTCCTTGAGAAACATGTTGAACAGCCTCAAATAGCCCATATATTTGGTTAAATTTAAAGCTAAGGTCAGAGTACACCTGCCCTTCTTGACATTTCAAGAAAAGTGGAATTCTAATTATCTCCTCTATTTGCCATATGCACCTGGGAAAGGGAACTCTGGTTCAATGAATCATGCAAAACAGAATACTGCTTTTCAGTTGGATTCAAAGATGAGGTTATGTCTAAGTAGTCATCATATTATATTAAACTACATGTATATGCGCTTGCATGTGCCTGTCAAGTGAAGTCAATTCGATCTGAGAGGTCTGCCACACAGGATATTTGGGAACTATTAAATTTAGTTAAAGTTAATAAACTTTAAGAAGTTATGTTATGATATTAATGTTAATGATTCTTTTTCTATTTATAGGTTTAGTTTTTTTTAGTTGGAGTCTCACTCCATCGCGCAGGTTGGAGTGCAGTGGCATACTCACGGCCACCCCAGGGTGGATCTGCTGGGCTCAGACAATCCTTCCGCCTCAGCCTTCCAAGTAGTTGGAACTACAGGAGCACACTACCACGCCTTGCTAATTTTTGAATTATTGAAGAGATAAGGTCTCACTAAGTTGCCTGGGCTGGTAATTATAGGTTTAAGATAGAATATAGTTTTATAATTTAGAAATAACTATTTACTGGCAGGGCATGGTGGCTCACGCCTATAATCCCAGCACTTTGGGAGGCCGAGGTGACAGGATTGCCTGAGTCCTCGGGTTCAAGACCAGCCTGGGCTACTTAGCGAGACTTCATCTCTACAATAAATCAAAAAAATTAGCCGGGCATGGTGGTACGTGCCTATAGTTCCAGCTACTTGGAAAGCTGAGGCAGAAGGATCGCCTGAGCCCAGCAGGTCAAGGCTGCGGTGGCCAGGAGCGTGCCACTGCCCTCCAGACTGGGTGACAGAGTGAGAATCCAACTCAAAAACATCAACCAATAAATAACCATTTACTGACATAAACAGTCTAATCATGGACATAAAACTCTAGATTTGGGGTTCTTTGAGGATCCCATATGAGTCTAAGCTATATCTCTTTTGTACCCAGCATGTGACCTCAGACATAGAAGATGCTCACTGAACACCTGTTAAAGGACTGGAGAATATACATTTTGATATAAAAGTTTTTTTAAAAATATGTATGCCATTGTTTCTGACAGGTATATCTCTGCATAAATATGTGCCCCTAGTTTTAAAAACTGATCTCTTATCTTTTCCGCTAAGAGTATTGTTATACATTTTTAGGTAGTCAACCTTTCCAATCATTTCTTTTATTGCTTTTGAGATTAGTATCATATTAAGAACTCTGATGGTAGGAATAGGCACTTTTAAAATATTTTCCTCTGGAACTTTTACATTTTTAAAATGTAAATCTTTAATTCTTCTGTAATTTATTTTGTGTATGGTGTAAGGTAGGGATATATAGTCTCTTCCAAATTGTTCAGGAATTATGCCAACACTACTTATTAAACAATTTATTTTCTTCTCCATTGATTTAAGGGACAACATCTATATTCTCAAAAAATGGGGATGATGGAGTATTATAAATACCAATACAATTATTCTTAATATTGTCACCAGAAATTTTTCCCTTCCTATAAGAAATTCACCCATCAGTAATACAACCTCACCAAACACTTTCACTACCTTCACACACCTTTCTTTTAGCTTGGGAATGCTGATTCTATAACATACAGTTAGAAACAGCATTTTCCAACACTAAATCTAACAATCTAACTTTAAATAAATAAGTGAAACCTTCCATTATAAAAACAAAAGAACCCTAAAATATTCATGAGTCCAAGTAAATGCCATTGAAAGTCAGTGAGTTCAAATGTGGCATAATAGAACAGATTGAAATAGTACTATTACGCAAAATGTCAGTATACTTGAAGCATTCATCAGCAAATAAGTTGAATTTAACTTTTGATACAATGAGAAAAGTGTAAATATATAATAGCTTGAAGTAAAATTGCATTTTACTTAGAATTCTATTGAGTTACTTGTCTTTAATGAGAAAAAAATTTAAATATTTTAAAACCTTGGGGTAGGCAGATGCTTATTCTTTGATCTGAAATCAGACAGCTTTTCATCTTTTTTGATATCCAGCAAGCAACATCACATGAGGTGCGTATAGGGGCTTGTACGTACAAAGGAGAAAAAAATTATAATAGATTATTTCTTTCTAGTGATTTATTTAATACCAATGCATCATGGAAACAGAACACTAAATTGCTGCTTTTAAACTAAATGTACATTTCAAGTAAAACATTTAACATACTAAAGAACTAGATTAATGATACCTAGAGGTTTGGTTTTTAAATGGTAAGCAAAAGTAGAAATTCAATGTCATTATCTAGATCTGAACATTCATGAGTTGCATACATAGTAATTTTTTTTTAGACAAGGTCTCACTCTGTCACTTGGGCTGAGTGCAGTGGTACAATCAAAACTCACTGTAGCCTCAAACACTTAGCCTCAAGTGATCCTCCTATTTCAGCCTCCTGAGTAACTGGCACTACAGGAACATGACACCACGCTTAGATAATTTTTAAAAATTTTTTGTAGAGGTGAGGTCTCGCTATGTTGCCCAGGCTGGTTTTGAATTCCTGGCTTCAAGAAATCCTCCTGCCTCAGCCTCCCAAAGCTGGGATTACAGGCATGAGCTATCATGCCTGGCCGACATAGTGATTTTTATGGTTTTATCACTGTTTACCTCTAGTAATATCACTGTTTTGTGGAACTAAACTTCAAAATTCACTAAAGGTACATTATCCTGCCTTACTATCCATGATTTAGATAGAGATGAAACAATTCATTGTAATTAATCAAGAGTTGGAACACTGCTATAATCAGTGCCTTGATTCCACAAAGAAATGTTCCTAAATGTACTGAATTCCAAACTGAACTTAAAAGCAAATGTTAATTAGTTTTGGACTATAACCAATTTTTACAAGTGACTTGTTCACACTATAAGCCCTATCTGTTGGTTTTGTAAAAAAATTTCTGAATCGAGCCACTAAAATATTCTGCAAATAGAAGTGATATTAAATTTGGTTTGAGATTATGTCTATTTCAATACACTTCTGAAACCGATCAAGAAGTTCATTTAAAAATACTTTGCCCTTCTGCTGGGCACAGTGGCTCAAGCCTATAATCCCAGCACTTTGGGAGGCTGAGGGGAGAGGATTGCCTGAGTCCAGAGGTTCGAGCCCAGCCTGGGCAACTTGGTGAGACCTTGTCTCTACAAAATAAAAAAAATTAGCCGGGCATGGTAGCATGCCTGTAGTTCCAGTTACTTGGAAAGCCGAAGTGGAAGGGTCTCCTTACCCAGCAGGTTGGGGCTACAGTGGCTATGAGCGTGCTACTGCACTGCAGCCAGGCGACAGAGTAAGACTCCAACACACAACACACACACACACACACACACACACACACACACACACACACACACACACAAAATTGCTCTTAAAAAAGACCAATTTAAACAGAAATTTGTATAAATATCCTCACCAAAGATGTATCTGTAAAAATAATATACTCAGTTCATTACTATATATGCAATATACAATACTGTTAATAGTTAATTCTATAATTTAAGATGGAATCACCTGAAATATAATTTAAATCTAGCTTTTTTCTTTCTATTGTCATGAGATATCTTGGTGTATTCATGCACAATTTCCAAGAAAATTAGTAGGGAATAGCCAAACTATTAGTTTGCTAGGGCTGCTGTAACAGAGTACCACAAACTGGGTGGCTCAAAAAACACACATTGAGGTCGGGCTGGGTGGCTCAGTCTGTAATCCCAGCACTTTGGGAGGCTGAGGTGAGTGGATTACCTGAACCTGCAGGTTTGAGACCAGTCTGGGCAACTTGGCGAGACCACGTCTCTACAATAAATTAAAAAATTCGCCAGGTGTGGTAGTGTGCACCTATAGTTCCGGCTACTTGAAAGGTTGAGATGGAAGGATCGCCAGAGCACAGTAGGTTGACACTGGGGTGGCCATGAGCATGCCACTGCACTCAGGCCTGGGTGATGGAGTAAGACTTCAATTAAAAAAAACCCAAACAACCGTACATTTATTGCCTCACAGTTCTGTTCACTAGAAATCCTGAGATAACAGTTTTGGCAGGATGGGCCACGAGAGAGAATCTGTTCCATGCCTCTTCCCCTTCCTTCTGGTGGTTTGCAGGCAATCTTTGGCATCCCTTGGCTTATAGAAGCATCACCCAATCTCTGTCTTCATCTTTACATAGTGTTCTCTCTGCGTGGGTGTCTCTGTGTTCAAATTTCCTCTCTTTGGGGGGGGTGTTGGAGTCTCACTCTGTTGCCCAGACTGGAGGGCAGTGGCATGTTCATGGCTACCGCAGGCTAGACCTGCTGGGCTCTGGCGATCCTTTCGCCTCTGCCTTCCAAGTAGCCGCAACTACAGGTGCATGCTGCCACGCCCAGCTAATTTTTTATTTATTGTGGATACAAGGTCTTACCGTGTTGCCCAGAAAATTTCCTCTTTTTATAAGGACAACAGTCATGTTGGATTAGAGTCCACCCTAATTGACCTTTTTTATGTTTTTTTTTTCTTTTTGAATCAGAGTCTTACTCTGTCACATAGGCTGAAGTACAGTGGCACAATCATGGCTCACAGCAGCCTCAACTTCTTGGGTTCAGGCGATTCTTCCACCCCAGCCTCCCAAGTAGCTGGGACTACAAGCACGCATCACCATGCCAGGCTAATTTTTGATTTTGTGTAGAGACAAAGGCTTGCTATGTTGTACAGGCTGGCCTTGAATTCCTGGGCTCAAGCAATCCTCCCACTTCAGCCTCTGAAACTGCGGGGCTTATAGGCATGAGCCACTGCTCAGCTGGCCTCCTCTTAACTAATTACATCTGAAACAACTCTGTTCTAAATAAGGTCACATAATGGCGTACTAGGGGTTAGAACTAACATATGAATTTTGCAAGGGCATAACTCAATTCATAGCATAAACAATCACATAAGTCATGCTCAAACCAGTACCTTTGATTGCAGTTTTACTAAGAGTTTTGAAGATAAGATGTTTCTAATTCTTGACTCAATTAAATGTTTGTTTATTTGTGAATTTTGCCTTAGCCAACAGATTGTTTTCTTTTAGGTTCTCAAAGTGCTTCCCAAAGTAAGCCTACTTGCAAATCAGACAATACAGAACTACTCCCTAATAACAAAGTGGTACAGAAGCTAGGTCTTCAAAAATAGTAGGATATTGATTAAAATCCTATTTATTATACAACAGAATCAGTATAAGGCCGGTACATCCTGACCTCACCCACGGTTTTGGGATATAGTATGTAAAATAGAAAGGAGACTGGGCATGGTGGCTCAAGCCTGTAATCCCAGCACGTTGGGAGGCCAAGGCAAGAGAATTACCTGGGCCCGTGGGTTCGAGACCAGCCTGGGCAACATGGTGAGACCTCGTCTCTACAGTAAATAAAAAAATTAGCCAAGCATGGTAGTGAGCACCTGTAGTTCTGGCTACTTGGAAGGCTGAGGTGGAGGGATTGCCGGAGCCCTTCAGGTCAATGCTGGGGTGGCCGTGAGCGTGCCACTGCACTCTAGCATGGGCGACAGAGTGAGACTTCGACTCAAAAAATAAATAAATAAAATGGAAAGGACATTCTGAATCAAGGACCTTGTACGATTAGAGAGGTACTACAGTGCACTTAACCACAGAGCAGCTATACACAGTTTGCCTTTATGTAGCTCTTGGCCATAATGGATGGGACAAAGACTATTATCAAGTTATATGCATAAATAGCTAAGTATTCTTTAGTACCACAGAGGAAAAATGTACATAGAACTACATTTCATCTATGCAGCTTGTATTTGTTTCTTGTCGGCATCAGGACAAATGATCACAAACTTGGTGACTGGGGACCAAAGGGAGGCCCAAACTTTACTTGTACAATGTCCACTTGTATACCTAATCCTGAATTGTACCCCACATCTTTAAAATAAAATATATATACATAAATAAAAAAGAAATAAATGCCAAGAGAAACTTCATAAATAAATAAGTACCAAAATGAATAAAACAATATAAATTTGTTCTCTCATAGTTCTGAAGGTCAGAAGTCAAAAACTGAAGCCAGGCCCGGTGGTTCATGGCTGTAATCTTAGCACTACTCAGGAGACTGAGGCAGGAGGATTGAGTTCAAGACTAGCCTGGGTATCACAGCAAGACCCCATAGCTATAAAAAAAATCATTTCATTTTATTTATTTATTTTTTGTGGGCATCTTACTCTGTCACTCAGATTGGAGTGCAGTGGCACGACCGTGGCTCACTGCAACCTCAAACTCCTGGGCTCAAGCGATCCTCCTGCCTCAACCTCCCAAGTAGCTAGGACTATGGGCATATGCCACCAACTCCGGCTAATTTTTTGATTTTTTTTTTTGGTAGAGACAGTCTCAATATATTGCTCAGCTGTTCTTGAATTCTTGAGCTCAAGCAATTCTCCTGCTTCAGCCTCCCAAAGTGCTGGGATTGCAGGCATAAGCCATCACACCTGGTCAACAATGTATTTAACAAATTCGCTCATAGGCCGGGCTCAGTGTCTCAGTCTATAATACCAACAATTTGGGAGGCCGAGGTGAGTGAATTGCTTGAGTCTGCGAGTTCGAGACCAGCCCAGGCAACTTGGTGAGACCTTGTCTCTATAATAAACCAAAAATGAGTTAGGCATGATAGCATGCGCCTGTAGTTCTGGCTACTTGGAAGGCTGAGGTAGAAGGATCGCTGGAGCCCAGCAGGTCAACAGTGGGGTGGCCATGAGCATGCCACTGCACTCCAGCCTTGGCAACAGAGTGAGACTCCAACTAAAAAAAAAAAAAAAAAATTCACTGCGTGTGGTGGTATGTACCTGTAGTCCCAACTACTCAGGCAAGAGGCTCACTTGAGCCCAGGGATTCGAGGCTGCAGTGAGCACTGCATTCCAGTCTAAGCAACAGAGTGAGACCTTGTATAAAAAAACAAAAAACAAGCCGGGCTCGGTGGCTCAGCCTGTAATCCCACGCCTTTGGGAGGCTGAGGTGAGTGAACTGCCTGAGCCCGCGGGTTCAAGACCCGCCTGGGCAACTTGGCGAGACCTCATCTCTACAATAAATCAAAAAATCAGCCGGGCGTGGTAGCGCATGCCTGTAATTCCGGCTACTCGGAAGGCTGAGGCGGAAGGATCGCCGGAGCCCAGCAGGTAGAAGCTGCGGTGGCCGGGAGCAGCCACTGCACTCCAGTCTGGGCGACAGAGTGAGACTCCAACTCAAAAAAAAAAAAAAGAAATAGTGCTATTTGTAGTTGTTGAGGAAGCTACAAACAATCTAAATTACAGTTTTGAAACAGAACAAATTGGCTGGGCATGGTAGCTCATGCCTATAATCCTAGCACTTTGGGAAGCCAAGGTGGGGGAACTGCTTGACCAGCCTGAGCAGCAGTCTCTACAAAAAAATTAAAAAATTAGCCAGGCATAGGGGTGCGTACTTGTAGTCCCAACTACTCGAGAAGCTGAGGCAGGATGATCACTTGAACCTGGGAGTTTGAGGCTGCAGTGAGCTATGATTATACCACAGCACTCTAGCCTGGGCAACAGAGCAAGACCCTGTCTGGGAAAAAAAATGAAACAGAATAAATTATGTAAACTAGCAATTATTAAGGACAAATCTGCAATTGAACAGGAAAATGGACAGAGTAGAACAAAGGGATTTATCTATGCTACTAGAAAGAGTAATGTACAATAGATACTTTTACTTCCCTATATGCAAAAAACATTGTCTGTGGATTGGATATTCTTAAAATGTTTGAAAGAAAAGTAAAACAAATCTGCCTGCTAAGTAAGCATTCTAAGCTGACTGTTCTTTTGTGGGGGATTTTGTATTTTTTCTTAAGGAAATATATATCTGAGAAGATTACTGCTTAACATAAAATGAAAAATAACTAAAACTGGGATAGCTATCCTAACCAAAGTTTTAATGCCAGCATTTAAGATAATCTCAGATGCCTTTGGGACATATTCTATTACTTCTATGTACAAATCTATATAAATGTACACTATAACCTGGGAGACCTTTTCTTTGTTTCTATTACTCTTCATTGAGAGAACTCTCACAGAAACACATTACCAAACATTGCAGTGACTTTCCATTCTACTCAGAGTAATAGCCAAAGATCTTCCAGGGGCCTGCAAGGTCTTAGATGAGTCCCCCACCCACCATCTTCGATTCTCCCCTTCAAGTCTCTGCTCTAGTCTCACAGGCCTCTTTCCTGTTCCCCAAAGAACACAGTCCTCATTCAGAGACTTTTTACTTGCGACTTCCTTGCTATTTAAAGAGAGAATGTTCTTTAAATTAATAAGCCACCACGGTCACCATCATCATCATCATCACCAACATCAAGAGGAATAATTTCCTCACAGTTTTTCACCTTGACAGCCTGGTGAGTAATATTTAAGCCACTGGGCAAGTTCCACCTTCAGTAGTTTTCTTAATTTGTCTCTAATTGGCTTGCCAATCCAAGCTTGTAAGTATAGATCACTGGGAATGATAGCAAGTGTTTTATGACTTTGCCAGATGGTACTGGATAGTCAAAACAATCACAGACCTGAGGAATTTTGAGATTTCAACCTCTCCACAAAAACACCTCCATTTGGTAATTTTAATAAAGGAATTTTTAAGACAGCTTTTTCTGATTCCCTTGTTTTACCATGGAGCAATTCATTATTTCTTTAACAATTCTTTTTATAGTGCCATCTATCTACAAGCAATTATTCCGAGCATTTTTTTTCTTCTGTTTCTTTTTCCTATTTTTTTTGGGGGGGGGGGTTGTGGATAGGGCACTATCACCTAGGCTAAAATGAAGTGGCATGTTCATAGCTCACTGTAACCTCAAGCTGCTGGGCTCAAGCGGTTCTCTCTCCTCAGCCTCCCAAGCAGCTGGGATTATAGGCACGTACTACCACTGTGGCTAATTTTTTTCTTTTTTTTCTTTTTTTTTGTAGAAAAGGAGGTCTTGCTATGTTACTCAGGCTGATCTCCAGCTCCTGGCCTCAAGCAATCTCACCTCAGCCTCCCAAAGCACTGGGATTACAGGCATGAGCCACCATGCCTGACCTCTGCTTCTTTCTAAACCATAGTGGTCACTGAATTTTTAACTGCTTGTCAGACTCTTAGAAATACTATGACTTATAACTTCTTTTGCTACAAGGCAGGCCTCAGTATTTGTGGTTTCCTCTCCATCTTTACTGAAATAATTCATCAACTCTACACTAAAAATATGAGTGTGACCTTGTTCTGGAATTGTTAGATTGTTTTACCAAAAATGTCACTGTCTTTGTTTGAAATTGACATGAAGCTTTGTGGTGGATAGACATTAAGGTGGTCTCATGGTCACTACCTCCTGGTGTTCATGCCTTTGTGTAATCTCCTCCCTATAAGCATAGGTGGGACCTGTGACTTGCTTCTAACCTCCAGAACACAGCAAAGGTGATGGGATGTCACGCCCATGATGATGTTATCATATATGTCAAAGGAAAAGGCTCCCATCTTGATAGCAGATTTGCTTTAGAGTCTTGCTCTCCTTGCTGGCTTTTAAGAAGCAAGCTCCCATGAGTGCTACAGCTGCAAAGAATTGAATTCTGCCAACAACTTGAATGAGTATGGGACCACTCCCTTTTCCCCAATCAACTCTCTGAATATGAACCATGTCCTGGCAGACACTTAGATTGTTCTTCCGCCAAGGACCCAGCTAAAGTTGTGCCTGGACTTCTGACACACAAAAACTGTGAGATAAATGTGTATTGTTTTAAGCTACCAAATATGTGATCATTTGTGATACAGCACAGAAAATGAATATACTTTTATTTGGCAAAATTTTATTCCTAACCCTAACCCTCACCCTAACCTTAATCCTAATCCTAACCATAACCCAATATGTTATTGAGGACTAGGAGTAGATGAGTTACCAGTACAAGAACAATTAAATATCATTGATGTTTCCTGTGCTCATTTCCTTCCCTCCCTCCAACCTCCTTCCCTTCCTCCCTCTTTCCCTTCTTTTCTTCCTTCCTCCCTTGCTGCAAACAACAAAAATGGTTAACGTAAACAAAAAAGTAATCAATTGAAAAGATACTGGTGGCTCATGGAATTGAGGTTAGGGCAAGAACAAGGGAACAAGGCAGGGAAAGGATCCCTCAGAAGAAGCTCCTGTTTAGGCCACCACCATGTGCACTGTCACTGGTCAGTCATGCCACCGAAGTCTGCAGCCCCTGGACTTTCCCTCTCTTCCACTGAATGCCACCATGTTTCTTCCATCATGACAAATCTCTTACAGACCTGTGCCTTTATGGTAACCCTAAGGGTTGAGAATCGAAAGCATCTGATGGCGACATACCTAGGCCATGTGCCCAAGTGAGTTTGGGACCAGTCCCTTTTGATTTCAGCTATTCTCCCAAATGAAAAATGAAAAAGATGCTAAGTTATGCCACAGCTAGAAAGACTCAATGTTTATATTTTAATAAGTAACTTTGCAGCCATTTATCTTTTTTTGTGAATTGGGCATATATCATAGCCCAAAAGAAATAAAAAAGGAAACAAATTTCATAATGAAGATATTAATATGACCTGAAAATTCATTGTTCATGACAAAATGTGCCTTGTTAAATACGTTATCCAATATTAGCTAACACATGGGCATGTTTTAAGACATGAAAATAAGAAAGGATGGAATTTCTGTGAAAATCATAATTTATTTTCTATTTTAAATTTGTAAATAAAAAAGCTTAATTACATTTTTCTTGGAAACCAACTGCCTACAGACTAACAGACCACAGATGACCCTAAGTGATTTATTGACAGCTCTTTGAGAAACACTGACATAAAGCATTTAGAAATAGGACTCAACATATATGGAAAGTAATATGTAATAAAGGTGATACTTTAGATGAATTAGAAAAATAATTAATGGCATATAGAAGCACAATGGCAAAGAAAATAAGTGGGGATCCCAATCTCACTTCTCACATATAGATACATTTCCTATATAACAAAATATAGGTAACATTTCACATATGTAACAGAAGAGAAACCATAAAAAGCATCAGAGGAAAGCACTGCTCAATTTTTAAAAAAATAAATTAGCTCCAGGCATGGTGGCTCATGCCTGTAATCCCAGCAACTTGGGAGACTTAGGTGGAAGGATTGCTTGAGGCCAAGAGTTCAAGACAGCCTGGAAAACACAGCTAGATCCCATTTTTTAAAAAGCAAAAAAATAAAAGTAAATCAGGACTGGGGAGAGCTTTTCTAAATGGGATATAAAATCCAGAAGTCTTAAGGAAAAAGCTTATAAAAGTGAAGAGCTTTTTTACTAACATAGAAATTAAAAAGTTAGGCATTTGTATCATTTATGACAAAGGTGTAACATCCTTAATCTAAAGAGCCATTATGAATCAATAAGAGGACCCTAGAGTAAAACTGACAAAAGCTAAGAATGATGAAGTCACAGAAAGAAGTACATATGACCAAAATTAAACAATAAGACAATAGTTAGTAACGATTTTTCACCTATTGGGTTGCCAAAGATTTAAAAGTTTGATCATATTAGTTGTTGCTGAAGTTGGGGAAAAAAAGATACTCTCATACATTGTCTGTGGGAGTATAAACTATTAGAAACTTTAGAAGGACAACTTGACAGTAACTCAAAATTTTAAAACTGTGTACCTTTGATCCCACAATTTTGACTTTGAAGAATCTGTCCTATAGTCATATTTAAGTGACTAAAGTTTTCTGAAATATATGTTTGTATGGGATTTTTGTAACGCAACAACACACACATACCCCTAAATGTTCCATCAAAAAGAACTACTTAAATACATATGAGTATGTATAGAAAATGGAATAATAGTTAAAATATCCATATGTCTCAATATGGATAGATGTCCAATAGATACTACTAAATGAAAAATTATTGTTATGTAAAAATATGTATCATCTAATTTAGATTTAAAGAAAAAAGAAAGGATATACTAATGAAGACTATTTGCAGGTCTATCTGCAAATAACAAGAAAGTAAAGAGGATAAATACCTTCTTGCCTTTGCATATACTTGTCCACCATTTTAATGATAACAGCGATCCTAAGAAAGTTTCATTTTCCTTATAGTAGAAATATATTCTGTGCATAGAAATTACTTCAATTTCTTGGCTGTCTAAATTAGTCTTTCTCTCCTTAAAAAAGGGAGGAGAGGAAGATCTAAAATACTGGTGCCAATTTTTACATTTGTAATTACCTGTTAATTTGTGGCTGTGAGATCCTATGAGGATAAGGCCAGGTTTTGTATTTGCTGCAATATCTATTTCATTTGCCAGCCACATCCAATGAGAAAATATTTGTGACATGCAAATTACCTCAGATTTGCCTGTGGCAATCAGCACATACCCAGCTGCACAGCCACCAGCTTGACACCTTAAAACACAGATGCTATTGTCCTTTATCATCCTTGGCATGAATCCAGAGCTCATTCTTCAACAGAATAGACAAAAGATAAATCATCTAACTGGTTTGATCTCGCTATCATCACTCTCCTTTGTTATTAACACTTATCATACAATGAACACAAACTGATCATCAGCATAAGTCACAGCTGGCACCAAGACTTCAAATTAAAAATCAGACCAGTTCTTCATCAATAAACTCTGAGGATATGAATGCCCTCTTCAAATGTATACAGTACCATGTATCAAAATTTTTTAAAAGTTTCAATTTCAGCAAAACCGTTCCTTATTAAATGAACAGGACTAAATGTTCCTATTCTGGCAAGATTAGACAGCAAGAAAATATATTGTTTAATTATAGCCTTTGAGGAGAACAGTACATTCTTAAGATGTAACTTTCCAGGAGAGAACTTGGAACATCCAGTATATTAGGACCTTCTCTGAAAGAAGTTGCAATTCAATAATTATATTTTTATTGTTGGACTATCTACAAAAAAAAAAATCTTGTTTCTAAAATGTCATATAGAAAAAGGCCAACATAGGACTTGGAGCTTAAAATTTTCTAGGCCATTTTCTACACACAGTTATTTTACTTTCCTATTGAAGATCTGCCATAGTGCAGCAGAAATGAAGTCTATAGACAGATCTACACTGACTAGAATTTTCTGAAAATAGAATTAGAGATAATTATCATAGTCATTTCATGATACTGCCTTGTTAAGTAAAATGCTTGCTTCTAAACCAGGACTGTTTTTACTTGAATATTACACTTATATTTCATCTTAAATAGTTCATTTTAAAAATAATAACTAGACATCCACATGCAAAAAAAATGAATCTATATATAGAACTTAAACACTTCACAAAAATTAACTCAAAATGAATTATAGACTTAAATATAACATGCAAAACCACAAAACTCCTAAAGATAAGACAGGAGAAAATCCAGGTGATCTCTGCTATGGCAAAGATTTTTTAGATACAATACCAAAAGCATGATCCATGAAAGAAATAATTAATAAGCTGGACTCTATTAGTGTCAAGAGAATGAGAAGACAAACTATAATCTGAGATCAAATACTTGCAAAAGACATATCTGATAAAGGATAGTTATCCAAAATGTACAAATACATACAGCAGTATGAAAATGAATAACCTAGCCGGGCTCGGTGGCTCAGCCTGTAATCCTGCGCCTTTGGGAGGCTGAGGTGAGTGGATTGCCTGAGCCCACGGGTTCGAGACCCGCCTGGGCAGCGAGACCTCATCTCTACAATAAATAAATAAATAAATCAGCCGGGTGTGATAGCGCATGTCTGTAATTTCGGCCACTCGGAAGGCTGAGGTGGAAGGATCGCCGGAGCCCAGCAGGTCGAAGCTGCGGTGGCCGAGAGCGGCCACTGCACTCCAGTCTGGGTGACAGAGTGAGACTCCAACTCAAAAAAAAAAAAAGAAAATGAATAACCTAATTAAAATGGGCAAAAGACTGAACAGATTCTCACCAAAAAAGATATAGAGATGGCAAGTGAGCTTATGAAAAGATATTCAACATCTTATGCCATTAGGGAAAACATCAGTGAGATATCACTACACATCTGTTAGTCCCAAATCCAAAAGACTGACAATACCAAGTGCAACAGGAACTCTCACTCATTGCTGGCAAGAGTGCAAAATGGTACAGCCACTTTGGAAGACAGTTCGGCAGTTTCTTATAAAACTAAACATACTCTTACCATATGATTCAGCAATTGCATTCCTTGGTATTTAACCAAATGAGCTGAAAAATCATGCCAATAAAAAAAGTCCGTACATGAATGTTTAAAGGAGCTTTATTCATAATCACCAAACTTAAAAACAACCAAGATGTCCTTCAGTGTGTAAATGAATAAATAAACTGTGGCACATCCAGACAATGGACGATTTTTCAGCACTAAAAAGTGCTATTAAGCCATGAATAGACATGGAGGAAACTTAAATGCATAGTACGAAGTAAAAGAAAAGGCTACGTACTGTATGACTCCAACTATATGACATTCTGGAAAAGACAGAAAGGTAAAAAGATGAGTGGCTGCCAGGGGTTACAGTGGAGGGAGGGATGAACAGCAGAACACAGAGAATTTTTAGGCAGTGAAACTACTCTGTATGATACTATATTGATGGGCATATGTCATTATACATTTGCCAAAACTCATAAAATGTACAACACCAAGAGTGAACCCTATTGTAATTTATGGACTTGGAGTGATGATGATGTGTCAATGTAGGTTTATTATTAAATGAACAGGATAAAATTTTGTTTTAACAAATGTACCACTATGGTAAGGGCGGTCCATAGTTCAGGAGGTTAGCAAGGGGATATATGAGAATTCTTTGTACTTTCTTTTCAACTTTGCTGTAAACCTAAAATTACTTTAAAAAATAAATTTAATTAATATTTAAAAGTCAAACATCTAAACATATTTGCCTATATTTACAAATTGTAGCCTATTTTAATAAATTGAGGGAGGTGTCTAAACAGTTTTTTAAAAAATATGACATACATATCTAAGGTAAAATATAGATACTCAGGATAAGGTATTCAAAACAGATGCTTTTTCTTCCCCAAGTGGAAGCAGTCTAAAGAACAATATTATGTGGACCTCAAAGAAGCAGTCTTCTGTAGGTGAGTTTCAGCCAGTGCTTGAGATAGGCAAGAGGAAACAGCCTAAGGTTCTCCTTCTGGTACTTCTGCTTCTTCACTTCAGGGAGAATGCAAATTGAGCATCGGCTCAGAGTTAGATCCAGAGAGGAAAAGACTAAGATGTGGTAGGGGTAGAGGACTGGGAGGTGAGCCATCTCAGTTCCTTCCCCTGCTCCAAAGGCTGATTCATAGCAGTGCATTTCTGGCTTAGCTCCATCATTACTTATTTTCATATATTAGTTTCAATTTTCCAGTATAAATGGCATTGTACCATAATAGAGATAGATTCACAGTTCTAGAAATGGAACAAACTTGATAGAAAAAAAGACTGTAGAATAAAGACAATCTTAAAGAATCATTTTTGTTCTTTTCCACTCATTCTGTGCCTTAATGATTTTTTTTGAGTGTCTGCATTTTATGGCAAGTCTAACCTTTCTAAGACAGTCTTATTTCCAGAATGCACACAGATTTCTCAGGACTAGGCTTCCAACTCAACTTTGTCTTTGAGAACTCCTTTGTGGGAGGTCGGAAATAAAGCTGGACATTATTGGTCAAGAACTCAGCTGAATTCATGGCCTGATCTTTTCCCTATTAGTGTGAGAAAGTCTTCCATGCAATTCAGTGCAAGCAAACTGGGTGTAGCAAAGGCGCAGTGCTATAGTCTCTGCCGACAGAGCCAGGAAGGGGCTAAAAAACATTTCCTTGTAGCATTCAAATCTCCTTGAAATGACATAACACATGGAGCATTAGACATTACATAAACACCCTTTTATGAAAGGCTGTCAGGGGCATTTAATTTTTTATTTAATTCCTTGCTTCATGTCTTCCAGCAAGGAAAGCTGATGCTGAGGAAGAGATAGGAGAAAGGATTTATGGCATAATGTGTAGCTACAGTGTGTGTTGCTTCAAGAAGTCATTAACTACATGATTTGCATGAAGCTGTGGTTATTAAGAAGACCTATAAGGGACTTTTTGTGAGAAAGACTTAGAGTGCAAGAGATCCCTTCAATGCCACCAAGTGAATCAAGTATGACTAGGTCTGCTCGGTTCAGGTTCAATTAAACAAATAATTTTCCTTTGCTTTACCAAAAGCATTAGATAAGTGAAATTCATTCCTATGATCTTTATTTATTTTATAAATAATGTGTCAGGAATGGAACTTTGCAAATATTAACTCATTTAACTCTTGAAACAACTCCATGAAGGATTAATGATAGTTGTTTGGTGAATCAATAGGTTATTACAAATTTTTAAATTTGTTTTTGAGCCACAATTAAGGGATAGAAATTGCAGGTTAGTAATAAATTTGAGTAAAATTAATAGGTACTCTAATTTGTACAGTATTTACAAAAATTCTACCATTGCACTTGATTTTTGACTTGTCACCAAATCAGAGATTTGACATATTAACATATATTTCTTAAATTTCCTCTAAAAGTAGGCAGAATTCATATGCCAAACTGTAGCTTCCTAGACATACTTTGTTTCCTGAATGTTTGCACTCACAAAATAAGAACATTTTTCAAATGACAGTAAAATAAAGACCTTTAATTATTTAGTCTTCAACCAAATAATATTTACAAACATTTATCTTCATAATACAGTTAAGACAGACTCAAATCCCATTACTGAAGTTATTTTGGCCATGTAGCCAAGATTTTCATCTTCCTCTTGCCGCAGAGATGACCTTAACAGAAAACGCCAACCATAGGAAGAAGAAAATATAAGAACCGTCATCCTGTTGATTGCTTTTCAGGGATCAGCTTGGATCACGCCGTCTGCTCACTCACCAAGTCTATGATGCCACATGTTGCAGATGGCACATTTTACAGGTTGTTCCCAGCAATGAATAACATTACAGAGAACACCCCAGATGAATCTGAGCAGCAGCCTGAACACTACTGTAATTTGAATTTCATTATCTCAGAGCTTAACATTCTCATCGTGGAGGAGCACACTGCTCTGTTTTGGGCTCCCTTTCAATGTGCTTCTCCTTGGAAATTTTCCTTCCTCTTGGCAGCACACTCAACAAGTAAACAACTCTGCGGTACTTATGTACAGTGACACAACATTTCAAGCTAAAGGCCACCTACACGATAGAGCATATTCATGCCCCATAAAGTGGCTAGCAAAATCTTCAACTTACTCATGCCCGCAGGTCTCACTAATTTGTATCAGCTTCCATCCCAATGCTCAAGGACATTTGTGGCAGCACCATGATGAGGTCAAACTGTATGTCTCCGTCCCTGAGAGGTACTGGTTAGCTTGGAATAAAGCCCAAATTGCCTAATTTAATATTTAGCTGATTCCTTGCCAAATGTGGGGCTCGATAATAATTCAAATGCTGAAACTTCACTTGATTTTAAAAATACCACCGAAAGGAAAAATTTAGTCTGGGTGCCAAAAATACGTTCTGCTGTTTTTCAGATGGTAAAATTCTGTCCCTGTCAGCAGACCTGGGTAGACATCGTCTACCTTTCTTTCTTTTTATTTTTTCCAGAGAGATGTCTAGGGAGACAGCAGATGACCAATATAATGTTTATATCATAGATCTGTATTTTATACTTATAGAACCTCATTACTTCTATGGGCATCTTTAAGCAAACTGCAAAATCACGCCCTCCCTCATTCCATTATATAACCCACCACCATCACGTTCTGTATTTATTGAGCTCATGCCTTGAACTCTATTAGGTACTGGGAAGTAAGAGCTGAATAAGGCCGTCTCTGCTCTCAAAAATTTGCAATCCCACAAAAGTCTCATGCATGTAAACATTCTTCTCTTTCCCTATTGGCCAGAAAGTAAAAGGAAACTGCTTAAAAAACGAAAAATCAAATATCAAAATATTAGCCTAGTGAGGACCGTGAGTGCTGAAGGAACCCAACTTTTTGCTCAACAAGAAAGACGACTGTGCTTTCCTTCTTCTTCACCTTTACCCATACCCCACCCTGAGATAGTCATATCCTCATGCCTCAAACACATCAGTGTGTTACCTTATATGGCAAAAGGAACTTTGCAGATGTGATTAAATGATGAATTTGGAGATGAGGCAATTACCTGGAATTATCTGGTTGGGACCAATGTAATCACAAAGGTCCTTATAAGAGAGAGGCAGAAGGGTCAGCATCAGAGGGAGAAGGACAGGAGCAGAGGTGTGAGATGAGAAGATGTTACTTTTTTGGTTGTGAACCTAGAAGAAGGGACCACACACCAGGGAATGCAAGTAGCCTCTAACTAATTGGCAAAGGCAGGAACACAGATTCTCCCCTGGAGCCCCCAGAATGAATGCAACCCAGCTGACATGTGTTCAACTTCTGACTTCCAGAGCTGTCAGATAATAAATCTGTGTAAGCCACTGAGTTTGTGGTAATTTGTTACAGCAACAATAGGAAACTAATACAGACACTTTGCAGAACCAGAAAGCAGAGCTGGTGTCCAACATAGGGACAGATGGCGTTGAATCTTGCAATGCTGAGTTTTTCAGCACTGGCCTATTTTAATTTGGCTATTTCTTTGAACTTCCCTCCCACCACCCTCCTTTGAAATCTCACCACTCTGGCCATATTGGCCTCCAAGCTGTTCCTGAAATGGGTGAAGCATGCTCCATCACAGAAACCTGTGCATTTTGTTCCCTTCCCCCAATACCCACATAGCTTTCTTCATCACTTTGTTCTGCAACTCCTCAGAGGAGTCTTCCTTGACCACCTACAATAGCAGCCTTGTCATGCCCCCTACATCTTGCATTATTTTGCTTCACAATGCTTACCAGATACATTTGTTTATTATCGATCTCTCCCGATAGAATATAGGCTCTGTGTTGTACTCACAACTGTAGTCCCAGAGCCTAGACAATCCTTGGAATACCACGGGTGTTCAAGGCAAAATTTGTGAATACATGAAACTACTACAGAGAGTATTGGTTGCTACCGCAAACAGTGTTAGGGTCTTCTTTCTTTCTCTGGATCAAGAATAATAGGCCTAGGCCTTTTCTTGTCCTGAGAGTCTAAGCTCTGTATTCCTATGGAGTTGTGAGAAAAAGCAAGCAGCAATTTCCATTGGAAATATAAAGAAGGTTATCTTTCACTTTCTAGAGAGTTCTCTTTCTGGTGAGGCAGCAGAATGAATATGCTGCATTAAAATAATTTTTGAAATATTTTGAAAATTTGTGATTATTTTGAAAAATTTGAAATACTATTGAAATTATTATTTGTGTGTTGAAACCTAAGTTCAATATCCCTCCTAGTTTTCGAACACATACTTTCTATCTCTATATGTATATGTTCATATACTTTCTCTTTATATATATAATTTTATATATTCTATACTGTTCAAATATATATCTATATAATTCTACAAATTTTAAACCAGCAAAAAATATACATATATGTATATTTAGCTAGTGTAGGATTTATGAACTCTTAGCCCACAGGCAAAATCTGTAAAAACATCTCAAAATGCTATGAAAAATGGGTAAACAAATCCACAGATATGGCTTAAATTGAGGAATTTCCTATAAATAATTTTGGTTTTTAAACAAACATGTCATTAATTTACAAAGCAAAATGAATACTGTCTGCCTAAAATCAGTTCTCACGTGAGGTGCTTCACTTATTCTAAGAAGACTATAATTTCACAGAATATTTTAAAATTTCATTTAATTTGGAATTGCCATCAAAGATGATAGAAAGAAGATGTAAAAATGGCCAAAGAGCATGTTAAATGAAGCTCAACATCATGAGTCATCAGGGAAATGCAAATCAAAACCACAATGAGATACTATTTCATACCCACTAGGCTGGCTGTTATTAAGAAACTGGAAAATAATACGTTTTGGTGAGGATGTGGATAAAATGGAATGCTTATATATTGCTGGTCAGAATACAAAATGGTGCAGCTGTTATGGAAAACAGTTTGGTGGTTCCTCAGAAAGTTAAACATAGTAAAGCCAGAGGACCTAGTAATTCCACTCCTAGGCATATACACCAAAGAATTGAAAACAAGTACTGAAACAAATATATGTACACAAACGTCCATAGTAGCACTATTCACAACAGCTAAATGGTGAAAAGAAACCCAAATGCCCATTAGCAAATGGATGGAGAAACAAATGTGGTATTGCCATACAATGGAATATTATAAAACCATATACAGGAATGAAGCACTGACGCATGTTGTGACATGGATGAATCTTGAAAATGCAATGTTAAATTTAAAAAGTCAGACACTAAAGGTCACTTATTGTATGATTCCATTTGTATGACATTTCTAGAATAAAATCCATAGAGACAGAAAGTGGATTGATATTTACAAGGGCCTGGGAGAAGGTAAAACAGACATGACTGCATAATGGGTAATGGATTTTCTTGGGAGTGATGAAAATGTTTTGGAACCTGAAGGAGGCAATGGTCATACAACACTGTGAATGTCCTAAATGCCATTGAATTGGGCACTTCAAAATGGATAATTTTATGTTATGTGAATTTCATCTCAATTTTAAAAAAGATGGAGAAAGACTTTCTTGAATTCTCGAAGGCTTCTTAACATAGTAGTGGAGTATATTGCCCATGATTGAGAGCTCAATAAATATTTATGAAATTAAATGGTAGAAAATATTTGTGTCCTGCAAGTAAATTTGTTTTTTGGAATTAGTCAAGATAATTCTGGGCCAAATCAGTCAAATAAGGTAGGTTATCAAACTGAGTAATGCCATCTTAGCGTTGAAAATAATATTGTATAACTACAAAGCAAGAGACTGCCATTGGAAACTCACATATCTCTCTGCCTAGCAAACTTGAACCCAGTCTTCAAACACTGTAGCCCAAATATCACCTCCCTTCGAGCCTTTCTCTAACCAAGCAGAGCTTCCCTCCTGGACCTGTCACCTTGTTTTGTTCATAGATATCTAAGCACTTCCAGTTCTATATCTCATCTGTCTCCCCACGAGTGTTGGTGTCTCAAAGGCAAGAAAAGACTGTAGGATATTGACAGACCCTTAGCAAGAACCATCATGTTGGCAAATAAAACACTTCACAGATGTCTGTCAGATGACAGAATGAATGAACCAATAAACAATCTAAATAAAGTTTTAGTCTGTCTTGTAAAGTAGCTCGAAAAACAATTCTAAAAGAGATATTTCAAATTTGTTCTTAGTAATATCAAGATTCTGAAATGAACGCATATCTGTTTGGTGGGATTCTTGAAACAAACTCTCCTGACTGTTTAAATTCTAACGTCTTCACTAAAATCCATCTCTGTCTTTCTTTAACTGGCACACCTCATATAATGCCCCTGGGATGATGGGTTTTCATAGCAGTCAGGCAGAAGTTCTTAAGACCAAAGTTTTTCAGAAGTAAACGTGTGTTAACTTGTTCTCTATAAGGATAAGCAACAGGTCTTTGTCATTAAAGAAGACATGATTTAATATTTGTGTAATCAAGTTGCCACCTTAATAGTGCCAGGCCTTTCCTTATCTCATGGGAACACTCTCTGATAACAGTGCAGTTTTGTGCTACATTTCAAATAAATC
Organism: Cephalopachus bancanus; assembly: GCA_027257055.1. Taxonomy (NCBI): domain Eukaryota; kingdom Metazoa; phylum Chordata; class Mammalia; order Primates; family Tarsiidae; genus Cephalopachus; species Cephalopachus bancanus. The sequence continues at coordinate 7,745,182 of JAPVLO010000006.1, forward strand.
TGGGTCACTGTAGGTTTAGCAGGAGTAGGAACTGTCATGTACAAAGCACACAATTATGTGCCTTGGTTCTGTTGTTATACAAAACAAGGTGAGATTCTTAGCATTTTTCTTTGACCTTGGGTCACTACCTAAAACTTGAAACAGCATGAAACTTACAGCATTCAAGCAAGTCGAAATAAGAATAGTGTTCACCTGAAACTACACCAAATTGATAAAAGAAGACTTTACAAAGCTATGCCTGCAAAAGTCCCAGGTTTTGCAACCCAGTCCCATTAGATGGCCAACCACTGGAAAGAAACTTATGTGACCTGAAAGACTAAAATTGCCCCAGGGTGACCACTCTGCTTTACTTTTCTTCATGTTTCTCATCACTTCCTGGAATTCTAGCATGTGTTTACTTGTTTCTCTGGTTATTGCCTGTTTGTCCCAACAGAATGTAACCTTCCTGGGAGGAGGGATTCATGTGTCTTATGCCATATTCAGTGCACCTGGAAGGGTGTACGACCCAGTACGTACTCAATTTACATTTGCTAAATATGTCTTTCAACTAAATTATAAAATTGTCATAAGCAAAAAAAATAAGAAAGAGGTATTATTCAATACACTTCACCCAGTCATCCTTAACAACTCACTAGTGGAATTACATCTATTGGAGACACACTGCCCAAGGTGAAATTGAAACCCACGTGTAGCAGACTTAATTGATAAGTTATCAAATATTGTTTGAATAAACTGTTCAGGTAGCAATATGGTTTAAATTCTGAGTCACCAAGTAAATTTTTGATGTATCTCACAATAAACATATATGATCCAGTTCTATTGTACATATGAGGGGGGTCCCCCCAAAAACAGGAATTTATTTTTTAAAAATTATGTATTTATTCTTACATGTTTAAACTTCAGTCACTTTCAAAGTACTCTCCGTTTGACACAATATACCTATCCAGACACTTTTTCCACTGCTCAGAACAGTTTTTGAACTAGGCAATTTTGATGTCTTTAGTGCTTCTGCTGCTTTTTATTTCATCTCTTCCACGTTATCAAAATATTTCCCTTTGAGGACTTTCTTTTATCAGGGGAAACAACAACAAAAAGTCGCTTAGGGCAAGATCAGGTATATAGGGTGAGTGGGGCATGGGGGTTATGCTGGTTTAGGCCACACTCAGCATGGTGTGCACAGGCTGTTTGTGTAAATCACCCATCATGAAATGGGCAAATGTGTTGAAAGAATCTCCAAAGAAAATTCACTGAAACCGAATGCAGCCTCTCACAACACTAGCTGGTGGTACTCGGGTGCCGATGGGCTCCTAGAACACTTACCTAGGTGAGGAAGTCTGTATTGCAAGGGGCCTGCCCTCCAAAAGATAATTATGTTTTTTTGGGGGGTCTCCTCTCATATAGGTGACCATATTTTTAACATGAGACACATAGTCAGCAAGTATTCTTAACAGATGAGGGTAACAGTACTTAATAGGTTTATTCCTATCTTGTTCCTTGACTCCTAGTTCATACCTCTATTTTCCCTGCTCTTGACTGTGGTCTCCATCTCTGATTTCTGCCACAGCACTCAATTTGTGGGCATAATGACAAACTTAGCATCACCTCCCTGGCCAAGCCTTTACACGCTCACTCTCTGGCTTCCCAGCTTAGTCGCTCTAGCAATCACCTCGTCTGAGGCAGGACACCCCTAGGGTCCTACTTTCAGGCCTAGAACTCCTCAAGGTCAACTTAAACCTGTGCTTCCACCCAGACAGACACAGGTACTCATCTGATCATACTCATCTGATCAAAGCCACATAGGAAAATAAACTGCTTCCCACAACATTAAAGAAGATTGGCATTATACTCCCAAATTGCTTATTTTACCCATATGCCTCAAGTCTACCCTCAACTTAGGAAGGTAGAAGAATATCTAGTTAAAATGTTTGCTATAGCTTGGTTGTTGTCTCCTTCAAATCTCATGTTGAAATGTGAACCCTGGTGTTAGGGGTGGGGCTTAGTGAAGAGATGCCTCGATCATGAGGGCGGATCCCTCAGGCATGGTTTGGTGCCATTCTCGTGGGAACAAGCAAGTCTCACTCTGTTAGTTCATGTTTGAACTGATTGTTTAGAAGACCCTGGCACCTCCTCCCTCTCTTGCTTCCACTCTCACCAGATGACACGCCTGTTCCCTCTCCACCTTCTTCCATAATTGCAAGCTTCTTGGGGCCTCGTGAAAAGCCAAGATGCCGGCACCGTGCAGAACTGTGAGCCAAAATAAATAAGCCTCTTTTCTTTACAAATTACCCAGTCTCAGATATTTCTTTATAGCAACACAAAACAGATTCATACAATGTTCACGTGTGGTAACAGCACACTAGTGAACACTAGTTCATCACTATGACTGAGTCTTGGTCATAAGAATTAACAAGATTTCACAGCTAGTTCTGATAAATAAAGCTATTAGTTCATTAATAGCTTACATTGGGCAGAGTTGGTGGGAGGCAGGGCTTTGAAACCACCCATTCCAAATTGCTCTGGGGTGAAACCCATGTCATTAGCTTCTTATTATGAGAGGGCTCTGAGGTGCATCCTGGTTACTATGCATCATACAGGATAAGCCAGTATGATATTGTCACTTTCCAGTTAACCGATTAAAAGATAATTTATTGGCTTTTAAAAACATTTCTAGATTAGTACGTGATTAGTGTAAACGCAGAACCAAAAATTAAAAAGTATAAAGTAAAATATAAAAATTCCTCTTTCACTCCTCGGATCTTGAGAACAGCTCATAATTTGGGATATACTTTTTCCTTTGCTCTATGCACACACAAAAAGTTGTGATAAACATAAAACCAACTTTATATGCCATTCTCACATTAATTGATATGCAACAATAGTTCAGAATTATTTATTTCTCTTTCAGGTGTTACGACTAAGGTTTTTTTTCCATCCTCGATATATTGAGAGCAAAGGATAAATAAAGTATTCTAACACATTTTAGGTATTTGGAAAATCATTTGTCTTTCTAGGGAAGATAATTTTAAATGTTCAAAGGAAATGGACAACAGTGTCACTAGACTAAGCCTTCTTCAGGTAAAGTCTGGTCTTTCTACTCCTCAACTTATGGCCAAGTTTCACAGGCCTTTAATATGATAAAATCTCCCTTGAGAATTTTTTTTTTTTTTTGGAGTATGATATGTCTGTCTTCATGAGATAGCAAATTTAATACACTTGTTACTGTAATTATTACATTTTCTATATTTTCCTAAAAGGAATCCCTACAAAAAACATATTTTTAAATTCTAAATTTGGGCCAGGTGTGGTGGCTCATGTGTGTAATCCCAGTGACTCGGGAGGCTGAGGCAGAAGGATTGCTTGAGGCCAGGAGTTCTAAGCCAGCTTGGACAACATGGTGAGATCCAGTCTCAATAAGAAAAATAAAAGAATTAGTTGGAGTCGGGTTCGGTGGCTCAACCTGTAATCCCGCACCTTTGAGAGGCTGAGGTGAGTGGATTGCCTGAGCCCGCGGGTTCGAGACCCGCCTGGGCAGCAAGACCTCATCTCTACAATAAATCAAAAAATCAGCCAGGCTTGGTAGCGCATGCCTGTAATTCCAGCTACTCGGAAGGCTGAGGCAGAAGGATTGCCGGAGCCCAGCAGTTCGAGGCTGCGGTGGCCGGGAGCGGCCACTGCACTCCAGTCTGGGCGACAGAGTGAGAGTCCAACTCAAAAAAAAAAAAAAAAAAAAGAATCAGCTGGGTGTGATTGTGTGAGCCTGTAGTTTCAGCTACTTGGAGGGCTGAAGCAGAAGGATCCCTTGAGCTCAGGAGTTTGAGGCTGTGGTGAGCTATGATTGTGCCACTGCACTTCACCCTGGGGACAGAGTGAGATACTGTCTTAAAAAAAAATAACCAACTAATTCAAACAGAAAAAAAAAATCAAGATTCTCAAGAACTATATGTGGATTGGTAAGAATTTTACCAATATCGTTAAGCTGTATTTTGCATCTTTTCATTCCACTGTATTTGTCTCAAAATATCCTTTTCTCCTAAATTTTTTTCTTCTTTTTGGAGTTGGAGTCTCACTCTTGTTGCCCAGGCTGGAGTTTAGCGGCACGATCACGGCCACTGTAGCCTAGACTTGCTGGGCTCAGGCGCTCCTTCCACCACTGCCTTCCAAGTAGTGGAACTACAGATGCAAGCCACCATGCTTGGCTAGTTTTTGTGATTATTGTAGAGACGAGGTCTCATCAAGTTGTCCAGGCTGGTCTCGATCCCCTGGGCTCAGGCAGTCCTCTCACCTCGAGCTCCCAAAGTGCTGGGATTACAGGCCGAGCCACCGTGCCTGGCCAGGTATTTTTTTAAAATCTATGCAATTATATGGTGTAGATACACCACTATATATATATAGGACAAAAATTCTGCAGCTTGGTGACAGTGACACAAGCAGTAAGTCTTAACCACCTGCTGTGTACTACAAACTGTGCTAGAACTTAAGGAAACCAATGAGAAGGGAGTTTTGCCCTTCAGCGGTTCCCTGGCTAGTGGGGAGACTGGATGTTGGGGAGAAGGGCACACAGCAAAGCACAGCAGCAAGAACACACAGGATCTGGAAAGAGACTAAGAGTCCGGGTGCCGGGGCCCAAGACTGTGTGACTAGAGGCAGCAACAGTGTTAGTGGCGCAGAGGCCTTACTGGGGCTTTGGCTTGCGTTTTATCCTGAGGGCATGGGCAGGATCTCCGAAGAGTTCTAAAGAGGATGACAGGGCATTGTTAAAAGATGTTACCTAGCTGTCCATCTCCATTATGTCAAGAACCAGAAAGTCAACCTAACTGCAGCTTAGTCCAAATAAATGTAAAAAACCCACCCACTCCAGCCCATACATGTGACTCACAGAAAACTACTCAAGCCCGCAATGTGGTCTGTGTACTGTGATTCTGGACCAAAAAAATAGCCATCTTGACAATCTGGTTTCCCGCAAAAAAGAACAAATCAGGAATGAAAAGGAGGGGACGAATTAGCCGGGCGTAGTAGCGCACGCCTGTAGTTCCAGCTACTCGGAAGGCTGAGGTGGAAGGATCGCCGGAGCCCAGCGGGTTGAGGCTGCGGTGGCCGGGAGTGGCCACTGCACTCCAGTCTGGGCAACAGAGTGAGACTCCAACTCAAAAAAAAAAAAAGAAAGAAAGAAAAGGAGGAGACGAGGGCTACCAGAGGCATATGCACTGACAACAGTAAAATGTGACAGCCCAGAAGACAGGGATGCAGGGAGCCAGGGCCAGGGGCCTGTGGAGCTGTGCGACCACCTTGTGAGGTAGCTGAGAGGATGAAACAAGATGACATTTGCAAAGTTTTAAAATTGATGTAGGTGCTACATGAGTCTATGTTACGTAAAACTTACTAGAGGGAAGTACCCACTACTACAGATGAAGAAAGTGAGGCCCCTGGGTATGCCCAGGGCGCCATGTCAGCAGGTGGAACATGCTTACCAGGAACTGCATCCTTCTCTTGACTCTCACTCCAGTTCCTTTGCACTATTCCATACTATTTCAAGTTGCAAGGATGTTCAATTTGAGAACACAGATAAATGTGATTACATATAGGAAACAGTTGCAATTTAAGAATGATTCTCATGCAAAATTTAATTTGGGAGGGGTTTTTTTGAGTAGGGATCTTACTCTGTCACACAAGCTGAAGTGCAGTGGCAAGATCATAGCTTGCCACAGCCTAAACCTCCTGGGCTCAGACAAGATTCCAGCCTCAGCATCCCAAGTAGCTGGAACTACAGGTGTGCACCGCCATGCCCAGCTAATTTTTTTTGTTTTTGTAGAGATGAGGTCTTGCCGTGTTGCTCAGGCTAATCTCAAACTCCTGGGCTCAAGCAATCCTTCTGTCTTGGCCTTCCGAAGTACTGGGATTATAGGTGAGAGCCACTGAGCCAGGCCTCAACATAGAAATTAAAATAGAGTGTTCATGGTTGTCAAGTGAGCTTCCTCATTGCTGTTGGCTTTCCAGGTCTGGTGCTGCTCCAGAGGGAGAGCCTGGAAGTACAGGAACCATCTGCTCTTCCTTGCAGCTTGGTAATAGTGGCATCTGCCTTTCCACACCAAGGGGGCTAGAGGGCATGCAGGGTACATAGAAGCTTATCGGTGCCTTCCTGAGTCTTCTTTGTTTCCAATTCACATCAAATTGAATTAGCCAGAATGAGTTCCATGGGGTCCTTTCAATGTCTTCTGTCAACCTGTTTCATAAGCCAGGCATTTGCCTTGGCTTCTATCATTTGTCCAAATTCTCTACCTGCTATTCCAATCCTTACTCTGGAACTGGATCTCCAAGCTCAATCCCCATGTGGAAATGCTAGGCCTTCCTAAGTCTCCTACTCTTGTCCTGTCCCTGGAAGGTTGTGCTGGTCCCATTTGCTGCCCACTGCCATATAAATACATGCCCTTCATGTGTGTGGTCCCCTAATATATGAGTCTCTACTGGAATTTCTAGCTGATTTCCAGTCTCTGATCACCTGATTGCATTTCCTAGCATAGTCAGCTTCAAGATAATGGATTGGGATGGGTGTGTTTCGTGGACACTGTGATCAAACCCTGTCCTCCCGAGACAGCTTTTGTGGCCAGGACAAATATAACCACATTTCCCTGAAAAAACAATATGCATGCAGCCTAAGGGGTAAACTCTTTGTTTGGCTTTCCTTCTGCATAAAAGTCAATGGGAATCAGATTTGGCATGGCCCATGTCTCATGGGTTGGTCAATGGCCAGGCATATATTCAACCAGACATGCATTTTATACATCCATGCAACATTTTCCATGAGCAGTTAAGCTGTGCATGAAGCCGCTCTCTGAAAAAATAAATTAATTAACTTCTCTGCCTTGGTTTCATATCTATAAAAGCAGAACTGATGATTTGAAGTGTTTACATAATTCACCAGAGAACTGTGAGAAATGAGCTATATTTGTAAGCATTTTGTAAGATGAAAGAAATATTGTTGAAGTATGTACAGCATTTTTTAAAAATTTCATTTATTTCTATCCTGCATTTAAAGCATAGTTTTGGGGGACTTGATTTTGTTTTTAAAATAACCCAGGCACTCAAAAGTACATTGGAAGGTTTTGTAGTTTTGAGGTTCCATGAAAACCTTCCCTGGGACGCCGCAGGACAAAGCCCACATCTGTTAGTCTAAGAGACACCTTTGTTTACAGAGTGTTAGGGCTGTGACAAAAAAGCTGACATAAGCCAGGAAATTTGGACGTTGAAGGGGGTGCTTCATTCTAAATGTATGCTACAGAGCTCCTGGTTTTCCACAAAGTCTGGATTTTAAAGACAAAGTTGGCTTTAATTTTCAACTCTCTGGTTTTTTTCAACTCTCGTCATAGTCATACAGTTATTTAAACAAATGTCTTTAAACTTCCTTAATTGCAAAAAGTGACCCTTAGGTTAATGAATGTTGTAAAATGCTTATTGTTTGAGCACACAAACTGGCTCCTCCATCCATTGATGTCTGTTGTGTAAGTACCGCAGGCAAACCTGATCAGTGCTGTGAAGACTAAAGTCTCTCTCAGGAAACCTAAGGAACTTTCACTCTTTATGCCACGCTGACCATTCTCAAAGGTCAGGATTGGCAAGCTTTCCTTTTGGCCCCTTGTTAAAAATGCCCTATGTGAAGCGTTTAAAAATGGATGTGTGCCAAATTTCCATTACTAAGAAAATAACACCCAAATATATGAAGTACAGAGGCATGCGACAGGTGATAAATTAAAGGTAAGTTAAGTGAACAATTTAAGCAAGTCTCAGTTAATGATACGAAAGCTAGTATGTACCTTTCCACAGTAAGTGAAGGAAAACGATTCAGAATTCACCACCACTCCCTTACAACAGTCTCAGTGAAAGGTGCTTCTTTGTTTACAGGCCAATACAGGCCCCCAGCAGGGTATATCAGGGCATTTTTGTACATGGCACAAGAGCTTTATGATTCTGATAATAACATGCTTTCACAATAGCAATAGCCAAGTATCTTAATAACACAAAAAACAGTGAAAACCCATTTTGTCTGAGTGGTTTCATTATATGCCCTTAGAGTGACAATGGATCTCACCAGGGGTAAGAAAAAGAACAATTCATGAAACATTTTTTTATTTTTTGGGAGGACAGGGTCTCACTCTATCACTCGGGCTGGAGTGCAATGGCACTATCATGGTTCATTGCGACCTTGAACCCCTGGGCTCAAGTGGTCCTCCTGCATAGCCTCTGCTGGGACTACAGGTGCGTGCCACCATGCCCAGCTAATTTTTCCATTTTGGGTAGACACAGGATCTTGCTTTGTTGCCCACCTCAGCCTCCACAAGTGCTGGGATTACAGGCATGAGCCACCACTCCCAGCTCACAAAATGGTTTTTAAAAGAACAGTTATCCCTTTTCTCCCATGGGAGATTCTGAATTAGCAGGTCTGGAGTGCGACTGGAATGGCTCTGGCTATTGATAGATAACAAATAGATGCACAGAAAGAAGACAGAAAAATAGATGATAGGTAGGCAAGTAGGCAGGTGGATGGGTGGGTGGATGGATGGATGGATGGATGGATGGACCGATGGACAGATGGATGGATAGATGGATGGACCGATGGACAGATGGATGGATAGATGGATGGACTGATGGACAGGCAGGAAGGCAGGCAGACAGACACGCAAACAGATTTTAATTCCACACATGATTCTGATGGGCTCCACAGCTTAAGAAACACTATTTGCATCAAGTGGCATATGGCCACATCCTTCAATTGGCAATAACTCACGGTTTCTATACAAGTAATAACACACAATAAAAGGCACACCCCATGACTTTATTCAGCTAGTGAATTCATTTGCTTTCTTATTGAACACACCGCCTCTGTCAGGCACTGCACTAGGTGTGAGGCTCAAGAAGAAGACATGGACCTGTTCTTGAGGAACACGTGATCTAGTTGAGGAGCCAGACACATGAAACACCATTACAGTAATACCTGATACATGTTACAACAGGGCTAGGAGAGTGTTCTGTGGGAGGAGAGTGGAAGTGGGGAAGGGGAGGAGAGGAGAGGAGAGGAGAGGAGAGGAGAGGAGAGGAGACACTAATCCTACCCAGAGTAGTTGCAGATGGTTTTGTAGAGGAGGGGACTCTTGAGCTGGGTCTAACACAAGGCGGTTGCTTTTCAAGACAGCAACAGAAGATGCCTGAGTGAGGGGGATAGGGAAGTAGTGGCAGGAGCTGGGGCTGAAAGGGCATCTAGGGTGACATGCAACCCACGCCATCCCCACCCAACCACAGCCTCCTCTGCCAATCCCTGGAGGTTCCTCTTAATACTAGATGCTTCATTTGTATAATATTTTAGAGTTACAAACCCTGTCACCCTACACTTTCTCAGGGGATCCTCATGACCAGGTGAGACAGTTAAGTGAAATAGTATAAAAGACGGCTTTATTAAATTTTACTGTTTCCTTTCAAAGGTATATATTAACCCTGTTTTAAAGAGCGCCATTTATTAACCAAAATCCCAGAAAAGTAAGGCATCAAAGTATTCCTATGCTTTAATGTTTAAGGTCACTGTCAGTTCAAAATGATCTGAAACTTGTTCTGTGTGTGTATTTGGAGGGGGAAGTTCAGGTGGAACAAGACCTATTTCTCTGTCATTAAAAAGCAGGGCATCTGTGGTAGGTCACATGGACACAGCAAATATAGCATCGGTGTCTAATAGTGGCTCTGACCCAGCCACTTGGTACAGATACAGTTACTGATGATGAAATCCTAACAGTGCTATTTGGAGCCTAATAATGAACCTTGTCTAGTATATAAAGCTCAACAAGGGATGCTTAACATCTCTTATTAGCCAGAATGCACATGGAAAGTCTCATCAGACAGAGTTTTTGCCACTCTTAATATTTAATTTGCTTGGGAGACATTGGAAGAGAAAACCTTCCTGATTGGGAAGTAGGTGGCTAAGTCTCTCCATCACTGCCTTCTTTGATCAGGTGTACAGACTCCAGGAGGATGGATTACACAGAGCCTGGGTTCAGTTCCCTTTTCTTCCTATCCTGATATGCTGCCCAGAAGCACTCTTTTGCCTCTGCTCTTTTCTTTTGGCCATTTCCTTGGAGGTTTACTCTCACAGCCTCACATTCCACCAGGAAACAGAGAATTTCCAAGCACAATCCAGCTGTCCTGGCCTGCTCACTATGAAAAGCGTGGTGTGGAGGAGGGGAGGAGGTTAGGGGAAGGGAGAGAGAGAGAGAGCAGGGGGAGAGCAAGAGAGGACTGTGACAGTGGTTCTCACCCTGGTGTCCATTAGAATATGCCAAGGGGCTTTTAAACAGATACCAATGTCCTGACTATACTGCAAAGACTCTGACTGAATTTGTCCAGGGTAGGGCCCAGAGATTGGTATTTTTTAATTTTTTAAAAAATTTTATTCTTATTGTTATCTTTAATTAACAGAAATGGACTCTTGCTAAGTTGCCCAGGCTGGTCTCAAACACCCAACCTCAAAGCGATCTTCTATCTCAATCTCCCAAAGTGTTGGGATTATAGGTGTGAGCCATCTTGCCCTGGCTGATATCTGGAAAAAGATTTCCAAACAATTCTAATGGGTGGCTAGAGTTAAGAACAACCACTTTAACTTGGGAGCGGCCACTGCACTCCAGCCTGGGCGATAGAGTGAGACTCCAACTCAAAAAAAAAGAAAATACAAAAGATGTCTATGATGAGGCATATGCCCTCAAGATAATAAACATTTCATCTGGTTGAGAGGAAAAGACTCAAATGGAGGATTATCTCAGATGAACTTCCATTAAGCACAAAAGTACCAAACTGGGTGATGAATTCTGTCAGTGCTCTGAGAAAAGTGAGGGCTTGCAGACCAGTTGGGAAGATGTCATACGACAGAATATGAAGAATTCCAGCAAATTCCTTCTCTCCAGCCTCAACGCCACCACCTCCTTCAAGATCCTGCTAAGTGAATTTCATTCTTAGGAGCTTCCCCTCTTCCCTCTCTCCAGTCCATTCCTTTCAGTTTTGTTACACCTTAAATCATGTAGTATCATGTCATGTCTCTGCCCATTTGGATGGAGCACTTTTGAGAGCTGGTAGAATAGAGGCCAACCCTCAGGCCCTTCCTGACTGCTGACTGGCTGAGGTTCATCATGCTCATCTGGAGCCCTTTCTCATGCCCCTCATCAGGCCTCTGCAACGCTGGCCTTGCCTTTTGTTGCTCAGACATCCCAATCAACGTCCTACCTGGGGGCTTGCATGTTTGCCGGCCACTTTCAGCTTGATGCCACCTTCTCAGGAAGCTTTTCCCTGACTATCGAGTGTAGAGGAAGCCTCCACCCCAATCTCATACTCTATCCAAATACCATTTCTTTAACTTGGCAGCACTGATCACAATCCAAGCGTTTTGTCTTTTCACGATATACGTCTGCTTTCTCTGCTAGAATGAAGGTCCATGCCAACAGAAGCTCTGTCTCAGTCCCTTGTATCCTCACTAGCTAGCACGCTGCCTGGCATGGAGTGGGTGCCCAGGAAGCATTCTCCAGATAAGTGGATGAAAAAATGGCTGAACAGCAAAGAGGAGAAGGCATTCTAGGTGGGAAGAACGGGAAGAATGAAGATGAGAACACACACATGTTTTTGTGGGTAAAAAACAGAGAGAAGAACAGACTGGTGGAAGTGGACATATGAGTAATAACAGAAGACGAAGGTGAGCAGGTCAAGTTCGGTCAGTTACTAATAGCAACGAATGTCAGGATTTGAACTTCACACCTGTTAAGGTATAAAAACGTGCTGGGACTGAATGATTCTGGTCTAAGAAAGGAAATCATGAAAGTCCAGTCATGAGGCATAATTTTAGTCACCATACATAATTAGAAAAGTAAACATTTGGAACAAATTGGCTTTTGTGAAAAAATTCCAAATGTGATTTCTGGGAGGATAGATAATTGGATGTTCAGAAATCATTTTCTATAAAAATGATCAGGCCGGGCCTGGTGGCTCAGCCTGTAACTCCAGCACTTTGGGAGGCTGAGGCGAGTGGATTGTCTGAGCCTGTGGGCTCAAGACCAGCCTGGGCAACTTGGTGAGTCCTTGCTTCTACAACTAAAAAAAAAAAATAAAAATTAGCCCTGCATGTTAGTGGTGACCTGTAGTTCTGACTACTTGAAAGGTTGAAGTGGAAGGATCACCGGAGCCCAGCAAGTCAATGCTGGGGTGGCAGTGAGTGTGCCACCGCACTCTAGCCTGGGCAACAGAGTGAGACTCCAACTCAATAATAATAATAATATAAAATAAAAAGATCAAAGAGCTACTTTAAAAAAATTCTGCAAATAATTTATATCAAACTAGGAAAACCCAGGGGTTTATTTTTTGAAACTGTAACTTCTCTTGACACACACGTCAGCATTTAAATGAGATTACTATTTTATGGTTTGTTTTTCAAATCTTGTAGAAATTCACAGAGTAATAATATCGTTTGAAAAGAGTCATGTGGAATGTAACGTGCTAGCATGACTGGTGAAAGAAAAAGAACTAGTGTCGCAGGTGTGGTCAGGTGAGACACAGGACTGGTACTCTGAGATCTTCCCTCTCATCATGATCTCTCTGGAAGATGAGAGATAAAGTAAAATTCTTTCATGTTCCAGAAAGATGCATGGGCAATTTATTTAAAGATCATTAAAAACAATCAGGGGCCTCTTTCCATAATTTCCGTTAATGATTCTAATATTATCACATTCTTCAAAGGAAAATTTTGAATAATTTTTTTTACAGATTTCATATAAAAGCATTCTCTTTTATAAATTGCCACAAATGCATGAATGTTTATGAAAGAAACACTTCACAACTACATTTTTTCCTATCTATACACTGACTTCTTTCCAACAGGGTATTCAGATATGTAATAAGATCATCTTTGACACTGGTATTTAAAAATTAATTTCCTTTTGGAAAAAGTGATCCAAATTCATTAAATGGCATTAATTCAACAAACACTTACTATATGCCCAGGCACTGTGCTCAATGCTATGGAAGCTACAAAGACCAAGAATCCCTGCCTCTCAAAACAGTATGACAATATGGAAGATGTTAAAAATGTTTAAAGATTTTTTTTTTTAAATGTTAAAGATGTTTTTTTTTGTTGTTGTTAAAAAAAAAGCTGGATTCAAGTTTATAAATCACCCACTTATTTACTGGTTGAGCTCTTACATAGCCTCAGTTACCTTATGTATAACTTGAGGAAAATAATATTTACTTACAGAGTGATTGCAAGTATTAATGATGTAACATATGTAAAATGCTTAACTTGGTGCCTAGGACACAATGGGCACTCAAAAAAGTAGGCTTTCTTCCTTTTAAGACATTTAACATTTAGTTAAACATGATTTGCCTTTGTTATATAGATTCTTGGTGCCTGGTTTACAAAAATAGAACTTTGAAGTTGACTGTTTACATTTAAATCCTTGTGTCTATTTTAATAATTCATGCATAATGTTAAATTTTGATAAATAAAATCTGTGCATTACTCCTAATCTCATAGCTGTAATTGGATTCCACTCCTTTCCAGAGCAGGTTTCCTTTCCTCCTACTTCATCTGATGGTGATGCCCATGAGAAATGAAATGCCCCCAAAGGCTCACAGCAAAGAAGAGGAAGAAAATCCTGGACATGGATGATACAAATATTTAATTTCTCAATAATCAAGCATTGATATTTATGGATATGAATACTTTGCAAGTTACCAAAAATGGCTTCCTGTATTTGGATATAGCAGGTCGAGAAGAGTTCAGGAAAGAAAGAGATGAAAACGGAAAGTAAAAATGAGAATGAAGGGATTTTTACAGGGCTTACCAAATTTGAGTTATCTGCCTGTAGCCACTGGAGAACTTGTGGTTAATATGATTGGGAAGTGTTGCATTCTATATTCCAACTTGGGACTTCACAATAAATACTAGCTCCCACAAGAAATTACATGCTAATTATATTAGTATATATCTCTTAGCATATTAAGAAACCTGTTTAACACAGTTAAACGCAACAATTCTCAAAATTGCCTGAACACTAAATTATTTGTATAGGGGGTAGGGCAGGAAGATAAAATTAACATCCTATGGAATTAGTATGCAGTGGCATATAATTCAGAAAATATGGAATTATTAATTTCTTCTTTCTGCCACCAAAATGCACTTTTGCTTGTTTTCCATAGCTTTTCTAACAGTTCTTGACAAACGCCATTTGACAAGTATTCCTATTTTATCTTGCGAATATAGAAAAATCAGAATTCATTTTGCCTTTGGAAAGACGAATGGTTGCAAAACAAACAAGCAAAAAAACTCAATAAATTGCAATGATGTGAAAACAAAAATAAAAACTTTGTTTTTGAAACAAAGACCTTGTCCTGCTTCTGCACACTCTTGGGTCAAATCTGTCAGTTCATTCTCAGGACATCAAAGTCACTCTAAAAATTAGAGTAAAGACTAGAAAGAAAACTTAGTGCCACTTTTCGAGTATCTTTATGTTTTTATGTAAACCTTCTTTTTCTTTTGGTATTTTTATTTTAAAGGACAGTGATTTCCATAACAATATTAGCATTCTGAAAACATGTAGATGTCCCCCAAAAGTTGATTATTTATCAAATTTTAATCTTTTGCTTAGAAAAACATCTTTACATGAATTTCAGGTGATCTTAAAAACACGTATTTGATGAAGCATAAAATGCTAAAACAGCACAATGGGTTTTACAATAAATTCAAAGAAAAATACTGGCATTTGTCTTATAGTTAATACAATGATTAGTATAAATATCTGTATACATAAAGGGCATTTCGGAGAATGAGAATGATTTCTAATTAAAAATAAAATCTGTTCGAAGTTTGTTAGAAGAGCTAGCAACATTATAATATCCAACATCAAGGCTGATAACTTCCCACCAAATAATCCACACACAGGTACATACAGTATACATGTGGCACCAGGTGCAGCAGCTCACGTTTGTAATTCCAGCACTTTGGGAGGTCGAGGTGGGAGGATTGCTTGAGGTCAGGAGTTATAGACCAGCCTGGCCAACATAGTGAGACATTTTCTCTACAAAAAATAAAGACATTAGCAGGGTCTGGGTATGCTCAGGTCGTTCCAGTTACTCAGGAGGCTGAGGAGGCAGGATTGCTTGAGAACAGGAAGTCGGGGCTATAGTGAGCCATGATCCTGCCATTGCATTCCAGCCTGGGTGACAGAGTGAGACCCCGACTCAAAATGAAATAAAATAAATATGCATACGCAAATATATGTGTACGTATTATATTCATACATATGTATATATATTACATTATTATACTTCTAAAAATTATTATGGTTAACAAAATTATAGGTAGTAAGATTGAAATATGAAAGTGGAAAGTTAGAAAGAAAAAATTAAAATTGTACCAAATATAATTTGCAAATATAGTCATGTGTTCAAGACAGCATCCTCTTTAGAAGCAAATTAATTTACATAAGAAGTTGGCTTCATTACATAATCCATCTCCTGAATCACCATCTTCAGTTGTTCAAGAACTTTGGCATGACAGCCTGAACTGCTAAGGTAGCTTCTCCCATTAAAGTTTTAAACCAACTTGAAATGAAATGTCTTTGTGCTTACATTTTCTTATGTAACAGCCTGGCCTTTACCCAAATTATTTCATTGCTTAGGGGCATGTTTCACTGGACCTGGTCTTATCTCCATCTATGTTGAAAAGATGAAGCATATGAAAGTCTCCTTTCTCCACACCAACCCATAGGATCTCCCTAAGACTGGGGAAGAGGTGGCAGAAAAGCATTAGCTGCTGTTGACTGGAGATGGACTGAACTAAAAAAACAGTGGGTAAAACAGAAAAAAAACTAACAAGCCTCAACAACCCTGTATTATTTCAAATCCATGATAAGAAAGGAATGTGTGTGTTTGTGTGTGTGTGTGTGTGTGTGTGTGTGTGTGTGTGTGTGTGTGTGGGTTTACACCTTTTGGTGGATTAAAAAGTCATCAGTGAGCTACTATTGCTAGTGGGCAACACATATGGTATTTCAAATCCAAGAGTGTCAAAAGGGAACTCATTGTCTTTACCTTAAAACTCAGTTTGTGTTCAGTAGTGCAGGACTATCACGGAGATTCTCAAATGGAAAGCTCAAAGGTCTCCTTTGAGGAGACCTGTTCCCATCTCCACTCTTCATGCTCTGCTGATGCATACCCAATGCATCCCCCATTCCTTCTTCACTGCACCACCCACATTCATTTCCGATTCTCCTCTTGAGTCAGCCACCTGACTGATCCCCTTGCTCAGAACTGATCGCTTTTCCCCACTATTATCTGCACTGCTTTCAGAGCCATGCTGCTAGAGCATACATTTGTTCATAAAACAACCTGCTTCCATTTTTGATGGTTCTCTAAACAGCCACCATGCAGGGAATATTACCATATGCCAGCCACTGTACCAAAAGCTTTACATGAGGTATGTTATTTCCTCTTCTGCGATGGGTAGCTTTATTGTCAGCACTTGAGATGTGAACGCATACCGAGTTACTGTAACTTGTTCATGATCACTGGGATGGCAAGTGACAGAGACAGCGTTCACCTAAGATGATTTGATTGCCCTCGACTACTCCATTCTAAACTTTTCCTCAGTCTGGCTCCAAATAATCCTCAAGTCTGTTCTGCAGGGAGCTAGTAGACTGTGAACTTTTCAAACTTAGTGATATACATGGAGGGTCAAAAGCTTTTGAACCACTGACCCAGACTGTTAAAGTGAAGGGCTCTGTGCTGTCACCCCCCTTCCTTATGAGTGTGCCTCTTCTGAGTCACACATGGTCACTGAAACATCTTGATATCAAGCAAGGAAAAATTAACACCATAAATGACAGTATTCTGCCCTGTAGAATATGGAATTACATTTCAAAATATTGTGTTTCAGATAATCGCCTGCTACTAATCAACATTGCCTCAGCTTCGCTTATCATAACTCATTCATGAGAACCACCTGATGAAGGTTAGGAGGAGAAGTGACACTCAATGTACCAGCAGAATAATGTGGACTGTGGTTGTAGTCATAGGTCTGTAATTATATAGGGCCATCCATCTAAGTGGTTATATAATTTCTAAGAAGAAACAGCCATATTAAAAAAGAAGAAAAGGTTAGATATTGCTAAAATTGCCCTGACATATTCCACACACAGAGATTGATAAATATTTTATTGTTATTCCAGGAAAAGCTTTTAAAGGAATACATAAGCCAGCAATTATGGAGAAGGGATGTCTCCTTCTCTGAGATAGTAGGAATGTCAGCTCTTTGCTGCTAAGGAGAGAAAGGACAGACTCACAATGGCATGAAGGCTGAAATGTACACACACCCACCCATAGGGCCAGAGTCCCAAGAGGCTCATCTTTCTTTACTCATTAACAACAGAAACCACACACAAATATCTCTGATGCAGCGTTTTGTGCAACTTGAATAAATTAGAGGCATTCGACCTGTGTGTACCCATTGCTGTGTTTCTGCCTGACAGTTATCCAAACCCCCACGCAGAACGCCTTGCTGGAAGGAGGCCTAGCTCTTTGAAATTAATGATCCCATTGTTAAGGACTGGTACTCAGCTCTGAACGGCTAGCTCTGATGTCCAGAGCCTCAACCCATTTCTGATTAGAAACATTTAGGCAAATATTCAACATCATTACCTTGTTTAGATTAAATTGGAGAAACCATAGTGCTCCAAGTTAATTGGGTCCCTTAGTATAATGTTAAAGATATTTCAGGTTTTTTGGAGGGGGACACCTACCAGCACTGTCTTAAATACCTTTCTTATAGTCAATATAATTTATTGGAATGTTTATGTGTAACAGATGCATACATTTTCCTCCTGTAAGAGAATTTGCTTACATAAAAACAAAATTACCATGAAAAGTGATCATTGACAGCCAATTACAAGCCATTATGAAAAAGATGCTATTTCCAAAATATTCAAATAATATGACTGAAAAGCTTGTTATTCTGTTCAAAGGTATACATGCCTATATTTGAGATTACACCAAAAGTTTGAAATGATATAGAAATTACTGCTTTAAAAGCCACTCTACAGAGTATATAGATATTCTTCAACTCATCAAAAGCAGAGGTATTTTATTAATGGCATTTAATAACATAAACAAATAGAACTAAAAACTGTGCAAACATCCCCCAAAGCTATAGTTAGCGCAAAGAAAGGAAGAAAGAAAGAATAACCCTTGGCATTGTTTAAACCTACAGAAACCTGCTACAGTAGTTGCTTTCCTTTTTTAAAAATGGTCTTTAAATAAATATATGAGTCAGTTAAAAAAGATATGTACTTGAATTAGAGTGATAATTCTGTCAGGGCATCAGTATAATTAATTGTGGGTGGCAGAAGTTTTAAATAGGGCTAAATTAGGGATTCTAAGTTTATTTATTTTTTACTCATTCAATTGCTGTAACTAGAGAGGCTTTTGGTTGATCTTCAAATTGTGCCTTGTCATGGAATGCCAAACCTACATACTTTTATGACAAGCCCCACAGTATATTTTTTTAATGACCACAATGGGGGTATAATGCATATGCATGAATCTAGTCTCCTTGCTACTACTTACTAACACACACCGTTACACTCACTGTATTTCTTCCATCACCCTAAAATTTCCATCCCAAATATTATACTGTTCCAATGTATTTCAATTGCCTTCAATATAAAAGACAAAATTATTTCAGTCACAGAGTTTTTTTCCTGATAAGCTATTTCATAAAAGAACTCAAGACATGCAGCCTTTTAAATCTCTGCTAGCCTATCCTACCTGCATCGAGGACTGAAATAGCTAAATTTCATAAACAAATACGTTTTGCCACCAATGGGTAGTCTTGTGGTATAGAATGTCTTTTAAATGATGTATTTTCTTAGAAGAGCTGACTGTTCAAGCATCACCTTAAAGCTGATACCAACTGGTAACTGAACTAATGAGTTTCGGAGGCAAAGAATCCATAACACAGCTGGGAGAATTCTGCATTGAGTGCCCATGACACCGAAATGGGGAGTAATCCCATGGTGTATATCCTCTAAAAGTTCAATACAATGGGGGAAAAGTTCCACCTGAGAAATAATTTTATGCTAATTCTTTAACTGACATTAAAATACTTCAATAGTCATGTCTGTCTAGCTGTCAAATAAAGATATTAAAAAATATATACATTTTTTAAAGGTGCCTGATTGACCACTAATGTCTGCACTCCGAAATTAAATATCAGAGGATATCAAACATTTTCAACATTGCATTCTAACACGAAGAAGAAAGCATCAGACTAAAGAGTTCTTATGCTATCACACTGTGCATACTGCAGTATTTACAAAGAATTTTTATTCAGCTCATTCACATTAATCCCATCTACCTTTTGCCACCTCTTAGTAATAGTTTTTTCATTAACTATATGCATTTTCCACCCACTGTTCTGAACACAAAAGGATCAAGCACTACACTTGCTGCCGCCTCAATAAAGACTAATAGTGTAGTCTTCGCAAAAGGTGAATCCCGAATGATCATTGCGTTCCCAATTCTTAAACTTAAAAGTAAACACTAATTGCCTTGTGGACAATGCACCGGGGCTAACATCTATCATGCTTCCCAGTCTCAAACATTTTCAGCGCAGAACGAGAGCAACAAATAGGCAAACCTCCAGCAGCAAAGGATGCAGGCTGCAAAGAAAGCCAGCAGCGATGAGGAATTCATGCTTGTTTCACCTACCGACGTTGTCCATGTCTCAGGAGTGGCGAGGCGCGTTCCGTAGCCTGGCAGCCGGGAAGCCCTGGCTCTGCTGGCTCACGAGGCACCCTGCCCTGCTGCTGCTTATCAGCCCTTGCTGGCACACTGAGCATACTTCATGCACTGTCTGCAGGAGACACCGCCAGGAAATTTATATCTCCAAGGATGACAAACAGCCATTAGCTCCATTACAGGCTGATTAAGAGAGACTGAGCCTATCAAGTGGGTACTTGAATCCCCCGGGGTTTCCACCTCTGTTCTAAGCAAAGGAGGCAAAAAAAAAAAAAAAATCACTGCAATGTTGAGTGTGCTGCACATTTCAGGAAAAAATTGCACATGCTATGCAAAACACAGTGACTTCCAAAAGATGTCAGGGCAAACAGGAGCAGGAAGAGATTATGAAAAGGTGAAGAGGAATCTTTAAAATACAATACATTATCCTATCCTTGGGGTTAGCCTAAATATGGCTCAGCCTTTATCTCGGACATCACTGAATGACTGGGCAACTTTTCAATTTTAAAGTGTTTTGGTTGTTGAGGGAAGAGAGGAAAGGAGCAGCAGATAAAACACTGAAAAATAAGGACTATCTTTAATATCTCTGCTCTAAATACATACTAAGAGCTGAGTATTGCCATTCAAATTTGGTTATGTTTCATCATGACTAGTTTTCCTATTTCTGATCAGAATTTCTGCCTACCTATCCTAACACAGAAATTCAAACTATTTTCACTAAATGTCAAGGAATCATTGTCAAAGAGGTCAAGGGGATTCTATAGTAAGTTATAATCTTCAGTCAAGAAATCGGAAGATCAAGAAAAATGCACTGACTGACACAGGAAAACCATTTCACTTCTTTTCTTTAATTTGGCAATGTAAAGATGACCCTCAGAGACACCAAAAACTGCTTGTGCTGTCAGGATACAGGGATGAGCAGAGTGCTAAAGAAACATGTCAGGCCTTGTGGCTGTGGCGACGTTAGATTCTGGGGACAGCACAACTGTTTTCTGCATTTTCTCAGATACAGTAAAAAAGATGTATAATGACCTCATTTGACCTCTGAAAAAATGAATCCTCAGTACAGGTAGGCTCTCCAGATTTTTTTATTTTGATTGGTTTTTAAAAAACAGTTCTTAGTGTTATCTTACCCCCAAGGTTGCTAAATCTGAAAAGCAATTCATTTATTAAGCATTTATTTATGCCACTGGAATTCCTATTGACAAACTACTTACAAATTATTTATAATCTAGTTTCCCATTTTAACATCTTCTACGTTTAAGTAGACTTGTTTTTTAAGGTAACTTCAGGTTTTTCTTATAGATTTGAAGTTCTTTTATGGTTTAAGTAAAATATTTCATTTATGATATCAGGAATAGTTCAGAAATGTTTTCCTCAAAGAATAGCTGAATATTTCACTGATTTTTACCTTGAGGTTTTTATCTCTGTTATTTTAATTCTGTCACACAATTTTAAGGATATATTACTTTATGAATTTTTTAAAAACATTCATAATTTTTTAAAAATTGCTTGAAATCACTGTGGCTTCTTCACCTCATCTACTTGCCCTGATTAAGACCTGCCAACTATCCAGAGTGAGTGTCATCAGCTCAAAATCTAGGGCAAACTAACTATTTTTGAGAAAAAAAAGAGTAGATAACAGGGAAATAAGAAAGATAAAAGAGAGAGAAGATACATCATCAGGTCTGAGATTTCGGTCAGGAGTAAAGAAGTGTCATCTATTGATAGTGCACAGTGCCTAATATGAACATATTGTCCACAGTTCAAAATGTGACTCTCAGTTATTTTTATTAATATAGTTAGTTCCCTCATGACAAATGGATTATGTTCCAAAAACCTGTTTTACTGGTCATTCAAAACATACTTTTTCTCATAACTATTGACTGGGTTCCAACACTCCTTAACTCACGATGTGATTTATATAAAATCCACAATCTCTTATACACAATTCTAAAATCCAGAAAGCTCTGAAACTTTTAAGTTTGGTTACAAAATCCACTTGATGTCATTACCTGACCTGAAGTGATATGATGCTACTTAAAATCTGAGGATAGTCATGTGTGTGTGTGTGTGTGTGTGTGTGTGTGTGTGTGTGTGTGTGTGTGTAGTATTTTATATTACCTTTCTAAAGTAAAAAATCTGAATTCTGAAACACAACTGACCCCAAGAGTTTTAGATGAAGGACTATATGGTCTTTCAGTACATTTTTGCAATTTAAAATAGTAGATGATAAGGATGTGTGGTGATGAATATGTTAATTAGCTGGATTTAATCATCCCACATTGCATACATATATCTTAAATCACATCATACCCCATAAATAAAAATAATTTGTCAATTTACAATGAAATAAAAAATAAAATAAAATGGCAGAAAATAATCCTTAACCCTGTTTTGCCACAAGATCCCCTTATGTATTCAGAAACTTACTACCTCCCTCCCTCACCTGCTAAGTACTCGAACCTCTCTACTGATGTTGCAAGAGATAAACAATGGATGGGCAACACAGACAGATGTCTAGAAATCAGGAAATTAATGTTGAGTGTCTGTTATAAATCTGGCTCTGTTTAAAAACTGCATACATTGCCATGGATGTATCTGCTTCCTGTCTCCTGGTTCTGGCCACTGGTCCTGCCAATGTCTCTCCTCTATCCCTACTCATCTTCAGAGGAAGGCAAGGCAACAGTGAAAAAGCACAGTAAGTGGACCACTTTCCTCAGGCCCAAGGGAGAATCCATCCCTCCCTTGATTTAACTCACTTCCACAAGTAATATGCTCTAGCTGGGAAATACTTGAATATAAAATGTTCATAAGGTCCTTTCTAATTGCCCCAGAAATACTGTGTGACAGTGGCACCATCAATAAGTCTAATATTCTACATTATGTTTCTAAATGTGGGTTTATTTTGAGTTTTTATTTACCTTCCCATACTTCTCAGCTTGCTTAGAATAGACGAACTTGTTTGAGGGCTAGTGGCAGTTTGGAGCACCTGCATCCAAGTACCTCAGTGCTATTCCACCTTCAGACAAAGGCTACAACCCTCATTGTCCAGATTTGTTAAGAGAGTGCTTGCCTGAGATTGGCGTAAAATGTTTGGAACTTCAGGTCTTCCAGCTGAGGTAGCAACAGCAAGTCTGCCTTGGTGTCCTGTGCCTTCATATGCATCACCAAGCACAGCTTTACCACATTGTTCTCCAGAAAACTCTATTAGCAACTATCCCTCTCAATTTCAAGAAAGAGAATGTCTTGGCTTCCTAGAGAAGTTCTGCCTCTTTCCCATGACTTCTTAACTTTCCTATGAGATGCTCTCACTTCTTGGGGACAGAGGGAGGAAACAGTGACAATAATGCTCCAACTTTTCTGACTGAAATCTGAGCCCGGGGGACTAAGGTCAGTTCAAATAGATGTGGAGAACAAAAGTAGAAACACCTCTGTAAGGGGCAAAGCAACTTCAGAATCACAGGCTAAAAATAACATGGTTTGGGCTTTAGCGGACTGATTGGGATCCTTCCCTACAAAGTCAGACTCTGTTCCTTAGGATGTAAAATTAAGAATTGCCCAAGTAATTCTATTGCTTGGCTTAGCAGATTTCTTGGACACCCAGATCAGCCTATCTGACCACCTCAACCTTTTCATTCTTTGTTTCATCCAAAGAAATACAGAAGTGCTGCAATATTGACTACCAGTAAGAAAGCTTGCTCCCCGTTCATCTTGGAACAGATTCCAGTAGAATCTGTTCTGAAAACATTTCGGCCACTGCTTTTACAAGAACAGCTATCGAATACAGATAGTTTTGGTGAGCAAAATGTCTCCAAAGTACTAACCCAAATCCCTGAACTATTAACAACAACAATAAAAAACTCACAGGAGGAAGTTTAGCAACAGAAATTTCCAGGAAGATCTGGGCAAAGAAACTTTAGACCATGTATCTAATGTTCTACACTCTGGGTTTTAGGACAATGCTTATTTGACATGCCTATGTTTTATATTACGCTTAACCACTCTCCTTTTGGGATTTCTGCTGTAAGTTGTGGGAAGGGATAACTTGAATTACTTGTTAAATTTGCTTCTCTTCTCTAGTCAAGGTCTTTGGATGATACCTGCTATTCACACTTACCATTTCTAACACCATCTTAATGCAGAGGCCATGAAGCTTTTCCACACACTTGGGTTGCCTGGGATCTAGATCTGAATGAAGTGATGTCCATCAGACATAGTCTTCTGACATGTATGGATTTTTGATCAAAGTGGTTTGGTGAGTCCATGCTTGGACACCAACCCACTGCTCCAAACACATAGCAATGACAGATAAAATATTAAATATGTAAGTCACAGCTGGGCTCCAAAAGCTAGAGAACCATTTCCATGAATGAGAAAGGAACCAAAAGCTCAAGACAGTGGATGACGCTTCTGTCATGGTCTGCTGTGTCCAAAGCCATGTTGTGATAGATTTAAAATAGTTCCTGTGGGAACTCTGGGTTAAACCCAGGTTCTGCTTGAATGGAGAGCCCTGACTCAGTAAATGAGGCCGGAAAAAAAAATGGCTGTTACACATTTCCAGGAGCCATGATTTTTTTTTTTTTTTTTTTTTTTTGAGTTGGAGTCTCACTCTGTCGCCCAGACTGGGCGCTTCCGGCCACCGCAGCCTCGCCTGCTGGGCTCCGGCGATCCTTCCGCCTCCGCCTTCCGAGTAGCCGGAATTACAGGCATGCGCTACCACGCCCGGCTGATTTTTTGATTTATTGTAGAGATGAGGTCTCGCTGCCCAGGCGGGTCTCGAACCCGCCGGCTCAGGCAATCCACTCACCTCAGCCTCCCAAAGGCGCGGGATTACAGGCTGAGCCACCGAGCCCGGCTAATGATTTTTATAAAGGCTTGATGAGCGGGGGGGGGGGATAATACTCATAATCAAGAAGTAACTGAGCTTCATGCTGGCTCCCTCAATGCTGGTTTGGCAATATCCCCTCAAAATAGAGCAGGAACTCCAAGATGTCATGGATCAGTGGGACATGGTAGAGGTGACTTCAAAACCATAAGACTATTAGAGAGGGAGAGAGAGAGTAAAAACAGAGCCAAAGAAGTTAGTGTATTATTAACTATAGGGTAACTATAGTTAATAATGTATCATATATTTCAAGTAACTTAAAAGAGTGGAATTAGAATGTTCCTAACACAAATAAATGGCAAATGCTTGAGGTGATGGATATCCCATTTAACCTGATTTGATCATTACACATTGTATGCATGTATCAAAGTATCAGATTAACCCATAAATATGTACAACTATTGAGTTTCCATAATAATTAAAAATAAAAAACAACCAAAGAAGCAAACAAAAAGACCTTCCACTCAAAATGAATGCACAAACTGAATTCCAAAATAGTTTAAGCCTGCTAACACTAAAAAAAGCAAGTAAATAAAATAACCAATAAAACATGATTTCAATCTTGATGACATCAATATAATGGAAAAGCCTAGTAGAGATTTTTAAAAATAAGTATGTTGGCTAGGTTTGGTGGCTCAGCCTGTAATCCCAGCACTTTGGGAGGCTGAAGTGAGTGGATTGCCTGAGCCCGTGGGTTCGAGACCAGCCTGGGCAACTTGGCGAGACCTCGTCACTACAATAAATCAAAAATTAGCTGGGCATGGTGGCACGCACCAGTTCCCAGCGGCATGGGCATAGTTCCAGCTACTTGGAAGGCTGAGGCAGAAGGATTGCCTGAGCCCAGCAGGTTGACGCTAGGATGGTCATGAGTGTGCCACTGCACCCAGCCTGGGCAACAGAGTGAGACTCCAACTCAAAGGGAAAAAAAAGTATTTTTATCAAAGAGATAAGTGAAGGCATGGCATCTATCAAAAACAAATGGGCAAATATGGAATAAAAACAGGTACAGATGAGTCAAAAATAGATGTATATGGAAGATAACTAGTGGGAAGTCTTGGAAATGAAAGAAAGACTCATGACATTTAGACCAGCATAGACTGCCCATTAGCAATTACAGATGCCAGAAGATAAGATACTGAAAGTAACTGTCGACCTTGAATTTTATATTCAGCTATACTACCATTCATCAACAAAACATTAATATGTTCATAGCTACAGATACAGAAACCAAAAATTACTTATGATGTACTTTAGTAAGATGTAATGGAAACCCAGAGAAAAGGTACAGGATGAAAAAACAACGGTGAGTAAGAAGCTGATAAAATGTATTAAAATGTTTAAATAACTGTTGATTATGAAACAATAATTTCATAATTAAAACAATTTATAAAAAGAGGCAAAACTGGATAAGCACAATTTAAGTATTTTTAAATTAATAGGCAAATTTATGGTTACATATGTTTTTAAAAAATAAAAGCAACCACTAAAAAAAAGAAAAAAATTGTTTACTTAGACCAATTCCTAGGAAATGGATTACCTATACACCAAAGGGTGCAAAGTGATCTACTATTGTGAGGAAATAAAATATTACACTTCTATTAACATTTGTTTTTATACGACAAATAAGAAATCATTAGGCTATAATAACATTTAGTGTACAGATTTTCACAGCACCTTCATTTTTTTATATGTCAGATTTGAAACATGCTGTAAGTAGTTCCATATGGTGAAATTTACACAAGTTAGGAAACTAAATTCTTAAACTGGTTTTAAAAGCTTTGGAATAAAGATTCTCTGCGGATTTTCAACTCATTTGCTAAAATACAAAGATGCAAGACACACTGATTAGTTTTCAAGAATAACCAAGGACAACAGGGGAGAAGACAATTTACTAGCTGAATTTCAACTGAGTTATAAATGAAAAGTTGGTAGGAATGAACTATGGTTTAGCAAACTCAGTCAAGGAGGCACTTCTTCAATGAGATATCTTTTCCTACTCTAATTGGCATTAAAATCAGGCATCAAAACAAACTCATTGAAAACCAGATCCAAAACAATCCTTAGCAAAAGAAGCAAAGCAGGAGGCACCACACTTCCAAACTTTGAACTTTACTATACGGGTAATAATCCAAAATAGCCTGATATTGATAAAAGAACAGGCATATGGACCAATGAAACAAGATGGAGATTCCAGAAGCAAAACCCCAACTTCTTCATTTTTTTTTTGAGTTGGAGTCTCACTCTGTCACCCAGACTGGAGTGCAGTGGCCGCTCCCGGCCACCGCAGCCTCGACCTGCTGGGCTCCAGCAATCCTTCCACCTCAGCCTTCCAAGTAGCTGGAACTACAGGCGCGTGCTACCACGCCCGGTTAATTTTTTTGATGAGGTCTTGCCAAGTTGCCCAGGCAGGTCTCGAACCTCCGGGTTCACTTACCTCAGCCTCCCAAAGCGCAGGATTACAGGCTGAGCAACCGAGCCCGGCTAACCCCAACTTCTTAACCAAGTCATCTTCGACAAAGCCTCCATCAACAACCACTGGGGAGAGGAGAAAGCTATTCAGTAAATGGTGCTGGGAAAACTGGATAACCACATGCAGAAGATTAAAACAAGACCCCTACCTATCACCATACATAAAAATCAACTCTAAATGAATCAAAGACCTAAAAGTAAAACCTCAAACTATAAGAACCTTAGAAAATGCAGGAGACACCCTTACAGAAATCAGAGTAGGCAACCAATTCCTGATCAAAACCCCAGGTGTCCATGCCATAAGAGATAAGATAGACAAGTGGGCCTCATCAAACTGAAAAGCTTCTGCAATGAAAAAAAAAAAAAAACCATCAAGAGAGCAGAGAGACAGTCTACAGAATGGGAAGAAATATTTGCCAACTGAATATCTGATAAAGGTCTAACACCCAGGATCTACAAGGAACTCAAACACGCCAAAAGGAAAAAAACAGTCCCATTAAAAAGTGAGCAAAAGACATGAACAGACACTTTCCTAAAGAAAA
The DNA here is from genome assembly GCA_027257055.1 of Cephalopachus bancanus. Lineage (NCBI taxonomy): Eukaryota > Metazoa > Chordata > Mammalia > Primates > Tarsiidae > Cephalopachus > Cephalopachus bancanus. The sequence goes on from JAPVLO010000006.1 coordinate 7,772,884, forward strand.
GACACATTAAAAAAGTGCTCAGTTAATCATCAGAGAAATGCAAATCAAAACCACACTGAGCTACCACCTAACCCTAGTAAGAACTGCCATCATTAATAAAACAAACAACAACAAATTCTGGTGAGGAAGCAGAAAAAAAGGAATGTTTCTACATTGCTGGTGAGAATGCAAACTAGTTCAACCTCTGTTGAAAACAGTGTGGCAATTTCTAAAAGAACTAGAAGTTGACCTTCCTTATGACCCAGCAATTCCCCTACTAGGAATATATCCGGAGAAACTCAAATCATTATGCCAAAAAGTTACCTGCACATGCTATTTCACAATAGCAAAAACATGGAACCAACTATGCTGCCCATCAAAACTGGACTGGGTAAAAAAAAGTGATACATATGCATGATGAATATTATACAACCATAAAGAAAGACAAACATTCTGGACTTCGCAGCAACTTGAATGAATTCAGTAATTTATCACAGAAACAAAGAACTGAGTACCACATTTTCTTAACATAAGTGGACGTGAACATTTACGACAATACTATAAGAAAGGGATTGGCAGTAGTGGGATACTGCCAGGATGGTGGGGGGGGGAGCACGTAACATCAAAAAGGGTACCTCATCTCAAACCAGGCAAAGTGGGGACCAAAGGGAGGCCCAAACTCTACCTATACAATGTCCACTTGTATACCTAATACTGAATTGTACCCCATATCTTTAAAATAAAATATTAAAATAATCTTGGCCAGGCTCGGTGGCTCAGCCTGTAATCCCGTGCCTTTGGGAGGCTGAGGTGAGTGGATTGCCTGAGCCCGCGGGTTTGAGACCCGCCTGGGCAGCGAGACCTCATTTCTACAATAAATCAAAAATTAGCTGGGCGTGGTAGCGCGCGCCTGTAATTCCGGTTACTCGGAAGGCTGAGGCGGAAGGATCGCCGGAGCCCAGCAGGTCGAGGATGCGGTGGCCGGAAGCGGCCACTGCACTCCAGTCTGGGGGACAGAGTGAGACTCCAACTCAAAAAAAAAAAAAATTCTTGAATGGTTAGATCAATATTATTTTTTTAAAATGATGCACACTCAGTTATTGTCCTTATTTAAAATTTAATAAATTTTTATCCTTAGGAATTGTATTAAAAATTTATCCTTAGGAATTGTATTTAAAAATAAACTTGTTATTTTTGAAATATTCTTTATTTCACCTTGATCATGACCTTTAAAGTTTTTTTGTTTTTGAAAGTAGAATTTATTGAGAAGACAGAAAAGCTCCCACGGTGGGAGTGGACCTGTGTGGTTGTCCAAGTTTTTTATTTTTATTTATCTATTTATTTTTTGGGCCAGATATCACTCTGTCACCCAGGCTGGAATGCAGTGACACAATCATGGCTCACCACAGCCTTGACCTCCTTCAAAGTTCTATTTGCTCTCCTGACTCCACTCTGTGTAACCTTTTTATTTATTTTCTTTTAGGGTCTACTGCTATTACCACAGATGAGGTCTACACATCTTCCTCTCTCTGTTGACCCTGAACTCCTGGCACATTTATTCTCCAACTCAATCACTAAATTATTTTCCTTCTTTCATTCAAGAAATTACATCAGTCTCACCTTCTCTATGAAACCTTTCCTAACAAACTGAAAGCATATGAAACTTTCATTATTCAACGTTTACTCACCATCACATGAAATAGAATTACTACCAACATTTTATTTAAGGTATTTTTAAAAAATCAACATGAGTAAAATTCTTTATGTTTCTGGTTATTATATTTTTTCTGGGTTATACAGACCGAGAGAATAGCATTACCCTTATTATTCTAGAGCATGGGAATAAAATATCAGATGACCTGGGTTAGAGTCCTAATTTTACTCACAAGCTGGGTATCATTGTGTAAGGTTTCAAAACCAAAAGATAATTAGCAACATGATAAGTTGGGGGCAACCAATCTCGGCTTTGCCTTCTAAGCACTCCACAGTTCTCCACTTGTCTTCTCCCAATTTCCTCACTGAGTCACCTCAAGTCCTCCTGCAAATTTCCCCCTCACCTGCCCCCTCTCTCACCTTCCTCCTTCACTCTCAGCAGATCCCACATCCCGGCCTCTCAGAAGCGAGATCATGGGTGTGAACTACCTCTCTTTCATGAACGCTTATTTATTTATTTATTTGAGTCAGAGTCTCACTCTGTCACCCAGGCTGGAGTGCAGTGGCACACTCATTGTCACTGCAGCCTCGGTGTGCTGGGCTCAGGTGATCCTTCCACTTTAGCCTTCCAAGTAGCTGGAACTACAGGTACACACCACCATGCCTAGCTAATTTTTTATTTATTGTGGAGACAAGTTCTCGTCAAGTTGCCCAGGCAATCCTCTCACCTCGGCCTCCCAAAGTGCTGGGACTACAGGCTTGAGCCACCACACCCGGCAACCCTTACTTCTTAATGGGATCTACCAAGAGTTTCCCACACTTATTTCACCTGACCTCCCCCACCCCCATCCTTTATGCTATAACTCTTACAATTTACATAGAACTGATGTTCATGTGGGAATTTGAGGAAAAGTTGATTTAAAAATGGTTTTGAACCCTCCTCCCTTTTGCCTTGAACCTTTTGGGCACTTATTAAGTCTGTCGCTGTTACCGCTACTATTGTATGAAGAAGACAAGTTTCCAGATGTGTGCCCAGGGAGGTGATCCGAAACAGAGAAATCCCCCTTTAGTCACCTAGATGAAAATTCAGGAATGTATTTCTCTTACAGTAACAATGCAAAAGAATGAGCCAGAACAAAGGGCCATCTGGGACCCAGGTGTCCACATGAACAGCACTTAGCAATGAATCTCAAAGTGAATGGACTGGTGGCCTGAAAACGAAAAAGCTCATCTCAGGGAAAGGCAGAAAATGAAACTGCCAAGTCACAGAGAGCTGGTTCTACTAAAACCAATAAACCTGAGGGTGCCCTAAGAAGCAAATTCTGACCTCTGAATGGGCTTTTTAGGCATCAGCTTAATGTGCCTTGGGCCCAGAATTGTATTTCTGCACAAAACTGAAGGCACGTCCACTCCCCTCCTCCCTCCATCCCAGAAGGAAGCTCAACATTGGCCCAGTCCTACAAAAACATGGCACAGGAAGCCAGGGCAGTGACAGTGAGAATCGATTCATCAAACACTTTGTCTAGCAGCCTGTGCAGATCTAAGGTCCCAAGAGGGCCTTTTCAAGATGATTCTGACTTAGGGGCACCACTGATGGGCTTTCTTCCTTCTCTCTCAGTCTTGTAACCCAGAGCTGACACTTGTTTCTGAGCCTCAGGCCAGGGATCATAATAGCAGCTCTCATTTTTTGAGCTTTGACTATTTACCAGGCCCTGTGCCTGTTTTCTTATGTATAATCTCACTTAACCCTAATAATCAGATTAAGTTTGGTACTATTATTATCCCCATTACGGATGAAGAAACTAAGGCATGGAGAGATGAAGAAACTTGTTTCAAGATTTACACACGGTAGATCTGGATTCAAACTCGGGTATTTTTTTTTTATTGTAGTGTCTTCATTTGTAATCTCTATATTCTACAGTATTTATCAGGACTGGCAAGACCCATTGAATGGGCCCAACTTCTTTTTATAAAATCTAATTTGGTTGAACCCCTAATTTTAATGTGAAAGAATAATGTCTTTTAAAGTCGCAGGCTTCTGTCTCAATTTGACTAATAAAACATTTAAAGCTAATCTTTTACCTGGGGGGCGGGAGAAACCTCTTGGCCTTCAATGGCATTCAAAAGTCTCAGTACGAAGACAAACATGGTAGAATTTCTGCTTGCAAAGAGTATTGAGATACAAGCTTCTTTCTAAATTCCAGGAGATCACTGCATTTAACAATTATTTCTGAAGGAAGACTAAATTATAAGTCTATAAATCAAGGCAGAATGATATATGCTTACCATTATCCAGCTCAATCTATTTATCACTTCCAGGATTTTTAAAAACAGTTTTCAGGAACTTTACATATACTTTATTTATTATGGCCAATGCTCAAAAAATTATTGAGTCGGCAGCAATACGACCAGGTCTCCGGAATGTAGAGGAAGGCATCAGTCTGATTTGGTGCTGAGTAATTGGCAAAAAAGAGGTCCTGGCCCTAATGATCCACCAAAATGGTTGCCTGTTGCTTAAAGGGCAGTTACGGTTCCTTATGGATAAGTTTACTGTTACAAAACCAATAAACAAAGGAAAAATCTGGCTGGGAGAAGCTGCTTTAGAAATATTCAGCCTGAAGAAGTTCTCTCCGCAAGCCACTGGTTAATTGAAAGTGTGATGGGTATTCATCTCAGCAAGATAGCAAATTCTCCTTCACTGACATGGCTGGGAGGCTCATGAAGGACTGATTGGGGGCAGCCTGTTGAATGGACTGGTGGCCTGAAAACGAATACTCCCATACTCACAAAGATGATTCTCCATAGCAGACTTTAAGAAATGGTCAAACTATTTTTTTTCTCACATGAGCAATCAAGGACTGCCAACTGACAATCTAATCAAATCTAGCCCACTAACATGATCATCTGGCAAGGCCAGATCCTGAAAGTTTTAGATAAGGCATATGTTCTGAGTTTGCCAATGTCCCCACCACTCCAAGTCATCTCACACTGAGCTTCACACACCTACATGTCCTGCCTGGCTCCTGAAAACATCTGGGCCCAAGTCAGCAGAATGAACCAATGACCTCTCAAATCCCTTCCAGACTCATGTGTCTATAAAGAAGGGTGGTATGTCTTAACTATCTGTGCAGCATAGAAAGGGGGAAGGTCTAGGCTGAATCTTAATGAGCCATTTCTACAGGTTGGCAAGGGAAACACCATTTGGCACCAAGAAAAGTTTTACCTGGGCTACCACTTTGGGATTCATCAAGCAAGGTATTCTACGCTCTGAGTGACTTAAATTTAAACTGCTAAACATTTCTTTAGTAATAAGATGTTTTTAAACTTGATTTATGTCTTATCAAACATGTATCAACTGCCTCCACTACCATATGCTGTCATGAAAGAAGCAGGAATCTGGTCAGTGTTCCTCAAAGCTCCTAGAACACTACTGAGTGCTCAATAACTATTTTTAGAATGAATATTTGACCAGATAAGAGATGGATGAATCAACAAACACTATAGTCTACATAGGCCCATTCTTACTGTTGGCATTTCACATTTCACCAAAAGGAAAATCCTAAAAATAACTAATAATTTCACTCATCAATTTCAGCTTGATCTTTCTAACTAGCCCAATTAAAGTTAAGTTTCCTCCTACAAAAGCACACTTGCCATCTATTAATTTTTTAAAAACATGGGGGGCGGGGAGTATTAATACTTAGCTTTCAGATTAATTGGGAGGCTAATTGTCTTTCACCACTCTGCTCTTATCTCCTTATCTAGGCATTCATTGAAGAAAGAAATGGAGGTGACCCAAATCTTTCATATCTTCCCAGGACACCTAGAGCAAAGTGCTGAAAACACAGAAGGTAATCAATGAAGGCCTGACATTTAACTGGGGACTAAGTTCCAGCATTGTCCTAAAGGCGTCTGGGGTGAGGTCCTATCTAAGTTTAATTACAAAGGACTTATCTACTGTGCTTACTATTCACACCACTAAACTTGGCAACAATAAGTATCAACACCAGTCTTCTAAATGGCTCTCGAAAGACTTGTTAGAACTACAGTCTTTGAGGAATGTAAGGTCTAGTGATTTCCTCCAAGGTGATTACAGAAAATTCCTGGAAGTCAATTAAAAGAAAAAAAAAGAGTGAGATAAATATTTGAATATGATATGAAGGACAAAGCCAACAAAAGTGCTAGATAGCAATCAAGGTTTAACCAGGCTTCAGCATAGCAGCAAGGAAAGGGGCCAGGCAGGGGAGGACCTGTGGTTGTTCTTAGAGAAGTAATTAGCCACACTACAGCTGCTTTCTCTACCTAGTTCACAGTTCTGTGTTTGCATTTTCCCATTGTCTTTTCATCCGTATTAGTTTCCTGTTATGTATTAGTTTCCTGTTGCGGCTGTAACAAATTATCGCAAATTTAGTGGCTTTAAACCACCTAAATGTATTCTGACAGTTCTGGGTCAGAAATCCACAGTAAGTCTTAGAGGGCTGAAGCCAATGTGTCCACAGGGCTGTACTCCCTCTTTTGACCTTCTTGTCTCCGTCTTATAAAGACCCTGTGATTACAGTAAACTCAGTTGAATAATCCAGGGTCATTCCCCAAATTCAACATTCTTAACTTAATCACATCTGCAAACTTCCTTTTGCCATGTAAATTCACATATTCACAGGTTCTGGGAATTAGGGTATGAACCTGTTTGAGGGGCCATTAGTCAACCTATCCCTTCATCACGGTTTTAAGAAACTACGTCATCAAGTTATCTTAATAAAAGTTCCCTTTCCCCGGAAACATGCTCACGTCCCCACTGCTGCTTCTTAAATCACCTGAGGTTTTGCATGTTGGGTAAAAGGTAGGAAATATGACATATGGCAGGAAGGCACCCATAGTGGGATTTAAGCAGGTAATATAAGAATATTTAGCAGGAGAAAAGAGTAGAGGAATTATAAAGAATGCCAATGTCATGGACTTGGGGGGGTTCCAAGAATCTAACCCTATATGGCATTCAAGAACCTGGGTCCAGCAAGCTCAGAGGCTAACGCCAAAAGTGGTTAGACGAACGCTGAATAAAGACTTTAAAAACCTTTTAGCAAAACCACAACTGTGTTATGGAGGGCGAATGGGGGAATGATGTCCCCCTAACCTCTTTATAAATGGCCCTCCATAAGGAAAAACAGCAGAAAAGGAATCCCAGACTCCCAGAAAAATTACAACCAAACTCTGCAAAGATGACACATGCAATATATCTTACAACAACCTGGCATGCCCACATTTGGTATGTGGATTGGAGGGAGTAGGGATTTCATTTTATTTTTAGGAAAGTCTATGGGTAGAGCATGCTATTCACCTTGAATGAAAGAAATCAGATTTAACCATTCTACGAAAATTCATGAAGCCTTCACCACTTACATGGAAGCCAGTATTATGTTTCGGTGCAGCTACTCAAGGTGAAGAAGCAAATCACCAAGATACCCTAGACCTCCTCCATGCTCCTTAAAGGAAGGGACAGCAAGTGGCTCACAAGTAGCATTTCTTCTGCTTCTCAGAGGCTAGGGTGGGCACTGTCTTCTCTTCCAGGAAATCATTCCTGTTCCTCCCCTCCAGTAGGTTTTCCCGAGAGAATGTTCTCTTCCACAGTATGGAGAGTGAGAACACAGAGGGGGAAAAATAAATGCCATGAGCAGAAAGATCTAGAGTATAGAGCAGAACAGTGTGACCTTGATACGGATACTCGGAGCAGAAACGCGGCAGGCAGGACGGCAGGAGAGCTGTGCTGGCAGCAGTGGGGCTGTAGACTAGACACAGACCGGGGGGCAGGCAGGCCGGGGGCAGGCAGGCCGGGGGCAGGCAGGCCGGGGGCAGGCAGGCCGAGGGCAGGCAAGCCGAGAGCCAGGATGGGCAGCGAGTGTTGCTGAATGCTAGCAACAGCCAGGAGTTGGGTGCTGTGATTCTCATTTAGAATTCGAGTATTTCCAAAAACACTCGCTTGCCGAAACCGACTATATTATCCACTCAGAAAAACTGGTTGTTATTACTGATAATCCTCTATACAACCTAGAGATACAAAGACAAGTAACAGTCTCCTTCCTCATGAAGTGCAGCAATGAGAATATATAACCTCCAAGAAATAAATCTTCTGAGAGAGGATAACCAGCCTAGTCTGCCACTCCCAACTTGGAAAACAGAACACATGCAAAAGACACAAGGAGGGCCAGGCGCAGTGGCTCATGTCTGTAATCCTAGCACTTTGGGAGGCCAAGGTGGGAGTATTGCTTGAGTTCAGGAGTTCGAGACCAGTCTGGGAACATAGCAAGACCTTGTTGCTACAAAAAAAAAAAAAAAAATTAGCCAGGCATGGTCATGTGTGCCTATATTCCCAGCTACTCAGAGGCTGAGGCGAAAGGATCATCTGAGCCCAGGAGGTTGAGGCTGCTGTGAGTTGTAATCCAGAAGTAAGACCCTGACATTAAAAAAAAAGAGGAACAGAGGAATTCACAGAGCTGTCTTGCTGGGGACAAGCAAAGTGCTTTCCATGGTCAGTTTTGCTGGACTGAAGATCAAGATTCATTTAACATGTGGTTAGTTCTATAAAATATCTATAATTTATCTGAGGTAGTTAAATTACTTAATAAGCTTGATGATGAGCAAATTACCTAAGTTTATAGAAACTCTACAAACTGAATCATTCTCAAGCATTCTCTTATTCTTCAAAGAAATATTTTAAGGGTTCTCCAGTAGATATTGCTTATAACAGAAATAGTTTGAATCACAGGAAAATGTAAAAAGAAGTCTGACAGAAGCAAACTTTTCCCTAAGTAAGTCTGCCTATAACCCACCCACTCAGGAGACAGAAAGGGAGTAGGAAAAGGTTACAGGATTAGTGTTAAAATAGTACCATCAGCATATAGTGATTCATCTGTGTGTTTATCTTTGGAAGGCTAAATTAAGTAGAACATTCTGGTAACTTTAAAAAAATTTGAACAGCATTTTTTTCTCTCTTTAAAAACAACAATAAAACAAACTTTACTCTTCTTCATGAAAGCTTTTACTTGATACTAGAACTAATGTTCCCTTGACATTTGGATAAAATTTTTAATTTGCAATTTAAAATGTGGGCACTGAAATAAAATACACAGCATGGAACTTTAAGTGAACATTAGTTTATCAAGGCCCGTCTTATAGCTTGCTCTGTGAAAGTCTGAATTAAAAAGATGTTAGCTCATCAGTCACTTGAGTCTGGAAACATTTAAATAATTAAGTTCCAAACCCAGTCAGCACCATAGAATGTTCATGACCCTGGAGATGTCCGAGGCCTTGTCTGCTCTGCTTCAATAGTTGAAAACTCCCTCGGAGCCAAGTAAATGTGGCCCAAAGCCCTGCATTTTAGAGTAATGCCAGAAATTAAGTTACCTTTGCTTTTAAAAGCTAGAAAATCAGAAGTCTATCACCTACACTTTCTCCTTTACCTAATTAGCCTTTTGTGTGCCATTTGACATACTTACCTTGGTTCATATATATTTCAGTGCCCATCATCCGACTGGACATATTAATAAGCGGCACCATTCTTTGTCCATCTGTATTTTGCCTTCAAATGCGTCACACCTTTTGAAGGTTTCTAAATCTGTTCTTACTATAAGAATCTAAAATTGTCTCACTTCTAAAACCTGGTTAGAAAATGTAACAGAAAAAGACTGATTTTAGGGAGCTGTATGTTATTCATAAAATCATTATGTAACAGTCTTCATTTCAGAACTCTTCTTTCAGCTGATGTGTTTATACAAAGGAGCTCTGCTAAAACAAGCTGATTAGAAGAAGAGGGCCCCTATGATGTCAAACATCCCCACAGACCTGATTCACCCCATCTGAAAGCATCAGCAGCCAGCAATTCTGACCTGGTTAATGAGAGCAAAACAGGGCCAAGTGCTCTGTGGCAGTTCCAACCCAGTCTCTGTGGCTCAGACTTTTGGCTCGAGACCCACTGATGGCAAGCTCTAAAGAAAGCCCATGTGCCAGCCGGCTTGGCCTAGGCTAAGGTCAGCACTGAGGCAGAAGCCCAGGCTTGCTCCCTGGACCACAATTCAATCAGGGCCTTTTCCTCCTTCACTTCCCCTCGGGGAGCAGTGACACCCATTTGTCATTTAGAAGAGAATGAGGGATACTCAAACTATTCAATCCTGTGTATTGTTTCCTTATTCCACCAGAATATTTTCATTGGTTCTAAACACATGTAGTTAAACTTTCCAGCCTGGGCAACATAGTGAGACCATGCATCTACAAAAAAACAAAAACAAAACAACTGGGCGTGGTGGTTCACACCTGTAGTCCTAGCTACTCAGCAACCTGAGGCAAGAGGATGGCTTAAGCCCAAGAAGTCAAGGCTGCAGTGAGCTGTGATCATCCACACTACTGCACTCCAGCCCGGGTGACAGAGTGAGACACTGTCTACAAACAAACAAACAAACAAACAAACAAACAAGCAAAACCAAGTAGCTAACCTTGAATGGCTTTTCAGGTGAATAGCTGTCAAGAATTTTATTGTAGAAATTTATGTCATCAACACTCAGTGAGCACCAACATAAGCCAGGCATAGAGCAGAGCAACAGGGACTCAGCAGTGAACAAGATGCTGCTCTGAGAAGTTACAGTGGGGCAGAGGGTTAATTCAAATGCAGTGTCAATGGTTTCCATTTCTAGTAGAGGTTGACTGTCTCCTATCTGAAACATCTGTGACCAGAAGTGTTTTAGATATTGGACTTTTTCCAGATGTTGGAATATCTTTATATACTTAATGAGATAATTTGGGGAAGGGATCCAAGTGTAAACACAAAACGCATTTATGTTTCATATATACCTTGCACATATAGACTGGAGGTAATTTTATCCAGTAGTGTTAATATTTTGTACATATAACAAGGTTTGTGGATGTTGAACTGTCAAAAAGCAAAGATGTCACTATCTCAAGTCAGTGCTCAAAACGTTTGATTTTTGCTGAGTGTGGTGGCTCATGCCTGTAATCTCAGCACTTTGGGAGGCCGAGGCCAGCAGGTTGCTTGAGCCCAGGAATTTGAGACCAGCCTGGGCAATGCAGTAAGCCCTCTTCTCAACAAAAAAATTAAAAAATTAGCCAGGTGTGGTGGTGCACGCCTGTAGTCCCAACAACTTGGGAGGCTTAGGTGGAAGGATCACTTGAGCCCAGGAGATCAAGGTTGTGGCGAGCCAGGATTGTGCCACTGTGTTCTAGCCTGGGTGACAGAGTAAGACACTGACTCAAAAAAAAAAAAATGGTTTCAGATTCTGGAGCATTTCAATTTCTGATTTTTGGATAAGGGATGCTCAACCTGTAACACAAATAAAACAGACAAGTGGAATATCCTTTTAAAAAGCTAGTACTCCTTAGAACTTCTAGTCAACAGTAGGGAGAGCAGAGGAAAAGTCTGCATTAGAAATACTGTCAAGCCGGGCTCGGTGGCTCAGCCTGTAATCCCGCGCCTTTGGGAGGCTGAGGTGAGTGGATTGCCTGAGCCCGCGGGTTCGAGACCCGCCTGGGCAGCGAGACCTCATCTCTACAATAAATCAAAAAAATCAGCTGGGCATGATAGCGTATGCCTGTAATTCCGGCTACTCGGAAGGCTGAGGCGGAAGGATTGCCGGAGCCCAGCAGGTCGAGGCTGCAGTGGCCGGAAGCGGCCACTGCACTCCAGTCTGGGCGACCGAGTGAGACTCCAACTCAAAAAAACAACAACAACAAAAGAAATACTGTCTACTGTCCAACAGAAGAGCATGGAAAATGGCTGTCATTAGACTAGAACCTGTGCATCGCTTTTGCCTTTTTGAAGCGAGCTTATGTAGGAGAAAGTATCCAGCACAGTGCCTCACATGTTTATTATTTCATTTCCCTATAAATTCCTCAAGGGCATTCAGTACTTGAATAAATCAATGATTTTGCAAAAATTTAATCAGATAACATAGGAATCATTGTACAAACATTTAAGTGATCGACATTTATAAGAGCTTATGAGCTCTGAATGTAAACAAGTCTATGAAGGGCTTCTGTAGATACAAATAGGCTTTACTTCAATTGCCTAACCCAAGTTTCTATCCACTTTGTTTTTACAAAAGAATACCCGTTGAAGGTATGAAAAGAATGTGTACATTTAATCTAAAAATAAACTTGCTGTGCTGTTAATGCTGAGCTGAGAGTCTCTCCTGTAATTATTTGAAGCAGGAATGATGAAGATATGTCAATAATCTCTGAGAAATTTAGATATTACTTCTCAATCACTCTGCTCATCTTTCTGGTTTCCACTGAGATGCCATTTTTTTCTAGAAAGCCTTCCCTAGCCTTCCAAGACCAGTTAGACACCCCTTTTGTTTCTTTCTTGAGATCGTATTCTTCCATGGTCTGAACTCTTACCATATGTTACAGCAACTGCCTGGTCACAGCTTTGCATTCCCTCAAGATTTCCTGAGAGGACAGGGTCATAATTTGCTTTGACTTTCCAGCATCTAACACATTTCTGATGCCTGGTAGGAGTTTAATAAATTTATAATATATGAGATACAATTTCTCCTTTCAGATATATAACAGTCTCATGAACTGGGGAGTCTTCACAATACAGTAAGTCCCCTCCATACAAACCTTCAAGTTATGAACATTAAAGGCATGAGTTTTTTATGTATTATTTTATATATTATTTCTCTCCACCAGGTATCAGGATAGCCTGTTAAATACATATAGTACTGCAGAGCCAATTGTGTTAGTTGGGTACCTAGGCTAACTGTTGGATTTAAAACAAGTAGGACTTACAAATGCGCTCTCAGAACGGAACTCGTTCATATGTTGGGGACTTCTTGCAGTTAACTTGTGTAATATGAGGGGTACCCAAAAAACCTGGAATTATTTTCTGGAGGGCGGGTCCCTTGTGGTGTAGGCTTCCCCCTGCTAGGTAAGTATTGGCATCAGTGTGCCAGCAAGCATTGTGATGAGAGGCTATGTTCAGCTTCAGTGAATTTTTTTCTTTTTTTTTTGGAGATTCTTTCAAGGCATTTGCCCATTTTATGGTGGGTGATTGACAAGCACACCTGCCCACACCGTGCTGAGTGTTCAGCAGTTTTTGACTAAAAATGGCATGATCTCCATGTGCCACCCTCCCTCTTCACGTCGTCTCACCCTGAGAGACTTTCTTCTTGTTTCTCTAGATGAAAAAAGTCCTAAAAGGGAAACATTTTGCCGATATGGAAGAGGTGAAACAAAAAATGGCAGAAGCACTAAAAGGCATCAAAATTGACAAGTTCAAAAACTGTTTTGAGCAGTGAAAAAAGCATCTCAATCGTAGTATTGCATCAAAATGGAGAGCACTTTGAAGGTGACTGAAGTTTAAACATGTAAGAATAAATACAAAATTTTTTATAAATAAATTTTGGGGTTTTTTGGGGTCCCCCTTGTATAGACAATAACTTAGGAATGAATAATGGATACATTATAAAGATGGCAAGGAGGCTTTATAGATGAGTTGGACAAACAGGGGGAGGGAAATTACCAGGCTAATGCAAACAGCAAAAATGGATAATCAAAAAGAGGATGGGCTGGGCACGATGACTCACGCCTGTAACCACAGCACTTTGGGAGGTTGAGTCCAGAAGTTCAAGACCAGCCTAGGCAACACAGCAAGACCTCATCTCTAAAATAACAATAATAAATACAAACTGTAAAAGAGATTTTTTAAAAAGAGAATGAGTGGCCAATTCCAGGGATTGGCCCATATGGAATATTAGTCTATGTGAATAGCGCCCCCTAGAGCACAAATCCAATGTGGATGGTGCATTCTGGAGTTAGAATTTTATAATGGTTATGGATGGAAAAATCTGTTAATTTGGAATTTCCTAATGCTTAACTTTCCCTGTAGTTGGGTAAAGTTCTAGAGAACTTACTAAGTAATAGGGAATAAGGGGAGGATTTGAATGAGGAAGATGGTTTGTCTTACTGTGGGTGTTAACCAAGCCTACCTGTAATATTTGTGTGGATTGGGGCAAGTGTACAAATGGAAGCCCTCATTAGACATATTTCATATGTCTAAATATATATATATATATTTATTTTATTTTATTTTTTTGAGTCTGAGTCTCACTCTGTCGCCCAGACTGGAGTGCAGTGGCTGCTCCCGGCCACCGCAGCCTCGACCCGCTGGCCTCCAGAGATCCTTCCGCCTCAGCCTTCCAAGTAGCCGGAACTACAGGCGCGCGCTACCATGCCCGGCTAATTTTTGATTTATTGTAGCGATGAGGTCTCGCCAAGTTGCCGAGGCGGGTCTCGAACCCGCGGGCTCAGGCAATCCACTGACCTCAGCCTCCCAAAGGCGCGGGATTACAGGCTGAGCCACCAAGTCCGGCTTGTCTAAATATTTTAAAGTGATAAGTCAAGCTAACAAACTGTTAATTACAATTTGCTCTATCCTCCAACCAAAACAAATATACCAGCCGGGCTCGGTGGCTCAGCCTGAAATCCCGTGCCTTTGGGAGGCTGAGGTGAATGGATTGCCTGAGCCCGCGGGTTCGAGATCCGCCTGGGCAGCGAGACCTCATCTCTACAATAAATCAAAAAATCAGCCAGGTGTGGTAGCGCATGCCTGTAATTCCAGCTACTTGGTAGGCTGAGGCGGAAGGATCGCCGGAGCCCAGCAGGTCGAGGCTGCGGTGGCCGGGAGCGGCCACTGCACTCCAGTCTGGGCGACAGAGTAAGACTCCAACTCAAAAACAAAAAACAAACAAACAAAAAAACCAAATATACCTCCATAATGGCCTGGAACATGGTGACACAGAGAGGTTGGCCTCCAGCCTGAGCCTTCCCCTTCTCTGTCCACCCCCATGTCTGTCCTGCTCTGTGAGAGTCTGTGTGTGCCTCTTATCTCCACAGATGTGCTTTCTTTCCACACACCCCACAAACAGCCACCCCCAGGATACCCCTCAGGTGCAGAGGTACAAATACCAGAAGTACAATATGCCTTCCACTTCATAAAGGTGGACCTAGGGAAGCAGCTCAGGAGACCCTGGGAGTAAGCAAATTCCCAGTTTGCAGCAGGAATTCTAGGACCCTACAGAACAAGGCATGGCATAAAAAAGGGGGTCCAGGCTCTAGAAGGGCCCACATTCCCTGCCCTGAAAGAGATGGGCAACCGGAGAAGGCCAAGGTGGGGCCCAGAGCAGAGGGGCCCCTTGTGCCTGGGTCTACAGGTGGCCCTAGGATCATGATCAATCTCCACTGGCATCCTATGACAAGGTCTCAATCTCATTTTGTTTTTGCTGGTCTTAGGCAAAAAGTTCATGGAGGTCACTGCTGTGTCATGTCTCCTTCCTGAGTTCACAGCCTCCTCAGGTCTGTGGCCTCTCTGGGCATGTGCACACTGTCCTTGGGTTCTTGAGAACATTCTGCTGCTCTCACAAAAGTCCAGGCTGGGAAAAGAACACCAGCGCCCTCCTGGTCTCACAAGCACATTCTGTTCCTGCACCAAGCTGTGGGGCAGGGAACTTGATGACACTCTCGGCCACCTGGCTAGAACATCTAGAGATAAAAAGACATTTCTCTTTCTTTCTCAACATGCTTCATACAGGGTCATTCCAGAGTGTCCTAAATGTATCTGGGATTATCTACCTCCACACTTATCCCCAAAGAATTATTCTGAATCTTTTATCTTATGCTAGGCCTAGGCTTCTAAAACTCAAAAGTCAGAAGCTGACATCACTGCTCTCCACCTTTTCCTAAGGAAATGAATGCAGAATGTCCCAGCCATCTATGCAAAAGGAAGTATTACAAGACACACACACACAAATATCTGTTAATATTTCAAAATATTATCTCAAACACTTAGGTTAAATTCTCTGTTGTTTTTTTTTTTCTTTTTCAGCCTTTATCACTTCTTCCAAGAAAATTCTCTTAAGAAGGGCTTTCCTTCTTATACAAATACAATTACACTTGGCCCATTGTCAGTAGGATAGAAATGTTGAGTTTTTCTGGTAATGGGTATGGATTGACTCAGCTTCATTTATGGTCTTAGCCAATCCACCTAGTGACAAGTAACATGCACTGGTAAAACTGCCATCCAGGGATGACAGACAGGCTGAGGCCACACAACAGGGCAAAACTGATCTAGCCATAGAGCCATAGGAAGACATCATTCAACTGAAGACATCATTCAACTGAAGGGTCTAGTGACCTGAATTTCTGTTTACCACAGAAACCTCAGCTAATAAGACATAAGGCATTTTCTTTCTTTCTTCGATTTCCAGATTTAACATAAAAGACAGCTTTTTATTTTAAATACATTGTTGGGTTAGGTTACATTTTCTTTAGAGATTTTCCATCTACTTTTATAATTGAGATCAGTGTGTTATCTTCCCTTCTTATACTATTGTTGTTGGGTTCTAGAATTAGCTGGGATGTGTTACTTCGTTTTCTGTCATATGAAATACTTTGGATAAGATTAGTGTTATGAGCTGAACTGTGCCCCACCCCCAAAATTAATGTGTTGAAGCCTTGACCTCCAGTACCTTAAAATGTGACTGCATTTGGAGATAAGGCTTTTAAAAGACATAATCAGGTTAACATGGGGCTGTTGGGGTAAGCCCCAATCCAATCTGACTGTTGTCTTTACAAAAAGAGGAAATTTAAACATCCCATAGATAGATGACAGACAGACAGATTGATGGAAAGTCATAAACTGCTGTAGTGATATTTAAACCTAAAAAGTACACTGAATGGTGTTCACTTGGTGTTTTCTTCTTTTCTCTTTTTCAATAACACCCACTTGTGATCGCAAATGCCTATTTACCACGCAAGCCACAAAGCTATAATCAGCTTTCTAACACTAATTTTATATTAAGTCGTGTAAATACCATGGGGTAGGTGAAATGCTATGTTCCTCTTGATGGCTGTCTTAAAATAACAGACTCAAGTAGCCGCTGGCTGACAGTCATTTGTTCCAAAAGTACATATGAAGTCATTGACTGGCATTCTTCTCTGAACAATTCCAGAAGCTCATTAGGCCTTGCATGAAACACTGCTGTTTTTATGAATGTGGGTCCTTTGGCTTCATGGTGGTGAGTTCCTAAAAGTCATCTGAAGCACAGGAAACATTCTAAAGAATGTAAGACCAAATACAGGAAAAATACCAAAGTAAAAAAAAATTTTTTGAGTCAAGGGTCTCACTTTGTTGCCCAGACTGGAGTGCAGTGGCACAACCATGGCTCACCACAGCCTCAACCTCCTGGTCATCCTTCCGCCTCAGCCTCCTGGGTAGCTGGGTCTATAGGCTCATATCACCATGCCTGGTTCATTTTTTGAAAAATCAGTTTTATAAAAAGAACTAGGTGAAGTGGGGACCAAAGTGAGGTCCAAACTTTACCTACACAATGACTATTTGTATACCTAACCCTGAATCGTACCCCACATCTTTAAAAAAAAGAAAGACCTATAGATTTTAATGAATGTAAGACCACTCAAAATTCCAATTCTTATGTAAATCTAATTTGTTTTCAAATGTACATTTTATTTAATCACTATATATTGGCAAACTAATCAGTTTAAAACTCTGCTACCATGAACTTTTAAAATTTCAAGTTTTAGTAACTATAATATTCTGTAATAAGCTCAACCTGGGCGTGATTATTTTTAAATACATTGTTGGGTTAGGTTACATTTTCTTTAGAAATTTTCCATCTACTTTTACGATTGAGATCAGTTTGTCGTTTTCCCTTCTCCTACTATACGTGTCTGATTCTAGAATTAACCAGGATGTGTTTCATCATTTTCTGTAATATGAAATAGTTTGGATAAGATTAATGATATGGGCTGAAATGTGTCCCCCTAAAATTCATGTGTAGAAGCCCTGACCTCCAGGACTTCAAAATGTGACTGCATAGGAGACAGGGCTTTTAAAAGAGATGATCAGGTTAACATGAGATTGTTGGAGTGGGCCCCAATCCAATCTGACTGGTGTCCTCACAGAAAGAGGAAATTTCGACACAGAGGCACCCAGAAATGGAAGCAAGAAGGAAAGACCACCCCAGGACAGAAGAAGGCAGTCATATACAAACCAAGGAAAGACATTTCAGAAGAAAGTTTTTCTGCCGACACCTTGAACTTGAACTGCCAGTCTCCAGAACAGGGAGAAAACAGATTTCTGTTATTTAAGCCACCCAGTCTGTAGTATTTTGTTATGGCACCCCTAGCAAACAAGTACAATTAGAATGACTTGTTCCTTGTATGCTGGGTTGAACTCATTAGCAAAATCTTCAGAGTCTAGTGAAATATTTTGATCACTGGCTCAAATTAATGAACGGTTATAGGACTTTTCGATTATTTATTTCTTTTTGAGCCAGCTTTGGTGAGTTAAAATTTTTAGGGACCTGTTATCTGTTTTCAAGCTTATAGATATAAAATTCCAATTGTTTGTAATATCCTTCTGCTATCTCTTTTCAACTCTGCAACCTCTACTCTTGTGTGTCTTTTTTCATTTCTAATATTGTTTACTTGTTCCTTTCTTCTCTCTCATGGATATTCCTAGGTGTGTCATTTTTATTAGTCTTTTCATAGAATCAATTTTGGCTTTGTTGGTTCTCTTTTTTTTTTTTTTCTGTTTCATGAATTCTTACATTTGTCTTTATTATTTCCTTCCTTCTGCTTTCTTTGGGTAGATTCTGAGAAAGCCTGAAGACCAACTGAGCCTCTAGTGTAAATTAGGGGTTTTCAAACTCTGCTCTGCAAGAACCTCATGATACTTTTTGGTGATATCTCAGAGGTTCCTGTGAAGATCACTCATGCTCACGGAGAAAGTTCAGATGTTTTCATCAAAGCAGTTCTACTTTGATCAGTTTTACTTGTAGGGTTTCCATAAAGTTGAAGAAAAAATGGTTTCCGTTTTCTAAAAATAAAACATTTTCAAAAATGTGAAGACCACTGAACAACTGGGCCAATGAAGCCTATATCTCCCATATCATATCTTTCAGTATTGTGGATACAAATATTCTATTGACAATGTGGTAAGTTTCTAAGGACCAATTTATAGTGAGGGAAATCTTTCCACATTTGTCAGTGACTGAATCCTTCTAAACTGGGATCCTGTAATTCTAGCTACTTATATAAATAAAATCAATGATCTTAAGTATAAAAAGGCTTTAGAAGATCTTTCCCTGCCAGTAATATTTAGAATTTGTGCTGAGTATCAGACTGATTTATTGCTCTGAATAGCCCTTCAGGTAGAGTTCTTGTGGGATGGATGACAGAATAGTGAGTCTCAATTTCAAAACAGGCAGTTTTCTTTCTCTCCAATATCTCATTAGTTGGCTGTCTACGTCCACAAAAAGTACCCCAGCTTTTTTCTCAACAAACTCCAGACTTCACCTTGTCATCTAATCTCTCATGGGGAGCTAACAGGCTTTTGGCACAACTGAGAGATAAGTTACAAATAACATCACATTACATTTGTTAATATAAAACTTTGGACATCATTAGTTGATATAATATCAGCCTTTGATCCCATGGACAGAAATCATTTGTGGATTTATCTACATGATTTCACATAGATGCTCTATAAATATTTCTTGAATGTTGGTATCATACTTCACTGCCAAAAATTAAGGCGTGATGGTTTCTTAGAAAAATAAAATAAAAACTTAAATGCTATAGAACAGGACTGAGCATTAGCTGCAAACTTCTTTCTTCCTCTCCACCCTCCCTTTTTTTTACACTTGCAGCCAAGTAATTTGATTTAACATTTAGAATAATTATCATGTCTTTCCACCATGGAAAATAGATGATTGTCTGTCTTCATGCAGTTGATGTGGATCAGGAGAAGTAATTAGCTGAACTTGCTAGCTAATTACTATAAGAAAACAAAAAAGACTCAACAATAACAAAAAAATCTCACTTGCTGAGATAAAAACTTCTCTTCCATTTAATATAATACAGAAGGCCATGGTCTCATCCAAACACATGATAATGTGCTTCCAAGGTTTATGGTTTGTTTCAAAGAAGAAGAGAATTTGTCCCTGCCATGAAGTGCTAGCGGCCCCAGCTTAAAATCCCCTGTTGCTGGGCTTAGCCACTTCACGTGTAAACATTTATTCCCCAGTCAAATTTAATTTGAAACAGAAATTACCTAAGAAGTCTCATTCTTCCACATCATTTTGAGGGGCTTGAGGGACAAAATCACTCATATGGTTCATTTATTCAAAAATGTTTTTTGAGCATCTGTCAGGTGCCACACCAGGTGACAAGCTAGGGAAAAGACCCACCTTCACAGAGCTTACTTTCTTCCTGGTTTGTCTTTTTCAGAACATGGAATCCCAAGATGCCATCAGACTCCCTTCTTTGAGTTGCAGGGCCCCCAGTGTATCCTGCTTGGTATGAAGCACCAGCGACTCTGTTTCTGAATCCAGTTTCCCTCTCCTAAAGCCCTAGATTAACAGGGAACCTGATCTCCTAGTTCCAGTGTGTTGTCCTTGTCCCGCCTGGTATCCCAGTTTCTACTTTCAACTTTTTGCCTTGTCTAAATCATTCTTCTTCTTTTTCTCCTTCTCCTCGTCCTCCTCCTCATTTTTCTGCTTCTTCTGCTTTTCCTCCTTCTCCTTTTCCTTTTTCTTCTCCTTTTTGATTTGGAGTCTCACTCTGTTGCCCAGGCTGGAGTGCAGTGGCATGATCACAGATCACCATAGCCTTGACCTCCCGGGCTCAGGCAATCCTTCTGCTTCAGACTCTCGAGTGGCTGGGACTATAGGCATGTGCCACCACGCCCGTTAATTTCTTGATTTCTTGTGGAGACGAGGTCTTGCTATATTGCCTAGGCTGGCCAACATCTTCTTTTACCCAAATTCCCCTTCTCTGTTCTCCGTCTGCATCATGGTGCAGATGTGATCTCCAGCCAGCAGGGCCCCCACTCTCAGTCCCTGCAGCCTATTCTACTCTTCCACTGGTTCCCTTCAGGGTGCAGGCCTACTGCCTCCCCAGTCCTGCCCGTCGACAATTCCATCATTGCTGATTAAACAGTCATGTGTGCCCCCACTTCAGTTTGACAGGCAAGACTATAGAACTGGGGCTTTTCGAAAATCTGGGCAAGACAAATCAGGCTCTTATGTTTAGAGAATAATGTCTGCATC
This sequence comes from Cephalopachus bancanus, assembly GCA_027257055.1. NCBI lineage: Eukaryota > Metazoa > Chordata > Mammalia > Primates > Tarsiidae > Cephalopachus > Cephalopachus bancanus. The sequence continues at coordinate 7,793,652 of JAPVLO010000006.1, forward strand.
AGGGAGAGTCTCCTCTCCCTGCCCCTAGACTCACGTTCTCTTCCCTGATGCCTGAGTCCCGGTCTTTAGAACCTGCCCATAACTTGGGTCCCAAAGAAGGAAACTTTCTACCCCACCTCAGCCACTCCTTCTAACCCTACACTTGTCCCTCCCCGTGAGAGCATTGGCTAATATAATAACCAGAGTCTGACAGTCACAAGGCCAAGTTTAGCGAGTGAAGAGGTCGCTGTACTGAGAGACAATACACATTTGCTTATGTCTTACAAACAAGTGGGAGAAACTGATCAACGTGTGTTGAATGATTACATCAAATCCCATGCATGGTTTGGACCTCGTGAGGTCTTCCAGGTTGGGGACTTTACCTGGGGTTCTTCAGGGAATGCCTTCAAGTAAGGGCAGTCCATTTGGGTGCCACAACTAGATGTAATGTGATGCCTTATGGGAATCAGGTGCCATTTTTTTCATTCTTTCTTCCTCCAAAACTGAAGCTACCTGACCTCTCCAAGAATGTTCAGTCCTCTGAGTAGCTGGGGCCAATCCTGTCTGCAGAGTGGAGGCATCCAGGATGCCTTGTCTAACACTCAGAGGCGCAACATAAAGTCCGTTTCCCATTGATCTCTGTTCTCATTTGAGTCTCCCGTTTTCTGGTCCCAGTCCACGGGGGTGGGGTCAGGGTTCTCAAAAATGTGACCACGACCCCAGTTAACAACTTTAGTAAGATGCAAGGTAAAAAATATTGTCTCTCATGGGTGATGGGTCAGGCACGGCACAGCGGTGGGAAATCCTGCTACAGGAGGTATTCAGAGCTCACAGGCAGGTAGTGATACAGGCAACTTCAAGAGGAGAGACAGCCAGTGGATAAAAGAGCCTCTATTATTTTTTTGGTTTTTTTTGTGTGTTTTTTTTTTTTTTTGAGTTGGAGTCTCACTCTGTCGCCCAGACTGGAGTGCAGTGGCCACTCCCGGCCACCGCAGCCTCGACCTGCTGGGCTCCGGCGATCCTTCCGCCTCAGCCTTCCGAGTAGCAGGAATTACAGGCGCGCGCTACCACGCCCGGCTGATTTTTTGATTTATTGTAGAGATGAGGTCTTGCTGCCCAGGCGGGTCTCGAACCCGTGGGCTCAGGCAATCCACTCACCTCAGCCTCCCAAAGGCGCAGGATTACAGGCTGAGCCACCGAGCCCAGCTGAAAGAGCCTCTTATAATGGCAAAAATGTATGATATTTAGGCTAGGCATAGTGACTCACGCCTGTAATCCCAGCACTTTGGGAGGCTAAGGCAGGAGGACTGCTTGAGCCCAAGCATTCTAAAGCAGCCTGGGCAGCATAGCAAAACTTTGTCTCTACCAAAAAAAAAAAAAAAAAACATTAGCCCGGCATGGTGGTGCATAACTGTAGTTCCAGCTCCTTGGGAGGCTGAGGTGGAAGGATTGCGTGAGCCCAGAAGGTCGAGGCTGCCATGAGCCATGATTGTTGTGATCTACCACTGCACTCCAGCTTGGGCAACAGAGTGAAATCCTCAACCAAAAAAATAAAATAAAATAAAGGAATATCCTGGGTGCCAGGCATAGCACTAGGCAGAGAAGAAACAGTGATCAATAAGACACAGTTCCTGCCCTCTAGAGCCCTGGAATCCTGCAGATTCTCCTTTGACTGAACTCTGGTTACTCGAGGTCCTGCTCTGGGTAGGATGCGAGACACCTATTTCAGCTGTTCAGTTCAGATCGTTTTCGAACAATAACTCAATTGATCAACCCAGGATTGTTTTGAATCTAAAATGTGGTAAGCACATATATTTCCGGACTAATGTCCAAAGTCTTTGGATGGTTAATGGGCACAATCAAGCTACCAGTTCTGGGAAATCTAGAGAAGTCGGCAGGCCATGTCTACAATTGTCTACAATATCTGCTTTGTCCCTCACCCTTGCCATTTTGACACGTTGACTTCCAACCAAGATGAAGGCGCCCTGCCATTCTGTTGCCACACAAGTCTGTGGTATCCGTATTCCACAGGCCTCTTTTCACACGTTCTTGCCAGCTTCCCCGCTTTTGTGGTTAAGCAAAGTACAAACATTTCATTGTGTCACTCAGCACTTTAGGATAAACCTAGAGAGGGGAAACCAACTTTCTACCGACCACAAAAGTAGGAAAGGATTGTGTTTTCACTGTTGACAGTTCCGTGCAGATGACAACCCGGGGACTGCTGTAATCATCCCCGGATGGTATGACAAGAGACTCCATTCACTAAATCACTGTTTAGGAAGAAGGATTCAATCTTCTGGACTCACAGAGATGGAAGGATTGTGGAGGGGGAGAGATGGTCTTCATGGCTACTATGCGTCATAGGGAATTCACTGATACCTAAGTGGCCCATATCCTGGCCATTGCAGAAGAATAGTTGCCACATAATCACATTTGAAGACAGGAATAGAAATTTAACAAACTTCTAAATTCTCTGGGAAGTCTTCATATCCAAAATAGAAAGACTCAGTATGGTGTTTCTAATTAAAGTACATGAATGTTGACTGCATGTTTTGAGTGCTTCGGAGTTTGAAATTAAATTCTATTTGTGAAAGCTATTATTTAAATATTTTTATGCTTAAATTCTCTGTAAGCCTTTTCTCTTTCAATACAGCTGAATCCTTCAACAAAATCTTGGCAAGGCCGTCAATTTTCCTATGCCCTTTCTGCTGCTGCCAAATATATCAAATACCTATTTAAACAGAATGCTTGGAGAATGAAATATTTTTGTTTAGCTAAATAATTTGGAGAACTGAACGCTGCCATATTTAAAAAGCAGTTTTTTATTTTGCACTTATCCTTCAATATTATATTGTAAGCAAATTTCCAGGTCATTAAAACTGTTCACAAATATGAATAACACACTACAGTTTCTATCATTTACTTATTCATTGCCCTGTGCTTGGATATAAAAGTTGTTTCCAAGTTTTTTTTAACTATTATAAGTAACATTCTGATGAATGTCATCATAAATCCATATTTGATCATTATTTTTAAAGAAGCTGCAGGAATAAAATTGCTAAATAAAAGAGAAAGTTTGAAAGATTTTTGACAAAACAACCAAATTGTTTCCAAGTACCCGTGATTGGGTCAAATTATCTGCTTCCTTTCTTCCTGGTAGCCCTTGTCTGTATCTGACAATTTGAAGTCTTATTTTCTGTTATCTTATTTTGATTCCCTCTTTTCATCTTGTTTCCCTGTAATTTTGGTTTGTGAGCTTATGTTTGGTTGAACAATGTGTGAGACTGACCTAAAAAACCCAGGCTGAGATTCCATTTCCAGAAAAGATTTGCTCTGGATTATGCTGGGTACCCCAGGATGCTCCAACCTGGAACTACTTTCAGTTATTAGTTTAGCTTGACTGTTACAGATCTAAACAGGTAGCATAAATTCTAGTCCCAAACCTGCATGAGGGTGAGATTACGGTTACACATTTTTATAGGAAGTATTTTTCCATCCACAACCTAGGAAGAAACACATATATTTCCCTGTCTCCCTTTTGTTTTGAGTTAGAGTCTCACTCTGTCATCCAGGCTGGAGTGCAGTAGCATGCTCATGGCTACCACAGCCTGCTGAACTCAGGCAATCCTTCTGCCTCAACCTTCCAAGTAGCTGGGATGACAGGCATGCACCACCATGCTTAGCTAATTTTTTTTATTTATTGTAGAGATGAAGTCTCACCATACTCCTGGGCTCAGACAATCCTCTCACCTCAGCCTCCCAAAGTGCTGGATTATAGCTGTGAGTCACTGTGCTGGGCTCCTGTCTCCCTTTAATGACAATTTTTTTCTTGGGTTTCCCTTTTATTTTATTTTATTTTATTTAGTTTTTTGAATTGGAATTTCACGCTGTTGCCCAGGGTGGACTGCAGTGGCACACTCATGGTCACCCCAGCATCGACCTGCTGGCCTCCAGTGATCCTTCTGTCTCAGCCTTTCAAGTAGCCAGAACTACAGGCATGAGAGCTACCATGCCCAGCTAATTTTTCATTTATTGTAGAGATGAGGTCTCTCTCACCAAGTTGCCCGGTCTGGTCTCGAACCCGTGTTCTGAGGCAATCCATTTGCCTCAGCCTTCCAAAGTGCTGGGATTACAGGCTTAGTCACCAAGCCTAGCCTAGGGTTTCCCTTTTATTAAGGGTTCAACTTTTTGACCAGGGTTTCAGTGACACACTTTATGCCTTAAGACCCAAGGCTTTGGTGCCAATGCCTAGGATTCTACCTTTTGCCAACCTCATGTGGAACTGCAAAGACAGACTGGGATCCTCTAAGTCTTGGTCAAGGTGAGGATGACTTGACACAGTCACTTTCATACCTTCAGGTCAATTAGAGACATCTACAGAGTCTATGCCATAGTCAACAGAGCAAAATCAAGAACTCAGCAGAAGTTCTAGAATGCTGATACAAGCCCTGAGGCTCGCTGTGGCTTCAATGCCTGCCTATCAACTCTGCTGTACAACACCCTCTGGTTTGGGCCCTGAGGGACTTTCCACACTTCTTTGAAATTTCAGCTACACATTTAAAGGGATGTATCTATTTCTGACCCTCTAATTTGTAGATGTTCTGTAACGGAAGTCTTTTTTTTTTTAGGATAGCTAGTCCGCTGTATTGCCAGAAGTGGTCCCTTCTGTGACCTCCAGCCTTCCTGTCCCTCTCCCTCCCCCACCAGAAGTTCTAGCACCCAGCTCAGTTTTACCTCCACACCACATGCCCGCATCATTCTGGGTCACTTCAGCAACTCTGTGAGTGATCCACCAGACACTTTAGCCTTTCCGTTATTTGAATTTCTTGCCTTGAGTGACCCGTATCTTCACAGTCCTTCAGCCATCCTCACTCTGGGCGCCTGGATCAAGCAACCCTCTTCTAATGAGCAGAATAGGAGAAGAAGTAATAAGCTATGATTTCTGTGATCGAAACACAAATAGATTATGACTTCCATCTTGCTCTTTCTCTCTCGCTTTTCTATCTGGCTCACCCTGGGAGAAGACAGCAGCCATGCTGTGAGCTGTCCCACGGAGAGGCACATGTGGCAAGAATCTGAGGGTGACCTACCACAAAAATGATCTTGTCAGTAAGGAGGGAGCTCAGGTCCTCTGTGCCCCAGCTCACAGAAGGTGGAATCCTGCCAACAACTACGCGAGTGAGCTTGGAAGCAGAGCCTCTCCAGCCGAGCCAGGAGATGACTGCAGTCCTGGCAAAACCTTGATTGCAATCTGGGAGAGACCGTGAGCCAGAGGGCCCAGCTAGGACGTGCCGGGATTTCTGACCCACGGAAATAATAAATGCGTCTTTTAGGCAGCTACATTTGGGGGTAATTTGTCACACAGCAATAGATAATACCTATATCTCCCTCATCCTTCCTGCCATTTCTCTTGTGATAGCAAAGGAGCTTGACCTCCAGGTCACCGTCCATGGAAGAAGTCCCTCTCTTTCTCCCTCCTGGGTGGTAGAGCACCCCACCTCCTCCCCACCACAAACTTCTTCTCTGAGATCTTACAGATTCGTCAGTTTGTATCTTTCCTTCTCTCTCTCTCTCTCTCTCTCTCTCTCTGTCTCTCTCTCGTGCTAGAGTATAAGCCGAGTGAAGACAAGACCTGGCTGGTCTGGTTCATTGCTTTATCCTCAGCTGCTAGCATGATCCTTTGAACAAAGAAGGCCCTTGATAACCATCCGGTGAATGAACAAATCACGAATGTATAACATTTTTTGGACTCAGTCTAATACAATTTCTTTGCGAGTGGGTTAGCATTACCGTATCACCTGTTTTAAACCTTATATATGAAAATCTCATTAAAAACTATATACATAATAGGGTCATTGGCTAGTATTGGTGTTTTGGCTGGCTTCAGGGATTTTGTTGTTGTTGTTGCTGTTTTATATTCCACTAAAGACTCCCTCACCTTGCAAAGAAAAATGTTTTCCTTCCTTCAACCAGGACCTCCCTTGGCCCATAAAGCTCCCTGATGCAATTTTTTTAAAGGGTGTCTTTTCCTGTTGGCAAAAATGATCTTGTACCCAGCTAGCAAGCAGGATACAGGTCGGGTTTCAGGCGTCACTCTCCCCTACGGTCAATGCTCTTGTGCAGTGAACATCCTACACATCCTTACACTACCACCCTGCTCAACCCTTCTCACAGAAACAGTCTAATGCCAGGTCTCTGCTCTCGAGTTCTGGGCTCCCCTAACTCCATGAGGAAAGCCAAGAGGCAACAAGAATTTAATTAAACCCGATCACCCAAGGAGGGGAGAAATGGAGGGTGAGGCTTTGCACTGAAAGACTGAACCGTTGTATCTGGCTATGACTTCCCCACCCAAGATTTGGAGGACAGTAGGTCTGGGAGCCCTCTCCAGCTACAGGAAGTCTAGCACTTGACTACAAGGGTCTGAGAAGGAAACACGATGACTCTTTGCCTCTTTGCACTTGGATGACTACTGACTTAACCCACCACGGGCGGGAGCTTGCAAAGCAAATGATGAAAGTCTCACTAGTGATGGCAAATGAGTGGGGATGGGGTGCCTTGGGCCAGAATCCAGAAGAATAAATCATAAGAACTTACCTGCATGGTACATTCAATTATAACATTATCCATAGCCATATCTGTCTCACCATGCCTCACACGTGTCCCTTGTTTCTGGTTACGTTCCTTTTTATTTATTTATTTATTTATTTTTTGAGTCAAGGGTCTCACTCTGTTGCCCAGGCTGGAGTGCAGTGGTGCCAGCATGGCTCACCACAGCCTCAACCTCCTGGGCCCAGGCATTCCTTCTGCCTCAGCCTCCCAAGTAGGTGGGACTATAGGCATGCACCACCACACTTGGCTAAATTTTTTATTTTTTGTAGAGACAGGGTCTTGCTATGTTGCCCAGGTTGCTTTCAAACTCCTTAGCTCAAGCGATCCTCTCACCTCAGACTCCCAGAGCCCTGGGATTAGCGGAGTGAGCCACTGTGCCTGGACTGCTAAGTCAAAATCTTATACAATCTTCAACACACATTCAATTTTTCCCTTCTGACAAAGTCTCTCCTGACTCTTTGAGCCCCAAGGGTCCTTGTCTTATCTTTTATGTTGCTATTTGGGATCATAATTTAATTTCCCGATTTGACTACGAGGGATAGAGACCAAGTTTTAGTGTCTTTCATGTTACCTGCACATGGTTTTGCACATGAAACATGCTAAAACAAAATAATGATTAAGTCGTCCCTCTACCAGAAGAGCCACTATAGCAAAATTCTTGGTGTTCTTAAAATATGACTTTTAACATCAAAAATTATTTTTACTTTCCATTCAACTTCTCAGAAAAATTTCACCTAAGTACAAAGGTAAATTACAAACTTTAAAATGTTTATTTTAGTTGGACATGGTGGCTCATGCCTGTAATCCCAGCACTTTGAGAGGACAAGGCGGGAGGATTGCTTAAGTCCAGGAGTTCGAGACCAGCCTGGACAATATAGCAAGATCTCACCTCTACAACAAAATAAAAAACTTAGCTGGGCATGGTGGTACACACGTATAGTCCCAGCTACTCAGGAGGCTGAGGCAGAAGAATCACCTGAACCCAGGAGGTGGAGGCTGCGGTGAGCCATGACCATGCCACTGCATTCCAGCCTAGGTCACAGAGGGAGACCCTGCCTCAAAAAAAAAAAGTATACTTTATACAAATTAAAGGACATGAATATATAATTTGACATTGAAGTTTTTTGCTTCGTGTGTGTGTGTAGTTTTAGATAGTGTACACTTATAATAAAAGCAGTGCCACAGAAAACGTAGTCTTCTTCAAAGAATTTTTAGGTTAACTTTAAAAACAAGTATTTCCTCTTTCAACTTACATTTCAAAACAGAAGAGCTAAATATTGGATGTAAGCTTTTGCTTGAAGCCATTTAGGGAGTTAATGAACACTATGCTAAAAGTTAATAAATGTAAAGTCTGTTAAACTTTTGGTTTTCTTGTATTTTTAAGCACAGGTTCCTTCTGAATGAATGCAATTCAGCAAACTTGCTTTTTTGGGAATAGAAAAATCACCCCATGACTTGTGAAATACGTAATCTAGAAAGTGCGTGAGAAGAGAGACCTTCCAAAGCTATGTCATGAGAGCAGAGTGTTAGACGGCAGCCACTCTTCCTCGCTGTCCCCTGGGCGTTATATAACTCAAAGGTAATTAAGAGATTCGGGCTTGGATCACAAATTCTATCACACACACAGTGATCCAATGTGAGGACACCAATTGCACAGATGCTCCAAATTTCCAGCCAAGATAAAGAAAAGCCCACTGGACGTATAGATTATAACATCTCCGTTAGTTCTGTTGGACATCAACTTAGAAAAAGTTCAATTCAGCCAAGGACATTGGCTTTCTCCACTCTATCTCGTTCCAGAAATGCGATTATGCTCTATTGGCTGAAAACAGCAACTCTCTAAAAGTTTCTAAAAACTTTAAAAATATTTGGTCAGAGAATTGGAATGCAGACTTTTTTTAAAAAATTAAAAACAAATGTCCACTTAGAGAGACTTAATGTACTTAAGAATCAATTGTATTCAGAAAACAGTATACCCCAAGAGGGACTGGATTTTTATTTAACAAAACAGTCCAATAATGGTTTTAATAGATTGGAAGATAAACATTAAGTAGTTAAAAACAAAAGTAATTCATCTCATATTGCTTCTCAAGGACTGCAGTACTTTATCCGAGAAAACTATTCAAACAATACATTTATTGGTACATTTGTCGTTTCAATAGACACTATTAAGTGTGAACATCAAGGTTCCAGTATTCGCCAACATTACATTTGCTCATCAATATAACCAGTTCGCCATCTAGTGTCCAAACTTCAAAACAGCAGCCAGGGAGAGCTTTCATTCCAAGTTCATCTTTCTGACTGTATTATGTAAACTGGCATTTTGAAAGCAGTTTATCACCAAGAATATATAAAGGACAGAGCATTTATATACCAGGGGTGCCAAAAAACGTATGTGCATTTTCAGAGATGTTATCTATGTATTACTTTTTGAAGTTGAATTGAAATACAGTAGCAATGTGTAATTGTAGAAGTCAAACATGACTTGTATTCATCTTTTGTTATTGGTATATACTGAGTATTACAGTTTTAGTACAGTTTTTTCTTTTTTTATAATATGTGTACATTTTTTGGTATCCCCTGAATAACCTAATCAGCACTGTAACATTCCCAAGGGGGTTATAAAATTAAGACTTGGCATCTTGGTGCTTATAGGAGCCAAACTAAGTAAAACAATTGTTACAACACAGGTAAAGACAGGAGTATGTAACTGAGTCATTTTAAAAGACATTTTTTAAAACATAAAGCTAAGATATTTCAATGAACCTCAAACCATGGTTGGGAATCATACCACTCATAGACTATTTAATAAACAAAACAGAGAAACTCATTAGCAGATTTAAAGTCAAGCAAAAAAAAAATTGCATGCAAGAAAACATTTAATTTCCTGGCTGCAAATGTTTTCAGAGTGTTGGTAATTATTTATTTGCCTAGTTATAGCTCTTAATTATATTCCAAATGGATATTTTGTTATAATTAACCAGTCAAGTAAATATTAAGAAATCAAATCTGCCAGTCACACCCAGGCATTCTGCATAGATGAAAAAAAAAATCTGGCCAAATTTCACAGGTTTCTATTCGTTGTGTTAATTTTTACTTTTCAAGTGTTTGGAGCTTCTTTTTACATTTATTTTTGTTAGTAAAAAAAATAAATGGCAGAAGGTCAGCTGTTGGATTTAGAACACAAATGAAATATCTGTAGGAGACAGTGCTTGGCCCTTTGGCGCTCTTCTCAAGATTGCTGCTGAGGAGATCTTGGTTTGTTTGAGAAATATTCACATCAAATTTCCAATGCAACCAACTCAGAGTGACTGCTTTTTTTTTTTTTTAATGTCATCAAAAGAACATAAAAATGTTTTGAAAAGTTAAACCCGGTCACATGAATCATTCTATCATTATGTGTAGAATGATTCAACCTAAAGAATATGCAGGCAACCATAAAAAGAAATTTCTAGTAAACTTCATGCTTCTCCTGAGTTGAGAACAAAAGTAGCTATGATTTAAAAATCTCTATGAGAGGTAATATGTTGAAAGATATGAAGCCCACTTAGAGAGCTACAAGAAGATACTATTTATTTATTTATTCAGTGCATTGGTCAGGCAGGAAGACATTTTAAACATAAACTTTGGAAGTGGTGTGCAGGAAAGACTCCAATATCCACACTTTTGTATCATCCTTTAGCCTTGGGTGTGGATGGGAGTTAACAAGTCACAGGACTTGTTAACTGATAAAAGGTGAGAACGAGAATGGAATGCCCCTCTGTGATTATGTTACATTATCTAAGACTCTGCCTTGGCAGTCTAGAGTGCGAGATTCTCTTTCCTGGCCTGAGGAAGTGAGTAGCCACATGGAGGAAGCCCACAGTGAGGGTCTCTGGCAGCTTTCAGTCAACAGCCAGCCAAACAGGAGGCCCCCAGTCACACGGCTGCAGGAAATGAAATTCTGCATACAAGTTGCATGAGCTGAGAAGCAGATTCTTTCCCGGTCAGGCCTTCAGATGAGAACACAGCCCAGCTGACACCTTGATTGCGACCAGCAAGACCTGAGCAGAGAACTCAGTTAGGTTGTGACCAGACTCCTGAATGATGGAAACTATGACTTGTTTTAGTCACTAAGTTTGTGGTAATTCGACATGCAGGAATAGAAAACGAATACAAGTCACATATTAAATAAAATTCACAATTCCACAAATCATTATGGAGATCCAGACACAGCTCTGGGCATGAGGGGGAAGTAGATCCTCAGAGAGCAGCTACACGAAAGTGCTAAGCTCCAAATAATGGTCAGAAAGGCAGGTGAGGGTTTTAGTCCAGTTTCAAGGACATTATAATCTAGTTGAAGAAAAACAGACATGTAACTAACTATCAAAAGTAATGAAAATAAGTGCTAACACAGGCACAAATAATATGAGGGGGCACAGAAAAATTCCTATATTAATAAAAATCATTGCAAGCTACAGAAAGCCTAAATCAAAAATACTTAGCAAAAAAAGAGGGAATAGGAATTCATGGGTTCACAAATCTGAAGTCTGGAGTGAGAGCTAACCTCGGGTTTAGTTGCATCCACCCACGAGGCTCAGAAATCCTCCAGACTCTTCCCTCTTTCTCTCTCTCTCTTTTTTTTTTTGAGTTGGAGTCTTATTCTGTCACCCAGACTGGAGTGCACTGGCACACATGCTCATGGCCACCCCAGCGTCGACCTCCGCCTCAGCCTTCTGAGTAGACAGAACTACAGGTGTGCACTACTATGCCCCCAGCTAATTTTTAATTTATTGTAGAGACCAGGTCGCGCCAAGTTGCCTGGGTTTGTCTCAAACCCGCGGGTTCAGGCAATCTACTCGCCTTAGCCTCCCAAAGTGCTGGGATGACAGGCTGAGCCAGTGAGCCCGGCCCAGACTCTTCCCTCATAAGTGTGTTCCCTTCACAGCTGGGCTGGTTTCCCCGTGATGACAAACATAACAACTTGCCATCCATGGGCTTCCAAGGAATAAGGAAGAAACTTCTTTTCCATAAACCCCTATGAAAGTCTCCATCTATCTCAATGGCCTGAACTGGATCATGCATGCATCCTCAAGCCAATCACTCAGCCAAGGCAGACGGGCCAAAGCCAAGTGGAACCCCGCCTTGGAGTCAAGAATGGGTCATTCCTGTCAAATCACATGGTTGATTATGCGAGGAAAAGGTGGTTCCCCCAGGGAAATATCGGAGTGTAATTGGTGAGAGCCAAGGGAAATCAACACTAAGGCAGTTTTCAACAGATGTTTACCACAGGCCCCACTAATTCTGAGTGGGAAGATCTTGGATGTAATAGACAAAAATAAAACAAAACAACCCCCCCCAAAAGCCACAATGCATAAGGAAATTATACATATCCCCAAGGGAACAATATATGAGAACACGATGTACTAGTTTCACCAGTTTTGGAAGGGTAAAATTACTTCAAATTAGAAAGTAAAAAAACATTTCATTTTTTACTCTAGATTTAGATCTAATAAAGACCAAACTTCCACAGATAAAATAAATTATGTTTTTAGACTGCAATAATAAAAAATCGATTTGTGGGCTGGATGTGGCGGCTCATGCCTGTAATCCCAGTACTTTGGGAGGCTAAGGTGAGAGGATTGCTTGAGCCAAGGAGTTCTTTGCAAAAAATCAAAAGGTTAGACAGATGTGGTAGTATGTGCCTATAGTCCCACCTATTCAGGAGGCTGAGGCAGAAGGATTGCCTGAATCCAGGAGGTAAAGGCTGTGGTGAGCCACGATCATGCTATTGCACTCCAGCCTGGGCAACAGAGTGAGATTTTAACTCAAAAAAAAAAAAAAAAAAGATTTGTAGCAGTAAGATTTGTGAATTTTAAAAGAAAATAAACCACTCAGTGTTTGAGTATGAAATCTACCTCTATTATAAACACACACACATGTTGTATTTAGAAAAAAATATGTGATTCGGATACATTTGATGGGAGCATTTAGACTCTAGATTTGGTCAAGAAACTTTCAAGTCCACCTCAGTACTGAGGCTAAATATCAATCAGATTGACTGGAAAATTGGTATGAGGGCCAGAGAAGTAGAGATGTTATACTAGGAATTTAGCAAAGAGTGGAGGTGTCAGGATGAAATTTGAGAAGAGGATTTAGGCCAACGAAGAGCTAAATTTCAGAAGAGAAATGTCAGAAAAAATTAATATGAGAACAAAAAGAATTTGTTTTCCTACCAGTAAAGCTGTTTACTAGATCTAGACCAGTGGACTACCATCTAGGTAGGAGAGATTTTGACAGGAAGAGGAAGTTACAGAGTTCCTACCTACCCACACAGAAAACTTAGCAAACTGGTTCAAACAGAAATAATTTAAGCAAACATGTACAAACACACTTATGCTATAAGAACAGGATACCTTTTAGTCTACTTCCAGCACACAGCACATTTATTAGTGCTCGGTAAAACAAGAATATCGATGCATAAGGCATTTTTGCCTTCATTGCACTAACAATTAAAAAAGCACACAGCTTAGAATACTTTGATCTTTAAGTGGTTGATCATAAAAATTCCAAGATCATACCCATTTGATTCGCTTGAGCATTCATCTCTAAAAGTGGTGGTTGTTTTTTTTCCCCAAAAACAATGCCTAAGAGACTTCTAGAAAGAGTAGGACTATATCAGGATTAGAAGAAGACGTAGTAATACAGGACAGTCAGTGTAAGACTAGGAGTTAATTTTCATATGTAGCTTTAGGGTAATGGGTGTCTCTCTTTGTTGATTTCTTTCTTTCTTTCTTTCTTTTTGCTTTATTTTATTATAAAGATGTGGGAAACAAGTCAGGATTAGATACGTAAGTAATGTATGCATAGGTGAAGTTTGGGCCTCCAAATGGTCCTGACTTCCTCTGGTTTAGGATCAGGTACCCTTTGTGTTGTTACGTGCCCCACCTTCCTCCCTCCTCTCTTAGTGAATTTCTACAGCCAAGATAAGCTGTGATCATAGGAGATTCAGAAATCTCAAGATTTCTGGCTTGAATAACACCCGACATAAATGTTTTTAGTAACAGCAAAGACTAAAACTAACAAAAAGTCTAAAATATATTGGAACTGTGGTTAGGCGCTAAAAAGAAAGATAGAACCAGGAAAGAGCATAACAGATCTTTTGGTGAAATCCTAATTGTGCAGTTTCCCTTTTTTTTTAACCAACGTGTATCAAAATAGAATCTGCTCTTTAAAATCGGACATGTTGGTGGAACAATGCCTCACGGTTAATCAGTACTGTCAGTGGTAGTATCTAATATCTAACATTTTATTATTATATATTATATACTAAGTATCTAAAATCTCCTACATACAGATCTCCTATATGACAAATATTAATTCTCCAAGAATATGAGTAGAAAGTGATAAGCCTAATATAAAAAAAAACCTAAAACCAGGGATCCTAGGAGAAATGTCTGATTCCGAAGTGGGGGTAGAGAAGGCACAAGATGAATCTGGAACGTCTTGTGGTCCCAGAAAGTAAGGAAAGGCTTTGTTTTTTTTTTGTTGTTTTTTAAGGATGGGGACATGGCAAATGGACACAGGTGCAAATGTGAACCAAACCCTCAATAGCCAATTATGTGAGAATTTGGGCAACAAAAGACTAAATGACTGACTGACCAGCCTGGACAACACAGCAAGACTTTCTCTCTACAAAAAATTTAAAAATTGGCTGGGCACAGTGGTGTGTGCATGTAATCTCAGCTCCTCAGGAGGCTGAGGTGGGAGGGCTTGAGCCAGGAGTTCAAGACCAGCCTGTGCAACATAGTGAGACCCTGTATGTACAAAAAATAAAAAATTTGCTGGGCCAGCCCTTTAGTTCCAGCTACTTGGGAGGCTGAGGCAGGAGCATTACTGGAGTCCAGGAGTTTGAGGCTGCAGTGAGTCATGATCATACCAGCGCACTCCATCCTGGGCAGCAGAGTAAGATCTCGTTTCCAAGAGTGGAAGGGAGGGAGGGAAGGAGGGACGGAGTGGGAGGAGGGGGGTAGGGAGGAAGGGGAGGGAAGGAAAGGAAGGAAGGGGAGAGAGAGAGAGAGAGAGAGAGAGAGAGAGAGAGGGAGAGGGAAATGGATATAACACATAAAGTAAATATCCATGAGTCCATACTGATACAAATAAATGAGTAAATACACAAATAACTTGGAAGAGGCAGCTCTTCCTTACTATAGAATTCCATTTATTTGTTGCAGAAGGAATGATAAAACCAGACAGTTCCCACATGGCAAACACCACACTAAGAACTGTTGCAAGAAAGAATCCTCGAAGGCCATGAGTGGGCTAATTCGCCATATCTGAATAAGAGCTGTGGATTTGCTGGTGGTCCTGTACCGCACATCATCCATGTTTATTTCCCAGTTTCAATCCTCGTACCTTGGTTTTATCACATGTGATCACTTGAAGAAGCCAGGCGAAGGGCATAGGAGAACTCTAGGCACTTAGTTTTGTGAGTTAAAATTAAAGTTACTTTAATTTAGAACATTTTTTAAATTTCATGAAGAAATAGGAACATAATTTGCCTCTTCAGGCCTCAGGGTCATTATGCTAAACAACAGTCACCACTTTCAGAACCGTGGCTTCGGTGAGGAAATCAGGGCGATGGTCTGCAGCCTGGATTTTGGAGGAAGGTGGAGGAGAGCAGGGGAGGGCTTGGCGAGCCAGCTGAGTCTCCACCACCTGAAATGATCCCCGCTCAGTCAGGGTAGAGCCCCCCCCATGTGGATGGATCTGTTGCTTCTCGACATCATGCACCCCACACTGGCTGCTGTTAAAATAATTAATCTCCATAAAACATGTGGGGATTAGGGAGGAAAGCACTGGGGGGGGCAGAGAGGGGGAAGGGGGTGGAAAGGCGGGCGCTGCCAGTCACTTCTGCTAGGAGCAGCTCTGGTAGCTATCCCGAAAAGGCATAATAATGCCAATCAATAGAAAGCTATTGATAGAACACTTTCGTGGCTGTATTTGAAATGCAGTGTCTGTTACCACATAAAAACTATGTGCATTATCCATGTCACTAGAAGTATGTTACAGCTCTTTTTTTTTGAGTTGGAGTCTCACTCTGTTACCCATACTGGAGTGCAGTGACCCGCTCCCGGCCACTGCAGCCTCCACCCCTGGGCTCCGGCAATCCTTCCGCCTCAGCCTTCTAAGTAGCTGGAACTACAGACATGCGCTACCACACCCGAATGGTTTTTTGATTTATTGTAGAGATGAGGTCTCGCCAAGTTGCCCAGGCGGGTATCGAACCCACGGGCTCAGGCAATCCACTCACCTCAGCCTCCCAAATCACGGGATTACAGGCTGAGCCACCGAGTCCAGCTGTTACAGCTTTGTCACATTGTAATCTCCACCACAGTGGGAGAAGGCCAAGTCCAAGCCTGCATAGGACGACAGTGAATACACAGACATTTGTGATTAGGACCGGGGTAGCCCAACGGAAGAACCGAAACTACTCAAACCAAACGTCTTTTCTGAATATAAGGACAGCAAGTCATTATTAAATTCTTAAATGTTATGATGCCATGAATGCTAATCTTTGGTTAAATCTGATTTGATCCTAATACACTTACTAGAAACAGAACCTCTTAAAAGCATAGAATAATGAGAAAAACAGTGAAATTGACCTCAAAGGATTGGACTGAGGCCTTTATTGTTTAAGTTCCTGGATTAAAAAATTTATAATAATATCCATTCATTCAAAAATATCTTCTTAATCTAATGCTATTTACCATGTGTCAAAAATGAAAATACTCTGGTCTGGGGGAGATTTTTCTCAAATAGACATTCCACTGTGTAATTTATTATACACAGTGTTTCCCACACCTTCCATCATTTCAGTACCACCTCTCAGATTTTTGCCATACAGACATACCAAATATGCTTTTATAATCTACTGAATATTTCTCTGTAAGTCACTTAATTTTCCCCAAAGTTATTTAAAAAAAAAAATTTCTAATTAGCTTGGCATGGTGGTGCGCACCTGTAGCTACTCAGGAGACTGAGGTGAAAGGGCCCCCTGAACCCAGGAGGTTGAGGCTTCAGTGAGTCATGATCATGCCACTGCACTCCAACCTGGGCAACAAGTGAGACCCCCAAATTAAAAAAGAAAGAACGAAAGAAAGAAAGAAAGAAAGACAGACAGAAAGCAAAAGAAAGCAAGAAAGAAAGAAAGGAAGGAAGGAAGGAAGGAAGGAAGGAAGGAAGGAAGGAAGGAAGAGAGGGAAGGAGGGAGGGAGAGAGGGAGAAAGAAAGAAGCACTTTTTGCAACCACCAAAAATGAAATCACTTGCCTCTGCAAATTATAAATGTAAATAAGTATCTAAAATACGAATAAGTCTGTCTCCGACCCACATAAAATTGTCTTGCCACCAAGCTTGGAAAATACTTCACTACAATCTTAAAAAATATAAATACATCAAATGTTTCAGGATTTACTATCCACATACAAGAAAGGTTTAAAAATCAGAGAGCAGGCTGAGGCAACTTTACAGATGGAATGGGTAGTCAGAATAGAAAAGATTGTGTCACAGTCACAAATAAACCCCATTCTCATTAGTATGATAGCAGCAAAACCGATTTCTCAGTCACACGAAGTCCACTCTGGGCCATGTAATTGTCCAAGGAGATTGTCTCCATGTGGTGACTCAGAGTCGCTGCAGATGGAGGCTCTCCCATCACGTGGCTGCAATATCCTGAAGTTGTGTTCTCCTCGGCTGACAGAGTGAGGAAAGGCAGCCTGGAGAATTACGCACGAGCTTCTCACTGTCTCAGCCCACAGGCGACACACCTCTTTCCCTCACAGCCCACTGACCAGAATGAATCACACCGCGCTCCCCGACTGCAGGGGAGGCAGGAAAGTCAAATCCTTTCTCGTGGACACGGGTGAGCTCTAGAAGCCTCTACCAAATATGGGTAGGGAAGATTAAGAGACTAGTCCAGAAACAAACAGTCTCCGGAAGAAATGTATCTGGGAACAGGAAAAAAGAAAACAGATCTGAACAGATAGATAGGAGTATTGTGAAACCACATCGGCAGCTCTGATTAACAAAATCCAAAATGTGCACATTGATCCATTATGCCGCAAGAATGTTGTAATCACCTGTTCAGTGATAAGAGAAGTGTAAATAATTACCAAACTTGCATGCATAATTCCTCTGCATACAACTTAATTCAGCTCAGCATAGACCTATTGTCCTCCTACAGCATACAAGGAACATGCTAAGCTCAAAGTACATTCTTTTTTTATTTTTTGAGGCAGTGTTTTACTCTGTTGCTCAGGTTGGAGTGCAGTGGCACAATCACTGCAGCCTCCAACTCCCAGGCTCAAGCAATCCTCCTCGTCAACCTCCTGAGTAGCTGGGCCTATAGGCTCACGGCATCATGCCCGGCTAATTTTTCAGTTTTTATGTAGAGATAATGTCTTGCTATGTTGCCCAGACTGGTCTCCAACTCCTGGGCTCAAATGATCCTCCCATCTCAGCCTCCCAAACTGCTGGGATTACAGACATGAGCCATTGTGCCTGGCAGACGTACGTTCATTCTAAATAATACAACGGGCCGGGCATGGTTACTCACACCTGTCATCCCAGCACTTTGGGAAGCAGAGGCCAGAGGATTGCCTGAGCCCAGGGGTTCGAGACCAGTCTGGATAACTTAGCAAGAACTCATCTTTACAGTAAATAAAAAAGGTAGCCAAGTACGGTGGTGGGCACCTGTAGGCCCAGCTACTTGAGAGGCTGAGGCAAAGGATTGCCTGAGCCCAGTAAATCAAGGCTGTGGTGGCCATGAGTATGCTGCTGCACTCCAGACTGGGTGACAGAGTGAGACTCCAATTCAATAAATAAATAAATAAACAAATAGAAGTACAAAGGCATGTGAAGAATGAGGAAATTCCACAAATTGTTATGAAATTATCAGAAACATCTAAGATTCTCAGCTCCATTTAGAAAGAAATCAGTTACCATCCCTCCAGTACTTACTGCATTCTGAATTTAACACTTGAACTATGCGTTGGTCATTTCCCCTGCTTATACACAGCTGGGCGATCATGAGAAAGGGACAGCACATTTGCCACACGTGCCGCCCAACAGCTATTTACTAGGCCTCTACTCTGAGCTTGCAGCTGGAGCCTGGCCTGAACACGCAGGTTCTCCCTTCTTAACGGGCATGCTCTGGTTTCAAGATGTGAGCACCTTCAATCAACAGGGAGAATTAACTACATGGTTTCTACAGCCTCACTGCATCTAAAGATAGATGATGCTAACATCTTATTTTTGATTATGAATTTAGAGTTTACAAGGGCATTACACATGTGTTCCTTCCTTTCATCTCTGCAACAATCCTGTGAAGTGAGAATGATGGGTGTCCACTTAATGGAGGAGAAAGCTTGGTGAACACAGGGATAGTCCTTTGATCATATTTCTTGTTAGTTGCAAAGCCAGGCCTAGGATGCAGTTCCCCTGACTCTGAGTGTTCCTTTCACTACCCAGTAGTTTCATCTTTTTTTTAAAAAATTTTTTTAATTTTAAAGATGTGGGGTACAATTCAGGATTAGGTATACAAGTGGTCACCATATAGGTAAAGTATGGACCTCCCTTTGGTCCCCATTTTGCCTGGTTTGAGATCAGGTACCTTTATTGATATTATGTGCACCTCTCTCCTCTGGCAATTTCTAGATTCATCTTTCCATCAAAATGAAAGCCTGGATGCTATGGATTTTCAAAATCAAGGTAAAGGAAAATATGTAACAACAGAAAAGAAGTCCTTTTGCTAGCATGAGGAATGAGAAAAGGGTAAAATTGGGATATGATTACAGTTACAGAGAAGATGCACAGCAACTCTACCAAAATTCTCTGAGAGAGTAGTGAGAATTGCTGGAAGCTTTCTAGAGGGAAGAACTGACAGGACTTTGTCCCTATTTTTAAAGCCCCTTTCTTTTCTCCTTCTCTCCCCAAGAGCACACCTTAAACCTTGAAGCACCTCAGGGGCGCACAGACAGGTCAAAAGTCTTACAGAGCAGGCTGGATATGGTAGTTCATGCCTATAATCCAGCACTTTGGGAGGCTGAGACGGGAGGATTGCTTGAGCCTAGGAGTTTGAGACCAACCTGGGCAACATAGTGAGACCTCATCTGTACAAAAAATCAAAAAGTTAGTCGGGCATGGTGGTACATACCTGTAGTCCCAGTTACTTAGGAGGCTGAGATGGAAGGATCGCCTGGGCCCAGGAGGTTGAGGCTGTGGAGAGCCATGATTGTGCCACTGCTCTCCAGCCTGGGCGTCAGAGTGAGACCCCGTCTCAAAAACAAAAAACAACAACAAAAAAACGTTTTATAGAGCAAACCACAAAGAGGCAAGTTTATGCTTCAACTCGGGTGTCAGCCTTAGCAAGTTCCCAGTGGACCTCCATAGGGAAGGTTCTAGTGACGTAGATTGGCATTTGGGAATCCAAGACAAAAGCCTAGGTGGTGAGAATTGTGAGGAGGAAGCATCTCTGCTCTCTTCTTCATTTGGGAGAACAGAAGAGGAGGGGAACCTTGACTTCTGCTGCACATCTAGGTCTTTGAGGGTTTTCAAAAGCCAAACACAGTTAAACCGCATTTGCTGCTTTCAAAATGACTCTAGAATTCTTGGGGCAATAAAGTCCCTTTGGTGCTTCAAGACAGCAGTGAATTAAAGAAGTGAAAGTGTTACAGCAACAAGAAAAAGGCCACTGCCCTGGTAAAGACACAGCAAGGAGCACAATGTGCAGACGACAAAGAACACTGAACCAAGCGTCTGGTTGTTAATGGCTTTAGACGGATCGTCTACAGAGGCATTTCAAAAGGAACTTCTCAACCAAATGCAGTGGGTCAACCTTGCTTGGGTCCTGATTCAAAACATCATTTATGAGGCAATCGGGGAAATCTCAACACTGACTGAAGAGCTAATGATATTAATGTTAGATTTTTTTTTTTAGCATGATGATGGTATTGTGGTTTTTGTTTTGTTTTTAAAGAGTCTTTGTTCTTTAGCATTACTGAAATACTGACAGGAAAAATGATATGATGTCTGGAATCTAAGATTTTCTGAGGTGGGGGAAGGGAAATGGGTATGTGCAAAGGAGAATCAAGTTTGACTGCGAGTTAGCATCTGTTGAAGGAGAAGGGAACGGTACATGAGGATCATTACACAGCTCCATCTACTTTGGGTTATGTTTAAATGCAACTAAAACACAAGCTTAAAAATAAACATAAGCATTTCTGGTACAGCTATAGTGCTACCCCCACCCCCACGTCCCCCTTCACTCTGGAAACTGCCCCTCCTCCCCTTCCATTTGTTTTCCGTGGGACCAACAGTCATTGCCCGCCAAGATGATGCCAGGGTCCCATCCAACAAGCCATGCGACTTAATCAGGCCCCATGAGTGCTCTCCTGGGGGATTTTATGTGTGAACTCTACTAGAGAGAAGTTCTGTGTTTTCTCTGGGGCTGTCCACTAAGATGACTGAAACCATCTGGCAATCATAACTGAACTGATCCTGCAGTGGGAGAGAATGAGCCTCTCCCAGATACCCGGAGCCAAGAGGCAGGGTGGGGCAGGAGAATGGGAGAAAGAGGAAGAGAGTGATCAAGAGGATAATGACAACAACTTTTCAATCCCTGGGTCCAGAGTTCAATTCCACACTGTCCTAAGTTATGAGAGCCGCTAAATTCTCCCTTAAGGGTTTAAGTGCCAGCTATTGACTCTAGCCTTGACTCCCACCAGAACTTGGGACTCAAATGACTTTGCAGCTGTAATTAACATATTGATCTTGAGATGGGTAGAGTCTCCTGGATTACGCAGGACGGCCCAATGGCATCATAAGAGTCCTTATAAGAGGAAGGCAAGAGGGTGCAAAAGAAATGTGATGATGAAGCAGAGGCTGCAGTGATACATAACTGAAGATGGAGGTAGGCCACAAGCCAAGGGATGCAGGCAGCCTCAAGAACCTGTCAAAGGCAGGGAAAAAAATCCCCAAGAACCTCCAGAGGAAACAATGCCCTGCCAACACCTTGATTTTAGAACTTCTTACCTTGAAAACTGTAAGCTGATAAATCCGTGCTATTTTAAGCCACCGCATGTGTGGTATTTGTTACAGCAGCAACAGGAAATAAATACACCACTTGTCTACTCAACACCTCCCCTTGCATGTTTCATAGAACCTCAAGTTCAACATGTCCAAGGTCAACTGCAATCTTCACAGCAAACCCACTCTACCCACAGGCTTCCCTGTTTCCACCAATGGCAACTCGGTCTTTCCACGGCCTCAGAGCCAGCCTGGGCTCCTCTCACACTCCATATCAGTGCCATCGGAAGTCATGCAGGTTCCATCTTCAGAGTCCATTCGGACCAGGGCTCTTTCTCAGCACGCACACTGCCACCCGTCCTGACCCTCCTCATGTCTCCCTGGAACATAGACACAAAGCCTTCACAAGCCTCCTGCCTTCCACCCCTTGCCCCTGCTCCCAACATAGCAGCAAAGTGAATAATTTGTGAATGTGTCAAGTCAACTCACACCTCTGCTCAGAACCCTACCCAGGTTCACCTTCCAAAGTGAAAGCCCCCCAGGCCCTGTTCTCACACCGCTCCCCTCAGACCACCCTGCAGCAACGACAGGCCTCGGCCCAGCTGGGTAGGCTCTGTTCTGGGGCTTTCAGGTCCCCTCTGCCCGGAATGCTCTTCCCCAGTCATCTGCTGGCTCTCTGCCCCAGGTCTCTGTTCCTTTGTCACTGTCTCAACCGAGCGGCCCTGACCACCTAACACCCCTGTCCCATGCCTGCCTCTCCCTGCACTCCTGAGTTCCCTTTTGCTGTCAGACTTTTTTCATTTTTCTGTACTACTTAGCACTTTCTAACATATGATATCACCTACTTATATATGATGTGTATTCCTTATATTCTGTCTCTCCCTGCTAGACTGTACGCTACGTGAGGACAAAGAACTTGGTCTTGGGTTTGGTTCACTGATATCTTCCAAGAGCCTAGAACAATGCCTGGCCTACAGTCGACGCTCACTAAACATGAGTAGAATGAGAGAATGAAAACAGGAAAGCTGATTTTCGCTCCATTCCAGCTACCTGCAACCAGAAAATTCCTTATACATGTCTATGAACTTGAGCTGTCCTACTTGCTAGAAGGCTCTGCTGATGGTGACCAGTGTTTCGCACCCTAGTCCTCTGTAGAAAAGGGGAGCATCTCCACTTGTGATCACTATTCATGTATCTGGATAAAAATGCCAATCAATACATTTCCCATTATACCTCCCACACAGCAGGGCTTTCATTTTGCTGGGGTTGTAGTTGTTATTTTTAGGGCCTGTTACTGTTTGTGACTCTGCCATTTCGATTCTGCCAAAGCCTCAGTTTCTGATCAGTGGCCCTTCCGAGAACTGCCAGGGGCACTGACCAGGCGTCTCCTCTGGGTAATGAACCCTTGTGTGACTCAAAGTCCAGCCAAAGCCTCATCAGCAGCTCAGCCCTGATGAGCTCTTCATGTCCCACACAATTCACCTCTTCTCTTTAATGGTTTCATATAGGGAAATTAATTTTCTTTTATTATTATTTTTTTGAGTTGGGGTCTCACTCTGTTGCCCAGGCTGGACCTCCTGGAATCAGGAGATCCTTCTGCCTCAGCATTCCAAGTAGTTGGGACTACAGACATGCACCACCACACCCAGCTAATTTTTTTTTTTTGGTAGAGACAATGTTTTACTATGTCGCCCAGGTTGGTGTTGAACTATCGGGCTCAAGCAATCCACCCACCTCAGTCCCTCAAAGTGCTGGGATTACAGGCATGAGTCACCACACCTGGCCTCATGTAGGGAAATCCAAGCAAAAGTTTTATATGATATAACAGAGGGCTCCGATCCAGTAAAATAAAAATACATAAAACCATAAATCATGTTATACCTGTTAATTTTGATTCTTTAGTGTTTTGTGTGTGCATATATGTGTATAATATAGTTAAGATACAGATTAAAAACTAAAAATAAACAATCAATTTTTTAATGCATTCAATAACCTAAGTTTGAATTTTCTCAGCTTATTTGAAATAAAATTTCATAGACAGAAGTATAACTTAATCTTGGGAAAAAGAATTTTCTGATGATGATTTTGCCGAAATAGAGACTGTAGTGCTGACTTTGATGGAATCTTACTGAGTCCCTAAAAGACGTGTCAAGAAACAACCATGTGCACTGGCTCACATCTGTAATCCCAGCACTTTAGGAGGTTGTGGTGAGAGGACCACCTGAGCTCAGACGTTTGAGATCAGCCTGAATAATACAGCGAGATCTTGTCTCTACAAAATTTTTTTAAAAAATTAGCTGGGCGTGGTGGTGAGCACCTGTAGTCCCAGCTTGGGAGGCTGAGGTGGGAGGATGGCCTCAGCCTAGGAGGTCGAAGCTACTGTAAGACTTGATTGTGCCACTGCATTCCAGCCTGGGCAACAGAGTGAGACCCTCAGCTTAAAAAAAAAAAGTGTCAAGAAAAAGAACACAGATTTCCTTCTCTTGACAAGGAGCCTGTAGTGAGTCATCTCCCATTCAACCGGCCTATGCGGCTTTGAACTACTCTGCATTTGGGTCATTGGAACATTTTACTGTCAATTATTTCTTACTCATTGCTTTCTTTAAAAATTGTGGTAAAAGACACATGAAATAAAAGGTATCACATTAACCATTTTTACAGGTACAATTCAGTGGTATTAAGTCCATTTGCCACTATTTCCAGAACTTTTCATCATTCCAAACAGAAACTCCACACTTTGAAACAAAAACTCCTTTTCTTCCCTTCCCTCAGTCCCTGGCAACCTGCATTCTATGTTCTGTCTCTTTGAATTTGCCTGTTCTAGGCATTGCCTGTATGTGGAATCATACAATCTTTGTCCTTCTGTGTCTGACATTTCACCTGGCATCATGTTTTCAAGGTTTTTCCGTGTTGTAATGTGTCCCCCTTTTTATAGCACTCGGGATGCCACGGCCTGCAGGAACAGAGGCCTGTTCTATCCAGCAGCTGTTCAGCCAGGGCATCCATATGGTGCTTACACACTCTCACAGCTGAGTGGGTGTGAAGACCCTCAGACCGTCAAGCACCAGCAGAGAGTTCTTGGATCCCACAATGGGTATACTCACCACTTCTTCAGATTTACTACTCCATGACTGGACCTTATCCATGGAGGTTAGGTGGCCTCACATCAGACAGCGGTCACACAAGAAGAAGGAGCTGCCCTTAAGGAAAATGACTAGCCAAAGGCCTTTCTAATATTTCTGTGGTACTGTTTTTATTATGCATGGAGAAAAAATTGAAGGTGAAAAGTCATTTCATTATTTACTGTTTCTCGTTTGTTTTGTTTCGAGTTGGGGTCTCACTCTGTCACCCAGGCTGGAGGCGTGTATTGGTGCCATTGTTGTTCATTCAGCCTCGACCTCCTGGGCTCAAGTGATCCTTCCACCTCAGCTTCCTGATTAGCTAGGACCACAGGCACCTGCCACCATGCCTGGCTAATATTTTTTGTTTTTTTGTAGAGACAGGGTCTCGCTATGTTTCCCAGGCTGCTCTCAAACTCCTGGGCTCAAACGATTCTTCCATCTTGGCCTCTGAAAGTTCTGGAATGACAAGCATGAGCCACCAAGCCTGGCCACATTTTTTAATTTGAACATAAAGTGTTATCCATAGGTAGCCTGTCTTTTTAAAAAATCACTAGTTACTGCTTAAAAGGAGTTCCATCATCCCATTTCGGGCTTGCTTTTGTAATTCTAATGAAGAGATGTTTATAGGCTAGTCATACAAATGAAATGCTGCTTTCGCCTCCATCCACTGGTGGTTTTTTTGGAGGTTCTGGTCAAAAGTCAAGTGAGCCTTCGGAAACCAGCCAATGCATTGTGAGTCTGGCAGAGTGGGCAGAAGGAACGTAGATTGCTGTGCTCCAAGTGCTCTCGAGGGAGGCCCTGGTGCTACCCCCATGAACACGGTAGATGGCTCCGGCCCCCACCTCCCTGACTGGCCACTTAACACAGTGCAGGTCCTCCACATACTCTGTTGTGTTTTCTTATTATTATTTGACTTGAAGTCTCTCTCTGTTGCCCAGGCTTGAGTGCAGTGGCACACTCATGGCCACCGCAGCTTCAACCTACTGGGCTCAGCTGATCCTTCTGCCTCAGCCTTCCAAGTAGTTGGAACCATAGGTATGCACCACCACGCCCAGCGAATTTTTTGATTTATTGTAGAGACAAGGTCTTGCCAAGTTGCCCAGGCTGGTCTTGAACCAGCTGGGCTCAGGCAATCCTCTCACCTCGGTTTTGCAAAGTGCTGGGATTACAGGCATGAGCCACCTCACATCTAGCTGTTGTGTTTTCTTTTCTTTTTTTTTTTTTGAGTTGGAGTCTCAATCTGTCGCCCAGACTGGAGTGCAGTGGCCGCTCCCTGCTACTGCAGCCTCGACCTGCTGGGCTCGGAGGATCCTTCCGCCTCAGCCTTCCAAGTAGCTGGAACTACAGGCGTGCGCTACCATGCTCGGCTAATTTTTTGATTTAGAAGAAAGCAGATGGAGAAACTGTGCTCAGAGGGGCTAGATCCTCCTGAGAGCCATAGAACAGCTCACACAGCATGCCGAGGTCAGAAAGTTAGCGCCGACTGCCTCGTCTTCTCCCCAAGATTTACCTGAGTTTGAGGTACGCTGGGCCTGGCCCAGGCTAGCAGCCAGCTAAGCCTAACTAGGCTCAAACCTGATTAATCCAGTTCAGTGTTCAGTTTCAAGAGTCTGGCCAGTTCATCACTTGAAGTTCCCCAGGGTCAGTTCTTACAGGTTCTAAACCTGATGTTCCTGTCAACGTTTTTTTTGTTGTTTGTTTGTTTGTTTTAATTTAAGAGACAGGGTCTTGCTTCATTGCCCAGGGTAGAGTTCAGTGATATGATCATAGCTCACTGCAGCCTCAAACTCCTAGGCTCAAATGATCCTCCTGCCTCAGCCTCCTAAGTTGCTAGGACTGCAGGCACATACCATCACACCCAGTTAATTTAAAAAAATTTTTTTTTATAGAGACAAGGTCTCAGTATGTTGACTAGGCTGGCCTCAAATTCCTGGCCTCAAGCAGTCCTTCTGCCTTGGCCTCTCAAAGTGCTGGGATTACATATGTGAGCCACTATGCTCAGCGTCCTATCAACTCTCGACATCACCCTCCTCCCACTCCTCACTCTTGATATCTCTCTCTCTCTCTCTCTCTCTATCACACACACACACACACACACACACACACACACACACACACACACCTACCTTGCATTTTATATTCCAACCACCCAGAGTTTCTTACTATTTTCCAACGTCCCTATACGCCCTCTCATCTGTGTACCCAAGCTGCTTCTCTTGCCGGGAACAGGCTCTTTCTCCTCCCCTGGTGAGCACCTACTCCATCCCTCACGACCGCTCAGGTATCCAGTACCTTCTGTGGGTGAGCTCTCTTGGCAATCCCAGTCTAGGTCAGGTCTCCCTCCTACCACAGCCCACATTACATTATGTTGAAATGTAATTGAAATGAGCTGATCAGAGGTCTGTTTATGCCACAGAAATAAGCCCCTAGACATAGGTTTTAATGATATCTCACTCATTCCTGTGCCTCCAGCACCTTCCACATAGCAGTCTCATGCAGAGTTGATTAAATGAATAAGTGGGTAAATGGCAGAATCAAAGTGAGAAGACTCAGGACAGTCGCCACAACTTGGGCTGGATTTCTTGTAATTCTTAATTGGCTACCAGTCACATGGCTTATGGATGAATTGGCCTAATTTTCTTCTTATTGTTATTTTTTTGCTTCAGCTCAGTGGTAAGAATAGCCTAATTTAAAGATATAAGATGAGCCGGGCTCGGTGGCTCAGCCTGTAATCCCGTGCTTTGGGAGGCTGAGGTGAGTGGATTGCCTGAGCCCAGGGTTCGAGACCCGCCTGGGCAACTTGGCAAGACCTCATCTCTACAATAAATCAAAAAATTAGCCGAGTGTGGTAGTGCACGCCTGTAGTTCCAGCTACTGGAAGGCTGAGGCAGAAGGATCGCCAGAGCCCAGCAGGTCGAGACTGTGGTGGCCGGAAGTGGCCACTGCACTCCAGTCTGGGTGACAGAGTGAGACTCTAACTCAGAAAATAAATAAATAAATAAAATAAAGATATTGGTTCAGTTTCTAATCAATCAATCAATCAATTAGAACTCTTTTTGTAAAGATAGAGAAATTCTACAACATGCTTTTCCTCAAAATCTCTCTGTATTGAGTCATTTAATGAAAGGACTGATATTAATATTTAGAACTTAGTGAATGCTACTTTAATAAATAATACTGTAATCATTACTAAAAATGTTTTTAAAAACACCAAATGTTTGTTTTCCTAAAAAAATGTCCATTTGTGCAAGAAATTTACATCGTAATAATATTTTCATAGCAACCCTCATAATTCCTGCTCTCAATTTCATTTCAGTATTAGAAAATAACGATATATTTACAACAATATTTGTCATATGGCAAAAGTAAGCGAGGGAAGAGGAGAGGGGCTTCTCTTACATGCTCATGAATGAATTAGATTCAGTTCCTTCCTCCATTGTCTCTTCCTGCTTCAGACCCAGGAAGAACTAGGAGTGGAGGTGGGAGCGAGATGTAAGGATAGAGTTACCATTGATATACACAGCATCACAAACTAATAAATAACTCATAAATCACCTGCTTCTTCCTCTCTTTCCTTTCTCCTAACATTTCCTTGGGAGGATCAGTGACCATTCAGAAACAGGCTGGTCTCATACTAGACCCAGGGGATTCTGACTCAACTCTTGACCACAAGCAGTTGGAGCTGACCTGCTTGACTGGATGCAAATCAAAAGCAGATGCCTGTAATAAGAACGGTCCAGCCCAAATCCAAAGCTACTCTCAAAGGAGTAGAGCATAAAGGCACTGACTCTATTGTAACAATCCTCTATGTGTTATAGTGGAGGAAAACCTTGATCCCATTCCAGGAAATCCTCCCAGACCATTGGAGATGAGGCCATTCCCTGTTCAGAACAGTGTCCTCCACACGCCACCACAGTTGGTAAAAGCCAAAGATGGGCTTGTTGGGGTGGGGAGGGGGACCTGGATCAAGACAGCATAAGTCAGTTCCCCAAATAGAAGATTGTATGGGGGGAACCCTAATAAACCCAGAATTTATTTATTTAAAAAGTGTGCATTTATTCTTTACATTTTTAAGCTGCCCATTTTGTGGTGGGTGATTTACGAGCACACCGACGACACAGCTGAGTGTCCAGCAGTTTTTGACCAAAAACGGCAAGACTGCCATTTCCCCATCCTTCCTATTTACCTGATCTGGCCCTGAGTAATTCTCCTTTGTTTCCTCGGATGAAAAAAAGTCCTCAGAGACCATCTTCAATTGTCTGGGAGGGTTTCCTGGAATGGGATCAAGGCTTTCCTTCACTATAACATATAGATGATTGTTGGAGCTTTTCTGTCCTCTCAATAAATCCTGTGAAAGAAAGAAAGAAAGAAAGAAAGAAAGAAAGAAAGAAAGAAAGAAAGAAAGAAGGAAGGAAGGAAGGAAGGAAGGAAGGAAGGAAGGAAGGAAGGAAGGAAGGAAGGAAGGAAGGAAGGAAGGGAAGGGAAGGGAAAGGAAAGAAAGGAAAGAAAGAAAGAAAGAAAAAGAAAGAAAGAAAGAAAGAAAGAAAGAAAGAAAGAAAGAAAGAAAGAAAGAAAGAAAGAAAGAAAGAAAGAAAGGAGGGAGGGAGGGAGGGAGGAAGAAAAAGAATCTAAAAAAAAAATTCCACTGAAGTTGAATGCTGCCTCTTACAATAATGCCTGCTGGGATACTGATGCCGATGAGTTCCTAGAACTTACATAACAGGGGAAGCCTGTACTCCGAAAGACCCGCCCCCCCAAAAAAAAAAGGTAACTGCAGTTTTTTAAGGGTCTCCCCTCATATTTCTGCTTCTGACTGCCAAGTGTCCCGAGAAACCCTTTCACTGGATTTTGCGACAGATCTCCCTTTCCTCCAGAGAATGGGGTGGAAAAGTCATAAGCCATCCCCGTGCTTTCCAGCTGTTCCACCATCAGGGAAGCGTTAAGGCACCACAAGCTACCTAATCTCCGGCATCATCGGCAGTTTGAAGTAAGGTCCTGAAATTCTCTCCAAAGGTCTAAAAATCCAAATGTACCCGTACTCAAAAGTCAGTTGGGAAACAAAGAGCATGAACTTGATTTTGTAAGAGGACATTTACCTCTTCACACTAGAAAAGCAGCCTGAGTCTACCATGCCTGCACAGAACTCACTTATACATCCTCTGCACCTTCCTTTATCTAGAATAAGACAAAGGAGACAAGAATAAGTGCAATAGTGAGCTTTCTGGCTTCTCCACCATGTAGCCTAGAAAATGAAAATGGACATGGAAACATCTAATTTGGTCCTTATAATAGATCTGACACTCATGATTTATTCTTTAATAACCTAGTACTATTATTACATATGAATTTAGAAATTGAATACTTCTAATGCAGATAGGACACATTTATATGGTAACAGGAAGGAAGTATGTGAAGTAAGACTTAAACACTTTGAAGAAAAAAGGATGAACATCTTTTTCCTCCCATAATATTTTTATACATAACTTTTAAAAAATATTACCACAATAAAATTTAACACTTGAAAACAAGGAATATGAATTGCTTAATAACATCAAGCATCCGGTATAATTTTTTTTTTTACAGTTTGTTTGAATAAGAATCCAGATTAAGTTCATACATTTTGATCGTACAATGTTTCTCTTAATTCTCTTTGAATCTAAGAGACAGAACCCAAAAAAACCAGAATTATTTTTTGGAGGGTGGACCCCTTGTAGTACAGACTTCCCCTGCTAGGTAAGTATTCTAGGAACACATCAGCATCAGTGTACTAGTTGGCATTGTGGAGAGAGACTGTACTGTGGGGAAAAAAATTCCAGGTTGCGGCAAACAGGTGACTGGTTCTTCCACTGTGACAATGCACCTGCCCACACTGCACTGAGTGTTTAGCAGTTTTTGACCAAAAAGTGGCGTGACCCCCGTGCCCCACCCTCCCTATTCGCCTGATCTCTCACTGAGTAACTCTTTTTTGTTTCCTCGGATGAAAAACGTCCTCAAACAAAAACATTTTGCCATTTTGCCAATGTGGAAGAGGTGAAACAAAAAACAGCAGAAGCACTAAAAGGCATCAAAATTGATGAGTTCAAAACCTGAGCAGTGGAAAAAGCATCTCGATAGGTATATTGCATCAAACGGAGAGTACTTTGATGGTGACTGAAGTTTAAACATGTAAGAATAAATACACACTTTTTCATACAAAATATTCTGGGTTTTTTGGGTCCTCCTCATACAGGTTCCAAATTTAGGACAAAATAAAGACACATGAGATATTAGGTGACAAGGAGGAAAAACCAAGGCATCCCACTGAATGCTGTGGGATGGACCTGAGGAAAAGATCAGAAGGAAGGGGCTCATTTTCGTGTCTCCTTGAAATAGATGAGTGCACCTGGACATGAAGGATCCCATCCATCCTTCAAGGGTGTTTCTGAGGCAGGAATGAGGAAAAAAGAAAGAAAAAAGTGATTCTCGTGGATGGAAGATGGTTCCAGTTTATTCCACGTATCACTGGCCTCTGCTTTACCTTCAAGAACATGACTTGACTTACTTTCCACTCACAAGGTATTGACTTTTACAATTCATTTATATTTTGGTGCTGGCAAAAGAAAGAACACGCCTATGTTTCGAGGGTGGCAGCATGCTAACCAAGGGGAATGGAACATGCAAGGAACTGGTAACTCCCGACCCCATGAAAGGACCATAGGGACAGAGAACTTGGCCAAGGGCAAAGGACTAGAGACTGAAAGAGTGGACCAAGCCCGCATGATTTGGTCTGTTCCTGGAACATCAAGACTGTGTGGTGAAGGTGAGCCATCTCCCTGTCTGTATTCCTCCCTGCCCATACCACCTCTGACACTTCCACAACCTTCTCTTCCCCCTCACCCAGTCCCATCCAAAGCTCCAGTTCCAGCAAATGTAAGAGTGTCATTAATCCAATGATCTGGGGTGGTAGCAGCAGCCCTGAACTGCATACAAGCAGTATGACCCAAAGCTACTCACCTCCCCCTCACTTTCCCCATCTGTGAAATGGGATACAGAGGGTCCTGCTGAATTCACAAGGGTAAGAGGACTACATATGTTAGAGAGGTGAGAAGCTTTTTAAATTTCCCTACAATACCAGTGTTGATGATGATAAAGATTAAAGTCGTTTACACATACACACGAAAGTGAAAGGTCATTAATTGGCCTTTATTCTTCAAAACAGAAAGTTGGTCAAACCAAATGAGCATCTTATTGGTGAACAATAGGGAGGAAATATTTTGGAGAGAGATGCTTGGCCAGTTCCTCCAGAACTCTAACTGAAACTGAGCTAGGGAGGCCTTTTCATTCTGGCCTCATTTTTATTTCAAAGGGAAATGTGGTCTCTCAGAGGGAGGAAGACAGACGGGCAGTATGTCTTCCCATGTCTTTGTGCATTACTTTTATTAGTTCCTGGCCCACTTTTTCTTTTTTAGCAGAATATTTACTCCTAAATGACACACTTTCACACTTAAAGCATACTTGTCTAACTAGCAGCATTTGGACCCCTTAGCGTGGCGAGTGTGTTCAGTCTGAAAATCCTTTGATGACCCATGGCTGTAGTGCTGTGGTGAATGACACAGCCATCCCAACCTTCCATTTTAGTTAGCCCTCTGTGGGCTGAGAAGTTCAGATCTGAAAGCAGTTGATGGCTTCACATCTAGAGTCCTCCGAGTTGGGAAATCTGAATTGCTGCTCTTGAGCTACGTGTATATGGATTCTCTGAATGCTGTCCCTACAAATGGGATGGTTAACTTTGTCTCAAAATATTTTTCTCATGTTTTTCACCTTCCCTCTCCAACTTGACACATAGAGTTATAAACGTGCTCACTAGTTTTATTTTATTCCTCAATTTTTATTTTTTATCTTATTTTTATTTTTTAGACCTGGTTTTATAAAACATCTTTTACTTAAAAACAAAGCCCCGTCTACCTGATCAACATGGGTGTGTCACACATGACTACACCTAAGTTAAAACATGAAACATGACTGACATGACATTCTTGCTGGCACGCATAATTTTTATTTTTGATTACTCTATCATGCTCAATATTTATTTTTGATTAGTCTATCAAGCTGGCTGCCTTACCTTTTTTCTTCATTTAGTAAAATGTATGATTTTCTCTTCCAGCCTGTACCCCTCACCTCCTTCCATTAGGTATTCACTGTCCTGGCCCATTTCTGGTGCCTGGCACCCCAGGAGCACTGAGGATTCCCACACCCAGAGTCCATACCTTAGTGTCTTGAAATAAGTAAACAAAGCCAGATGTGGTAGTTCACGCCTGTAATTCCAGCACTTTGGGAGGTCAAGGTGAAGGGATTGCCTGAACCCATGGTTCAAGAACAACGTGGGCAACTTGGCAAGATCTCATCTCTACAATAAATCTAAAAATTAGCTAGGCATAGCAGCGCGTGCCTGTAGTTCTGGCTACTTGGAAGGCTGAGGCGGAAGGATCGCCGGAGCCCAGCAGGTCGAGGCTGCGGCGGCCGGGAGCGGCCGCTGCACCCCAGTCTGGGCGACAGAGTGAGACTCCAACTCAAAAAAAAAAAAAAAAATCACCCTTTTAAAAAACAAGTTTGTTTTTTTAAAAAAGCTAAATGTCAAAGTGCCCTATATTCTTTTGTGTCTGAGACTATATTATATGTCAAGAAACCATCCTGAGGTGATCATTAGATTTTATCTGCACATGGAGGTGGGAGGATGGGAGTAGGTGGTAGCATCAACATTTCATCAGAACAACAAGACAATTCTCATGATTAAGTAGGAAAAAAAAGACTCAAAACAGGTGGTTGAGGCTACTGTGTGACCAAGGACATTTTGACAGTGCAAGGACATAAGGTGGTTGTGCCTTTGATTTGTCTTTCGATGGCCAGACACTCAGGAATGTAAACTGGGGTGAGAGGAAAAGCAGGAAAAATAGACATAAAGAAAATGTAAAATCTCTATTGATTTCTCATCATGGAGGAGAATAAAACAGACTGGAAAAACTCCTTTTTTCTCCCACAAGTTTCAACAGATGGCTATACTAGTTGTTTCAGAATGAATACAACGGATTGAGGGTTGGAGGGATAACTTAGGAGCAGCGCTGGTGTGAAAGTGATACAATTTTTGGCTTCAAGTCACACCGCCCAATTTGCACAGCAACTACAATAGAAATGTGCTTCGGGCAGGGTGGTGTCCTACATTTTAACTTCCCCCCAACAACATCGCCTGAATTTCACAGGTGTTCACAGTAATATGACCTGACTGAAAATATCTTCTCTTCTGTATTTTTCCCCAGGTTAAAATTAAGCTAGGCAGGCTCCGCGTAAATGTTCAGACAGAGCAAAGCAGGAAGCCTCCCACACTGAAAGGGAAGATAACAATCACAGAAGCCGGGATGGCTCTTAGTGAAGGGCATTTCAAAGCAAACACAGACAGTTACGGGCATTTTGTAAATCCTCTGTATGTGTATGTAAACATGTACTTTCACACATGAAAACTGGATTTGTTCCCAAGCAACAAAAGGTTCTGAGAACCAAGAGAAAGCAAGTATATAGCAGAAAATACATCCAATGTCTACAAAAAAGGATTATTTATTACCTTCAAGACACCAAGAGCTAGGAAAACAATGCAGTGGGAGAAAATGAGCAAAGGACATATCTAAGAGGACCACAGAGAAAGAAAATTCAAATGGCTAATAATATAAAATACTTCCCAAGTTCAATAGTGATCAGAGAAAGACAACATTAGAGACACATTTTTGACTTCTGAGACTGGCAGTGACAAAGATTTTTTGTGTGACCAAACTTCAGTCAGGTTTCTGAACCTTCCAGGCCTATCTATACACTTCCTTGTAAAATATAGTTTTGGCAAGAACCCTGCTAAGTCAGTTTACCAAACACTCCCTTCCTTAATATTTGATTGAGTTCCTTATCTCCACCCTCCCCCAGGTGATGCCTGATTAGCCTGCCTGTCTTCAACAAGAATCCCTCTTACCTGGACGTTTCCTCTTAGTAATTTCCATCCACTGACAATCCCCACCCTGACACACACACACACACACACACACACACACACACACACACACACACACACACACATCCTGCTCCTTGGCTATAAATTCTTCTCAGTGTTTTCAGAGTTAAGCCCAGTCTCTCCCCCACTGTCAAGTGCCACTGTGGTCCCTATACCTATTGCAATGCTCCCGATTAAAGTAAGATTAAAGCCTTACAAGTGCCATTGAGTATTTTTTTAACAGAATTGTAGGAGGGTAAATACATTTTTAAATGGCTTCAATTTGTTTAGTTATTAACATTAGAGTCTCCACTACTTTGCAAATGACTGTCCCTTAATGAGAAGGAAGTAAGGAAGAAGAGGCAGACACCATGGCCCTGCACACTGTGGGTTCACTCTCAAGTTGATATTGATGTGAACGAAACAGTCATCACCCAAACACTGCTTTCTCCATCAAAAGAACATCAAAGAACATGACAAACGTCAAAGAACAAGATACCCCTCTGCCCAAAGCCCTCCATTGGATCCCCATCTCACTCACAGAATGACTCAACATCATTGCAGTGGTCTACAGAGGCCCACCGCCTCCTGTCACCTCAGGGCTCATCACCTCGTTCCATACTTACCCCACACACTCCATCCCTGGGGGATTCTTTCCTGTTCCTTGGGGCTTTCATCCTTGCTCTTCTACCTAGAAGCTCCCCTCTTCACTTTTCTCGGGGCTTCACTTGACTATCACCCTCTCAGTAGGGCCTGCCTTGACCACCATATTTAAGGTTGCAATTGTTACACCTTCACCCCAGTACTCCCTATCTCATTCCCCCTCTATCACCACTTACTATTGTTTACTTATTTTTTTGTATTGTCTCTCTTTCCCAACAAGGACTTTGGCCAAACTCTGGTCAGGCTCCTCTGAGTACTCTTCTCAAAGAGGCCTCAAACCTTGGCCTATGAAGACTTGAACAAAATACAAATACAGTTTCTAATCATTCAAAGCACATTCCTAGGATGATCTTAATTGCCTTTCAAGTGCCTGCCTGAGAAAAAGCCAGGCTGTCAAAAGGATGTCCTGTTTGTTCATCCAATACCTGAAGATGAGGCTCCTGTCTGTGGGACGGAAGCAGTCTGACTTCCACAAGCATCATTAACAATCCAAATGGGTTTCACATGGACCAACTCTTTCCTGCCTGCCTTTTGTGATTTTTTTACTTCCCTGACTCTACTGAGCCTCTGCTCACCTTCTCTACTGCTTCATCCTCCCTCCTTCTCTCTCTTCTCTCTCTCTTTTTAATTTATTTATTTGAAACAGGGTCTTGCCCAGGCTGAAGTGCAGTGGTATGATCACAGCTCATTGCAGCCTCAATCTCCCGGGCTCAAGCAATGCTACCATGCCCGGCTAATTTTTGTATTTTTTTTATAGAGACAGGGTTCTCACTTTGAACTTCTAACCCCAAGCAATCCTCCCACTTTGGCCTCCTAAATTGCTGAGATTACAGGCATAAGCTTCTGTGCCCAGCCGACTGTCTCTTTAAAATGCCCTGTCACTTCTGTATAAATTGAAATTGAGTTCAGTTCATGCCCAACAGTTCCTTATATCAATAGTCTATCACTGATCAAAATCTGTCCTTACCACTTTAACTAGTGTCCACCAGCCTTGTTTATCTTTGGCATCCCCACTGTAACGCAGGCTCCACGGACTGGATTTTTGTTTTCTCATTAGCACATAATAGAGACTCAAAAATACTTGCAGAACCTTGTTGATAGGCCAACAAATGTGCACCGGTTTTAGTCCCTCAGCCATACTTCCAGGCTGGGATAAATACATTTAAGCATTTGGGGGAAACATCATTGTTCATTTTGCTCCTCAAATACCTGGCAAGTGACAGGTGGTTAAATATCACAGATCGTGACAATCTTCCTAAAGTTATCTTCATTTGTTTTTAATCCTGACAGAGCACCATCTGCTGCAGGCTTAATATGATCCATAAGCTGGGCTCGGTGGCTCAGCCTATAATCCCGCGCCTTTAGGAGGCTGAGGTGAGTGGATTGCCTGAGCCTGTGGGTTCGAGACCCGCCTGGGTAGCGAGGCCTCATCTCTACAGTAAATCAAAAAATCAGCCGGGAGTGGTAGCGCATGCCTGTAATTCCGGCTACTCGGAAGGCTGAGGCGGAAGGATCGCTGGAGCCCAGCAGGTCGAGGCTGCGGTGGCCCGGAGCGGCCACTGCACTCCAGTCTCGGTGACCGAGTGAGACTCCAACTTGAAAAAGAAAAAATATGACCCATAAATGTATACAACTGAGTAGACACAGAGCACCTTACACAGAAAGATTATTGAAAGGTGCTGTGTGAAAAGCACTTGCTTCACAAGGAGACTTTTTGTTGATTGTTGTTTCTAGTGATGGTTTTAGTTCTTAAACTTCCCTTCCACTACAGCTTCCCCAGTGACTCTCTGAGTTTCCAATCTTGAGTGCTTTGGCTGTGAATTCCAGTGACTTCCTTCAGATACAATCCAAAGAATTTCTTCCAGCTTTTAATCTTTTTTTTTTTGTCAACAACTTTTATTATCAGTCACATACTTCATTAAAATAATAATAAAAAAAAAAGAAGCTGGGCTCGGTGGCTCAGCCTGTAATCCCGCGCCTCTGGGAGGCTGAGGTGAATGGATTGCCAGAGCCCACGGGTTCAAGACCTGCCTGGGCAGCGAGACCTCATCTCTACAATAAATCAAAAAATCAGCCGGGCGTGGTAGTGCATGCCTGTAATTCCGGCTACTCGGAAGGCTGAGGCTGAAGGATCGCCAGACCCCAGCAGGCGAGGCTGTGGTGGCCAGGAGCGACCACTGTACTCCAGTCTGGGCAACCGAGTGAGACTCCAACTCAAAAAAAAAAAGAATGTAGCAAATGGCTCAGGGTAGGATGAAAACAACAACCATTACTGCTAACCTCTCTCACCACTCTCTCCTCTCTTCTTCTAATTTTTCTTTTCACCTGTGGTTTCTCACTGTTTTTTGTTGACCACAAATATCCCCAAGTATTGTCAGTCACTTTCAACAAATGCTTTGTAAGCAACTACTATGAGTGAGGCACGATGACAATCATAGAAGTCTACCCTCAAATAATGAACTCAAAGAGAGGGGAGACAGTCTATACTCAAATGATAAATTCAGAGAGAAAGGAGACAGTCTATACTCAAAGGAAAAGTTAAACTGCATAGTGGTTGCTTGATAATAGTTTATCCAACTAAATGGCTAGGTAGGAAAATCCTGGTGATATCCAAGGCAATAATAAACTGTCACATTATTAATACAATCAAAAAGTCAAGCCGGGCTCGGTGGCTCAGCCTGTAATCCCGCGCCTTTGGGAGGCTGAGGTGAGTGGATTGCCTGAGCCCGCGGGTTTGAGACCCGCCTGGGCAGCGAGACCTCATCTCTACAATAAATCAAAAAATCAGCCGGGTATGGTAGTGCATGCCTGTAATTCCGGCTACTTGGAAGGCTGAGGCGGAAGGATCGCCGGAGCCCAGCAGGTTGAGGCTGCAGTGGCCGGAAGCGGCCACTGCACTCTAGTCTGGGCGACAGAGTGAGACTCCAACTCAAAAAAAAAAAAAAAAGTCAAAATTCTTCACTTAGAGCTGTAGCCACTTGCCTTTGTTATGTTTCTCACTTCTATGGGATGTTTCCAATTGGTATTACAATATCAACCCCAGTAAACAAAATGAATATACCTTCTTCTTCTTCTTTTTTTTTGAGTCGGAGTCTCATTCTGTCACTTAGGCTGGAGTGCAAGTGGCATGATCACGGCTACCATAGCCTCGACCAGCTGGGCTCTGGTAATCCTTCCACTTCAGTCTTCCAAGTAGCTGGGACTATAGGCGTGCACCACCAATTTTTTGATCGATCACTGAAAAGAGTCTGGTTTCAAACTCACAGACTTACTGATGTGAGCCACCGCACCCAACCTGAACATATCTTCTTTTTGCATCCTCAAACCTCCGTGTTTTTTAACATCCTTATAATTATCACTGGCACCACCAACTCTCTGACACTAAGTTGTATCTTAGCATCTCTAGTCTCTTTTAAAAAAATTTTTTCAGGATTAGGTATACAAGTAGTCATTGTACAGGTAAAGATTGGGCCCCCCTTGGTCCTCACTTTGCCTAGTTTGAGATCAGGTAGCCTTATTGATGTTGTGTCTTCCCAACCCCAGCAGTACCCCACTACTGCCAATCCCTTTCTTATAGTATTATGGTAAATGTTCAGAGTCCACTTATGAGTGAGAACATGTGGTACTCTGTTCTTTGTTTCTGTGCTAGATTACTACTCCAGTCTCTTTAGAATGAGATCCCCGTGCCCAACCCATGGAGACAGTAGTTCATGAGTCACCCATCCTTTCCATTCCTGTGATCACAGTTTTTTTCCCCCCTTTTTTTCTTTTTCTGGACATCAAAAACTCAACTCCAATCCCCCTCAGCTTTTTCCTCTTCTAATCCACAGAAGACTTCACAGAGAAATGAAGAATTAAAAATGCTCCACAATTGTAAGCTTTTTCAAAAGTGCACAGCAGTTCCCCCTTATCCACAGTTTCACTTTCCAAATTTTCAATTGCCCAAAGTCAACTGAGGTCCAAAAATAAGTGAATATAGTACAATCAGATATTTAGAGGGAGAGAGAGCGAGAGAGCATATTCTAACAACTCTTACAGTATATCATTATAATTTTTCTATTAGTAGTTACCATTGCTAATCTCTTACTCTGCCTAGTTTTTAAACACTATCATATGTATTTTTAAAAATATAGTATAGATATAGGAATTTGGTACTATCTGCAGTTTCAAGCATTTACTGGAGGTCTTAGCATGCATTCCTTGCAGATAAGAGGGAATTTCTGTATATTCATCTTCAAATCTTGTATTTTCATGTTTCAGGTAATGTCATCTTAAAAAATGGATTAGGGATTTGAGTTTTCAGTGAATAAAGTATTTTAGTCTTTGGTTAAAAAAACAAAAAACAAAACAAAACAAAAACTACTCCCACCTCTTAACCCTACTATCCACTAGACAGTAGATGCTAGAAAGTTTTCAGAGAAAGTCCCAGTCCCAGTGTCATACAGACACTCTTGAAGCAAAATATTCTGTGTCCGTGGAAGTTCTAAAGGCTCACTCTCTCTAAGGCCTTCAGAACTTCTACCTACTATAAATAATATATAGTAAGGTTTGCCAAATAGCAATGCAAGAGTAGACTTTTAAGGAGTATGGAAGTTTCCATGGATGGAATTTTGAGGTATATTAGTGCTATTAGGAGTCAGTCCTTAAAATAGTTGACAGATCCATTAAAAACAATCCATAGAGCGTTGGTCTCCTCAAAGTATGGTCCATAAACCAGCAGCATCAGCAAAGCTTAGAAATCTGTTAGAAAAATGCAAAAGCTAAGGCTGTGTGCATTGGCTCATGACTGTAATCCCAGTACTTTGGGAGGCTGAGGCAGGAGGACAGCTTGAACCTAGGAGTTCAAGATCAGCCTTGGCAACATAGTGAGACCTCATTTCTACACAAAACCGGAAGGAAGGGAGGGAGGAAAAGAAAGAGATAAAGAGAGAGAAAGAAAGGAAAAGGAAAGAAAGAAAATGCAAAAGCTCAAGCCCAACCCCAGACCAACAAGATCCCCAAGTGATTCATAAGCACAGTGACATTTGAGAAATTCTACATTAGATAATAAATATGATTCTGTCACCTAACTTATATGTAAACATGGGGCGAGAGCTCTGGACAACCGGAAACTGCAGTTGACTGGAGCAGTCCATGGATACATTGAATCATCACCCCAATCCCCATCTAGCAGAAAATGGTGGACATGTCATTTCCTGGTGTGACTGGCCAGGGTTCCAATTTTTTATCCTTTGTGGTGTGCCTTTGTTGTCTATTGCCTGTTAACAGTGCAGCAAGGTGATAATGGCTGAAAACCACAGCCTGAAATTAAGGGTTTCCTTGGTGAGGCACAGGGACCAGCTGCATCATACCGAGACACCCCCACCCCCTCTCCTAGGCAATACTTTAACACAGGTGAGTGCCCGGTGAAAATGAACATCAAAGGAAGACCTGGAAGAAGAAGGCTCAGTGAGAACTGATAAAATAGGTGTGTGAAGAAGGAAAAGGGAGGAGCTGCAGATGGGCAGCCCAAGACGGGGAGGTGGGACAGGGACATTTGCATGCAGAGTGTGACATACAAGGAAGATTTTTCAACACCAGAAATTTCTTTTCTTTCCCTTTCCCTTTCCTTCTTTCCTTCTCCTTCCTTCCTATTTATTTTTGAGTCAGAGTCTCACTTTGTTGCCCAGGCTGGAGTGCAGTGGCACCATCCCCGTTCACCACAGCCTGGAAATCCTGGGCCCAGGTGATCCTTCCACCTCAGCCTCCTGAGTAGCTGGGACTACAGGCACCCACCACCACACACGACTACTTTTTAAAAATTTTTTTGTAGACATGAGGTCTCACTATGTTGCCCAGGCTGGTCTGGAACTCAATTGGGCTCAAGCAATTCTTCCACCTCAACCTCCCAAAGTGCTGGGATTATAAGCATGAGCCACTGTACCCAGTCAGCACCAGAAATTTCTTTTTTTTTTCTACTTTATTTTAAAGATGTGGGGTACAATTCAGGTTAGGTATACAAATATTCATTATGTAGGTACCCTTGTTGATGAGGTAGCACCAGAAATTTCAAGGTACCTTTTTCTTTTTTCTGCAGTTGCTTGGCAGCTGCTGGGTCCCTCTGGGTAAGTTCCCCAGGCTCAGGCAACCAGTCCCAATTTGCCATTGCCTGAGACCACAGACGACTCTCAGATGCCAGCCCTCTGGGAATTTTTCATTTTCCTAAGAAGCAGTCATCCCAGAAAAAAAAAAAACCTCTGTAAATCTTGATCTGGATAATGACATGTGACCTAACGCCAACTCTAAACCCTTACTGAGAAATGTTTGATCAGATTAGGCCAGAGGAATGTCACCCCATGCCCCGAACAGGCCCCTGAAGCCAGGGTCACCATCTGGGAACATAATTTCCTGAAAACAAGGGTTTGAACGAGAATCACTACCATAAAGTTCCATCTGGAAAGAGACACAGGCCTTTGTGTGAGGCCCACTATTCATCT
The DNA here is from genome assembly GCA_027257055.1 of Cephalopachus bancanus. Taxonomy (NCBI): domain Eukaryota; kingdom Metazoa; phylum Chordata; class Mammalia; order Primates; family Tarsiidae; genus Cephalopachus; species Cephalopachus bancanus. The sequence continues at coordinate 7,835,575 of JAPVLO010000006.1, forward strand.
TCCTAAAGGAATGGGGATGTCTGGTAAAATGACCATCCAGGGCTGCCATAAATGGACATCAAAGGGACCCAGGTGGCTCCTTGAGAATGGGCACCCTGAAGACTGTGTGGCCAATGGGGAAGATGCTAGGCATCCTCTCAGTCAGAATCTGTCTCCACAGCCAAGCCTCCTTCCCCGTGTTCTTTAAACTCCTCAAGCAACATGCCCCCCACCTGCAGTCAGTGACTCCATCCTTGCATTTTTCTTACCTTGCTGTTTCCTAGAAACATTCCTCATTCTTGCTTGCTTTCCTACAACTCCAAAACACCCCACTGTGCTATGAAACAGCCACTATGTTATAAACAAATCTTTCCGTATTCAACATAATTTTTTTACCCACCCTTTTCTTCTTTCTGATTTTGATATTTGGCTTTTCTCAGTGACACTTATGCTTCCCAGAAGCCTCCCCAGTCTCCTGGTACAATGAGGTAACAGATGCCTTTGTTGTGTCTTCCCAGTGACCCACGCCTTATCTAGAAACTGACCTCTCCACACCTACAAGAATGGATCCCAGCAGCCTATTATAACCACTCATCCCATATTGTGGATATAGCTGGTTTCAGGAACGGCTACCTGGTCCAAGCTAGGTGTTTAGAATTGGGATCCAAGGCACCAGTGGTTTTCTCTACTAGCTTGAACTGAAGACATGTGAATCTGGGAACTCTGAAGGGAACTCACAGCGTCAGAGAAATCCGGGAGCATGCTCACAGCGTCAGAGAAATCTGGGAGGGAGGGAAAGTTAGAAGGATGCATGGTTGAATGGATAGATAGATGGATGGATGGGTGTCATGATGGGTTAGATAGGTAGTGTTATAGACTGAGTGCTTGTATGATCTCAAAATTCAATGTTGGAACTCTACCCCTTAACATGATAGTATTATGAGGTGAGGTCTTTGGAGGTAATTAGGGTTAGATGAACTCCTGAGGGCAGAAGGCTCATGAATGGGGCTAGTGTTTCAGTAGGAGTCCCCAGAGAGCTTGTTCCCTCGCTCTGCCATGTGAGAACACAGCAAGAAGATGGTCATCTATAAACCACGATGCAAGCCCTCAACAAGACACCAGCAGACACCATACACTAGATGCTGAATCCACCAGTGTCTTGATCTTGGACTTCTAGCTTCCACAACTATGAGAAATAAATTTCTGTTGTTTATAAGCCACCCAGTCTATGACTGTTTGTTGTGGCAGCCCAAACTAAGATAGATAATATAGATGATAGATAGATCGCTCAATCGATCCCAGAAAGAAAAAGTGACGGAGACTGAGTGCTCTTCTCAACCACAGACATTGATCAGTTTCTGGTTCCAGGCCATACTGTAGCCACATTCTTCTTCCTGGTTATTTAGCGACTCTTGTATCCTTACCAAATCAAACAAAAAACTTTCTTCTTTCACTCAAAAAAGGAAGTCTTTACTAACAGCTATGGAAATTTGTTCATTTTGAACAAATCTTTGCTATTACTTAGTAATCCTCTCATTCATATCTGAATCCCTCCTACAAATGTCACAGTGGCTGTTTCAAAGCTTCTTTGCTTTCTTAATCTCACAGCTACTGTGTAAACCATCCAGACTGACCTTCTTGGGTAGCATACACTACCTTGCACAGTTATATACTCTGGAGTAAGAGATGTTACTATAAAGTATATGAATTACTCGGCTGTTCAAATGATTGTTATTCCCACTAAAACCATCATGCTGGGAGGCAATAAATGTATTTCTAGAAGGCGGTCACTGTTCCTGCCATTTCTGGAATGCTTTTCCAAATCATGCTCAATGTCAGTAAATCTATGTCCCTTAAAGGTAGATATAATTTTTAGAAAGAGCTACCATTGAGCTTTAGCTAGGGCAAGCGGACAAAAAGAGGGCTCATATATTTTAGCCACAAAATTTTTGTTGAATACTGTTTTGTCCAATGAGATCACAAGTGGAATAAGCATACACTCTTCCAATATGACAACTCTAAAAGATAACATCCATTTGAAGACATAAGTTCTATTACAATTATTAAATATAAGCCACATTCTTTATCATCATCACATCTTTCTATCCTGTCATCCAGGCCCCTGGAGCAGAAATCAAAGATTTATAATGCCCAGTAGGTCAGAGAAGAGGAGTTTAAAATATATTTGTTATTGATGCTTAGGCTACTTCATGATTATTTAATAGACATTATACCTCAAAGAAGACCTGTCAAACATTCTGGTAGATTAAAATATACATAAACACAAAAGAAGATTATAAGCTAACACTGATGACTGATTCATGACCATAATATATATAAATTCTGTGAGCTGTGGACCCCAAATCACAACACTGTACCTCTGTCATTCTTGCCCCAGTTACAGTCTGGAGTTCTGGGGAGAGAGAGGGGACTTTTTTTTAAGTCACAAGTTTCTTCCTGTTATGAAGGATAAGCAAGGCTTCACAGAGGTCTCAAGAAACTGCTAAGTAAGGTATATAAATGTCAAATTTTAGCCAACAGTTTACCAAGTAAGTTAGAGCTCAGAAATTTTTCTAAGGCAAGCTGGTGCAACCTACTTCTTTGTGCAAATTTCAGCTAGTGTGATCAAAGGTAATGAGTCACTCTACACGGTATTTTAAAAACACTGAAAGCTGTTTCAATGTTTTTTTTTCCTGAGTTTCGCTGTAACTGAAACTACATTGTACTTTGAGACAAGATATGATTCTTAGGCATGAATTATACACATGACCCCAAGACTGAGTAGTTTTAGATTAAAAGACTACACCTAAATCATGATCATTGAAGTGTGCTAGCCTGAAAATACCAGTAGAATCCCATCACAAGTAAGCCAAATTTGCTGTTAGCACCAGACATTTGAAGTGTTGGATGCACCTTAAAATAGACAGACACTGAGCAATATAGCAAGACCTCGTCTCTACAAAAAAATCAAAGACATAGCTGGGCATGGTGGCATGCGCCCATAGTCCCAGTTACTCCCGAGGCAGAAGGATCACCTAAGCCCAGGAGATCAAAGCTGCAATGAGCTGTGATTGTGCTACTGCACTCCAGTCTGGGCAATGGAGTGAGATCCCACCTCAAAAAATAAAAGAAAATAGACAATTGACTAAGGCCTCTAAAAGACCTTTTGACAGAAGGTGATGTTTATTCTGATGATCTCTCTCATAATAGAGAGTAAAACCTGATGTAGTTTTCTTCCTCTGGCAGGGATACATATGAGTTGTTTTCTATGTGTGGTGATGGTTATGCACTAAGGTAGCATGAGATAAGAAAGAATGTGAACTTTGAAGTCATGAGGATTTGAGTCTTGGTTCTATTACTTCCCTACTACCTGTGGACCTCAGACAGGTTATGCCACCTTTCTAAAGACATATTTCTTATCTCTAAAATAGGGTCGATGCATTGTTATATCATAGGGTTGCTATAAAGATGAATGTGATAATTAGGGTAAATAACACAGGATTAAATTAACATGAGTTCACTTCCTTCTTAACATCCTCTTGCATTCAATACCCAGCACTGGCATTCCAAGGAGGCTTCAGTGACTGGGATTCAGTGACTGTGACTGGGATCCTGTTCCCACTAGCCTCAGGCTGGACTGATATTCATGACTTCTTTTCCACAGACTTTCTTCCACTGGTGTTGCCAAGGGAGGTTTGCACAATATTCCTTAAAGAAGCGTTAATGATGTCATGGGTGGCTCTTTAAAAAACAAACCCAACAATCTCTGGTTAGTTTTTCCTAAATTTGAAAACATTTGGAACTCCTAGTTTTTACCCAGCCTTCTATTTCCATATATGTATATTTTGATCACTTTAGGCTATTTTTTTATTTGTAGATACTTGATGTCAAAAGATCTGGCTTTTAGGTAATTCATGCATTAATTTCACAAATACCTTGTGAGCACCTGGTATGTACAAGGTCCTGAAGTACGTTCTGAGAATCAAAAGTCAATCTAACATGCTTTCTGTCTTCAATGATTTTACAGTGTGGGAAAGGAGACACAGCACAGCCATGTATAACTTTAATGTAAGTCTAATATTAAGAGCAAATTTGGCTTAATGTACCCTATGTACCAAGCATAACTCTTAACGTTAAGCCCTATAACAGAAGTATGCAAATACCATTGACACAGCACTTTAAAGTTCAGAAGCACTTTTCACACATTTCAGTCTCACAATAATCCTGTGAGTTAGGCATTACTGTTACTTAACATTTCCAGGTCAGATATAAGGAAACCAAGTACAAGGAGTTGAAGTTGAAGTAACTTGGCCAAGGACACACAGATAATGACCAGATACTGCATGGGGGAGGAAAGGTGTGATACCCTTTCCTCATGGAGCACAAGAGTCATAGTCAAGACTCTGACAGCAAAAGACAGGTTAAAAAGAGAAAAGCATAGCTGGGCTCGATGGCTCAGCCTGTAATCCCGCGCCTTTGGGAGGCTGAGGTGAGTGGATTGCCTGAGCCCGCGGGTTCAAGACCCACTTGGGCAGACGAGACCTCCTCTCTACAATAAATCCAAAAATTAGCCGGGCGTGGTAGCGCGCGCCTGTAATTCTGGCTACTCGGAAGGCTGAGGCGGAAGGATCACCGGAGCCCAGCAGGTCGAGGCTGCGGTGGCCGGGAGCGGCCACCGCACTCCAGTCTGGGTGACAGAGTGAGACTCCAACTCAAAAAAAAAAAAAAAAAAGAGAGAGAGAGAAAAGCAGGCATAGTGGCTCATGCCTATAATCCCAGCACTTTGGGAAGCCAAGGCAGGAGGATTACTTGAGTCCAGGAATTCGAGACCAGCCTGGAAAACATAGTGAGACCTTCTCTCTACAAAAAAATTTAAAAAGAAAAAGAAAAGCTGGGCATGGTGGCACATGCCTGTAGTCCCAGCTTCTGGGGGGGGGGAGGTGGGAAGCTGAGGCAGGTGGATCGCCTGAGACCAGGAGGTCAAGGCTGCAATGAGTCATGACTATGCCATTGCACTCCAGCCTCGGTGACAGAGTGAAACCCCAACTTGATAGAGAGAGAGAGAGAAAGAAAAGCATAACGAATTTATCTAATCAGTTTTATGTGACACAAGAGCCCCAGGGAAAATTATCTATTTTTATGCTTAGGCTCAATGAATGGACAGTCCTGTAGAAATGGGATTGAACGAATAGTAAGAGACTGAGTGGAGAAACTCAACAAGGCTTGTCTGTGCAGATTCTTCTTGGCCTCTCTGTGGCATTCCTTCCTCCCCCATGTATAGGGCAGGCCCCTTCTAGAATGAGGGTCTTATGTCCTACCATTGGACAAGTAGGCCAAAGAACTTTAAGGTCAGCTGCCACACAGAAAGGCGGGGAAGGTTAGAGTCCTATTTCGTTTCTATGACCCACCTGGGGGAAGAGGAATTCAAGTTTCTTTGTCCTGCCTTGGGGGAGAAAGGGGAACAGAAGACAGAAGGTCAGAGAGACTTTGGCTCTGAGGCCCTTCCAGTGTCCTTCAGTTTTAAGTACTCTGCACCGATCTTTGGAGTATTATTTCCTGAGCCCTAAAAGTCTATGCTGTCAGCTGTCTACGTTTTTCCTATCATTGTCTCTGTCTCTCAGTGTCCATGTCAGAGTAGTCAGAATATATCCCTATCAAACTAGCAAATGTCTTGCAAATGTCACCTAAACTGTGTCTCCCAGGAAAAAGGCAGACACGCCAATCTCTCATACTCAGCCCCCGTCTCTGCTCTCCCTTCTCTCCCCTTTCCCATAAGAACCCTACTCAGAGCCAAAAAGAGCTGTGGAGTATTTTCTAGTTATGTCAGGCTGTTTCAGGCCTAAGAGCCTTTGTTCATACTGTTTCCTACGCTCACTCTTCCTCCACCCCATCCAACTCCATCTTCCTGTTGTTCCTCTTGCAAGGAGATAGCACAGGTTTTATACCTCTTCCAGGAAGCCCTTCCTGACTACCCTCCCCTAAGCCATTTCCTATAGCTGAGCTTCCTGCGTTCTCCTACGCCCAGGACAGGGCACTCATCATAGCTCGGACTTTATTGCACTGTAATTGTTAGCATATTGTCCTGTCTTTCCCCACTAGACTATGAGTTCCTGAGGGATGTCTTTGCAGTCTCGGAATTTATCCCATTAGCTATCTGTTGACTGAATGAATGCATGAAAAAATCCAGATATGCCTTTGCCAAAAGCACCCTCTGAGCAGCTGGGGCCCAGAATAAATCCACAGCTCTACCATCAGGCTCGGGAGCTACCATTGACGTACGGATGCAAGCTGGAGCTTAACAAGCTTAAGTAAATTAGCTGTTCATGCATCCTCTGAAAACAAGAACAATCATCATCATCATCATGTCATTTACTGAGCATGACGCATGGCTTATGGCTTGGATCACCAGAAGATGCTGCTGTATCTGGCTCCCCACACCTTTTTGAGTAGTCTCTCTGCTTTCAGTCTTACCCTAGGATCACAGAACCATATCTGCTCACCTTTGCACACGCAGTACCTAGAACAGTCTCTAACACACAGCAGCCCTCAAAAAAGACAAACCAAATGAATGAATGAATGGAAACTGGCCAGGCTCAGTCTTTTCCAAGGGGCCACATTGCCACTGTGTGACCTCATCCTCCACAACTGGTTTGGGCTCCAGTGGATATCTGATCAAAGGCAGCCAACCCACAGGCATCTCTCTGACCTATGATCTCCAGTCTGCTGTAAAAAGATGGCTTCACACAGTAGGTCCTTTCTAGGAAATTGAAAATAGGTCCTTTTTAGAAATATGAAGAAGTTTCTCCCAGGTAAACACAGGGGCAAGAGCTAAAAGGAAACAAAGGAAGGCTGCAGTTAGGTGGGTAGAAGCCATGGTATGCTGTCTGTAAGTAGACAAACAAGGAAGCATCTGGAAGGAGAGAGTCTGCCCAGATTATTAGAGAGTAAGAAAGTTGGTCAGCAGAGAGGCAAGTGGAAGCTCAAGCCAATTGAGACCGCACTAGCCTTAAGAAAGTGTTGGAGAGAGAAAGAAGATCTGGTTGCCTCAGCTCTGACAACTTTCTGGTTTCAGCTCCAGGTCAGGTACAATTTGACTTAACAGGTAGACCTGACACAACAGATGAAGTCAACTTTTTAAATGTGCCAGATTCTGCTACCTAGTAACAGGTGAAGCTCATTTTTTAAACATGGCACCTTCTGGTACAGGACTGCCATCAGCTGATAATGTGTCTTTGCAAGACAGGTAAAAAATTCCTCTTTTGGAATGAAGCCCGCCAAATGTGTATAAATCTCATGGCTTTCATGCAAAGAAAAAGTGCCCTCCCTGGGAGAGGAGAAGAGTGCATATGTCCACACCACGTGCACAGGTTGACCAGGGCAGAGCACAGGCTGGATCCAAGCTCACCAGCACCCATTCCACCAGACGCTCTTTTGCACCAGCCAAGCTGGCCTGCCTTTCCGGCCAAGCCAGAAAGTAAACTTACAGCCAGATGGTCTTTGTTTGACAAAGAAACCACTCTGAGTGACACAATGTAAAGTGAGAAGTTATTCATTGTTCCTGACATAGGGCACCTCCAGCACAGCCCGCGACCGGGGCTCAGAAGCTGTGCCACCGTGGCACAGCACTATACCTTGGGGAACAAAGCATCAACTCGAAGAGCTACAACCTTGGAAGTCAATGACAGGCACACCGGGAGCACCAGCAATGGATGGACAAGCAAGGGCTTTCCTCAATGGGACAGGTGACTCTCAGCGGCCGAACCACTCTCAGACAGCTGCGTTTCATGATAGTGGGCAGCAGTGGGTGTGGACTGATAGAACACCCTGGTTTACTAGATTTCTCATGCCACTTGGCATTGAACCTACCAGGGATTAATAAACACAAGAAAAAAATCCTGGATTTGTTATTACCTTCATACCTATGTATTCCAGGGTCTAGGGATGCTGGAGAGATGAATCAAACAATAAAAGAGATGAGACTGTATTTGCACACTAAGCTGATGAAGTGGTTCAAACCTCCATACCACCCTTTTGAGAGATGACTCCAATGGTTTTCTGTTCTATGCAGCCCAATGTGCAACTTACAAGACTAAGCATCATCATATTGAAGACAGTAAATATCCTTAGTCCTCCTTACAGCCCATGTAGGTCCAGAACAGCACGTAGTAGGCAACAACCTGCTAAATCTTTACAAGGTCTATGCCTTTTAAATAGTGTGCTCATCAGAGAAGCACAGCAGAAATAATTAAAGATATCAAAGCGCCTATGGCAGAACAAAATTGCTCTAAAACTTAAGAGAATACCTGACCATATACTATGAAACTCTTGTTTCGAGATTTTACTTTTTTTGTTTTTTGAGTTGGCATCTGACTCTGTTGCCCCAGCTGGAGTGCAGTGGCATGATCACGGCTCACTGCAGCTAGACCTCCCTCCTCTTCAGCCTTCTGAGTAGCTGGAACTATAGGCATGCACCACTGTGCCTGGCTAATTTTTTGGCTTTTTGTAGAGATGAGGTCTTGCCAGTTTGCCCAGGACGCTCTCAAACTCCTGGGCTCAAGCAATCCTCTCAAAATGCTAGTATTGCAGGTGTAAGCTATCATGCCTGGCCTAAGATTTTGCTTTTAAAAATGGAGTAAAATATCACTTTATTTACAAACAAATACTGGACTTAAAAAAATTCAAGGCCGCTCCGTGCGGTGGCTCAAGTCTATAATCCCAGCACTTTGGGAGGCTGAGGCAAGAGGACTGCCTGAATTCAGGGGTTCAAGACCAGCTAGCTGAGGCAACTTGGTGAGACCTCAGCTCTACAATAAATCAAAAAATTAGCTGGACATGGTGGCATGCACCTGTAGTTACAGCTACTTGGAAGGCTGATGTGGAAGGATCACCTCAGGCCAGCAAGCCGAGGCTGCGGTGGCTGTGAGCATGTCACTGCACTCCAGCCTGGGCAACAGAGTGAGACTCCTACTCAAAAAAACAACAACAACAAAACTTCAAGGTCAGGCAGAGTGGCACGTGCCTACAGTCCCAGTTACTCCAGAGACTGAATGGGAGTACCCCTTGAGCCCAGAAATTGGACGCTGCAGTGAGCTGCGATTGTGCCACTGCAGTCCAGCTCAGGCAGCAGAGTGAGACTCTAACTAAAAAAAAAAAAAATTGGCCAGGCTCGGTGGCTCAGCCTGTAATCCCGCACCTTTGGGGGGCTGAGGTGAGTGGATTGCCTGAGACCCACCTGGGCAGCGAGACCACATCTCTACAATAAAATCAAAAAATTAGCCGGGCGTGGTAGCGCATGCCTGTAATTCCAACTACTCGGAAGGCTGAGGCGGAAGGATCGCCGGAGCCCAGCAGGTCGAGGCTGCGGTGGCAGGGAGCGGCCACTGCACTCCAGTCTGGGCAACAGAGTGAGACTCCAACTCACACACACACAAAAAAAATTGTTTGTATTGGACTGACTCTTATTTCAGCAGTTGGCAAAATTTTAGAGGCTGGTTCAAGTTTTTATTATTCTTTCATGGAGAGAAGGACAGAGGGAGCGTTGTTAAGGGAGTAGGGGCAACAGTTGCAGGCAGCAGGGGGTGGTCCAGTGTCCTGAAGAAAGGCTGCTCTCCGACAACCCTTGGCAGCTCTTGTCTTCCCCTTCTTCCTTTCAGGCTACCAGTAGTCATAGTAAAAGGTAATTTCCCCTCCTCCTCAACACTCTTCCAAGGACTCACACCAGGGTGTTAACTCAGTGTTAGAAATTATCTTTTTTTTTTTTTTTTTTGAGTCGGAGTCTCACTCTGTCGCCCAGACTGGAGTGCAGTGGCCGCTCCCAGCCACCGCAGCCTCAACCTGCTGGGCTCCGGCAATCCTTCCGCCTCAGCCTTTCAAGTAGCTGGAACTACAGGCGCATGCTACCATGCCCGGCTAATTTTTTGATTTATTTGTAGAGATGAGGTCTCGCCAAGTTGCCCAGGCGGGTCTCGAACCTGCGGCTCAGGCAATCCACTCACCTCAGCCTCCCAAGGCGCAGGATAACAGGCTGAGCCACCAAGCCCGGTTAACCTCAACTTCTTAACCAACTCATCTTCGACAAAGCCTCCACCAACAACCACTGGGGAGAGGGGAAGCTATTCAGTAAATGGTGCTGGGAAAACTGGATAATCACATGCAGAAGATTAAAACAAGACCCTTACCTATCACCATACTCAAAAAATCAACTCTAAATGGATTAGAGACCTAAATGTAAAACCTCAAGCCATAAGAACCTTAGAAAATGCAGGACACACCCTTATGGAAATTGGAACTGGCATCCAATTTCTGAACAAAACACGAAAGGCACGGGCCATAAGGGATAAGATAGACAAGTGGGACCTCATTAAACTGACAAGCTTCTGCAAAGCCAAAGAAACCATCAAGAGAGCAGGGAGACAGCCCACAGACTGGGAAAAAATATTTGCCAACTCCAGGTCCGACAAAGGCTTAACATCTTGGATCTACAAGGAACTGAAAAGAAAAAAAAAACAACCCCCTTATAAAGTGGGCAAAAGATATGAACAGACACTTCTCAAAGGAAGACATCCGAGCAGCCAACAGACACATGAAGAAACATTCAACCTCACTAATCATCAAGGAGACGCAAATCAAAACCATGCTGAGATACCACCTAACTCCAGTCAGAATGGCCATTATCAATAACTCAAAAAATAACAGTTGCTGGAGAGGGTGTGGTGAAAAGGGAACACTTCTACACTGTTGGTGGGAGTGCAAACTGGTGCAACCTCTAGTGTGTGGCAGTTCCTAAAAGCTCTAAATATCTACCTCCCATATGACTCTGCAATCCCCCTACTGGGAATATGCCCTGAAGAACTCAAATCCCTCTATCAAAAAGATACCTGCACACGAAGTTTATCGCAGCATTGTTCATAATAGCAAGGACCTGGAACCAACCATGCTGTCCATCAAAAGAGGACTGGATTAAAAAACTGTGGTACATATACACAATGGAATACTATGCAGCCATAAAAAGGAACAAAATCATGAATTTCGCAGCAACCTGGATGGAACTAGAGTCTATAATACTGAGTGACCTCTCACAGAAACAAAGATCTGAGTATCAAATGTTCTCACTCATATAGTGGACCTTGAACATCTACCATAATACTATAAGAAAAGGACTGACAATGGTGGGAAACTATTGGGGGGGGTAGGGAGGGGAAGGGAGGTGGGACTAACGGTAGTCAATATCTGTCTGGGGATGGAGAGACACCCCTTATTAACAAGGGTGCCTGAACGATGCACATTTGTATACCTAACCCTTAACTGTGTCCCACAATTTTATAATAAAAAATATGTTTAAAAAAAAAAGAAATGATCTCTGCTGGGCTCGGAGGCTCAGCCTGTAATCCCAGCACTTTGGGAGGCCAAAGCAAGTGGATTGCCTGAGCCCGCAGGTTCGAGACCAGCCCAGGCAACTTGGCCAGACCTCTATAATAAATTAAAAAAAAATTAGCCAGGCATGGTAGCACATGCCTGTAGATCTGGCTACTTGAAGGCTGAGGCAGAAGGATTGCTTGAGCCCAGCAGGTCGACACTGGTGACCATGAGTGTGCCATTGCACTCCAGCCTGGGCGATAAAGCAAGACTCCAACTCGAAAAAAAAAAAAAAATTATCTCTTAGGAAGAAAGACTTGACAACTAGCTGGAATCAAAAATAGGAGTGAGAAAAGGTGCCTGGAAGATTGCAATGGCAAAAGAGAGTACATACCAACAGGGATGTGAGAAGGTACCGAAATACATTCTTCAGCCTTACGCATATGTCACAGCACCACAATACATATGGCAGCAAGCCAGGGTGACACATATGCCACAGGACAGAGGTTCTCAAACTGTGCCACACATTAGACTCACTTGAGGCCCAGGCTGCACCTGATGCCAATTAAATCTGAATCCCTAGGGGTGGGACCCAGTTGTTTTGTGGCTGTTTTTTTAACCTCCCAAGTGATTCCTAGGTGTAGCCAAGTCTTAAAACCAGAGTAGGAGAGTAACACTTCTCAAACTGCATGGTGCCTGCAAACAACCTGGGGATCTTGTTAAAATGCAGATTCAGATTAAGTAGGTCTGGGTGGGGTCCGAGATTCTGAGATGAGGCCTGCGCTGCTGGTCTAGTGGTTCAGCAAAGCTGTCACTGGAGACTACCTCTTGTGTGCCCAGAGCTTCTGGGGAGGGTCTGGAATTGGGGTTTCTCTAGCACCAGGCCGAGGAACGTTTTTACAAAGTGTGGAAACTTCTCATTATGCCTCTAAGCTAATTCAGACATCCCAGCTTGGTCGCGGACTCTGACTCATCTGCATGGCTGACAGAGGCTGCAGAGGTTAGAGCACTGAGGGGAAATACTCTGTATGTGTCTATGAGGGACCTACCTGTTCACTCATTTTCTCTCGGACTCCAGGAAAGGCGGGAAGTGCCTGGTCATATTTAGCGTGCTTCTAAAGAGACCTAAGGCTCAATTCTGAAAACGAAATCATTGTGGGAAAAGAGTTCACTCTTCTGCACATGTATCAGCATCCTGGGGTACAGGGGACAACTGAACTGAAAGCTGTCACTTCCTAACATCCGTGAAGAGTGCACAGAAAAGACAGAGTCCTTGGAAAGTAAAACAATTTTATAAATTGGAGACCATGGTTCACGTGATGTGCTCTACATGCTCACATTTAAAAGATCTTGACTGCCTTTCTCCTGCACACAGGACATGATTCCCATCTCTGAAAGTGGAAATGGTGATACAAGCTATGCTCACTTATCTACAGTTGCCAACTGGACTCATTCTCACTTATTTATTCAGAGTCATCTGAACAGTTACTCTTTGTAAAAATCAATCAAGATTACCCATGGCTTGAGTTCAGTTTGGCCATGACACCAAAAGCAGGAGTTTAAAGGCCATTTTGACTCAGTGTTTTTCACAATACAAACTGAGGTGAAGAATGTTTTTCACAAATCCAAATCCCATGATCATCATCCCACCGCCTCTGTATTTCACGATTTGACCAGCTTTGTTCAATGTGACCTGCAAAGTCAGACCAGCAATACTTCTGAAGTATTTAAAATACACAAGCTGACTGGCAAAAACAATATGGTAACAATAAGGAAACAGAAGGCCTTGGTGGAATACAGTGTGTGAGCAAGCTGAGGTGGAATCAGAGGCATCGAAAGGTGCCTTTTTTGAACCGGAAAGAGCTTCAGCTGAGGTTGAGTTAGAGCCCAAGGAAGGCCTGAGCCCAGAGCCTGCAATCAGGGTACTGGTAGCAGGCAGCCTGCACATTCAAGCCATGGCCAGGGCTTTTGCTGTTGTGGGTGGTTTTGATGTTAGTTTCATGTCTACCTTCCCGACTCCCACGAGGCCTCCCTACATTGTAAATCAGAAAACAACCGGTGGAAACTTAACACATCTGGTGTGGACTTTTCAGAAACAGTTCTACAGTTCTTAGGATAATGCTTTGTTCAAAGGCATTTAAAAATGATTATTTAACACATAACCTGCCCACGTGGTGGCTCCATACTGCCAATCCCACTTTCAATACTGAGACAGGGGAGACAAGGTTAGGTGGGTTACCCATGATCACACAGCACAGGGGTGGGGCAACATCAGGGGCCGCTGAGTTCCTGCTTCAGCCTGTCCGCGTGCACACAGTGGGCCGCTGCTACCGCAGAGGGGCTGGCTTGATTTTATTTTTCAAATAAGTGAAGAATGAGATGACAAACACCGGCCAGACTCTCCCCACCACCTACACGGGTTTTTGCAAGGAGGAAAAAACTCATATCCTCGGTCCTCTTATCACCAACCTACCCCATCCTCCCCCCAAAGAACTCTATTCCAGAAGCATGAACAGTTTGGAGGGTTCCCAAGACCCGCACTGGTCCCAGCCCCCGAAGTGAGGGGACCGCGCCCTTCTGAGAGACCAAAGTCGCAGACGGAGAAGGTTCCTCTTTCCGATGGACAAGCCTAAAACCAAAGCCGCCTGGCGCGGTACCGCCGAGTGGGAGCGCTTCCCGGCACACGTGTGCCCAACCGGCGCACCACGCGTCGCCTCGTTCCGGAATCTTCCGCCGAGGGTCACCGAACCTTGGGTCCCCGAGCCCCGGCAGGCGATGCAGAGGCAGCGGGGGGCGGGGGCTTTCGGCCTTCGCCCTCCCCCACCCCCACCCCCAGCCCTTCCGCCAGCCGGGCCCGGGGGCAGTGCCCGCGAGCGCCCCAGACTGGCCGCGCCACCCGCGCTGCCACCTGCCCGCGGCGGCCCTTCCCGGCCAGCGCCCCGAGCCGCCCTTACCTGAGCCGGAGATGTGGACCCGGAGCGGGCGGCCCCTGCTCGAGGACGACGAGAGGTCGCTCTGGGAGCGGCCGCGGGGGCTCGGGTCCCCGGGCAGCCTGCGCAGGGCAGGCGCCGGCGGCGGGGCGGGCGCCTCGGACTCGGGGGCTCGGGCCGCCGCCTCCTGCCCCCCGGCTCGCCCGGGAGCCCCGCGGGGCGACCGCCCGCCTCGGCCATCGGCTCCCGGCCGCGGGCCCGGAGCCCCGGGTGAGGCCGGCGCCGAGGGCTGCGCTGCCCGCTGCTGCCTGGCGCTGCCCCCCGCGCGCGGCGACCCCGAAGCGGCGGGGCGGGCGGGGAGGTGGACGCCGGGCGCCGCCGGGGAACCGGTGGGGAGGGCGGGAGGAGGAAGAGGACAGAAAAGTTTGCACAGGAAGGAGCCGCCTACAGCCGGCTCTGGCTCCCGCGGGCGAAAGCCGCAGGGCTCAGAGCTGGGCGGCCTCGGTGCCCGCGACCTGCTGGGCTGCTCCTCCCCCAGTCCCAGGCACTGCCCCTTTGCAGGGTGGCAGCGGGGGTCCCCTCTTGCGGAGCGCTGCCCACCTGGCCAGCGGGCCCCAGAAAACTCACTCCGAGGTGGGCTTCAGGAGCTGGGATTCGAGGCCGGGTTAACAATATTTCCATTGGAGGGTCGGCGTAGGGGAGGGGCTCGTGCCATGGCCACATGTGTGAGCTGCCTTGTGATGGGACACGGGTGATCACGACCAGTTTACAGATAGGAAACTCCGACGCCGAAGGGCATTGCACTTGCCGGTGGGTGGGTGCTAGATCTGGAGTCCCCAGTGAAGTCAGGCCTAATGACCTTCCCCAACGCCGTCCCACCCCTAGGCCTCAAGCCCATCTCTGCCTTTCACGTTGCCCGCGTTCCCGGATTTCCGTCTGCTGGGTGTCGGGGAGCAAACAATGACTTTCCTCCACCCCTCTAGGTTCTTTGGCAGAGCTACGAATTAAATTGACATGAGGCAGATTAACAGGAGAAAAAAAATAGCATTTCAATGACCAAAGTTGCACATGAGAGTTCCTCAAAACAGCAGACTCCAAAGAAGGACCAGATGATTGGAAAAGAACAGAGGCCTGGAGCTTCTGGGGGTGGTGGGGACACAAGTCCTGGGAGAGTGAGGGGAGGAATCGTATGATGAATAAAGGTTGTCTTGTTATGCAGATAAAAAGTCTTCCAGGTAATAAAAGTCGTCTCTTAGCAGCCTTCTGAAGAATAGATGATCTGATGGGCTGTCTGGGCCAGCTGTGATCTGCGCTCCCCAAGGAGGAGATTCGTGACCACTGAGTTCCCTTTGGAAGATCTGTCTTTAGGCAGATAGAGGCAAGTTCAGAGAAATGCCCTCCCTGCATTTTTTTGTTCCCCGAGTGCCCTCAGTTTGAAGTAATTGGCATGCCAAGTAACTGGCATATTTCTGAACTCCTTCATAGTAAATGCTCAAAGGTCATGTTTAAAAAGCCAGTCATCCAAGAATTGAATAAATATCACAGATTTGATGTCTGAGTCAATGCTTTCTAACGGAAAGAGCTGCATTGATCAGAAATATCTTAGTTAACGCCGCACCCTGTGGGATTTTGCAAAATGAGCAGTGGAGGTTTTGCTGAAAACCTAAGCTTTATCAGTTTCACAGTGAGGACCCCAGGTTGTGCTTGCCCAGAATTGGATGGCTATAAATCAGTCTCAGGAGTCATCAGTCCTGAAAGCTGATGGCCCAGGGAGAATGGCCCAAGGTTCACCCACAGACCACAGATAGCCAGCAGGAAGAGAAGGAGATGGGGGGTTGGGAATGAAGAAGGGACAGTGTTAGCAACTGTTTATCAGCACACAGCCACATATTCTGGGTACTGCTATGTCAGGCATTTTGCTCATACTAAACGCAATCAGAGGAGACAAGACAAAAGAGGAAGAGGTCATCATGGAAGAGGAAGAGGCTCACGCCTGTTATCCCAGCTCTTTGGGAGGCTGAGGTGGGATAATCGCTTGAACTCAGGAGTTTGAGACCATCTAATTCATAGCAAGACCTCGTCTCTACAAAAACAATGAAGAAAATTAGTCGGGTGTGGTGGTGTGTACCTTTAGTCCCAGCTACTTGAGAGGCAGAGGTAAATGGATTGCCAGAGCCCAGGAGGCTCAGGCTGTGGTCACCTGTGATTGTGCCACTGCACTGCAACCTGGGTGACAGAGTGAGACCCTGACTCAAAAAAAAAAAAAAAAAAAGACCAAATCCAGGAGTGCATGCCAGATGGGCATATTGATACCCAGGAAGGCCTTAGTAGCAATTAGTTCATTAAAAAAATACAAGTTGTTTGCCCCTAATCATTTAAAAGGGCTTTCCCCTATAATTCTCATAGCAACTCTGTAGGGAAGATATGATTATTCCAGCTTTGTTGTGAAAACTTTCTAAATACAGGTCCCTTCCCACAAAGTCAGCCAAGGTTGTCTGGTCTTGCTCTAAATATTTCTTACCAACATCCTCTATAAATGTATACTACTCCAAATGTTGCTTTACTTTCTTGATATCTTGTGCAGTTTGTGATTAAAAAAAAAAGATATCTTTGCCTTCAGAGAATTGATCACCAGGTCATCGGTAAGACTGAAGGGACACTGAGCTGGATTTTATACCTATCCTAAATACTCAGCATTAGAGCACAATGGCATTGCTGACCAGTGTGTTATATTATCTGATGGTGCTCTTCAGAGTCCCTAAGTTCACTTCCTCCGTGGCAAGCTCCTTCCATGCGAGCCACCTTCTCAGTACACATCCCAGTTGCTTTTGCCTGGGTCTCACCCCGATTTGCTTTCCCCATTGCTTACAACATAAGTGTTCACAAATTCTTCCAGGCCGTGTGCTTCTCCCTTCTCTGTTTTTAATCCTCTATGTCATCGCTCATGAAGTCACAGAAATAATTTAATACTTTAGAACACAGACCGAGGCTGGTGGCTCATGGCTGTAATCCCAGTACTTTGGGATGCCAAGGTGGGAGGATAGCTTGAGCCCAGGAGTTCAAGACCAGCGTAGGCAACATAGTGTGATCTCATCTCTACAGGAAACCAAGGAATTAGCCAGGTGTGGTGGCACGCACTTATAGTCCCAACTGCTTGGAAGGCTGAGGCGGAAGGATCATGTGAGCCCAGGAGGTGGAGGCTGTGGTGAGCTGTGAGCTATGATGGTGCCACTGCACTCCAGCCTGGGCAACAAAGTGACACTCTGACATGGGAAAAAAAGATGCAAGAAGTCCTTTCTGATTCATGTTTTAATTATTCAGCAATTCCTCATTTCAACTTATATTTGATAAATACAAAAAGAGAGTCTCTTTTATCTGTCTGCCCTTAAGTAGTCTTCCCGGGATCCCAGCACCAGCCCACTTGTCTCCACACTTGACATCTGTTTCCCAGGAGATCTTACCTTCAGAGTTGCACTATGCACCGATGACCTCGAATCTCTACCTCCATCCCAGACTCCTCTCCTGGGCCCCAGATCCCAACATCCAGCTTCTGCTGCACCTCCCTTCTTGATATGTCCTTGAGACTTGTCAGTCAACACTCCAAAGCTGACCCCTCTTCCTCCTTCTGTGAACTTGTGGTGTCCGTTCTCTGCCTTAACACCTATTTTTCGAATCGGTTTCTTTTCTCCATCCCACTGCCACCTGTTTAACTTGAGCTTTCATCTTCTATTTTTTCCTAAAAGGACTCTCTGCCTCTACAGTCACTTTCTTTTACTCTGTCCCCTCCCTCATTCCTAGGATGGTCTTTCCTAAGTGCTCATGAGACTTTACTGCTCCTTCATTTAAATTCCTTCAGAACAAGTGTCCGTGACACACAGAATAAAGTACATTTTCCTTTGCAGGGCATATCAAGGCTTCTGTATCCTGCCCCAAACTCCTCTCTGGGCTACTGTACATACTGGGGACTCATGATGCAGCACCCCAAAATATGACCAGAATATGCCACCTGTGATATACTGCTTTGGCATATTTTGAGCTGGTTATTCTGAACTGCAGACACAGGAGTAGCTCTGAAAGGCTGTCCTTTTATAAAAAAAAAAAATTACTGCTATAAAAAATGTACAACTATAAAGAAAAGCAATTTTCATAGGAATCTCATGAACCAGGGAAGATCTTGTCATAGGAAATGAGATCTTGTTGCCCAGGTAGACTTTGATACAGGTTGTCACAAGATCCTTCTGATGGACTATTCTGAAACTTTTATTACCCAAGAGACTTTTTATCTGCATAACAAGACAACCTTTGTTCGTCACACATTTCCTCCCCTTCCCTCCCGTAAATCACGTGGTCACCATCCATAGAAGCCCCAAGCCCCTATTCCTTTCTGTAGCTCAGGGTACCATATAAACTTCAATCTGACCCTTCTTCTAGTCTCATAGTTTGCAGGACTCTCATGTGTACATACATAATTAAATGTAGTTTTCTCCTGTTATTCTGTCTACTGTCCAAGGTCTAGAGGCCATGTCTGGTGAGAGCCTTCTTGCCAGTGGGGACCATCTGCAGAGTCCGGGTAGGGATGGGGAATGTAACACATGTCTGAGGGGACTCAGTGTGCTAGCTCAGGGCTCTCTTCCTCTTTTTTAAAGCCACCAATCTCACTTCTAAGACAAGCCCATTAATCCATTCATCCATTATGAGTGGATTAATCCATTCATGAGGGCAGAGCCCTCATGGTGCAATCATCTCTTAAAGGCCCTATCTCTCAGCTTGGGCAACATAGCAAGACCTTGTCTCTACAAAAAAATCAAAAATTAACCAGGCATAGTGGAGTGCGCCTATAGTCCCAGCTACTCAGGAGGCTGAGGCAGGAGGATCACTTGACCCTAGGAGATAGAGGCTAGGGTAAGCCGTGATTGTGCCACTGCACTTCAGCCTGGGTGACAGAATGAGATCCCAATAAAAAAGCCCTACCTCTCAATACTGCCACATTGAGGTTTGAATTTCAACGTGAGTTTTGAAGGGAACTAATATTCAAACCACATCTCCATTTGTGAAGGCTTTCCTGACACCTCCAGGCCAGGCTAAGTGGCCCTCCTGAGCAGTACCACCAGGCTCTGATGTTACTTTTTGCACAGGATTATAATTGTTGAGGCAGAAATCTGTCTCCCCTACTCCCTTTGAGCTACCTCAGGGCGGGAAGTACTGATACTTGCCTTTGCCTCCCCAGCACCACTGTGTGTGGGGTGAAAGAATTGATCAGTGAAGTCTGGGGAGACAGACATTAGCAAGTAATTGCCTGGTAATTCATGGTGCTCGACAAAATGGAGCTGTATCTAGAAAGGCTGCAGAAACCCAGAGGAGCAGGCACCACTCCTGCCTGGGATGGAGAACCAGGGAAGGCTTCTCAGAGGAAGTGGCATCCGAGATACAAAGGCACCCCAGGATAAGGAAGGGCATCTGAAGGGACACAGAGACTTGGGAGACTGGGGCTCAAACCATGTATCTGAGAGGCTCCCTGGGACGCAGTAGTACCAGACTGAAAAATGGGAAACCTATGGGAAGTAGCTCGGTTTTGAGCCTGGAAGGTAGACAGAAGATTGACTGGGATTCACTTTTCCTCTACCATTATGTGTAATTCTTGAATGCTGAGACATCCAGTTTATTTGGGGTATTGTTTATCTCCAGTTGGGTTTATCTTGTCCCATCTATGCTATAGGATTTCTCTTTCCTGAGGAATATCTCTTGGCACCAAGGGCAATATTTTAGCTAGCACTTAGTACTTGTGGCTATTTGACAAACTGAAAGAGGCATACTGTTTAGTTTTTCAAAGAAAAATGTTTCTACATGCTATTAGTTTATTCAGCTGTCTTCATTGAATATAATTTCTTTCTTTTTTTGAGTCAGAGTCTTACTCTGTGGCCCAGGCTGGAGTGCAATGGCATACTCACAGCCACCACAGCCTCAACCTCCTGGGCTCAGGCAATCCGTCTTTCTGCCTTAGCCTTTCAAGTAGCTGGAACTATATGCGTGTGCTACCGTGCCTGGCTAATTTTATTTATTGTAGAGATGAGGTCTCGCCACGTTGCCCAGGCTGATGAATATAATTTCTAAAATGTTAGAGATAAAAACTAAAAATCAAAAAAAGAGTTACTTTTAATCAAATTATTAGTGTTGTTACCCCCTCCAAAAAAAAAACCCAAAAAACACCTCATTGTTTTACCTTTTTTTTTGAGCTGCAATCTCACTCTTGTCGCCCAGGCTGGAGTGCAGTGGCACATTCATGGCCACCGCAGCCTTGACCTGCTGGGCTCAGGTTATCCTTCTACCTCAGGCTTCCAAGGAGCTGGAACTACAGACACACACCACCATGCCCAGCTAGTTGCTGTGGTTTATTATAGAGATTAGGTCTCACCAAGTTGCCCAGGCTGGTCTTGAACCCCTGGACTCAGGCGCAATCCTCTCGCCTCGGCCTCTCAAAGTGCTGGAATTACAGGCTGAGCCACCACACCCAGTCATATTTTTTTTAAATGATGACTTTTGTAAGATTATCAAATAAATTAATGAAAATGTATCATTGAGTTAATTCCACCTATTAGTGCTAAGGATGTTCTGTTTTCTTTTCTTTCTTTTCTTTTTTTTTTTTTTGAGTTGGAGTCTCCCTCTGCCACTAAGGCTGGAGTGCGGTGGCACACTCTCGGCTACCACGACCACCTCAGCCTTCCAAGTAGCAGGAACCACAAGCAGCAGCCACCACACCAAGCTAATTTTTATTTTTTTAAATTTGTAGAGACGAGGTCTTGCCAGGTTGCCCAGGCTGGTCTCGAATCCCTGGGCTGAGGCAATCCTCTTGCCTCCGCCTCCCAAATCATTAGGATTACAAGCATGGGACACCGTGCCTGGCGGGCAATACTCTGTTTTCAACAGGAGCATGCCTGTGGGTGGCATCTGTCTCATCGATGCCCAATATCTTTCTCCTCCCTTTTGTACCAGGAGCCCCTCCTTAAAGCCATAGTTCACTTACAGGGCTCTTTATATATTACAGTTTCACTTATGAAAGGAGGATTTTTTTTCTTTTGAGTTGGAGTCATACTCTGTCACCCAGTCTAGAGTGCTATGGCACAATCACAGCCTACTACAGCGGCAACTTCCTGGGCTCAGATAATCTTCTGCCTCAGCCTCCTGAGTAGCTGGGACTACAGGGATGTGTCACTGTGCTCAGCTAATTATTTTGATTTTTTTTTTTTTTAATAAAGATGAAGTCTTGCTGTGTTGCTCAAGATGGTCTCGAACTCCTGGCCTCAAGTGATCTTCTTGCCTCAGTCTCCCAAAGTGATAGGATTATATGAGTGAGCCACCATGCCTGGCCAAAGAAGGAGGAATTTGTATCCAAAGACGTTAATGCATATGAAATATTTCTTTCTTTTTTTTTTTTGAGTTGGAGTCTCACTCTGTCACCCAGACTAGAGTGCAGTAGCCACTCCCGGCCACCGCAGCCTCAACCTGCTGGCCTCCGGCGATCCTTCTGCCTCAGCCTTCCGAGTAGCCAGAATAACAGGCATGCTCTACCACACCTAGCTGATTTTTTGATTTATTGTAGAGATGAGGTCTCGCCAAGTTGCCCGGGGGGTCTCGAACCTGCGGGCTCAGGCAGTCCACTCACCTCAGCCTCCCAAAGCACGGGATTACAGGCTGAGCCACCAAGCCCAGCTGAAATATTTCTTAAGTTAATACTAATATTTCTTAAATTAGACAAGCTAGCAAACTGAAGGATACTTTGTAACTATATTTACTGTAGTTCATAGTATGATATTCTTTAGATAGAGGAATGTGTATTTTTCCTGGTACTGTGAACAGTTGTGTTGCTCAGGTTAATTAATAACAAACTTCCTGGACAGGCGTGGCTTACACATATAATCTCATCACTTTGGAAGGCCAAGGCAGGAGTATCACTTAAGCCCAAGAGTTCGAAACCAGCCTGGCAACATAGTGAGAACTCATCTCTACAAAAAAAAAAAAAACAACAATTAGCTGGGTGCGGTGGTGCAAACTTTCCTAAGGCATTCCTTGAGATAATACACATCTCCTTCTAACTTGGATTATTTTTATAATTGCATTTTTCTTTTGCTATCTTCTCCACCCCATATGTATTAAAAATCCTCATTTCTCAAACTCTATATGCAAAACATGTACACAGAAATACAGTGTGTTTTCTTATAAAATGCTTTCCCAAAATACATGGCATTAGAAATAAATGTCTGTCATTGACAATTGTGTTTCCTTAATATAGGCAGATAAAATCACTGTGAATAAGATGACCCAGAGCAAAATATTATCTGAAAAGAAGTGGCAGAGATAAAAACTGATGATATACAACCAAAATGAAATAACAGAAAGGCAAGGAATCTAGATAATAAGCAGAGCTTGGTAACAAAAGAAATGAAGATAAAGCACCATCCTATGTTGAAAGCAGAAAGTAGGCCTGCATTTAAAGTCACACACAAGAAGAAGAAAGACAAGAAATAGGAAGCTGGTTTTGATGACCTCTGAGGTCTCTTCTGGTCTGAAATTTGATGGTGATGTGAAAAATGTTTGTTTGAATTCATTTTAAAATTGAAGAGGAAATTATTTTTTGAGAGAGGCCAAAGCTGGCTCCCAGACACCCATCCTACCTTTTCCCTCTAGGGGACCAGGCAGCAAAGGTAGACATCTGCCTTCCCATCCTCTCTCTGCCCTTGCTTCCTTTCTTCTTACTCTACAAACAAACTCATAGAAGTATAGTTGAATGGTGGTTACCACAGACTGGGTAGGAGAGGTTGGTCCAGGAAAGGAGAGATGCTAGTCTAAGGGTACTGAGTTTCAGTTAGACAGCAGTAGTAAGGACCAGGGTTCAGTTGCACAGCATGGCGACCATAGTTAATAATAATGTATATTTTGAAGTAGCTAAAAAGGGAGGATTTAAAATGTTCTTTCCTTTCCTTTTTTTTTTTGAGTTGGAGTCTCACTCCGTTGCCCAGGCTGGAGTGCAGTGGCATGCTCACGGCTACCCCAGCATCACCCTGTTGGGCTCCAAAGATCCTTCTGCCTCAGCCTTCCAAGAAGCCGGAACTACGGGCCCACACTACCATGCCTGGCTAATTTTTTGATTTATTGTAGAGATAAGGTCTCATCAAATTGCTCAGGCTGGTCTCGAACCCATGGGCTCAGGCAATCCTCTCACCTCGGTCTCCCAAAATGCTGGGATTACAGGCTTGAGCCACTGCGCCTAGCCAATTTTAAATGTTGTAACCACAAACAAACGAAAAATATTTGAGTTGATGAATATGCTCATGAGTCTGATTTGAGCATTCCACAATATATACACATGCATCAAAACATCTCATTGTATACTATCAATATATGCAGTTATTATTTGTCTAATAACAATGAAATAAGACTTGTAAATATATACATACACATAACTACTATGTCCTCAGGCTTTCTGTGGGCCACACAGAGGTGAAGAGAGATCTTGCTAATCTCAGATTGGCAGCCTGGGAGACAGAAGTGTAGGAACCACAGCAGAGAGGAGAGAGATGCGAATGACTACAGCCTTGGAGCAGAGTGGGGAAAGTGATGGACTATGAAACAGAGAACTGTAAAATGATTTAAGTAGAGACATAACCTGATCAGCATCACTATTGTTTGCTTTAATTTTGATACCTAAATTTGATAATGTGATGAACATAATTTGTTGGGTTATTGTAAGGATTAAATATAATGTATATAAAGTACAGAGTGTAATGATTGGCATATAGTGTGAGCACAGTGCAATGCTCCAAAGACATTTGGGGCTGAGTGTGGTGGCTCACACCTGTAATTCCAGCACTTTGAGATGCTAAGAAGGGAGGATCACTTGAGTCCAGAAGTTCAAGACCCATTAAAAAGAATATATATATCAGCCGGGCTTGGTGGCTCAGCCTTTAATCCCGTGCCTTGAGAGGCTGAAGTGAGTGGATTGCCTGAGCCCATGGGTTCGAGACCCGCCTGGGCAACTTGGTGAGATGTCATCCCTACAATAAATAAAAAAAATTAACCAGGTGTGGTAGCGCATGCCTGTAGTTCCAGCTACTTGGAAGACTGAGGCAGAAGGATCACCGGAGCCCAGCAGGTCGAGGCTGCGGTGGCTGGGAGCGGCCACTGCACTCCTGTCTGGGCGACAGAGTGAGACCCCAACTCAAAAAAAAAAAGCCACTAGTTTTGGGATGCAAGCCTGGTTCAACTTTCCTAAAACCATAAATGTAATTAAATACATCAACAGATGTCAAAATAAAAACCACATGATTATATCATTAGATGCAGAAAAAGCTTTTGATAAAATCCAGCACCCCTTCTTGATAAAAACCCTCGAACATCTAGGCATACATGGAACATACCTCAAAATAGTAAAAGCCATGTATAAGAAACCCACAACCAGCATACTCCTAAATGGACAAAAATTGGAACCATTTCCCCTGAAAACTGGAACAAGACAAGGTCGCCCACTCTCACCCCTCCTGTTCAATATAGTATTAGAAGTCCTGGCTAGAGCAGTCAGAGAACAGAAGGCTATCAGGGGTATCCAAATAGGAAAAGGGGAAGTCAACTTATCTCTCTTTGCAGATGACATGATTGTGTACTTTGAAAACCCAAGAAAATCTGTCAAAAACCTCCTTACACTGATAAAGGACTTTGGCAAAGTCTCAGGATATAAAATAAATGTGCAAAAGAAAATCGCATTTCTTTACACTAATAATAAACAAACAGAAACCCAAATAAAGAGCACAATTCCATTCACAATAGCCACAAAAAAAATGAAATGCCTCCGCATCTTCCTAACCAGGAACGTGAAAGACCTTTACAATGAAAACTACAAAACACTGCTCAAAGAAATCAAAGATGACACAAACAAATGGAAAAATATCCCATACTCATGGATTGGAAAAATCAACGTTGTGAAGATGTACATCCTACCTAAGGCAATCTACAGATTTAATGCAATACCCATCAAATTACCAGCAACATTCTTTCAGACATAGAAAAAACAATACAGGAATTCATATGGAAACACAAACCAAGAATAGCCAGAACAATCCTCAGGAAAAAAAAAAAAACACACAAAGCAGGTGGTATCACATTACCAGACTTCAAACTTTACTATAAGGCTACAATAATTGAAAGAGCTTGGTATTAGTACAGAAACAGGCAAATAGACCAATGGAATAGAATTGAGATTCCAGAAGCAAAACCTCAATTTCTCAACCAACTCATCTTTGACAAAGCCTCCACCACCTACCACTGGGGAAAAGAGAATCTATTCAGTAAATGGTGCTGGGAAAACTGGCTGAGCACATGCAGAAGACTCAAACAAGACCCCTATCTATCCCCATACACAAAAATTAACTCTAAATGGATTAGAGACCTAAATGTAAAACCTCAAACCATAAGAGCCTTAGAAAATGCAGGACATACCCTTATGGAAATTGGAACTGGCATCCAATTCCTGAACAAAAACCAAAACCCACAGGCCATAAGAGATAAGATAGACAAGTGGGACCTCATTAAACTGATAAGCTTCTGCAAAACCAAAGAAACCATCAAGAGAGCAGGGAGACAACCCACAGACTGGGAAAAAGTATGTCAACACCAGGTCTGACAAAGGCTTAACATCTTAGATCTACAAGGAACTCAAACGCACTGAAAAGAAAAAAACAAACAACCCCTTATAAAGTGGGCAAAAGATATGAACGACACTTCTCAAAGGAAGACATCCGAGCAGCCAACAGACACATGAAGAAACGTTCAACCTCACTAATCATCAAGGAGACGCAAATCAAAACCACACTGAGATACCACCTAACTCCAGTCAGAATGCCATTATCAATAACTCAAAAAATAACAGTTGCTGGAGAGGGTGTGGTGAAAAGGGTACACTTCTACACTGTTGGTGGGAGTGCAAACTAATGCAACCTCAGTGGAAAGCAGTGTGGCAATTCCTAAAAGCTCTAAATATCGCCCTCCCATATGACCCTGCAATCTTCCTTCTGGGAATATACCCTGAAGAACTCAAATCCCTCTATCAAAAAGATACCTGCACACGAATGTATCGCAGCATTGTTCACAATAGCAAGAACCTGGAACCAACCATGCTATCCATCAAAAGAGGACTGAATTTAAAAAATGTGGTACATATACACGATGGAATACTCTGCAGTCATAAAAAGGAACAAAATCATGAATTTCACAGCAACTTGGACAGAACTAGAGTCCATAATACTGAGTGATCTCTCACAGAAACAAAGATCTGAGTATCAAATGTTCTCACTCATGTGAACCTTGAACATCTACCATAATACAGTAAGAAAAGGACTGACAGTGGTGGGAAACTATGGGGGGGGTAGGGAGGGGAAGGGAGGTGGGACTAACGGTAGTCAATACCTGTCTGGGGATGGGAGACACCCCTTATTAACAAGGGTGCCTGAACGATGCGCATTTGTATACCTAACCCTTAACTGTACCCCACAATTTTATAATAAAAAATCTTTTAAAAAAAGAATATATATCATTTTAAATTTTTAATTGGCACACAATAATTTCACATATTCACGGGGCACACAGGCATGTTTTGATACATAAAATGTATAGTGATCAGTGTATAATTACCATATCCATCATCTCAAATGTTTATCCTTCCTTTGTGTAAGGAATTCAATATCTTCGTTCTAGCTATTTGAAACTGCATATTATTGTGACCTAGTAATCCTAAAATGGTATAGAACACTAGAACGTATTCCTCCTATCTAGCTACAATTTTGTAGCCTTTAACAAATGTCTCCCTAATCTCTCCCTTCCTCCTGCCCTTCCCAGCCTCTAGTATCCTCTGTTCTACTTTTCACTTCATGAGATCAACTGTTTTTAGCTTCTACATATGAATGAGAACATGTTCTGCTTAACTTTCTTTTTCTGGCTTATTTCACTTAACATAGTATCCTCCAGTTATATCAATGTTGCTATGAATGACAAGATTTCATTCTTTTTTATGACTGAATAGTATTCCATGGTGTATATACACCACATTTTCTTTATTCATTCATCTGTGTTGGACACCTCAGTTCCACAGAATTCCTTTACTAGACTTCCAAGACATCAGCCTATGTGCTCAGGATACCCAGACAACCTATGAGCCATGCTTTCTGTGTCCTACTCCTCAGAGACTACCTGTGATGGGGAGGGATGAAGTGTCCATCACTAGGATTCCGGAGGTCTCAACACCATTCATTCCCAGTAGGAGGCTGAGGGTGGCCAACATACCTGGGGATTGAGTTCCCCTCAATTCAACCCTCAAAACACTAAAATGGGAACACAAAAGGGCACAGTCACTTTGACAACTAGTCTGGCAGTTTCTTAAAAAGTAAAATGCAAACCTACCATAGGACCCAATAATCCTACTCATAGCTTTTTACCCAGAGGAAATGAAAAGTTATATTCATGCAAACCCCCCAAACCAAGTTTTATGTTTTTATTTTTGAATCAGAGTCTTACTGTCGCTCAGGCTGGAGGGCAGTGGCATGACTATGTCTCACCATAGCCTTGACCTCCTGGGTTCATGTGATCCTTCTACCTAAGCCTCCCAAGTACTGGGACTTAAGGCATATGCCACCATGCCAGGCCAATTTTTTTTTTTTTTTTTTGTGGAGATGAGGTCTCACTATGTTGCGTAGGCTGGTCTTGAACTCCTGAGCTCAGGTGATCCTCTCATCCCAGCCTTCTAAATTGCTGGGATTACAGGTGCGAGCTACCACACCCGGCCCGAAAGCAAGTGTTTATATTGTCTTTATTCATAATCTCCCCAAACTGAAAACAACTCAAATAAGTACATCCATAGAATAGAATAGGAACTACTGATACACACGACACGAAAGACCCTCCGATGCATTATATTGAGCAAAAGAAGTCAAGGTCAAAAGCCTTCAGGCTGTATTTTTCCATTTAGGTGACATTTTGGAAGAGGCATAACAACAGGGATAGAAAAACGTATTTGCCAGTTACCGGAGTAGGGGAGAGGGTGATTTTAGAGATATTGGAACTGTTCTAAATTCTGACTGTGGTGGTGATTAACAACTGTGTTTGTCAAAAATCAAGGAACGTGTGCCAAAAAGAAATTATGAAGAGAAGTTATATAACTTCCTTCTGCACATCATGAGTCCCTGCAACCACTCATGTGGAGGGTGCAGCCCCCAGAGGCAGATAACACGATTTCTGCAGAGAAGGTAAATGGATGCTTGAGGCAGAATTAATGAAAACAAACAAAATAAAACACATGAACAAAACAGCAAAACTTTAAATAAAGACTTGATCCAACCCTGAACTTGTATCTTTAGCCTCATTGGCTACAACCTCATCCCAGCCCTGGTAAATCTTTATTTACAAACATGGCTGAGCAGATGCAGTTTGCTGGCATGATTTTTTAAAATATTGCATTGAGAGATGTGGGGGGTGGGGTGGGGAGGAGTTAAAAAAATAAAATAAAGTATTGCATTGAAGGATTCTTTATCTTAATGAACTGAGTTCTTGTGCTCCCTTCTATTTTGCTCTTGGTGTGTCACCTCGCTTTAGTTTCTGCCCTACTTGAGTAATTATTTGGAGAGAAGAAAAGAGAGACCTGATTGATTGGCACCCTGAGAGAGTGGAGCAAGCCCTGCGTGTTTTACTGACGATGGGTTTCAGACCTGGCCACCTACCATCCGAGCAGCCACCTACCTTCAGAGCAGAGCCCTCCTGCCCCCAGGGCGGTCACCTTGGTTTACGCTGGAAAACAGGGGACACTCCTGGAGTCAGCAGGGACCTCCGAGTGAGCTGAATCCCAACTCTTTCACTTGGAAGACCTGGGCCCTTGTGCGTTTCTTCATATCTGGAAAGGAAACAATGCTACCCAACTTGCAAGGATGTTTTAAGGACTATCTATGATGCCTCACATTGGTATTGCACAGCAGGAAGCACTTAATAAATAGGAAATATTAATATTTGAATGTCTGATGTGTGTCTCTGCCAAAATTATTCATACAATGAAAGGTTCACATTTTAAAAAGTAAAGACCAGCAGCGCAGCATCAACAATCTGAACGACAAAAACAAAACATAGTGTATTATCCACTTGGGGATCCAGGAGCTCTGGGGAAGTAGAGAGGGAGGCAGGGCAGAAGTAACTAGAAGCTTAGTGGCTGCTGACTTGGAAGGTCTCCCTAGGAAACATGTTTTCTCTGTCTTGCCTAATTCTCTGCACAAGTGGACATTTGCATCCAGAAAAAAACTCCATATGGACACTGGAATTCCAGAGTTTAAAGAAACAAGAGGGAACTCAAGTAAGGGGCATTGCTAGGGCCCTTTAGACCCCCTGGACTCTTGGACACGCTTCTCTTTCTGAGGAATCAGAGTTGAACTCCAACCTTCAAGGCCTTTTGCGACCGAGGGGCATCAGTCCTGGATTTAGCAGAAGTTCTTCTATTCTGTGGCATGAGACGATCACTTGCCTGGTTCAGAACTGAGGCAGATGTTTCTGCTTTTTCTGCTGGAATTCAATAGAGAAGAACAGGTGGCTAGGGTCAAGCCTTCATCTCACCTGGAAGTGATCCATTCCCCTTCTCTGAGCAAGAGTGTATGATGGTCAAAGTCGATAATGAGAAAAACTGTTCTGCTTTGGTATGGGGTGGATTGTGAAGGAGAAAGCAGAGATGTGTTCACTTATTCAAAACTTTTATTGAGGGCTCACTATGTACTTGTCTTTTAATCACTGAGTACACCATAGTGAGCAAAGTACACAAAGCCTTGCTCTCAAGAAACAAATTCTAGAAGCAGGAGATTGTGCTGGGCAGATATGGCCCTTCCAAGATGTCCATATCCTAGTCCCTGGAACCTGTGAATGTGTTATATCCTGTGGCAAGGGAAAACTAAATCACAGATACTATTAAAGTTGCTAATCAGCTGACTGTAAAATATGGCGATTATCCTGGTTTATCTAGGTGAGCCCAACAAAGTCACAAGAGTCCTTGAATGGGGAGGAAGGAGACAGACGAGCCAGAAGCAGAGAGATGGCGTCATGAGAAAGAGTCAAGCTGCCTTAGCCGGCTTTGAAGATCAAAGAGGGCCACAAGATGCTAGCAACCCCTAGAAGCTCAAAGAGACAAGGAAATAGATTCTCCCCAAGAAGCTCCAGAAAGAATGCAACCTCGTTGACAGTGAGACCCATTTCAGACTTCTGACTCCCAGAACTGTAAGATAGCAAACCTATGTTTTCAGCCACTAAATTTGTGGTAATTTGCTATGACAGTAATAGGAAATGAATATAGTAATAGATACTAAACAAAATGATGCATGAATGAATGAAATGTCTGAAAACATGAAGCACTAAGATGAAAACTAAAGCAGAGTAAAGAGATGTGGAACGAAGGGCTAGAGCCATGGGCGATATAATGGAGTTACGTTTTTGGAACACGAGTCTGCGATCCAGAGAGGTGAGAGTGGTGAGTTTGGAGGCACAGCCACGTGATGTGGTCACATGCCATGACCGGGGCCCACGGAAGCAGACGGGAATGGGTAGGCTCTTTCATGGGTCTCCCAATGGCTAAATCATGGAGCTGCATTGGTTGCTCTATGGTACACATGCAACACTCATAAGAGCAGCCTGAAAACTAAGTTTAGTATAAGAAAGACAAACTGACTTAATCATTTAGGCAAGTAACTTGAAGATCCATTAACTTCGTCTCTTATCCACTTGGTCTAATCCATGACTGGGTCATTTCTTTGATTCATGTATTTATGTATTCACTTATTCATTGGTTCATTCATATATTCATTCATTCATTCATTCAACCAATAAGCATTTCCTGAGCACATTATCAAGCTTTGGGGATCCAGTGGCAAGCAAGACAGTTCTGAGCTCTGCCTTCATAGAGCACACTGTTGATTCTGTTCAAGGAGTCTCACTCTGATGCCCAGGATGGAGTACAATGGTATACTCATGGCTACTGCAACCTTGACCTGCTGGGCTTAGGTGATTCTTCCACCTCAGCCTTCCAACTAGCTGGAACCATAGGTGTGTGTCACCATGCCTGGCTAATTTTTTTATTTATTGTAGAGATGAGGTCTTGCTATGTTTCCCAGGCTGGTCTTGAACCCCTGGGTTCAGGCAATTCTCTCACCTCTGCCTCCCAAAGTGCTGAGATTACAGGCTTGAGCCACTGCGCCCGACCACTATATTGAAAACATTTAACAACCAGTAAGCTTGACCTCCAGCAGTCAAAATGCCCCCCGTCCATTCTTCCCTCTCCAATTCCATTTCTATGGCCTTCTCCTACCGCTGAAGTGGTCTTTCAATGAGGTGTCCCCACCTCCAGCCAGGCCTTCTCCAACATTCTTCCAACCACTGTCAAAAGTAATATTTTAAAGAAACAAATCTGCCCCTGTCACTTCCCTGACTAAAAGCTTTCAAAGGCTTCTCATTGTCTACTGAAACAGATCCATCTAGACACTCTATGACGTGGCATATCTCTTATCCTTCCAGGATCCTCTATGCCTGACTTGTCCAAGCTGTCCTCTCAGCTTGAAGTGTGGTGAACTTTTCCCTGCCCAGTCTGTACAGTAAATGTGTGGTGGTTGAGAGTACAGGACTCTGAAGCCCAGCAGCCTACCTGTCTGTTTGTCTGTATGTATGTATTGAGGCAAGTTTTCACTCTGTCGCCCAGGCTGGAGTGCAGTGGCATGATCCCGGCTCACAGCACCCTCAGCCTCCTGGGCTCAAGCAATTCTCTCATCTCAGCCTTCCAACTTGCTGGGACATATTAACACACATGGCTATTTTTGTAGAGACAAGGTCTCACTATGTTGCCCAGGCTGGTCTCAAATTCCTGGGCTCAAGCGATTCTCCAAAAGTGCTGGGATTGCAGTATGAGTCACTGCACCTGGCCGCTTATATTTATTTAAATCCTGGTTCTGTCATTCTGCCACTCAGTATAGCTGGTGATTTTGGGCAAGCTATGCAACCACTCTGTCTCAGTCCCTCATCTGTAAAATGGGTGTAACAATATGGTAATGAGAACGATCACAGGGTGTTGGTGAGCTAATATATGTAAGCAAAGCACTTAGAACAGTACCTGGCATACAGAAGCAGTTAATAAGTGTCAATTATTTCTGTACCACCCCGATAGTCAGTTTCTCACTGCCCTGCACATATTTCTATAATTATGATTTTAGGGCTTATTGCATTTATTTATTTTCATGTCAGCTTGGCTGTTCTAGACTGTAAGCTCTTCAAGGTCAAGTTGTCTTCTGATTCAGCTTTGAATCTTCTGGACTTGGCACATTCATTAGTGTATGATAGGTATTGTTCACAATTTATTTGTTGAATTAATACATTTAATAAAATATTTTAAAAGGGTAATAAAAACGGAAATAATCCCGTTATTTTGAGACTGTAAAAAATCTATTATAAGGTAGATAAATCAAATGGAAAAAATGTTTTCCATGTACCCTTAAATCTAAGATCTCTTTTAAGCATGTTCAACAAAAGTAAGGCAATCTTGGAATTCTTCATTTTGTATGTTTCTTGGTAGTTGATATAAAATAATTCAGAGATAGAGCTTGTCTTTAAAAATAAGCAAAGCTAGGAATAGTGGCATATACCTGTAGTCCCAGCTATTTAGGAAGCTGAGGCAGGAGGATCACTTGAGGCCAGGAGTTTGAGACTGCAGTGAGCTCTGATCACACCACTGCACTCTAGCCTGGGAAAATAGCAAGAATTTGTCTCAAAAACAATACAACTAGCAGTTTCCAAAAAAATGTAATGCATGTTTTATTCATATGATGATGAGTAACCTGTATGGCTTACATTTAAAATTTTTTATTAATAAAAGTAATACGTGTTCTTTGAAGAAAATTGTTAAACAAAATAAGTCTTTGCCTTCAGCTCTGAAATTTGTATTCTTCACTATCCAGGAAGAAAATACAAGATAATGTCCACTTTGCCGCATTCCCCCACATTTTGTTTTACCTTACACAGATATTTAAGGGAGTCTTATTACTTGGTATGAACATTTGAACAGCTCTGTAGTCAGATAACAATATCTGATCTTCACAGAATGAATGAAATTCTTTCTGAGAAGTTCTCAAGTATCAACATCCATGGATGAAGAAGCTACGTTGTAATGGCAATGGGATATGGCCTCCATCTAGAGATTTCAAGCGATTGTAGTCATGTGTACTACCCAGGCTGCCATCTTTATTCTGCCAAAGAGATTCTTCAGATAGTTAGAGAAAGGAGTCTCTAGCTTGTGCCAGTCTATAAGGCATAACATCTCTTCAGATGAGCCACACCACTGCTCACACCACTGCTCACACTTGCTTCTTTATTTTGACCGCTGGGTCAGGATATAATTTTGGACAGCTCCACCGGTCTCACCTACTGCATGAGGCTCTGGTCATCTTAGAAGATCATGGCAATTTTTTCCTTCTCAGATTCTGTCCATGGTGATGTCATCAGTTACTCCATCAAATAATCCCCAGGGCCCTAAAATGGATAAGATCCTCTGTCTAACTCTTGGGAAAATTGCTTAAGGCTTATTTGATCTTCCTTACAGATCTTATCCTATATTACTTTCATTGATTTGAACACCCCTCCCTACCCCCCAGTGCTTTCTCTCCCATTGTTCAAATGCTCCACAGGTGGGTCTCACAGCAGCCTTCCTCAGTCCTTAACTCTATGGGCTTTTCTTTCTTTCTTTCTTTCTTTTTTTTTTTTTTTTTTGAGTTGGAGTCTCACTCTGTCGCCCAGACTGGAGTGCAGCGGCCGCTCCCGGCCACCGCAGCCTCGACCTGCTGGGCTCCGGCGATCCTTCCGCCTCCGCCTTCCAAGTAGCTGGAACTACAGGCGCGCACTACCACACCCGGCTAGTTTTTGATTTATTGTAGAGATGAAGTCTCGCCAAGTTGCCCAGGCAGGTCTCCTACCCGCGGGCTCAGGCAATCCACTCACCTCAGCCTCCCAACGGCGCGGGATTACAGGCTGAGCCATCGAGCCCGGCTGGGCTTTTCTTTCTTAACACAGGAAGATTCTTGAGGCCTGGTTTTGTATCCTGACCCATGCTGTTGGCCTCTGACTAGAACACCCTTGCTCCCGTTGCTTACATAATTAGTTCACTCATCCTTTTCAAAAAAAAAATTTCACTGTACATTTTGAATGCAATTTGCTTTCATTTTCATATTTTAGGGGGAAACTGTTGGAGATTTGATGACTAGAGAAGAAATGAAGTGTAAAACATATTGCTCCCTACCCCAGAGCTGGTGGAATAAGTGTCTTTGCCTTCAGCTCTGAAATTTGTATTCTCCACTATCCAGGAAGAAAATACAAGATAATGTCCATTCTACGACATTTCCCCCCATTTTGTTTATCCTCACAAGGTGGAATTTTAATGAAAAGTGAAACATGTAAATCTTTATCGAGTAATTTATTGCTCCCCCATTAAATGCTTTAGGAAGCTTATTCTAATTTGCTCATCCTTGAGATCTCAGTTCAAATTTTGATTCCTCAAAGACGACTTTCCTGATGCCCAGATTAGACTGGGATCTCATGCCATATGCTTGGTAGTATTCCTTATTTCCTAGCATGAACTTCAGTTTGCTATGTTATATTTAGGAGGTCATTTGTTTAATGCTCACATTTCCCATTAGAGAATTAGCCACATAGAGAATAGGGCCAGCTTTGTTTTCATGCCATTGAAAGAAAACAGAGTAGAGGCTGAATAAATAGATTCTGACCTACTAAAATAAAGAAGTAATCACCATTGAATGAATTGACCACTAATGACTGAAATAAAAAGCAGAAAGAAAGAGCAATGAAAGGATAAATGAATGAATATGATGCCAGGAGGCATGGGGTGTTGTGGCTCCATGGGTTCTTGGTTTCACCATAGAAAAAAATTTCAGAGTAAGCCTAAAGTATAGGTTTTTTTTTTTTTTTTTTTGAGCTGGCGTCTCACTCTGTCACCCAGACTGGAGTGCAGTGGCACGCTCCTGGCCACCGCAGCCTCGACCTCCTGGGCTCCTGTGATTCTTCCGCCTTAGCCTCCCAAGTAGCTGGAACTACAGGCACACACCACCATATCTGGCTAATTTTTAAATTTACTGTAGAGACGAGATCTCGCCAAGATGTTCAGACTGGTCTCGAATCCCTGGGCTCAGGCAATCCTCTCACCTCAGCCTTCCAAAGTGCTGGGATTACAGGCTGAGCCACCGAGTCTGGCCCTAAAGTATAGTTTAAGATAGGATTTATTAGGAAGGAAAAGGAAATATGTTTTAGAGAGAACATGGGTGTCTTAAGAGAAAGGGCACAGCTCCTTGGTGACAGCTGAGCGCGTTATATATTTTTCTTAGTGATGATTAAGCAATTTATTCTTTATGGTAAGAACCTGCATGCTGCATGGAATACATGATGGGCGACAACATATTAATCACAAGCTTTATGATTACAGCTTCTATTTTTCATTGCTTACCTCTAAGCTTACTTGTGTCATGTGAAATTTTTAAGATAATGATAAAGGTTACTGTTTTACAGTTTGATTAAGCTTCTTCTTAAAGAACACTATGCTTCACTGCCTCTGGCAATTCCCTTTCTGCCTTGTTTTATGGTTTCTGTAACTGAGTGTTCCAACATCCCTGTATTCTGGGATTAGATCCTAGTCAGTGTAGGTATTGTTTCAGAGAATCATGTTTCGATAAGTCTGTGCCCTGGTGCCTGACCATCTGGTCTTTTAATTATCTAAGCTATACCTGCCTACAAGAAACTCATCTATGTCTAAGCTATGCTAGCTGCCCTGCCTCAAATACAGCGTTCTCTTGTCATTTGTTTATTTTTATTTTTCTGAGTCAGGATCTCACTCTGTCACCTAGACTGGAGTTCAGTGGTGCAATCACAGCTCACCACAGCCTTGACCACCTTGGTTCAGGAGACAATCCTTCCACTCAGCCTCCTGAGTATCTAGACTACAGGCATGCACCACCACACCCAGCTAATTTTTTATTTTTCTGTAGAGATGAAGTCTCATTAGGATGGTTTCAAATTCCTGGAATCAAGCAATCCTCCCATCCTGGCCTCCTGAAGTGAGTCACTGTGGCAAGCAGAATTCAGTATTCTCATCCACATAATAACCAAAGTCCAGGCATATTCCCTCAGTTTAGCAGGATAGCTCAAAACATGAACTCTAGACTATTTCAGGAAAGTTGTTGCAGTGGTATGATCATAGCTCACTACAGCCTCAAACTCCTGGGCTCAAGTTATCCTCCTGCTTCCGCCTACCTCCCACCCAGCCTCTTGGTGCTTCTTGCACTTACCTGTAGAATGAGGATAATAAAGGTAGCTTTATATGCCTGGAAGTACCTTAGGAGAATTTAATGGGAAAAAAATCACAGACAGCAGTGCATATAATAAGCACTAAACTCAATATACCAGTACCTTAAGAAGCTGCCTCTCTCTGGAACCATGAAATTTCCATGATCACTGTCTCCAATCATCGTTATTCTAAGGCACTTATCTTGGCTCACATTAATATAAATATTTAATCAAATCTCTTTATATATTTTTAGTGTTTATTATTCTGTCTCTAATTTCTCTTAGAGTTGACTTATTATTCAGGTGCAGAAGATGCAGTGCCTATAATACTTGTAGAGACCCACAAAAATATTTTAATTTCTTCTAAAATCTGATGGGGTGGGAAAAATGAACTTTTTGGTCAAATAAAATGTTTTCATATAAAAACAACATATTCACCTGTCTACCAACATTGTTGTAGAAATACCTCTTATTATCTTTTTTTTTTTTTTGAGCTGTCATCCTTTCTAGAATGCAGTGGCACGCTCATGGCTTACCACAATCTCGACCTCCTGGGCTCAGGCAGTCCTTCTACCTCAGCCTCCCAAGTAGCTGGGACCATGTGTTATCATGCCCGCCTAATTTTTATTTTTATTGTTTTAAGAGATGAGGTCTGGCTGTGTTGTTCAGGCTGGTCTCCAATTCCTGGTCTCAAGAGATCCTCTCGCCTCAGTCTCCCAAAATGTTGGAAGGGCCCCATGAAGGCAAAGGTGCCAGGGACCACAGAAGCCATCGTGCAGCCTGGCCCCTTTGCATCAGAGCCTTTATCCGTCATTCAAAAGAAATGAGAACAAAAACCCCAGTGTGGCTTCAAAATATCCTTGCCTTTTTAGATCAGCATGTGGTGAGGGCAAACTGTTTAGAGTAAGAACATTCCCGCACTTGTTGTCTTTCTATCCATGCACTCACTACCAGGTGATTGGGAGCACTGCTTTTCCTCTTCCTGTCTTTCTCATGCACTTGTTCTTCAGTTCTCCCCTGCCCATCGCCTCTCTCACAGGTGAACCTGCCTGGCTCATTTTTGCCGATCTCCCCTTGTTCCTTCTTCGCTGTCCCCTCTCCTCCCCCTGCTCCTGCTCCCATG
The DNA here is from genome assembly GCA_027257055.1 of Cephalopachus bancanus. Taxonomy (NCBI): domain Eukaryota; kingdom Metazoa; phylum Chordata; class Mammalia; order Primates; family Tarsiidae; genus Cephalopachus; species Cephalopachus bancanus. The sequence continues at coordinate 7,873,354 of JAPVLO010000006.1, forward strand.
ACTGCTGCGACAAGTTCTTGGCCTGCCCTAAGGCTTCAGCCTTCTTCACATATTGTGAGCTTCTCACACTGCTTGGTTTTCTTGTCTTTTTTTTGCATCTCCATCTCTTCCCTCTTCTCTTTCTTGTCTTATTCATTATTCTTGCATATTGTGTTTTAGTTTCTCTTTGATCCCAGTTTGGGGACACTTTGTTTCTCCTGCTACATCATCATCATCATCATCATTATTATCATTATTTTGAGTTGGAGTCTCACTCTGTCGCTCAGGGCTTCCAAGTAGCCAGAACTACAGGTGCGCGCTACCACACCCAGCTAATTTTTTTTTTCATTGTAGAGACAAGGTCTCGCCAAGTCACCCAGGCTGGTCTCGAACCTGCAGGCTGAGGCAATCCACTCTCCTCGGCCTCCCAAAGTGCTGGGATTATAGGCTGAACCACCAAGTCTGGCCTCTTTATTATTTTGTATTGGCTCCTTTCTCTGTGTTGTCTTTCTCTCTCTCTTTCCCTTCCTCCCTCCTCTCTCTCTTTTTCTTTCTTTCACTATCTCCTTTCTCCCACACAACCAGCCCTTCCTCAGGTCTCTGTTAGTCCTTTTTATTTCTTCCTCTTCCTCTGCAGACCTGACCTCTTTCCTCCCACTCCTAACCAGAGCTGGGGAAACTCCACCTTCTGCTCTGACTGGTGTAGCCAAGAGGACATCCTCTCCCTCAGCCACAACAGCTGCTGGAATGGAGACGTGACATGTGACTGCAACCTTGCCTCCCTGAGTTGGGTCTCCATGCACAGCCACTCAATAAGTCATTCATTTTTCTTTTCTTTTTAATTTTAAAGATGTGGGGTACACTTCAGGATTAGGTACATAGTGGTCATCATACAGGTGAAGTTTGGGCCTCCCTTTGGTCCCCACTTACCCTGATTGGAGATAAGGTACCCATGCTGATGTTATGTCTCCCCCCTACCCCGCAGTGTCCCGCTACTGCCAATTCCTTTCTTATAGTATTAAGGTAGTTCATTTTTCAGTGAAGACATCAGGAAGGAAAGAAGGGGAAGGTAAATGTGTCACATGTTCTGATGCTCAGCTGGTATCAGGGTCATCAAATCACCTGCTACTACCTGCCCTGGGACAGAGAAAATGTGGCTCTTTGTTTTGTTTTATTTTTTTAGAGATGGGGTCTCATTCTGTCAACCAGGATGGAATGCAGTGGCATGATCATGGCTCACCGTGGCCTCAACCTCCTGGGCCTAGGTAATACTTCTGCCTCAGCCTCCTGAGTAGCTGGGACTACACCACCACCCTCAGCTTATTTTTTAAAAAAACACTTTTTGCTCAGCCTGTAATCCCAGCACTTTGGGAGGCCGAGGCGAGTGGATTGCCTGAGCCCATGGGTTCGAGATCAGCCTGGGCAACTTGGTGAGACCTTGTCTCTACAATAAAAAATCAAAAATTAACCAGGTGTGGTTGTGCATGCCTGTAGTTCTGGCTACTTGGAAGGCTGAGGTAGGAAGATCACCAGAGCCCAGCAGGTCGACGCTGGGGTGGCTGTGAGTGTGCCACTGCACACCAGCCTGGGCGACGGAGTGAGACTCCAACTCAAAAAACCCCCCAAAACAAAAAACAAACAAACAAAAAAACACCACATTTTTTGTAGAGACAGGGTCTTTCTATGTTGCCTAGGCTGGTATCAAACTCCTGGCCTCAAGTGATCCTCCCAAAGTGCTGGGATTACAGGTGTGAGCCTCTGCACCTGGCTCTTTAGCAAATATTTAGCTCTCTTCTAGGTAACAATGCTCAGTATTGCAGATAATCACCCCATCCCCTGCTTTTCCCTAAGTAGAGGATGGGGGGGCCTAAGGTGATCTCCAGGTGCTGAGAAGGAATATGATGCCCCAGCCTCCTCTGCTCCTGGTGACACTTATCCTATTGTCATTGCCAGATGAAGCCCAACACCTAACTTATGATCTGGTCTGTACTGGTTCCACCTCAGCTTCCACGGGTATGCTGGGTCCTCTCAGGCAGGGCTGTGAGCCCCCTATCCTTGGTGCAGGGGCCCCGCCACAGGGCAAACTTCCTGTTAGGTTCTTGGCTACTTCTGGGTCCTGTTTGTGTCACTTGAACATTCCTCAGGAAAGCTAAAAAGCAGTCTTACCTTCCACGTAACTTAGCTCCCTCTAGCTAAACTTAGGCTGCCGGTCAGCGTAAGAGGTTTTTCTAAGTCCTAAGTGAGAAGCAGGACAGAAATAACCCTTTCCTTATTTACCCTTATTTATCTAACACACACGATAATACTAATCCACACTTGGACGACAGTTAATATGTACTTTAAGTAACTTAAATCTCACAACCACCCTTCGAGGAAGATGCATCGTTATCATTTACATTTAACAGTTGGGCAAACTGAGGCACAGAGAGGTTGATGCCTTGCCCAGGATTGCACAGTCCTTGGCAGAGGGTGGAGCCCAGATGGGAACCTTGGTGGCCTGGCTGCTCTCCCAGCTCTGCTGAACCCTGGGCCTTCTGCCTTTATTCCTCCTTCTGCTTCTCCTCCATCACCCACCCAGGCCAGAAAAAGGCAGGTTTTCTTTTATTTCCCCCATGCCTCAATGCTCTTGCTACTGTGAAGCTGGGTTCTTTGCCATATAAAGACTGGATTGGGTTCAGCTCCTTTTGAACCTTTTCTTCTGTGTTTCCGGAGAGACTATGAGTTGATGCCAGCTGCGAGGCAAATGTTTCACTTCTTCACTGTCCACTTCAGGGGAATTCTGGGAGCTGCCAAGACTGGCAGGTGGCAGGCATCCAACTCGCATGTGGAGATCCAGAATGTGTCCTCGAGAGCCTCGCTCAGATATCAGCTCCTCCCTCTGCAGCTAATGATATCCCCAAGGGCACACGGCAGGACTGTTTCCTCTGGCAGCAAGAAAGAATTTGGCAAGGGCGGCCTCTCACCCTCTCCCGCCTGGGAGGCCCTGTGTCTGGGCAGCCGCCCGAGGTGAGGCTGCCGGTCCTGGGGGCTCCACAGGGAGGTAGGCCTGTTGCGACAGGGACAAAGACCCCGTCCTTCTATTTTCTTCATCTTGTACCTCAAAACGCTCTCAGACAAACAGGATCGGGTCAGGTTTGCTGGACAGTGTTTCCCTGCTGAGGCTGTTATCCACTGGTTCCTAGGTTTGCCTGTAATAGAAATTGACACGAGGCCAAACATTCTCAGACAGACAAGGCTTCGTTGGGGGAAGGGCCCTTGTATGAGGGAGACAGCTTAAGAAAAGTCTTCGGACTGTTTCCCTGAGGGGAGTTTTCCGGAGTCTTTCATTAGATGAGGGGAGAGGTGTAACTTCAAAGGGAAGGTATGTTAGCAAGATCAGGAAGGGGTTTTAGCCAGGCAAGAGTAGTGTGGACACAAACATTATACTTTGCAAGTACAAAAAATGGTGGATAAGCCCCACCTGGGGAGGGAATTTTAGTATTGAGAGAGGTGATCGCTAGAGAAAAGCTAGGCAGACAGGGTGGGTCCCAGTGACAAAGCAGTAAAACTTCCTGCAGGCCTCTCAAGCAGCACAGCTGGCAATGGTAAACAAGCTCCCTACAGGCCTCTCAAGCTAGAATTTAAGCGCTCACGCTGAGATAGAAAAACAACCAATCAACTCACTGCCAAAGTGCTGACCAATCAGCTCACCATTAGGCCCCACTTCCTGCCAATTGGTTCTTAGTATCGACCAATTAGCACAATGAGTGCCAACCAATCAGCTCACAGTTAGTGCTAACCAATCAGCTCAGTCTTAGGGCTATATATAAGGAGCCAACTGAACCAGGGTCGCTGCCTGCAGAAGGTGAGACTCCTGAGGTGGTATCTTGTGCGTGTAGGCTTGCCGGACCATTGAGTCGGCAACATTCTCAGGGCTTGGCTTGCTGGCCCATTAGAGCCAACACTCCTGGGGCTAGGCTTGTCAGACCATCAAACTGGCACTCCCTGGGGCTTTGCTAGCCTGCCCACTGAGCTGAGACTCAAAGCCCAGGCCGAGCTGAAAAATCCATATCAGTATTATAATGAAGCAGGGTTACAATCAGATACTCACTGGTCCTCGTGCACATGCGGGATAGGGCTAGGCAGGGGGCTATGGTCCCAAGCAAGATTTATGATGAAACACTGTTAATGGAGTGTTGTTGCACTCTGGTGGTTAAAATATGTGACAGAGGCTGAGGCCTGAGCCATATAAATAAGCCATACATCAAGAGGAGGGAATGCCCCTACACCTGTGGTGATAGTGGCCTCTGCTGCTCCCATTTCTCTGCAGGCAACAGCTACATTAGTGTCATGTCCTTCCCTCAATAATAGCCCAAGTTCACTGAAGAGCTTCAACAAACATGTTTTTTAAAAAATTTCATTTAAATTTTTAATAATAGAGACAGGGTCTTGTCATGTTGTCCTGGCTGGTCTCCAACTCCAGGCCTCCAACAATTCTCCTACCTTGGCCTTCCAAAGTGCTAGGATTATAAACTTGAGCCCAGCAAACGTGTTTTGAGTGCTGCTCCCTGTCAGACTCTGCTGTAAATGCAGGGACTACAGAAAGGAAAGTGGCTATGGCTGCCTGTAAGAAGCTCACACACAGCCTGATGGGAAATCAGACCCTCACCCACTTAGCTACAAGACAGTGCCTTGGAACCCCATCTTAGTGGTTGAAGGGGGATGTTATGGAGCAGGCAGGGGGTAGTAAAGTGTTCTGGGAGGAGAGGGTGGTGGCAGAAAGTGTCACAGAGGAGATGACATTTTAACTGGTCCATTGAAGTATAGGGATTTTGCAGAGGAAGAAGGGGTGTGATTCTGGCTTAACTTTGAAAGCATCTAAAAGGTGAAGAGAGAAGCTTCTGTGATGTTCTTTGATGGATCATTCCAAGTTTCTGGCTTCTTTTCCCAAGTTGCGGACTTACATTCACCCCACTGGTTTCACCTGTCTCCGGTCATCTTGTCTACTAATTAAAGCCTGGTTGCTTACTAGCAATGTCACAATCCCCTAGGACTTTGGTAGAAACGCAAATTCTTAGACCCCAATTCAGCTCTACTGAATCTGAAGCTCTTGGAATCTCATCTGATACAAAGTCGAAGTTGACAGCCACAGCTCTGACACACCCAGAACTTCAGGGGCTGGTGCAGAGGTTGAGAATGATCTAGGGTGCTAGCCGTGTTCCTTCCAAGAGACCTGCCAGAAGTTCCTGCCTGGGTATCTATGTCCACTGTCCAGACATATTGTGCAGCCACCAGGGCTGGTCTCGGGCAGTTTATATTTATTTATTTAGTAGAGATGAGGTCTCGCTCAGGCAGCATTTTATTTATTTATTTGAGATGAGGTCTCACTATGTTGTCCAGTGGTCTCTGGCAGTTGCCTATTTATTTATTTATTTATTTATCTATCGAGGTGTGGCTATGTTGTCCAAGTCTCCAACTCCTGGGCTCAAGCAATCCTTCCTCCTCGGTCTCCCAAGGAGCTTCGATTACAGATGTGGGGCAGGACTCCTGGCTTTCAGGTGGTTTCTTCTAGGGTTTTGCACACGGCAGGAGAGAGAGGTCCTGCCCCAGACTTATTCCCGCCCCTAACATCGGCCTCCTTACTTATGCAAGTGAGCAAGCGTGCTCTCCTGGGGTCATTCGTCTAAGCGCCCGGGACGGCGGCCACTCCCACCGCAGAGCGGGTAGGGTGGCCTTTCTCCAAAAAAAGACTGGGTCAGGTGACAGTGAGCATACTCAGCAGGAGACGCGGAAGGACAGCGCCCAGGAGGCCGCGCGAGCGCGCAAAGGGGACCGCCGGCCGGCGCGGGGACATGCGGTCCCCGGAGCACCCCGGGCTCGCGCGCCCGAGCCTCGCGCTCCCGCTGCTGCTGCTGCTTCTGCTGCTGCTGCCGCTGCCGCCGCCCTTCGGCCAGGCCCGCGGCGCCGCGCGCTTCGACCCCACCTGGAAGTCCCTGGACGCGCGCCCGCTGCCCGCGTGGTTCGACCGGGCCAAGTTCGGCATCTTCATCCACTGGGGCGTGTTCTCCGTGCCCAGCTTCGGCAGCGAGTGGTTCTGGTGAGCGCGCATCCCTCCGTCCCCTCTGACCCGCGGCCTCCAGCCAAGACCCGGCGCGCCTCGGGGGCCGCCAAGTGCGCCCCCTTGTCGGTTTCACCTTCCACTGTTTGAACCGCGCCTCGCATTTCCGGGTGTTGTTTGTGTGGTTTCTGGCCTAATTGCTTTGTGCTGGGTGAGCGCGGAGGTTTTCTCCTGCGTGCAGGAGTTTGCAGACACACTGCATGTGGATCTGACTTCTCAGTTGCTTCGTCGTGGCGCGTATCAGGCCGAAGTTAGGACACTACAGCATAGAGCGGCGAGAGAAATGAGTCCATTTGTGTTGGGTCGTCACGTGTGAGGTGATTTACACACTGTCCCAGAGTTGCCCTGCGGCTACCTGCCTATTTCCAGTCGTTCTGTGTCGTTCTGTCACAGAATGTGACTGAGACATAGTCATGGATATGTGAAACATTTGAACATACGTGGGCTTTTTAATGTTAAACTGTTACCACGAGTGGTGTGCGGTGGCTGATGCCTGTAATCCCAGCACTTTGGGAGGCCAAGGCCGGAGGATTGCTTGGGCCCAGGAGTTCGAGACCAGGCTAGGCGGCATATACCTCGTCTCTACAAAAAAACAAACAACAACAAAACAAAACAAAAACAAAAACAAACAAACAAACAAAACTGGATGTGGTAGCCTGCACCTGTAGCCCCAGCTACTAGGGAGACTAAGGTGGAAAGGTCGCCTGAGCCCAGAAGGTCGAGGCTGCAGTGAGCCGTGATTGTGCCACTGCACTCCAGCCTGGGAGACGGAGTGTGTCCTCGACTCAAAAAACAGAAAAAGTTATCACGTGTGACTCTAGTAACTTTTAAAAAACGTCCTAGAATGGTAACCCTAAAAACCGAACAAATTATTATTGTTATTTTTTATTTATTTTACTTTTTTGAGTTGGAATCTCACTCTGTTGCCCAGACTGGAGTGCAGTGGCCGCTCCCGGTCACCGCAGCCTCGACCTGCTGGGCTCCGGCTGTTTTTCTGCCTCAGCCTTCCGAGTAGCTGGAATTACAGGCGTGCACTACCATGCCCAGCTCATTTTTGATTTATTGTAGAGATGAGGTCTCGCCAAGTTGCCCAGGCGGGTTTCGAACCCCTGGGCTCAGTCAATCCACTCACCTCAGCCTTCCAAAGGCGCGGGATTACATGCTGAGCCACCGAGCCCGCCTCGAACAAATTATTAAAGGTTCTAGAATGGTACCTTAAAAAATTGTTTTCTTATCCCCAGTTATTATCTTGCCATAGGAAAGGTGCTGCACAAAACATTGCACTTTAGATTTTTACCTTGAGATCTATGAAACCTCTTGAGCTGTTACACATATCTTTTCTGATTAAATGCTTCAAGTATTAAGTTCTTCACATAGAAATGTTATTGAAGAAATACACGCGTATATACATACATACACACATATAATATATTCATATATAATAATGAATTATTAATATACAACAATATATTCATATGTAATACATTAAACAATAAGTATTTCAATCTACTTTATACTATATTCATCATATAGTATACAACCAAATTTATATATACTGGATGTAGTAGACACACTACAGATTATAAACTGTGTATTATATTAACATTATAGGGTATACACTGTACCACTTTCTACTGTAGGGGCAGAAAAAATTACTCCTCTACCTTCTTAGCCTGTGTCCAAGAATTAACTCGACTCGGCTGGGTGTGGTGATCTGCAATTCCAGCACTTTGGGAGGCCAGGGTGGGAGGATAGCTTGAGGCCGGGAGTTGGAGACCAGCCTGGGCAACATAGAAAGACGCCATCTCTAAAAAATAGAATAATGGAAAACAATATAAATGATGGACTCTTTACTGTAAGCGCCTGTTTTCATCTATCTTAGTACAAAATGTGAGTTTAGACTGTAGGAGAGAATGCAGGTTGAAATTAGAACATGTTAGGAGAAAACAGGAGAAATTCCTTATCCTTACTCAACTTTCTGACTGTCCTAGTTTTTTCTTTTGTAGTTCAATTTAAAAGGCAAAAATGTATTATGATCAGTTAGAATACTTTCACTTTAAAGTATCGAAAACTCAAGTAAAGGTATAATAATAGGGACCTATTATCTCACATAACAGGAAATTTAGAAGTAGTTGGCTCATTGATGAAATCAAAGACCTAGGCTCTTTCTGTCATCCTCACCCTGAGAACTTGATCCTTCATGGTCACATGATGGTTCCCAGGCATCAAAACTCCACACAACCTTGGCCAAAGGCAGGAAGGCCAGTTTCTCTTTTCATTAGGAGGGAAACCTTTTCCAGAGTCCCCAAAATAAGCTGCCCCTCAAGTTCTGTTGGCCATCGTCATTGGTCTCACATCATCGTTGTAGCTGCAATGGAAGCTGTGAGAGCAGGTATGTGACTTTTGGGCAGGCAGACCACAGTGTCCGCCATGTATCATGACCTTCAATGATGTCTTATCAGCCAGAAGAGCTTCCAATTCATGTCTGAGGATGTAAGTGCTGATTATGGATTTGCTCATCCTATAGAAACGCTCTTATGAAAGTAGTGGTGGTGGAAAAAGTAGAAGATAGATCAGAAATGGCTGAGAATAGTTACTGCTGTGTTTATCTACAATGTGTTAGGTATAGTGTTCCTTTTGAAGCCTTGCTTAAGCAGTTTAGGTCCAGTATGCGATTGCTGGGAATGAATGCACACAATATGTCATGCTTGAAGGTTGCATCAATTTATTAAGATAACAACATCTCCTTAATGTTATGGCTGCCTCACTTTCTACACCCCGCCCTACAACATATTCTCTGCTATAATAGATGCAAGCCATGTTTTAGCCATGCACTCTTCCATTTTGAAGGCCTAGTCACTTGTGTTACAAAGAACAATGTATGAGTGTGAAGACACATACGATGTGTTGTGATTTAGAAGTGAAGAATTAAGAGAGAATGGATGGCTGGGTTGCCTTAAATGTTCTAGTTTATGAACTGAGTGAGTTTCATAAGGGGATAGACGGCAAATGAGAGGAGGGTTTTGGTTTGCATAAGCTTTCTTTAAAGCCAAGTCAAACCCATGGAGAAATGAGAAAGAGAATCTGGATAAGATTGTATTCGAATAAGGGGCACATGTTAGAGGGAGCAGGTCAGTTCTTTCAAAGGTGTATATGTGTGCTATTTCCTTTCCTCCCTTTAGGTGGTACTGGCAAAAGGAAAAGAGGCCAAACTATGTGAACTTTATGAAATATAATTACCCTCCTGATTTCAAATATGAAGATTTTGGACCACTATTTACAGCAAAATTTTTTAATGCCAGCCATTGGGCAGATGTTTTTGAGGCCTCTGGTGCCAAATACATTGTCTTAACTTCTAAACATCATGAAGGTAAGTCAGTACAGTAAATGCAAATGAGAAGGGTTTTTTTTTTTGTTGTTTGTTTTTTAAGAAGGAACTAAAGCAGGGTAATCTATACAAAATCAGAATTTTCTCTTAGGAGCTACTGTAAGTGATGACTGGCATCTGCTTATAATTTAAGGACAACATGTTCCCCTCAAATTGAGAGGCACTAGGGATACGGAAAGATCATACCTTCCACATAACAGAGGAAAGATAGTCACATTTTGTTATTTGCATATTTAACAACCTTTCCAAGATTTAATTAAAAATATTTGAAGAGGGATATGGGCAAAGTTTATAATTGAAATTGCACTCTTTCCATTCTCTGTAGTGAGTCCTGGGAAGGCACCATGGGGTTATGCTACTGTAGTCTTGTGTCATTGTGACACACCTAGAAGCACTTTTGAGCAACTCTTAGATGACCAAAAGGTGCACTGGTGGATAAATTGCTAGTGCTGAAAGTGATACAGCTCATCTGGAGGAAAAGGATTATGGAGCTGTAATGGTTTCCAGAAAATCAGAGCTGGTGGAGGACTATTTAAAAGGAGACACAGTGGTTCTACATTAATAGAACAGGTCCTACCCATGAGCCCTCCAGTATCTATAAAACCAAGGAAGCGTTAACAAACTGTCATTGTCCCAACCACATGTTAATTTATTAGTTGCCTTTGTGTGACCATCTTTGCCTTGGTATAAGAAATTTTGCCTCTTTATTTTTCAAGGGATGGGAAGAGAATAGGAGAGAACCAGAGCCCCAAATCTGGGATTTTATTATTATATTTTTCCCCTTAGCCACATTCTGGTAGCTTCATGATTTTCTCCTATAGATGTTTCTCCTGCGGAGATAGATATTTATAAAATGTATTTGCTTGAGAACATGTTGATTTCCTGATGTCTAAGTACTTCTCTAAGCTGTGTGACACAAAGTATTACATAGTGAGTTTATTAAACAAACAAATGACCCCCCAAAAAAACCCTTAATCAAATTGTGAGGACAGATGATGTAGCCCTACATTAATGCATTTTCTAGATTTTATGTTGTTAGATGTTTTCATTGCTTATGGAAAATGCGGCACTGAAATGGGGAAGGAAGATCACAGTGTGAGGTTATGGTGGTGATATTAGACTGAAGACCTGTGTGGTTTTAGCCTGCCTGACGTTAGGGCCTGTCAAGTTGAAAATTTTTGAATATGACTTTAAATGTCAACGCTGCTTTAAAGTTTACCACAAACATCTTTGGAACAAGAGTGAGTTATTTTACAAGCTTTTAAAAATGAATTTAAAGAGTGAGTCAGTCTTAAAACTTGCCCTAATTTATGAAAGTAAAATGTTTTACCGAAAGTATATCTTATGAATGTCTGTTTGCAAAGATTCTTTTAGATTTTAGTGGAAGTGTAACAGTGTACTTATGTTTTTAGGCACTAACTGTACATTTTGAGGCTTTTATGTGATTTTTTTTTTTTGAGTTGGGGTCTCACTCTGTCGATCAGGCTGGAGTGTAGTGGCATACTCACCGCCACCCAGCATTGACCCGCTGGGCTCAGGCGATCCTTCTGCCTCAGTCTCCAAGTAGCCGGAACTACAGGCATATGCAACCACACCCAGCTAATTTTTGATTTATTGTAGAGACGAGGTCTCACCAAGTTGCCCAGACTGGTCTCGAACCGCGGGCTCAGGCAATCCACTTGCCTTGGCCTCCCAAAGTGCTGGGATTACAGGCTGATTTTATATGATTTCTTTTTTTCTTTCTTTTTTTTTTTGAATCAGAGTCTCACTCCATCACCCAGGCTGGAGGGCAGTGGCACGCTCCTGGCCACCACAGCCTCGACCTGCTGGGCTCCGGTGATCCTTCCGCCTCAGCCTTCCAAGTAGCTGAAACTACAGGCACGTGCTACTACGCCTGGCTAGTTTTTGATTTGTTGTAGAGATGAGGTCTCGCCAAGTTGCCCGGGCAGTTGTCAAACCCGTGGGCTCAGGCAATCCACTTGCCTTGGCCTCCCAAAGTGCTGGGATTATAGGCTGAGCCACTGAGCCCAGCGTTATATGATTTCTTAAGAATTTCAGTTTATATATCTTTTCTAACATTCTTATATAGAACCAGAATCTAAATGAAAATACCTGTTAAAAATAAATTATTTCAAAGTGTTTGCATAATGGTATACATTATTTTTTCTTACCCATTTTGTTGGTAGATTATTCACTTTTGAGGAATTTTATTAAAGAGGAACCATCCAAGTTTATTTTTACAGTAGGATGAGATTACACATGTTTAAAATATTTTAAAGTACAGAACTACTGGGAAACAGTGTGTCTTTGTCCCACACCTCTTGGTTAAATGAGTTATCAGGCTAAATGAAATTGACTACAGATGGATCATGAGTGTTCTAAGAATCATGCTGTAATAAAATACATAATCCTAAAAGCAGGCAGTAGACTTTAAACTTTGGTTTAGAAGACAAGAGGAATGTTGTAACAGTGCATTTCAGGATTTTCATTATAAATAGTAGCAGTCATTGTCTAGCATGGCAGATGTGAAAGATGTTCCCATCTTAGCTATGATCTGCTCTTGTTGATTGTTGACTTTGTGCTATACACCCTGTGCTAGCAGGTGGCTGGGATATAGCTGGGAACAGACATGATGCCATCCCTCAAGGACCTTGAAGTCTAAGAGGGAAAATATTGGAGGTAAATCAGATCATGTAGACTTCACCATTGTACTTTGAAAGTTGCTATTAAAACCTCTGTCTGGCCGGGCATGGTGGCTCAAGTCTGTAATCCCAGCACTTAGAGATTCCAAGGTGACAAGGTGAGAGGATTGCTTAAGCCCAGAAGTTTGAGACCTTGTGCAAACAGTGATACTTCATCTCTAGGGGTAGAGAGAGAGAGAGAAAGAGAGAGAGAGAGAGAGAGAGAGAGAGAGAGAGAGAGAGAGAGAGAGACCAGGTGTATGGTGCACTTCTGTTGTTTCAGCTACTCAGGAGGCTAAAGCTGGAGGATTACTTGAGCCCAGGAGTTTGAGGCTGTGGTGAGCTACAATCATACCACTGTATTCTAGCCTGGGCAACAGAGAGAGACCCTGAATCAAAAAAGTAAAAAATAAAAACCTCTGTCCCACCTTGTTTAAATTCTCATTTGTTTTTTGTATAAAAGTAGAATATATGCTATGAAAAATTTGCCATAAAGCAGTCATTTGTGGAAGCTGATATATATATATATACATATATATATATATACATATATATATACCTTAATATATATGTGTATATATATATATCTCCCATGTACTGTCTGATTTGTTTTGGCATTTATATGGGTGGAATGCTTACAACAGTTTTTACTGTAATTTTTCAGGCTTTACATTGTGGGGTTCCAAGTATTCGTGGAACTGGAATGCTATTGATGAGGGGCCCAAGAGGGACATTGTCAAGGAACTTGAGGTTGCCATTAGGAACAGAACTGGCCTGCGTTTTGGACTGTACTATTCCCTTTTTGAATGGTTTCATCCACTCTTCCTTAAGGATAAATCCAGCTCATTCCGTAGGCAACAGTTTCCAGTGTCTAAGATGTTGCCCGAGCTCTATGAATTAGTGAACAGGTATCGGCCCGAGGTGCTGTGGTCGGATGGTGATGGGGACGCACCGGATTACTACTGGAACAGCACAGGTTTCTTGGCCTGGCTGTATAACGAAAGGTGTGTATGCTGTGGGATTGCAGCGGTGGCCTTGCACATTCCTAACATACTTACAGCACTCCCATCCCCTTGCTTCTTGAAGTATTTCCTCTTAGGCTCATTGGTGGTATGGGGGAGAGGAAATCGTCCTAAATAATGGTTGCTAGATATATCAATATTTACTCAAAATAATCAAGATTAAACAAACCAGGAGTAAAATTCAACCCAATACATAGTATGAATTTGAAATCAAACTAAAAGTCACAGGATCAAGAACTTTGAAAGTAGTAATTTTGTGGGTCCCCCTTTTTATGTCCTATTCTGTTCTTTTTTGGTCTTATACTAAGACAGTTCTGTTTATTCATCACTATTTCTTTCTCTAGGTCTTTCTCTTTTTATTTTTTTTGAGTTAGAATCTCACTCTGTTGCCTAGGTTGGAGAGCAGTGACACGCTCATGGCCACCACAGCATCGAACTGCTGGACCTAGGCAATCCTTCTGCCTCAACCTTCCAAGTAGCTGGAACTACAGACACACACCACCGTGCCCGGCTAATTTTTTTTTTGAATTGACTGTAGAGATGAGGTCTCACCAACCTGCCCAGGCTGGTCTCAAACCCCTAGGCTCAGGCAGTCCTCTCACCTCAGCCTCCCAAAGTGCTGGCATTATAGGCATGAGTTACCACACCTGGGCTTTCTTTTTTTTTTAGTTGAAATCTCATTCTGTCACCCAGGCTGGAATACAGTGACACAGTCATGGCTCACTGTAGCTTCTCTCTCTTGGGCCTGGGTAATCCTTCTGCCTCAGCCTCCTAAGTAGCTGGGACTACAGGCATGTGCCACCATACTGGCTAATTTTTTGATTTTTTGAGAGACAAGGTCTTGCTGTGTTGCCCAGGCTGGTCTTGAACTCCTGGGCCCAAGCAGTCCTCCTGCCTCAGTCTCCCAAAGTGCTGGGAATACATGTGTGAGCCACTGCGCCTGTCCATTCATCACTGTTTCTGACTATATGCTTTTCAGTCCTTCACTTGCTCCTTTTTATCCTCTTACGTTTTGGATAATCTTTGCTACCCAGTCAACGTCACCCTTGTCTGTCTCTCTTTTCCTTCAATAGCTGCATTCTCACTTCCTGTACTTTCCTGTTCCTTTCTGGCATGTTCAAGTTTGCCCCATTAGAGCAGGGTGTTCTGATTGAACTCCTCCACTGAGCCTAAACTCTATGGACCACATAGACATTTGTCCTAGCAAGCACTGGGCATGTGCTGTGACTTGGGCAGCCTTCTACATGCTTCCTGGGCTCACAAAGGGTAGATATATAAATATTCTGGGGAAATCTTGATACTTCGCAAAGCAGTGTCTCCAGATAGTCTTTCCAAGGGAAAAGACTGGGAGCCGTCCACTTCAATCTGTGATTCAAAACTGTCCCTTCTCAGTGGAGTGGGGTTCCCTCTAACGGTGCCACCTGCTATGATAAGTAATATTGTGGGGATATTTCATATAATATCCATAGTTGGTTTTCTGAAAATTTCCAATTTGAGACACAATTATGAGAGAAGGACTAGAATATATGTATGAGATGACTCAGTCATTGGAGAGAAAAGTGTCTTGAATATAAATTCAATTTTGGCTACCATTTGCAACATGGGGGAGCTTCAGATAATAACATAATACTCTTATATGTGCTAAACACTGAATTGTTTTACATAAATTATTTTTATTCTAATAATAATGAGTAAGTTCATTATTCAGAGGAGTTAGGTAACTTGCTCTAGATCTGGGAGCTAGAAAATGACAAAGCCAGGATGCCAATCAACTCAGGTCTATTTGACTTCAAAACCATGGGCTTTTCACAGTATTGTGCCATGGTCCCTTTTTAGGGGTGTATTTCAGTTAAATTCTTTTCAGTGACATTTCCTTTTGTATAAATAATGAATACTTCTTTTGTTTCAAAAAATTATACTTTTCATCTCAGCCCGGTTCGGGACACAGTAGTCACCAATGATCGTTGGGGAGTTGGTACCATCTGTAAGCATGGTGGCTACTATACCTGCAGTGATCGTTATAACCCAGGACATCTTTTGCCACATAAATGGGAAAACTGCATGACAATCGACAAGTTGTCCTGGGGCTATAGGAGGAATGCTGGAATCTCTGACTATCTTACAATTGAAGAATTGGTGAAGGTACAGTAAAATGTCTGGTGGCTAATATTGTGATAATCTTAACAGTGTGGTGGTGTGGGAAATATTTCTTATAATTTGTATCGCTCAATGGCCTATAAACACAGGGTATTTTTCTGTTCTCTGTGTTTGTTCTTCTAGATGGAGATTACATATACACATATAAATATGTAAATACAATGTATTAACACATCAAAGAGGGAGTTGTTTATCTATCTAAGAACTACATTTGTTCTTAATGTTTTAGCAACTTGTAGAAACAGTTTCATGCGGAGGAAATCTTTTGATGAACATTGGGCCCACCCTAGATGGCACCATTTCTGCAATTTTTGAGGAGCGATTAAGGCAAATAGGGTCTTGGCTAAAAGTCAATGGAGAAGCTATTTATGAAACCCATACTTGGCGAGCCCAGAATGACACTGTCACCCCAGATGTGTGGTAAGTCATTCTTGTTACCAACTCCTGTGTGATAGAGGAAGGCATTTAAAATTTCTTAGAGAAACTTTACCTTATATGGAACAAAATGCCTTTGTAGATATAATTAAGTCAGAGATCTTGAGATGAGGTCACCCAGGATGACCCAGGTAGGCCCTAAATCTAGTGACATGTGTTCTTGCAAAAGACAGAATAGAAGACCTGAAAGAGAATGTCACGTGCAGACAGAGGCAGAGACTGGAGTGATGCAGCCACAGTGAGAGCCCACAACCAGCAGAAGTTGGAAAAGGCAAGAAAGATATTTCACCCTTGAGTGTCCAGCGTAAATATTACACTGTCGACATCTTGATGTCAGACTTCTTCACTCTAGATCTGTAAAATAATACATTTCTATTGTTTTGGATCCCAAAAGTAATTTCTCAGAGATATAAAGAGAAGAGTAGGATAAAAAGAGAAATCGGATGAATGCTTACCTATACAAAAAACTTTCCGAGTATATCATTACTCTAATAGAGAGAGAAGGGAAATAGCTAGTATGTTTCAGAGCAAATATTGTTTATCAAATTGAGCATAAATCATTTCTAGATAGTTGAGGACAAATTTTAGCCAAAAGTAGTCAGCTCTTAGAAAAATTGTAAGCCATTCAGACCAATGAAAAATGCTGAGTGGTTACTTTAAAACAGACTATTGTTTGGTCAGTCCTATAAATTCTAACTTTTGCAGGAGTTGTTGCTCATCAAATTAGCAAGCAAGAGGTACCAAAGGGCAAATAAAATATTGGGTTAAAAATGAGCCAAGGCAACCGCTTTGGGTCCCCTTCCACTGTGGGAGCTTTTCTGTCCTCTCAATAAATCATCTTTCTCAAAAAAAAAAAAAAAGGGCCAAAATAGGATTCTGGGAAGATGTCCAAGTAGGAAGGACCAGGATTCTATTTCCCCACCTCCACGACAGTTTTACTGGTAGAATTTGTCTAATAGCCAGTAAGCACGAGAAAAGATGCTCCACATAACTAATCACTAGGGAAATGCAATCAAAACTGTGAGATAGCACCTCACATCCATTAGGGTGGCTGCTATAAAAAAAAAGGAGAAAACCCAAAGTGTTGGTGAGGTTGTGGAGAGATTGGACCCCTTGCGCACTGTTAGTGGGAATGCAAAATGATGCAACTGCTGTGAAAGCAGCATGGCAGTGCCTCAAACAATTAAAAATAGAATTACCATATGACCCAGCAATTCCACTTCTGGGTACATACCCCAAAGAATGAATGCAGGGTCTCATAGAGATACTTGTACACCCATATTTATAGCAGCATTATTCACTAAGAATTTTGTTAAAAATAGTTCTGGGTGTAATCCCAGCACTTTGGGAGGCTGAGGTGGGAGGATCACTTGAGGCCAGGAGTTCAAACTAGCCTAGGTAACATATTGAGACCCCATCCCTACAAATAATAATTTTAAAAAGGCTAGTCTGGCATGGTGGCATGCACCTGAAGTCCCAGCTACTTAAGAAGCTGAGGCTGGAAGATCACGTGAGCCCGGAAGTTTGAGGCTACAGTGAGCTATGATTTATATCCAGTGGTTAGTGACTTTAATATCTGTGTTATTCAGTTCTGATTCGCTGTACCTCCTCTCTTCTAGAGATCTCGTCCACTCTATGTTTGCTACTGCTCTTTTGGTCATACCTTAGACCTCACATTACCAATAACTGTACCCCTTCCATGGCTTCAGTTGGAAACATTCTACTGTCTACCTACCACCTCTTCTTTTTCGGTTCACGCCACACAGCACTTCTATTTCCAAAGGGATCTGTAGCCAATGATCATACCACCCTTAAATCTGACATTTTTTCTCTGTCCCTCTTCTTATCCAGGTCAGATTCTGTGGCCCATTGCTGTAATGAATACGTTGCAGACTTCTTAACCCTCTCTCCCTCTGTCTTACTCACTTGACAGAATATCAACTTTGATTAAATTAAAGTCTACTTACTCCATCTCTGACCCCAGACAGCTAATGATAATTAGAAACACACACACACACACACACACACACACACACACACACACACATACACGCACACACGGTGTAATGTCATGTCACCTCACTTTTGGTTTTAAGGCCAACCCTTGTGTCATGGGTCCTGTCTCTACTCACCCACCCAAGGACTGTCATAGCAATTTCCCCTTTTTGCTCCTCATCTTCATTATTACTTCCTTATTAGATCCTTTCCCATCAGCATATAAACATGTTATTTCCTCCACCTTTGAAAGGTACTCTTTTTTTTTTTTGAGGTGGAGTCTCATTCTGTTGCCCACGCTAGGGTGCAGTGGCACACTCACAGCCACCCCAGCGTTGGCCTGCTAGGCTCCGTCGATCATTCTGCCTCAGCCTTCCAAGTTGCCGGAACTACAGGTGCGCGCTACCATGCCCCGCTAATTTTTTTGACTTATTGTAGAGTCGCGTTCTCACCAAGTTGCCGGGGCTGGTCTCAAACCCTCAGGCTCAGGCAATCCACTTGCCGTGGTCTCCCAAAGTGCTGGAATTACAGGCTGAGCCTCCGAGCCCAGCCGAAAGTTACTCTTTTGACCCACCTTAACCTTTCAGCTACTTCCCCGTTTCTCTCCTTCATAATAAAACATCTTAAAAGAATTGTTTTTACTGGCTAGCTTCAGTTTCTTGCTTTAGTTTTTCTCTTGAACCCATGGTGGTCAAGCTTCTGCCCTACACTTCACAAAATTGCTGTTATCGAGGCCCACAATAGACTCTGCCTTGCCAAATCTGGTAGTTCCCAGTTCTCATTTTCTGGACTTGTTGGCAGCATTTGCTACAGTTGATTTCTGTGTCTCCTAGTTTTCTTTTCTTTTCTTTTCTTTTTTTTTTTTTGAGTTGGAGTCTCACTCTGTCACCCAGACTGGAGTGCAGTGGCCACTCCCGGCCACCGCAGCCTCGACCTGCTGGGCTCCGGCGATCCTTCCACCTCAACCTTCCGAGTAGCCGGAATTACAGGCATGCGCTTCCACGCCCAGCTGATTTTTTGATTTTATTGTAGAGATGAGGTCTCGTCTGCCCAGGCGGGTCTCGAACCCGCGGGCTCAGGCAATCCACTCACCTCAGCCTCCCAAAGGTGCGGGATTACAGGCTGAGCCACCGAGCCCGGCGTCTCCTAGTTTTCATTGTACTTGTGGGCTGTTCCTTCCTAGTCTCCTTCGCTGAGTCCACCTCATTTTCCCAACCTCTAAATCTTTTTTTTTGAGTCGGGGTCTCACTCTGTCACCCGGGCTAGAGTACAGCAGCACAATCACAGCTCACCGCAGCCTCAACCTCCCAGGCTCAGGCTAACCTTTCTTATTGGCCTCCTGAGTATCTGGAACTACAGGCCTGTGCCACCATGCCCGGCTAATTTTTTTGGATTTCTTTTTAATTTTGTAGAGATGAGGTCTCACTATGTTGCCTAGACTGATCTCCAACTCCTGGTCTCAAGCATTTCTCTTGCCTCAGCCTCCCAGAGCACTGGGATTGCAGGCATGAGCCACTGTGCCAGGCCCCAAACTCTAAATCTGGAGTTGCCCTGATGTCTAGTCCTTGGACTTTAATTCTCTCTCTTAATCCCCCAGCTGATTTCATCCATTTTCATAGCTCTAAATGCCATGTTGATGACCTTCACATGTATATTTCCAATGCAGAATTCTTTATGAACTCCAGCCGCACAGATATTTTACTTCCTACTCAACATTTCCACATCTTAAACCCGTTGTTCAAAACTGAAGTCCTGACTTTTAAAATTTTGCCTTAAGCCAAGCATGGGGGCTCATGTATAATCCCAGCAGTTTTAGAGGCCGAAGTAGAAGGATTGCTTGAGCCCAGGAGTTGCAGACCAGCTTGGGCAACATAGCGAGACCCAGTCTCTACCGGAACAACAACAACAAAAACTCCAAAAACTAAAAAGAAAAAAAAGCCAGAAGAACAAATAAATAAACATTTGCTATAATCCAGCTCCACCCACAGACTAGCTCTACTCAGGGTCTTTCCCATTTCATTTAATGGTAGTTTCATCCTTTTAGGCAGTTGCCAGCCCCAAAACCTTGGCGTCCTTAACTTCCTTTTTTTTTTTTTTTATTAAAAAGAGACATAGTCTTGCTCTGTCACTCAAGCTGGAGGGCTGTGGTACTAGCATAGCTCACTGTAATCTTGAACTTCTGGGTTCAAGCAGTCCTCTTGCATCAGTCTTCCATGTAGTGGGGACTACAGTTGTGTACCACCATGCCCAGCTAATTTTAAAAATTTTTATAGCCGGGCTCGGTGGCTCAGCCTGTAATCCCGCACCTTTGGGAGGCTGAGGTGAGTGATTGCCTGAGCCCGCAGGTTCGAGACCCGCCTGGGCAGCGAGACCTCATCTCTACAACAAATCAAAAAATCAGCCGGGCGTGGTAGCGCATGCCTGTAATTCCGGCTACTCGGAAGGCTGAGGTGGAAGGATCACCGGAGCCCAGCAGGTCGGGGCTGCGGTGGCCGGGAGCGGCCACTGCACTCCAGTCTGGGCGACAGAGTGAGACTCCAACTCAAGAGGAAAAAAAAAAAAAAAAAAAAAAAAAAATTTATAGAGACAGGATCTCACTTTGTTGCCCAGGCTGATCTCAAACTTCTGGCCTCAATGATGCTCCTGCCTCAGGCCTCCTAAAGTGCAAGGACTATAGATAGAAATGAACCATTGGGCCCCGCCATTATCATCGTTATCTCTGAAATATATCCAGAACCTGACCACTTTGATCCTCCTGGTAGCAAGACTCATCTTTCTGGTTTCTGTTGTCTCTTGCTCCTGCCTGGATCATTCCAGTAACTTCTTGACTTATCTCTGTTTCTACCTTCGCCTCTTTCATCTGTCCTCCACAAAGCAATCAGAGAAGACTTAAATAATAAATCAGGTTATGCTACTTCAACACTCAAGTCCTCCGGTGGCTTCCGGTCTCAGAGAAAAGGTAGGTCTCACAGACACTTGTAGGATCCTCTACAATCTGGCTTCCTGCAGCCTCTCTGGTCTTGTGTGCTGTGAGCGTCACCCTCTCGCCCTCTCCCTCGGCCATTCTGCCCTTCTGGCTGTTGGAGCAACAGGCCAAGCACACTCTTGTCCTGGGGCTTCTGCACCTGCTGTTCTCTGTGCCGGAAAGGCTCCTCCTCCAGGTGCACCCATGACTCTCCTCAGTGCTGCCTCCTCAGAGATATCTTTCCTGACTACTCTACTTAAAATAACTCCCCAGGCCCCTCCTTTCCTACCTAGCATGCCCTGTCCTCCTTATCTTACTCCAGTTTTCTCCATGGCATTTAATCATCACCTGACGTACTTTATTTGTCCATTCTAATTTCTCCCCCTAAAATGTAAGCTCCCTGAGAACAAGGACTTTGTTCAGCGCTGTATCTCTAGCTCTAAAACAGTATTTAAGAATTTCGTTAAATATTTGTTGAGCAAGTGAATGACTAATGGATGAATTGTGTTTTCTTTGTCTAGAGCACAATTCTCTTACCGTTTTTCTTTGTCCTCATTGGTCCTTTAAGTCTCGGATTAATGTCATTTTCTTGGAGAGACTTCTTTCAGATGGTGTAATCTAAAGAGATCCTTTTGTTAGAATTGCTCGGTTTTCTCTTCTTTCATAGTGCTTATCAGAACTCCTACTTTCTTTCTTTTTTTTTCTTTTGAGTTGGAGTCTCACTCAGTCGCCCAGACTGGAGTGCAGTGGCCGCTCCCGGCCACCGCAGCCTCGACCTGCTGGGCTCTGGCGATCCTTCCACCTCAGCCTTCCAAGTGGCCAGAACTACAGGCGCTCACTACCACACCTGGCTATTTTTTTTGATTTATTGTAGAGATGAGGTCTCGCCAAGTTGCCCAGGCGGGTCTCGAACCCGCGGGCTCAGGCAATCCACTCACTTCAGCCTCCCAAGGCGCGGGATTACAGGCTGAGCCACCGAGCCCGGCAGAACTCCTACTTTCATATTATTTGTGTGATTATTTAATGTTTGCCTTCTCCACTCTAGTCTAAGCTCCATAAGAACAAGAACTGAGTGTTTTGTTTTCTATTGTGTTCCTAACACTGAGCACAGTACCAGGCACAGCACTGACATATGCATATCTTGTCCTGTTGAATGAATGAATGTAAAAATGTGGCTCAGCACGTGGAAAGCCACGAAGCTCTTGCATCCTGCCCCTTTGCTCACCCCCTCTCCCATTTGGCTCCACTAGAGCAGACTGATGGCAGGGAATAGTAGACCTGGAAAGCCGTTCTCTTTTGAGAACTTCCTTTTGGTTCTGGGGGAGAAAGGTGCTTTTTATACCACCATGGGGCTATTTTTCCTTCCATTAGTGGAGACATTGATAAATATTTACTCAACATCTCTATAGTATAGTATCTCTATATAGTATATAGTATAGTGTCTGTAGAATCTCTATATAGTATTATAGTATAGTATCTCTATATAGTATATAGTATCGTATCTCTGTAGTGTCTATATAGTATATACATAGTATCTCTGCAGTGTCTCTATATAGTATAGTATCTCTGTTGTGTCTCTATATAGTTAACAGTATAGTATCTTCATAGTATATAGTATAATATCTCTATATAGTATATAGTATAGTATCTCCATAAAACAATTCCAGACCTGACTCATGCATAATGAGCAACATGGGATGTAACTTGCTTTTAATTTTTTTCTTTTAACCAGGTACACATCCAAACCTAAAGAAAATTTGGTCTATGCTATTTTTCTTAAATGGCCCACATCAGGACAGCTGTTTCTTGGTCAGCCCAAAGCTACTCTGGGGGCAACAGAGGTAAAAGGGAATTTTATTTCATTCCTTTAAATTGGTGACTAGAATATCCTGATGAAATATAACTTTGAACTTTAAAGGGGGCCGTATATGTACTCACTTTATACCATGTAAGAGTAATTTTAAAACAGGTTTCATCAATGTCAATGTTTGGCCAAAACCGTTAAGTGTGTTTATTTCCCAGAAAACTAAACCCATAAAACAGCCACATTATCCTCACACATCACCATGAAATAGACACTGTTCTTCACAGTCATTCAAGTTCACTGCATGTATACAGAATTTTTCATAAAACTAGAATTCAGATGCTTTCCCTGACACCCCACCCCAAAACACATCTGAATGAAAGTAAGGTGACACAATCCTACTATTTAAAGTTTACAAAACATTTTGGAAGAAGTTAAAGATTAATCTAACTGTTGTAACCACTAGGTCTGGCATTGAGTTAATTTTGATATATTTATAGCTGATTCCTTAAGAAATGGATGATTCCTTTGGAAGTGAATTGTCCACACGCTTCTCCTTCTATCACACTTCCACGTTTCATTTCTAACACTTGTAGATGACTAGGCAGAAAGAAGATGGAGCTCAAATCTAATGTTTAATGACAGCTAGTAGCCTGGGTATGACACTGATTATCTCTTTATCTATGTTCTTTTTGACATCAATATCATTATTTAAAAGTTTGTGGGTTTTGTTTTTGTATTGATCCACCTGAGAAGCAAAGTTTTTTTTTTTTTAATGTAAAGATGTGGAATACAATTCAGGGTTAGGTATACAAACATTGATCATGCAGGTACCCTGTTAATGAGGTATGCCCCTCCCTGCCCTAGCAGTTTCCCTCAAATGCCAGTCCCACCCCTCCTCCCCTGACAGTTTTCCACTACTGCCAATCGCTTTCTTATAGCATTATAATTGTTCAAGGTCCTCTTATGAGTGAGAACATATGTAATATTGATTAGTAGGTCATTAGGAAATCTGGGGAGGAGCAGTGTCTAGATAAGAGACGGGAGCCTTTCTCCAAATATTCAGTGTAAGAACTGGGCAGACCCTGGTTGGGTAGCTTGGTTCCAAAGTCCTTTTCTTTCCCCTATCTGTTCAGTGTCTTCCCCACTCTGACACTCCATTCAGTCTTTACAGTTCTCCTTCCCTAGCCCTGCACACTTTTATTTCCCTCTTGAGAGTAAAATAGAAGCAAGAATATAGTAGCAAGATAGATGCACTCAATTGGATGAAGAGCTAAAACACACTGTGAATCACTACATAAAGGTGAAAAAAATGCTACAGGTACATATAAAAAAATACCACTCACTCCTTCCCAATAGAAAGTGGGTAAGATAAAGAGAGAAATTTGGAGACATTTGTATATATGTTTTTAATTTCAGGTAAAACTACTGGGCTATGGACGGCCACTTAACTGGATATCTTGGAAGCAAAATGGTATTCTGGTAGAATTGTCACAGCTGACGTTTCATCAGATGCCCTGTAAGTGGGGCTGGACTCTAGCACTAACTAATGTGACCTAAGGTGCCACTGAGTGGCTTTTGCTGCAGTTATGGCAGCGACTAGGAAATATCAGATTTCTATAACTGTAGCACATGGAGAAAGCAAATGTAAAGTTGTATAATAAAAATCAAGTAATTATTTAGACAATGCAGCCCTCTTTCCCCTCTTGCTTTCTAAATGTTTTCTTAAATTACCCATGTAACTATTTCAATTCTCTCGTGTACTTTGCCATTAAAGTCTCTTTACACTGATTTGTTTCCATGTATGACTCAGAGGTGAGAATGTTTTTCATTCTACAGCAGCTGAGAATTGGTAGTATTATGGACTGAACTGAGTCTACCCAAAAAAACTCATGTTGAAGCCATAACCCCAAATGTGACTGTACAGTCACAGGTTACTTAATGATGGGAATATGTTCTGAGAAATGCATTGTTAGGCAATTTTGTTGCTGTGTGAGTATCATCATAGAACATCCTTACACAAACCTAGATGGTATAGCCTACTCCACACCTAGGTCCCTGGTCTAGCCTTTTTCTTCTAGGCTGTAAACCTGTATAGCATGTTACTGTCCTGAATACGGCAGATAATTGGAACACAATGGTATTTGTGTATCTAAACAGAAAAGGCACAGTAAAAACACAATATAAAAGATAAAGAATGGTACACCTGTATAGGGCGTTTACCATGAATGGAACTTGCAGGACTGAAAGTTGCTCTGGGTGATCAGTGAGTGAGTGGTGAGAGAATGTGAAGCCTAGGAATTGCTGTACACTTATACAAACTCTAACACTTAGGCTACACTAAATTTATAAAAATACCTTTCTTTCTTCAATAATAAAATAACCTCAGCTTACTGTTACTTTTTTACTTTATACAACTTTTAATTTTTTTAAACTTCTGAACCTTTTTGGTAGTAACACTTAACCTAAAACATAAACTCACTGTGCAGATGTATAAAAACATTTTCTTTACATCTTTATTCTATAATTTTTTTCTATTTTAAACAAATTTTTTAACTTTTACACAAACGCACATATTGGCCCAGGCCTCCACAGGGTCAGGGTCATCAATATCACTGTCTTCTATGTCCACATCTTGTCTCACTGGAAGGTCTTCAGAGGCAATAACATGCATGGAATTGTCATCTCCTGTGATAACAATGCCTTCTTCTGAAACATCTCCTGAAGAATCTGCCTTAGGCTATTTTACAGTTTTTTTTTTTTTTTTACCAGAAGGGCAACACTCGAAAATAATGATTAAAAGTATAGTAAACACATAAACCAGTAACATAGTCATGTACTATCATCATCAAGTATTAGGTATATAATTACATGTTAGACTTCTATATGGCTGGCAGTGCAGTGGGCTCGTTTAAACCTATATCACCACAAACACATGAGTAATGTGTTGTGCTATAAACCTTAGGATGTCCACAATGTCAGTAGGTGATAGGAATTTTTCAGCTCTATTATAATCTTATGGGACCACCATATACACATGGGCTGTCATTAACTGAAAAGTTGTTATGCGGAGCATGGCTATATTTGGAAAGAGGGCCTTTGAAGAGGTAACTAAGATTAAATGAGGTTATTGAGGGGAGTCTAGTCCAATAGGTCCGATGTCCTTATACGAAGGGGAAGAGACACCAGGGATACAAGAGAACAGGAAAGGCCATGTAGAGACACAGTAAGAAGTCACCATCTGCAAGTCAAAGAGAGAGGTCTCTGAAGAAATCAAATATGCCGACCTCTTGATCTTGGACTTTCAGTCTCCAGAAGATACATTTCTGTTATTTAAGCCACCCAGTGTGTGTGTGTGTGTGTGTTGTTATGCTAGCCCTAGCATACTAATACAGGTGTTATATAATAAATTTAATATATATTTCCAATGCTTCTAGTAATTTTTTTTTTTTTTGAGAAAGCAGGATTTATTGAGGATAGAAAAGCTCCCACAGTAGGAGACCTGAAGGGGTTGCCCAATTGTCTTTTTATAAAACAATTTTTTCTTCTCAATTATAAAACTGATGTACGTTCACTGTAGATATTTCAAAACACATAAAAATGATCAAAGATAAAAATCACTGCTTGGATCACCATTTTTAATATTTTTGCACATATTCTTCCAGGTTTTTTTTTTTTTGGCTGTGGGATTGGAGGTACAGGTCTATTTTTTGTAGATGGACTAACGTAAGGTACAATTTAAATTCATAAATTTGCTGAGAGCCAAGTCCAGTCACTTTTGCCCCTGTGGAAGCAAAGCAAAAGAAGCACATGCCCACCGGGACTTCAGACTGCAGCAGAAACGTCTCGAAATCAAAACTGTTTCTCTCGCTATGTCCCGAAGGAAAATCAACAGTGGAAAACTCACCCTAAAACTAACGACCTCATCTGCCATTAAAATACGTTTGCTGTTCTATTTTTGGTATCTATTCAATTAGAGATTAAGAACAGTTTGTGAAGCGTGTACCTGCTTATGACAAACTCTGCTGCACCATGTAAAACCTGTTGCAGCTGGACAGGCTGATGAAACACCAGAGTTTCCGTGTTCCTTGCTAACGTTCCCTCAAGACCACAGCATTCTAGTGCTGCCCAAGAAAACAGAGTGAAGCGATGAAAGGTATTTGGTCTGTGTCGTCACCTCACACATCCTAGTGATGAAATCAACCAAACCATGCCTCCAACGCCTTCCCTGAAAACAACCATGCTTTGCTCCCTGTTGTGGGGGAGGACCCATTCTCACGGTGGCCAACACCCCGCCTTCTCCAGCGAGGCAGACTGGGGGATCGCGAGGATTCTGTGCCGGGTGTTCCTCCGGGAAGGGGTAGGAGCGGGCGGGTGGGGCCGGGAGGAAGCAGAAGAACACAGGAGCGTGAGTGCGTGCACAGCGTGTCTGAAGCTCGCCCTGGCTCCCCGTGCCTGGGGAGAAGCAGGTGCTGGGGGCACTTGGCCCGTGATTGCAGTGTGCATGAGTTTCTTCCTCTGTTTTCTGAACTGACGCTAAAAGGATTCATCAAATCATCTTGTTCAGATGGCTCAGGATTGTTTTTTTTTTTGCTTACCCTGTACTCTTGGGTTCAAGAGTATTTCTATAATTATGTATCACGGATAGTGTTGCACTGTAATCTATCATATAGAGCTACATGTATGGAAGATTTTGATCAGTTTTTTAAGAAATGTATCCTGTTTGCAAGGCACAATGAAGGTGCATCTTATAGACTATAGGCAATAAGCTAACAATAAACCTTATTTAACACGAACCATATTTATATTCTCTGTTCATTTGATTTTGGAAAAAAGTCTAGCATAGTTTCAGGGATTTCATTTTAACTTTGGAAATTCTGATATACTTAATTTATAAATATTGGACTGATTATAATAGAGTTTTGGAAAACTATAAGAAATGCTTTGTTAATGTGTGTATTCCTATGTAAAACACATGGCTTCTGTGTATATTTTTAAAAATTAAAGAAATGCACATTAAAAAAAAATTGCTTACTGTTTTGCCTGGAAGTAAAGAGTTGAAAACTTAGTTGACGATTAAGAAGCCTGTTCAGATCTCCCTTATGAAATAAAAATAATACTGCTTTTGATGCAAATTTAAAGAAAAGCTTATTAAATAACTTACTGCCCTCAACAAAAGGTGTTCAATATAGTCCTATCTTCATTTGAAGCGCTGTAGGTTCCATTTTGTCACATTAGTGACAAATGCAGACATCTCATTGTTTCAACAGTCCCTCAAATAGAGAGTGAATTAAAATACTATTCACTATATTCCTAAAATCATGCTAACATTTTAGCCGGGCTCGGTGGCTCAGCCTGTAATCCTGCGCCTTTGGGGGACCGAGGTGAATGGATTGCCTGAGCCCGCGGGTTCGAGACCCGCCTCGGCAACTTGGCGAGCCCTCATCTTTACAGTAAATCAAAAAATCAGCCGGGCATGGTAGCCCGCGCCTGTAATTCCGGCTACTCGGAAGGCTGAGGCGGAAGGATCGCCGGAGCCCAGCAGGTCGCGGCTGCGGTGGCCGGGAGCGGCCACTGCACTCCAGTCTGGGCGACAGAGTGAGACTCCAACTCAAAAAAAAAAAACAAAAAAAAACAAAAACTTTTTAAAAGAATTATTCACCGGGCTCGGTGGCTCAGCCTATAATCCCGCGCCTTTGGGAGGCTGAGGTGAGTGGATTGCCTGAGCCCGCGGGTTCCAGACCGGTCTGGGCAGCAAGACCTCATCTCTACAACAAATCAAAAATTAGCCGGGCGTGGTAGTGCACGCCTGTAGTTCCAGCTACTCGGAAGGCTGAGGCAGAAGGATCGCCGGAGCCAGCAGGTCAAGGGTGGTGACAGAATGAGACTCCAACTCAAAAAAAAAAAAAAAAAAAGAATTATTCATTGTTGGAGTCCTGCCCCTGTTAAAAATTTAAAATCTTGCAATAGTATTTACATGGATAAATATTTTAATAGTCCTGAATCCCAATTAACATTTTACTAGAGACGCAACGTGCATAGATTCTTATGATCTCAACACTGGACTGAGAAAAAACAAACAAAAAACAACTAAAAAGAATCCCCAAACCAAACAGTCCCACAGGAATCTTTTAAAAATTATTATCATAGGCTAATACTTCTTTATTTTAAAGATGTGGGGCACAACTCAGGATGAGGTACATAAGCGGGCATTGTACAGGTGAAGTTTGGGCCTCCCTTTGTTCCCCACTTTGCCTGGTTTAGGATCAGGTACCCTTATTAATGTTATGTGCCCCCCAGCAGTGTCCCAGTAATGTAGTCTTTTCTTAAAATATTATGATAAATGTTCAGGGTCCACTTATGAGTGAGAGCATGTGACTCTCAGTTCTTTGTTTCTGTGATAGATCACTGAGTGTGACAGACTCTAAGTCAAGCTGCTGCGAAGTCCTTAATTTTTCCCTTCTTTATGACTGCATAATATTCTATTATGTATATGTACCATATTTTAAAAATTCCAGTCCACTTTCAGTGGGCAGCACAGTTGGTTCCATGTTTTTGCTATTGTCAATGGCAATAAACGTGTGCGCATAGAGGGACCATACTTCAAAATAGAAAGAGCCATCTATGATAAACCCACAGCCAACATATTGCTAAATGGACATAAATTGGAAGCATTTCTCCTGAAAACCAGAACAAGACAAGGCTTGCCCACTCTCACCCCTCCTGTTCAACATAGTGTTGGAAGTGCTAGCTAGAGCAATCAGACAAGAGAAGGAAATCAGCGGTACCCAAATAGGAAAAGAGGAAGTTATCCCTTTGTTGACAATATGATCCTATACCTTGAAAACTCAAGAGAATCTTTCAGAAACCTTGCACTGATAATCTTAACACAAAAGTAAGGTCATCCGTTTGCTTGAAGAAAAGTATTTTTTGAGACTAAAACCTGTCACCACTTAAATTCCTACCCTGTCCAGTTGAGAATTAGGGGAAAAATGAAAATATCTAAGCAAATGATAGTTAGCTGAAAGGTTTAGTACATGAGTAGCTATGAGGGAGCTAACTGACAAAAAACAGGGCAGCATTCAGAGGTATTGATGAAATGCTTTGCCAATAACCAGATAACTATAGAAGAAAAAGTAAGACCCCAAATGTAAATCTATTTAAGGTGTATCTTGCTTACATGTGAAATGTACTATAACTGGTTCGCAATAAGAACTCAAAAACACTTTAGCATATTCTTAAAATTATCTGTGGCATGGAGGGCAAAAATTATAGCAAGTAATTAAAATCAGGCTTCTCAATACCTTTTTAAGGCAATAGTTTTTATTCTCCAACCAATTCTTTTCCTAGAGTTACTATTAATAATAGGTACAAAATTACCTTGTTTGAATTTCAGTAACTTGTGATTTATCTTTAATGACTAGAGAAATATTGAAGGTAAACCAGATTATACTAATTTAGACATTGATGTTGATTTTACCGTTTTGAATATAGATAACACTTTAATAAGAATTATCTCATTTTCTTACAAGTGTCATATTGAGGCAATGTAATTATTCTAAGAGGTCAGGTTACTCAGATAAATATGAATGAGGACAACAGAACATGACAGATGTTTTGCCTTCTGCTCATGTTATTTTTGTAAGTAAAAGACCTGATTAGATAAGAATATTCCTAACTTCAAACAAATAAAACACTCTTATCAACTTTTTATATACACTCAGTAACAAACGCATTTATGCAAGTTTGAAAGAAAAAGGAGTCACAGTTTTTAAGCAATCTCCATGTAATCAACTCACTAGATTTACTGATGCTCTCCATTTCCTCGGAAAAGCACACTGATGGATGCTTAGGACAAACCACAGACTTTCTGTCAATAGACATAACCTGCACTTCTGTTCTCATTTGCTTCAATTTACCAAATGTTAATTTGAGTTGTTGACTGTAGTAGGTCAAATAATGTTCCCCAACAATTTATGTACTTGGACCCTCAGAATGCATTCTCCCTAAGAAATAGTGTCCTTTATTTTATTTTATTTTATTTTTGAGTTTGCGTCTCATTCTATCACCCAGGCTAGAGTGCAGTGGCACGCTAATGGCCCCCCAGCACCGACCTGCTGAGCTCTGGCAATCCTTCCGCCTCAGCCTTCCAAGTGGCTGAACTACAGGCGTACACTACCTTGCCTGGCTAATTTTTGATTTATTGTAGAGATGAGGGATCAACAAGTTGCCTGGGCTGGTCTTGAACCCGCAGGCTCAGGCAATCCACTCGCCTCAGCCTCCCAAAGTGCTGGGATTACAGGCTGAGTCACCGAGCCCAGCCAAAATAATGTCTTTGTAGATGTAATTTAGGTAAATATTGACATAAGCTTATAAAGGATGTGTGTAGGCCCTACAGCCATGAGAGTATCCTTATAAGAGACAGAAAAGGATACAGGGCCATGTGATATGGCCATATTTATCTGAATAACCTGACCTTCTAGAATAATTACGTTGCCTCAATATGACACTCGTAAGAAAATGAGATAAATTTTATTAAAGTAATGTCTATGTTTAAAATGGCAAGATCAACATCAATGTCTAGATTATTCAGTATAAACTGGTTTGCCTTCAACATTTCTCTAGTTATTAAATAAAGATAAATCAAAAGTTACTGAAATTCAAACAAGACAATTTTAGACTGAGATTGGAGTTATGTTGCCATAAGCCAAGGAATGCCTGGGGCCTCCAGGAACAAGAATAGGCAAGAAAGGACTGGAAAGATCTTCCCTAGAGCCTTCAGAGAGAGCAAGGCCCTGCTGATACCTAGAATTTGAACTTCTAGCCACCAGAACTGTTGATAGAATACATTTCTGTTGTTTTAAGTCACTCAGTTAGTGGTAATTTTTATAAACTGTTAAATTTTGGGACAGGGTCTCAGTTTGTCACCCAGGCTGTAAATGCAATGGCATGAACCTGGTTCACTGCAGCCTCAAGCGATTCCTTTTGCCTCAGCCTCCCAAGTAGCTGGGACTACAGACGAGGGTCACCATGCCCAGCTAATTAGTAAATTTTTTGTAGAGACAAGGTCTCACTATGTTGTCCAGACTGATCTTGAACTCCTGGGCCCAAGCGATCATCCTGCCTTGGCCTCCCCAGGTGCTGAGATTACAGGCATGAACCACTGTGCCTGAACAAGTACTAATTTGTTACAGCAGTTCTAAGAAACTAAAACAGTCACCAAACAAACTGATTATGCCACCTGAACTTCTAATGATGATTATATAAGCCAAAGACATGAGTATGAAGAGTTGGAATTTCTGTGAAAGTCAAGTTAAATACTTTGGACAGACTAGATAAAAAGCGTGTTATCTTTAAAAGTATAAAAAATTAAAAGTTACTGGTTAATTAAGTGTAGTTCTAAGGAATTGGGGAAAAATACAGTAAACATCAACAAGAATTCTGCATCTCTGGTTCACACCTATGTAATGTAATGCATGTGATTTGTATGAGAAAGACAACTACAGCTGGGCATGGTAGCTCAGCCTGTAATCCCAGCTACTTGGGAGGCTAAGTTAGGAGGATCCTTGAGGTCTGGAGTTCAAGATAGACAATTAGGGAATACCTATCAGTGGGCCTCTACTGGAAGGCAGCTGTGCTAACCACTACCACCAATATCCCAGCTGAGTGGACTTTTACTGAAAGATTAGGAAAACCTGGGTCCTATAGTAAACAACTTATGTAACTTATGTATTTTAAATTAAAAAATACATATTTTAATCGTACTGTGCTTTAATGGTTTCTTGGATTAGGCCAACAACTAAGGGTTTCAGATGAGAGGGCTCCTGCTGCACTATTAGAAGGCAAAGGCTTAATGTTTAAAAACATTTAATTTTAAATATATGTGGTTTTACCTTATTACCTCTTCAATAGACACAACTGCACAGATGCAGATGGCTCCAGGTGTTGTTTTTCAGCTGATCAAATTTCTGTCTTACAAGGTCACATTTGTTAAGTCTCCAATTTTCCCTAGATGAAATCCTGGGTTAATATTGCTAGAAGACTAGAAGAAACACATGCCCATAACATACACATTCCCTGTCTCCCAACATTAGAGATGATAATATCATTATATTTTGCCAAATTTTGAAAAGAAACATTTGTCCTCCTCTCCACTTTTACCATTTTTTTAAAAAAAACACATCCATCACCTCCGGGTCTATCCAGGCTTTAGGAGACTTCACAATTCATTTTCCACCTTCTACTATTTAGCTACATGTTAGGTTGGAGGAACATGAAATACTATTACTGAAAATGTTATGTTTTTACTGAAAATATATCTATTAATGACACATAGTAATTCATTTATTTCTGCCCTAAGTGTCCATCTAAATGCAGAACAACAGATGTACTACTAAGACAATGAATTCTTTCTTTTTCAGAAGTTAGTGTATTTTTTCTAAATGAACAAGTTAAAAGAAAGCATCAAGTATACTACCAGTTAAAATGAAATTTAAAAGCTAGTATGCTTTCTCTTCCAAAATAATGCAAAAATGCTATGGGACAAATATATTAATAGTTGAAAAGTATTAACTCAACAGAACAATATTTTACTAAAATAGTTTATTGCAATAAGATATTCCACTGTACTCAAAAATCAATACAAAGTAAGTTATTAAAATTATTTATATACAAATGAATAAAACTATATAATTAATACTAACTGTGAGTAAACAGCATGAACACAATTTTAGGCTCAAAATCAATATGTAACTTTCTAAGGCTTGTTAATAAAACCTTAGAAAATATAGCAAAGAAAGGGCAAAGAAAAAAGTAGCTGATCATAGTTGATAAAATTCACTGATTCCCAAAGAAGAAAAGTCCTCCATAAAGGTATATTTGAGACAAATAATCTGTCCTTTGGAAGGGCAGCTGTAGAAAAGTCTGATTCACTTCTGCTTACAGCAGTCCAGGAAGTACTATGATTAAATAGCATATTTTCTAAACTTCACACATTATAGGTCTATCTCCCCAATAGAGTTTTCCTCAGTATTAATATCAAAGTATACTGCATTCCATACTATATATGCATATAAAAGTATCTACATTAGTTTTTAGTCAGTTTGGAACTAATGTCCATGTATAACAAATTATTCACAATTCTGGTATTTTCATATGTATACACATATATGCCCACAAAAACTGGTCTGTTGATGAATTTTAAAAAATATATTAAGATGGCAAATAAATCTATTTCATTATGAAATGAAGACTTTGATTAAGAATATATTTTTATTAGGCATTTTGGTAACAAATTGCTACTCTGGGAACAGTTGATTTATTCAGTGTATTTTTAAAAGTAAATGATTCCCACTGTAGTTTTCCTCGAAGGAAAGTCATTTCTCCAGCTGCTGAGGGGTACTGAAAGCCTCGTATACATTAGCAGCAAAGTCCTTCACTTGCTCCATCGTCAACAGATCCTAGCAAAGATGAATGTAACATTATCGTTCACAAAAAGCATAGATCACTTGAATTCATTTCTTCAAACAATGAACTCAGCTCTAAATTTTGTGGTAAAGGTCAAGAGGCAAATCATTTAAGAAAATGAATATTTTTTCTTGCAATAAATTCTAGGATACAGTTATTATTTAGATTCTTATATGAGAGACGGTGTATGATAAGCATTCAAACGTGACTAAAATAGTCTTCAAATGGATTTTTTGTATATGTCAAGTACTAGGTAAGTATCTGTTGAATAAATAAAAATAAAAGTATAAAAGTATAAGACTAAAGGTACTTTTGCTGGGAGTCCGGATACTACTTTCTAGAAGATTCTAACATGTGATATGTGTATATGTAACATGTGCATATTTTATGTATCCACACATACACCAACTACAAGTATGCACTTTAGAGCAGGGGTTTTTAACTTCCCAAGGGATTTGTGAATGTAAAGACAAGAAAAAAATGCATGCATCTTTATTTTCATTAATTTATAACTAAAATCTGGCATTCCTTCAATTATGAATGTTGGTAACAAACTGATGATATTAGCAGAATGTGTGACTTTGTCTTTAATAGAAATCATAGATATTTCCATATTATATGACAGTTGTGGAAATTATCAGAACTCCCATTACATCTTGGTATTTAATGCATGAATAAAGAAGCAATACTGCTATATCATGAGTTTTATTTTAAAAGATATTCTGAACACTATAATTGGTTTCCTTTAAAACCTTATGTGTCCGTGAACATCAGAGAAATACGAAGTAAACCTGGTCTTGTGTTTTCTCTTAAGCATCAGAAAACCCAAGTGAGCTTTAGGCAAGACCTGACATCAATCATTTCATGATGAATTCTCTCATCAGAGAGTTTGTTTACCTTCAAGTATTCAGTCTGGATGTTCAAGGAAATATAGTTTTAGATCAGCATTTCTCAAACCAGGATTTACAGAAATGCTTTCAGGGGCCTGATAATTTGAGAGGGAATTCTATGAAAATCCAAAAGAAAACTCAAACATACTCTGGACTATTTGGAAGATAAAACATATAACTTAGTATTGTCCCTGATTTTAGGGCATCTTTTTGTATTTAGGTTTATGTTCTTTTGGGCTTTAAGTAGCAGTAACTGTCTTGCACTAATGAGGAAAGAACAGAGGTAGATAATATTTCAAAGGAAGGCCAAATAATAGAACTCACATAATACAAATGAAACTTTCAGAATAGTTACAGTAGATTAAAAAAACATCCAGCAAACCAGGTATAGAAACTGCAGGTTAGATAATAACATGAGCAGTAGCAGACAGGTCTACACTCACTTTGGCACAATGAATGAGCAGCCATCAGCCTGTTATAGTAGTTTAGATTCCATTTAATGAAAAATGTGCTTTGATTTTTGAGTTATGAAAAAGCTCTAAGCGTAAGTTATATAGTTTTTAAATGTATATGATAAAATCCTTTAAACACTGGAGGTCTGTGATATATGTATTTATGTGAGATGCATGAACAAGTTTGAGACACTAGCATTGTGTTACAAAAGCAGCCATAAACCTTAGATAAGCCTATGGGCATGGCTGTCGTCCAACAGAACTTACAAAAACAGGTGGCTGGCTGGATTTGGCTTATAGGCCATGCTTTTCTGACCCCAGCTTTGCAGTAAAGACTTATATCTGTTCAAACACTGTATCCTGATACAGCTTCCAGGATGTTTTCAGGAGTATGGGATAAAAATTACATACCACAGGATTGGTTCAGAATATAAAAGCTGTCTTCTTATGTTAACTGAAAGCAATCTGAAATTATTTGTCTCCTTTATTTGAAAGTAATTTGGAAATAATTCAAAAAACGACTTCTCTTGATTGTTTTTGAATCTCCTATTTCCTAACTTTCTCAGCCATACTACCATCCTAATACCACAGGGGTCAGCAAAGCATGGCCTGCAGGCCACATCCATTGCAGCCTGTTCTGCGTATAAAGTTTTATCAAAACTACCATACTCATTTGTTTGTGTATGTCTATGACAGCTTTCATGCTACCAGAGCAGACCTGAGTAGTTTCTGCAGAGAATGCATGTTGCACACAGTCCAAAATATTTGCTCTTTACAGAGTTGCCAATCCCTGCATTAGGATCTCCTACACCCTTTTGTGGTTGAAGTAGTAGCAGTAATTTGAAATAATTAATTTTATGCAAATTAACATTCTAATCAAGGCAAAGGCTTTATGAA
Organism: Cephalopachus bancanus; assembly: GCA_027257055.1. Taxonomy (NCBI): domain Eukaryota; kingdom Metazoa; phylum Chordata; class Mammalia; order Primates; family Tarsiidae; genus Cephalopachus; species Cephalopachus bancanus. The sequence goes on from JAPVLO010000006.1 coordinate 7,909,582, forward strand.
AGATAGATGGAAATAGAGCATAGGACAATTTATTAACTTAAAAGGACTGTTTCTTTTTTTTGTGTTTGTTGGGAGCCAACATCTATAGCTACATGGCTGAGGCCTGTAAAGGCCCATCTGGAAGATCGCCTCTGACATAGGATATCAGTTATACCTATAATATTGGCGTGTGATTAGTGACCAGTGTGCATACATGGCAGTAAAACTTATAAGTAAAATCTCTGTACACCTGATGAAAGGTTATACAGCAGAATGACCTTGTCCTTTCTAAATCTTACTTCTTTCTAGATATTTTTTAACTTCTATTCCTGGTAGACTGGTGTGTCAGCTCTTGTTCCCAAAGGCAGTTCCTCCTAGGATTAGGATTAGAAACTAAATTATCATAATAGTTTTATTGCCCCGCCTTTTAGCCGGGCAGGGCGTTTTTCTTCAGCTCTTGTTCCCAAAGGCAGTTTCTCCTAGGATTAAGATTAGAAACTAAATTACAATAGTTGTATTGCCCCGCCTTTTAGCCGGACAGGGCGTTTTTCTTCAGGACGTTTTTTCTAGTTTCGTTACATGCCGAAACTGCTTGCTTCAGCCCATGGCCATTTCCATAGTAATTGCGCAGTCCATTATCCAAGAGTGTGGCAGACACTATTTGATTTTTAGAATAGACTTGTTCGGATAAGACATTCATTTAAGACGATATAATTTCCATCGGAAAGATTTAAACAGTAATAAGCATTCGTAGAAAACTTTTAGGTTTTGTTTAAGCTTTTTAAGTTTCCTTTTCTCAGATTATGATTTTAGTTCCTGTTCCTGTAGGCCAATTTTAAGATCCTTTGATTAGTATACCGAAACTTTCCCAACGCTGTAGTTTTTGCTTCTAATATGACAATAGGAAATTTTACACGCAGCCATGTATTAATATACTAGGAAAAAAGATTTAAGTTTTGGGTTAAAGTCGTAGTTTTATTAAAATAGAATGAGAATTATAGTGTTATGATTCTAAAATCATACGTCAATGATAATTATAAGATTTGATGATAAGGTATTAGCTTAATGAGATATAGCATAGTATTAAAGTCCAAACACTAGATCACGAAACTCATATAAGTCATGGTAAGAAATAAGTTTTGAATTAATTACAGGCCACTATGTTGAATCGTAATAGGTTAAAGGAATAAATAAAAATTAAGTCATTTAAGTAAACTTATAAATTATAGTATAGTGTTAAGTTGATAAATTCAATCGTTAAAAAATATTAGGAGTCAGTGAACTTGGATTGAACCTAGAGTTAACTAAGAAAGTTTTTGTATTAATCAGGGTTTAGAACAAAGTGTATAATATGAATGATTTGTTGAACACTATGGAAGACACTTTTAAACGAACTGTATTTGTGCACCTGTGACCTTGATGTGAGATTTGTAAAGGCACGCCTGCTTGGAGCTTGCAAGTCTTGTGATGGTCTTGTGATGCATAGTTTGTAAATCGCAATATACATCATGGAGTTTGTACGCCCCCAGCAAGTGATTATCACACTGCTGGAGGGTATGAAAAATGGTATATAAGTTGGAAGGTGTCCGAATAAAATTTGGCTTCAGTCCTGATCAGACTGTTCCCAGAAGAAATGGCCTCCGAGTCGTTTCTTCTCGCCATCCGGATTCTCTGGAGCGGGTCCTAACCCTTCCCTCTTTGGTCGGGGCTGGTACCCCGACATGTGTTGAAGTCTGATTTTATCATCCAGGCTTCTGACCCTTCTGCCTCAGACTTCCAAGTAGTTAGGATTACAGGTGCACGCTACCATGCCCAGCTAATTTTTTTTTTTTTTTTGAGTTAGAGTCTCACCGTCACCCAGGCTGGACTGCAGTGGCATAGTCATGACCACCCCAGCATTGACCTGCTGGGCTCCAGTGATCCTTCCGCCTCAGTCTTCCTGGTAGCTGGAACCATAGGTGCATGCTACTGCTACCATGCCTGGCTAATTTTTGATTTATTAAAGAGATGAGGTCTTGCCAAGTTGTCTGGGCTGGTATAAAACCCCAGGGCTCAGGCAAACCACTCACCTCAGCCTCCCAAAGTGCTGGGATTACAGGCTGAACCACTGATCCTGGCCCCCAGTTAATTTGTTAATTTATTGTAGAGACAGGGTCTTGCCATGTTGCCCAGGCTGGTTTTTAACTCCTGGGCCAAGGCAATCCTATCACCTCAGCCTCCCAAAGTACTGAGATTACAAGTGTGAGTCACTGCAACCTGGCTTGACCACTTAGTATTTTAATTGAGAAACTATAGTTTAAAAAATTATATGGATGTTTAAAAATTAAATAAAAATAATTAAAAAGAAAGAAAACCCTGACCATTTGGGAGTTTAAAAAAAATAAATCTTGTAGAAATCTTGTCAATCAACAGTCTAGTATAATATATGTCTAGTCACACTAAAAAGTTTCACTAAACATTAATATCAATGGTATTTTTGCCACAATGAAACATTTGATTTTATTATCAATTACATAGATTTTAACTAAAATGTAGTACCAAAAATTAGTCAAGCATTAAGCCTGATGATGTTTTATACTTGGTTAAAATTCTTACTTATCTGTCAAAATGAACAGCTAGAGACATTTACAGAGGTGAACAAAGGTAAAGTTAAGATTTAAATGCCAGAAGTTATAACCTCTTTTCTTACACTGATTGGCCTTAGGGTTGCTTCTCATGGTACATTACTGCAGTAGTTTGCAAATGAAGTGTATTGCAAGTAATTTTTCTTATTGATAGTGCAAGTTTGCACATGACTCAGAAACAAAATCTGTGGATTCAAAATTATCTTACTAACATCTGTCTTACTCAATGAATTATTGAATTACTCAATGCATTTTAAATGCTTTCCCAAGAAAGAAGATAGAGTTATAGGTAGTCTAGTGAAAAACTTAAATAACCCATTGTGTATGCAGCTTTTAGGGAGTAGATTATCAAGGAATTATTAATGGTTATATTTTATTAATTACTAAAATGCTTTACTTCACAAAATTTTTTAGTTTTTCTCAAAATTCAAGGAACTGATTCTTTGACCTGCCTCAATCTTCTTACTAGTACAGCTTAATGAAAAATATTAATGCTATATAAATTCAACTGGCCACTATAACATACCTGAACTAAAGTGCAGTCCAACAGGCGCTGGACTATGACATGGAGAAAGGTACTCCACCCTTACATTTGTTGTGATACATTATCACTCTTACAGGAAATTCTACTACATTCTACATGTAGCTCCAGGTTTTGTGTTTTTTTGAACAAATGTCTTAGCAGAGAATGTAATTTTATGTTAGACAAACATGACCATACCAAGAATACAGTTTGTTTTTAATATCCAGTTTTCTTCTTACCTGAACAAAATGACTGGGTGTTTCACTGCAGACTGAATGGATCTGTCCATTTACTATCGGGATTATCTTAGCTAAAGGCAGGCTGACACTGGAAAGACTGAAAAATCATCACAGCAACCATTATTTTCTGAATTACTTCACAGGAATTTAGCATTTTAATTATAAAAGTAATACACAGTTATTGAAGAATACCCACAGAAATCTATTAAAAAGAAAATAAAACTATCACCTACAAATAACAACTACAATTAGCAATTACAATTCTTCTGGTAATTTTACATATATCTTTGCTTTTTTGTGCTTTTTTTTAGAAAGCAGGATTTATTGAGAGGACAGAAAAAAACCCCATAGTGGGAGGTGACCTGAAAGGGTTGCCCTTTTTTGCGCTTTTAAACATAAAACTCTAAACTCCCAAGCATATGGTTATTGCATTTTTATTACTATATGCATTTTTACATCTTATTAAAAGTTCTTTTAAACTTTTTAGTCTGATTGTTTAATATTATATAGTAATCTATCCTCTAGCTGTAACAATTTCTATCATCAGCTCCATAGAGTTGGGCATTTTAGTTTTTGTCTAATTCTCCTTAATACAAGTAACTTTTTGTATAAACATGGAATTATTAGGTCAAAGGGTATGAATGTTTTTAAGGCTTCTCATGTAATGTATATTGCTAAATATCCTCTGCTTCCCCAGCAGACGACCTGTTCCATCATGCCTTCTTTCTACATTGAACTTTATCTTTTTCTTTAATCATTGTATGTCTGATAGGTGAAAATGTTATCTTATTGTTTAAATCTGCATTTCTCTTAATCACTATCAATGTTGAACATTTGTTCCCCCTTCTTGGGTGAACTACAGAATTCTCTATCAGCTATACAAGCAGGAAACCTGGTCACTGTCCTATATCCTAAATATTTCTTAAAAGTGTCTAATTCTCATTGCCAAACCTAGTCCAAGCAAAGAATTACTTCTTGCCTGGACTAAAGCAATGCCTTTCTAACTTGCAAGAGCTCAATAAACATTTGCTGGATGGATAAATAAATACATACATGTATGACTACGTGGTGAAATGACTTAAATGATGATACTAATTTTTACGTGTGGGTTGTAGATCTAGTCTTACTGCATTAAATATTGTATTTCATACATTTCAACCTAGGGCTGCACCAGAAATTTCCTTTTTGTAAAAAAATTTTTTTTTAAATTTTTACTGACAGGGTCTCATTGTGTCGCTCAGGCTAAAGTGCACAATTCCAGTTCACGCAGTTTCAACCTCTGGACTCAAGTGATCCTTTCACCTCAGCCTCTCAAGTAGCTGGACCATCATGTGTGTGCACCATCATGCCTGGCAATTTAAAAATTTTTTTTAAGAGATGAGTTCTCACTACAGTGCCCAGACTGATCTCAAAACTCCTGAGGTCAAGTGATTCTCCTGCCTTGGCCTCCCAAAGTGATGGGATTACAGGTGTTAGTCACCACCAAGACCAAAATTTCCTTTTAAATATGACCTCTTATGTACCCAACCCTGAGTTGTACCTCACATCTTTAAAACAATAAAAAAAGAGAACCAGAAGGTTTCAAAACAAAATAAATAAATATCATGAAACTGTTGAAGCTACAGTGTGTAACTTAGTGTGTGCTACGCTGAGATTGGAGGCAATGCTTAAAAAGCAAAAAGGAAGTGAGGAACTTCATATATTCCTGAGGAAATCAGATATTCTTTCATGGTAACTTTGTAGCATTTTAAAAAATCTGTAAAGATTTTACTTGCTTGCTGTCTGTCCCTCTTACCATGACCACATTTATTTTATTCACTGTATTGTCCCAGCACATAAGAAAGGGCCTGGTGAATAGTAGGTGCCAGAAACATACTTGTTAAATTGATTACTAAAAGTCTTGCTTTACCCATTGCTGTGTCCTGCCCTAGCCCCACATTCCCCAACTCCTTCTCCACAAAGCAATCGAAGTGATCATACAACAGAAATTCCACCATCTCACTCTCCGGCTCAAAATCCTCCCGTGGCTCCCCAGTGTCCTCAGGATGACAACCATAATGGGCATGTGCTGAATTCTCCAGATTCTTCTCACATCACTCTTTTCCTACCAGCCTCCTTCCAGGTCCTCAAATGTTCCTTGGGCCACCTGACTTCAAAGTCTTCATCCTGTGGCCTCTGCCCAGAATGTCAACTACCCACTGCAGTTCCAGGGCTGTAAAGAATAGCTTTCTATCTTTTAGTTCTCAGTTCAAATTATATCCTGAAGGAAATTTTGCTCAACTTTCCATGCTTGCTCAATTCTTCCATGTTCAAAATTTTTTTCTTTATAATACTTATCACAGTTCATACTTGTTTACTATTTCCCCAACTAGACTGTAAGATGCATGAGGACAGAAACCTAGTACAGTGCCTGATCCTTAGAATCTGTTCAACAAATGTTAGATAATGGAAAAATTGGCCATGTGTATCTGCTCTTTTGTAAATTATATTTGTATCTATGACACAAAATTTTCTTCTACAAAATAAAATTATTTCTCTAGCTCTTTTCTTCCCTGACGGATGTGTAAAAGTTCTGTTTATAATGCTATTAAACTCTATGTATGACATATATGTTGCAAATATTTCCCCCAACATATCATTTGCATGTTGATTAGAAAGGCAATAATAGTTTATTTGATCCATAAGTTGTAAATATTATATTTATATAAAATTTACCATTTTCTTTATATAAAATTCTTTACTTTATTCTTAGAAATATCTTCATCTTGAGATCAGGTAGAGACAGCTGTTTTCTACCAGCTCATTTGTTTTTATTAGTATATTTAAATACTTGAATTTGGAATTTTTTTTTCTTTTGCTATATGTAAGGTACAGAAGAGCTGATTACAGGCTGAGCCACTGAGTCCAGCTTAGGGCTTATTTCTGAATTTTATGTTCTACTCCACAGATTTACCTATTCTTTTATGAGTAATATTATTTTATTAATTACATTTTTTGTTATTATGTTCTGTAGAGAGAGCATAACTTCTTTTTCTATAACTTCTTGTATATTCTCAGCCCATATTCCTCCAGATTACCTTTATTATCATTTGTCAGGTTTAAGGTGAACAAAACAATCATCTTCCAATCCCCAATGAGATTTTGATAGTACTTTGACCACACTTATAGATTAATTCTGTGAGGCTAATTTTACAATTTTTAGTTGATTCTCTTGGTTTTCCTTCTTTTTTTCTTTCTTCTTTTTCAGACATGGTCTTGCTTTGTTGCCCAGGCTGGAGTGTAGTGGTGTGATCATAGCTCACTGTAACTTCAAACTCCTGGGCTCAAGTGATCCTCCCACCTCAGCCTCCTGAGTAGCTAGGACTGCAGATGCACACCAGCTAATATTAAATTTTTTTTGTAGAGATGAGTGCTGTATATGAGCTCTGGGATTATAGGTAGGAGCCACTGTGGCTGGCCTTCTTCGTTTTCTAAGTATAAAATCTATTGCCTTCAAATAATAGGTTTTCCCTCTCCCTTTCCAATACTGATATCATTTTTAGAGATAGCATTAATTTAACTTAGAAAATCAAGAGTCAATGAACAGTTTATTAGAATAAAAAGGTCACTCAGTAAGTTGTCTATTTTCAAGATAAATACATTTTTAAAAATCAATAGTTTGATTTTGAAAAATCAAATTCAGGAATTTGGCTCTCAAAGTTGATCTTTTACTGGCCTGACTATATTGAATAGAATAATAGGATGATGCTGAAAATCATTCTAGTGTTATATTATTAAGCACATTTGTTTTGAATTTCAAATATTCTGTTACTATATACAAAAGTTTTTTTTGTTTTTAGCAATAGGTTTTATCAACAATAAATGTTAAATTTCATTGACTGCCTTGTCAGCAACACTGCATGTTTTCTGTCCTATTAACTTATTAATGTTATCAATTACTATAATAGCTTTCTTAGTTTTAACCCTTCTCATATTCCTCAAATAAACCTTAATTAATCACAGTATTAAAGAATAATTAAAAATTCTGGGTTTTGATATCAGACAGAAGTTATTAAACATCAGGCTTTACCACTTCTTAGCCGTTTGACCTAAAGTTATTTAATTTTTCTGTGCCTTAGTCTCCTCACTGGAAATGAAGAAAATACTGGCACTTCCTATGGCTATTTTATTTTATTTATTTATTTTTTTTGAGTTGGAGTCTCACTCAGTCGCCCAGACTGGAGTGCAGTGGCCGCTCCTGGCCACCGCAGCCTCAACCTGCTGGGCTTCGGCGATCCTTCCGCCTCAGCCTCCAGGTAGCTGGAATTACAGGCATGCGCTACCACACCCGGCTGATTTTTTGATTTATTGTAGAGATGAGGTCTTGCTGCCCAGGCGGGTCTCGAACCCGTGGGCTCAGGCAATCCACTCACCTCAGCCTCCCAAAGGCATGAGATTACAGGCTGAGCCACCGAGTCCGGCTCCTAAGGCTATTTTAAAAATTCAATAAGATATGTTATATCATCAAACTAGCACATGGAAAAAATATTAGCTGCTATTACTGTTGTTATATATTTCTGGATTTCATTTGCTAATAATTTTTTTAGGATTCTCCCATCTATATTCATACCTTAAGTCTTATAGCTCTCCTTTTAGGTTTTATCTTTATCTGCTACATTTTCTATTGGGTTATTATTGGTGATAGAAAATATTTTTATTTGTAAAGAATTATACACATATATTATATGCATATGTAATATATATATAGCATACACACATATAAATATATATTTACAGATAGTTATATAAATATAACATTTAACCTTTTATTAGTTTACATCATTTTTTTGTCAATCCAAGAGGTCAACCCAGACCTTTATAGGTGTCTGGATTATTAATTATAGCAAACATAAGTAATGAAACTTTGATGTGGTTGTAGTATAATTTTTTATAATTCTTCAGCATATAAGATCCTGTGTTTGTTTATGTCAAAACAACTATTACAATTCTTTATCACTACTTGGGAAATAACTAATACCTTGCTATATACAGCTTAGAGTAAACTTTTATTAATTAGAACACTAAGATTTAGACAGTATTTATAATTTATAATTGGTCTTGAGCTGAAATTTACTTTTGTATAACTTGAAAGAATTTTAAAAGATTTTAGGGTGATATTTAAATTGCTTTAGAAAATTAACGTTATGGCTTTAAGAATTCCAAATGCTCAATGTTAGTGGCAAAATATTCTTTTCTATATTATAAAGAAGGGTCCCAGAGAACTGAAAAAATAATCTCTTGCCCTATGTATTTAAGAATTAAATTGGATATTGCACATACATATTTTGCATATCAGTTACTGCTTTCCCAAATTTTAATGAAGGTGTTTATAGTCAGTCAACACTGATTTAGTGCTCATTATTTTTTGAGTTTAATATAAAAAACTGCAAAACAGAGGGCTTTAAAGAGTGCACATTCTAACATGAGACCAAAGGTGCTCATGTTGAAATGATGATAAAGATATAATAAGACCATAAGATACCTTATGGTAACATAAGTTCATGACTTAGTAATAGTTATGATTAAAATTACTAACAAGTGTGCTAACTAAATATTCTCAATCCTAAAATAAGGACTGAAAATGAATACACTTAAGTATTTGTAGAACTATAAGGATATAATAATTCATTAAAAGGGAATTGACAAGAATACATGGTTATTACAATAACCAAAGTACTGAGTTATGTAGGCCCATGGCTTGCACCAATGGAATAATATTAGAGAACATATTACAATTTAAATACATTGTCAGTTTTGTATTCCAAAGAGTTAAAAAACAAACAAACAAACAAACCAGTTATTGGAATTTAGCTTATAGAAAGGTAGTTTCACAACTTAGTACTTCAGTACAATGGCAAAGTTTTTGGGAAAAATGCAAGTTTTAATATTCAAATGAGAGAGCATTATGGTATGTTTAACAGAGCTTAATTTGTTGAAAAATCAGACACTCAAATTTAATCTCCAAAGTTTTTTTGTTGCCTGAAACAAAAAATAAACACATACAAAGCACCATGTCTTTTTTTTTTTTAGAGTATTCATTAGTATAACATTTTTACATGTCATCTTACTTACCTATCCATGGAATTACTATGTTGCAGGTCCTGTTCAGTAGGTCGAAAGAACTCAGCCATATTGTCTAGAAGTCTACTAAAACCTCGATTTAAACAGGTATTCAAAACTGTACTAAAATCTGGGCTATATAAAATAAGAAGTATAAGTTGCTTTTTAGAGTCTCAATGGAAAAGGAAACACATTATGTGGTTACCAAACTTTTTAGTCCCAATCTAGTTTTCACAGTCTGAAACACTATAAAAATATATCAAGGAGTCAATCTTTAAAAAATAAATATTAAAAAATGAACTTATTTTGCATAAAACAATGAAAATATTCACCCATTTCTCTGTATTTTCTTCTATTAGTCAGCACTTTGCAAAATGAATTTTAAAAATATCAATACTGGTATTATTTCTCTTGAGGAAGCTCTTGAAACCTCTTATATTCACAGACTATTGGTATGCTTTACATACTCTACTATGACCCCAGAGACACCAAAAATATTATTACTACGTACAGATGAGGAACTAGATACTTAAGAGATGAAGAATCTTGCTTAAAGGTATGATTAGTAAATAGGAGAATTTGAATTTGCACAGGCCTTTTTGATCTTCAAGTTCAAGCTTCTTTCATCACACTAAGGTAGTACTTCACAAAAACTCAATGATATAAATAATACTATGCAATAGTGTTATGAAAACTAGAGAATGCCTAGTTATGTTCAGTTTTCTTAATCAGTCAGAATATGCATCTGTGTGTCTACCTATCTGCTTTTTCTCCTTAGTCTTCTCTTTTTAAAAACATTTCAATAGTTTTGCTGAAATAAACTTAGATGCTATGAGATTCACACAATGATTTTTAATAGGTTGACAGTTGTGTAGCTACACTACAATCCAACTTTAGAACATTTTTCATCGCCTGTTATGCCCATTTGCAATCAATCCTCATCCCATCTTTAACCCCAGGTAACCACTAATCAACTTTCTGTCTGTGTAGTTTTCTGGACATTTCATAGAAACAGAGTCATACAGTGAGTAGTCTTTGGTGTCTCACTTCTTTTGCTTAGCATATTTTTAAGGTTCCTCTATGCTGTTGCATGTATCAATGGCTTGTTTCCTTTTGTTGCTAAATAGGATTCAATTGTAAATCTCAGGACTGCCTGAGCCTGTGAGTTCGAGACCAGCCTGGGCAACTTGGTGAGACCTCATCTCTACAATAAATCAAAAAATTAGCTAGGCATGGTGGCACGTGCCTGTAGTTCAGCTACGTGGGAGACTGAGGCAGAAGGATCACTGGAGCCCAGGAGATTGAGGCTGCCAGGCTCCAGCCTGGGTGACAAAGTGAGACTGCAACTCAAAAACAAAAACAAAAACAAAAAACCAACCAACTAACTCTTTTAGGGTGTACCGAATCCCATTCCTTTCCCCTACATAAGGTTCTTTGTTCTTAATATTATCGTGCTTTCCTACATCAATTTCTCCCATTCCTATCAATTCAGGTCAATTCAGTAAATAGTTGTTAAGCATCTACTGCATGCAAGGCACTGTTCTAACAGCCAAGGATATATTAATGAACTAAACAGACAAAATCACCAACCTCAGGGAGTTGAGGACCAGCCTGTAAAGTAAAAAGGTGTTTAAAGCCCAAATCTCCTGGATCCAATATTCTCCTTGAAATACAATCCCATTTCTCTGTATCTTCTTATTTCTTTTGATCTTTCAGGAGTATTTGTACCAATTAATCACAGTCTCTCTTTTTTAAGTTTTTTTTCCTTTTCTCTCTTTCTTTTTTTTTTTTTTAGAGATGGGGGTCTGACTATGTTGCCCAGGCTGGTCTCAAACTCCTGTGCTCACTGATCTTTCTGCCTCAGATTTCAAAGTGTTGGAATTACAGGCATGAGCTACCATTCTGGCCACACAGTTTCCTTCTTGAAAGATTTACTTCAACTGTCTTCCAGAAAACCTTACTCTTTTGGTGTTTCTTCTATTTTACTGGCAGCTCCTGCTCAGTCTCCTTTGCTGGCTCTTCCTCCTCTTCCTAAACTCTAAATGTTGGAGTCAGCTGTCTTTTAGCCTCTATCTCTTTCTATCTTGATGCCTTTAAATACCATGTATAAAGTGATAGCTCCTAAAGTTATATCTGTAAACTAACTCTTGAATTCCAGACTTGCATATTTCAATTGCCAGTAGACATATTCCATTTGGATATGCCATAAACATCTCAAGCTTATCATTGTCAAAATATAAATGGCAATTCCTATCTCCTCAAATGCTCAGCCCTAATATCTAGGAGTCATCTTGTCTCCTCTTTCATAACCTGGATCAAATAATTTGGCAAGTATTATTGGTTCAACCTTCAAAATAAATCCATTATTTAACTGCCTTTCATTGCTGCCACTGCTACTACTCAATCCAAGCTACAACTGTCCTTAATTAACAATTTCAACTATTGAAACTGGCTCCCTTCCTCCATTCTTATCTCTTTATAGTCATTTCACCATAGAGCAATGAGAGAGATCTTTTATAAACACAGACTATGTCATTTCCCACTTAAAACTCTCCACTGGCTCCCCATAAATCTAAGAATAAAAAGTAAACAAGTTTCTTATCATGGACTACAAGGTCCAACATACTCTAGAGTCCCTGGCTACCTCTTCAGCCTCATTTCCCTGTCACTCTTTTAGTTCACTGTGCTGCAGCCAACATTGGCTTCATTGCTGTTCCTTGAACAAGCCAAGCATTAGAATGTCTGCACCTGCTCTTCTGCCTCAAATTGTATTCTTCTGGATTACAAGGTTCACATCCACAGTTGATTCATGTCTCTGCTCAAATCACATTCCCTTAGACTGAAGGCCTTTTCTGACCAACATATCAAAAACAGCACCTCTGGTCATTCTTTAGTCCCTTAACCTGTTTTGTGTATCATCAGTGAAGTTATAAATTCTTGACATTATATTAAATTTATTAGTTTGTTTTCCTCTACCATTAAAATATAAGTTCTAGAAGGGCTGAAGATCTAGCATCTGGAACAGAACCTAATATATCATAGATAGGCAATACATGAACAAATCAGTTCCATCTTCCAAATGTAGATATCTCAATCTAGACCAGGTCCTGAGAGTGGAAGACAAGGGCTATAATTTAAGATTCATTAGCATACAGATAGAAGTTACAGTAGTAAGAGTAAATCCAGGGGCAGTTGTAGATGAAGTGTTTTTTGTTTGTTTGTTTGTTTGTTTTGAGTTGGAGTTTCACTCTGTCACCCAGACTGGAGTGCAGTGGCTGCTCCCGGCCACCACAGCCTCGACCTGCTAGGCTCCGGCGATCCTTCCGCCCAAGCCTTCCGAGTAGCCGGAATAACAGGCGCGCGCTACCACGCCCAGCTGATTTTTTGATTTTATTGTAGAGATGAGGTCTCGCCTGCCCAGGAAGTTCTCGAACCTGTGGGCTCAGGCAATCCACTCACCTCAGCCTCCCAAAGGCGCGGGATTACAGGCTGAGCCACTGAGCCCGGCTTGGTTGTAGATGAAGTAAGAATAAATACTTGGAAAACACTCAGGTTTACAGGAAAGACAGAGCTAGAAGAACCTAAGAAGACATAATCTGAGAGTTGGGAGAAAAAACTGTCTTGAAAGTCACATGTAAAAAGAATTTCAAGAAAGGCTTATTAATGGTGTAAAATACCAGAGAAAGGTCAAGTAAGATGAACATTATGAATTCACTAGATATGGCAAAAGATTACTGAGCTTTAGGGAGTGATTTGGTGGAAATATGAATAAGAAAACAAAGTGGAGATTACTATTATAGGAAGACAAAGGACTAAAATTCAATTAATTCAGATAGTAGACTGAGTAGCTGAGTTATCCTAACAGTCTTCTTACTTTCTTCAAGATAATGAAAAATTATTATAAGTAGGTGGCATCATTTTCTCAGAAAACAGAACTAGAGAAAATAGGCTTAAATTACCCCAGGGAGATATATAGTAGCTTTAACTTACATGGAGTTGCTTTGAGATTTTTATCATTTAAAATAAAAATAAAGTGGGTAGAGCAGGTATTACTACTCATATTTTACAATGATAAAATGACCTCAAAGAGTTTAAGTTGCTCAGCTAAGGTTGAACAGCTAGTAAACAGAAGTTAGGTTGTATGGTCTTCTAATATATAGTCTGGTGCTTCTCCCATTTGTAATACTCTGACTTTCTTTTGGTTGATTTAAAATAGCAATGCTCAGTTTAGGGAATATGTAAAATTTTCATCACTGGAAACTTTTATGAACATAACAGTCTGTCCTAAAAGGCTTAGTCAGTATGAGTAGTACTTAAGGTGGAGTGTGTATGTGTTTGTGTGTGTGTACATACAAGCATGTGCAGGTATGTATCCATAATACTTGAGGATTAGCTGGAGCTGGCTTAGTGCTGGCTTGAAAGAGTAACTCTTCCTAAGTCTCCAACTTGGTATTCAATGACTTCAAGTTGGTAGCTTGGAATCTGCTGAGGTTACAATTTCAGTTTCTGGTGACTATGTGTGTGTGTTTTCAGTGCTAGTCGTCGAGCACTTATTAGTGTACGTGGGGTGTGCCAGAATTACCCTGGAAAGTTTTTTTCAAAATATAAATGCTGTGTATCTTCCAGTTTCTCAACTAGTATATCAAAATTTGTAGGCCAAGAAATTGGGTGGGCAAGGAATGGGTATCTTAAAAAAAAATAAAAAAATTCCTGCTTCTCTCCAGTTTAGATAGAAAATTCCATCTAAAGGCAGGGAAATAGATTCAAAATTTATTTATTTATTATTTCTTTGAGTTGGGGTCTTACTCTGTTACTTAGGCTGGAGTACAGTGGCATGATCAAGGCTCACTGTCGTCTTGACCTTGTGGACTTAGGCAAACCTTTCTCTTCAGTCTCCCGAGTAGCTGGGACTACAGGCACACAGCACCACGCCGGGCTAATTTTTTGATTTTGGGTTTTTTTTTTGTAGATATGAGGTCCTGCTATGTTGCCTAGGCTGCTCTTGAACTCCTGGGCTCAAGCAATTTTCCCACCTCAGTCTAGATTCAGAATTTAATTTTAACACAATATGTTGTTCAAGAAAAACTTAAAAAGTACATTCAAAATACAAACTTTTTTTCTGTTAGTTGTGATATACTTACCTTTCTAACATGTCTCTAGTTTCATTGAGAAGTTTAATAGTGGTAATGTCTCGCGGAGAAAGCCCACAGGCCTATAAAATTAAAACGCCATACTTCAGGGTTTCAAGTACTGGCACAGCTTAAAATGAAACTAGTCAGATTCATAAACTCAAGAGTTCAGGAAATCTAAAAGTTTACATTCTATTAATAATCAAAACATGTTAAATTAAAAAAACTCATAAAGGTTTATATACATAGGTAAGTATTATTTAAAACATGAGTCAAAGTAAAAATATCTTTGTTAAGATCATTGCTTATCTGGCCTTCTTGGATAGATTTTTCACATATATATAGACAAAGAAAAAAATAGGCTTTGAGTTTGTAGAGGCCTGGGATTTTCTTTTCTTTTTTTAGAAATGGGGTCTATGTTGCCCAGGCTGGTCTCAAATTCCTGGCCTCAAGCAATCCTCCCATGTCGGCCTCTTGTGCTTTTTTCTTTCTTTCTTTTTTTTTTTTGCTAAGAAATTTTATCAGTATATGTGTGTGTCTTTTTTCATCAATCTAGTGTGAGGCTCTGTATGTCCTTTCAATTTGAAGTTTTAGGTTTTAATTCAGCTCATTGAGACTTGGTCCATCATTTCTCTCTTCACCTGTTCCTTTGAATTGTTTTCGTTTTTTAGTTCCACTGTTGGAATTTAAAAATTTGTAAATTGTTTTACAGTTCCAGAAACCTTTTTAAATACTCTTCTTACATCTCCTTAAGATTCTAATTTGTAAGTTTTCTATTGTTTTGTTCATTCTGTTCCATCCGTTCTGCTTGATCGGTTTAGTCTTTATACTTAAATGGGATGCAACTGTATTTTGGGGGTCTTTTGGTGTGTTTTTCATCCTCCTCACAATGTAGGGTCTCTCAGCACCCAAACTAGTTCATCTTTGGGGTCTATAGGAAAGGAGAAAACCGGCAGGCAATAAATACATGGCACCTTGTCCTAACAGGACTTCCACACCAAGGAATGGCACAGGGACCTCTGTTCTAAGGCTTCTCCAGTTGTCAAATGTGAACGATTCTTCTCTCAACTGCAAAGAATGGGTGCAATCCAGCAGAGTAATGAAAAATGACTAATTTAGAAATGAGCTATATGAACTGCAATCTTTGGCATTTTCATTATTCTTCATCAATGAATAATTTATACAATAATTGTGCAGCACACGCCAGTGTGTAGCAACACCACAGTTAATCATTATTAGATTAGGCTTTATTTCTCAACTGGATGACTACAACTTCCTTCAGTCCATTTTTATACTGCCATCATTAATTTATTTTTAAAAAGAAAGTGTGATTGTGCTACTGGCCTGGTTAAAATCTACCTTACTTTGTCTATAAATTGAAGGTCAGACTCCTTATCTTGGCTTTTGACAATCCTGCCCTGACCTTTAGCTTTATGTTCTGCTACCTGATCTGATAAAAAATATGCTCTAGCCACACTCATTGAATTTATCGCCCTAGTTCTCAAGGTGTAATGAACATGACTTACTCATTTTATATCCCTAACATACATCATAATATCCACTGTCACATAAGTAACACTCAACAGCAATGTGCTGAATATTTGAAACTACAAGTGGTGCTACTAGAAATCAGTTATATTTGCAGTTTGTTTTCTAAATTAATGAGGCTTCATTAAATTATTCAAATATATATCTTTCAATCATCTTTCAAGAGATTCAGAAATCAAAATTTCAAGACAGAGTAACATTTTAAAAATATAGAATAAACTGGTTTGGTTAAATGGTTATGAATTAAGCACCTGAACTGCTAATGGAGTTTCTTCATCTGGCATCATATAATGGCATAATAAAGATTTGGATCCATCTTTATTAATCCAAGAAGAAGATTTATGCTGCTCAACGAGATTTCTGATTTCTTTTAGTCTTTGCTCCAAGTCCAGAAGGGACAAAGAATGTTTAAGAGAAACACTAGAAACAGAGGAAAGGGAATTGGAATAAACTGAAACTATGCAACACATCCTGTACACACTCTTAATAGGCTACTATATCCTGTTTCATCTGGTCAACCCTGAAACTGCTGACTCAACTAAAATGGATTGAGAAATCAGAAACTAGTCAGGGGTCATTACAGAGCCAAGAAAAATCTTTCCGCAGATTTCACAAGAAAATTCCTATTGCAATTATAGATATTACTAGTGTAAGTGGGAGGTAAAGCCTTATAAGCAGATTTTAAAGTAGATCTTTTATATCATGATGCAGATATTTCTAATTTCTTTGGAAATCAATAAACAATGAAATATTAAAAATTTCCCCTCAGTATAAAAAGTTTGATATCAATGAAGAAAATGGATGCCACAGTGCAATACTTCAGGGTGGTATCTGATTAGATTACAAAGAGTTTCACAAACCACCACTCGTCTAGTTCACCAACTTCACTAGAACTATTCTAAATTTTCTTTTATTCATCCAAATCAGGAAGTCAGAAAAGTCAAAGAAAAATTCCTTACCTTCCTAAAATTTTCTGCACAGCTTGTTTAATGACAGTGATTAATTCTGTCAGGCCTATTAAAGGAAAACAAACTTAAAAGTCTTGCTCTTTTAAAAAGTTCCTCAATAATACAAATTAATGAATTAAAATTTGCATACAGGTCACAAATAAGAATCTTACCATCTCCAAGGAGATGTTGAATACTTGATAAATATTGCTGTTGAACATCTGGGGGAGCAAGAATTGTCTGTACAAAATAGAAATGAGGTTAAATTATCCAAGTTTTAAATTAGTAAATAAGTAATATTTTCAGTGTAACTTGGACTGGGATTTTTCAGGTTCTGAAATGATAGGAAAAGTAATATTCTTTATCATACCAAGAAGTCTAGCTTCAAAATATATATATAAAGGAATCATAATACTAAAAGTCTACAATCACATAAAATATAAAGGTATTTATTTTAGAGAAATTACCATCAGTATAAATAATATTCAGTTAAACTTTGAACCACTTGAAAAAAAGGACAATATCTACTTAAGACTACTGAACTTACGGTGCCATTTTTGCCAGTTGCAGCATTATCCAGGTAAATATATCCACCAATTATGTTTAACTGGACTCGCAAAAGAACAACCAGCATACAAGTACTATACACAGCCACAATACTTCTTGTGAAACCTTCATAGAGAAAAGAAAACCATTTGGTACTGTTATTAAAACACATGTGTGCAAAATCATGAAGCATCCCTGTGGTTGTTTTTTAAAAAACATATCTATAGCTGTTTAAAGTACAAAAATGTACCATTTCAAAATATTTCATAATCAGTCTCTAACAAGTTGTTTAATGTAAATTAGGTATGATCTCTTAATTGAAACAATAAGCAAAAAATATATTAGATGAAAGAAGTATATACTATTAGCTTAGGAAAGAAAACAAGGAAGGAACAGAAGGCACAAATAATTGCAGCCTCAGAACTCTTAGTTATCAAGGGAGTCAGTTTCAAGTTAAGAGAAGAGGGCTAAGCACAAAAGAACTCTAGCCTTCAATGACAGGTCAAGGAGGACAAGCCTTTTCAAGGACTGGAGGAAGATACAGAAAGACGGGAAAACCTGGAGTCTAGGCTTCACAGTAGCTTAGGACAGTGTGTTCAAAACAGTGGAGCAAAGGTGTTGACTACTGCCAAGAGGTACAGTAAGTGGAAAATGTCCAGAGGATTTGGTAACACAGACGTTATTACTGATGCTTGGGTGGAGACAGGAGTGGAAGCCAGGCATTAATCTAGGCTATAAGTGAGTGGGAGTGAAGAAGAGAAGGAGGGAGTGTAGAAATCTTGGTTATATGGAGTGTGAGAAAGTGCAATTGCTGAAAGGAAATATAGGAAATTAGAGAGGTTTAATTTGTTTAAGGCTTACATGCCATTCTGTTGACGAGGATTAGTTGAAGGGACGGGAACAACTAGTAGTAAGAAGCTCTGAGACAGGAGCAAATATTGGGGCAGCTCTCCGTTTCAAATTTTTATTACTAATAAAAGTTTGCATACAATATCAAGGTAAATTTATTATCTGGGGTGGAATAAAAATTTCCTTTAAAATATAATAGTAATATAGGCATATGTAGTCTAAGACAATTTTACTTACCACCATTATAACAATAAAAATAATAGTACTGCCATTGCCACCAACATTTACTGAGTATTTTCTATGACCAGATATTAGGTCTACTTGCTTAATGAATATTACTCAATTTAATCCCAACAACAATTCAATGAGGCAGGTAAAGAAGAGTCATTCACATAATTACATATAAAAATTTCCCTTTATAAATATTTTAAGGATGTTGGGCTGTTCACAAAGAATATGCTAACTTACTTATTATCTTCAGATCCTCCCATATTTCTAGCTTATTTGAAGGCCTAAAGAGAAATACCAGAAAACACAGATAAATATAATGTAATAGAAAACTTTGAACTTTATAGATCTATATTTAATTTTTTTAAAAAAGAGGATAACTGAAGAAAACAAAACTCATATAGTAAAAAACAATTGTAATTCCAGTAACCAATGATTACAACCACTTTCACTGGAATATGTTCATCCAGTCTTTTTCTTTTTGAGTGTTATACACACACGTATTATATAATTGTATAGGAAAAGCAGAAACAATGTTTATTTCTCTCTCTAACTTACTGTTTTACAAATAATGAAGTAGGTCCTGTAATCCTTCAAAGGTATGTAATGAGGTGTTGTTTTATCATCAGTATCATTATAAACATAGGCATTTACACAGATATTTCATGTGTTTCAACCCACTGCAGTTATAATCCATACTGAACTTCAAATTGACCATCTTTGACCACTGGAAGACTACTAAAGTTGGCTCCTGAATCCTTTTGATTTACACAATCCTTTATTACCTTTTGGTAGCTTCCACAGTTTCTGACACAAAAGTTGTTCTAAGTTTATTTTGTTTAATTCTTGCTGGAGACTGGAAATAACACATTTTTAATAAAAGTCCTAGGTTTTTGTGTTAATAAATGGTAGTTAAAGACCAAACTTCAATTAAGGATGTTCATTGCTATTGGATAGGCCATCATTTATAAGACTTTAGTATGTGTATTTATTTACATGTACACATATTTAAAGAGATAATATATCATACATTCATACTGATACTTCTAATTGAAAATCATTCGCAGAGTTTTTAACTTAATCTCATTGATTGCATCTGTATTTCTTTTTGCCTATACTAAAAATAGGTGAAAATAATATTATTACTAATTTGCTTCATCTCTCACTCCATATACATACTGCAGTCTCAGAACAGTAACAGTATTGAAAAGAGTTTAAAGTTTTTGTTTTTGCACTATTCCATGTGTGCAAAAAGTATATGCACCACTAAAGATATACAGTCAAACTTCTGTATTAAAGTAATTTATAGTTTCTGTCTTTGTGGTTATATAACCACAAGAATCATTTTCGGTTCATCTTATTGTACTATCAATTTTTGGACCTTTTAAAAACAGTAAATATAGTTTTATAATGATATAAAATATTTATATGGTCCCAAAGATAAATTTACACAACACAGTATATTCTATTTTCTTTTTCTTTTTTTTTTTGAATTGAATTCTCACTCTGTCGCCTAGACTGGAGTGCAGTGGCACGCTCCTGGTCACCACAGCCTCAACCTGCTGAGCTCTGGCGATCCTTCCGCCTCAGCCTTCCAAGTAGCTGGAACTACAGGCGTGAACTACCACGCCCAGCTAGTTTTTTTTATTTATCGTAGAGATGAGGTCTCGCCAAGTTGCCCGGGTGGGTCTCAGACCCGCAGGCTCAGGCAGTCCTCTCACCTCAGCCTCCCAAAGCACTGGGATTACAGGCTGAGCCACCAAGCCTGGCCTTTTTTTTCTTTTTACTATATTTTATTTTAAAGATGTCAGGTACCATTCAGGATTAGGAATACAAGTGGGCATCATACAGGTGAAGTTTGGGCCTCCTTTTGGTCCCCATGTTGCCTGGTTTGAGTTCAGGTACACTTATTGATGTTGTGGCTTCCCTCTCCCACAACCCTGGCAGTACCCCACTACCGCCAATTCCTTATAATTTTATGGTAAATGTTCAGGGTCTGCTTATGAGTGAGAACGTGGTACTCAGTTCTTTGTTTCTGTGATAGATCACTGAGTACTATTGATTCTAAATCCATCCAAGTTGCTGCGATGTGCACATGCTTGTCTTTCTTTAAAACTGTGTATATCCCATTATGTATATGTACCACATTTTTTAAATTCAGCCCAGTTTTGATGGGCAGCATGGTTGGTTCCATGTTTTTGCTATTGTGAATAGCGATGCAATAAACATGCACATGCAGGTATCCTTTTTGTAGAATGCTTTGAGTTCTTCTGGGTATATTCCCAGCAGTGGGACTGCTGGGTCATGAGGAAGGTCAATTTCTAGTTCTTTTAGAAATTGGCATACTGTTTTTCATAGAGGTTGAATTAGTTTGCATTCCCACCAGCAATGTAGAAGCAGTCCCTTTTTCTGCATCCTCACCAGCATCTGTTGTTGTTTGTTTTATTAATGATAGCCATTCTTAACACAGTTTGCTCAAAGAAGTCTGTTCTCATGCCCCTTTATTCTCTTCTTCATAGGTGACTATTTTAAAAAATGCTTTAACTTTCTGCTGTTTTGCTTTGTATAAGAAAATACGTATATAACAGGAGTGCCAAAAAATGTATACAAATTTTAAGAGATGTTATCTATGAATTACTTTTCAAAGTTGAATTGAATTACGGTTGCAATGTAAAGTATGATGTTCGTTGAAAAGATGGCATTATAAATGCATGCTAGCATCACCATGCAGCAGACAGGACAGTCAAAGAAAATGGTGGGAGCACAGTTGTTGTTTGAGGAGCGCACAACCATTTTGTAGTGGTATTTGAAATCGAGAATGTGTGGAAATACAATGACAATGGAGGTATGAGTATGCAAGAGAACTTCCAACACGCCTGACAACTGCATGCATTCATGATAAGTATGAGATGTATGGCACTGTGTGTAATGTGCACAAGGGAAGAGTCAGGAAGCCTCACACAGCAATAAGTCCTGCTTCTTCTGCCATGGTGTTGGAATAGCTTCTGTGCTCACCACAGAAGTCTACCAAACAATGTGTACGTGAGACAGGAGTTAGCAGAACAAGCTTATGATGCATTCTTAAAACAGCAAACTGGAAAGTTTTCATCCCAAGACTACATGTATGGAATAAAAAGACCCTAATTGAAGGGTACAGTGTTATGAGTAGTTCCGAAACATGGTACGAGAGGATGAGGAGTTTACAGAAAATAGTTGGTCCGATGAAGCACAGTGGAACAGTGAACTGACATAAATGTGTGCATTGGGTTGCAGAAAATCTACACATTCATGTGGGGAAAAAAGTCAATTTACTGGGCCTCAAGTCTGTTATGGACTGTCAGTAGGGGACTAATTAGATCACTCTTTTTTGAAGGTGTCGCTACTGGTCAAGTGTACCTGACGTGCTACATGCAACCATTTTACCTGCAATTTGTATGCTTTTTGGGAATAATCAATTTTACTTCCAACAAGATAGCATCCCACTGCATTCCACTGAAATGTGAGAACTTACCTCAATGAGAATTTGCCAAAACAATGGATAGGATGAAAAGGTACAGTTGATTTTCCCCCACGTTCTCCTGACTTAACAACCCTTGACTTCTACTCATGGGGTATCTAAAAGGATGTGGTGTACCGTAGAAAACCAGTTACACTGGTGGTACTTTGGGAAGAAACTGAAACAGCATGTGCAGCAATACAAGTGAACACTTTGGTCAATGTTGTTAAAGCAGTAGTTCACTGTAATCAGAAGTGGCTGAACACTGATGGTACCACTTTGAGCACCTCCTATAATTGCAGAAGTCAAATGTGACTTGTTTTGTTCATGTTTTGTTGTTGGTATATATTGAGTATTACAATTAATACAGTTTTTGCCTTTCTTAAAATGTGTATACATTTTTTGACACCTTCTGTATATTAATATCTGCTCCCTTAGATAAGCAGAAGCATATATTTTTAAAAATTTATTTTTATTTTAAATATGTGGGGTACAATTCAAGGTTAGGTATACAAATGTTCATTATGCAGCTACCCTTGTTGATGAGGTGTGTCTTCCTGGCAGTTTCCCACTACTACCAATACCTTTCTTATAGTATTATGATAGCTGTTCAAGGTCTGCTTATGAGTGAGAACATATGATACTTGGTTCTTTGTTTCTGTGATAGATCACTCAGTATTACAGCCTCTAAGTCCGTCCAAGTTGCTGTGAAGTTCATAATTTTGAGTTGGAGTCTCACTGTCGCCCAGACTGGAGTGCAGTGGCCGCTCCTAGCCACCGCAGCCTCGACCTGCTGGGTTCAGGCGATCCTTCCGCCTCAGCCTTCCAAGTAGCTGGAACTACAGGCGGGCGCTACCACACCTGGCTAATTTTTTGATTTATTGTAGAGATGAGGTCTCGCCTGCCCAGGCGAGTCTCGAACCCGCAGGCTCAGGAAATCCACTCACCTCAGCCTCCCAAAGGAGCGGGATTACAGGCTGAGCCACCGAGCCTGGCTAATTTTGTCCTTCTTTATGACTGTGTAATATTCCATCGTGTATATATACCACATTTTTTTTATGCAGTCCTCTTTCGATGGGCAGCACGGTTGGTTCCATGTTTTTGCTTTTGTGAATGCTGCAATAAACATGCATGTGTAGGTATCTTTTACATAGAGTGATTTGAGTTCCTTAAAGTATATTCCCAGTAGGGGGATTGTGGGTCTTATGGGAGGTTGATTTTTAGATCTTTTAGAAATTGCCACACTGTTTTCCACAGAGGCTGTACTAGCATAAGCCTCCACCAACTGTAGAAGTGTTCCCTTTTTCTCACATCCTCTCCAGCATCTGTTGTTTTTTGAGTTATGATGATGGTCATCCTGACTGGAGTTAGGTGGTATCTCAGTGTGGTTTTAATTTGCATTTCTTTGATGACTAGCGAGGCTGAGAATTTTTTCATGTATCTGTTGGCTGCTTGTATGTCTTCTTCTGAGAAGTGTCTAGTCATATCTTTTGCTCACTTTGTAATGGAGCTATTTGTTTTTTTCTTTTTGGCATGTTTGAGTTCCTTGTAGATCCTAGATGTTAGGCCTTTGTCAGATATACAGTTAGCCAATATTTTTTCACATTCTGTAGGCTGTCTCCCTGCTCTCTCAATGGTTTCTTTGTTTTTGAAGAAGCTTGTCAATTTGATGAGGTCCCACTTATCTATCTTATCTCTTATGGCTTGGGCACTTAGGATTTTGATCAGGAATTGGTTGCTAGTTCCAATTTCCATATGGGTGTCTCCTGCATTTTCTAAGGTTCTTATAGTTTAGGTCTTTGATCCATTTAGAGTTGATTTTGTGTATGGGGATAGGTAGGGGTCTTTTAATCTTCAAGTAGAAGCATATTATATACACTTTTTTCCTTTACTTTTTTGAAAATACAGGAATATATCCTGTGGAGATCATTCCATAGTATACAGTAGTCCCCTCTTTTCAGGGGATATGTTCTAAGATGCTTAGTGGATGCCTGAAACCACAGATAGTACCAAACACTATATATACTAATTTTTCCTATATATATGTTTTTTGCCACTGAAACTTCATTGCCATTATCAGTCCTCAATAAGAATGCCAAGTATTTGCTATTATAAAAACAATAAAATAAGACTATCAAATCATTTATTTCTGATTAGTAATTAACACACTTAGTTTAAAGAGAGAACTAACTTACTAGATAGGCTTAACTGAGACCAGAGCAGTCATAAGATTGGAAGCCTTATTTACTCTACTTTGTAAGGCCTTAAGCCCTTTCAAATGGACATTTCCTCACCCCCACCAAATTGCAAACAGAAATTTCAAATAAAAAGAAAGCCAAGAAAAAAAACATTGAGATATTTAAAGAGGAAAAAGTGAATGAGGAGAACTGTGGCATATCCAGAATTGAAGATACTTTCCTCCCTGTGTAGTAAGAAAAGGGGAATCATACCTTTTCTTTAAAGCTGTACAGAATTATCCTTCAAAATTAATTCCTTTTGTTTCTTTTCTATCTTCCCACATTTTACTTTTACTTAAATCACAGCACTAAACATAATATGTCTTGAATTATAATAATTTATTTAGTGTACTTCTTTTCAATGACAAGTTCTTGAAGGAAAAGAGACAGCTTAATTATCATGAATCTCCCAAAGCACATGGAACAAAGGAACAGGAAACTTCATTCACCATGAAGTAAGAATGCCCTCATATTATTATGATTATTATGTTCTGTTATTACATTGCTTTTATAAAAATCCTACTTATTTTATTTGTCTTGCTTTCCTGTTAAGACTGAAACGCAAGGCAATTAAAACCTATTTCTTTTCAATCCCTACGTACATACACATAAGTGGTAATTAAATATTTATTTGACTGAAAGCAATTTGCTTATGTTTCTTCTTCATATAATTAATATAAACTAATTTGTAAGCTAAACTTTGTGTTTGTAAGAAGGAATGAAGGTCTGTCTACCTCTCAGAATGATAACATTGATAATATGATAACATGATAAAATGATAAAAAGGAGAAAAACCATTATTACCAGCATTATACTTTAATTGGATTTTAAAAAGCTCATGTACACAAATCTATTGTTATTTTACAAAGTATTCTCTGAATATAATAAACATTTTTTCAAAAAAATTTCAGCTTGTTATTTAATCTGTCTGAGCACAAAACTCCTATTGTAAAATGGAGATGATAATATCTGCTAATATCTGCCTCACAGAGATATTGTGTAAACTAAATGGGAGCCCACACGGAAGACAACCAGTACCCAGCACCAGGCCTGGCATAGTGAGATACTCTGGAAACAGCATTACTTTTCCCTTGGCTGTCTGAAGGGTGATACAAGGCAAGTGATTCTTTTAGTAAGGCTACAATGATTAAACTTATTTAGTGAAACCATTTCCCCCCATCTTACTCATTAAAATAAGAAGCCATTTCTTCGGGAAGTCTTCTTAAATGTACAAATCATCACACCAAATTATAATATGCCAACACATACTACACTTCATATGCAAAGTCATATACGTCAAAGTGCTTTGTCAATAGCAATCTGTCATGGTAATGTAAATTATTAGTATTTTGTCCTCATGTTATATCTGTACTTCATTTTTATTTAAAATATAAGCTTTACATGACTTATTTACTTAAAATGTATGTTAACATGCTTTACTTATTACACTGTAAACTCTTTAAGAAGCACAATATTTAGCATAACTTTGTTAGCTTCACAGTACCTGGTTCGGAAATATATCTCATAAGTACTCAATAACTAAATTTCTGAATAATTTCAAAGTGATATACCATCTACTTGTATAAAAATCAATGAATACAAATGTTGACCTACTTCCTGCAACAAAGTAGAACATAAATAAGTAGACAAAATTAAATATGGATTCAATGATATAGTCAGTGAATATTTTTTCTGAGTCTCTATGTTATAAGCTTTAATTAGAAAGAAAAATAAGAAAACAAAGACTTTTACAAGATTATAACAGTCTTCAAGTGCAGTACATAAACAAAAAATGCTGTCACTTGCATTTACCTGTTTTTTAGTAGAGAGGTGAGGCTCTCAGAATTGAGTTGCTGCATTAAGGACTCTCTCAGTGTTGGAAGCATGGACAGCACTGCCATACAAACAGAAAATTAAAATATCATTAGTGATATGACTGCCCTCAGTGATAAACATGCACTGTTTTAGGCTACATGATAGGGCTAGCAACTAGCAGGAGTTGGAAGGAAAGGTCAGGGCTACAGAATTCAAATTACTATTATTAATAATAATAACATAAAACTTATATACTAATAAATCATTTATCTGCTTATGTCAAGAGAACAAAATTTTATATATATATGTCACAGCAACATAAACAAGTACATACAGAAGAAAGAATGAAAGGAATTATCCCTATACACTAACGGTGGTGTTCTTTGGGCTATGGATTATGAATAATTCTTCTTTTCTGTACTCTCCAAATTTTTTAACAATAAGTATTTACTTCTGATACAATGAAAATGATCAAAAGTAACATTTTTATTCTTGGCTATACTTTTTGCTTCATATTTCATTTCTAATTTTAGAAGTTTACTTATTAAATACTAAAAAGCAATAAACATTTATTATAACCTGGGCAAAAGCGCGCTGAGCTAGGAATTAAGAGCTGCTGAGGTTTAGTTTTGTCAATGGCTGTTGCTTGTCTTTTACTCCCAGGAAAAATGTGAGGATGAAATGAGATATAGTACTCTATGGAAAAAAGAATTGCACGTAATCTTTAGGAGCTATTTTATTTATGGTTCTACACATGTAATAATTTTGGAGAAATGCACGTATAAACATTTAAAATGAGTTTCTAACACTAAATAGGTAACAATAACAAAATGAAAAAATATCAAGAGATCATAAACATCACAATCTAAAAAGGAAAACATCTTGGGTAAGAAAACTAGTTATATTTACCCGAAAGTATTAATTTTTTTCTGTTATATCCATTACATCTTATCCAAAAAGACAGAAATTTAATCACTTTTGTAAGCTCACTATCCATGAATACTAGAAAGCTAATTTGGAAAGTTTTTCAGTGAACTAATATTTTGGCTCCTAGTGATCACCATATTTTATTTTTAATTGCCTACAGTCAACTATTTGTTCATCTGAGGTTTGCGAGAGTCACGAAAATATGTGACCCACAGTTTGTGCTGGGAGGAGCACAGTTAGCTGACAGCCCCAGTAGCCATCTCTCTGGATATATCACCACGTTTGCATTGCTCACAGCCAGTGACAGCTCTCCGGTAGAGACACTAAGGCAGGCCTATTGCTGCAAGTCTCCCTTACCAGAAACTTTGGCATGCAGACTCCCCACTGACCTGCCAAAACTTTCTTAGAAACTCTTTCTGAGACTCTTTTTACCTAATCTTCCTTCCTTCTCTCTTTCCGTTCACAAGTCTCAGACTTGCATGGTGGCCTAAAGGCTTCCCCGTGGCTACTTTAACTTCCCTTTCCCTTTATTTACAGGCATTTCCCCCAGTAGATCTCTGGCCCATCTAATCCCATCTTGGCATCTACTTCAGAGGGAACCCCAAATGACACAAAGGTCCATGCTAAACTGAGATGCATTTTGGGACCTCAGCAGCTGCCTTTTTCTATGTTCTGAAATTCTGAGTAGTAACAGGAAAGGACTGTTTTCCAAAAATTCATTACAAGTCCTAAGCAGCACCACTACATTGAATGCTGAATGTCAATTTTAAAAAATTACATAATTTGTAAAAAGTTATTATTTACTGAGTATTTATTATATGCTAAGTACTTTATGTGCATTGCCTCATCACAGCCTCACAAAACACTTATGAAGTGGTGTTCATTCTATAGGGAAGGCTATATGATTTTACAAAGATTTTTGAAATTTGACTGGTCCAAAAACACACAGATAATACAAGGGAAGTTGAGAACTGGGCCAGATCTGCCTCACCTGAGAGCTGTGCTCTTACTGCACCTTTTGAGAATTGTCATTATATACTGTATCTATGATTACTATTTGCTTTATAGAATGGAGGTATTTTTCTGAGTGTTATTATTTTAAATATTAAAAAATCATACTCCAGCTGTAAGCTTAGATGTGCCTCTTAACCATCTTGATCTCAGCCTCAAGTAAAATAAGATAAGTGAACAAATAAAGTCCTTTCAACTTTGAGAAAAATTCTACTTGTAAAATTGAACAAGAATGTACTTTTATAAATTCTTTCTAAATTCTTTTTGAAAGAAATGTTAGAGAAAAGATTAAGCTACAAACAATACAAAAGAAAAACAGGTTTGATGTGGATTTGAGAACTAATTCTTCAAGGAGTTAGAATGGTTGGAACATAATACCTTGTTCCCTTCAAATGTGGGCAGGTTGATTTTGTTGTGGCATTCTTCCAGAATGACTGCCATTAATTAGCACTGACTGAGCATAGACTACTGTGGCAGACTCACAGGTCTGTAGTTGCCTACTGAAAATTTAACAAACTTATGACTCTTTAACCATCTTTCCCTGACCCAATGGGACCAGTTTTACTTCTGCAGCCATCAATCTGCTTTAGCTACATGATCTTTTTGCGGTTTCTTTAATGTTCAAAGCTTGTTCCCACCTCAGGCATTTTGCAGGGCTACCCCCGTTGTATCATTTAGTTTATATTCAAATGTTACCTCAAAGAAACCTAACTCTCCTGACTGTCCTGTGCTCAAGAGCATCACTACCTTGTACATTGCGTGATTCTCCATATAACTGCCATCACTGCCTAAAGTTACACACTTGCTGTTTATCATCTTTCCCTCTCACTGGAATATAAACTCCAAAAGTTGGGAATTTTTTTTATATTGTTCAACTCCTCCTACTTTCCTAGTACTGGGCACCATAAGTATTTGTTGAACGAATAAATACAGCGAATGAACAAATACTAATATTAATCTATATTGATTTTAAAAATTCTTATTAAAATGGTAAGTTTCATTTTGTATGCAAATACTTGCTAGATTTACCATTATTTCTCTGCCTTTTCCTCTAAATTTGCATCTGGAGGTATGCAGATTAACACAAATCATCAACTTTATACATGTATAAATGTTTCTCTTTGTCTTACCTGTCATATTGCAAGTCCTCTGGTTACTTTCAAAATGATACTGTCGTCGTGCTTGGGCAATATATTCTGCAGCCTCCCTTTCTTGTATTTCTCTGATTTTCTTCTGCCCATATTTCCCCAGGATATACACTCCTAAAAACATTTAAAAAAATAAGCAAACATTAGAGTGCTAAAAATTCCAAACAGTATTTTTAACTTGTTTTACTCAATTATAAGACTTATATTAATGAAAAGCTAAAAATTACAATTTTTAAAAAACCTGAATTAAAGAATTGTGTAAAACTAACTTAAAGACTAGCATTTTAACAGCAAATGACAGAGGAAATGATGTGTGAGAAAGACTAGGCCTGAAGATGTAGAAAGGAATTGAATCTAAAAAGTCTGGCAGTGCCTTTAATAGTGACTGGAGATATTCTAAATGTCCAGCAATAGAGAATTATTTAAATAAATTATGGTCTAGCCATATAATGGAATCTTATGCAGCTATTAAAAACCGCATTGCTAAATAGTTAATGATTCAAGGAAATATCGATGTTATACTGTTAGGTGATAAAATAAGACCCCAGGAGTTTGTTTCTTTCTTTCACAGAAATAGATACAGAAAAATAGATGGGTTTGAACTTCTGACATATAATAAGCAATGATCATTGCTGAATGGTGGAATAGCAGAACTTTTTTTGTTTTCTTTTCTATATTTTCCATATTTTCTTCTATGAACACAAAATACTTAAAAAATATAAGGTACACATTTTAAAAGGAAAAATGAAAGAACGGTAGGTAGTCAGACAGATGTGCATTTATCCCTCCTTGTGTTAGAAAAATCTCCCCGTCTAAGAAAAGGATAGAGAATGAAACTTAGATCTAAAGACTGGTAACTTAATTAGAAAAGTGAGAGGGAAGAGGGCACAGAAATTCCTAAGTTGCAATGCCACAGTAAAAAAAATATAAGTGGTATCATGTGCCTGTAATTTAATGCATTTTAGTGTATGCAGTATGATACTACTGTGTACATTTTGGTCTATACCTGATGGGCAGTCTTAACTGGGAATGTGAACATTCCAGAGTGGTTAGTTGGCATTTGATTAAAAGCCACGCTCCAAGATGTAAGTGCTTCAATCAACTTTTTCTTATGACCAGTACCAAAGATTTTGTTAATTAAGTATAATGAATCTCAGAAATGGATTTTCATAGATTAAATTAGTGGTTTTCAATAATTGGACTAGCTAAAACATTTTAGTAATAGTCATATGAACTAGAATATATGAATGTAGCAAGTCCCTTACACTTAGGAATGACTAACTTAGCCTGGGACCTTTAGCTGCTAGTTCAGAGGATTTTTAGTCAAATGAGTTAATCAGATGGCCAGCTGAATCCTACAGCCAGAATACTGTTGTATTTGCTCCAGGTAAATTTTTATACATGGTCTTGTGGTAGCACTAAATAAAGGATGGATTAATGGGGACTCGAATGAGCTTAAAGAACAGGCTGTGCTACTGTTTGACCTCTGCTTGTTTTTTAATTTAATTTAATTTTACTATTGAGATGTGGGGTACAAGTCAGGATTAGGTATATGAGTAGTCTAACTGTAAGTGAAGTTTGGGCCTTCAGCTGGTCCTCACTCTCCCTGGTTTAGGATCAGGTACTCTTTGTGATACCATATGTCCTTCCCCTCCCTCCCTCCCTGGTAGTGTCCTGCAACTAATGATCCGTCCCTTGTAGTATTGTGATAAATGTTCAGGACCCACTTATGAGTGAGAACATGAGGTATTCAGTTCTATGTTTCTGTGATAGATCACTAAGTATGATGGATTCTACCTCCATCCAGTTTGCTGTGAAATCCATAATTTTGTCCTTTTTTATGGTTTCATAATACTCCATCGGGTATATGTACCACATTTTCTTTATTCAGTACACTTTCAATGGACAGGGTTGGTTCCAAATGTTTTTACATGTGCCAGAACTTGCTTCATTAGAACCGGGCAGCAAAGATATAAGGGGCTAACTAATCCTTACTTACTTTCAATTGCCTGTGGCCCTCAATATCAATCAAAAAGAACCTAAGAACTGTGCATGATCTAAATAATTGGACTTGCTCTGTTTATCACAGGTGGAAAGGGGATAGCTCCCTAGGAACTGCAAAGCAAACACATATCCTGAATTATTTTCACTAATACAGATATTATAGGTGTACTGACAAGACATTATATATTCTTAAAAATAACAGTTCATTGAGAACAACCTGGGCAACTTGGCAATACCTAATCTCTCTCTAAAAAAAAATTAGCAGGGCATGGTAGTGCACGCCTGTAGTTCTGGCTACTTGGAACTGAGGTGGAAGTATTGCCTGAGCCCAGCAGGTCGATGCTGGGGTGGCCATGAGTGTGCCACTGCACTCCAGCCTGGGTAACGAAATAAGACTCCAACTCAAAAACAAAAACCAAAAAACGAACAAACAAAAAACAAAACCAAAACCGTTCAATACAAAGGAACGCTAAAAAAGACACAAAGTATTATTGCTGTTGCTATTCTTGTATTATAAACATATTACAACCATGCTTAAAGAACAAATAAAAGTTCATGTAAGTGGCTTCATGGCTGCCTTTTATGCAACCCATCCTAAATAAACCGATGATAGTGCCACTATGCCAACAAGAGTGAAGAAACTGACTTTATTTCACAAAGTAATCTTATGAAGAAATTACTTGTTTCTTATTTGCAAAACAGATCATTGAAAGTTACATGTAAAATGATTACTATTTCTCAAAGTATATTGTAAAATCAAACACTGAGATGATATCTTTTTATAGCTAAGAATTTTTCTGGAATGATAGTAAATTTGATTGGCATACATGCTTTCCTAGGAGGAAGGTCAACTGCTTTCATTAGATTCTCAACACATCTGATAAAAATTTTTCAGTAACTGTTATTGATAAATGTAGTACATTCTAACTAAACTAAAAAAGGAAATAAACTGTTATGGGTTGATTGTGTCACCCCCAAAATTCATACGTTGAAGTCCCAGTACTGCAGAATGTGACTTTCTATGGAGATAAGATCTTTACAGAAGTAATCAAGTTAAAATGAGGCCACTGGGTAGGTCCTAATCCAATATGACTACTGTTTTTATATGAAGAGGAAACCTGGACACAGATACTTGCAGAGGAAAGAGGATTTAAAAACACACAGGGAGACGGTCATCTACAAACCACAAGGAGATCCTTCTCTTACACACCACCGAAGGAACAAGCCCTGACTTTGGACTTCTACCCTTTAGAACTGTGAGATAATAAATTTCTGTTGCTTAAGTCACTCAGTTTGTGGAACTTAGTTATGGTTGTCCTAGTAAATTAATACAGAGAACTAGGCTAAAATCACACAATTAATGATTTTTCTTGAGTTAGCACTGAATTAAGGTCCTACACAAGGTCTAATTCACCTAGGTTCTAATACCCTAAATTCAAAAATTCTGTTTTGGCTCCGTAGAAAAGTAAGAATAAAGGCAGAGAAGTTACTGGCTAAAATATGGGGCTTAAGACAATCTACATACTTGACTGGCAGTTTAAATTCTGGCCTGGAAGACAGGAGATATTGATGGTTCTGGCACCAACTTATTAGGCAACTTTTGGGAAAGTCCCCCTCTCTCTGTGTCTAAATTATTCATATGTAAAAAGACAGATTGACATTACATGAGTTGTAAATTTCCTTTTGTAGCCATGACTTACTTTATAAATAATGAAAACACTGATGAATACCTCAAAAAATAAATGTAAAATAGTTTTATAACATTGCTAGTAAAACAAAATTATCTTCTAGTCTTACCATAATTTAATTGTGTTAAAAACCATCTCTTAGTTTTCTCTTTCTGGATGAAAATCCTTGCAATGCAACTATTTTACTTCATTAATAATTCCAATAACAGTTTGAAAATAATCTATTAACATTGTTCCCAGTTCAACAGATCACTAAATCCTGCTACAACATTCTGATAAGATTTCAGAAATAATTCCTAAATCTTGCAACTTTTCCACAACTCCTTTACCATTGTTTTCATGTAGACTCTAAATATTATTCACACTCTTGAACTGAATCAACAGTTTCCTAATTCTTCTCTTTTGTTTCTGGTCTCACACCTGTCTAATCCATCTTCTATCTGAAAAGTGATTTTTCTAAAACATAAATCTGACTATACTATTCCTGTTTTCAGAATTCTTCAATATCCTGCCACCATTTCATTTTATTTTAATGTATTGTATTTTATTAGAGACAGGATCTTGCTCTGTTGTGCAGGCTGGCGTGTAATGGTGTGACCATAACACACCACAGTCTCGAACTGCTGGGCTCAAGCAAATCCTTCCATCTTAGCCTCCCTAGGAGCTAGGACAACAGGTGCTCGCAACCATGCATCGTTAATTTTTTTTTTTTGATAGAGATAAGGTCTCACTATGTTGCCCAGGCTGTTTTGAACTCCTGACCTCAAATGATCCTCATGTCTCTCCTGCCATCATTTCTTAATGTGGTATCCTTGTTTCATTTACATCAGAATTTCCTGGGGTAATTAGGGGCCTTTTAGGACATTCCTTGTAAACATCCCCAGATGTCCTGTCTTGTATGATGCTGTATCCCCTAGGAATTCTTAACTGCACTCTGAACCTAAAGAATCAGAATCTAGTATAAAGGATTCTATTTTTAATAAGCTCTTTAAGTGATTTTTATGCATACTAATGTTTGAGAAGCGCTGATATAAAAAATAATGTCCAAATTATGTAGAGTGGCTTGATAATAAAGGCCCTTCATAATCTGCACTCTAGCAACTTACCCAAATTTGCTTTTTGCCATTTCTCATTTGCTCAGTCACAGTGAAATAATCTTTGATTCACAAAAAGCACTGTCTCTGAACCTCTTGGCCCCTATTCCTGCTGTGCCCCTTTCTCCTTTGCTAGCTTTACAACTTAATTGAAGTGGACATTCTTCCTTATGAAGCTTTGCAAGACATCTTCATGCTTTTCTCTTGTCTATGCTCTCTTAACACCTTGCCTTATTTTTGTACTATGCTATTATCACACTACTTTCACTTATTTCCATTTCTGCACCATGAGTTCTCCAAGTCAGGAATTGTCTTATTCCTGTGTTTCCAGAGGCCAGTACGTTGAGAGTTGGCACTTACTCCAAATCAAATGCTTGTTGAATAACAGAATGCAAGAAAAATGTCAAGAGGTCAGAGACTACAGGATTTAAGGTACAAATCCAGGTTAATGTTCTGGGCTTTTTTAGAAATCAGCAAGTCAGTAAGTATGAATCTGGCTGCTCTCTGTTCTATAACACTTTCTTTACTGCAATGGTTCTCAAAGGGTGGCCTGGACATCCTTGGGGTCTTTAAAGCCATTTCAGGGGTCAGTGAGGTCAAAGCTGTTTTGTAATAATACTACAATGTTATTTCCCTTTTTCATTCTCATTCTCTCATGAATATACAGTGGAGTACTATAAAGGCTGCATGATATGTGGCACAACTGATTGAATGAAGAGATATGAGACTCCAATAAAATACTGCCACTCTACTCACTAATTTTTTGTTATTTATATTAGTATGTAATAGGTTTATTGTTGTTATTTTAAAATAAATAAGTAAATAAATATATATATTTTTAGTAATGTGGACTAATAATGGATGGTTTCTTGACTTGTTCCTGATCTTGGTGGAAATGCCTCTGGTGTTTTCTTTTTATTTATATTTACTTTTTATTTTAAAGATGTGGGGTACAATTTAGGGTTAAGTATACAAATGTTCATTATACAGGTACCCTTGTTGATGAGGTGTGCCCCTCTCTCCCCTGGCAGTTTCCCTCAACTGCCAATCCCACCCCTCCTCCTCTGGCAGTTTCCCACCATTGCCAATCCCTTTCTTACAGTATTATGATAATTGTTCAAGGTCCACTAAATTAATAAATATTTAAATTTTTTTGTTTTAATTTCGAATATGGTAACTATTAGTAGATACAAAATTTAGAAAGTTCTTTAGGATCCTTACTTTTTTTTTTTTTGATTGAAGCAACATGCACGTCACGATGATCCTTAAATTTTAAGAGTGTAAAGCAGATCTTAGATCAAAAAGTGTGAGCCACTGCTCTAGTCTTTTCACAAACTGGTTAAATTGTACAAATTGTTCTAAAGCAGTTACCCACCCAAAATTCAGGGACATAGAAACTGCTACTTAAGAAGACCTACAACTCAAGGTTTTACTTAATTGTTGTTGTTGCTTTTTCTCCACCACTGAATGGTCAAACTTCAACAAGCTTGCATGTTGATATATTATCCAGTTCTCGAGCCTGTCAAAATGTGCCACTTCTTCCAAGCAATTCTTCCTGATTGTTTACAACAGCATATGCTATCTACCTGCATGATCTGTGTAGCATTTTTTCACTTCTCTTATGGTTTTGTATTTTAATTGCTGTACACTTGGTTTTTCTTCCTATCAGACTGTAAAGTCTATGAAGACACAGTGGTATAATGTGGAAAGCGAATGTACTTTGGGGTCTAACACAGATGGGTTTGAATTCTAGCTTCCCTGCTATTAACTCTAAGGCCCTGAGCAAGTTTCTAAAGTCTTAGGACTCTAGTCGCTACATTTTTGAATGATGTTAACAATATCTGCTCTGTTATTGAAGAGAAAGAGCTTAGCATGGTGGCCAGCATTAAGTGGGCACCCAGTAAATGGTAGTAGCTATTACTATTAAAAATCTGTAAATATTATATTTCCAATCATATTATTAAATATTTCTTAAATTACATTAATTAAAATCTAACATGTTATAGAACTTTTACCCCAAAGCAGAAAGAATATGAGGCTCAAACAAGTACCAATCATGGTCATCTACTCTTTCTTTCTTTTCAGACTGACTTCCTTTTTTGATATAAAATGCCAGGATTATTATCTCTTTTTGTCTCTCTGAACCTTTTTTAAAATTCCACTTAATCTGTAACTATAAAGCGCTCATTAGATTTTTAAAAAATCTATAACTATCATTTAAGTATACTCTATTTTTCTTCACTTTAAGTACACTCTTTATACCCTGTTATTATCTCTAGTTTACCATTAGGTTGTTCTATAAGCCTGAAGAGGTATCCTGTTTCTTCTGAGATTGCTAAAGAGATAATTTTCATTCCTTCAATAGCAGCAATATAAATATTTTTAATATTTCTTCCATCATATATATATTTTTAGCTTTTACAAAAAAATGAACTTTGTAATCTTAGTATAATGTAATTATACATTAGCAACCAGAGGCTGAAGTAATGCGATTACCTTTTATAAAAGATTTCTTAAAGAAGGTGATCAAAATTTACATATTTTATTATCAGTTTGTTATAGACCTCAGAGACATCAGAATACTCTCCTTGCTTCATCAACAAGAGCCCTGTTTCAAACTTTCAAGAATCACCACATCTGAATTATTGATTCTATGGGTACTATTAACTTCAAATTGTTTAGGGAAAATAGAATATAACCTAATTCTAAGAGAAAAGCAACAAAATTCTTTAGGGAACTTCTGTTCTTGGGTTTTAAGTACTTGCGTACCCAAAGCATAGTGATAAGAATATTTTTCAAAAAATCAAGTTCAAAAGAAATTTCCTGTTAAAGTCCCTAGATTTCCTTCTCATATAATTCACAAAGCTTTTTATTCTCTCAAGATTTTTATCTTATTTGTTTCTAAATCTCCTCTCTGCCTATGCAATTCAATTATGTCAGCTAGATGGGCAATGAGCCCAATCTTGAAGATCCTGAGGAATATTGCACAACATCCCTCAAGCATTTTTCTTACTGCCAGTTTGTATTCTAAAACAGCAGAAACAGATCTAAAATATTGACTTGTTTTTCTTTGTCTGGTCTATATCTTTAATTACTTCAGTACAGTGGTACTGTTTTCAAAAATTCAAATTAACATTAAAAACCATTTGAAGTCAGCCTTTAGGTAAGTCTCCTAGAATATCATAAAACTCCTACGAAAGGTAAAAGACAAAGTACAAAGAGTGCCAAAAAGAAATGAAGACTCTCACAGGAAAGCAATAGAGAAGAACGGTGCCTTGAAATAGACTTAAATTGTAATGAGTTATCCCAAGGTCCACGAGGAAAGAGGACAGGCGAGAAACAGAGTAAGAGGCAGTGGCAGGGTAAAAGGTACAGAGAATTCCCCAAATACAGAGATGGGAGAACCTTGGAGGTTGGCCACCCTGCTCCTCACCCGA
This sequence comes from Cephalopachus bancanus, assembly GCA_027257055.1. NCBI lineage: Eukaryota > Metazoa > Chordata > Mammalia > Primates > Tarsiidae > Cephalopachus > Cephalopachus bancanus. Next base: position 7,947,150 of record JAPVLO010000006.1, read on the forward strand.
TGGTTGATGGGGTTCCCTCTACATATCCCAGACTAGGATAGCCGGGTCTCTCCCTATTTTAGAAAAATGTCACCTCTCCCACCCCCTTCTCCCAATGCCCCTTTCCAAGCACGCTGTCACCCACCTCCAAGGACCGTGCCCAGGAAGATGCATTTCTTTTTGTGACGTTTCAGAAAATTCCACATAGACCTCAGCATCTTGAGGCCCCGGGAGTGTGGGCTGCCTAGGGATGAAGGGCTGGTTCACCAGGATACCGCTTCGTCGTCACCTGTCCCAGACGACCAGGCAGGAACGACGTGGTCTCGCTCGCTCCTCTCGAGAAATCACAAACACGACTTTCCGCAGGGACTGTCACCGGAGCGTGAAGGGGGCGTGGACTACTGAGGAGCAGCTGCGCTTTCTGCGGCTGCCGCCGCGCCGCCGCCGCCGCTTACTGGTCCGGAGCTCACAGGTCCGTTCAGAAATCGCTCCCGGTGTCTTGCCATTCGACTTCCTCCGGAAACTGCGACCTGCGCTCCCGCGTTCCGCTTCCTGCGCTCCACCTCCGCCGCGGACTCTGGCTCTGAGCGGCGGCCGCTGCAGTATGGAGGTGAAGGAGGCGTCCACGCCGGCTGCAGGCGGCGCGTGCTCGTTGCCGGCGGAGGACATCGAGAAGTGGATGGAGGAGGCGATGCACATGGTGAGGAGCCCCAGAGCTGGATGCTGCGGGTGGGAATTTTCTCTCTCAACACGACGTTTGAGCAAACCTCCCGGCACGCTTTCTCGTCATCACAATCTTGATGGCGTTCAAATGTTCTGGGTAAACAGATGGTTTTACTGCCACGAAATTTTCTTTAGCCTATTCTGGTGGAAGGAAGGAGAGGAAATTACAGAAATTATTTGTCTTATTGGTATGAAGTAGGCTCCAAACTTACCCATTCAGTCACTTGCTGGCACGTGCTGCCTTCCCTTTCCTTCTTGTGATCACACACTCTCAACGCCAGTCATGTGTTTTTCGCCCCATGAACATATTTAGTAGAAGGGATCTGAGGGTGTTTCTGGTAAAGAGAAGTATGAAAACATTCATTTCTTCTATTTTCTTATGGTCTTTTGCTTCGTTCCTTTTAGGCCTGCTGATTGAGGGCTCTAATTGGATTTGTGTGTACAGTAATCCAAACTTGATTCATTTCGTGTGTGCTAGCGAATTTCTTAATAGGGATAAAAGTTTGTTTGGCATATTGTTAAACCATTACCCCCTTACTCTCATAAAGAAACTTCAAATCTTAAATTCTTCTGAGAAGAGTTTAAGATTATACCCAACCCATAACTAGTGTCAGAACTGGAAGCAGCAAGTTAATATCTGGTTAATTTGTACGGAAATCTAAAAGTGAAATGGCCAGTATTATGTGTAATAGAGAGGAATCTAACATAACATCTTTACAGCATATATACAGAGTAAACATATGTATGTATGTATTAGAGGCAGGATCTCACTCTGCAGCTCGGGCTGGAATGCAGGGGTGTGATCATCGCTCATTACAGCCTCTAAGTCCTTGGCCTACGCGGTCCTCCCACTTCTGCCTCCCAAAGTGTTGGGTTTATAGGCTAAGTCACTATGCCTGATTGTCATAGTGTTTATATAGCCAGTACAGATAACTAGAATGGCTAACTCTGATGGGGCGAGGCAGGTGAACACAGCCTAGTCTTGTAATCTCCGGGTCTCATTTTGTTCTTTTTCTTTTTTTTGAGTTGGGGGTCTCACTCTGTTGCTCAGACTAGAGTGCAGTGGCATGATCATGGCTCATCACAGCCTCAGACTTCTGGGCTGAAGGAGCCACTCTGCTCAGTCTTTCCAGTAGCTGGGACTACTAGTGTGCGCCACCGTGCCCAGCTTGTTCAAAATAAAATAAAGTGTTGTGCTAGAAAATCTCTGTCCTATATTTTTATTTTAGTTAAAAAAGCCTGGGTTATAAGAAGAAAGGAAAACAGATTTTTAGAAAGTTTAAAATCTAATTTTTAAAAAAGTCATCCTAAAGTTAATGAGACTGCAAAAATCTATACAGCCGTATCAGTCTAACAGGTGCAACATTTTTGGAAAGCAATCTAATATAATTTAATTAACAGCCACATAAAGAATTTGCATCATTTGACCTTATAATATGCTTACTTAGGGAAATAACTTAGAAAGATAAAAAATAATAATTTTCATTTCAGGATTGTACATAACAGTGAAAACCAGGATGCATTTCAAATTTTCAATAAAAAGAAATAATTAAACTGTGGTATATCACTGTGTTAAATATATGCTGTTATTAAAACATTATGATTTTAGGAATAAGTATAATATTAAATATCATGTGTAGTTAAACAAGCAGAATACAAATTATTTTATACTATCCATATAAATGTAGAGGTTAGCTATGTTCAAATGGCTACTGACTAACAAACTAACTTCGACAAGTTCTTAACCTTTCAGCCTCAATGTCCTCTTCTATAAAATAGGAGTATAATTTCTAACTCACAGAGTTGTGTAGATTAAAAGAGATAATGTTTGTAAAGTGCTTAACATGTCTCCTCAGTAAATAGAAATTTTAATGAAATGAATGAAGATGAGAGGAAAATGTACAAAAACAATTAGTTAACATGGTAAAAATTATGCGTGATTTTAAGATATTTATCAATACATTTTTGTATTAAAAATGTAAAAATCTGGCTGAGCACAATGACTCCCACCTGTAAATCCCAGTGCTTTTGGAAGCCAAGGCAAGAGGATTGCTTGAGGCCAGGAGTTTGATACCAGCTTGGACAACATAGCGAGTTTCTGTCTCTACAAAAAATAATTAAAAAATTAGCTGGGCATTGTGATGTGCGCTTATAATTCTAGCTAATTGGGAGGCTAAAGTGGGAGCATCGCTTGAACCCAGGAGTTCTGAGTTGTGATCCGGCCACTGCAATCATGCGTAGGTGGCAGAGCAAGACCCCCATCTCTTAAAAAAAAAATCTAATTGAAAAGATAGGATTAAAGAGTAAAGGCAAATAAAAAATAACAAGACCATAAGAGATCATATAACAAGACCATAAATAAATAAATGTTAGTTTTTATATAATCTTGAAATGGAGAAGGACTTTAAAGTATACTACCAAAAGCAGAAAGCATGAAAGAAAAATTGATAGGTTTTCATTACATAAACGTTGAAAATATCTACAAAAGATACAGAGTAACAAAGCAAATAATAAAGAAGGAAAATATTTGTGGCCTGTATGAATGGATGGGTTTCATAACTTACATAAAATATACTTTCCAAAGTAAAAGAAAAGATGTACACCCTAATACTGAAAAGATCAAAGGATATAAACATAATATTTCTTTACTATATTTTTTAATGTTTTAAATTTTTATTTTTTACAGTATTTATTTATTTTTAAATTTTTTAAAAAGATTTTTTATTTTAAAGATGTGAGGTACAATTCAGGGCTAGGTATACAAATGTTCATTATGCAGGTACACTTGATGAGGTGTGCCCCCCTCCCCTGGCAGTTTCCATTCCACCTCCTCCCCATCCTCTGCAGTTTCCACTACTGCCAATCCCTTTCTTATAGTATTATAATTGTTCAAGGTCCGCTTGTGAGTGAGAACATGTGGTACTCTGTTCTTTGTTTCTGTGATAGATCACTGAGTATGATAGACTCTGAGTCCTTCCAAGTTGCTGTGAACTTTGTAAGTTTGTTCTTCTTCTTTTTTTTTTTTTTTTTTTTGAGTTGGAGTCTCACTCTGTCGCCCAGACTGGAGTGCAGTGGCCACTCCCGGCCACTGCAGCCTCGACCTGCTGAGCTCCGGCGACCCTTCCACCTCAGCCTTCCAAGTAGCCGGAATTACAGGCATGCGCTACCACGCCCGGCTGATTTTGTGATTTTTTATTGTTGAGATGAGGTCTCGCTGCCCAGGCGGGTCTCGAACCCACAGGCTCAGGCAATCCACTCACCTCAGCCTCCCAAAGGCGCGGGATTACAGGCTGAGCCACCAAGCCCGGCTAAGTTTGTTTATGGTTTTAAGTTTCTTTATGGTTGTGTAATATTCCATTGTGTATATATACCACATTTTTTTTTTTTTTTTTTTTGAGTTGGAGTCTCACTCTGTCACCCAGGCTGGAGGGCAGTGACACACTCCTGGCTACCGCAGCCTCAACCTGCTGGACTCTGGCGATTCTTCTGCCTCAGCCTTCCAAATAGCTGGAACTACAGGTGCGTGCTAACACGCCTGGCTAATATCACATTTTAAAAAATCCAGTCCTTTTTCGTTGGGCAGCACAGTTGGTTCCATGTTTTTGCTATTGTGACTAGTGCTGCAATAAACATGCGTATGCAGGTATCTTTTTCTTAGAGTGCTTTGAGTTCCTCCGGGTATATTCCCAGTAGGGGTATTGTGGGGTCGTATGGGAGGTTGATTTTTATATCTTTTAGAAATTGCCACACTGTTTTCCACAGAGGTTGTACTAGTTTACACTCCCACCAACAGTTCACCAACAGAGTAGAAGTGTTCCCTTTTCCCCCTGTGTTCTCACTAGCACCTGTTGTTTTTGTAATTACTGATGATGGCCATCCTGACTGGAGTTAGGTGGTATCTCAGTGTGGTTTTAATTTGCATTTCCTTGATGACTAATGAGACTGAGCATTTTTTCATGTCTCTATTGGTTGCTCGTGTGTCTTCTTTTGAGAAGTGTCTATTCATATCTTTTGCCCAATTTGTAATGGGGCTGTTTGTTGTTTTCTTTGCGGCACATTTGGGTTCCTTGTAGATCCTAAATGTTAGGCCTCTGTCAGACATACAGTGGGCAAATATTTTTTCCCAGTCTGTGTGTTGTCTCCTCACTCTCTTGATGGTTTTTAGTGTTTATTTATTTTTTAGATTCAGGGGTACACATGCATCTTTGTTATAGGGACATATTGTGTAGTGGTGAAGATTGGGTCTCAGATGGCTCATTCCCCAGATAGTGAACATTATGCCCCATAAATAGTTTTTGAACTCTAATTCCCCTGACCCTTCACTCTTATCGATGTCCTCAGTGTCTATTATTCCCATCTTTGTGACCATTTTGCTTCCATATATAGGTGAGAACATGTAGTATTTGGTTTCCTGTTTCTGAGTCAGTTTACTTAGGATGATGGTCTCCAGCTCCATCCATGTTGCTGCAAAGGACATGACTGCATTCTTTTTCATGGCAGCTGAACACAGTATCTCTAAAAGAAATAACAAGTAGCCAGCAAATAAGTGTGTTAAAATGCAGTTTTACTATAGTAATAAAATTCAAATTAAAAAGAAAAAATTTCATTTGTGAAATTGGCAAAAGTGAAAAATATTAAGGCCGCACACAGTGGCTCACGCTTGTAATCCTAGCACTTTGGGAGGCTGAGACAGGAGGATCACTTGAATCCAGACAGTCGAGGCTGCAGTGAGCCAGAATTGTGCCATTGTACTCCAGTGACACAGTGAGACCCTGTCTCAGAAAAGTGAAAAAAGTGAAAAAAAATTATAATGCTTGGTGACTGTAAGGGTTTGTGTGAGGTGTTTGTTGGTTGGTAGGAACTGAAATCAGGATACCCTTTCTATAGGGCAGTTTTGCTAGGTAGATATAAAAAGCCAAAAAACCGAGCTTAACCTTTGACCCAGTAGTGACCTTTTTGGTTTTTCCCAAAATGAAAATAACTTAATGTTTTCCTTTTATGATTGTATAAGTAATTGATAGTCATAAGAAATTCAGGCTATAAAAAACATTTAACAAATTATGTAAAAATTATCTAAAAGTTCCACTGTTAGAGAAATACTGTTTGTATATACTGTTGCATAAATGGAGTTATATATTTTCTTTTTTGTTATTAACATCTATTTTTGTCATCTTATTTTTATTCTGGCTTATTATTCTCTCACCCCCACCATTGTATTTTATTGCTATGGACCAGCTACTAAAACTGTGACAAAGGGTGTGTGTTTTAAAACTGTATAGATACTGCTGTATATTCTTCTAGAACCATCACTAGCCCATGTGGCTATTTAAATTTAAATGAATTGAGATGAAAAAAAATAAAATTCATTTCTTCAGTTCAACTCCATTTCAATTCCACAGTAGCTATCTGGGACCACTGGCTATTATACTAGACAGCACAAATCAAAAGACATTTCCATCACTACAAGAGGATCTGTTGGGTGGCACTGGTCTGAAGTGATCACTGTTCCATCAGCAGTGTCCTGTCCCACTCCTGCTCCCACTGTCACTGAAATTATCATTATTTAGTACTTGGCAATGTGATAGGTGAGAAGAAATTAACATCCCTGTTACTTTGTTGTTGTTGTTGTGTTTTTTGATAACGTCACCAAATTTAAATAAGATCATCACCTTTACTACTTCTTAATAAAACCATTATTTTTCATGACAGTTTTGTTTCTGAGAGCTAAGCATATCATCATCATAGGCTATTGTTTTAATCTTCATAGCATTCTTAGCATAGCATTCTAAGAATATACAGACTTGGGAAAAAAAATAAGACTAAGTAACAGTATTGTACTCTTAGTACGTTCCAGAAACAGTACTATGCACAGTGTTTTTTGTGGGCCATGTCATAAGCCCCACAGCTGCCCTTAGAGGTAAGTGTTATTGTCATCATTTTCAGCTGGGAACACTGATGTTGAAAGTTAGTAAACTCTCTAAAGTTAGAGAGCTGGTAAGGCTGGAGCTATGATGGAGCCCAGCTTTTCACCACTGGCTTATCTTGCCTCTCAGTGTTAGATTGCTCACTGCTTGCCAACATATACTCTGTACTCTCTCTCTTCCTTTTCAGTTTCATTACCTTGAGTACTGAGCATTGAGCATTTGAATTGGACATTTAGATAAGATTTTTTTCTGTGAATTGCCTACGCCTATCCTTTGCCCAATTTTGGGATTGATTGTATTTATTTATTTTAAATTTTGGTGTCTTTTAATTAAATGTGTAAACATTTTAGCCTATGAGTTTTATTTTCCTTTCTTTTCTTAAGGGGTCCTCAGTGTCTGTTTTTTCCATTCTTATGCCTGTGTGTGCCCAGTGTTTAGCTTCTGCTTATAAACAAGAACGTGTAGTATTTGGTTTTCTGTTTCTGTGCTGATCCACTTAGAATAATGGCCTCCAGCTGCAAAGAATGTGATCTCATTCTCTTTTATAGCTGTGTAGTATTCCATGTGTTTATGTACCACATTTTCTTTATTCCATCCACCATTGATGGGCACCTAAGTTGGTTTTATGTTTTTGTTATGGTGAACCATGCTACAATAAACATACGAGTGCAGCTATTTTTTTGGTAAAACAATTTATTCTCCTTTGGGTATATACCCAGCAGTGGGATTGCTGGGTCAAATGATAACTCTTATTTTTAGTTCTTTGAGAAATATCCAGACTGCTTTTCATAGGGGTGTAACTAGCTTATATTCCCACTAGCAGTGTGTGAGCGTTCCCTTTTATCTGCAACCTTGCCAACATCTGTTGTTTTTTGACTTATTAGTAATAACCATTCTCAATGCTTTGAGATGGTATCTCATTGTGGTTTTTATTAGTTTTATTTTTAAAACCACATGGCAGGAGCTTTTTGGATTTTGTAGCTATTTCTAGGAATAATTTACAAGGAAGCAGTAGAAATATTTATATAGTGAAGTTCTTCACTTGTTTATAATAGTGAATTTGAATCACTATAAATGTCAAACAATAGGAGACTAGTAGTTGAATGTAAGATGTTCATATGGAGAAATACTGTACAACCTTCAAAAAAATCATGTGATGAAAAAGTGTTACCCAACATAGAGAAATGTTAACAATACATTTTTAAATGAAAAGGGCAGACTGCTGAACTGTATATAATATAAATATATTTGACTTTAAAAAGAAACTGGAAATATGTACATGCAGGCATAGGAAAAAACTGAAAAACCTATGTTGCCTCAGAATAAGAACAGGGATTATATTTTGGGATATTTAGATATTGGGATTATGAGTGGTTTTTATTTTTTGATGTGTGCGTTTCTTATTCATGAGTTTCCTGCCTTGGACACATCTCACTTTGTAATTAGGAAAAAAGAAAGATTGAGTAGATATACATGCAAAGAAAAAAAGTTGCAAGTTTTTTAGAGTAAATCAATTGCATTTTATTGTAATATGCACTTTTGGGGCAACTGGTATTAGTGTAATGTTGTACTAGGCCCTAAGAGAAATTCAGAACGAAAACAAACACAGAAACCTATCCATTTCACCAAATGCACTATGATCGTTTCCTGTGTATTAGGCCTCATGCTGGGCGCGTAGACCTCAGAGATAAGAAGGAGAGGCTTTCTAGTGCCCGGATCTAGTGCCTTCCAGGATCATACTGTTTACTTGATGAAATTAAGCCATGCACAAGTGAAAAGGTTGGTACGTAACATGCCCCAGGGTCCATTATGGGAGACACATATAAAGTGCTATCAGATAACAGCTGGCAAGGTCCTGAGCAAGTCAGTTGAGATAAATTATAGAATTCTTTCTGAATTTTAGCAGACAAAAGGGATGTAGGCTGGTAGAAAGGAAAGGAAAGGTTGACCAGCAGAGGAGAGGACACAGTACAAAGAAATGAAGGACTTTTGTCTTGGGTTAGGTGGTGATCTAGCCATCTGTGTAGAGCAGGGGCTTCCTAATCCGGTACTCAGGTTTTAGGGGATCTGTGAATACTGAAACTATATATAAAATACCACGTGCATGTGCTTTTTTTCAAGTGAGAAAGTCCATACTTTCGTCAGATTCTCAAGAGGGATTTTGGGGTTTGAAAAGTTTAAGAACCATGTACCTAGAAGAATAATGAACAGTCAGACTGGTTTGCCTGACTGATGGGAGGATGGGTGGTAGTTGAGAGGCCTTCAGTGCCATGCTGAGGAATTTAAAGTTGATAGAGTGAGAACAGCTTATGAGAGTAATTAGCAATAACAGTTGTAATATGGTTTAACCTTTTGGGCGCTGTTATGTTCAATTGAAAGTTCTGGCTCACTTGTTTTTTCCTCCTAACTTTTTGTCCTTAATAGGAAACATTTCTTTAGGGATTCATGAAGAGTCTGTGCCAACACAGTCTGTCTTCCATCTTTCCCCCTTTATCACTGCGTCACTGGAAATTTGTTTATAGTAATAATGTCTTTACAGAAAATGATAATAAGCTACAAAGTCTCTTCCATCCAGGAGCTTTCATTATCCGTAACTGGACAGGCCCTGGTAGAGCAAAAAAAGAAATCATGCCGATGACAAAATAGACACCAGTGTTTGGGTTGGGAAGAAACGAGATTTTACTTTTTGATTTTAAAAGTTGATAATTTGTTAATTTACATTAGACTTAGTTGCCATTTTTAAGTAGTGACTGACCTTGGCCATTCCCTAAAAAGCTAAGACAGGTTAAATTCAAAGCTACCTGCACAAACTTCAGACTCAATTTGCCTGAGCTTTTTTGTGTCTGTAAAGAAATGATCAGACTTTTGTGTCTGTAAAGAAATGATCAGACAGTAGAGTTGCATTGGAAAGTATGATGTGGGGATGGAATTAAATTGATTTTCAACTTAATTAAATCTTTTTTGAACTTCTCAGCAAAACAAGTATATATATATGTATTTCAGTCATACACATATATATGGGGTGCCAAAAAAAGTCTACACGTTTATAAGTATGACATTCGCTCAAAAGATGGCATTAATCAAATGGATGCTAGCGTCACCATGAGACTAACAGAATGGTCAAAGAAAATGGTGGAAGCACAGTTGAGTGAACATCATTGCTACTGTAATTTAATTCAACTTTAAAAAATAATACATAGATAACATTGCTTAAAATGTATATACATTTTTGGCATCCCCTGTTATATATGAAGGGGACCCCCCAAAAATCCGGTATTATTTTTTAGAGGACAGGCCCCTTGTATTAGTAGTACAGGCTTCCCCCGTTAAGTAAGTGTTCTGGGAACCCACTGGTATCAGTGTACCAGCTAGCATTGTTGTGAGAGACTGCATTTGGCTTTAGTGAATATTTTTTTGGAAATTCTTTCAGTGTGTTTGTCCATTTCATGATGGGTGATGTACATGAACAATGTGCAGCAATGAAATTTTATTTTCTGAGTATTCGGAAGTTTTTGAACAAAAACAATATGACTCCTGTACCTCACCCTCCATATTCACCCAATCTCACCCCGTGTGACTTTTTTTTGTTTCCCTGGATGAAAAAAAGTCCTCAAAGGGAAATGTTTTGCTGATGTAGAAGAGGTGAAACAAAAAACAGCAGAAACACAAAAAGGTATCAAAATTGATGCATCCCAAACCGTTGAGCAGTGGAAAAAGCATTTAGATAGGTGTATTGCATCAAATGGAGAGTACTTTGAAGGTAACTGACGTTTAAACAAGTTAGAAAAGAATACTCAATTTTTTAATAAATAAATTCTGAGGTTTTTTGGGTCCCATCGTATATATGTATAATTAAAGAGTAGATCATCTCATCTCACTTCCATGGGAATTTGTGTTAGTCTCACCACTCCTTCCCTCTCCTGCCACTCAATTGCTCACCCATTCACCCTCAGCATGGCAGGCTCGCCCATTCCTCTTCAGTGATGTTATTTGTCCTTTTAAAATATTCCCATCACTCATGTTTTCTCTCTGATTTGGACAGTAATTGAAGGCATTTCAGGAAACAACAAACAAACATGTTATTCTAAATACATAGGAAGACAAAATTGAGAGGTGGAAATAGAGCAAAATGAAATACATTTGCTAGAGGGAAAAAGAGAAAAATCCAGAGGAAGGAATGGAAGGCAGCGGCCCACTTCCCTGTTAGCCTGGGTGCTGTTTTCAGGTAAACAAGACTTGTAGCTACTAGGGACTCTTCCTCTCACCCTCCATCTATGTCCTTCCCACTTGGTCTTGGGTTCTCTGCTACATGTTTGAAATGGCCCACCTAGCCATATATAGAGTTCTTTAGGATATATTTTTATATTTTTACAGGAAATTTTTATCACATGGCCTCTATTTGTTTCTTCTCTTGTTGTTGTTGTTTTTAATCCTTAAAGTTTCCATGTTCAGCTGGGCTCGGTGGCTCAGCCTGTAATCCCGTGCCTTGGGAGGCTGAGGTGAGTGGATTGCCTGAGCCTGCAGGTTCGAGACCTGCCTGGGCAACTTGGTGAGACCTCATCTCTACAATAAATCAAAAATTAGCCGAGTGTGGTAGCGCATGCCTGCAGTTACAGCTACTTGGAAGGCTAAGCCGGAAGGATTGTTGGAGCCCAGCAGGTTGAGGCTGCGGTGGCCAGGAGCGTCCACTGCACTCCAGTCTGGGCAACAGAGTTAGACTCCAACTCAAAAAAAAAAAAGTTTCCATGTTTACTCTCTTGCTAACTCTTCCCTCTCCTTTTTCCCTTGATCCACTCTTAAACCCAATCCCTGATAAAGTAGCTGATCAGTGAAGTAACTGGTTGCTAAGTAGAAATTAGAGGCAGAACAGAGAGGAGGAGCCCTGGAAACTGGTACCTGGTAGGTGCTTCACAAATATTTGTTGGACAAATGAATGAGTGGAGCCAGGTTGTCTGGTCCTAGTCCAGCCCTCTCACATGGGCAAGTCATATAACTGCCCATGTCTCAATTTCCTCATCTGTAAAGTGGAGAAGATCATTATACTTGTAGGATTTTTAAATTAAATGAGTTAATACTTATAAAAATACTTGAAATAGTCCTGAGTCAAAATAAGCTTTCAATAAAATGTAAACTCTTATAAATTGTAATCAGAATACTTGAGAGTAGATAAAGCATTACCTCTTGAGGTGTTTGTTGGGAAGAGTATAGCTGGAAGCTAGAAATTTAACTCATAGATAAGTTACTCTTCAAGCTGCTGGTTTCATTTCCACTATTCCACCCAAATTGCCTCTGTATCACTGAATTTGACACAATTGACCACCCATTCTTCTTGGCCTAGTTCTTTTCTGGGGTCTTCCATAACACCAAACACTTCTGATTTTCCTCTGACTTCTCTAGGCATCTATTCTTAATATGCATTTGCAGAATCCTTTTTATTTACTTTTATTTATTTATTTTTCAACTTTTCTTTTTACAATAATTATAAATTCTCAGGAAATAGGGGAAAAAAGCATACAAGGAGGGCCCAAGTACCTACTTTTCTTCAGTGATAACATCTTGCATAGCTATAGTACAATATCAAAACCAGGAAAATTGCATTGGTGTGTTCTGCAGAGGTTATTTAAATTTGATTGCGGCTGGGGTTGGTGGCTTATACTTGTAATCCCAGCACTCTGGGAGGGTGAGGCAGGAGGATTGCTTGAGTTTAGGAGTTCAAGACTAATCTAGGCAACATAGTGAGATCTCGTCTTTACAAAAAATAAAAAAATTAACCAGGCATGATGGCATGTTTATAGTCCCAGCTACACAGGAAGCTGAGGAGAAAGGAAGTTGAGGCTGTGGTGAGCCGTGATTATGCTGTTGCAGTCTAGCCTGGGTGACAGAATGAGTCCCTGTCTTAAAAAAAAAATTCATCTGGTCCTATACAATTCTGTCACATGTGTAGCTCTGTATCACCACCACCAAAACTGTCCCATCGCCACACGGCTCCTTCTTGCTTCCTGTTTATAGCCACCACCAACCCTCCCCCCGTAACTGTAAACCCTGGCAGCCACTAGTCTGTTCTCTATTTCTATAACTTTATCATTCAAAATTTTTATATACATGCATATATAACCTTTTGGTGTGGCTTTTTTCATTCAACATAGTTCCCCTGTGATGCACCCCCATTGAGTGCATCGATAGTTCTTGTTATTACGTTACCTTCTATGGCATGGATGTACCATAGTTTGTTTAGCCACTCACCCACTGAAGTATACTTGGGTTGTTTCTAGTTTTTGTCTATGATAAAACTTCCAAGAACATTTGTGCACACAAACTTATATGTAGTATAAACATACGTTTTAATTTCTCTGAGATAAATGCCCAAGAGTGTAATTGCTGGGTCATGTATTAAGTGCATGTTTAGTTTTTTAAGAAAATGCCAGACTGCTTTCTAGTGTGGCTGTACCCTTTTACATTCCCACTAGCAGAATATGTGTGATCCCATTTTTCTATAGCTTTGCCAGCATTTGGTGTTTTTACTGTTCTTTCTTTTTAAAAAAATTTTTTTATTTTAAAGATGGGTATAATTCAGGGTTATGTATACAAATGTTCATTATGCAGATACCCTTGTCGATTAGGTGTGTCCCCTCCCCCACCCCTGTAGAATTCCACTACTGCCAATCCCACCTTCACCCCTGGTAATTTCCTACTACTGCCAATCCTTTTCTTACAGTATTATGATAATTGTTCAAGGAACACTTATGAGTGAGAACATGTGATACTCAGTTTTTTGTTTTTGTGATACAGAAATATACTCATATAATAAATGTAGTAAATATAATATATAAAAGTAAAAAATATAATAATTGTAATACTCAGTATTATAGATTCCAAGTTCATCCAAGTTGCTATGAAATTCATAGTTTCGTACTTCTTTCTGGCTACATAATATTCCATTGGGTGTATATACCATTTTATTTTTATCGAGTTCTCTTTTGATGGGCAGCACAATTGGTTCCATGTTTTTGCTATTGTGAGCAATGATGCAGTAAACATGCATGTGCAGGTATCTTTTTCATAGAGTTACTTGATTTCCTCCAGATATATTTCCAGTAGGGGGGATTGCAGGGTTGTATGAAATATCGATTTTTAGATCTTTTAGGAATCGCCAAACCGTTTTCCACAGAGGTTGTACTAATTTACTTTTCATTTTAGTCATGCTGGTGGTTGTGTAGTGATACCTCATTGTGATTTTAGTTTGCATTTCTCTACTGGCTAATGATGTGAACATCTTTCACGTATGTGTTTGTTATCTGTATTATCTTCTTTGATAAAATGTCTGTTTGTATCTTTTGCCCTCTTTCTAATGGGATTATTTTGTACTGTTGAGTTTTGAGAATTCTTTATATAGTCTAGATACTAGAGCTCTGCCAGATAAGTGGTTTACAAAATTTTTTTTTCTTGGTATTAGCATGTCTTTTCTTCCTCTTTGCTAGGTGTGTTAGTTTTCTATGGCTGCTGTAACAAACTGTCACTAACTCGATGCCTTAAAACAATAGTTTACTCTCTTACAATACAGAGGCCAAAATTCTGAAATAAGGTTCAGGAGCCCAAATCTAGATCTTGACAGGACCATTCATGGCCAGATTCCCTCTGGAGTTTCTAGGGGAGAATCCATTTCCTTCTCTTTTCCAGTTTCTGAAGCAACATTCTGCAGCTTATGGCACATCTGTCTATCTCTACAGCCAGCCATACAGCATCTTCAAATCTCTTTGCTTCCATCATATATTGCCTCCTGCCATCTGTGTCAAGCTTCTCTCTTAGGAGAACATTTGTGATTGCTTTTAAGGTCCATCTGGATAATATGGGATAATCTCCCTATCTCAAGATCCTCAACTCAACTTGTTGCATGAATAAATGATTTGTCTCTTGTGTGTATCTGGGGTTATGTGTAATCCTAGACTTATTGTAAATTACATTTGTAGAGTGATGTTGCTGTAACTGCACATATTTAGTGTCTCCATCCTCCCAGCTGTCAGTCCTCCTCCTGACTTTCCTCTCTGTAGTAGCCTATGGTTCATTTGTATGTATTCACCAAACCTTGCAACTCTTCAGGTTTTCAAAATTTGTATAATAAACTGGACATGTTTTAGCCACTGTCACAGACCGGGACACATCCCTCCTGTGGGCAGTTCGTGACACAGTCCTGAAGAATGCAGTCTTACTGCCTCAGATGCTGTCTCCTCACATCTGTGCATATCCTTCTCTGTCCTACCACTCAGGAGGAGAAAGGAGAGGTCCAGTTTGCTGCTGCTATGTGTTTCTTCTTTCTCCTCTGTTAGCCAAAGAAAAAGTGTCAGTTGGGCATGGTTGGAATAGGTGAGGAAATTCTGTACCCATAATGCTAGGAAATTGTTGCAACTTAAATATAGTAGGACTGACAGTAAGAGGCCAGTGCAGCGATGCCTTCAACTTGGCCCTTTATATGCCCTGTGGTGTGTGTAAATACCTACACTTGAATGAAAATCACATCCTCCAAAGTGTCTTCAGTCCTACCAAAGTAAGGAATGCCTTGCTTTTCTAGAAACAGTCGTTTCCTACTTGCATTCTTTTGACTGCATTGAGGTGGAAATGACTGTATACTAGACAAAGGTTGCACTCTTCCCTTTTCCTCTCACAGGCAGAATCAGGTAGAACCCAGGTATAACCCGTTTGCTTATGCTCTTTGCCTGAGGATAGGATTTCTTAACTGTCTTGGGTACAGAGCTGCTATCATAGGCCAAGAAGAAAGATGAATGGCCTGGATAGAGGGAACTTTGCAAATATAGTAATTGTTTTGCCATTCCCAGGATGGTAGTGATGGAAATGTTCATAGACTTATTTTCCTTACCGGTTTTTTTTTAATTGAATGAAATGCACAATTTGTAGATGTATCCTTCAATTCATTTTGAATAATGCAAACATCTGGGTAAGCCATGCCTTTATCAAGATCCAGAAAGTTTTCACCACCCCTGAAAAATTTTCTGTGTCCCTCCCCAATCAGTCTGCATATACCCCTTAATGAAGCCACCAATCTTTCAGTTTCTATCATCATAGTTTAGTTCTGTCTACTCTAGTACTTTGTATGAAAGGCATCATACTGTTTGCTTTTGTGTTTGACTCTTTTTTACTCAGCATACCTATGAGATTTATCCATGTTGTAGAGGTATCAATAGTTTATTTCTTTTTATTACCAACTATTAATAGTATTCCTTCTATTGTGTTATCTTGTTTATGGACACCTGTGCAGTTTCCAGATTTTGGCTATTATACATTTTTTTCCAAGGCTTTTTGTGGACATATATTTCCTTGTCTTAATAAGTACTTAATTGTGGGATTTGGTCATACATTGTGTGTGTGTTTACTATTTAATGAAACTTCCAAAATGTTTTTCAAAGTGGTTATGCCATTTTTATATAGAGTACTCTTAAATTTTTATTGTCTCACTTAGAGCAGAAATTGTGAAACAGCTAGTCTGGTCACCTTTATGCTATTGGGACTCTAGCAAATAATTTCTATAATTTTTAGAGAAGCAAAAAAATTAAACAAGTAGAATTTCAACACTGAAAGACTTCTGGTACAGCATTTATAAATGTTACTTTTTCTCTTGTTTCTTAACAAATATGTATTCTGTCACTTAGAATGTGCATAGATCCTGGCACTTTAAGAACAATGGTCAATAACAATGAGAAGAAGAAATCAGGGCTCAGGATCTCTGAAGGGGATTTATTCCTAAGTCTCCCTTCACACGGGCACAACAGAGAACACAGGCATTAAGTACCATAATGGATCTAGAGAAAAGGAAAGCTGCATTCCTTTGTTCCAGTGTGTATATACATGTATCCTGTTCATACTGCATTTATTTGTTTCCTATAGTCTTTTCAAGTATTGAGCATTACATCTTAGATTTTCTACTTTGTGTTCCAGGCTAAAAATGCCCTCGAAAATACTGAAGTTCCTGTCGGCTGCCTCATGGTCTACAACAATGAAGTTGTGGGGAAGGGAAGAAATGAAGTTAATGAAACTAAAAATGTATGTGAGTTAAATAGTATCACTGCAGACATACAGTAGTGATGGCAGGAGCAGAGTGAACTTATCATAGTTGGTGAGATAAGACTGAATAGAATCCTATGGCTATCCTGTGGTAGCATAATTTTTCTTACCATCGCTCTTTTTGAATGCCATATTTTTTTGGTTTTTTTTTTTTTAGTTGGAGTCTCACTCTATCACCCAGACTGGAGTGCAGTAGCCGCTCCCGACCACTGTAGCCTCAACCTGCTGGGCTCTGGCGATCCTTCTGCCTCAGCCTTCCAAGTAGCTGGAACTACAGGCGCGCGCTACCACGCCCAGCTAATTTTTGATTTATTGTAGAGATGAGGTCTCGCCAATTTGCCCAGGTGGGTCTCGAACCTGCGGGCTCAGGCAATCCACTCATCTCAGCTTCCCAAAGCACTGGAATTACAAGCTGAGCCACCGAGCCCAGCTTATATTTTTTCTGATTTTAAAAATTACTGATATTAATTTTTTTTTAAATGTGAAAAGTTCAGAAAAATTTAATGAAGCAATAAAATCCTAGTGGATAATTTTCTATTTTATGGAGTTTTAACACTTGAGTGAAGCCCAAGAGGGAATTTTATATATCAGAACGTCAGCATGGAAGAAACAAGCCTATTTCTACTTTAAACCTATCTAATATATGAAAGTTTCACTATGCAAAATAGGTATATTTAACTTGTAATGCATTCTTTAGTACCTTTAAATGACGTTTTCCTCTTAGCAAATGAAAAAACTATCCTCAATTTATAACTTTGGAGGGAGGTGTAAAAAGATCATATAAAGGAAACTATTTCTATATCAGATAATTGAACAGAATAAAGTCTTCAGCACCAGCTGTCTCTGTAGCTACATACAGTATCTATACTTCAGTAGCTTGTGTGAGTTTTATTGTAGTTAGACTGGGAAGTGCATGGTTTAAGGCAAGACTTCTTAAACATGGTACCGCAACAGTAAGCATACTTGGGAAGTATAAGCAAAGTACTGAATTTTATGATTATAAAAAGTACTAGGTTGACTCAAGGGTAACGTACTTGTAATGCCATCACATGAAATTTGATCTTATCATGTGAAATTGGGAGCCAGAGAACAAGTTTGTGTTGGTACCAGTGCCATGGAGACTTTAGAGTTTATCCATTACATCTATGAAAAAGAAAACTGAGATTTAGCAGAGCATATGTAAAGTAGAAACCCAGATTCACAAAGCAATCATTTATTTATTTATTTTGTCATAAAACAGAACATGATTATATTTCAGTGTATAACTCGTATATAATCAAAACATAAAACACCATAGTAAAATAAATGGGAATAAACATGGAATTTCATTTGCAGTGCTTGACAAAATGCTAACATCTTTAATTATAAATTAACTCTTAGAAATCTGTAACAGAGACTAATATTGCAAGGGGAATGAAAATAAAAGGAACAGAGGAAAATGAAATGACACTAATGACAAATAATGCTATATTTGAATGATCTAGCATAACATAAAAAAAGCAATTTGTAATATTATGTTATCAACAATAAAAAATACCAATAACTAACATTTGTACTTTTAGGCAATGGGGAACTCTAAATCTAACACTGGAAAAACTTATTCCAATAATGGATAATTTACTCAAAATGTAGATTTTTGCCTACATTTTGCCCCAGCAGTTCCAATCCATAGGAATTATTTCACAAAGTAGTTGGATGGATTAAAATTTACATATAAGCATGTTCACTTCATAGAAAACCTCTAGCTAATATATCAGACCCCTTTAAAGTACTTATGTGTCAATTTTGTTTATGAAAATAATAGTAGATTGGAGAGCAGAATTAGAAAAAAGGGAATTAAGAAGTAAAAATACTGTGGTTCACAAAATTCTACATCCTTTGATGTAAAAATTATCTTGAAAAAGATAATCCTTTGATGTAAAAATTATCTTGAAAAAGATAATTTTTTAATGAATCAGTTTTGAATGTAGTCTGTGAGAAGTGAAAATTATAAATAATTTTATAGTATATACTTTATACTTAAGAAACACTGAGCTGAAGTCCTTGTAATTCCATCCCAGGCTTCTCTGTGCCATGACACCTTAGCCATTCCAGCTCCTGAGATTTAGTCCAGTGACAACAGTGAACAATCATTGTACCTAGTTAAAATTATCTTCAGTGACACTCTTTAGGTCATTTTCCGAAAATGAGCTTTCTCAGTCTAGTTTTTCTGATTTACATGGAGCGTCCACTGCAACACATAATAGGAGGTTTTCATGCATTATGAAAACAATTTTAATAGTAGTGAAGCAGGTGATAAGTGTAGGTTGCTTTTTAGTCATCACAGTCCTACTACCAAGGGAGTGAAGAGCATTTACATGAGAATTCTGCAAGAAATATTTACTGATGGTAGGTACCATTCTCAGGATTAAAAACAAAGATGACAAGTGTTCCTTCTTGGAGCTACCATCATTGGGTCACAGTTAAAACCTTTAAATTAAGGAATTCCCTAGGAAGCAGGATATTTCTGATGATTTCAGTCATACTCAGGTTATCTACAGATATCTTTCATCGTGATCACCTCAAATTCCACCTTCTACCTTCTTTTCTTGGGTCATCCAGCACTCTTTGTTTCACTGTAAGACTCTGCTGCACTTATGTCTAAATCACATGATTTTCATGAGATCATTCAAAACCATTCATGATGGAATAAAAAGTCAAATACAAACTGCCCTGTGCTCCCAGGGTGTTGATAGGCAAGGATGAAGAGAGGCATAGATTGCTTGTCTCTTTAAACTTTTCTTTATTATTTAATTAAATTTTCATTTTGAAATACCTTCGTAAAATTTCAAATACAGAAAGTAGAAGCAGTTCTGTTCTCATTTCTCTGTATAGACAGGACTGTTAAATTTTATCACATTCTTTCAGACAATTTTCATATAAATTATATATTCATTTTAAAGTTTGTCATGTAGCAATATGCAAATATGTAGATATACACTCTTTTAGTGTTAACTCACATGTACAAAAATCTCAAACAGGATGTTAAAATTACCATTATAACATTGAGAAGTATTACATAACTGTCAGAATAGTACCATTCCCAAGTATAATTAACATTTTTATAATTAACCATTAACATTTCAGATGGAAAACTGGAAGCATATGCACATACCTCTGTAAACAGGCAGTTAGTCGATGTTTGTTGGAAAATGACATAATTTTAAATATTAACTTAAAATACAAAACATACAAAAATATCGCGAAGTATTTTTTCACTGTTTGAATTACATTCATGTTGAATCACAAAACCATTATTAAGAAGATATAAAAATATATGTGAGATAAGTAAAAAACATAACACAACAATTAATGTTTACACAGATACTTATCTGGGACTAGAATTCTATATTTTAAATAATTGTCATATCTCCCAATTTGTATTTTGTGGTTTGGTATGATATCTTTAACATCAGGAGTTTGAAGTCCTGATAATAGTATTCATCTAACTCTCTTTCCCGTGACTTGAGTTTCTTCTTTACTTTGAAATTAATCTGGGTTTATTTTGTTATTCTGTGTCATATGGAAAATTACCCCATAAATACAGCATGGGAAGACTCCTGACCCCAAATAAGGAGACCTGAGTTCTACTTTTGGATCTGATACCACCACCACCCTCTCATCACCACCACCTCCTCTCCCAACTGTGTGTCTTTGATACATGCCAACTTTGCTTAGATTCTGTTTCCTTAGCAGTAAAAGAGGGAGTTGACCGAGATGATTCAGCTCAACAATTATTTATTGAGAGCTGTAGGGAGATTTGATTCAGTAATTCTTAATCTGAGTTTTTTGAGACAGGGTGTCACTCTGTCACCCAGGCTGGAGTGTAGTGGCATGATCACGGTTCACTGCAGCCTTGACTTCCTGAGCTTAGGCAATCTTTCCACCTTAACCTCTCAAGTAGCTGGGACTACAGGTGCATACCACCATGCCTGGCTAATTTTAAAACTTTTTTTGTAGAGATGTGGTCTCGCTATTTTGCCTAGGCTATCAAACTCCTGGGCTCAAGCGATGCTCCCAAAGTTCTAGGTTATAGGCGTGAGCCACTGCACCTGATTGAATCTGATTTTTTAAAAGCAGTCAAGTTGGGGACATTTTTTTCAAGCTTTCCAGTTGGTTTTCGGTGTGTAGCCTAGTGTGAGAACCTCTTCTCTAAAGTGCCTTCCTTTTGTGAGTTTATAATTCTGTGATTCACCCATGCAGCCCCCTCAACCATCTTTGCTCCCATCTTCCTCTGGCTTCCATGGCATCTTATGTGGCTGTGCCAGCACTTTTCACATCCTGCCCTATCTCACAGGTAAATGAGCACCTTTCTGTATGCCCACCAGATGTGATGCTTCTTGAGGACAAAGACATTTTAACCTACACAGAATTTTTTTTTAGATTGGAAAATATAGTTTATTTAGAAAGTAAATTTGAGGGAGAGAGAGAGAGGAAGAGGAGATGAGAGAGAGAGAGAGAGAGAGAGAGAGAGAGAGAGAGAGAGAGAGAGAGAGAGGAAGATGACATTAGAGAGAGAGAGGAGATTCAACTCCCCAAGGTAGGAGAGGGGGCCAAAACTAAGCTTAGGGAAACAAAAGCATGCATGGCCTGGCCATAGCTTAAAGAGCCACATGGCCAGACCAGAGCTTAACAAAAGCAATGACCTTTTTTTTTCTTTTTTCTTTTTCTTTTCTTTCTTTCTTTCTTTTTTTCTTTTTGTAGTTAGAGTCTCACTCTGTCACCCAGGCTGGAATGCAGTGGTACACTCATGGCCACCGCAGCCTTAATCTGCTCAGGTGATTCTTCTGCTTCAGCCTTCCAAGTAGCTGGAACTACAGGTATGGATCACTATGGCCAGCTAATTTCTTTTAAAAAAAATTATTGTAGAGATGAGGTCTTGCCAAGTTGTCCAGGCTGTTCTAGAATCCCTGGGCTCAGGCAGTTCTCTTGCCTCCCAAAGTGATGAGATTACAGGCATGAGCCACTATGCCCGGCCGTATCCTACACAATTTATTTAGCACAGTGACTTATATGTAGTTAGCACACAGTGTATATTATTGATAAATGCTGTTGTCATGAATATTACAAATAATTGTTGCATGTAGGGTCTGTGCTATCTTAGTGAGGGGGTAAGAGAAGGAGGGTAGATAGAGTATGTATATAGCATTAAGTGGTGCCATACTTCCTGTGATTCAGATTACTTTATGAGATACAGTTAGCAGTGTCTACTATTTTACATATGGGGAAACTAAGGCTTAGAGATGGTAGGTAACTTACCTAAGGCCACATAATTAGTAATGTTGCTGTCAGGATTTAAACTTGAATGTAGTTGATTCCATATGCTGTGTGATTTCCCTTCTATTATACTGCTTCCCATGGGATATCTGAGACCAACACCAAGTCTCTGTTTCTCTAGAGTTGGCCAGTGTATAAAATCTCATCTCCCAAAAATGTAAATGATGACATTCCAGTAAACTAAATATAGATTTGCTTAGAGTGAGGTCAGTGACGCCTTGAAAATATATTTGAAACTGGAGCACAAGTTTATGAAAATTTCACTTCCTCTAAAATATTCAGAAACCATAGACTTATCTTTTTGGGGTTTTTTTGAGACTTATCTTCTCTATGGTATTTCAATTGAAAGAGTTTCCCTTAAGGTACTTAGGTACTTAACTAAAAATATAGCATGATTTGGATGGTGTCTCAGATTAGGTATCTGTTGCTGATGAGGTTATGGTACTTGAACTAGGGAATACATTGTCAACTGCTAAAGGTGTCCTGAAACCTTATTCATTAGAATGTTGGCAGAAATGATAGTCACATTTCTTGTATTTATTTTTGTGTATTTGTAAAATAACAGTTACATGAAGCAAACAATACCAATGCCAGCACCTTTCTCTTTTCAGGCTACTCGACATGCAGAAATGGTGGCCATCGATCAGGTCCTAGATTGGTGTTGTCAAAATGGCAAGAGACCTTCTGAAGTGTTTGCACACACTGTGCTGTATGTCACCGTGGAGCCATGTATTATGTGTGCAGCTGCTCTCCGCTTGATGAGTATCCTTTGACTTCAGAGGTGGATGTCTTGTACTCTTCCTGTGAACAAGAAAGTGGCCAGACACATAGCCTGTTTTCTAAGATATGAAAACACAGACTTACGAATTACCTTGTAAAAGATAATGTCTTTTGGCCAAAAAAGGGAAAGATTTTTAAATAGTTCAATTACCCATTTCTTTTTATATCAATAAACATAGAACTATTAAATAAATAATCTAGAGAAAGAAAAGCTTAGAACTCACTTAAACTATTTTGTAAGGATAAATTATAAATTAAGTTAAAGTAGTTTATAAAATAGTGTGTGTAGGAAAAAGTCTTGAAGAATATCCAGATAAGTCTTTTGGATAATAGATTATGAGTGACATAAAGTTTTTCTTTCTCTGTTTGTTTGTTTAGCCATGCATAACTATTACAATGTATAAAAAATTTTCAGTCAAAAGTAAGTAAAGAATCATTTATATATATATATATATATATATATATATATTTTTTTTTTTTTTTTTTTTTTTTGAGTTGGAGTCTCACTCTGTCGCCCAGCCTGGAGTGCAGTGGCACACTCATGGCCACCCCCATGTCGACCTGCAGGGCTCTGGCGATCCTTCTGCCTCAGCCTTCCAAGTAGCCAGAGCTACAGGCGTGTGCTACCACGCCTGGCTAATTTTTTATTTTTATTGTAGAGACGAGGTCTCGTCAAGTTGCCCAGGCTGATCTCGAACCCGTGACCTCAGGCAATTCACTTGCTTCAGCTTCCCAAAGTGCTGGGATTATAGGTTGGGTCACCAAGTCCGGCCTCTAAAGATATTTTTAAAAATTATTTGAAAATTCAAAAACTTGGTTTCATGCTTGTATATCTTTATACACTTATTTTATAACATATGTGTGAATAATTGTATCACTTCAGAAATAATACAGAGATTTTTGAGTACAATAAAATGTATACTTTCTATAGAAGGGCATTTATGGGCAACTTAGAACTCTGTCCTCATTCTGCCTTGCAGAGTGGTTAAGCTTTAGTCTGTTTTATATTGAGGCACAAGTTATGTTTTATTTGGGGAAAGAATAGGATACAATCTGTTATTTTTAAAAGGTGAAAATCCCTGGATTGAGTTTCTGCCTCCTTTCTGGCTCTAATTCTCTAAGGATTCTGAAAAAGTGATATAGGAAAGAGCAAAGAGAGCACTAAACTGAACATTATGCAAGTACACACTCAACTTTCATTCTCTTTGCGATTGTTAGATGTTAATTTCTAAAGACTTTAAACCTTTTTCTTTTGTGTAACTGGATCATATTTTTTTTAAGACTAATCCTAGGTTCAATTGTTCTGCAGAGTCACGTGTGCTTTCCTTTCTAGGATGGCTAGTATAAACCTACCCCGATTTTTGTCATGTCACACACTTGAACTCTGTGTTGTATGCAGAACCTTAATTCTGTCCTATAAATCCCACTGGTTGTATATGGTTGTCAAAATGAACGATTTGGTGGTTGTGGCTCTGTTCTAAATATTGCCTCTGCTGACTTACCAAACACTGGGAGACCGTTTCAGGTAATACAAACTGCTTATGTTTTCCTTTCTTCCTAATTACTTTCATCTCATTACTGACTTGTGAATAGTTGGTGTATGGTCAGTATACCACAAAGCGTGATAGAATCAGATTTCTTGGATCTCAGAACCTCTAGTTAAGTTCATTTACGCCTCAGTATAAGATGACAGGTAAGAGTTTCTAGATGAGTGGCTGTCTTCATTCACAGACTCTCTGCTGAAGAGGGATCCCAACCTTTCAGGTAACTCCTGACAGTCTTTACCAACATCTTCAGGTGTGTTTAGAGACTTCTTGCTATTGGGATTTTAATTCAGTGAATGTTACCAGCACCATGCAGTCCGAGTTTGGTGAAGCTTGGCCTGTGTCAGTGACAGTAGATGCTATTTACAATGACCATAGAATTTTTGCACACATTTATTCATTTCGCTTGATTGCCACATACTAATTTTAGTATCTAGCAGTCACTGTTTTTTCATTTTCTTTCTTCTGTCTTTTTAATATTGAGATTTTACCCCAGGCCCAAGAATCTATATGTCTTTAACCTCTTACAAATTCTACTTCCCCTTGAATTTTTTCACTTCTCCCAAAGTTTTTAGATTAAGACTATAAGCATTAGGAATTTATATCTCAGGGTTTGGCTTGTAGATATACCAGTTTTCATAAACCGTTTTGATGGTTTATCTTTCCAAGATGTAAGGTTAATCTAAAAGTATTATGTTTTAATAAGAAAAGGATTTAACAAATGCTGGACAAGATGGGCAGTTTACTTCAAAGACCTCAGCTCTTTCTGGAATATTATAAGGACTTATGAAGAGCTAAATTTGACTGAATCCCACTGAAAACAAGTTTTATAAAGTGTTCTGTCTTGAGTTTTCCCAGCCGAGCATTGGCTTTGCTGTGGACTCCTGTATGTTTGCAAATAGATGCCCTTTGACATTACACCAGAAAAGAAATTGTAATGGAATGATGGCAAATAAAGGATACATTGGCTTGTTCATTAAAGACATCTGCAAAATGATTTGATTTTTCCAATCACATCTATTAGTAGCTCAAATTTTGCTTACATAACTCTTTGCAAATGAGTTGCTGACTCTGTGTTTCCTTTATGAGAATGTTCTAAAGAATTTCTCAAAGTTTCTGGGCAGAACAGAGATGAGTTCTTTGATGTCAGATGTGGGTGGAACATATCTCTCCAACATGTCAGTGACATGAGGCACAAACACAGTCTTCTCACACATCTCTGCAGAGTTGATGTGGCTGAACCCAAGCAAGTTCATTTGTAGTGTATGTACCTGGCCACATTGACTCATTCACAAATGAATGCCTGTGACTTGAAGCCATATCTGCAGGCTTGATGCCAAATTATGTTTTTTTTTAAGGTGTTTTGAGATTCTAAAGAAAACATTAGTACCTCAGTCTTCTGGATGCTGTGTGTGTGTTTTTTAAAAATTTATTTGGCTCAGGGGGTGAGATGATGTTTTCTTATTCCAGAATTATAGATTCTTTTAATATTGTATTATAAGCGGCATTAAAGTTTGCAGAGACTCACAGAAGTTTCCTTTTCAAAGAAGGTGGTGACTTATTTATAATACTTACCTGCTCTGGTTTTTAAAAAATGTAAGAATTTTTTTTTAATTAAAGCCACAAATTTGTAGCTATAATGGATACTTGAAAATATTCCCTTGGTATCTTAAAGCAATACAGTTTCCTTCTCAGCTAGTAACTCAGTGGTTCTCATCCCTGACTGCATATTAGAATCATCTGGAGAGCCTTGGCGCCTGCAAGTGCTAGGTCCCCGCCCCAGAAAAGCTGAAGCAAAAGGCAGACCAATAGTCGCGTGTTTTCAGAGAGCTCCCAAGCGGTTCTGCTGAGTAGCCAAGGTTGACAACCACCGCTCTCACTCCACATGAGAGGAGAGGGCTCCAGGGTGTGAGTGGAGCAGAGAGAGGTGGGAGCCCCAGGAATGGCAGCAGGAAGCCAAGGGCAGCAGTGACAGGGCTGACCGGCAATGGTTAGAATGATGAAGTACTGAGAAGCCAAGGGAGGAGAGAGCTGTCAGATGAAGCAGATATGGCCAGTTGTCTCCCTGACTGCAGAGGGTGGAGGAGATGGAAAGGAGACCAGTGTTTTCGGTCAGTAGGGACCCTGGGAATATCTGAGAGGGCAGCCTCAGTGGAGTGCTGGGAGCATAAGCCAGTGAGGATGAGGCCTAAGGAGGCATGGGAGCAAAAGTGAAGTCTGGAATGTTCTCAGGCAGAAGCAGGGTAGCAGCCTGCGAGAGGGGCAGGGTGGAAGGAATTGTTATTTGTTATGGGGAGGGTTTATGCAGCTTGTTAGGCCCAGGCAAGGGCAGACTGAAGACCTAAGAGAAAGGGAAGTCATTCTGAGCAGCATCCCAGAGTGGTTGGTGCTCCATTCCCTGTGCCTGTGCTCCACACTGCTTGCTTTCCTGTGCATGGCTTTCAGGTGCTCGTTGTGATATTGCATGCACTTCAGAAGGGTGCGTTGTATCAAGTCCAAACTCATTTATTTCCTTAACTTCTTTCCTTGTGCTTCCTCAATAATCAATCCCCATCAGCCGGTTTCTTCACACATGACCCAAGCTTGTTCTTACTCTTTCCCTGAAATACCCTGCTCTTTAAATATTCTTGATTTCTCAGGCAAGTTCAAGTGTCATCATCTACATGTAGTACTTCATGTAATATTACTCCTTACTGATATCACAGTTTATTATTCTTTCACATTTTGATCTCTCCTTTCCAGTTAGATCTTAAAGGCAGAACAAACGGAATACTTAAAAAACAATCCTCTGTAGCTAGAGGGTTTTTAAATGGCCAGATAGTAAATATTTTAGCCTGTGTGAGCCACTTATATCTCTATTGCCTAGTTTTGTTTTTCTTTTTTAACAAATCTTTAAAAATATAAAAACCATTCTTAGCTCATAGTTCTTAGCTGTGGGTTGGATTTGGGCCACCAAGTATAATTTGCCATCCCTAGCTCTATAGCATCAAATACTTAATGGGACACCAGAAAATACCAAAATAACAGCAGATAAAAATAGCTAGTGACTTTTTTTTTTCTTTAGAGACACGGGTCTCACTTTGCTGCCTAGGCTGGAGTGGTGTGGCGTGGTCATAGCTCACTGCAGCCTCGAACTCCTGGGCTTAAGGAATCCTCCTGCCTCAGCCTCCTGAGTAGCTGGAACTATATAGGCATGCATCACCATGCCCTGCTAAATTTTTTTTATTTTTTGTAGAGCAGGGGTCTCGTTATGCTGCCCAGGCTGGTCTTGAGTGCCTGATCTCAAGCAATCCATCTGCCTCGGTCTCTCAAAGCATTGAAATTACAGTCATGAGCCAACTTGCCTAGCAAAATAGTTAATGCTTAATGAGCAGTTAGGATGTGCCAGGTATTTAACAGTATTATTTAATCCTGACAAAATCCCTCTGAGGTAAGTGCTGATATTACTGACATTTTACATATAAGGCACAGAGAGTTTAAGTACCTTATCTAAGATCACATAGCTGATATAATAGTTGCTGTATGAATAAGTTGATTGAAAGTGATGTTTGACTGAGACTGCACGCATATTCTTTTGGAATCATACCTCATCCATGTTGCTAATATCCCCAAAGTTTATTAACATTATCTGAAATCCGTTTACACAGTTATGTGTATATGGTTGTTTTTATGGGGTGCAACATACATTTTTACAGGCCTGTGTTCATTCTCAGCTTTCTCATTTCATCAGTGCATTCCTGGATATCGGGCTGAGGAAGCGGTGGAAATGTTAAAGACCTTCTACAAACAAGAAAATCCAAATGGTCAGTTTCCCCCTGCTGTATATAACGCACCTCCCTTAAAACAAATCCTTACAGAGTCTGACTTGAGCCTATCTCATTTTCTCTTTTTCTTTTCTATTTTCACAGCACCCAAATCAAAAGTTCGGAAAAAGGAATGTCAGAAATCTTGAATTTGTGATGAAAGACTAATGCCCCAGCCGGGCTCGGTGGCTCAGCCTGTAATCCCGCGCCTTGGGAGGCTGAGGTGAGTGGATTGCCTGAGCCCGCGGGTTCAAACCCCCCAGGGCAACTTGGCAAGACCTCATCTCTACTATAAATGAAAAATCAGCTGGGCGTTGTAGCGCACGCCTGTAGTTCCAGCTACTCGGAAGGCTGAAGCGGAAGGATCGCCGGAGCCCAGCAGGTCGAGGCTTGCGGTGGCCCGGAGCGGCCACTGCACTCTAGTCTGGGTGGCAGGGTGAGACTCTAACTCAAAAAGAAAGAAAAAAAAAAAGAAAGACTAATGCCCCACAGTGACCTGGACAAAATTCCTGGACTGAAAGCTGTTGACAGCGTCAAGTCATATGTTTATATATTGTTGTTAATCTGTGGGAAAATGGTGTCTCTGACATTTGCTCGCTCTATGAGGGGAACAAATGAGCACTTCAAGAAAATCCAGCAATTGTAAACAATTATTAGCTTTTCCACAATCTGAAAGAACACGTTAAGAATGGCAAAAATTAGCTGGACTCGGTGGCTCAGCCTGTAATCCCCTGCTTTGGGAGGCCAAGGTGAGTGGATTGCCTGAGTCCACGGGTTCGAGACCCACCTGGGCAACTTGGCGAGACCTCATCTCTACAATAAATCAAAAAATCAGCCGGGCATGGTAGTGCGTGCCTGTAATTCCGGCTACTCGGAAGGCTGAGGCAGAAGGATTGCCGGAGCCCAGTAGGTCGAGGTAGCGGTGACTGGGAGCGGCCCCTGCACTCCAGTCTGGGCGACAGAGTGAGACTCCAACTCAAAAAAAAAAAAAAAAAAGAATGACAAAAATTAAGGTTCAAGGTTTTGGCAACTAGCAAGCAGTGCCTGCTCTTTCAGCCACAGCATTATGCCCAGTCCAGACAGTGCTGACTTTTCAGAGAACCTGCAGCCAGACCTGTGTGTATGTGACCTACGGTGTGCTGCCCTATGGACACCTTCTCCGGACTGGCATTTGAGAGTCAAGATTGTTCATTTTCTGCAGCTACTGTGTTCTCCCAGGGCACTGGGGGCTGTGACTTCTCTCTAGATTGTGTATGAGTTGCATATATATATATATATATATATATATATATATATATATATATATACACACCATAATTATATGACCCTTAAAACAGACTTTTTGCTTTTTATAAAGTATTTAGAGAAAATGCACACTTTTAAACAAGTGTTTGAGTGTCATTTTAAAATTATAGCATATTGCTATAATAAAACCTGATTTATGCCTTATTTGAAGACAAATAGTCTTAAAAATAAAAGATAAAAACACAAATGGAACGATTTCTTGTTATTGAGCAACTATACTATGCCAGGATCCATTTGTTCCCTGGACCGGGAGAAAACAAAGAATCCTGCTCTCGTGGAACTTAAAGGGAGACAGATAATAAATGTCATTCATTACGCAGCTCGTTGGAGTCAGAGAGGCCAAGGAGCACAGTGTGAAGGGTACGGGTGTGCCAGGTGGTGGGCATGCTGGTCGCAGAATTAAACAGAGTGGTCAAGTTAACGAGAATCGAATCGTTATTTCTTAAAAAAAAAAGTAACAAACTGAAAATTTAAAGTCCACAGTGTGAAACTGTGAATACGACGCTGGCAAGGGTATCCACTGCGGGAAGTCCCCAGTGGTTCCCTCGCGGCCTTCAGTGCCGCTCTGCAGAGCTGTGCTTGGGTGCGCTGTGTGCCTCTGCCCAGAAGGGGGCCTCGCTGTTCCACCCGAAGCCCGGCTCGAGTTCCTGAAGCGCAGCTCCTTCTCAGTTGCATTTCTTCAGTAGAATCATTGCCTTGATGCAAAGCATCTGTATTTGTTGGTTCTGCCATTTGAGCGATGTCTCTGACTTGTTTGTTTTGAATTACATTACAGACTGGAATGTAATTGTGGTGAAAGTATTTTTATATTGCTGAGAGTTGCAGCTAATCACAGTTACATGCTTCAGAGGATTTATAATTGCTTGGTTTTGTGCGTGTGTGTTTTTAACTGCATCTGAGAAGTTTTATGGAGAAGGCTATGCGTGATTTTAAATCTACAATAATGTTACATGCACCGTCACTTCAATTTCATCCACTTTAAAAGTTATCTTCTCATTAAACTTTAGTGTTTTGACCAGTTTGTTCCTTTTTGCAGTTGGTTGTAATTCATTTCTGGCTTCTGATGCTTTTCTGAAAGCAGATTTTATTGCATTTATTGTCTTCTTTTTCTTGGGATTATTTATAGGACAAACAACCTGAAATCTTTTCTCTGTGGAGTACCCCCCAGTACATCTGACTGAGCATCTTACGTCCAGTAGGTTCTTGGTAGTCATTTGTTAAATAAAATTATTGATTGAAATTTGGGGGAAAGTTAATATTAAGACTGTCTAGGACAAAAAGCCAATGCCAAAAACAATATATGGATGTATATTTTAGCCCAGAGACTGTCATTACTAAAAAAATCAAGAAAATAATAAAACTATATACAAGGAAGGATAGAAAAGACTCAGTGACCAGGTGCAGTGACTCTTGCCTGTAATCCCAGGGTTTTGGAAGACCAAGGCAGGAAAATCGCTTGAGGCCAGGAATTCAAGACCACCCTAGTCAAATATAGTGAGATTCCATCTCTACACACACAGACATAGCAGTATACATGTGTTCTGTCTTTTGCAGTGTTTTGGAGAGTGGATACATATTTCTTGATTCCTAAGGATGGCCGAACAATTTTGGTTTTCCACTTTTTTGGTTCTCTCTCCAGTGATGGACTTGTAGAAAAAGGCTGTCTTAAATTTTTGGATTTAGGCACAATTCCCTTCATTGCTTTGGGGGGAAATCAGTTAGTTTACAGATTGGAGGTCATCACCTCCAGTGCTGATGCAGGACCTTTGGGAGGATTAGACATCAATTCTATGGAATTCTTACAGCAGTTTCCAAGTGGTGATGAGGAGCTGTGGGTATATGATGAGGTGATTCAGTTTCCTGAGTACCACATTCTCTAGCTTCTTAGACATCACTTAAAATATTGATGTCCCAGTTCAAAAGCTTGAATTCAATTGAGTGATAACTGATAGGGCCTTTCTGTCCAAGAGGCCAGCTAAGGCACTTATTTTGTGGATGAGATGACTCTGGAAGTTGTGGAATACAAAAACGTTTTAAAATCACTGCCTGCTTAGAGAAATCAGGGGGAAATGATTACATCTAAGCTGCTAGAGTTGACCAATGTTTGCTGGTCTTTGCAACAAACACTGTTGAGAATGGGAGATATGTAACGTTCTGGCAGACTTCAATCACTGATAAAAGATCGTGCTAGGATAGCTTTGTGCTTTCTTGTTACTTGGCACAAGCATTTCTTCCTGTGTTGTATTTGGAATATCATGGAGAGAAAATAGCTAAGAACTCCAATGTAGGCAAGAGCAATTTTTTGTTTTGTTTTTGTTTTTTGGAATTGGGGTCTCACTCTGTCACTCAGGCTGAAGTACAGTGGTCACATTTCGGGCACAGGTGATCATTCCACCTCAGCTTCCGACGTAGCTGGGATTAGAGGTGTGCACCACCTTGTCTGGCTAATTTTTTGCTTTTTTGTGGATATAGTGTCTCACTATGTTGCCTAAGCTGGTCTCGAACTCCTGAGCAGTCCTCTTGTCTCGGCCTCCCAAAATGCTGAGATTATAGGCATGAGCCACTGTACTCGTTCTTTAAACTTCTTATTTGGTAAGTTATATACATCACACATCATGGCACTTTATCCTGAAGTCTTTCAGTATTTCATAAATATAGACTATTCTTTTATAATCCCAGTACAGTTATTGTTATTCAGTAAATTGAACCTTGATATGCTTTTATCTCATTTACTGTTTGTATTCCAACAATGTCCTTTAATTCCCCCCACTATCCTTTAATACCAGATTCATTCTAGAACATTTCCACAGGTTTTCTTTTGCCTTTTATGACATCAACATTTAAAAATAATAGGGTCTTTCTGTGCCCCCCTTTCCCACTTCTTTTCAATAATAGAATGGTCTCATTTTAAATTTATCGGGTGTTTCCTCATAATTAGATTCAGATTGTGCATTTGAGGTGATGTGTTATGTTCTTCTCAGGGTATCACATCTGGAGGCACACAAAAGCCATCTGTCCCCGCTGGTGATGTTAACTTGTGTCATCTGGTCAAGGCGTTGTCCTAGTTCTTCACTATATAATTACTTATTTTTCTCGTTACAATGAATAAGCAGTCTGTGGGAAGAGGAACTGTTAATTTTTAAAAGAAAATCTATTTGACACTGTTGGAAAGGAGGGGAAGAAAATTAATTATATAAATTTAAAAGTAGCTGTTAAATTGATTGTGTTTTTCCTCTTTACTATGCCTGCCAAAATGTACAAAATTCCTTTTCTAATAAAAATATTTTAAATAGCGGTCTTAATAAAAATGAGAAAGAAGTCTCAGAAATAAGTTATTTCCTTCCTGCTTTCCTTCCCAGTAAAAGTAATAATGACACACATTTCATTATGCCTGATAAAACAGGGTTTTGGAAAAATTGATCAAGGTGTCTGTGATATTGCAGATGGCCTATGAACATCCAATGGGATATAGAATTCTAGGTAGGTTGTCATTTGACCATAAAATATGAGTTCTCTTGGGTTTCCCTAAGATATCTAGACAAAATGTTTTAAGCACTGCTACTTTCAAAATGAGTGTCAGTAAAAATAGCAAAAGCCAAGGCTCTTTTTAAAAAAATAATTTAAAAGTTTAAAAAAGTAGTATAGGTTCTCTGCTAAAAATCTATGATGAAACCAAATCTTGTCCTTCCTGGTCCTTCTCCATCAACTGGCCTTGAGCAGCCCTGGGGAAAAGAGGCATCAGAAACTGGTTTCCCTGCCTTTTGGCACTGGAATGAGACTACATTGACTTCATCTATGAAGACAACTGCCAACTATTTCCTTACTTCATAAAGTGCCAATTTTGTGTAGTGAGGAAAAGAGTGATGGGTGACGTTATTTTTATGGGTAAGTTCTGCTGAAAGTTTGACATCTTTAGGACCTTACTTTTTTTTCAAGTTGAGCTAAGAAAAACAGACTCATGACTATTTCTCACCTGATTTTTAAGTGGCTATTGGGTTAAACACCATGAATCCATGATTATTAAGGAGGCTTTTAGTTGACAAAGGCTCTCTCGACCAAAATTTAGGCAGGCCCAAGCTGTCTTCTCAACTGGGCCTCCACCTTGGTCCCCATTCTTGCTGGGCCTATGAGGTCTAGTTTTAGCAAGAATCCTGCTAAATCCATCATCCTCAATATCTTACCAAATTTCTTTGATGTGTAAGTCCTTGGCCTGCCTTAAGTGAGAATCCTATTAAGTTGGTTTCAGAATTCCCCTACCCTTGATGTCTCCTCCTAGTAACTTTCTGTTTTGTTTTGTTTTGTTTTTTGAGTCAGAATCTCACTGATGCCCAGGCTGGAGGGCAGTGGCATACTCATGGCCACTGCAATCTCAACCTGCTGGGCTCAGGCGATCCTTCCACCTCAGCCTTCCAAGTAGCTGGGACTACAGGCATGTGCCACCACAGCCGGCTAATTTTTTTATTGTAGAAATGAGGTCTTGCCACATTGCCTAGGCTGGTCTCGAACCTGTGGGCTCAGGCAATCCTCTCACCTCGGCCTGGGATTATTGGCATGAGCCACCGTGCCTGGCCCCTCTTAGTAATTTTCAATCCACTGACCCCCTCGTTCTGCTTGTTGTTTATAAGTCCCCACTTGTTCTTGTATTTGGAGTTGAGCCCAGTCTCTCTCCTTTTGTGATCGTCTTGACACCTCTTGCTATAGTCTTGTATAAAGCCTTTCTTACCTTATTATTTATTTTGAACTTGGAGTCTGTCATCCAGGATGGAATGCAGTAGCCTGGTCACGGTTCACTGCATCCTTGACCTCTTGTGCTCAGATGATCCTTCTGCCTCAGCCCCCTGAATAGCTGGGACTGCAGGCATGTGCCACCATGCCCAGCTAGTGTTTTGCTTCTTTGTAGAGATTAGGTCTTGCCATGTTGCCCAGGCTGGTCTTGAACTCCTGGCCTCCAAAGCAGTCCTCTTGCCTTGACCTCCCAAAGTGCTAAGATTACAGGTGTGAGTCACCATGTCTGGCCC
Source organism: Cephalopachus bancanus (assembly GCA_027257055.1). NCBI lineage: Eukaryota > Metazoa > Chordata > Mammalia > Primates > Tarsiidae > Cephalopachus > Cephalopachus bancanus. The sequence goes on from JAPVLO010000006.1 coordinate 7,981,616, forward strand.
TTTCTTTAAAAAGTATCAGAATAATTTTTTCTTTATCAAGTTGAAACATGAACTTGAGAATTTAGAGCAGGAGTCCATGAGATGTGGTCCCTGGGCCAAATCTAGCCTGCTCCCTGTTTTTGTACCACTCATGAGTTAAAAATGTTTTTCGTGATTCTAAATGGCTGAAAATAATCAAAAGAAGGATCATATTTTGGTGACTTGTGACCCTTACATGAAAATCAAATTTCTGTCTCCATAAATAAAGTTTTGCTGGATCACAGCCATGCCCGTTTGTTTCTGTGTTGTCTGTGGCTGATTTTGTGCAACAATGGCAGACTTAAATAGTGGTGACAAATTACGGGGCTCCCAGAGCCTAAAATATTTAGTGTCTGACCTTCTAAGAAAACATTAGTTGCCTGCTGGTGTAGAATAGGTAACATTCTGAGGTTGGAAGGTGCATATTTAAATTCTGTAACTTTAGGACTAAATAGTGTGGCGTTGTTTAGCTCATTGTGGTAAATTGCCTCTGTACTGTTTATAAATATGAAGGAGAGTCAAACCTTTGAAATGTTTATTCTGGCTTAGAATATTTTATTTCCTTACATACATTTTAAGAGAGTGTCAAGAAAAAATAATTTATCACTTTATTTGGGTCTTGACTTTTATGATCTTCATATTAAAAAGATTATTTTCTGTTTTTATCAAGGAAACTGAGGCACAGGGAGGTTACATTACTTGCCCAGGGTCACAGAGTACCAAGTAATTGCATCAATCAGAATGAGCTAGTAGTTAGTCAGTCTACTATGCCAAGTTAACAACCCTCGTCTTTGTGGCTTAGAAGAAAGGCTTATTTCTTTCATGCTTCACTTCTTGTTCATCTCAGGTCAGGCCAAGGGCCTAGGCTAAAGGAAACTCCCCTACCTGGAACATTAGCCACTGTGGCCAGAGAAGAAAACTTGGTGAATAATGTTCTGTATCTTAGGGTAGGGTTTCACAGCCTTGAATGTGCGAGCTCATGAAATACACATTTTGATTCAGGAGGTGTGGGAGGGCTTGAGATACTGTTTCTAACAACCTTCTAGGTGATGCCTGACTGGTGGACCACAACCCACACTTCGAGTAAGGAGTACTTACTGACCTTTGCCCGGAAGTGACACAGCACTTTTGCTCACATGAGAATTAATCAAAGCTGATGCAATGGCAAGCCCCTGTAGTTCCACCTACTCAGGAGGCTGAGGAAGGAGGTTTTCTTGAACCCAGGAGTTCAAGATCAGCCTGGGCAACATAATGACACTCCATATAAAAAAAAAAGAGAGTTTAAAAACAAAGAATTAATCAAAGTCATATGGCCACACCCAATTACAAAGCAGTGGGTAATGTAATCAGTCAACTACATCAGGAGAAGAATTGGGATATTTGTAAATAGCTCCAAGGAAGAGCAAACAACATGAAGCTAGGATTTGCGTTCAGGCAGGCTGGCCCCAGAATCTGTGCTCTTAGTCATTACTGTATACAATCATGGGTGTTGATCATTCTCTATCAAGAAAGGGCAGCATGGTGACTTCTGCTCCCCAGGCAGGGAACCAGTTGGGGCAGTTACAATTGATTTGTGTGACCTGACACTGGGTGACCCAGGCAGCTTTAGTGTCCAAGGCAGCAGTTCTCACCATGAAGTTGCAGCTCTGTGAAGTGTTTCATTTTTTATCTTAATAAAGTGTCAATATCTATGAATTATCTTTTACTTAAAAGTATTCCTTTGAGTAGATTCAAGCCTGTCTCTGAACTCTCTCATCTAACACTCTGCCATGCTTTCTTGTTTTGGAGAAGGGGGTGGATTAAATCAGCACTCAGGGAATTGCAAATGATCCCAGGAGCACCCATAGGTGTGTGTTCACACATGCACCTCATTCCTCATGTCTGTTTGTTGCAAAGTGATGGAGTCGCTGGTCTGGGAGCATTGAAGGCTTGTAGTCAGCACAACAAACTCAATTCCCAGGTGTGGGTGGCTGAGAGGTATGCAGATATGAGCCTGCAGCCCATACCCATGACTGGGTCATACCCATGATATGGTCATAAACTGTTGAGTTTTGTGGGGGTGAGTAGTGGATCCCAGGCCCACATTAGAGTCTTTAAACAGAGGAAAGTGACTGGCTTACCTTCAGCAGAGTGCTGAGTGAACATCATATCTCTTTTGATTGACCTTCCAATACCCACAGAAAGCCTAGCTGTTGGGCCTATTGCAGCCTACTGTGCTCTTGGTTCCCAAGTCGAAGTGAGAAGAAACTTCAGAAACATCGGCTTGAGCAAGTCCTCTGTATACCTCATGAAAAACCTGATCAGGAAATAATACCTGGAATAAAATAAGATTATTCTACCACCACTTGAAAAAATCCACCCCAATGAGAGAAATAGTTACATTTTAGTTTTACATTATCATTGCATTAAGATAAGATTTCTTATTGTACAGGTAAAGTTTGGGCCTCCCTTTGGTCCCCATTTCACCTGATTTGAGATCAGGTAACCTTATTGATGGTATGTGTCCCCCAACACCATCCCCTGGCAGTATCCCGCTACTGCCAATTCCTTTCTTATAATATTTTGGTAAATGTTCATGGTCCGCTTATAAATGAGAACATGTGGTAGTCAGTTCTTTGTTTCTGTGATGGATCACCAATTCTTATAGATTCTAAATCCATCCAAGTGGCTGCAAAGTCCATATGTTTGTCCTTTTTTATGGCTGCATAATATTCCATCCATAAATATTTACCACATTTTTAAAATCCAGTTCAGTTTCAATGGGCAGCACGGTTGGTTCCATGTTTTTGCTGTTGTGACTAGTTCTGCAGTAAACATGCGTGTGCAGGTATCTTTAAGATACCACCTAACCCCAGTAAGAAAGGCCATCATTAATAAAACAAAAAACAACAGGTGTAGGCGAGGATGCGGAGAAAAGGGAATGCTTCTACACTGCTAATGGGAATGCAAGCTAGTTCAACCTCTATGGAAAACAGTGTGGCAATTTCTAAAAGAACTAGAAACTGACCTTCCATATTATCCAGCAATCTTCCTACTGGGAATATACCTGGAGGAACTCAAATCATTCTACAAAAAAGATAAGATTTCAGAATTAACCCACTGCATTTGTTGATCTAGTTAGGAATTTAGCTAAGTGTGAGGAAGAAAAAATGGCTCTTGACTATTTTTCTTTTGGAAATCAAATTTGCCATGTTGAAAAGTGTTATTACCTCTGCTTACCTGTTCTGTCATTAATTATGGGGAGTGCTGATCAGATTTTGATTGTTTCTCCAGAGACACTTTTATCGTGTAATGCACATAGTTCAATTAAACTATGCAGATGAATGCAAAATTAATAATTAAGGGAAGGTAGTAAAACAAAGTATAATTATTGCCATTAATTAGATTGAAACCTACAGACTTTTTAAAATTAATGGAACAGGTAGAATTCTACTTATCACTTAATCATTCTAATACTAATCCCAGAAGGCGTTACCATATTACCAGTTATCACTCTTGGCTGCTAGTGTTCTTTGGAAAAGACTCATCACTCTACCAGTGATCCTGACTTCACATGCAAGTGCTTTCAGCTCTTAATCTAGCCTGTGCTGGCATTGGTAGAAAGTCATTTTTTTTCAATAATGTTTATATATCAGAGGCCTGACTAAGCTAAGGATGTCTGAGTTTTATGTCGACAATGTTAACCTCATGATTCAAATGTGAAAGAGTTTCAGGAAAGATTAAATTTCCTCTTGACCTGAGAGGAATTCCTATCTCTTAGTGATGAGCTCCACAGGTAAGCCTGATACACAGCCTGGCATTCCTTCATCCTTAGGACATTTATCAACTTCATAAACCTCAAGCATTATGTTTCTCTTCCTCCTTAAAGTCCCACATTCTCTATGAAATCTTTCCCAGCTACTCCAGCCCACAGTGATCATTTTCTTCAAACTCCTACTTAGTGTCACATAGTTTAATACTCAATTGGTCTCTAATTACAGTAATTAGGTTGTAAGCTCCTCTAAAGCAAGGATTTAGCCCAATGGTAGGCCCAGAGGCGGTTTCCGTAAATGCTGAGTGATGGGTTTGTAGTCCTGGATGGTTTCTAGTCAGCAGGACAACCAGGTGGATTAGCACTGCCGACAGGACTCTATTGCAGATTACTGAGCAGGCCCTCTGTCTACTGGCACTTTAGCAAAGGCCATAGCTACCAGCCAGCCGGCCAGCTGTGGTGGCATGACCTAGACCCCCAGTCATTTTCCTCCATTTCATTTCTCCTCATTGGAAACCTACATTTTTGGACCTGGGCTTGCAATTTTTCATATTCAGGTTTGAGAAGTCAGAAAGCACAAGCAGTAGAGGGACAGGAAGGTGAATTTTTTATATCTGCTTTGCTAGATGCTGACTTTCCTGTGGAGGCATAAAAAATAAAAGGGAGGACATGTTATATATTTAACAGCAAGTGCTGGGCTATGTGGAGATTTATATAACTCTTTTGCTAGATTAGTCCAGAAGCTGGATTAATATTTTAATCATATTCTCTCAAGAGGAAAGGCAGCTGGTGAGATTGTTGGAGGTGACATGCCAATCTATATAGAAACCAAGTGTGGTTTGGAGACCACCATGGAAATAATAACTTCAGTCATTAAGTGGAGAACTAAAGCAAAAAAGAAACCAGATAAGTTTTCCAGGATCAAGAAGTTATTTTTATTGTAAACTAACCTTAGGGAGACCATAGGGTTTGTTATTATTTTAACATTTGAATTCAAATACTGATGGCTCTATCTCTTCACTGGTGATTGCTCTTGGCAACAGCAGAGTTAGCAATGAATGCAACAGAACATCCTTCATCTTTATTTTTAAGTTGCCATTTTAATTGTGCATATAAACTTGGTTGCGTAGGCAAAGCACAGCACAATTCATGCAGGATTTCTCTCTCCTGTGAACTTGACTTCCAAAGGTTTGAATTCTAGCAGTTGGCACCAATTCACTTGTATACTGAAATCTAAAGGAAAAGGCCCTTCTCCTTTTTTTGTTTCCTTGCAGACCTGGATAACACCAAATCTTTACAATGGTCTGTAGTTGGCACTCTTGGTAAGCATCTGGAGTATAACCTGGGCTGGGTTCTGGGAAAGCCATCTTTTGCTTGGGAACTGCCATCAAGTGGAAATCAATGTTTAAGTTATTAACTGGGAATCTGTTTGTGCTTCTGAATTTTGTAGGATTAAGACTGGTGCTGCGATACTCTCATGTGTTCTGGTGACCCTTAGGTATTTTGGAAAAGAGGAAAATGAGAGTCTCAGGGTTGAAGTAATCAAACTTTGGAGGTGCTAAGGCTGTAGTCCAATGACATTGGCAGATGGCCCAGGGTGCAGCTGCTGAAGAAAGATCCCAGGTTCCACCCAGATCCCCAAATACCATCCTTTCTGCCTGTAACTGAGCCAGACAGAGGAAAGAGAGTAGGGCAGAAATTTGGACTGAGATTTCTCTGTGGGAGCAACAGATTGAATTGATAATGGAAGAAAGTTTGTATTGTTAACTTTTATAAGGTGGCAGTAAATTTCAAGGATTTTATAGTGCTGGCATATGACTTGGGGTGTGTTTTCATCTGGTGCTCATTGTTTACCCTGCTTGGTCGGGTAGCCTAGCTGAGCAGGATTCTATAAGAAAGTGAATTGGAGCTGACTATGGCATTGAGGCTAATATAATTAATGTCCTTACCTGTTTCAGCAGTTTCTGGGGCCACAGCAAAGAGGTATTCATAAAGGACCTGAGACAAAGAAATAGCCATCTCTTTCCCATCAGGAGGATATGGAGGAAGAGAGGAGAGGACCCCACTTATGAAGAGGAGGGTAAGGTATGTTGAACTTTCCTCCTGATCTCCTTACCAGAGAACAGTAACACTTGCGGTGGACTATGGCTCTAGTGGTTAATTTCACTGGATTAAGACGAGAACTAGTCAAAAAAAAAAAAAAAAGAAAGAAGAACATTGGTGTCTAAGGGAGGGAGAGTCACTTCTTTGTTCATGCTATTATTTAGGTGGAGGTGGTTTGATTTCTGTCTGTGCTACTGGGCTGAACTGCAGTGTGAAGTTGAAAGTCACTTTGGATTCTCTTTCTCATAAAAGACTGGATAAAATGACTTGGAAGTAGCTGAGAAACCTCACTCTTGGCATTTGTCCAAACTCTGTACCTCCTCTCCTTCTCTCTCTTGGGTGTGGCTTTTCCTCACTTTTGAGTATAAAATCTGAGATTCAGTTTTTGGTTTCTAATTAGGATGCTATAGGCTGTTCTTAACTAAGTGACCTGTTTTGAATCAAGGTCTATTAGTTTCACCTAGTTTAGGTAGTGGTGCTGTCCGCAGAATCTGGCCTAGTTAGTAATAAAGTTGACAGAATACAGACTCATCTGTTAGAATAACTGGTAATAGCTAATCTTTATTGACTGTTTATTGTGTGCCAGTCACAGCTCTGAGGGCTTTGCAGCTATAATTTTATATGATCCTTGCAGCAACCTTAGGAGATTTCTATTCGTATTTCCACTTAAGGAGTGAGGTAAGAGAGGTTTATAGAGTTTAACTTGTTCACCATCTCAGTGCCAGTGAGGGCAGAACCTCCAGATTTAAACTCCAGATCTCACATTTCTAATCATTATACTAACTTATTTTAAGACAATTACCCAAATAGTAAAAGGACAAAAAGGATGCGTGAGTGTCATTCCCTGTTCTGCCCTCTATTGGAACGAAACCCTGTAACTTGGATTTCTTCATGAGGCTAGCCTTTGACTTCTCTTAGTAGCAAGTTTGAATCTTTCTCTCTCTCTCTCTCTCTCTGTGTGCGTGCGTGCGTGCGTGTGTGTGTGTGTTTGTGTGTGTGTGTGTGTGTGTGTGTGTGTGTGTGTGTGTGTGTGTGTAGCGAGGGAGGAGGGAGCAGATTTCTTCTAAAGTTTTGACAAAGTAAATCTTATAGAAGGGAAAGAACTGTTTTACTCACGAGAACAGGTCCCAGGATACTTACATGCTTAAAATATACAATTGGACCATCATCTTGGTCCTTTAAAAAAAAAAACTGGAAGTAAGATTACATGATTTTGTAAAACTTTTCAATGAGACAGTCTTTGAGAGGGAGGAGAGTGAAGAGTACTATGGGGTCTTGTTCAGGATCCATAGATGAATTTTGAATATTTTTGCATATTCTATCATTGTTTCTCCAAAAGAGCAGCACGTATTATCATGGTTATTGTTGTTATTATTATCATGGGGTACTGTGCTAAGTGATTTACATGTATTTTCCCACTTAAATTGATTTGTATATGATAGATGCTACCATCATGTATCCATTATCTATTGTCACAGAACGCTGCTTAGCAGAAAAATCCATAAAACCTCAGTGACATACAAAAATAACTGCTTGTTGCTTACACATCTGGTGTGATTAGCTAAAGAAAACTTCCAGTCTTGAGAGTGCCGGCTCAACACGTAGACTCACTGAAGACTGATGTAGATTGGTCTTGGTTGGCATGAATGAGCCAATCAAGTCTCTCTATGTCTCTTATTCTTTGGTAGGCTGGGCTGGTGATGTTCTTCTGTTTGGGATTGCAGAGCTACAAGCTCTGAACAAGACTGATTATGTAAATCCATGTCATCATTGTGCTTACAACCTGTCTGACTAAGTCCAAGGCTGTGGTGGTGATCCTTAATGCACTCCATTCCTTGGGAAAGGACTGGAAAATGGCATGGCGACATGGCAAAAGGCATAGATACAGATGATGATGAACAGTTGGGCCCATTTTTGCAACTGCTGGCATAGTCTCATTTTACAGATAGAGAAACTGAGATCTAGATAGTAAATGGCTTCCCTAGGGTCACATAGATATTAAGTGACAGAGCTAGAATTTGAACCTAGGTTTGTCTTTCCTCAGAGTTGGAGCTATTAATGATACTCTATAAATGCAAGATTTAGAAACTAGCTCTGCCTCAAACTCCTTTCCAGATATGAGCAACCTTTTAACTCCCCCTTTTATGCATATTTACCAGTGAAGACAAAATGCAGCTGTTAATATCAGGTAATGTGAATGCTGTAAGGCGTAATTAATGTTAGCAAGTTCTCTGAAAAAGTACTAGGCATATGAGCAAAGAAAAATATAGACTTTTAAATCACTGTCTGACCTCATTTTACAATTTTATTCTTTAAGATCACTCTCATCTGCCATAGTTTAGAAATGTAATAACTATAAAATATCTTTTTTTAAAAAACATTAAAAATTTTTTTTAGAAATGGGGTCTTGCTATGTTGCTCTCGCTGGAGTGGAGTGGCTGAACAGCACAATCATAGCTCATGTAGACTTGAACACAAGCAATCCTCCCACCTCAGTCTCATGAGTAGCTGGGACTCCAGAAGTATTAGTTGGTCACTACACCTAGCTTAAAATCTCATAACAGTCTTCACTCCTCTCCCTCTCAAATCATCCTGACTGCTTAAATCTGCCTATATTAGCAGCAACTATAAAAGGAAGTTATACCCTGTATAAACTGCTTTTTTAAAAAAAATGACAGCAACTCTAATTAATGGTGACCAGCTTTTTTTTTTTTTTAAAAAGATAGTAATATCTTCAAGACTGTCCAGAAAGCTGTACATTTTAACATCTGACAAATGTAGACTTATATCAACTGAACTTTCAAGAGATGTATCCTAACCTAGTTTTGCTTTGTGGCTTGCTTGCTACTGTTGTTATCCTTTTATTCAGACAACTTCGTGACACATATTTTGAAGAAACTTGAAAAGCTTTACATACTTCTGTTGACTCTAGAAGCAAAATAGTATAAAGGGACACACTGCTTGCCAAAAATACATTCCTAAAGGGGAAATTCTGTTGGGTACCCTTTGGTTCTTGGCTCTGTGGTCCTGTTCTGGATCACTGACAATGTAACAGACATAATTTTCTGCTTCTCAAAAAAGGACTTTTTTTTTTAGTAGATCTCCATCAGATTTTTTTGTGAATGCTCAGTGGGTAGGGAAGGTGAAATATGGAGTTAAGGAAGATTATGAAGGAAATATGAAATTAGGAAGGAAGACTATGAAGGAAAAAGGGAAGGGAATATTTGGAAAGAAGGGATACCCTGAAGATGAAGGAACATTGTCTCTGGAATGAGGCTAAAGAACAGAGCTAGTAAATTTCAAACAATATAGAAATGATGGGGGCAGACTGTGAAGTTCAATTCAGATTATTTGTGAACATACACATTTGGGGAAGCTGGGCATGTGCTGTATTAGCTTCTCCTAGCTTCCCACATTATGTGGCACTGACCTGCTCTCCCATAAGACTATAAATTCAATGAGGGCAGGAGCTGTGTACATTGACTGGTGTTATTGTAAAGTGTAGCCCAATGTGTTACACTTAGTAGGTACCAAATAAATATTTATTAGCCAAATGTACCGGTGACCAGCTAATACTTCTGGTGTTTTCCTCTGATAAGAATTCTCTTGTGCAACAAGAGAATAACCTATGAGTTGGATGTAAAGCAGAAATTAAATAAAATATACTCGAGTGCAGCATTTAATTGCTTCCCAAAGGAAATGTTTCTCATTATGATGGAGAGGGAAGGAAGAAAACAAAATCACTATAAATCAAAGAACCTGTCTCCTTGTTGTAGCTCTGGTTTTGATCTTAGTCACATGACCCAACAGTAGCTTTCCTATGTATACAACAGGACTAGCAAATGATGTATTATATATGAAAATACCTCAGAAAAATGTGCCAAATTAATACCAAGTACTATTATTATATGAGACACAAGTTAAATTGAATAGAGTAATACCAGATAACTCAAATCAACTGTACTAGAGCCAGGTCAGATATCATGTCTTTTTCATCTTATTCACAACTCCAGTGCCTAACATAGTACATGGTCACCATGTGTTTATGGAGTTAATGAATGATCCTCAACTATAACATAGAATCATACAGATGATCTCAGATACTTATTTCCAGTTCTGTTGTTTTATAGATGATTTTCATGTATGGTTATTTTCATGCAGTACAGGAGCTACATAAATTAATTAGTTGAATTTTAAAGAACCACTTTTTTGCTGAAATAATAATGGAAGTGGTGCTATTTGTTGAATCCATGAAAATGTATAGCCTGACTACAATGTACATAGTTTATGTAAGATATGTAGAGTCATAAGACACAGTTCCTGCCCTTAAGAAACTTTCTAACTCATTGGTTCACAAGACATGATAAGTTTCTCCCTCCCTCAAGTTAAATAGTAGTAAAAGGCAATAGAAGAATCCTAGTTAAGTTTCTTTGGATGCAGGGGACAAGACATTTATGCTGGCCAACTTTGGGGAGGGGAGGTGGAGATAAGCCTGGCATGCAGAAATAGTCAATGTGCAAGAGCCAGGTACAGGAGAGCCAAGATTCTGTACCTTCCAGGATCTAAGGGGTGGGACTAGAAGACCAGTTCATGTTCACTAGGACCCTGCAGCCAGGATGGTTTAGCTGTATCTGTTTCCTTCTTTGGTTGTTCTATCCAAGATTCATACTTCTGGGAGAGAGAGTCCAGTTGGCCTGGTGAGGGATACATGCTCACTCTTTGGCCAGGTAGAATAGCTAGGCAAGACTGCATGGAGTGGAGACGGTGCCATTCCCCAAAGCACAATTGGAGTGCAACTATGAGATGCAGATGAACCTACCAACAATTAGCATTCCAAGAATTCAGAGAAAGGAGATTCTGGTGAGACTTTATAGCTGAGAAGGAGTTCAAGCTGGACATATAAGGATGAGTAGGAATGAGATAAATGAGGAGGAGGGAAGATGAAGAGCAAAGGCTTAGAGTTAGCACTGAACCAGATGTGCCCACCAGAGTCAGAATTGGTAAAGATGGAGATGAGGGATAAAAACTAATGGTCCTTAGATTTGCTTCAGTAGAATAGTGAGGATAGATGCCAGGTTTAAGGGACAAACAAATGATTCGGATAGGGAAACTGCAAATGTAGCACTAACAAAATAGCAGATAATCAGGGTGAGCATAAGGGAGACCTATGTAATTTTGAAATAAAATCATAAAAATAAAGTCTACATTGGAAGAAGCTTCTGGGCATGAGATAGAGAACCCAAGTAAAATGGTGAGTCTTGAAGAAGAATAAAGTCCCCACTTGATCAGAGGCTAGATGAATGTTGAGATGTCAGCATTCATTTAGATGATTTAGATGACACACTCTAGACATATCAGATCTTAGCAATACAAGGTAGAAGTGACTGCTGAGTGAAGGGGTGCAGTGTTGGCTGAGGCCTGAAAGATGAAGGTGCTTTGGAACATCCTTTGTAGCCAGAGTGCAGAGGAGTCAACAAGGTGTCAGTAAAGGATGACTAAGCAACAGTTCTTCCTAGGTTAAAATTAGCATGAATTTGAGTTGTTTTCCAAATGACTGGGTGGAAACTCTTTTTGATTAATATTCAAAAGCTACAGTTTTCAAAACTTTGGAGCAGATTTTAAAGATAAGACAATTTATTCTGGAATGTAGCCTTTGTTCCTAGACTTAAAGGTTTGGAAATATTTGGAAGACAGCAGAGTGGCATATTTCGTTTGTGATGTCTTGCATCCCTTATTTATCAATGAAGACGTTGCCACAGAAATCTCTTCACTTTATATACTTCTTATAAAATAAATGTATTACTAGAATTATCAGACATTGCAGCATTTGACTTAGCACTGAAACAGGATCCTGTTTAGTCATACCCACCCTCCTTCTGTGCTGGCCCATTATTTGTCCTGGAGTTGGCTCAAAAATGGATTAAAGAAGAAAGCATGAATCTACAAGCAATCCTTAACCTCAAATATTTGATCTATGTCATCGCATTTAAGTCATTCAGAATCTGCTTGGAAAAGACAAACCAAGGAGTTTGACTTTTCTTTGCCCCTTTGAAAGAGTCAACATTGTTAAGGCTTATTATTAAGCCAGATTTTCTCCCATACCTAAGTTACCCAGCGGTGGCCCTTTCTCAGTCTGCTTAAGGCAATGCACAAACAATTGTTTTATGTCATAGTTTCGTTTCTTCAAAATTAAAAGTAAACCAAATGCTACTTGCTCCAAAATAGGCCTATGAATCATGTTTTAGTTTTAAAAAATCACTTACTATTTATCTGTTTTGTAAGTTTAAAATTTCATGTACTGGGTTTACTTACAATTAGGTATTTGAACACTTTAGAAACATGAGCTATGGGATATCTACCTGGCCTTAAAGAGGCCCTTCAGGGCACAGTGTGTAATTTGATCACAAGGAGTAAACTAGTCATGGATGTAGCTAATTGTAACAGCTTCAGTAACAACTACTACAAATTCTATTGGTTGAGTTTGTAGTAAGTTATTTACAAATATTACCTACTGAATACAGATGATTATAATATGATATAAAATATAGATAATTGAAATCAATAATACACTTGTAAAATAGGCATTATTACAATGACCCATTTCTCAGGTGTGAAAACTGGGGCTTAGGGAGATGAGGTAGCCAGCCTGGCATCACACAGTTAGTGAGTAATAAGATCAGAGTCAAGGCCACATCTGGATGGTTCCAAAACCCATGTGTTCACCATGCCTTATTGTTTCCTTATTTAATAAATGTTCCCATATGTCACATTATGCTAGATTCTCTACCAGAAAACAGTACTCACTATTTGTCTTTAATTTTTTTATTAAAAACTTTAAAACTTTTTATTTTAAAAGTAATTTTAAGCTTACAGAAATGTACAAACAATACAAAGAATTCCTGAGTACTCAGATTCCTCAAATAGTAACATCCTACATAACTACAGTAAAATTATCAAAATCAGAAAGTGAACATTGATACAATTCTATTATAAAGTCTACAGACCTCATTCAAATGCCACCAGTTTTCCCACGAATCTATACCAGGAAGATGTGCTGTGCTTAGCTGCTGTGTCTGCTTTGTTTCCTCTAGGACCAGTTCATATTTGCATGACCCTGAGAGCAAGGTCCTCTTTAAATTTGCACCCTAGCTGCTTTGCTTGCTTTGTTCCAGTCCCTTGAATCTAGACCAGTTTCTCAGCCTTTCTTCCTCTTTTATGACTTTAACACTTTAAAAAAGTACTGGTCAGTTATTTTTGCAGAATATTACTCAGTTTGGGTTTGTCTGATGTTTATTTATGAATAAATTTGGGTTGTGAACTTTTGGTAAAAACACCATAGAAGTTATGTCGTGTCCTTCTCAGTGCCTCATACCAAGAGGCACCTGATGCTGATTTGTTTAGTTATGTCTGATGTTAACTTTGATCATTTGGTTAAGGTAGTATCTGCCAGATTTCTCCACTGTGAAATAACCATTTTTCCTTTGTAGTAAGCATTTTATAGGGGAGATGTTTTGAAACCCTGTAGGTATATTCTGTTTTTCATAATACTTTTGCCCACTAATTTTATTATTCATTGATAATTCTTGCCTAAAACAATTATCATAGTATTTAAAAATGGTGATATCTTCCCTTCATTATCACTCCTACATTTATTAGTTTGAATGCTATTGCAAGGAAAAGCTTTATCTTCTTCCTTATTTATTTATCACTTATTATGAATTAGTTTTTTAGGTCATGGCCTCGCTGTTTTCCAGACTGGAGTGCAAAGTGGCATAATCACAGCTCACCACAGCCTCAACTACCTGGGCTCAGCTGGTTCTTCTGAATTTTTTGAATTTTTGTAGAAATGAGGATTCATTATGCTGCCCAGGCTAGTCTTGAGCTCCTGGGCTCAAGCAATCCTCCTGCCTCAGCCTCCCAAAGACTTTTCACTTGTAATCCACCATACTCAGCCTCAATAATTTATTTATAACAGTAGGAACTCAAAGGACTCTTATATTCTGTGGGTTATAATCTGTTACTGTCATCATGTATTTTGTGTGTTCAAATTTCCCATGCTTGGCCAAGAGAGCCCCTTCAAGTTGGTTCCTGTATTCTTCTGACATGTCCCCTGGTCTCGAACCCCTGAGCTCAGGCAATCCTCTCGCCTTACCTCGGCCTCCCAAAGTGCTGGGATTACAGAGTGAGCCACCGCGCCCAGCTGCATTCAGCCATTTCTTCAACAACCTTTAGTTTCTTTTGTTGAAGAAAGGTATTTGAAAACCAAGATCTGTGTATTGGGTGTATTCATTGCTACTAGAGTATCATTGCTTCTCATTTCTCTTCATAGGAAAGAAACTAAAATGATATGTGAATATGTGCACATATTTCTCTCTATATTTGTAAGTCTCTCTTTCTGAATATATATTGCATATATATTAAAATCACTTCATAGTGATACCTTCAATGCTAATTCAACACCATAAGGTTTGTTTTCATTTCCATTTATAACTCCTCTCTTTGATAGTGAAAAAATGATCTCATGTGCCACAATATATTAACATATTTGCTCAATACTCGAATTCACAGAAAGTTGTTTCCTGTACCCCTGTGTGTGGCTTATTTTCACTTTACTCTTAGTGTATATTGTCAAAACACTGTTTTTCAAAGTAACCTAGGTTATTTCTTTTTGTCTTTCCCTTTCTGCATGATTATGTTATTTATTTATTATATAGTTAGATTCATTTGTATTCTCTGCCAGTTATCATTTTATTACCACTTATCTCCAAATTTGTCCTTCATTACCTACTCTGCAACAATGGAGCTGAGTCCTTTAAGTGTTTCTCCTTTGCTGCCAGGATGATGTTACAACTGGTCAGTGAAGGGCACCGGAAGGATGTTGCAGGAGAAAGGGCTTCTCTCCCTGGTCCTGGTGTGCTGCTCAATTTCATTATCTCTTTACTCCTACCACGTGGCTGCCAGCAGTATGTGGGGAATATCCAGTGCTGCTTTGTCCCAGCTGCTTGTTCAGACCTCAAGGTCCTTTGGTGAATTCTTAGCACTGGCCCTGGTGTGGTGACCATCTCAATATCGCTCTCCCAAAATATACATTTCACATCTCAGGCCTCATGCTGCCCTGCTGATGAGCAGGCTTTTGATGTCCCAGGTCATTCTGTGTGCCCCTCTACCATCCTTGGCCCACTTTGCACCCTAGAGGGGTGCTTTTGGCTTGCTGGCTCTGGCTGCAATTCCTTCCTGCCAGCTTTCACCTGCAAACCAGGGAGTATTTCTTTTTTGTCTGGTGAGTGTGGAGCAGCTCTGGCCCAGGGAACCCACTAATTTTTAGCATTTATTATCTCCATTAACCACACCCTCTCCCATGAGATCTGAATCTCATCCTTAGGGAGATACTCCTTCCAAGTTTGTCCATTCATTCTTTATTCTCTCAGCCTAATATTCTTTAGGACTCTCTTTACATCTATCTAATTATCCCCCTGTTGTAGTTTATATTGAATTTCCCTGTACAAATTACTGCATAATTTCTGCCTCCTGATTGGATCCTGACTGATACATACTCAATTTTGAATTCCTTTTCTTATCCTTGTTGATTTTGCCTATATATATATATCTTGAGTAAGTGAATCACTATCATAGTTGACAAAAGTCAGAATTATATAAGAAGGGTTACTCAGAAAAAGAGTCACTCCTATGATCCGCACTATTCTATCCTGCACTAATTTCCTCATTCTTTGCAACTATTTCCCACCTATACCTTTTATGTAATGCATCAATCTCGTTGGTTTCTGGTTTATTTTTTTTCTATTTATTTTTGCACTTTGGGGCAAATATGTGTTCAATTTCTTTCTTTTTATTTCTTACACAAAAGGTAGCATGCAATTAATTTTTCACACTTTGATTTTTTTCACTTAATGTTAGATCCTGGTAAGCACACCATATCATTCACAGAACTCTTTATAATTAAAAAAATATAGCTGCATAGTATTTTATCTACTGGATGTATTACAGTTTACTCACCTAGTCACTTAAGTGTGAGTATTTAAGCTGTTGCCAACCAATACTGAAATGAATAACCCATGCATATGTATTTTTTTAAGGAGATGCTTACGCTCTTTTGTTTTTGTTTTGGATTTTTAAAAATTTCAATAGTTTTGGTCTGGCTTTAAGTGTACCCACCACCCCCACCTATGCACATTGTACCTGATAGGTGATTTTTTGTCCTTCCACCCCTTTTCCCCTCCTGCTTCTGAGTCTCCAGTGTTCGTTATACCATTCTCTGTGTCTTTGTATATCTTAGTTTGCATATGTATTTTTGGGGATGTGTCTTCAGGGTGGATTCCTAGAAGTGGGATTGCTCAGTCGAAAAGTACATGAATCATTTTGTTAGTCATCAGCAAATTCCTCTCTAAAGGGTTGTGTCAACCTGTATTCCCACCAGCAATGCATGAGGGTACCTGTTTCTCTCTATTCTTTCCAACAGAATGTGTGCTCATACTTTGAAATTTTTACTTATCTGATAAGTGAGAAATGCTATAGTTTTAACTTGCGTACCTTTAATTGTGGGTTATTTGAGTATCTTCTCATATGTTCAAAAGTCAAACAAATGTATTTAAATGAATTGTCTGTTCATGTCTTTTTCCTATTTTTCTGCTGATTTTGGTCATTTCCCTTTTTAAGAATTCTCTAAATATTGAGAACATTGGCTCCTTGTTTGTGGTTTACACATATTTTCCCTAATGTTTCAATTGTCTTTTGCCTTTGTTTATGGTGCTTCTGCAATGAAATTTTTAAATAATTTCATGTAGCCAAATTTATCAATATTTTTTCTGGATTTCGAGTCCCTATATCACAGTTAAAGAAAAATTCACCCCCCATCTTTCTTTTTTGAGTCGGGGGCTCACTCTGTTGCTCAAGCTGGAGTGCAATGGCATGCTCATGGCTTACAGGAGCCTTGATCTCCTGGGTTTAGGTGATCCTTCTGCCTCAGCCTCTGGAGTACCTGGGACTACAGATTTGTGCCACCTGCCTGGCTAATTTTTGGGTTTCTTTTTGTAGAGATGAGGTCTTGCTATATTGCCCAGACTGGTCTGGAGCTCCTAGACTCAAGCAATCCTCCTACTTGAGGAGTGCTGGGATTACAGGCATGAGTCATGTGCACAGCTCACTGCCCCCCGTCTTTCTTTTGGTGTGTGTACAATTTAAATGTCTATGTTCAGATTCCTGATCCATTTGGAGTTTATTCTTTTATATGATGTGAGACACAGACGTTATCTTTTTCCAGTAGCTATCCAGACTTTCCCATCTTACACTAAATTGCCATATGTTTTTGGATCTCTTTGGGGACTTTTTATTCTATCCCACTGGTCTGTTCATCTACTCATGTGATCAGTCCCAGACTGTTTATTCATGTGGTCGGTCCCAGACGGCCTTATAGTAGGTTTCAGTGTTTGGTGGAGTGTTTCCCTTCAGAGTGGTTCTTTTAGTTGATTTCCTGGCTATTCTTGCATATTTACTTTTCCATACTAACATCAATAACAGTTTGTCCTTGATGGCTAATGTGATTCAGTCATGGAATGCCAAATTGAGGAAGCAGTTCAGGGTCCCAGAGGTACGATTGCATTATTAATGAATACTTCAGCCAATGGGAGTCCATGGCAGAGACCTGGGCCCTGGAAGATTTAGGACCAAGCATCAGTAGCCCTGAAAGAGTGAGGAAAACCATAGAAGTAGGTGTCAAACCCTATTCTGGAGTCCTGGTTGAGTAGAGCATCAAGATTAGAAGGTGAGAAGCAGTGGCCAGAACCAGAAACAGTAGGGGGGAGTCATAGCCTTACACCACATTGAGAAAGGGCTAGCACAATTGATATGGGGGTGCACAAGTTTTGAGTCCTCAGATGAAGTGAATTTGTATTATGTATCTGGAAGAAAAAAATTTCCAACACTCTGTTCAACTAGCCAACAATACAGACTTAAAGAGTTTTAAGTGTATTTGTACCTTACATAACTCAGAAGTAAGGTTTGCTTTATTTTATTCCTGAAAAATCTTAAGATTTTCCTTGAAGGGTTCAATAATTTGAAACTAAAAATTTTAAGAGCGTTTCAGACAGCCCCTTTCCCTCCCTGCCCACGCGTTTACCAAAATAAACAAGGCCGCCCTACAAGCCACCTCTAATTTGCATAGCAGGGAGAGCTAATGCAAATTCTCACATTTGGGGCTATTTTAGGTTTTGTGGAGATATCAAAGGGTTCCTTTCCTTAAATAGTCTTGGGCATGATACCGCTGGCCAGGTATTCTTAAAAGAAGTTACTGCAAAGTGAAAATATTTGAGGAAATAAAATGTTATGATGAAAGAAAAATTGGGGATGGTATTGGGTCTGATTTTTACAGTAAGAAAACAGCCCAATCCTGAGTGGTGAATTACAACTTGTGGCCTGGCTATAGACTCTGACTCCCACTTCCCTCCTACCCTGCTGCCTGCCACAAGGGTTGCACCGTTTCTATGCTACACACAAACACACACACACACACACACACACACACACACACATAAACACACACAACTTTTTCCCCCAGCCCCCTGCCACCCCACAAAAAACAATGCCTCTTTGCACCTCCTCCCAAGTCTTTTCTCTTTATTTTTAAATAATTGATCAATTAAATTCTTTGAGTCAGGGTCTTGTTCTGTCACACAGGCTAGACTGCAGTGGCTCAATCACAACTCACTGCAGCCTTGAATTCCAGGGCTCAAGTGATCCTCCCATATCACCCTCCCAAGTGGCCAGGACTTCAGGCACATGCCACTACACTTGGCTAAGTTTTTAATTTTAATTTTTTGTACAGATGAGGTCTTGCAATGTTGCCCAGGCTGGTCTCGAACTCCTAGGCTCAAGCGATTCTTCTGCCTTGGTCTCCCAGAGTTCTGGGATTATAGATGTGAGCCACTGTGCCTGGCCCATTTCTCTTTAAAAGCATATGAGTAGAGCATTTCGTATTCAAGGGCCTTGCAGGTTTCGTCTAGTGTTTGTACAAAATCCACACAGCATCTACTCATCAGCTCATATACAATAAACCCCGGTTTGCCCCACCTGGTGAGAAGACAGTTTGTCATGTGATCACCCTTGCTTATTCCCATGCACCATCTCATTCTGCCCTGATTCCCAGAGCAGTCATATCTCTGATCTGTGTTCCAGGCCATGGACATTGTTCAGTTAATGAGGCTTCATAATGACCAATGAACTGTTAGAGGAAATTGGAGAAAAGGGGTAGGAATACAAATCTGTAGAGCAACAACTTTGTCCAAGGCCAAAGTGCTTTAAATACCTGTTTCATTTAATTATCAAGCTATCAACTGGGCATTTTTATACTCACTTTTCATTTAGTGATGTGTGAGTCAAGATTTTTCTCACTTCCCCTTGACCCAGAGTGTATGTTGAGTTACAGTGTGTGTTCGATTTACCAGCCCAGCACACAGAAGGTGCTCAGGGATCTTTGGTTCTTAGTAGCTCAGTCACGGACTTTCAAAGATGCAAAGGCTGATCCCCAGATAATTATTTTCAAAGTTTCTGGCACCAGCAAGGGTGTTCTGGTGGATTATCCCTGTCAGGCTGTGTAAAAGACTGCCTTGTCTGATCTTGAGTAAGATTTCTCTGACTTCTCCAATTTTGTCTCCTCTCTTTTCTGAGCCTTTGGCTGACCCCATATTTAGAAAACCTCATAACATAATTTGACCCTCTAGATTTTCTCAAAAGTAAGTCTGTCCCTAATGATTGAGCTTACTCTACATTGCTAAAATGCCAGCAAAGTCTGACCTCAAAAGTTCTAAGTGTGCTTCTTCCCAGCTGAGAATGTCATTCACATTTCGTTTAAGGATTCTTCCCTGCACAAGACATACTTCTAAATAAGGCCAAACACAAATGAGTGTAAACATGCTTGATCTCACCAATCATTAGGAAAATGCTAATGAAGAGTAAGAGAAGTCATTTCTTTAATCCAATAGATTAATTCCAATTTACAAGATTGTTAATATTCATAGTCAGCATGAATGTGGGAAAACTCTCATATATTTTAATATGAGTGACTATTGACAAAACATCTTTAGGTATTCAATTAAAAGGGTTGATCAAGATTTGAAATGTGTATATTTGTTAGTTCACTTTGATTTGTTTTCTATTGTTCCATAACCATTTTTGTATCTTTCCTTTCTTTTATCTTGTGGACTTCTTACTGGCTGAAATTTGTTTCCTTAGGTAAGTTTTCTCATGTTGTATGTCCTTCACCTACTTTCGCTTTTGTCCTTTTTATTCTTGCTTGCTTAACTTGAGAGAAGGAAGCACACATAACCGGGTTGTTTTTTATTTAAGGGACTTTCCTGAGAGCTGCTCTCTTTCGTGGGGCCCAAAAATAAATGGAAGATGTATCTTCAAGGAAAGGAATTAGTAACTTTGGTGGGAGGCCTCGAGCAAAGGCTAACTCCATGCCATTCTGGGGTGTGAAACTGGGGCTTCCGTGTGGATGTTCTCTCCTTCATCCACAGCCTGCCTGGCTCCTGGATCTCCTATCTCTTGTTGAAGACCCAGGCTGTCCCTGGCCCACTCAGGACCTTGTGTGAATTACAAGAAGGCCTTGCCTTTGGCCTTTGGATGAATGCAACCCTGTGGTTGGTGAGCAGCTCGTGTCTTTGTGTGATTTGTTATAGAAACCAGAGCAGGGGCTTGATTCTAGCTCCTTCCATTCACCCTCTGGGGGGGGCAGGCATGCTTTTGCAGGGCACCACCTGGATCATCTTGCCCAGGGTCCTACAAAGGATGCTGGTTTGTCTTTCAGAGCCAATGTGAAATTGACGCCTTGCCTAAGCTGTAATGTGGTCCTCAGAGTTCTTCCCCACTTCAGTCTGGGCTTTAGAGGTTTTGGCAGATATGCTCAGGAGTTTTGTTTGGGGCATGGTCATTTTTTGTTTCACAGACAGAATTTTCTTCCATGACTTTTTTTATTTTATTATTTATTTATTTATTTATTCTTTTTTATTTATTATAAAGATGTGGGGTACAATTCAGGGTTAGGTATACAAACGTTGATTATGCAGGTACCCTTGTTGATGAGGTGTGCGCCTCCCTCCCCTAGCAGTTTCCCTCAACTGCCAATTCCACCCCCCTCCCCTGAGAGTTTCCCACTACTGCCAATCCCTTTCTTATAGTATTATAATTGTTCAAGGTCCGCTTATGAGTGAGAACATAGGGTACTCTGTTCTTTGTTTCTGTGATAGATCACTGAGTATGAGCAACTCCAAATCCATCCAAGTTGCTGCGAAGTCCATATGTTTGTCTTTCGTTATGGCTGCATTATATTCCATTGTGTATATGTACCACATTTTTTTATCCAGTCCAGCTTCGATAGGCAACATGGTTGATTCCATGTTTTTGCTATTGTGAATAGAGCTGCTACAAATATACGAGTGCAGGTATCTTTTTTGTAGAATTATATGAGTTCCTCTGAGTGTATTCCCAATAGGGGAATTGCTGGGTCATATGGAAGGTCAGTTTCTAGTTCTTTCAGAAATTGCCACACTGTCTTCCAGAGAGGTTGCACTAGTTTGCATTCCCACCAGCAGTGTAGAAGCATTCCTTTTTCTTTGCATCCTTGCCAGCATCTGTTGTTTGTTTTATTAATGATGGCCATACATACTGGGGTTAGGTGATATCTCAAGGTGGTTTTGATTTGCATTTCTCTGATGTGAGTGAGGCTGAGCACTTTTTCATGTGTCTGTTGACTGCCCATATATCTTCTTTTGAGACATGTCTATTCATGTCTTTTGCCCATTTTTTAATGGGGCTGTTTGTTTTTTTTCCTTTTGGCACATTTGAGTTCCTTGTAGATCCTAGATGTTAGGCAAATATTTTTTCCCATTCTGTGGGTTGTCTCCCTGTTCTCTTGATGGTTTCTTTTGCTTTGCAGAAGCTCATTAGTTTGATGAGGTCCCACTTGTCTATCTTATTTCTTAGGGTCTTTAGGGTTCTGGATAGGAATTGGTTGCCAGTTCCAATTTCCATAAGGGTGTCTCCTGCGTTTTCTAAGATTCTTATAGTTTGAGGTTTTATGTTTAGTTCTTTGATCCATTTAGAGTTAATTTTTGTGTAGGGGTCCTGTTTCAATCTTTTGCATGTGGTCAGCAAGTTGTCCCAGCACCATTTACTGAATCGATTCTCTTCTCCCCAGTGGTTGTTGTTGGAGACTTTGTCAAAGATGAGTTGGTTGAGGAATTCAGGCTTTGCTTCCAGAATCTCTATCCTGTTCCATTGGTCTATGTGCCTGTTCTTGTACCAATACCAGGCTGTCTCGATGACTGTAGCCTTATAGTAAAGTTTGAATTCTGGAAGTGCGATACCTCCTGCTTTGTTTCTTTTGTTAAGGATTGTTTTGACTATTTGAGGTCATTTATTTTTCCATATGAATTTCTGTATTGTCATTTCTAGGTCTGAGAAGAATGATGTTGGTAACTTAATGGGTATTGCATTGAATCTGTAGATTGCCTTCGGTAGGTTGGACATTTTACCAATGTTGATTCTTCCCACCCATGAGCATGGAATATTTTTCCATTTGATTGTGTCTTCTTGGATTTCTTTGAGCAGTGTTTTGTAGTTCTCATTGTAAAGATCTTTCACTTCTCTGGTTAGGAAGATGCCGAGGTATTTCATTTTTTTTTTTTTTTTGTGGCTATTGTGAATGGGATTGTGCTTTTAATTTGGGTCTCTGCCTGCTTGTTGCTGGTGTATAGGAATGCAGCTGTCTTTTGCATGTTTATTTTGTACCCTGAGACTTTGCCAAAGTCCTTTATCAGTGCAAACAGGTTTTTGACGATTCTTTTGGATTTTCAAGGTATAGGATCCTGTCATCAGCAAAAAGGGATAACTTAACTTCCTCTTTTCCTATTTGGATACCCCTGATTTCCTTCTCTTGTCTAATTGCCCTAACTAGGACTTCCAACACAACGTTGAACAAGAGGGGTGAGAGTAGACAGTCTTGTCTTGTTCCAGTTTTCAGGGGAAATGTTTCCAGTTTCTGTCCACTTAGCAATATGTTAGCTGTGGGTTTATCATAGATGGCACTTACTATTTTGAGGTATGTTCCTTCTATACCTGGGTGTTTGAGGGTTTTTATCAAGAAAGGATGCTGGATTTTATCAAAAGCTTTTTCTGCATCTAATGAGATAATCATGTGGTTCTTGTTTTTACATCTGTTGCTGTATTTAATTACATTTATGGTCTTGCAAATGTTGAACCAGCCCTGCATCCCGGGGATGAAGCCTACTTGGTCATGGTGGATGATTTTTGAGATGTATTTTTGGATCCGATTTTCTAGATCTTGTTGAGGATTCTTCCATGACTTTTAAGAGAGAAGAGTCAAGTAAAATCCCCGTTTCTTCTACCATGTTTAACCAAAAGTTTAATTTCAGAAACATAATATTGAAATTTACTTGAAATTGTCCTTCATTTTACAATTTTTTGGATGCTCTCACACT